>JANKKI010000014.1:7500-2496841 GCA_025175665.1 Cinchona pubescens
CAAAGGTGAATTAATTAAATTTAATGCCGTAGAAGGCAATCGCGGGCACCAAAGTCACTTAATTTAATTTAGTTGCCTTAGAAGGCAATTGGGACCACTAAGGCCTATTGATTTAAGTTAATGCCTTAGAAGGCAACTGCTGGCACTAAGGTCAATTAATTTAATTTAATGCCTTATTAGTCAACTGTGGGCAGCAAAGGAAAACTAATTTAGTGTAATGCCTTAGTTGGCAACTATGGGTACTAAAGCTAATTAATTTAATTTAATGCCTTATAAGGAAACTGTGGGCAATGTGGCCACTTAATTTAATGCCTTAAAAGGCAATTGGGGGCATTAAAGACTATGCATTTAATTTAATGCCTTAGAAGGCAATTGTCTTAATGCCTTAGAAGCCAATTGTGGGCAATAAGGCCATTTGATTTAATTTAATGCCTTAGAAGGCAATTACAGGCTCTACGGCCAATTCATTTAATTTAATGCCTTAGAAGGCAATTGTGGACCCTTAACCCACTCACCCTTCAATGGACAATTGGATTCAGTTGGAGTATGCGACACCTTCCCACTCACTCACTCACTCACTCAGTAACAGTCGATTGGATTTAGTTGGAGGCTCCCACAGCTACCCGCAAACACTAAACTCATCCAGATTAATCAAATTGTGGCACTTAGTGCAATTAATTTAATTTATAGCATTATAAGGTAATTATGGTGGGCACTAAGGCCAATTAATTTAATGTAATGACTTAATAGGCAATTGTGGGCACCACTGAAGCCAATAAATTTAATTTAATGCCTTAGAAGATAATTGCAGGCCCTAGTGCCAATTAGCTTAATTTAATGCCCTAGAAGGTAATTGTAGGCACTTAGGACAGTTAATTTAATTTTAAGCCTTAGAAGGAAATAGCGGTCACTAAGGTTAATTAATTTAATTATATGCATTACTAGGAAACAGTCGTTACTAAGGTTAATTAATTTAATTTAAAGCTTTAGAAGGTAAATGTGGCATAAGGCCAATTAATTAAAACTAATGCCTTAAAAGGAAATTGTAGGTACAAACGCCAATTAATTTAATTTCATGCCTTCGAATATAATTGTGGGCACTAAGGCTAAATAATTTAATTTAGTGCCATAGAAGGAAATTGTGAGCACTTAAGTAACTGAATTTAATTTAATGCCTTAGAAGGAAATTGTCGGCACTAAGGCCAATTAATTTAATTTAATGCCTTAGATGGCAATTGCAGGCACTAAGGCCAACTGATTTAATTTAATGTCTCATAAGACAATTGTTGGCACTAAGGCCAATTAATTTAACTGAATGCCTTAGAAGACATATGTTACCACCACAACCAATTAATGCAATTTAATTCCTTAGTAGGCAATTGTGGATACTAAGGTGAATTAATTAAATTTAATTCCCTAGAAGGCAATTAGGTGAATGAAAGTCACATAATTTAATTTAATGCCTCAGAAGGCAGTTTGGGGGTCTTAAACCTATTGATTTAAGTTAATGCCTTAGAAGGCAATCACTGGCACTAAGGCCAATTAATTTAATTTAGTGCCTTAGTAGTCAACTATGGGCAACAAGGACAATTAATTTAATATAATGCTTTAGTTGGAAATTGTGGGCACTATGGCCCCCACATAATTTAATTTAATGCCTTATAAGGTTATTTGGGGCATCAAGGCCTGTAGATTTTGATGTTTTTCAAACCTTATTTTGATGATGACGCATTAACTTGGTCAAAGCTCCTCGGACGCATTGCATCGTCCGAACAAACTGGCAGAAAGAATGGGATCCTACTGCCAACCTCTGTCGGATGAAGAACCGGACGCATGCACGGACGTCCGAACGAAGCCTCTCAACAAAATTGAAAGAAGATCGGACGCTTCCTTCCTCCTCGGACGTCCGAAACCCCAACGGCTATTTTTTGTGCATTTATTACTTAGCCGTTAGGAAGTAGTTGAAACCACTATTTATTGCTCTTATA
Organism: Cinchona pubescens; assembly: GCA_025175665.1. NCBI lineage: Eukaryota > Viridiplantae > Streptophyta > Magnoliopsida > Gentianales > Rubiaceae > Cinchona > Cinchona pubescens. The sequence goes on from JANKKI010000014.1 coordinate 9,489, forward strand.
AATAGGTGCTTTAATAACCTGAATAAATCATCTAATACATTGAATACAAGCCTAAGAAAAGAGTAATTTGAGTGCAAATTGACTATAGTGCTTTGTTGTATTAGTGTGAAGTTGTGAGTGCAATTCAACTTTGAGTGGAGTGATAATCTTGTATGAAAGTGTGGTTGTAAGTAAGATTCTTGGCTCAACTAAAAGATAATTAAGTCAATTGGCCTTAAAGCTATTGAGTAAAGAATTATGGCAACCAACAATGCTCTATTTTTTGAAGGCCAATCCGTTACTAGGCCCCCCATGTTTAATGGGGCAAATTTTATTAGTTGGAGAGATAGAATGAAAATATTTCTGCAATCTATTGACATTGAGTTGTGGTATGTTGTCAATGAAGGTCCATTTGAAGCTTCTATCATTGATGATCACACAAATAGAAGAAGAGAAAAGACAGATAGTACTCTTTGGGTGAAAAAAATAGAAAAATCCTGAATGCTCTATCCAAAGAATGGGATGCCAAAACAATTGCCATAGAGGAAGCTAAGAATTTAAATTTAATGCCTATTGACTCACTAATCAATTCTCTTACATCTTATGAACTTAAGCTAAAGGCCAAGGTTGTGGATGATGAAGAAGCAAGGCCAAGAAGGAGCATTGCTCTAAAGACTCATTGTCTCTCAAGAGGAAGATGAAAATAGCTCCATCAATCTAGAAGATGAAGATCTTGATGAAGGAGATCTTGCACTCATCACCAAAGGATTTCTTAAACATTACATCAACAAACGAAGAATGAGAAGAGGTGGAGCTACAAACACAAATAATTTCAAAGGGAAGTCAAGACTTGAAATAAAGAAGCAAAATGATAAATGCTTTGAATGCGGTCAACTCGGGCATTTTACAATTTAGTACCCTTCCAAGAATGAGAAGGAAGGTCTGTCAACTAAGGTCCATACATTATTTTTCTCAAATTGACTAAGTTCATCTCGAAGGAGAAGTTGAAGAAGAAATGGAGTCGGCACAAATGGCCTTTATGGCTATTGGAGATGATGAGGTAAATTCTAACTATGACTCTAATGATGAAAATGATGAAGATGATCTTGAAGCTTTCATTTTAAAATTGCATGACAGCTTAAAAGAATCATATGCTAGAAATAAGGAGTTAGTAAAAAAGTCAAATGCTGGCTGTTATTGAATGCTAACTCTAAACTTGTGAATGAAAACAATAGGCTATCACAAGAAAATCGTGATTTGAAGAAAAGAATGCATGTGAGATCAAAGGTCAAGGAAGAACAAGCCTCCTTGAAGAAAAGAATGGATGATTTGAATGCTCTCTTAGCTAGAAAGAAAGAAAATGTTGTTGATATGAAAAGAAATTGAAATGTAGCAATCAACAAAAATTTTGTCATGTTTAGAAGGGATGACTTATGTATTGTAAAACCAAAATCTTCTTTATATGGTAATAAAAGCATTATTGTAAATATTGCCAACAACATGGACATACTAAGAATATGTGTTATGTCAAGAGGAATGAAAAACTTGGAATGAAAGTTGCATGGATAGTAAGCAATTTCACTAACGCAAATGGACCCAACAAGATATGGGTACCAAAAGCTATCAATTGATTTATTGTGTAGGTACTTAACATCGCCAACAATGCTAAGTGGTTCATAGATAGTGGATGTTCAGTAGAAGGCACATGACGGGTGATGCCTCTCTCTTCACAAATCTTACATCCAAAAATAGTGGAAAAGTCACTTTTGGAGACAACAACAAAGCAAAATCAATCTGCATTGGTGATATAGGTAAAAATGGTGAAACCTTGATTAAGAATGTACTTCTTGTTGATAATTTGAACTATAATTTATTAAGTGTTAGTCAACTTTGTGACAAATTTATATGTTTTCTTTACCAAGCATGAATGTCTTATCCTTGATAAAAATCATGTTGTTTTATTCAAAGGCACTAGGCACAATGATATTTATGTGATTCATCTTGATAAAATTAGCAATAGCAATGTAAAATGTCTTACCGCTTCCATAGATGATCCTTGGCTTTGGCATAGAAGACTTTGTCATTTTAATATGGATTTAATTGAAAAACTTTCCAAGAAAGATTTGGTAAGAGGCTTGCCAAAATTGAAATTTCTGAAAAATAAAATTTGTGATGCTTGTCAATTTGGTAAACAAGTCAAAATATTCTTTTAAACCAAAGAATTTTGTGTCTACTCATAAACCTTTAGACTTATTTGGACCTACTCAATATGCTAGTTTAGGTGGTTGCAAATATGCATTTGTTATCGTAGATGACTATTCTAGGTTTACTTGGGTATTATTTCTTGTTCACAAAAATGAAGTATTTGAAAAATTTGTAAAATTATTTTCCAAAATTCAAAATTTATTGGATACAAAAATTGTTCGTTTAAGGAGTGACAATGGTGCCGAATTTAAATTTGGGGTTTTCCCGAAAATAATGATCACAAATATTTCTTTCATCATTTTACGGTTGCCCTATAATACCCAAGTGCATCTAGAATCTGTCTCTTATACACATCTAGATGTGTATAAGAGACAGGGTGAACTATGAGACATGACATGTGATTTAAGTCATACTTTTGGACCGGCGCTTAACACGGCTTGTTATGTTATGAATCGAGTTTTATTAAGATCTTCTTTAAATAAAACTCCTTATGAACTCATTTTTGTAGAAAACCCGTTGTGAGCTATTTCAAAGTTTTTGGTTGCAAATGCTTTATTTTAAAAATCAAAGAGAACTGGAAAATTTGACAAAAAATCGGATGAAGGAATTTTTCTAGGATATTCTAGTGACAAGAAAGCATACCGAGTTTACAATAGAAGAACGCTTTTAATTGAAGAAGTTGTGCATGTTACATTTGATGAAACTAATGATATTATCTCAAAGAATTTATGTGAGGATGAAGATGCAGGTATTTTAAAGGAGCTCGAAAAGCTCATTATTCATAAAGATCATCAAGATCTCTTTACATCAAGCGTTGATATCAACAACCATCAAATTGATGATGAAAAGAATGAGGATGCTCAAAACGATCTTCCAAAAGCTTGGAGATTCGTCTCTAGTCATCCTCAAGATTTAATCATAGGTGATCTATCCGATGACTAGAACTACTTCTCATAAACCTTTGAATAATAATTGTGCATTACTTTCTCACATTGAATCCAAACATATAGATAAGAGGTTGCTTTGAGTGATGAATCTTGGGTTAATGCTATGCAAGATGAACTTAGTCAATTTGAGAAAAATAATGTATGGACCTTAGTTGAAACACTATTACCTTCTTCGTCTTTACTAAATGGGTTTTTAGAAACAAATTCTTATACAATCTGATGTGTATAAGAGACAGTGTCTAGACTTGTTGCAAGTAGACTTACGCTCAAGAAGAAGGTAGTGACTTTGATGAAACCTTTGCACCCGTGGCTAGATTAGAATCCATCCGCATGTTTCTTGCTTTGCATGTTTCAATAATTTAAAATTATTAGGACAAGATGTCAAATCTCACATTGTTCCTTTTAGATATCTAAAAATTCTTTTAACGAACAACCTCCGGGCTTTGAAAATAAGATCTTCCAAATTATGTTTTCAAACTTTCCAAAGCTTTATATGGTTTGAAACAAGCTCCAAGAGCTTGCAATTTTTCCTCGGACTACAAGTTCATCAAACTAAGGAAGGAACATTTATTACTGATTTTTCATCAACAAATCAAGTACACAAAGGAGCTGCTCAAACGATTTGGTATGGAAGATTGCAAACAAGTTGGTATGCCAATGTGTACTTCAACTAAACTTGATAAAGACGAAGAAGGTAATAGTGTTGATGAAAAACACTATAGAGGTATGATCGGAAGTCTACTTTACTTAACTGCCAGTAGACCAGATATCATGTTTGCTGTTTGTTTATGTGCTAGATTTCAATCTTGTCCCAAAGAATCACATTTGATGGCAGTTAAAAGAATTTTTAGATATGTAAAAGGACACATCTCGAAAGATCTATTCCTATAAGAGACAGGATTTTACAGAGTACGATGCTGACTTTCTTGGGTGTAAAATTGATAGAAAAAGTACCAGTGGTATGTGTTATTTTCTAAGAAATTGTCTTGTGTCTTGGTTTAGTAAAAAACAAAATTTCATTTCTCTTTCTACGGCTTAAGCCGAATACATTGCTATCGGAAATTGTTGTGCTCAACTTCTTTGCTTGAAGATCATACTCTGAAAGATTTTGGTGTAATTTTTGATTGTGTTCCTATATTGTGTGACATTCAAATCTGTCAATTAATCTCACAAAAATTCCTGTTATGCACTCTAGAACCAAACACATTGATGTTAAGCATCATTTCATTAGAGATCTCGTTTGTCAAAAGGAAATTCGTGTTGATTATGTGCCTACTTCAGATCAATTGGCTGATATTTTTACAAAATCCTTAGCTCTAGATCGCTTTGAATCGCTAGAAAATGTTTGGGGATTTTACGATAAATTTGGCATAGGTTCATAGTTTGGACGCACTCCTTCGTCGAAAATAATACCCAAGTAAACCTAGAATAGTCATCTACGATAACAAATGCATACTCATATGTCGTCTTAACACATATTGATTTGTCCTTAAACATCTAGATGGTATCTTTCGGACGCACAGCTTCGTCCGAGAGAACTTCTTTGGTCTGAAGCTCTTTCGGTCCGTTCTTCAGCTTTCGGACGCACACCAAACGTTCGGCGGTCCGAAAGGTACCCTGTTTAATTAAAACCGTCCAAATTCCCCTTTTCGGACTTACCCTCTCCCCCGAAAACCCTTAGGCGAATTTTTTTCCTCTCCACTACCCCCTCCAAATTCTCACTCTCTCTTCCAAAATTGATTGGAAAATCATCCTACCCATAGCCCTTATCACCTAAATCACATCTGTTTCCCCCATTCACCAACTCATTTCCTCAAAATCTCACCAATCAACAAACACTTTCAATTTTTCTTCTATTGCAATGGTGAAATCTCGCGGTTCCTCTACAAACATCGGGGTCGAAAAACTAAAGGAAGGCTCCAGCACGAGAATCATCGGCCAATCCTCAAGTCACCACTAGACTAGCATATTGAGTAGGTCCAAATAAGTCCTGTCCGAACGTATACTTCCCTTCTCAAAATCCATCATCGGTATGCTTTCTTGCTTCTCTTATCCACATTTGATTTGTATAATTTTCCCAGGTTCTCATTGATCTTTTGAAATCTTGCATTAATCTCAAGATCAGGAATCTTGAGAGTCTGTCTCTTATAATCATCACCATTTTTTAATGTGAAATCTCAAATTTCTGATTTTTCCTATTTCTTTTCATTAGATAAATCTAAGGCTGATGATACTCATACACATCTAGATGAAGTTAGAGCCATTTTTAACATCCATTTTAAACAACACATTATTTTCCTACTTAACAATCGCTCTCGAACTTAATATTCTCATACACCCTTGTCACCAATCATATTGCCAAGCGACGGCAAATTATTTAGCCCGAAAAAATACAACTTTACTTATTTTTCTGTGTCTTCAAGGGTATTCCTCTTGACTTTGGGTATATTTTTTGTTCCCTATGGGAACTCTTTCTCACTGATACTCGAAGAAACATTCCTTTTGGAAAATTTCTCACCAAGATTTTTGAGAAGCAAATACTTGCATCCTTCACCGAAACAAACAATATCCTCCTTATTTCAACAAATCCTACATTGAACGCAAAGGTCTCCATTTCAATGATCAATGGCTAACTAAGCGGCCTTTGATATTGCCCGACAATACATCCCATGCCTCACATCTGATTTTGCTATCCCTCATTCTCCTATCCTCAACCGCTCCACTCACATCTGCACCATCTACTTGAACCATTTCACATATCGTGGACTTCTCATCTCCTCGAGCACTCAAGTCGGTTCATTTCAACGCCGCACAAAGTTAAAAACGACTTGAAACTCGTCAAATAATTCTCCAAGAGGCACTCGGTCTTGGCATGTCTCGCTGCTCAAGTCCAATTTCTTGATCTTGTCCCAATATCCACTTGAGTCATCTTCTGTGCTGATGAACACGAAGATGAACATACACGTGAAGACAATGCAGAGCTGCTCAAGAGTTGCCGATGGCGATTTAGCTGTCTCTTATTGGTTATGTATTTACTTGTCTCTTATACCATTAGACCTTTGTATTGGATGTATTACACTTGTATCATTGCAATTAAACTACTTGAGGCATGAATCTAAGAATTTCCTTTTGACATGTCAAAAGGGGGAGTAGTTATATTGTTATGCTTTGATATGATTGATATGTTGATACCCAATTATGAGATATTGCAATGCTTTGATATGATTGATATGTTGATAATTGATATCCAATTATGATATACTGTAAATTGATTAGTCATATCCAATTGAGGTTTGTCATCATCAAAAAGAAGAGGAGATTGATATTTTCCAAACCTTATTTTGATATGACATAAACACTTAACTCTGTAAAATAAGCTTTTGCAGGAATAGATCTTTCGGACGCACATAAACAAACAGCAAACTATATCCTGTCTCTTATACACATCTAGATGTGTATAAGAGACAGAATGGGATCCTCATGCCTTCTTGACGCTTCGGACCGCCCAAACCTCTATCGGACGAAGGATGGACGCATGCACGGACGTCCGAACGAAGCTCTCAACAAAACCGAAAGAAGATCGGACGCTTCCTTCCTCTGACGTCAAAACCCCAACGGCTATATTTTGTGCATTTATTACTTAGCATTTAGGAAGTAGTTGAAACCACTATTTATTGCTCTTATAAATAGGTGCTTTAATAACCTGAATAAATCATCTAATAGATTGAATACAAGCCTAAGAAAAGAGTAATTTGAGTGCAAATTGACTATAGTGCTTAAAGGTATTAGTGCCAAGTTGTTGGTGCAATTCAATTTATGAGAGCAGTGATAATCTTGTATGAAAGTGTGGTTTAAGTAAGATTCTTGGCTCAACTAAAAGAGTTTTAGTGTGAGCAAGAACTTCCCAACTTTGTAAAGATTATCGGCTCACCAAGTGTGTGAAGCATTCAAGAAATTTGATACTTCAAGCTTGCTAGCTTGGAAGTATTGTTTGTTCAATTTTTCTCTCTTTACTTTACTGTTCTAGTAAATTTATTATATCTGCATTTAAATTAAAAAGCTCACTATTTTCTGAAAGCATAATTTTTAGGAACCTAATTCACTCCCCCCCTCTTAAGTTGCTTTGGGACCAACAGATTTAATTTAATACCTTTGATTGAAATTGCGGGCACTAAGGCCTAATTATTTAATTTAAGGCCTTAGAAGGAAATTGTGGACAATAAGGCCAATTGATTTAATTTAATGTGTCAAAAGGCAACAGTAGGCAATACGACCAATTAATCTAACTTAATGCCCTAGAAGGTAATTGTCGACACCAAGATGCCAATTAATTTGATTTAATGCCTTAGTAGGCAATTGTGGGCACTATGGCTAATTAATTTAATTTAATGTCTGAAAAGCAATTGTGGATGCCAAAGCCACTTAATTTAATGTAATGCCCTAATAGGAAATAGTGCAAACCACTAAAGCAAATAAATTTATTTTAATGCCATAAAAGCAATTGTGGTCACGAAAACCAATTAGTTCAATTTAATGCCCTAGACACCAATTGTGGACATCGAGGCCAGTTAATTTAATTTTATGCCATGGAAGGCAATAGTAGGCACTAAGGCAAATTATTTTTATTTGATACCTTGCAAGGAAATTGTAGCTACCACGGTTAATTAATTCAATTTAATAATTTAGAAGTTAATAGTGGCAATAAGGCCAATTAATTAAATTTAGTGCCTTAGAAAGCAATTGTAAGCACCGACGCCAATTAATATAATTTTATACTTTATAATGCAATTGTGGACACTAAGGCTAAATAATTTAATTTAGAGTCATAGAAGACAATTGTGAGCACAAAGGTAACTGGATTTAATTCAATGCCTTAGAAGGCAATTGTCGGCACCAAAGGCCAATTAATTAAATTTAATGTCTCAGAAGGCAATTGTGGGTCATTAAGGCGTATTGATTTAATTTAATGCCTTAGAAGGCAATTGTGGGCACCAAGGCCAATTGATTTAATTTAATGGCTTAGAAGGCAATTGTTGGCACTAAGGCCAATTAATTTAATTTAATGCCGTAGAAGGCAAATGTTACCACCAAGGCCAATTAATGCAATTTAATTTCTTAGTTGGCAATTGTGGATACTAAGGCGAATTAATTAAATTTAATGCCTTAGAAGGCAATTGGGGGCACTAAAAGCACTTAATTTAATTTAATGCCTTCGATGGTAGTTGGGGGAACTAACACCAATTGATTTATCGCCTTAGAAGGCAATCGCTGGCACTAAGGCTAATTAATTTAATTTAGTGCCTTAGTAGTCAACTGTGGGCACAAAGACCAATTAATTTTACTACAATGCCTTAGTTAGCCATTGTGCGAACTACGGCTAATTAATTTAATTTAATACCTTATAAAGCAATTGTGGGCACTATGGCCCCCACATAATTTAATTTAATGCCTTATAAGGCAATTGGGGGTTTTGAGGACTATTGGTTTAATTTAATTTCTTAGAAGGCAATTACGGTCACTAAGCCTAACGATTTAATTTAATGCCTTAGAAAGCAATTGTGGGCAATAAGGCCAATTGATTTAATTTAATGCCTCAAATGGAAACAGTGGGCAATACGACCAATTAATTTAATTTAATGCCCTAGAAGGCAATTGTCAACAACAAGCCTAATTTATTTAATTTAATGCTTAGTAGGCAATTGTGGGAACTACGGGTAATTAATTTAGTTTAATACCTTAAAAGGAGGTTGTGGTTGCTAAGGCCACTTAATTTAATGTAATGCCTTAATAGGTAATAGTGGACACCACTAAAGCAAATAAATTTAATTTAGTGTCGTAGGAAGGCAATTGCGGGCACTAAGGCTAATTGATTTAATTTAATGCCTCATAAAGCAATTGTTGGCACTAAGGCCAATCAATTTAATTTAATGGCTAAGAAGGAAAATGTCAGTACCAAAGCCAATTAATGCAATTTAATGCCTTAGTAGACAATTGTGGACACAAAGGCAAATTAATTAAATTTAATACCTTAGAAGGCAATTGGGGGCACTAATAGCACTTGATTTAATTTAATACCTTAGAAGGTAGTTGGGGGCACTAACACCAATTCATTTAACTCCTTGAAGGCAATCGTTGGCACTAACGCCAATTAATTTAATTTAGTGCCTTAGTAGTCAACTATGGGCACAAAGTCTAATTAATTTAGTTTAATGCCTTAGTTAGCCATTGCGGGAACTATGACTAATTAATTTAATTTAATACCTTATAAAGAAATTGTGTGCACCATGGCCCCCACATAATTTAATTTAGTGCCTTATTAGGCAATTGGGGGCTTTAAGGCCTATCATGCCTGTCTGGTTTAATTTAATACCTTAGAAGGCAATTGCAGTCACTAAGGCCAAACTATAGCCAATTGGATTTAGTTTGTGGCACGTACTCCTACCCACTAGCGATCAATAGTCAATTGGATTCAGTTGGAGGGTACGAAACCTACCCACTCGCCCGCTCACTCAACAATAGTCAATTGGAATCAATTGGAGGCTCCGACACATACCCACAAACCCTTAACTCACCCAACATAATCAAATCATAGGCACTTAGTGCAACTACTTTAATCTACTGCATTAGAAGCCAATTGTAGGTGCTAAGGCCACTTAATTTAACGTAATTCCTTAGAAGGTAATTAAAGACACTAAACCAGTTAATTTATTTTATGTCTTAGATACCAATTGATTTAATTTAATACATTACAAGGAAATTGTGGTAATAAGGCCGATTAATTTAATTTAATGCATGCGAAGGCAATTTTGGGCACTACAGCCAATTGATTTACTTTAATGCCTCACAAGGCAATTCTGGATTAAGCACTAAGGCCAATTGACTTAATTAAATGCCTCAGAAGGCAATTGTGGGCACTAAGGTCTATTTGTTTAATTTAATGCCCAGAAGACGACAGTGGGCACTAAGGCCAATTAATTTAATTTCATACCTCATAGATTGTCGGCACCAAAGGCCAACTAATGCAATCTAATGCCTTAGCTGGCAATTCTGGATACAAATGTGAATTACTTAAATTTAATGCCTTAGAAAGCAATTGGGAGCAATAAAGCCACTTAATTTAAGTCAATGCCATGGATGGCAATCGGCGGCGCTAAGGCCTAATGATTTAAGTTAATGCCTTAGAAGGCAATCGCTGGCACTAAAGCCAATTGTGGGCTTTAGTGCCTTAGTAGTCAATTGCGGGCACAAAGGCCAATTAATTTAATGTAATGCCTTTGTTAGGAATTGTGGGTATCAAGGCTAATTAATTTAATGCCTTTTTCAGCAATTGTGGGCATCAAGGCCAATTAATTTAATGTAATGCCTTTGTCAAATTGCATTTGTGGGTATCAAGGCTAATTAATTTTATTTAATAACGTATCAGGCAATTGTGGGCACTATGGCTACTTAATTTAATTTAAAGCCTTAGAAGGCAATTGGGGGCATTAAGGCCTATTCATTTAATTTAATGCCTTAGAAGGCAATAGTAAGCATTATGACCAATTAATTTATTTTAATGTCTTAGAAGGCAATTGTCGGCACCATGGCCAATTAATTTAATTTAATGCCTTAATAGGCAATTGTAGGTACTAAGGCTAATTAATTTAATTTAATTCCTTAAAAGACAATTGTGGTCACTACGACCACTTTATTTAATGTAATGATTTAATAGGCTATTGTGGGTACCACTAATGCCAATAAAGTCAATTATAGGCACTTAGGCCAATTGTGGGCACTTAGGCTATTTGGATTCAATTGGAACTTGCGACACCTACCCATTCACCCACTCGCCCACTCACTTAGCAATAGCTTATTGGATTCAGTTAGAGTGTCCGACCCTACACACATAGCAGAAACCCTAAACTTACCCAGCATAATCAAATCGTGGGCACTTAGGGCAGTTAATTTAATTTATTGCATTAGAAGGCAAATGTGGGCATTAAAGCAAGTTAATTTGATGTAATGCCTTAATAGGCAATTGTGGGCACTACTAAAGGCAAAAAATTCAATTTAATGCCTTAGAAGGCAAATGTGATCACTAAAGTCAATTAGTTTAATTTAATGCCCTAGAAGGCAATTATGGGCACCGAGCCCCGTTAATTTAATTTTATGCCTTAAAAGACAATAATGGGCACTAAGGCAAATTAATTTGATTTTATACCCTACTAGGAAATTGTAGACACTACGGTTAATTAATTTATTTAATGCTTTAGAAGGTAATTGTGGGTAATAAGGTCAATTGATTTAATTTAATGCCACAAAAGAGGATTGTGAGCATTACGACTAATTGATTTAATTTAATGACTTAGAAGGCAATAGTGGGTGCTAAGGCCAATTGATTTAATATAATGTCTTGATCTAAAAGACAATTGTGCGCAATAACGCCAATTAATTTAATTTAATACCTCCGAAGGCAACTATGGACACTACAGCCAATTGATTCATTATAATGCCTCAAAAGGCAATTTTGGCACTAAAGCCAATTGATTTAATTAAATGCCTCAGAAGGGAAGTGTGGGTAATAAGGCCAATAGATTTAATTTAATGCTTTTTAAGGAAATTGTGAGCCCTTAGGCCAATCAATTTAATTTAACGTCTCAAAAGGCAATTTTGGGCTCTATGTCCAATTGATTTAATTTAATGCTTTATAACGCAATTATGGATACTAAGGCCAATTAATACAATTTAATGCCTTAGAAGGCAATAGTGGGCACTACGGCTAATTGACTTAATTTAATGACTCAAAAGAAAATAGTTGCCACTAAGGCCAATTAATATAATTTAATGCCTTAGAAGGCAATCGTTGGCATTAAGACAATTAATTTAATTTAATGCCTTAGAAGGTAATTGTAGGTGCCTGACAGTAATCAATTTAATTTTATGACGCAGAATGCAATTGTGGGCACTGAATCTAAATAATTTAATTTAGTTCCGTACAAGGCAATTGCGGCATTAACGTCACCGAATTTAATTTAATGCCTTAGAAGGCAATTGTTGACACCAAAACCAATTAATTTAATTTAATGCCATGGAAGGAAATTGTGGGCCATTAAGGCCTATTATTTAAATTAATGCCTTAGAAGGTTGTCGCGGGCACTACGGCCAATTGATTTAATTTAATGCCTCATAAGGCAATTGTTGGCACTAAGGCTAATTAATTTAATTTAATGCCTTAAAGGGCAAATGTTGGCACCAAGGCCAATTAATGCAATTTAATACCTTAGTAGGCAACTGTGCACACAAGGGCGAATTAATCAAATTTATTGCCATAGAAGGCAATTAGGGGAAATAAAGCCACTTAATTTAATTTAATGTTTCAGAAGGCAATTGATGGCACTAAGGCCTATTGATTTAAGTTAATGACTTGGACAGTCAATCACTGGCACTAAGGCCAATTAATTTAATTTAGTACCTTAGGAGCCAATTGTGGGCACTAAAGCCAATTAATTTAATTTAATACCTTAAAAGGCAATTATGGACACTATGGCCACTTCATTTAATTTAATACCTTACAAGGCAATTGTGGGCAATAAGGCTTGTTGATTTATTATAATCACTATGGCCTATTGATTTAATTTAATGCCTCAGAAGGCAATTGCGGGTAATAAGGCCAATTGATTTAATTTAATGCCTCAAAAGGCAATTGTAGGCACTACGACCAATTAATTTAATTTAATACCATAGAAGGCAATTATCGGCACTAAGGCCAACTTTTTATTTTAATGCCTTTGTCGGCTATTGTGGGCACTAAAGCTAATTAATTTAATTTAATGCCTTAAAAGGAAATTGTGGGCACTAAGGCCACTTCATTTAGTGTGTCGCCTTAATAGGTAATTGTGGACACCACAAAAGCAAATAAACTCAACATGTTGCCTCTCAGAAGGCAAATGTGGGTGCTAAGGCCAATTAGTTTAATTTAATGCCTCAGATGGCAATTGTGGGCACTGAGGCTAATTAATTTAATTTTATGCCATAGAAGGCAATAGTGGGCATTAAGGCTACTTAATTTAATTTTTTGCCTTACTAGAAAATTGTAGGTTTTACGGTTAATTAATTTAATTGAATGCTTTAGAAGGTAATTGTGGCAAGAAGGACAATTATTTTTATCTAATGCCTCGTAAGGAAATTGTGGACAATGCGGCCAACTTATTTAACTGAATGCCTCATAAGGCAATAGGGGGCACTAAGGCCAATTGATTTAATTTAATGCCTTTAGAGGGAAATTGCGAGCAATAAGGCCAGTTAATTTATTTTAACATCTTAGAAGCCAATTGTTGGTACCAAGGCCAATAAATTTAATTTAATGCCTTAAAAGAAAATTATGGGTGATTAAGGCCTATTGATTTAAATTATTCCTTAGAATGCAGTTGTGGGCGCTAAGGCCAATTAATTTAATTTAATGGTCTCAAAAGTCAATTGTTGGCACTAAGCCAATTTATTTAATTTAATGCCTTAGATGACAAATGTTGGCACCAAGGCCAATTAGTGCAATTTAATTCCTTAGTAGGTAATTGGGTAGACTAAGGTAAAATAATTGAATTTAATGCATTATTAGACAATTAGGGGCATAAAGTCGCTTAATTTAATTTAATTCCATAGAAGGTAATTGGGGACATTAAGTCCTGTTGATTTAATTTCAGGCCTTTGAGGGCAATAACAGGCACCAAGGCCTATTCATTTAAATTAATGCCAAAGGAAATTGTGGGCAATAAGACCAATTAATGTAATTTAATGCCTCAAAAGACAATAATGGGCGCTACGACTAATTAGTTTAATTAAATGCCTTAGAAGACAATTGTCGGCACCAAGGCCAATTAATTTAATTTAATGCCTTAGTAGGCAATTGTGGGCACTAAAGGCTAATTAATTTAATATAATGCCATAAAAGGCAATTGTGGGCACTAAGGCGCCATGTTATTTAATATAACGTCTTAATAAGCAATTATGGACACCACAAAAGAAAATAAATTTAATTTAATGACTCAGAAGGTAATTGTAGGCAATGAGGACAATTAGTTTAATTTAATGCCCTAGAAGGCAATTGCAAGCACTGAGGCCAATTAATTAAATTTTATGCCTTAGAAGACAAATGTGGGCTTTAATTCAAATTAATTTAATTTTAATCCTTACTAAGAAATTGTTGTCACTACGGTCAATTAATTTAATTTAATGCTTTAGAAGGTAATTGGGGCAATAAGGCCAATTAATTTAATTTAATGCCGTCGAAGGCAATTGTGGGTCCCGAAGCCAATTAATTTAGTTTTATGCCTTAGAATGCAATTGTAGGCAATAATTCTATATAATTTAATTTAGTGCCATAGAAGGCAATTGAAGGCACTAAGGTCACTGAATTTAATTTATTGCCTTAGAAGGTAGTTGTTGGCACCAAGTCCAATTATTTCAATTTAATGCCCCAGAATTGGGTAATTGTGGGTGCTAAGGACAATTAGTTAAATATAATTTTCTAGAAGGAAATTGTGGGCATTGAGGCCAATTAATTTAATTTTATGCCTTGGAAAGCAATAGCGGGTACTAAGGCAAATTAATTTAACTCTATGCCGCACAAAGAAATAGTAGGGACTATGGTTAATTATTTTAATTAATTTCTTTAGAAGGTAATTGTGGCAATAAGGATAATTAATTTAATTTAATGCCTCATAAGGCAATAGTGAGCACTAGTGTGCAATTTAGGGTGATACGGCCAATGAATTTAATTTAATGTCTTAGAAGGCAATTGTGGGTGCTAAGGACAATTAGTGAAATTTAATTTCCTAGAAGGTAACTGCGGGCAATGAGGGTAGTTAATTTAATTTTGTCCCCTAAAAGGCAATAGTAGGTACTAAGGCAAATTAATTTAATTTTAGACCTTACTAGGGAATTGCAGGGACTAGAGTTAATTAATTTAATTTAATGCTTTAGAAGGTAAATAGCGCTAGTGGCAATAAGGACAATTAATTTACTTTAACGCCTCATAGGGCAATTGTGGGCACTACAGTCAATTGATTTAATTGAATGTCTCATAAGGCAATAGTGGGCACTGAGGCTAATTGATTTAATTTAATGCCTTAGTGTGCAATTGAGGGCTATACGGCCAATTAAATTAATTTAATGCCTTAGAAGGCAATTGTGGGCGCTAAGGACAATTAGTTAAAGATAATTTCCTCGAACACAATTGTGGGCATTGAGGCAAGTTAATTTAATTTTGTGCTTTGAAAGGCAATAGCGGGTACTAAAGGTAAATTGATTTAACTTTATGCCTCACTAGGAAATTGTAGGGACTATGATTAATTATTTTAATTTAATGCTTTAGAAGGTAATTGTTGAAATAAGGCCAATTAATTTAATTTAATGCCTCATAAGGCAATTGTGGGCACTAAGGCCAATTGATTTAATTTCATGCCTTAGTGTGCCATTGAGGGCAATACCGCCAATTAATGTAATTTAATGTAACACTTAGAAGGTAATTGTAGTGGTAAGGGAAATTAGTAAAATTTAAATTCCTAGACGGCAATTGTGGGCAATGAGGCCAGTTAATTTAATTTTGTGCCCAAAATGCAATAGTGGGTACTAAGGAAAAATAATTTAATTTTACACCTCACTAGGAAATTGCATGGACTACGGTTAATTAATTTAATTTAATTCTTTAGAAGGTAATTGTGTCAATGAGGGAAATTAACACAATTTATTGCCTCATAAGGCAATTGTTGGCACTACGGTCAATTGATTGAATTCAATGTCTCATAAGGCAATAGTTGGCACTAAGGCCAATATAAGCCATTCAATTCCTTAATGTGTAATTGAGGGTGATACGACCAATAATTTAATTATTAGAAGGCAATTGTTGTGTTAATTTCCCTCATTGACACAATTACCCTAAAGAATTAAATTAAATTAATTGAACAATTGTCTTATGAGGCCTTAGTGCACATCTAATTTCCCAATACACATTTAACTTTATGCCTTACTAGGAAATTGTAGGGACTACTTAATTATTTTAAATAAATTCCTTAGAAGGTAATTGTGGCAATAAGGCAAATTAATTTAATTTAATGCCACATAAGGCAATAGTGGGCACTTAGACCAATTTAATTAATTTAATAAGCGTTAATTAAATTTAATTCTTAGAAGGCATTGTGGGTGCTAGGACATTGAGCGATTACGGCCAATTGAATTTCAAGAAGCCAAATGTGCAATGGCTAGTTAATTTAATTTTGCCTTAATTGTGGGTGCTACTAAGTTAAATTGTAGGGACTAAATGGTTAATTAATTTAATTTAATGCTTAGAAGGTATTCGATAGCCACATTAATTAATTTAATTTAATGCCTCATAAGGCAATTGTGGGCACTACGGCCAATGACGCTGAGTTAATTTAATTTTGCCTCATAAGGCAAAGAGGGCACTAATGAAGATTTAATTTAATGAAGTGGAGTACTTAAATTAAATTAATTTAACTAATTGCCTTACTATAGCCTTCTACCTGTCTAATGCACCAATTGATTTAATTTAATGCCTGAGTGTGCAATTTAGGGCGATACGGGAAATTAATTTAATTTAATGCCTTAGAAGGCAATTGTGGGTGCTAAGGACATTTAGTTAAATTTAATTTTCTTGAAGGCAATTGTAGGCAATGAGGCCAGTTAATTTAATTTTGTTCCCTAAACGGCAATAGTGAGTACTAAGGCAAATTAATATAATTTTATACCTCACTAGGAAATTGCAGGGACTAGGGTTAATTAATTTAATTTAATAATTTAGAAGGTAATTGTGGCAATGAGGACAATTAATTTAATTTAATGCCTCAAAAGGCAATTGTGGTCACTACGGTCAATTGATTTAATTGAATGTCTCATAAGGCAATTGTGGGCACTAAGGCCAATTGATTTGATTTTATGCCTTAGTGTGCAATTTAGGGCGATACGGCCAATGAATTTAATTTAATGCCTTAGAAGGCAATTGTGGGTGCTAAGGACAATTAGTTAAATTTAATTTCCTACAAGGAAACTGTGGGCAATGAGGCTAGTTAATTTAATTTTGTACCCTTAAAGGCAATAATGGGTACTAAGGCAAATTAATTTAATTTTATACCCTACTAGGGAATTGCTAGGACAACGGTTAATTAATTTAATTTAGTGCTATAGAAGTTAATTGTGGCAATAAGGACAATTAATTTATTTTAATACCTCATAAGGCAATTGTGGGCACTACGGTCTATTGATTTAATTTAATGTCTCATAAGGCATTAGTGGGCACTAAGGCCAATTGATATAATTTAATGCCTTGGTGTACAATTGAGGGCGATACGGCCAATTAATTTAATTTAATGCCTTAGAGGTAATGTTGGGTGCTAAGGGCAATTAGTTAAATATAATTAATATTTCCTTAAACTCAATTGTGGGCATTGAGGCCAGTTAATTTAATTTTGTGCTTTGAAAGGTAATAGTGGGTATTGAGGTAAATCAATTTAATTTTATGCCTTACTAAGAAATTGTAGGGATTATGGTTAATTGTTTTAATTTATTGCTTTAGAAGGTAATTGTGGCAATAAGGCCAATTAATTTAATATAATGGCCCATAAGGCAATAGTGGACTCTAAGGCCAATTGATTTAATTTAATGCCTTGGTGTGCAATTGATGGAGATAAAACCGGTTAATTTAATTGAATGCTTTAGAAGGTAATTGTGGTGGTAAGGACAATTAGTTAAATTTAATTTTCGGGAAGGCAATTGTGGGCAATGAGGCCAGTTACAATAATTTTGTTCCCTGGAAGGTAATAGCGGGTACTAAGTCAAATTAATTTAATTTTACACCTTACCAGTAAATTGTAGGGGCAACGGTTAAGTAATTTAATTTAATGCCCGAGATGGAAATTGTGGCAATAAGGACCAATTAATTTAATTTAATGCCTAATATGGCAATTGTGGGCAATACGGTCAACTGATTTAATTGAATGTCTCATAAGGCAATAGTGGGCACTAAGTCCATTTGATTTAATTTAATGCCTCAGTGTGCAATTGAGGCCGATACGGCCCATTAATCTAATTTAATGCCTTAGAAGGCAATTGTGGATGCTAAGTACAATTTGTTAAACATAATTTCCTAGAATGCAATTCTGGGCATTGAGGTTAGTTAATTTAATTTTGTGCCTTTGAAGGGAATAGCGGGTACTAAAGCTAATTAATTTTAACTCCATGCCTCGCTAAAAAATTATTGGTACTATGGTTAATTATTTTAATTTAATGCATTTGAAGGCAATTGTAGCAATAAGGCCAGTTAATTTAATTTAATGCCTCATAAGGGAATAGTCGGCACTAAGGCTAATTTATTTAATTTAATGCCTTAGTGTGCAATTGAGGGCGATACCGTCAATTAATTTAATTTATTGCCTTAGATCTGTCTCTAGGCAATTGTGGTGGTAAGGACAATTAGTTAAATTAAATTTCTTAGAAGGCAATTGCGGGCAATGAGGCCAGTTAATTTAATTTTGTGCCCCAAAATGCAATAGCGGTTACACAGTAAAATTAATTTAATTTTACACCTTACAAGGAAATTGCATGGACTATGGTTAATTAATTTAATTTAAAACTTTAGAAGGTAATAGTGGCAATAAGGGCAATTAATATTATTTATTGCCTCATAAGGCAATTGTGGGCACTATGATCAATTGATTTAATTGAATGTCTCATAAGGCAATAGTTGGCACTAAGGCCAATTGATTTAATTTAATTCCTTAGTGTGCAATTGAGGGCAATACGGCCAATTAATTTAATTTAATGCCTTAGAAGGCAATTTTGGGCGCTAAGGACAATCAGTTAAATATAATTTCCCAGAAGGCATTTGTGAGCATTGAGTCCAGTTAATTTAATTTTGTGCTTTGAAGGCAATTGCGGAAACTATTGCAAATTAATTTAAGATTAAAGAATTTATGCCTTACTGGGGAATTGTAAGGACTATGGCTAATTATTTTAATTAAATGCTTCAGAAGGTAATTGTGGCAATAAGGACAATTAATTAAATTTAATGCCTCATAAGGCAATTGTGGGCACTACAGTCAATTGATTTAATTGAATGTCTCACAAGGCAATAGCGGGGACTAAGGAAATTTTATTTAACTTTATGCCTCACTAGGAAATTGTAGGGACTGTGGTTAATTATTTTAATTCAATACTTTAGAAGTTAATTGTGGCAATAAGGCCAATTAATTTAATTTAACGCCTTATAAGACAATAGTGGGCACTAAGGCCAATTTATTTAATTTCATGCCTTAGTGTGTAATTGAGGGCGATATCGTCAATTAATTTAATTTAATGCCTTACAAGGCAATTGTGGTGGTAATGACAATTAGCTAAATGAAATTTCCTAGAAGGCAATTATGGGCAATGAGGCCAATTAATTTAATTTTGTGCCCCAAAATGCAATAGCGGTTACAATGGGGAAAATTAATTTAAGTTTGCACCTTACACGGAAATTGCATGGACTACGATTAATTAATTTAATTTAATGCTTTAGAAGGTAATTGGGGCAATAAGCACAATTAATGTAATTTATTGCCTCATAAGGCAATTGTGAGCACTACGGTCATTTGATTTAATTGAATGTCTCATAAGGCAATAGTTGGCACTAAGGCCAATTGATTTAATTTAATGCCTTAGTGTGCAATTGAGGGCGATACGGCCAATTAATTTAATTTAATGCCTTAGAAGGCAATTGTGGGCGCTAAGGATAATCAGTTAAATACAATTTCCTTGGAGGCAATTGTAGGCAATGAAGCCAGTTAATTTAATTTTGTTCCCTAAACGGCAATAGCGAGTACTAAGGCAAATTAATATAATTTTATACCTCACTAGGAAATTGTAGGGACTATGGCTAATTATTTTAATTGAATGCTTCAGAAGGTAATTGTGGCAATAAGGACAATTAATTAAATTTAATGCCTCATAAGTATGCAATTGTGAGCACTACAGTCAATTTATTTAATTGAATGTCTCACAAGGCAATAACGGGTACTAAGGCAATTTTATTTAACTTTATGCCTCACTAGGAATTGTAGGGACTATGTTTAATTAATTGAATTTAATACTTTAGAAGGTAATTGTGGCAATAAAGCCAATTAATTTAATTTAATGCCTAAAAGGGCAATAGTGTGCACTAAGTCCAATTGATTTAGTTTAATTCCTTAGCGTGCAATTGAGAGCAATACGGTCAATTAATTTAATTTAATGCCTTAGAAGGCAATTGTGGATGCTTAGGTCATTTAGTTAAATTTAATTTCCTTGAAGGCAATTGTGGGCTATGAGGCCAGTTAATTTAATTTTGTTCCCTAAAATGCAATAGCGGGTGCTAAGGCAAATTAATATAATTTTATACCTCACTAGGAAATTGCAGGGACTGCAATTAATTAATTTAATTTAATACTTTTGAAGGTAATTTTGGCAATGAGGATAATTAATCTTTAATTTAATGCCTCATAAGGCAATTGTGGGCACTACAGTTAATTGATTTAATTTAATGCCTTTGTATGCAATTAAGGGAGATACAACCAATAAATTTAATTTAATGCCTTAAAAGCCAATTGTGGGTGCCAATTACAATTAGTAAAATATAATTTCCTCGAATGCATTTGTGGGCGTTGAGATCAATTAATTTAATTTTTTGCCTTGGAAGGCAATAGCGGATACTAAGGCAAATTAATTTAACTTTATGCGTCGTGAGGAAATTGTAGGGACTATAGTCAATTATTTTAATTTATTTCTTTAGAATGTAATTGTGGCAATAAGGCCAAGTAATTTAATTTAATACCTCATAAGGCAATAATGGGCACTAAGGACAATTAATTTAATTGAATGCTTTAGTGTGCAATGGAGGGTGATACTGCCAATTAAATTAATTTCCTTATGCCTTAGAAGGCAATTGTGGTGGTAAGGACAATTAGTTAAATTTAATTTTCTGGAAGGCAATTGTAGGTAGTAATGAGGTCCGTTAATTTAATTTTGTGCCCCAAAATGCAATAGCGGGTACTAAGGAAAAATAATTTAATGTTGCACCTTACCAGGAAATTGCATGGACTACGGCTAATTAATTTAATTTAATGTTTTAGAAGGTGCAATTAATATAATTTATTGCCTCATAAGGCAATTGTGGGCGCTACGGTCAATTGATTTAAGGCAATACTTGGCACTGTGGACTATTGATATAATTTAATTCCTTAGTGTGCAATTGAGGGT
Organism: Cinchona pubescens; assembly: GCA_025175665.1. Lineage (NCBI taxonomy): Eukaryota > Viridiplantae > Streptophyta > Magnoliopsida > Gentianales > Rubiaceae > Cinchona > Cinchona pubescens. Next base: position 30,881 of record JANKKI010000014.1, read on the forward strand.
GATAGGGCCAATTAATTTAATTTAATGCTTTCGAAGGCAATTGTGGGTGCTAAGGAAAATTAGTTAACTAGAATTTCCTAGAAGGCAATTGTGGACATTGAGCCCTAGTTTGCCTAATTATGGCCTTAAATTAAATTAATTGGCACTAATTGCCTGTCTCTTTAACTTTATTGCCTTACTAGGAAATTGTAGGGACTATGGTGCATTATTTTAATGAAAGGCTTTAAAAGGTAATTGTGGCAATAAGGCCTAAGAGCCTTAATTAATTTAATTTAATGCCACATAAGGCAATAGTGGGCACTAAGGCCAATTGATTTAATTTAATGCCTTTGTGTGCTATTGAGGTCGACACGTCCAATTATTTAAATTTAATTCTTCAGAGGCAATTGCGGGTGCTAAGGACAGTTAGCTAAATTGAATTTCCTAGAAGGCCATTGCGGGCAATGAGGCCAGTTAATTTAATTTTGTGCCCAGAAAGGCAATAGCGGGTACTAAGGCAAAATTAATTTAAATTTCTACCTTACAAGGGAATTGCAGGGACTACGGTTAATTAATTTAATTTAATGCTTGAGAAGCCTAATTGAGTCAATGAGGACAATTAATTAAATTTAATGCCTCATAAGGCAATTGTGGGCACTACAGTCAATTGATTTAATTGAATGTCTAATAAGGCAATAGTGGACACTAAGGCCAATTGACTTAATTTAATGCCTTAGTGTGCAATTGAGGGCGATACGGCCAATTAATTTAATTTAATGCCTTAGAAGGAAATTATATGGGTGCTAAGGACAATTAGTTAAATATAATTTCTTTGAACGCAATTGTGGGCATTGAGGCTAGTTAATTTAATTTTGTGCTTTCGAAGGCAATAGCGGGTACTAAGGTAAACTTATTTAACTTTATTGCCTCAATAGGAAATTCTAGGGACTATGGTTAATTGTTTTAATTTAATGCTTTAAAAGGTAATTATGGAAACAAGACCAATTAATTTCATTTAATGCCTCATAAGGCAATAGTGGGCGCTAAGGCCAATTGATTTAATTTAATGCCATAGTGTGTAATTGATGGCGATACGGCCAGTTAATTTAATTTAATGCATAAGAAGGCAATTGCAGTGGTAAGGACAATTAGTTAAATTTAATTTCCCGGAAGGCAATTGTGGGTAATGAGGCCAGTTACTATAATTTTGTGCCCTGAGAGGTAATAGCGGGTAATAAGGCAAATTAATTTAATTTTATACCTTCCTAGGAAATTGCAAGGACTAGTATTAATTAATTTAATTTAGTTAATTGACCTATGGCCTAGAAGGCAATTGTGGCAAGAAGAACAATTAATTTAATTTAATGCCTCATAAGTCAATTGTGGGCATAACGGTCAACTGATCTTAATTGAATGTCTCATAAGGCAATAGTGGGCACTAATGCCAATTGATTTAATTCAATGCCCTAGAAGGCAATTGTGGGTACTAAGGACTACTAGTTAAATACAATTTTCTAGAAGGTAATTGTGGGCATTGAGGTCAGTTAATTTAATTTTGTGCCTTGGAAGGCAAGAGCGGGTACTAAACCAAATTAATTTAACTCTTATGCCTCACTAGGTAAATAGTAGGGACTATGGTTAATTCTTTTTATTAAATGCTTTAGAAGGTAATAGTGGCAATAAGGCTAATTAATTTAATTTAATGCCTCATAAGGCAATGGTGGGCGCTGAGGCTAATTGATTTAATTTAATGCCTTAGTGTGCAATTGATGGCAATACGGCCAGTTAATTTAATTTAATGCATAAGAAGGCAATTGTGGTATCGTAAGGACAATTAATTAAATTTAATTTCCTGGAAGGCAATTGTGGGTAATGAGGCCAATTACTATAATTTTGAGCCCTAAGAGATAGTAGCGGGTACTAAGGCAAATTAATTTAATTTTATACCTTCCTAGGAAATTGCAAGGACTACGGTTAATTAATTTAATTTAATACCCTAGAAGGCAATTGTGGCAATAAGAATAATTAATTTAATTTAATTCCTCATAAGTCAATTGTGGGCATAACGGTCAACTGATTTTAATTGAATGTCCCATAAGGCAATAGTGGGCACTAAGGCCAATTGATTTAATTTAATTCTTAGTGTGCAATTGAGGGCGATATGACCAATTAACTTAATCTAACGCCGTAGAAGGCAATTGTGGGTGCTAAGGACAATCAGTTAAATATAATTTCCTGGCATGCAATTGTGGACATTGAGGCCAGTTAATCTAATTTTGTGCTTTGAAAGGCAATAGCGGGTACTAAGGCAAATTAATTTAACTTCATGCCTTGGGCTAGGAAATGGTAGGGACTACTGTTTATTATTTTAATTAAATGCTTTAGAAGGTAATTGTGGCAATAAGGCTAATTAATTTAATTTAATGCCTCAGAAGATAATAATGGGCACCAAGACCAATTAATTTAATTTTATGCCTTAGTGTACAATTTAGAGCGATACGGCCAATGAATTTAATTTAATGCCTTACAAGGCCTGTGGGTGCTAAGGACAATTTGTTAAATTTAATTTCCAAGAAGGCAATAAATTAAATGAGGCCGTATTGATTCAATTTTGTGCCCTGCAGGCAATAGTAAACTGAGGCAAATTAATTACCCACAATTACCTTACTAAGGAAATGTAGGGACTACGGCTAATTATTTTAATTTAACGCTTTAGAAGGTAATTGTGTTAATAAGGGCAATTAATTAAACTTAATGCCTCTTAAGGCAGTTGTGGGCACTATTGTCAATTGATTTAATTGAATGTCTCATAAGACAATAGTAAGCACTAAGGCCAATTGATTTAATTTAATGCCTTAGTGTGCAATTGAGGGCGATACGGCCAATTAATTAAATATAATTAGTTAAATACAATTTAATGCCTTAGTGTGCAATTGTGGGTACTAAGAACAATTAGTTAAATATAATTTCCTCGAACACAATTCTGGGCATTAAGGCAAGTAAATTTAATTTTGTGATTTGAAAGGCAATAGCGGGTTCTAAGGCAAATTAATTTAACTTTATCCTCACTCAAAAATTGTAGGGACTATGGTTAATTATTTTAATTTAATGCTTTTGAAGGTAAGTGTGGCAATAAGCCATTTAATTTAATTTAATGCCTCATAAGGCAATGATGGGTGCTAAGGCCAATTGAATTAATTTAATGCCTTAGTATGCAATTGATGGCGATACGGACGGTTAATTTAATTTAGTGCATAAGAATGCAATTGTGGTGGTAAGGAAAATTAGTTAAATTTAATTTTTTGGAAGGCAAGTGTGGGTAATGAGGCCCTCAATTACTATAATTTTGTGCATAAAGTCTGTCCTGAAAGGTAATAGCGGGTACTAAGGCAAATTAATTTAATTTTATACCTTACTAGGAAATTGAAGGGACTACAGTTAAATAATTTCATTTAATTGCCCTAGAAGGAAATTGTTGCAAAAAGGACAATTAATTTAATTTATTGCCTCATAAGGCAATTGTGGGCACTATAGTCAATTGATTTAATTGAATGTCTAATAAGGCAATAGTGGGCTCTAAGGCCAATCAATTTAATACAATGCCTTAGTGTGCAATTGAGGGCTATACGGCCAATTACTTTGATTTAATGCCTTAGAAGGCAATTGTGAGAGTTAAGGACAATTAGTTAAAAATAATTTCCCTTACGCAATTGTGGGCATTGAGGCCAGTTAATTTCATTTCGTTCTTTGAAAGGCAATAGCGGGTTCTAGGGTAAATTAATTTAACTTTATCCTCACCAGAAAATTGTAGGGACTATGGTTAATTATTTTAATTTAATACTTTAGAAGGTAATTGTGGCAATAATGCCAATCTAATAATTTAATTTATATCCTCATAAGGCAATAGTGGGCGCTAAGGCCAATTGATTTAATTTAATGCCTTAGTGTGCAATTGATGGCGATACGGCCAGTTAATTTAATTTAATGCATAAGAAGGCAATTGTGGTAGTAAGGACAATTAGTAAAATTTAATTTCCTAGAAGGAAATTACAGGAAATGAGGCGAGTTAATTTAATTTTGTGCCCTAAAAGTCAATAGTGTGTACTAAGGAAAATTAATTTAATTTTATACCATATTAGGAAATTGCAGGGACCACAGTTAATGAATTCAATTTAATGCTTTAGAAGGCAATAGTGGCAACAAAGACAATTGATTCAATTTAAATCCTTATATGGCAACTGTGGGCACTACCGTCAATTGATTTAATTGAATGTCTTATAAGGCAATAGTAGGCACTACGGCCAATAGATTTAATTTAATGCCTTAGTGTGCAATTGAGGGCGGTACCACCAATTAATATAATTTAATTCCCGAGAAGGCAATTGTGGTGGTAAGGAGAATTTGCAAAATTTAATTTTCTAGAAGGTAATTGTGCGCAATGAGGACAGTTAATTAAATTTTGTGCTTTGAAAGGCAATAGCGGGTTCTAGGGAAAATTAATTTAACTTTATCCTCACTAGGAAATTGTAGGGACTACGGTTAATTGTTTCAATTTAATGCCTCATAAGGCAAATTTGGGCACTACGATCAATTGATTTAACTGAATGTCTCATAAGGCAATGGTGGGCACTAAGGCCAATTGATTTAATTTAATGCCTTAGTGTGCAATTGACTATGATACAGCCAATGAATTTAATTTAATGCCTTAGAAGGCAATTGTGGGTACTAAGGACAATTAGTTAAATTTAATTTCCCGGAAGGCAATTGTGGGCAATGAGGCCAGTTAATTTAATTTTGTGCCCAAAAAGGCAATAGTGGGTAATAAGGCAAATTAATTTAATTTTCTAACTTACTAGGGAATTGCAGGGACTATGGTTAATTAATTTAATTTACGAAGGCATTTAATGCTTTAGAAGGTAATTGTGGCAATAAGGACAATTAATTAAATTTACTGCCTCATAAGTCAATTGGGGGCACTACAGTCAATTGATTTAATTGAATGTCTCATAAGGCAATAGTGGGCTCTAAGGCCAATTGATTTAATCTAATGCCTTATTGTGCAATTGAGGGCTATACGGCCAATTAATTTAATTTATTTCCTTAGAAGGCAATTGTGGGTGCCAAGGACAATTAGTTAAATATAATTTCCTCGAATGCAATTACCTTATTGAGGGCATTAAATTAATTTTGTGCTTCGAAAGGCAATATCGGGTTCTAGGGTAAATTAATTTAACTTTATCCTCACTAGGAAATTGTAGGGACTATGGTTAATTGTTTTAATTTAATGCTTTAGAAGGTAATTGTGGCAATAATGCCAATTAATTTAATTTAAAGCCTCGAAAGGCAATAGTGGGCGCTAAGGCCAGTTGATTTAATTTAATGCCTTAGTGTGCAATTGATGGCGATATGGCCATTGTAATTGCATTCGAGGTTAATTTAATTTAATGCATAAGAAGGAAATTGTGGTGGAAATGAGGCTAGTTAATTTAATTTTGTGCCCTAAAAGGCAATAGTGTGTACTAAGGCGAATTAATTTAATTTTATACCTTACTAGGAAATTGCAGGGACTACAGTTAACTAATTAAATTTAATGCTTTAGAAGGTAATTATGGCGACAAGGACAATTAATTCAATTTAATGTCTCATAAGGCAACTGTGGGCGATACCGTCAATTGATTTAATTGAATGTCTTACAAGGCAATAGTGGGCAATAGTGGGCAATAAGGTCAATTGATTTAATTTAATACCTTACTGTGTAATTGAGGGCGATACCTCCAATTAATTTAATTTAATGCCTGAGAAGGCAATTGTGGTGGAAAGGACAATTTGTTAAATTTAATTTTCTATAAGGCAATTGTGGGCAATGAGCCCAGTTAATTAAATTTTGTGCCCCAAAATGCAATAGCGGGTACGAAGGAAAATTAATTTAATTTTACACCTTACATTACTTGCACTGACTACGGTTAATTAATATAATCTAATGCTTTAGAAAGTAATTCTGGCAATAAGGGCAATTAATAAAATTTATTGCCTCACAAGGCAATTGTGGGCACAAAATTCAATTGATTTAATTGAATGTCTCCCATTGCAATCTTTGGAACTAAGGCCAATTGATTTAATATAATGCCTTAGTGTGCAATTAGGGCGATACGGCCAAGTAATTTAATTTAATGCTTTTGAAGGCAATTGTGCCTGCTAAGGACAATTAGTTAAATATAATTTCCTCGAAGGCAATTGTGGGCATTGAGGCCAGTTAATTTAATTTTGTGCCTTGAAGGTAATAGTGGGCACGAAGGCAAATTAATTTAACTTTTTGCCTTACAATGAAATTGTAGAGAACACGGTTAATAAATTTAATTTAATACTTTAGAAGGTAATTGTGCCAATGAGGATAATTAATTTAATTAATGCCTCATATGACAATTGTGGGCATTACGATCAATTGATAATATTAATTGAATGTCTCATAAGGCAATAGTGGGCAATAAGGCCAATTGATTTAATCTAATGCCTTAGTGTGCAATGGAGGGCAATAAACCAATTAAAGTAATTTAATGCCTTAGAAGGAAATTGTGGATGCTAAGGACAATTAGTTAAATATAATTTCCAAGATGGCAATTGTGGGCATTGAGGCCAATTAATTAAATTTTGTGCCTTGGAAGGCAATAGCGGGTACCAAGGCATTGTAGTTTAGCTTTATGGCTCACTAGTAAATTGTAGGGACTATGGTTAATTATTTTAATTTAATACTTTAGAAGGTAATCGTGGTAATAAGGCCAATTAATTTAATTTAATGCCTTATAAGGAAATAGTGTGCACTAAAGCCAATTGGTTTAATTTAATTCCTTAGTGTGCAATTGATGGCGATACGTCCAATTAATTTATTTTAATGCCTTAGAAGGGTATTGTGGGATCTAAGGACAATTAGTACAATATAATTTCCTAAAAGGCACAATTAATTAAATTTAATCAATTCGGGGATTTTGAGGCCAGTTAATTCAATTTTGAGGCCTAGAAGGCAATAGCCGGTACTAAGGCAAATTAAATTTGCTTTATGCCTCGCAAGGAAATTGTAGGGACTATGGTCAATTATTTTAATTTATTGCTTTATAAGGTAATTGTGGCAATAAGACCAATTAATTTAATTTAATGCCTCATAAGATAATAGTGGGCACTATGGCCAATTGATTTATTTTATTGGCTTAGTGTGCAATTGAGGACGATACAGCCAATTAATTTAGTTTAATGCCTTAGAAGGCAATTGTGGAACCAAGATGGCAATTGTGGTCAATGAGGCCAATAAATTTAATTTTGTGCCTTGAGAGGCATTAGCCTTACAACGGCAAATTAATTTAATTTCATACAATTGCCTAGGAAATTGCCGGGACTACGGTTAATTAATTTAATTTAATGCTTTAGATGGTAATTGTGGCAATAAGGACAATTAATTTAATTTAACGCCTCATAAGGCAATTGTGCAGGCACTATGATCAATTGATTTAACTAAATGTCTCATAAGGCAATGGTGGACACTAATTAAATTGATTTAATTTAATGCCATAGTGTGCAATCTAGGGAGATACGGCCTATTATTTTAATTTAATACCATAAAAGGCAAATGCAGTTGTTATGGACAATTACTTAAATTTAATTTCCTAGAAGGAAATTGTGGGCTTTGAGGCAATAAATTTAATTTTGTGCCTCGGAAGGCAACAGCGAGTACTAAGGCCAATTCATTAAACTTTATGCCTCACTAGAAAATTGTAGGGAGTACGGTTAACTATTTTAATTAAATGCTTTAGAAGGTAATTGGAGCAATAAGACTAATTAATTTAATTTAATGCCTCATAATGCAATAGTGGGCAATAAGGCCAATTGATTTATTTTAATGGTTTAGTGTGCAATTCAGGACGATAAGGCCAATTAATTTAATTTAATGTCTTAGATAGCAATTGTGGGTGCTAAGGACAAATAGTTAAATTTTAATTTCTAGAAGGCAATTGTGGGCAATGAGGCCACTTAATTAAATTTTGTACCCAGAAAGGCTATAGCGGGTATTGCGGCAAAATAATTTAATTTTATTCCTTAGTAGGAAATTGTAGGAACTACGTTTAATTAATTTAATTTAATGCTTTAGAAGTGAATTATGGAAATACGGACAATTAATTTAATTTAATGGCTCATAAGGCAATTATGGGCACTACAGTCAATTGATTTAAATAAATGCCTTATAAGGCAATAGCGGGCACTAAGGCCAATTGATTTAATTTATTGCCTCAGTGTGCAATTGGGGGAGATACGGCCAATTAATTTAATTTAATGTCTTAAAAGGCAATTGTGGGTGCTAAGGACAATTTGTTAAATATAATTTTGTAGAACGCAATTGTTGGCATTGAGCCCAGTTAATTTAATTTTGTGCCTTGGAAGGCAATAGCAGGTACTACGGCAAATTAATTTAACATTATGCCTGACAAAGAAATTGTAGGGCAAATTACTATGGTTAATTATTTTAATTTAATATCTTAGAAGGCAATTGTAAGTGCTAAGGAAAATTAGTTAAATATAATTTCCTAATCGCAATTGTGGGCACTGAGGCCAGTTAATTTAATTTTGTGCCTTGGAAGGCAATAGTGGGTACTAAGGCAAATTAATTTAACTTTATGCCTCACAAAGAAAATTTTAGGAACAATGTTTAATTATTTTAATTTAATTCTTTAGAAGGTAATTGTGGCATTTAGGCCATTTAATTTAATTTAATGCCTCATAAGGCATTAGTGGGAACTAAGGCCAATTGATTTAATTTAATGCCTTAGTGTGCAATTGAGGGCGGTACGATCAATTGATTTAATTTAATGCCTTAGAAGGCAATTGTTGTGGTAAGGACAGTTCGTTAAATTTAATTTTCTAAAAGGCAATTGTGGGCAATGAGGTCAGTTAATTTAATTTTGTCCCTTCAAAGGTAATAGCTGGTACGAAGGCAAATTAATTTAATTTTATACCTTACTAGGGAAATTGCAGGAAATAAAGTTAATTAACTTAATTTAATGGTCTAGAAGGCAATTGTGGAAATAAGGACAACTAATTTAATTTAATCCCTCATTAGGCAATTGTGGGCACTACGGCCAATTGATTTAATTGAATGTCTGATAATGCCTTAGTGTGCAATTGAGGGCGATACAGCCAATTAATTAAATTTAATGCCTTAGAAGGAAATTGTGGGTGCTAAGGACAATTAGTTAAATATAATTTCCTAGAAAGCAATTGTGGGCATTGAGGCCAGTTAATTTAATTTTGTGCCTTGAAGGCAATAGCAAGAACTAAGGCAAATTAATTTAACTATTTGCCTTACTAGGAAATTGTAGGGACTATGGTTAGTTATTTTAATTAAATCTTTTAGAAGGTAATTGTGGCAATAAGGCCAATTAATTTAATTTAATGCAACATAAGGCAATAGTGGGAACTATGGCCAACTGATTTAATTCAATGCCTTAGTGTGCTATTGAGAGCAATACGGCCAATTAGTTAAATTTAATTCTTTCGAAGGAAATTGTGGGTGCTAAGGACAATTAGTTAAATTGAATTTCGTAGGAAGCAATTGTGGGCAATGAGGCCAGTTAATTTAATTTTGTGCCTTGAAAGGCCCACAATTGCCTAAGGCAAATTAATTTAATTTTATGCCTTACTACGAAATTGTAGGGACTACGGTTAATAAATTTAATTTCATACTTTAAAAGGTAATTGTGGCAAAGAGGACAATGAATTTAATTTTTATGCCTCATATGGCAATTGTGGGCACTACGGTCAATTGATTTAATTTAATGTCTTATAAGGCAATAGTGGGCACTATGGCCAATTGATTTAATCTATTGCCATAGAGTGCAATTGAGGGCAATACAGCCAATTGAAGTAATTTAATGCCTTAGAAGGCAATTGTGGGTGCTAAGGACAATTAGTTAAATATAATTTCCAAGATGGCAATTGTGGGCAATGAGGTCAGTTAATTAAATTTTGTGCCTTGGAAGACAATAGCGGGTACCAAGGCATTTTAATTTAGCTTTATGGCTCACTAGGAAATTGTAGGGACTATGGTTAATTAATTTAATTTAATATTTTAGAAGGTAATTGTGGCAATAAGATCAATTAATTTAATTTAATGCCTTATAAGGAAATAGTGTGCACTAAAGCCAATTGATTTAATTTAATTCTTTAGTGTTCAATTGAAGGCGATATGACCAATTAATTTATTTTAATGCCTTAGAAGGGTATTGTGGGATCTAAGGACAATTAGTAAAATATAATTTCCTCGAAGGCAATCGAGGATTTTGAGGCTAGTTAATTCAATTTTGAGGCCTGGAAGGCAATAGCCGGTACTAAGGCAAATTAAATTTGCTTTATGCCTCGCTAGGAAATTGTAGTGACTATGGTTAATTATTTTAATTTAATGCTTTAGAATGTAATTGTAGCAATAAGACCAATTAATTTAATTTAATGCCTTATAAGATAATAGTGGGCACTATGGCCCAGTTGATTTATTTTAATGGCTTAGTGTGCAATTGAGGGCAATACGGCCAATAAATTTATTTTAATGCCTTAGAATGCAATTGTGGGTGATAAGGACAATTAGTTATATTTAATATTCAAGATGGCAATTGTGGGCAATGAGGCCAGTAAATTTAATTTTGTGCCCTGAAAGGCATTAGCAGGGACAACGGCAAATTAATTTAATTTCATACCTTAGTAGGAAATTGCTGGGACTACGGTTAATTAATTTAATTTAATGCTTTAGAAGGTAATGGTGGCAATAAGGACAATTAATTTAATTTAGCGCCTCATGAGGCAATTGTGGGCACTACGATCAATTTATTTAAGTGAATGTCTCATAAGGTAATGGTAGGCACTAAGGCCAATTGATTTAATTTATTGCCTTAGTGTGCAATTGAGGGCGATACGGCCAATTATTTTAATTTAATGGCTTAAAAAGCAGTTGTGGCGATTAAGGACAATTAGTTAAATATAATTTCCTAGAAGCCGCAATTGTGGGCATTGAGGCCAATTAATTTAATTTTGTGCCTTGAAGGCAATAGCGAGAATTAAGGTAAATTAATTTAACTATTTGCCTTACTAGGAAATTGTAGGGACTATGGTTAGTTATTTTAATTAAATGTTTTAGAAGGTAATTGTGGCCTTATAAGGCCAATTAATTTAATTTAATGCCACATAAGGCAATAGTGGGCACTAAAGCCAATTGATTTTTTTTAATGGCTTAGTGTGCAATTGAGTAAGATACGGCCAATTAATTTAATATAATGTCTTAGATAGCAATTGTGGGTGCCAAGGACAAATAGTTAAATTTAATTTTCTAGAAGGCAATTGTGGGAAATGAGACCAGTTAATTAAATTTTCTACCCATAAAGACTATTGCGGGTACTACGGCAAAATAATTTAATTTTATTCCTTAGTATGATATTGCAGGGACTATGGTTAATTAATTTAATTTAATGCTTTAGAAGGTAATTGTGGAAATAAGGAAAATAAGAGTAATTTAATTTAATGGCTCATAAGGCAATTGTGGGCACTACAGTCAATTGATTTAAATAAATGTCTTATAAGGCAATAGCGGGAACTATAGCCAATTGATTTAATTTATAGCCTTAAAATGCAATTGAGGGCGATACGGCCAATTAATTTAATTTAATGCCTTAAAAGAGAATTGTGGGTGCTAAGGACAATTTGTTAAATATAATTTCGTAGAACGCAATTGTTGGCATTGAGCCCAGTTAAGTTAATTTTGTGCCTTGGAAGGCAATAGCAGGTACTACGGCAAATTAATTTAACATTATGCCTGACAAAGAAATTGTAGGGACTATGGTTAATTATTTTAATTTAATATCTTAGAAGGCAATTGTAAGTGCTAAGGACAATTAGTTAAATATAATTTCCTAATCGCAATTGTGGGCACTGAGGCCAGTTAATTTAATTTTGTGCCTTGGAAGGCAATAGTGGGTACTAAGGCAAATTAATTTAACTTTATGCTTTCTCACAAAGAAAATTTTAGGAACAATGTTTAATTATTTTAATTAATGCTTTAGAAGGTATTTGTGGCATTTAGGCCAATTAACTTAATTTAAGGCCTCATAAGGCAATAGTGGGAACTAAGGCCAATTGATTTAACTTAATGCCTTAGTGTGCAATTGAGGGCGGTACAGTCAAGTCTAGATGATTTATTTTAATGCCTTAGAAGGCAATTGTTGTGGTATGGACAATTCGTTAAATTTAATTTCCTAGAAGGCAATTGTGGGCAATGAGGTCAGTTAATTTAATTTTGTCCCTTGAAAGGTAATAGCAGGTACGAAGGCAAATTAATTTAATTTTATACCTTACTAGGAAATTGCAGGAAATAAGGAAAATTAATTTAATTTAATGCCTCATAAGGCAAATGTGGGCACTTCGGCCAATTGATTTAATTGAATGTCTCATAAGGCAATAGTGGGCACTAAAGCCAATTGATTTAGTTTATTGCCTTGGTGTGCAATTCAGGGCGATACGGCCAACTAATTTAATTTAATGCCTTAGAAGGTAATTGTGATGGTAAGGACAATTAGTTAAATTTAATTTCCTAGAAAGCAATTGTGGGCAATGAGATCAACGAATTTAATTTTCGACTCTGAAAGGCAATAGTGGCTACTAAGGTAAATTAATTTATTTTAATACCTTATTAGGAAATTGTAGGGACTACATTGCCAAATTTAATTTAATGTTTTAGAAGGTAGTTGTGGCACTAATGACAATTAATTTAATTTAATGCCTCAGAAGGCAATTGTGGGTACTACGGTAAATTGATTTAATTGAACGTTTCATAAGGCAATGGTGGGCGTTAAGGCCAATTGATTTAATTTAATGTCTTAGTGTGCAATTGAGGGCGATACCGAAAATTAGTTTAATTTAATGCCTTAGAAATCAATAGTGGGTGCAAAGGAAAATTAGTTAAAAATAATTTCCAAGAACGCAATTGTGGCAATAGCGGGTACTGAGGCAAATTAATTTAATCCACATTATGCCTCACTAGGAAATTTTAGTGACTGTGGTTAATTATTTTAATTTAATGCATTAGAAGGTAATTGTGGCAATAAGGCCAATTAATTTAATTTAATGCCTCATAAGGCAATTATGGGCACTAAGGCCGATTGATTTAATGTAATTCCTTAGTGTGCAATTGAGGGCGATACAGCCAATGAGTTTAATTTAATGCCTTAGATGGAAATTGTGGTGGTAAGGACAATTAGTTAAATTTAATTTCCTAGAAGGCAATTGCGGGCAATGAGGCTAGTTAATTTAATTTTGTGCCCTAAAAGGCAATAGCGTGTACTGAGGTAAATTAATTTAATTTTATACCGTACTAGGAAATTGTAGGGACTATGGTACATTAATTTAATTTAATGCTTTAAAAACAAATTTTGGCAATAAGGACAATTAATTTAATTTAATGCCTCATAAGGCAATTGTGGACACTACTGTCAATTGATTTAATTGAACGTTTTACAAGACAATAGTGGGCATTTAAGGCCTAAGACCAATTGATTTATTTTAATGCCTTAGTGTGCAATTAGGGGCGATTTCGCCAATTAATGTATTTTATTGCCTTACAATGCAATTGTGGGTGCTAAGGACAATTATTTAAATATAATTTCCTAGAAAGGAATTGTGGACATTGAGGTCAGTTAATTCAATTTTCTGCCTTGGAAGGCAATAGCCGGTACTAAGGCAAATTAATTTTAACTTTGTGCCTCGCTAGGAAATTGTAGGGACTATGGTTAATTATTTTAATTTAATGGTTTAGAAGGTAATTGTGGCAATAAGACCAATTAATTTAATCTAATGCCTCATAAGATAATAGTGGGCGCTATGGCCAATTGATTTATTTTAATGGCTTTGTGTGCAATTGAGGGCGATACGACCAATTAATTTTGTTTAATGCCTTAGAATGCAATTGTGGGTGGTAAGAACAATTAGTTATATTCAATATGCTTGAAGACAATTGTGGGCAATGAGACCAGTTAATTTAACTTTTGTGCCCTGAAAGGCAATAATAGATACAACGGTAAATTAATTTAATTTCATACCTTAGCAGGAAATTGTCTGGACTACGGTTAATTAATTTAATTTAATGATTCAGAAGGTAATTGTGGCAGTAAGGATTATTAATTTAATTTAATGCCTCATAAGGCAATTGTGGACACTACGGTCAATTGATTTAATTTAATGCCTTAGTGTGCAATTGAGGGCGATACGGCCAATTATTTTAATTTAATGCCTTAGAAGGCAATTGTGGTTGTTAAGGACAGTTCGTTAAATTTAATTCCAAGAAGGCAGTGTGGGCATTTAGTCCAGTTAATTTAATTTTGTGTCTCAGAAGGCAATACCGGGTGCTAAGGCAAATAAATTTAAATTTATGCCTCACTAGGAAATTGTAGGGACTATAGTCAACTATTTTATGCTTGAGGTGGTACACAATGGCAATAAGACTAGTTAATTTAATTTATTGCCTCGTACTGCAATGGTGGACACTAAGGCCAATTGGCCCTCAATTGCACATTTATTTTAATGGCTCAGTGGGCGATTCAGGATGATACGGCCAATTAATTTAATTTAATATCTTCGACGACAATTGTGGGTGCTAAGGACAGTTAGTTAAATTTAATTTTCTAGAAGGCAATTGTGGGCAATACGGCCAGTTAATTATATTTTGTGCCTAGAAAGGCAATGCCGGGTACTATGGCAAAATAATATAATTTTATACCTTAGTTGCAAATTGCAGGGACTACGGTTAATTAATTTAATTTAATGCTTTAGAAGTTAATTGTGGCAATACGGACAATTAATTTAATTTAATGCCTCATAAGGCAATTGTGGGCACTACAGTCAATTGATTTAAATGAAGTCTTATAAGGCAATAGCAGGCACTAAAGCCAATTGATTTAATTTAATGCCTTAGTGTGCAATTGAGGGCGATACGGCAAATTAATTTAATTTAATGCCTTAGAAGACAATTGTTGGCGCTATGGACAATTAGTTAAATATAATTTCTGAGAAAGCAATGTGTGGACATTGAGGCCAGTTAATTAAATTTTTGCCTTCGAAGGCAAGGGTGGGTTCTAAGGCAAATTAATTTAACTTTATGCCTCACAAGGAAATGGTAGGGATTATGGTTAATTATTTTAATTAAATCCTTTAGAAGGGAATTGTAAAATAAAGCCAATTAATTTAATTTAATGCCTCATGAGACAATAGTGGGCACTAAGGCCAATTGATTTAATTTAATACCTTAGTGTATATTGACTATTGATAATAATCTACGGCAATGAATTTTAATTTAATGTACTATAGAAGGCAATTGTCGAAGGCAAGTGAGGCAAATTAATTTACTCACTAAGAGCTTAGTAATAATAGAAGACCAATTTAATTTTCCGTAAAATTGTACCTTAGTGTGCAATGAAATTCGGCAATTGATTAATTTAATGCAATGAATTAATTAATTTAACATCTAGAAAGGTAATAGAGGGTAATAAGGCAAATTAATTTAATTTTCAACCTTACTAGGTATGAATTGCAAGGACTATGGTTAATTAATTTAATTTAATACTTTAGGAGGTAATTGTGGCAATAAGGACAATTAATTAAATTTAATGCCTCATAAGGCAATTGTGGGCACTACAGTCAATTGATTTAATTGAATGTCTCATAAGGCAATAGTGGGCTCTAAGGCCAATCGATTTAATCTAATGCCTTAGTGTGCAATTGAGGGCGATACGGCCAATTAATTTAATTTATTGCCTTAAAAGGCAATTGTGGGTGCTAAGGACAATTAGTTAATTATAATTTTCTCGAACAAGATTGTGGGCATTGAGGCCATTTAATTTCATTTTGTGCTTTGAAAGGCAATAGCGGGTTCTATGGTAAATTAATTTAACTTTATCCTCACTAGGAAATTGTAGGGACTATGCTTAATTGTTTTAATTTAAAGCTTTAGAAGGTAATTGTGGCAATAATGCCAATTCATTTAATTTAAAGCCTCGCAAGGCAATAGTGGGCGCTAAGGCCAATTGAGCAATAATTTAATGTAATGCCTTGTTGCGCAATTGACGGTGATACGGCCAGTTAATTTATTTTAATGCACAAGAAGGCAATTGTGGTGGTAAGGACAATTAGTTAAATTTAATTTCCTAGAAAGCAATTGCGGGAAATGAGTCCAATTAATATAATTATGTGCCCTAAAAGGCAATAGCGTGTACTAAGGTGAATTAATTTAATTTTATACCTTACTAGGAAATTGCAGGGACTACATTTAATTAATTTAATTTAATGTTTTAGAAAGTAATTGTGGCAACAAGGAAAATGAATTCAATTTAATGCCTCATAGGGCAACTGTGGGCACTACTGTCAATTGATTTAATTGAATGTCTTATAAGGCAATAGTGGGAACTAAGGACAATTGATTAAATTTAATGCCTTAGTGTGCAATTGAGGGCGATAGCGCCAATTAATTTAATGTAATGCCTGAGAAGCCAATTGTGGGCAATGAGGCTATTTAATTAAATTTTGTGCACCATTTAAATGTAATAGCGGTCACGATAGAAAATTAATTTAATTTTACACCTTACTACTTGCACTAACTATGGTTAATTAATTTAATTTAATGCTTTAGAAGGTAATTGTGGCAATAAGGGCAATTAATATAATTTATTGCCATACAAGGCAATTGTGGGCACTATGGTCAATTGATTTAATTGAATGTCTCCTAAGGCAATAGTTGGAACTAAGGCCAATTGATTTAATATAATGCCTTAGTGTCCAATTGTGGGCGATACGGCCAATTAATTTAATTTAATGCCTTCAAAGGTAATTGTTGGTGCTAAGGACAATTAGTTAAATAAAATTTCCTAGAAGGCAATTGTGGGTATTGAGGCCAGTTAATTTAATTTTGTGCCTTGAAGGCTATAGCGGGCACTAAGGCAAATTAAATTATCCTTTTGCTTTGCTAGGAAATTGTAGGGACTACGGTCAGTTATTTTAATTAAATATTTTAGAAGGTAATTTTGGCAATAAGGCCAATGCATTAATTTAATTTAATGCCACATAAGGCAATAGTGAGAACTATGGCCAAGTGATTTAATTTAATGCCTTAGTGGCCTATTGCCCAGCGATACGGCCAATTAATTAAATTTAATTCTTTCGAAGGAAATTGTGGGTGCTAAGAACAATTAGTGAAATTGAATTTCCTAGAAAGCAATTGTGGGCAATGAGGCCAGTTAATTTAATTTTGTGCCATGAAAGGCAATAGCGGGTACTAAGGCAAATTAATTTAATTTTATGACTTACTACAAAATTGTAGGGACTACGGTTAATAAATTTAATTTAATACTATAGAAGGTAATTGTGCCAATGAGGATAATTAATTTAGTTTAATGCCTCATATGGCAATTGTGGGCACTACGGTCAATTGATTTAATTGAATGTCTTATAAGGCAATAGTGGGCACTATGGTCAATTGATTTAATCTAATGCCATATTGTGCAATTGAGGGCAATATAGCCAATTAAAGTAATTTAATGCCTTAGCATATGGCAATAGCGGGTACCAAGGCATTTTAATTTAGCTTTAATTGTAGGGACTATGGTTAATTATTTTAATTTAATACTTTAGAAGGTAATTGGGGCAATAAGGCCAATTAATTTAATTTAATGCCTTATAAGGAAAAAGTGTGCACTCAGGCCAATTGATTTAATTTAATTCCTTAGTGTGCAATTGAAGGCGATACGGCCAATTAATTTATTTTAATGCCTTAGAAGGGTATTGTGGGATCTAAGGACAATTAGTAAAATATAATTTTCTTGAAGGCAATCGGGGATTTTCAGGCCAGTTAATTCAATTTTGAGGCCTAGAAGGCAATAGCCGATACTAAGGCAAATTAAATTAACTTTATGCCTCGCCAGGAAATTGTAGGGACTATGGTTAATTATTTTAATTTAATGCTTTAGAAGGTAATTGTGGCAATAGGACCAATTAATTTAATTTAATGCCTTATAAGATAATAGTGGGCACTATGGCCAGTTGATTTATTTTATAAATGGCTTAGTGTGCAATTGAGGGCGATACGGCCAATTAATTTAGTTTAATGCCACATAATGCAATTGTGGGTGGTAAGGACAATTAGTTATATTTAATATCCATGATGGCAATTGTGGGCAATGAGGCCAGTAAATTTAATTTTGTGCCCTGAAAGGCAATAGCAGGTACAACGGCAAATTAATTTAATTTTATACCTTAGTATGAAATTGCCGGGACTACGGTTAATTAATTTAATTTAATGCTTTAGAAGGTAATTGTGGCAATAAGGACAGTTAATTTAATTTAATGCCTCATAAGGCAATTGTGGGCACTACGATCAATTGATTTAACTAAATGTCTCATAAGGCAATGGTGGGCACAAAGACCAATTGATTAAATTTAATGCCTTAGTGTACAATTGAGGGCAATACGGCCAATTATTTTAATTTAATGGCTTAATAGGAAATTGTGTTCGTTAAGGAAAATTAGTTAAATTTAATTTCCTAGAAGGAAATTCACCATGGGCATTGAGGCCAGTAAATTTAATTTTGTGCCTCGAAAGACAACAGCGGGTACTAAGGCAAATTAATAAATCTTTATGCCTCACTAGGAAATTGTAGGGACTACGGTTAACTATTTTAATTAAATGCTTCAGAAAATAATTGTGGCAATAAGACTAATTAATTTAATTTAATGCCTCAGAATGCAATAGTGGGCGTTAAGGCCAATTGATTTATTTTATTGGCTTAGTGTGCAATTGAGGACGATACGGCCAATTAATTTAATTTAATGTCTTAGATAGCAATTGTGGGTGCTAAGGACAAATAGTTAAATTTAATTTTTTTAGAAGGAGATTGTGGGCAATGAGGTCAGTTAATTAAATTTTGTGCCCAGAAAGGCTATCGCGTGTACTACAACAAAATAATTTAATTTTATTACTTAGTAGGAAATTGCAAGGACTACGGTTAATTAATTTAATTTAATGCTTTAGAAGGTAATTGTGAAAATAAAGACAATTATGCCCATTTAATTTAATGCCTCATAAGGCAATTGTGGGCACTACAGTCAATTTATTTAAATAAATCTCTTATAAGGCAATAGAAGGAACTACGGCCAATTGATTTAATTTATTATCTTAGTGTGCAATTGAAGGCGATACGGCCAATTAATTTAATTTAATGCCTTAAAAGACAATTGTGGGTACTAAGGACAATTTCTTAAATATAATTTCCTAGAACGCAATTGTTGGCATTGAGGCCAGTTAATTTAATTTTGTGCCTTGGACGGCAATAGCAGGTACTGCAACAAATTAATTTAATATTATGCCTCACAAAGAAATTTTTGGGACTATGGTTAATTATTTTAATTTAATGTCTTAGAAGGCAATTTAAGGTTCTAAGGACAATTAGTTAAATATAATTTCCTAAAATGCAATTGTGGGCACTAAGGCCAATTAATTTAATTTTGTGCCTCGGAAGGCAATAGAGGGTACTAAGGCAAATTAATTTAATTTTATCCCTCGAAAAGATTAAATTGTAGGGACTATGTTTAATTATTTCAATTAATGCTTTAGAAGGTAATTGTGGCATTTAGGCCAATTAATTTAATTTAATGCCTCATGCCCAATATTGGGCACTAAGGCCAATTTGTTTAATTTAATGCCTTAGTGTGCAATTGAGGGCGGTACGGCCAATTTATTAAATTTAATGCCTTAGAAGGCAATTGTTGTGGCAAGGACAATTCATTAAATTTAATTTCCTAGAAGGCAATTGTGGGCAATGAGGTCAATTAATTTAATTTTGTCCCTTGAGAGGTAATAGCAGGTACGAAGGCAAATTAATTTAATTTTATTCCTTACGAGGAAATTGTAGGAAATACGATTAATTAAATTAATTTAATGCTCTAAAAGGCAATTGTGATAAGGACAATTAATTTAATTTAATGCCTCATAAGGCAATTGTGGGCACGACGGCCAATTGATTTAATTAAGTGTCTCATAAGGCAATAGTGGGCACTAAGGCCAATTGATAATTAGTTTATTGCCTTGGTGTGCAATTCTGGGCAATACGGCCAATTAATTTAACTTAATGCCTTAGAAGGTAATTGTGATGGTAAGGACAATTAGTTAAATTTAAGGCAAATTAATTTGAACTTTGTGCCTCGCTAGGAAATTGTAGGGACTATGGTTAATTATTTTAATTTAATGGTATAGAAGGAAATTGTGGTATAAGAGCAATTAATTTAATCTAATGCCTTATAAGATAATAGTGGGCACTATGGCCAATTGATTTATTTTAATGGCTTAGTATGCAATTGAGGGCGATACGGCTAATTAATTTAGTTTAATGCCTTAGAAGGCAATTGTGGATGGTAAGGACAATTAGTTAAATTTAATATCTAAGAAGGTAATTGTGGGCAATGAGGCCAGAAAATTTAATTTTGTGCCCTGAAAGGCAATAGCAGGTACAACGGCAAATTAATTTAATCCATACCTTAGTAGGAAATTGTCGAGACTACGGTTAATTAATTTAATTAGGATAATGCCTCATAAGGCAATTGTTGGCACTACGATCCATTGATTTAACTGAATGTCTCATAAGGCAATGGTGGGCACTAAGGCCAATTGATTTAATTTAATGACTTAGTGTGCAATTGAGGGCTGTACGACCAATTATTTTAATTTAATGGCTTAAAAGGCAATTGTGGTCGTTAAGGACAATTAGTTAAATTTAATTTCCTAGAAGGAAATTGGGGGCATTGAGGCCAGTAAATTTAATTTTGTGCCTCGAAAGGCAACAGTGGGTTTTAAGGCAAATTAATTAAACTTTATGCCTCACTAGGAAATTCTAGGGACTACGGTTAACTATTTTAATTAAATGCTTCAGAATGTAATTGTAGCAATAAGAATAATTAATTTAATTTAATGCCTCATAATGCAATAGTGGGTACTAACGCCAATTGATTATTTTAATGGCTTAGTGTGCAATTCCGGATGATACAGCCAATTAATTTAATTTAATGTCTTAGATAGCAATTGTGGGTGCCAACGACAAATAGTTAAATTTAATTTTCTAGAAGGCAATTGTGGGCAATGGGGCCAGTTAGTTAATTAAATTTTGTACGCAAAAAGGCTATAGTGGGTACTACGGCAAAATAATTTAATTTTATTCCTTAGTAGGAAATTGCAGGGACTACGGTTAATTAATTTAATTTAATGCCTCATAAGGCTATTGTGGGCACTACAGTCAATTGATTTAAATAAATGTCTTATAAGGCAATAGCGAGCACTAAGGCCAATTGATTTAATTTAATGCCTCATAAGGCAATAGTGGACACTAAGGCCAATTGATTTAATTTAATGCCTTAGTGTACAATTGAGGGCGATACGGCCAATTAATTTAATTTAATGCCTTAAAAGACAATTGTGGGTACTAAGGACATTTTTTTAAATATAATTTCCTGGAACGCAATTGTTGGCATTAAGGCCAGTTAATTTAATTTTGTGCCTTGGAAGGGAATAGCAGGTACTGCGACAAATTAATTGTTCTTTAATATTATGCCTCACAAAGAAATTGTTGGGACTATGGTTAATTATTTTAATTTAATGTCTTAGAAGGAAATTGTAGGTGCTAAGGACAATTAGTTAAATATAATTTCCTAAAACTCAATTTTGGGCACTAAAGCCAGTTAATTTAATTTTGTGCCTCAGAAGGCAATAGCGGGTACTAAGACAAATTAATTTAACATTATTCCTCTAAAAGAAAATTGTAGGCACTATGTTTAATTATTTTAATTTAATACTTTAGAAGGTAATTATGGCATTTAGGCCAATTAATTTAATTTAATTCCTCATAAGGCAATAGTGGGCACTAAGGCCAATTGATTTAATTTAATACCTTAAAAGGCAACAATTGTGGTAAGGACAATTCGTTAAATTTAATTTCCTAGAAGGCAATTGTGGGCAATGAGGTCAGTTAATTTAATTTTGTCCCTTCAAAGGTAATAGCAGGTACGAAGGCAAATTAATTTAATTTTATACCTTACTAGGAAAATTGCGGGAAATACGGTTAATTAACTTAGTTTAATGCTCTAGAAGACAATTGTGGAAATAAGGACAATCAATTTAATTTAATGCCTCATAAGGCAATTGTGGGCACTACGTTCTATTTATTTAATTGAATGTCTCATAAGGCAATAGTGGGCACTAAGGCCAATTGATTTAGTTTATTGCCTTGGTGTGCAATTCAGGGCGATACGGCCAATTAATTTAATTTAATGCCTTAGAAGGTAATTGTGATGGTAAGGACAATTAGTTAAATTTAATTTTCTAGAAGGCAATTGTGGGCAATGAGGCCAACGAATTTAAGTTTGGGCTTTGAAAGGCAATATCGGCTACTAAGGAAAATTAATTTATTTTTATACCTTACTAGGAAATTCTTGGGACTACGGCTTCCTAATTTAATTTAATGTTTCAGAATGTAGTTCTGGCAATAAGGACAATTAATTTAGTTTAATGTCTCAAAAGGAAATTGTGGGCACTCGGTCAATTGATGCTTAATTGAACGTCCCATAAGGCAATGGTGGGCAACTAAGACCAATTGATTTAATTTAATGCCTTAGTGTGCAATTGAGGGCGATACGGAAAATTAATTTAATTTAATGCATTAGAAGGCAATTGTGGGTGCAAAGGAAAACTTATTAAAAATAATTTCCTAAAACACAATTGTGGCCATTGGGGCCAGTTAATTTAATTTTGTGCCTTGGAAGGCAATAGTGGGTACTGAGGCAAATTAATTTAACATTATGCCTCACTAGGAAATTGTAGTGACTATGGTTAATTATTTTAATTTAATGCATTACAAGGTAATTGTGGTAATAAGGCCAATTAAATTAATTTAATGCCTCATAAGGCAATAGTGGGCACTAAGGCCGATTGATTTAATGTAATGCCTTAGTGTGGAATTGAGGGCGATACAGCCAATGAGTTTAATTTAATGCCTTAGATGGCAATTGTGGAGGTAAGGACAATTAGTTAAATTTAATTTCCTAGAAAGCAATTGCAGGCAATGAGGCTAGTTAATTTAATTTTGTGCCCTAAAAGGCAATAGCGTGTACTAAGGCAAATTAATTTAATTTTATACCTTCTTGGAAATTGTAGGGACTATGGTTAATTAATTTACTTTAATGCTTTAGAAAGTAATTGTGGCAATAAGGACAAATAATTTAATTTAATGCCTCATAAGGCAATTGTGGACATTAAGGTCAGTTAATTCAATTTTCTGCCTTGGAAGGCAATAGCCGGTACTAAGGCAAATTAATTTTAACTTTGTTCCTTCAGCTAGAGATGTGTATAAGAGACAGGCATTAAACAAAATTAATTGGCTGTATTAGAAGGTAATTGTGGCACTAAGACCAATTAATTTAATTTAATGTCTCATAAGATAATAGTGGGCACTAACGCAATTGAATTAAATCAATTGGCCTTAGTGCCCACAAATGAGAGGCAATCACCAATTAATTTTTTTGTTTTAATGCCTTGAAGGCAATTGTGAATTAGTAAGAACAATTGTTCTTAAATTTACAATTACTCTTAAGGCAATTGGGCGCAATGAGGCCAATTAATTTAATTAGTTGCAATGAAAGGCAATAATAGGTACAACGTCCTTAATTAAATTAATTTCATACCTTAGCAGGAAATTGTCGGGAGTGGTTAATTAATTTAATTTAATGCTTTAGAAGGTAATTGTGGCAATAAGGACAATTAATTTAATTTAATAAATTAAATTAATTGTAGGCACAATTACCTTCTAATTGATTTAATTGAATATCTCATAAGGCAATTGTGGGCACTAAGGCCAATTGATTTAATTTGATGCGTTAGTGTGCAATTGAGGGCGATACGGCCAATTATTTTAATTTAATGGCTTAAATGGCAATTGTGGTTGTTGAGGATAGTTAGTTAAATTTAATTTGAAGAAGGCAATGTGGGCATTTAGGCCAGTGAATTTAATTTTGTGCGTCGGAAGGCAATAGCGGGCACTAAGGCAAATTAATTTAACTTTATGCCTCACTAGGATAATTGTAGGGACTACGGTTAACTATTTTAATTAAATGCTTGAGGTGGTAAATATGGCAAAAAGACCAATTAATTTAATTTAATGCCTCATAATGTAATAGTGGGCACTAAGGCCAATTGATTTATTTTAATGGCTTAGTGTGCAATTTAGGACGATACGGCCAATTAATTTAATGTCTTCGATGACAATTGTGGGTGCTATGGACAATTAGTTAAATTTAATTTTCTAGAAGGCAATTGTGGGCAATGTGGCCAGTTAATTAAATTTTTTACCTAGAAAGGCAATGGTAGGTACTACGGCAAAATAATTTAATTTTATAACTTAGTTGGAAATTGTAGGGACTACGGTTAATTAATTTAATTTAATTCTTTAGAAGGTAATTGTGGCAATGCGAACAATTAATTTAATTTAATGCCTCATAAGGCAATTGTGGGCACAACAGTCAATTGATTTAGATGAATGTCTTTTAAGGCAATAGCGGGCACTAAGGCCAATTGATTTAATTTATTGCCTTAGTGATGCAATTGAGGGCGATACGGCCAATTAATTTAATTTAATGCCTTCGAAGGCAATTGTAGGTGCTAAGAATAATTAGTTAAATATAATTTTCTAGAAGGCAATAGCAGGTGCTAAGGCAAATTAATTTAACTTGATGCCCCAAAAGGAAATTGTATGGACTATGGTTAATTATTTTAATTTAATACATTAGAAGGTAATTGTCGTAATAAGGCCAATTAATTTAATTTAAAACCACATAAGGCAATAGTGGGCACTAAGGCCAATTGATTTAATTTAATGCCGTAGTGTGCAATTGAGGGTGATATGGCCAATTAATTTAATTTAACGCCTTAGAAGGCAATTGTTGGCGCTAAGGAAAATTAGTTAAATATAATTTCCAAGAAAGCAATTGTGGACATTGATGCCAGTTAATTAAATTTTTTGCCTTGGAAGGCAATAGTGGATACTGAGGCAAATTAATTTAACTTTATGCCTCACTAGGAAATGGTTGGGAATATGGTTAATTACTTTTAATTAAATACTTTAGAAAGTAATTGTGGCAATAAAGCCAATTAATTTAATTTAATGCCTCATAAGACAATAATGGGCACTAAGGCTAATTGATTTAATTTAATACCTTAGTGTCCAATTGATTGTGATACGGCCAAATAATTTCATTTATTGCCTTAGAAGGAAATTCTGGGTGCTAAGGACAATTAGTTAAATTTAATTTCAAAGAAGGCAATTGTGGGCAATGAGGCCAATTAATTAAATTTTGTTCCCTGAAAGGCAATAGCGGGCACTTAAATTTTGTTCCCTGAAAGGCAATAGCGGGCACTAAGGCAAATTAATTTAATTTGACAACTTAGTAGGAAATTGCGGGAACTACGGTTAATTAATTTAATTTAGTACTTTAGGAGGTAATTGTGGCAATAAGGACAATTAATTCAATTTAATGCCTCATAAGGCAATTTTGGGCACTACGGTCAATTGATTTAATTAAATCTCATGAGGCAATTGTGGGCACTAAGTACTAATGCCAATTGATTTAATTTAATTAAATGTGCAATTGAGTGTGATACGGCCAGTTAATTTAATTTAATGACATAGAAGGCAATTGTGGGTGCTAAGGACAATTATGTAAACATAATTTCCTAGAAGGCAATTAATGGGCATTTAAGCCAGTTAGTTTGATTTCGTGCCTTGGAAGGCAATAGCGGGTACTAACGCAAATTAATTTAACTTTATGCCTCTTAAGGAAATTGTAGGGACTACAGTTAATTATTTCAATTAAATGCTTTAGAAGTTAATTGTGGAAATGAGGCCAATTAATTTAATTTAATGCCCCATAAGGCAATAATGGGCACTTCGGCCAATTGATTTAATTTAATTCCTTAGTGTGCAATTGAGGGCGATACGGCCAATTAATTTAATTTAATGCCTCAGAAGGCAATTGTGGGCGTTAAGGACAGTTAGTTAAATTTAATTTTCTAGAAGGCAATTGTGGGCAATGAGGCCAATTAATTTAATTTTGTGCCCTGAAAAGCGTAAAAAGAGCTGGTACTAAGGCAAATTAATTTAATTTTATACCTTACTAGGAAATTGCAGGGACTACGGTTAATTAATTTAATTTAATGCTCAAGAAGGCAAGTGTGGCAATGAGGACATTTAATTTAATTGAATGCATCATAAGGCAATTGTGGGTGCCCTACGATCAAATGATTTAATTGAATCTCTCATAAGGCAATAGTGGTAACTAAGGCCAATTGATTTAATTTAATGCCTTAGTGTGCAATTGAGGGTGATACAACCAATTAATTTAATTTAATGCCTTAGAAGGCAATTGTGGGTGCTAAGGGCAATTAGTTAAATATAATTTCCTAGAACGCAATTGTGGGTATTGAGGCCAGTTAATTTAATTTTGTGCCTTGGTAGGCAATAGCGGATACGAAGGCAAATTAATTTAACTTTATGCCTCACTCGGAAATGGTAGGGATGATGGTTTATTATTTTAATTAAATGCTTTAGAAGGTAATTGTGGCAATAAGGCTAATTAATTAATTTAATTTAATGCCTCGTAAGGCAATAGTGGGTACCGAGGCCAACTGATTTAATTGAATTGCTTAGTGTGCAATTTAGGGCTATACGGCCAATTAATTTGATTTAATGGCTTAGAAGGCAATTGTTGGTGCTAAGGACAAATAGTTAAATGTAATTTCCCAGAAAGTAGTTGAGGACATTGAGGCCAGTTAATTCAATTTTCTACATTGGAAGGTAATAGCAGGTACTAAAGCAAATTAATTTCATTTTATACATTACTAGGAAATTGAAGGGACTGCTGTTAATTAATTTAATTTAATGCGTTAGAAGGTAATTGCGGCAATAAGGACAATTAATTTAATTTAATGCCTTATAAGGCAATTGTGGGCACTACAGTCAATTGATTTAATTGAATGTCTCATAGGTCAATAGTGGGCACTAAGGCCAGCTGATTTAATTCAATGCTTTACTGTGCACTTGAGAGGGATATGACCAATTAATTATATTTAACGCCTTAGAAGGCAATTGAAGCTGGGTGCTAAGGACAATTAGTTAAATATAATTTCCTAGAAGGCAACTGTGGACATTGAGGCCAATTAATTCAACTTTGCGCCTTGGAAGGCAATTGCAGTCACTAAGGCAAATTAATTTAACTTTGTGCCTTACTAGGAAATTGTGGGGACTACGGTTAATTATTTTAGTTAAATGCTTTAGAAGGTAATTGTGGCCATAAGGCCAATTATTTAATTTAATGCCTCTTAAGGCAATAGTGGGCAGTAAGGCCAATTTTTTAATTTAATGCCTTAGTGTGCAATTGAGGGCGATAGGTATAATTAACTTAATATAATGCCTTAGAAGACAATTATGGGTGCTAAGGAAAATTAGTTAAATTCAATTTCCTAGAAGGCAACAGTGGGCAATGAGTCTAGTTAATTAAATTTTGTGCCCTGAAAGGCAATAGCGGGTACTATTGCAAATTAATTTAATTTTAAACCTTAGTAGGAAATTGCAGGGACTGCGGTTAATTAATTTAATTTAGGCATTTCTTCAAAAGGTAATTTTGGAAATAAGGACATTTAATTTAACTTAATTTCTCATAAGGCAATTGTAGGCATAATTGTTAGTTGATTTAATTGAATGTCTCATAGGGCAATAGTTGGTACTAAGCCAACAGATTTAATTGAATGCCTTAGTGTGCAATTGAGGGCCACACGGCCAATTAGTTTAATGCCTTAGATGGCAATTGTAGGTTCTAAGGACAATTAGTTAAATATAATTTCCTGGAACGCAATTGTCTGAACTGAGGCTAGTTAATTTAATTTTGTCTTGGAAGGCAATAGCGGGTACTATAGAAAATTAATTTTACTTTATGCCTCACTTGGAAATTGTAGGGACTATGGTCAATTATTTTAATTTAATGCTTTAGAAGGTAAAAGTGGCAATAAAGCCAGTTAATTTAATTAATGCCTCATAAGGCAATAGTGGGCACTATGGCCAATTGATTAAATTTAATGGCTTGGTGTGGTATTTTGGGCTATACGGCCAATTGAATTTTATTTAATGCCTCAGAAGGCAATTGTGGTTGTAAGGACAATTAGTTGAATTTAATTTCCTTGAAGGCAATTGTGGGCAATGAGGCAAGTTAATTTAATTTTGTTCCCTAAATGGTAATAGCGGGTACTAAGGCAAATTAATTAATTTTATACCTTCCAAGAAAATTGCAGGGACTATGGTTAATTAATTTAATTTAATATTTTAGAAGGCAATTGTGGCAATAAGGACAATTTATTTAATTTAGCGCCACATAAGGCAATATTGGGCACTAAGGCAATTTATTTAATTTAATGCCTTAGTGTGCAGTTGAGGCGATACAACCAATTAATTTAATTTAATGCCTTAGAAGGCAATTGTGGTGGTAAGGACAATTAGATAAATGTAATTTCCTAG
This sequence comes from Cinchona pubescens, assembly GCA_025175665.1. Classification (NCBI taxonomy): domain Eukaryota; kingdom Viridiplantae; phylum Streptophyta; class Magnoliopsida; order Gentianales; family Rubiaceae; genus Cinchona; species Cinchona pubescens. Next base: position 59,527 of record JANKKI010000014.1, read on the forward strand.
AAGGCAATTGCGGGCAATGAGGCCAGTTAATTTAATTTTGTGCCCTGAAAGTTAATATAGGGTACTAAGGCAAATTAATTTAATTTTATAGCTTATTAGGAAATTGCATATCGGACTACGGTTAATTAATTTAATTTAATGCCTCATAAGGCAATTATGGACAATACGATCAATTGATTTAATTGAATGTCTCATAAGGCAATGGTGGGAACTAAGACCAATTGATTTAATTTAATATCTTAGTGTGGAATTGAGGGCGATATAACCAATTAATTTAATTTAATGCCTTAGAAGGCAATTCTGGGTGCTAAGAACAATTAGTTAAATATAATTTCCTAGACCGCAATTGTGGGCATTAAGGCCAGTTAATTTAATTTCATGCCTTGGAAGGCAATAGCGGGTACTAGGGCAAATTAATTTAACTTTATGCCTCACTAGGAAATTGTAGGGACTACGATTAATTATTTTAATTTAATGTTTTAGAAGGTAATTGTGGCAATAATGGCATTAAATTTAATTTAATGCCTAATAAGGCAATTGTGGGCACCAAGGCCAATTGATTTAATTTAATGCCTTAGTATCCAATTGAGAGCGATATGGCCAATTAATTTATTTTCTTAATGCCTTAGAAGGCAATTGTGTGCTAAGGACAATTAGATAAATTTAATTTCAAAAGGCAATTGTGGGCAATAAGGCCAGTTAATTTAATTTTTTACCTTAAAAGGCAATAGTGGGTACTAAGGAAAATTAATTTAATTTTATACCATCCTTGGAAATTGCAGGAACTACGGTTAATTAATTTAATTTAATGCTTTAGAAGGTAATTGTGAAAATAAGGACAATTAATTTAACTTAATGCCTCATAAGGCAATAGTGGGCACTACGATCAATTGATTTAATTGAATGTCTCATAAGTCAATAGTGGGCACCAAGGCCAATTGATTTAATTTAATTCCTTAGTGTGCAATTGAGGGCGATACGGCCAATTAAATTAATTTAATGCCTTACAAGGCAATTGGGGATGCTAAGGACAATAAGTTAAATATAATTTCCTTGAACGCAATTGTGGACAGTCAGGCTCGTTAATTTAATTTTGTGCCTTGGTAGGCAACTAGGGTACTAAGGAAAATTAATTTAACTATATGCCTCACTAGGCAATAGTAGGGACTATGGTTAATTATTTTAATTTAATGCTGTAAACGGTAATTGTGGCAGTAAGGCTAATTGATTTAATTTAATGCCTCATAAGGCAATAGTGGGCACTAAGGCCAATTGATTCAATTTGATGCCTTAGGGTGCAATTGAAGGTGATACGGCCAGTGAATTTAATTTAATGCCTTTGAAGGCAGTTGTGGTGCTAAGGACAATTAGTTTGATAATCCACAAACCTTATTTTGATGATGACATATGCATTTACCTCTTAAACCAAGCTGTGCACGTCTGCTATTTTGTTTGTTGGAAACAGAGCTTTCGGACACAATACACTGTACAAATTCATCCGATAAAGTTTACAACGGAAGCAATTCACTATCTGAATGGATAGACAGATAACAAGTTTTTCAAGCACCTACAATAGATGCACAGGCGAGTTCGAAAGAATATCCCTTGGACGTATTTCTCCCGTCCAAAAGAGTGAGGCAGAATCAAGAATTTAAAGCTCTACAATAGACGCATCCAACCGTCCGAAAGAAGTTTACATCGGACGAAGAAGACTGTCCGAAAGAAAAAATTCCCTGATAAAGCTTTAAACCTTTCGGACGAGATATACCATCCGAAAGTGTGAAACTTACACATACACCTGGTTTGGACAATGGAACGGATGCGAGCTCGGCCGTCCGAATGGTATCCACTACTCACTTATATTTGAGATCGGACGTTGGGTCGGACGCACAACAATAACTTCAGACGTCAGAAACCTATAACGGCTAGTTTTTTAGCATTAATTATTGAGCCGTTGGGAGGTAGTTACAACCCAATTTATTGCTCCTATAAATACCAACTCTAATGATAATGTAGAACTAGTCTTACACATTAAATACAAGCAAGAAGAAAAGCAATTTGAGTGCAAATTAGCTATTGAGCAAAATTGTATTAGTGTGTACTTTAGAAGTGCTATTCAAAGATATAGAGTGGTAGTGATAATCTTGTACAAAAGTGAGGTTGAGAGTAAAATCCTTGGTTCAACTAAAGAGAAATAGTGTGAGCAAAGATTGTCCTACTTTGTGTATATTTGAGATCATTGACTCACCATATTTGAGGAGCATTCTAGTGGATTAACACTTCAAGCTTGGTAGCTTGGAAGTATTATTTGTTTAATCTCTTTCTTCACCTTTTCTATACTTCATAAGCTTAATTGTTTTTATCCCTATCAATCTACTTGTTAGTCCAAAAGATTTTATAAGTGCATATTTTGCAAAGTAATTGTTTAAGAAATCTAATTCACCCCCCTCTTAGGTTGCATTGGGGCCAACAATTGGTATAAGAGCATTGGTCTCTTTATTGTGCTTAGATTGAGTTTGAGTAAAGATCCATTGTGACAACCAATAATGCTTTATTCTTTGAGTGATCTATCACAAGACCCCCCCTATGTTTAATGGAGTAAACTTTATTAGTTGGAAAGATAGAATGAAAATATTTTAAATTGCAATCCATTGATATTGACTTGTGGTATGTTGTAAATGAAGGTCCTTTTGAAGCTACCATCATTGATGATCATACAAATAGAAGAAGAGAAAAGACAATGGATGAGCTCACTCCACAAGACAAGGCAAACTTAATCTTAAATGCAAAAGCTATGAATGTGCTATACAATGCCTTGGATGCAAACGAATCAACTCGTGTCAAAGGATGCATTTTCATTAAAGAAATTTGGGATAAATTGAAGAAAATTCATGAAAGGAGCGATGATGTTCGAGAGCAAAAGAAATCTCTACTTGTTGCCAAGTATGAGTCCTTCACAATGGAACCACGTGAAAATATTGACAAAATGTATTGTAGGTTCAATGACATCATTAAGGATCTCAAAGCCTTGGGTAAGGAGTATTCTTTGGGGGAAAAGAATAGAAAAATCTTGAATACTCTATCCAAAGAATGGGAGGCCAAAACAATTGCTATAGAATAGGCTAAGAATTTAAATTCCATGCACAATTGAATCTCTAATTAACTCTCTTACATCCTATGAATTGAAGTTAAAGGCTAAAGTGGTGGATGATGAAAAAGCAAGACCAAAAAGGAGCATTCATTAAAGACTTCTTAAGAATATGAAAATGGCTCCATCAACCTAGAATATGAGAACCTTGATGAAGGAGATCTTGCACTTATCACCAAAGGATTTCTCAACCACTACATCAATAAAAGGAGAGTAAGAAGAGGTGGAGCAATCAACTCAAATAATTTCAAAGGGAAGACCAAGCTAGAAATGAAAAAGTAAAATGAAAAGTGTTTTGAATGCGGTCAACCCGGACACTTTGCAAATGAGTGTCCTTCCAAGAAGAAAAAGGAAGGAAGAAAGCCCCGCTTCAACAATTTCTAAATCACATGGGATGATTGCAACTCCGAAGGAGAAGTTGAATAAGAAATGGAGTCGGCACAAATGGCCTTTATGGCCATTGGTGATGACGAGGTAACTTCTAATTGTGATTCTAATTGATGAAAATGATAACAATGATCTTGAAGCTTTCATTTTAAAATTGCATGATAGCTTAAAGGAATCATATGCTAGAAATAAGGAATAAGTAAAGAAATCAAATACTTTATTGAATGCTAACTCTAAACTTGTGAATGAAAATAATAGGTTATCAAAAGAAAATAATGATTTGAAGAAAAGAATGCATGTGAAAACAAGGATCAAGGAAGAACAAGCCTCCTTGAAGAAAAGATTGGATGACTTGAATATTCTCTTGCATAGAAAAAAGGAAAATATTGTTGATTTGAAAAAGAATAGAAATGTATTGATCAACAAGAACTTTGTCACCTTTAGAAGGAATGATTTATGCTTTGTAAAATCAAAATCTTCTTTATATGGAAATAAAAATGTTATTTGCACTTATTTCCAACAACATAGACATGTGAAAAATAATTGCTACGTCAAAAGAAATGAAAACTCGGTATGAATACCGTATGAATTTGTAGTCATTTTACTAACTCTTGTATAATGGACTCAAGAAAATTATAGGTACCAAAAGTTATCACTTAATTTCTTGTGTAAGAAATGAATATCCCCAAGGATGCCAAATAGTTCATAGACAGTGGGTGCTCAAGACATATGACAGGTGATGCATCTCTCTTCACCAAACTCATATCCAAAAGTAGTGGAAAGGTGACTTTTGGGGATAACATGAAAGCAAAATCAATTGATCTTGGTGACGAAGGTAAAAATGGTGAGACTTTGATTAAAAATGTGCTTCTTGTTGATAATTTGAATTACAATCTATTAAATGTGAGTCAACTTTGTGATAAAAATTTATGTGTTATTTACCAAACGCGAATGTCTAATTTTTGATAAAAATTATGCTGTTTTATTTAAAGGAATTAGGCACAATGATGTTTATGTGATTTATCTTGACAATATTGGCAGTAGCCATGTAAAATGTCTAACCACTTTTATAGATGATCCTTGGCTTTGGCATAGAAAGCTTTGTCATTTTAACATGGTCAATTTAATTGAAAAACTTGCCAAGAAGTAATTGGTAAGAGGCTTGCTAAAATTAAAGTTTTTGAAAAACAAAATTTGTGATGCATGCCAATTTGGTAAACAAGTTAAAGTGTCTTTTAAACCAAAGAATTGTATATCTACTTCTAAACCCTTAGAATTATTGCATATGGACTTGTTTGGTCCAACTCAACATGCTAGTCTTGGTGGTAGTAAATATGCGTTTGTGATTGTTGATGACTATTCGAAGTATACTTGGGTACTATTTCTTGTTCACAAAAATGAAGCTTTTGAAAATTTCGTAAAATTGTTTTCCAAAATTCAAAATTTGTTGAATTTGAAAATCATCCGTTTGAGAAGTGATAATGGAACCGAATTTAAATTCTGTGGTTTTCCCGAATTTTGTGATCACAACGGTATTTCACATGAATTTTTGGTTGTTAGAGTGCCTCAAAAAAATGGTGTTGCTGAAAGGAAAAATAGAACACTTCAAGAGGCCGCTACAACTAGTTTGATTATTGAATGTGATTTACCAAAATATTTTTGGGCCGAAGCCATTAACAAGGCTTGTTATGTTATGAATCGTGTTTTGTTAAGGCCTATTTTAAACAAAACACCTTATGAACTCTTGTTTAGTAAAAAACCCGTTGTAAGCTATTTCAAAGTTTTTGGTTGTAAATGTTTCATTTTAAAAATCAAAGAAAACCTTGGAAAATTTGACAAAAAGTTGGATGAAGGAATTTTTCTAGGATATTCTAGTGACAAGAAGCAGAGTATACAATAGAAGAACTCTTTTAATTGAAGAAGTTGTGCATGTTACATTTGATGAAACTAATGATGTCATTTCCAAGAATGTATATGAAGATGAAGATGTAGCTATTCAAAAGGAGCTTGAAAAGCTCACTATTCATGAAGAACATCAAGAGATCACGTCAAACAATGAAGACAACTCCTATCACTTGGATGAAGAAGGAGAAAAGAATGAAGACACTCCAAAAGATCTTCCAAAAGCATGCGAGAGATTTGTCTCTAGTCATCCTCAAGATTTGATTATAGGTGATCCATCCGATGGGGTAAAAGCTCGTTCTCATTAATCTTCGAATAGTAATTGTGCATTGCTTTCTCATATTGAACCTAAACGTGTGGATAATGCATTGAAATCTTGGGTCTTTGCTATGCAAGATGAACTTAGCCAATTTGAGAAAAACAATGTATGGACCTTAGTTGAAAGACAATCAATTCATCCTGTAATCGGAACAAATGGGTTTTTAGAAACAAATTAAATGATAAAGGTGAAATCATTAGGAACAAAACTAGACTTGTTGCAAAAGGTTATGCTCAAGAAGAAGGCATTGACTTTGATGAAACCTTTGCACCCGTTGCTCATTCAGAATCCATTTGCATGTTTCTTGCATATGCATGCTTTAACAATTTCAAATTGTTCCAAATGTACGTCAAAAGTGCATTTTTAAATGGTTTTATTGATCAAGAAGTTTTCGTTGAACAACCCCTTGGTTTTGAGAAAACAAAAATTTTCCAAATCATATTTTTCAAACTTTCTAAAGCTTTGTATGGTTTAAAACAAGCTCCTAGAGCTTAGTATGAAAGGCTAAGTGGATTTTTGATTGAGAATGAATTCAAAAGAGGTGTTGTTGACACCACTCTCTTTACCAAAACTAATCCCAATGGTTTGTTAATTGTTCAAATTTATGTTGATGATATTATTTTTGGAGCAACTAATGAAAGCTTGTGCAAGGAATTCTCGTGCTTGATGCAAAAAGAATTTGAAATGAGTATGATGGGAGAATTACAATTTTTCCTTGGACTCCAAGTTCATCAAAAAAAGGAAGGAACATTCATTACACAAATCAAGAACACAAAGGAGTTACTCAAGTGATTTGGAATGGAAGATTGCAAACAGGTCGGGACACCAATATGCACCTCAACCAAACTTGACAAAGATGAAGAAGGTAATAGTGTTGATGAAAAACACTATAGAGATATGATCGGAAGCCTACTTTACTGTAAAAGCTAGCAGACTGGATATTATGTTTGCTATTTGTCTGTGTGCTAGATTTCAATCTTGTCCTAAAGAATCACACTTAATAGCTGTAAAAAGAATTTTCTGATACTTAAAGGGTACAATGTATTTTGGTCTTTGGTATTCAAAATCCCCCACTTTTGATCTAATTAGTTATTCTGGTGATGACTTTGCTGGTTGTAAAATTGATAGAAAAAACACTAGTAGTATGTGTCACTTCTTGGGTAACTGTCTAGTGCCATGGTGTAGCGAGAAGCAAAATTCTATTTCACTTTCTACAGTAAAAGCCAAATACATTTCTGCTGGAAACTGTTGTGCTCAACTTCTATGGATGAAACATACATTAAAAGACTTTGGTGTTATTTTTGATTGTGTGCCTATAAGATGTGATAACACTAGTGCAATTAATCTTACAAAAAATCCTGTCATGCACTCTATAACCAAACACATCGATGTCAAGCACCATTTTATTAGAGATCTTGTATGCAAGAAGAAACAATTTTATGTTGAATTTGTGTGTACAAAAGATCAACTTGCTGATATTTTCACTAAACCTTTGGTTTTAGATCGTTTTGAATATCTCAGAACTCATTTGAGTATCATTAATTTCACATATGTATAAACTCTGAGTTCAGACACACATGATCGTCCAAACCATATATTCTATCGAATGCTCTTAAATGTCCGAAACCCTCTTCTCTATCTCGGACGCTTATAATCGTCCGAATTCTTCCTCTTTTTTCATGAACTCTCTGGAATTCCTCACGGATGCTTATCATCATCCGAACTTCCTTGGACGCATAGTGTAGAGCTTCGGCTGTCATTTCATTTGCATTCAGACGCACCATCAAACGCATACAAACCATTCAGACATCCGAACGATTGCTTTTCTCATTTAAAACTCTTCATTTTCCTCCTATCGGACATTTCCTATCCTCCGAACCCTAGCTCTGGCGAATTTTGTTCCCTCTCAAAATTTTCTCAATCTACTCCTTCTACTGTCAAATAAGCAAATTAGGGAATCTTCATTTCAAAGCCCTTCATCATCTCCATTGAACCTCATTTCACCTTCCTACCATCTCCCTTCTTACAATTTTTTCTCCAAAATCTCCTCAATCCCACTTTTCTCTCTTTCTTCTTCTTCTTCAAAATTACAATGGTTTGATCTCGTGGCGGTTCTTCAACAGCTACCCGTGGATGAAAATCAAAGAGGAAGGCTCCGATGCAGGGGCAATCATCCACAAATCCTCAAACCTCTACCTACCCTTCTCTACCCAAATTCATTGATGCCAAGGCATCTGAGGGGTACACTTCTCTTCTTGGCAAGTCCATCATTGTTCAAAGACCTGTTCCCCAAGGTCTTTTTGATAAATTTAATTTGCCTATTGTGAAAACTTGCTTTGAAAAACAAAATTGGGGTCATTTGGTACACATAGATTTACCACTCTATCATGATATGGTACTCCAATTCACTGCTAATCTTAGGAAAGGTCCCACTATTTGCACATTAATATCTCGTGTGACTAACAAAAATCTTGAGATTTCATCCAAAGTCATAAACTCTATTTTTGAATGTGAGGTTCCCTCGCCTAATGATTTTTCTTATTTTTTTCTCATTGGATAAATGGCTTGCTTTGGATACTCGTTTTGACAACGATGAGGTTCGAGCAATTTTTAATGTCAATTTTAAATAGGTTTCGGAAGACAAAACTACTTTGCTTACTCCTGAATTTAACATTCTCTACACTTTAGTCACTAATTTATTGTTACCAACTGATGGGCACTGAGCCTGCTAAAATGCAGCTCTATTTATTTTATTGTGTTTTTAAAGGTATTCCACTGGACTTTGGTTATATCTTCGGCTCTTTGTGGGAACTTTTCTTAATTGATACTCGCCGCAACATACCTTTTGGAAAATTTCTTACTAAAATTTTCGATCATTTTCACATTCCATTTACTGGAAAAAAACAATATCCCCCTTACTTTAACAAAGCATACATTGAGTGTAAGGGTTTGAGATTTATTTAACGACCAATGGTTCACAAAAATAGCTTATGAAATTGAAAAGTCTAAATCTCAAGTTTCTACCTCCGGCCTTGCACTTCCTCATTCCCCTCCTTCTCAAACGCCTCTACCATCCCATGATCCTCATACCTCTTCTTCCGAACCTTTCCTTTCTCATATTTGCAGCTTTCTCACTTCTTTGGGCGACCAAATGAGCTCCTTTCAGCGTCCCACCAATAACAAATTGAAATGCCATGAAACTCGTCAAACAATTCTTCAAGAAGCGCTTAGCTTGGGCATGTCTCCTTCCACTCCAGTCCAGTTTGCCAATATCCAGTCACAGTACACTCTCGAATCATCTTATAAAAGAGATGACGATGGCCCAAATGATAATGATCATTCCATTCCTGGTGAGGACGATCGTGAGGACCCTACTGGCACCACCAATCTTGACAAATCCACTGCTCCTGGTGCTGATGATGACGAGGACGAGGACGTTGACGACACTTTTAACTACATCATGCACAACGACAAGATGTTGATGCTCATGACAGTGAAGCTACCGATGATGATGTACCCACCAAGAAATGCAAGATTGAAGAACGCTTCAAGAAGAAAAATGACTCCACTTAGTTTTTTACTATACTTATTTATTTGTTTAGTTTGGTTTGGTTGACATCATTGTTAATGTAATTCTTACCTGGTTTGGTTTAATGATCTAGTTTGCTTTTATTTTCCATTGCCCACCTAAGGGGGGAGCACCCTCTAAGGGGGGAGTTTATTTTGATGATGTCAAAAGAGGGAGTAGGAGCATGCATCTATTAATTGATTATATCTATTATGATGGAATTGTTTGTATTTGTTGATTCATGGTTTTTCATCATCAAAAAATAGGAGATGGATGATCCAAAAACCTTATTTTGATGATGACATATGCATTTACCTCTTAAACCAAGCTGTGTAGGTCTGCTATTTTGTTTGGTGGAAACAGAGCTTTTGGACGCAGTACACCGTCTGAAGATTACTACATTTCTCAAACTTTAAATCCTGTATAGACAAACAGGATCATCCGATAAAGTTTACAACGGACGCAATTCACTGTCTGAACAGATAGACAAAGAACAATTTTTTCAAGCACCTACAATGGACGCACAGGCACGTCCGAAAGAATATCCCTCGAATGTATTTCTCCGTCCGAAAGAGTGAGACAGAATCAAGAATTCAAACCTCTACAATGAACGCATCCAACCGTCCAAAAGAAGTTTACATCGGACGAAGAAGTTTGTCCGAAAGGAAAAATTCCCTGATAAAGCTTTAAACCTTTCGGACGAGATATACCATCCGAAAGTGTGAAACTTACACATACACCTAGTTCAGATGATGGAACAGACGCGAGTTCGACCGTCCGAACGGCATCCACTACTTACTTATATTTGAGATTGGGCGTTGGGTCGGACGCACAACAATAACTTCGGACATCCGAAACCTGTAACGGCTAGTTTTTTAGCATTAATTATTGAGCCGTTGGGAGGTAATTACAACCCAATCTATTGCACCTAGTATAAACACCAACTCTGATGATAATGTAGAACTAGTCTTACACATTAAATACAAGCAAGAAGAAAAGCAATTTGAGTGCAAATTAGCTATTGAGCAAAATTGTATTAGTGTGTACTTTAGAAGTGCTATTCAAAGATATAGAGTGGAGTGATAATCTTGTACAAAAGTGAGGTTGAGAGTAAAATCCTTGGTTCAACTAAAGAGAATTAGTGTGAGCAAAGATTGTCCTACTTTGTGTACATTTGAGATCATTGACTCACCATATTTGAGGAGCATTCTAGTGGATCAACACTTCAAGCTTGGGAAGTGTTATTTGTTTAATCTGTTTCTTTACCTTTTCTATACTTCATAAGCTTAATTGTTTTTATCCCTATCAATCTACTTGTTAGTGCAAACAATTTTATAAGTGCATATTTTGCAAAGTAATTTTTTAAGAAACCTAATTCACCCCCCCCCCTCTTAGGTTGCTTTGGGGCCAACATAGTTAAATTTAATTTCCTAGAAGGCAATGATTGTGGGCAATGAGGCTAGTTAGTTTAATTTTGTGCCCTGAAAGGCAACGCGGGTACTAAGGCAAATTAATTTAATTTTATACCTGATTAGGAAATTGCCGGGACTACGGTTAAATAATTTAATTTAATGCTTTACAAGGTAATTGTGGAAATAAGGACATTTAATTTATTTTAATGCCTCATAAGGCAATAGTGGGCACTACGGTCAATTGATTTAATTAATGTCTAAATTAAGGCAGTTGCTCTTATACACATCTAGTGCCCACATTTAATTTAATTCCTTAGTGTGCGATTGAGGGCGGTACAGTCAATTAATTTAATTTAATGCCTTAGAATGCAATTGGGGGTCCTAAGGACAATTAACTAAATATAATTTCCTAGAACGCAATTGTGGAAATTCAGGCTAGTTAATTTAATTTTGTGACTTGAAAGGCAATAGTGGGCACCAAGGCAAATTAATTTAAATTTATACCTTTAGGAAATTGCAGGGACTATGGTTAATTAATTTAATTTTAATGCTTTAGAAGGTAACAGTGGCAATAAGGATAATTAATTTAATTTAAGGCCTCATAAGTCAATTATGGGCACTACGGTCAATTGATTTAACTGAATGTCTCATAGGGAAATAGTGGTCACTAAGGCCAATAGATTTAGTTTAATGGCTCAGTGTGCAATTGAGGGCGATACGGCCGATTAATTTAATTTAAGTCTTTTGAAGGCAATTATGGGTGCTAAGGACAATTAGTTAAATATAATTTTTCGGAACACAATTGTCATCACTGAGGCCAGTTATTTTTATTTTGAACCTTGGAAGACAATAGCGAGTACTAAGGCAAATTAATTTATCTTGATGCCTCACTAGGAAATTGTAGGGACTATGGTTAATTATTTTAATTTAATGCTTTAGAAGGTAATTGTGGCAATAAGGCCAATTGATTTAATTAATGCCTCATAAAGCAATAATGAGCACTATGACCAATTGATTTAATTTGTATAATTGAGGGCGATACTGCCAAGATTAATTTAATTTAATACCACAGAAAGTAATTGTGGTGGTAAGGACAATTAGTTAAACTTAATTTCCTATAAGGAAATTGTGGCCAATGAGGCAAGTTAATTTAATTTTGTGCCCTGAAAGGTAATAGTGGGTACTATGGCAAATTAATTTAATTTTATACCTTACTAGGAAATTGCAGGGAATACGGATAATTAATTTAATTTAATGCTCTAAAAGGTAATTGTGGCAATAAGGACATTTAATTTAATTTAATGCCTCATAAGGTAATAATGGGCACTAAGGCCAAATGATTTAGTTGAATGCCTTACTACGCAATTGAGGGCGATATAGGAAATAAATTCAATTTAATGCCTTAGAAGGCAATTGTGGTGGTAAGAATAATTAATTAAATTTAATTTCCTAGAATGCAATTGTGGGCAATGAGGCCAGTTAATTTAATTTTGTGCCTTGAAAGGTAATAGCGGTTACTGAAGCAAATTAATTTAATTTTATACCATACTCAGGAAATTGCAGGAACTACGGTTAATTAATTTAATTGAATGCACTAGAAGGCAATGGTTGCAATAAGAAAAATTAATTTAATTTAATGCCTCATATGGCAATTGTGGGCACTATGGTCTACTGATTTAATTGAATGTCTCATAAGGCAATTGTGGGCACTAAGGCAAATTGATTTAATTTAATGCCATGATGTGCAATTGAGGGTGATACGGCCAGTTAATTTAATTTAATGCCTTAGGAGGAAATTGTGGGTTCTGAGGACAATTAGATAAATATAATTTCCTAGAACGTAATTTTAGGCATTGAGGCCAGTTAATTTAATTTTGTGTCGTGGAAGGCAATAGTAGGTACTAAAGAAAATTAATTTAACATTATGCCTCACTAGGAAAAGGTAAGGACTATGGTTAATTATTTAAATTGAATACTTTAGAAGGTAATTGTGGCAATAAGGCAATTAATATAATTAGTGCCACATAAGGCAATAGTGGGCACTAAGGCCAATTATAATTTGATTTAATTCCTTAGTGTGGAATTGAGGGTGATACGGCCAATTAATTTAATTTAATGCCTTAGAAGGCAATTATATGTGCTAAGGACAACTAGTTAAATTAAAATTCTTAGAAGGCAATTGCAGGCAATACGGCCAGTTAATTTAATTTTGTGCCTTGAAAGGCAATAGCAGGTACTAAGGCAAATTAATTAAATATTATGCCTGACACATAAACTAGGGAGACTACGGGTAATTAATTTAATTTAATGCTTTAGAAGGTAATTGTGGCAAAAATGGAAATTAATTTAATTTAATGCTACACATAAGGCAATTGAAGGCACTACAGTCAATTGATTTAATTGAATGTCTCATAGGGCAATAGTGGGCACTAAGGCCAACTAATTTAATTGAACGCCTTAGTGTGCAATTGAGGGCGATACGACCAATTAATTTAATTTAATGCCTTAGAAGACAATTATGGGTGCTAAGGACAATTAGTTAAATTTAATTTCCTAGAAGGCTAATGTAAAATTGGGGACAATGAGGCCAGGTAATTTAATTTTGTGCTTTGGAAGGCAATAGCGAGTACTACGGCAAATTAATTTAATATTTTGCCTGACTCAAAATTGTAGGGACTACGGTTAATTAATTTAATTTAATACTTTGGCAGGTAATTGTGGCAATGAGGACAATTAACTTAATTTAATGCCTCATAAGGCAATTGTGGGCACTACAGTCAATTGATGTAATTAAATGTCTGATAAGGCAATAGCGGGCACTAAGGCCAATTAAATTAATTTAAGGCCTTAGTGTGCAATTGAGGGGGCGATGTGAGCAATTATTTTTATTTAATTCCTTAGAAGACAAATGTAGGTGCTAAGGGGAATTAGTTAAATATAATTTTCCTAGAAGGCAATTGTGAGCATTGTGGCCGGTTAATTTAATTTTGTGCCTTTGAAGGTATTGGCAGGTACTAAGGCAAATTAATTTAATTGTACGCCTCACTAGAAAATTGTAAGGGCTGTGGTTATTTAATTTAATTTAATGCTTTAGAAGGTAATTGTGGCAATAAGGCCAATTAATTTAATTTAATGCCTCATAAGGCAATAATGGGCACTAAGGCCAATTGATTTAATTCACGTCCTCAATGCGGAATTGAGGGTGATACGGCCAATTAATTAAATTTAATACCTTAGAAGCAAACTGTGGGTGCTAAGGACAATTTGTCAAATTTAATTTCCAAGAAGACAATTAGGGGCAATGAGGCCAGTTAATTTAATTATGTGCCTCGAAAGGCAATAGTGGGTACCAAGGCAAATTAATTTAATTTTATGCCTGACTCAAAAATTGTGGGAACTATGGTTAATTAATTTAAATTAATGCTTTAGATGTTAATTGTGGCAATAACGACAATTAATTTAATTTAATGCCTCATAAGGAAATTGTGGGCACTACGGCCAATTAATTTAATTGAATGTCTCATAAGGCAATAGTAGGCATTATGGCCAATTTCATTTAATTTAATGGCTTAGTGTGCATAGATTGAGGATGATACAGCCAATTAATTTAACTTAATGCCTTTGAAGGCAATTGTAGGTGCTAAAGACAATTAGTTAAATTTAATTTCCTGGAAGGCAATTGGGTGCAATAAGGCCAGTCAATTTAATTTTGTGCCTTTGAAGGCAATAGCGAGTATTAAAGCAAATTAATTTAATATTATGTCTGACTCAAAAATTGTAGGGACTATGGTTAATTAATTTAATTTAACACTTAGGAAGGTAATTGTGGCAATAAGGACAATTAATGTAATTTAATGCCTCATAAGGAAATTGTGGGCACTACGGTTAATTGATGTAATTGAATGTTTGATAAGGCAATAGTGGGCACTAAGGCCAATTGATTTAATTTAATACCTTAGTGTGCAATTGAGGGCAAAGCGGGCAATTATTTTTATTTAATGCCTTTGAAGACAAATGTGGGTGCTAAGGACAATTAGTTTAATATAATTTTCCTAGAAGGCAATTGCGGGCATTGATGCCAGTTATGCCTTATTTAATTTTGTACCTTGGAAAGTATTCGTTGGCACTAAGGCAAATTAATTTAACTATATGCCTCACTAGAAATTTTTAAGGGCTATAGTTAATTAATTTAATTTAATGCCTCAGAAGGCCATTGTGGGCACTACGATCATTTGATGTAATTAAATGTGTCATGAGGCAATAGTGGGCACTAAGTCCAATTGATTTAATTTACTTCCTTAATGCAGAATTGAGGGTGATACGGTCAATTAATTTAATTTAATGCCTTAGAAGGCAATTGTGGGTGGTAAGGACAATTGGTTAAATATAATTTCTAGAAGCAATTGTGGGCATTGAGGCCAGTTAATTCAATTTTGCGCCTTGGAAGGCAATAGCGGCTACTAAGGCAAATTAATTTATTTTTATGTCTCACTAGGAAATTGCAGAGACTACAGTTAATTATTTTAATTAAATGCTTTAGAAGGTAATTGTGGCAATAAGGCAATTAATTTAATTTAATGCCACATAAGGCAGTAAGTAGTGGGCACTAAGTTTGATCGATTTAATTTAATGCCTTAGTGTGCAATTGAGGGCGATACAGCCAATTAATTTAGTTTAATGCCTCAGAAGGCAATTGTGGGTGTTAAGGACAATTTGTGAAATTTAATTTCCAAGAAGGCAATTGTGGGCAATGAGACCAGTTATTTAATTTTGTGCCTTGAAAGGCATTAGCGGGTACTACGGTAAAGTAATTTAATTTTATGCCTGACTCAAAAATTGTGGGAAATACGGTTAATTAATTTAATTTAATGCATTAAATTAAATAATTAACCTTATAACAATTGCCTTTTAATGCATCAAAGGGCAATTGTGGGTACTATGGTCAATTGATTTAATTGAATGTCTCATAAGGCAATAGTAGGCATTATGGCCAATTTCATTTAATTTAATTCCTTAGTGTGCAATTGAGGGCGATAAGGCCAATTAATTTAATTTAATGGCTTTGAAGGCAATTGTGGGTGCTAAAGACAATTAGTTAAATTTAATAAATTAATTTCCTGAAAGACAAATGTGGGCAATGAGGCCATTCATTTTAATTTTGTGCCGCGGAAATCAATAGAGAGTATTAAGACAAATTAATTTAATATTATGCCTAACTCAAAAATTGTAAGGACAATGGTTAATTAATTTAATTTAATAATTTGGAAGGTAATTGTGGCAATAAGGACAATTAACTTAATTTAATACCTCATAAGGCAATTGTGGACACTACGCTCAATTGATTTAACTAAATGTCTGATAAGGCAATAGTGGGCACTAAGGTCAGTTGATTTAATTTAATGCCTTAGGGTGCAATTGAGGGCAATACGAAAAATTAATTTAATTTAATGCCTTAAAAGGCAAATGTGGGTGCGAAGGACAATTAGTTAAATGTAATTTTTCTGTACCTTAGGCAATTGTGGGCGTTGAGGCCAGTTAATTTAATTTTGTGCCTTGGAAGGCAATGGCGGGTACTAAGGTAAATTAATTTAATTTTATGCATAACTAGGAAATTGTAGGGCGTAGCAACTATGGTTAATTAATTTAATTTAATGACTTATAAGGCAATTGTGGGCACTAAGGTCAATTGATTTAACTAAATGTCTGATAAGGCAATAGTGGGCACTAAGGCCAATTGATTTAATTTAATGTCTTAGTGTGCAATTGAGGGCGATACGGGCAATTAATTTAACTTAATACCCTAGAAGGCAAATGTGGGTGCTAAAGACATTTAATTAAATATAATTTGCCTTAGGCAATTACAATTAACTTTATGCCTCATTAGGAAATTGTGGAGACCATGGTTAATTATTTTAATTAAATGCTTTAGAAGGTAATTGTGGCAATAAGACCAATTAATTTAATTTAATGCCTAGTAAGGCAATAGTGGGCACTAAGGCCAATGATTTAATTTAATGCCATACTATGCAATTGAGGGCGATATGGCCAATAATTTAATTTAATGCCTTAGAAGGAAATTGTTGTACTAAGGACAATTTGTTAAATTTAATTTGCTAGAAGGCAATTAAGAGAAGTGGGCAATGAGGTCAGTTAATTTAATTTTGTGCCTTGGAAGGCAGTACAGGGTACTGTGGCAAATTAATTTAATTTTAGACCTTACTAGGGAATAAAAGGGAGTACGGTTAATTAATTTAATGTACTGCTTTAGAAGGTAATTGTGACAATAAAGATAAATTAATTTAATTTGATGCCTCGTAAGGCAATTCTGGGCAATAGGATCAATTGATTTAATTGAACGTCTAATAAGGCAATGGTGGGAACTTAGGCCAATTGATTTAATTTAATTGCCTTAGTGACATTAAAATTGTTAATTGATATGGCCAATTAATTTAATTTAATGCCTTAGAAGACAATCACCCACAATTGCCTGCCAAGGATTAA
Source organism: Cinchona pubescens (assembly GCA_025175665.1). NCBI lineage: Eukaryota > Viridiplantae > Streptophyta > Magnoliopsida > Gentianales > Rubiaceae > Cinchona > Cinchona pubescens. The sequence continues at coordinate 76,764 of JANKKI010000014.1, forward strand.
ATTAGATAAATATAATTTCCTAGAATGCAATTGTGGGCATTGAGGCCAGTTGATTTAATTTTGTGCCTTGGAAGTGAATAGCGGTTACTAAGGCAAATTAATTTAACTTTATCCTCACTATGAAATTGTGGGGACTACGGTTAATTATTTTAATTAAATGCTTTCGAAGGAAATTGTGGCAATAAGGCCAATTAATTTAATTTAATGTCTCATACGGCAATAGTGGGCACTAAGGCCAATAGATTTAATTTAACACCTTAGTGTGCAATTGAGGATGATACGTCCAATTAATTTAATTCAATGCCTTAGAAGGCAATTGTGGGTGTTAAGGACAATTTGTTAAATTTAATTTCATGGAAGGCAATTGTGGGCAATGAGGCCAGTTAATTTAATTTTGTGCCCTAAAAGGCAACAACGGGTACTAAGGCAAATTAATTTAATTTTATACCTTACTAGGAAATTGTTGGGACTACGATTAATTAATTTAATTTAATGCTTTAGAAGGTAATTGGTGCAATAAGTACAATTAATTTAATTTAATGCCTCAGAAGGCCATTGTGGGCACTACGATCATTTGATGTAATTGAATGTCTCATGAGGCAATAGTGGGCACTAAGGCCAATTGATTTAATTTAATGCCTTAGTGTGCAATTTGCCTTGAGGGCGATACGGCCAATTAATTTAATTTATTGCCTTAGAAGGCAATTGTGGGCGTTAAGGACAATTAGTCAAATATAATTTCCTAGAACGCAATTGTGGGTATTGGGGCCAGTTAATTTAATTTTGTGCCTTGGAAGGCAATAGCAGGTACTAAGGCAAATTAATTTAACTTTATGTCTCACTAGAAAACTGTTGGGACTGTGGTTAATCATTTTAATTAAATGCTTTAGAAGGTAATTGTGCAATAAGGCAATTAATTTAATTTAATGCCACATAAGGCAATAGTGGGCACTAAGGCCATTGATTTAATTTAATGCCTTAGTGTGCAATTTGGCGATACGGCCAATTAATTTAATTTAATGCCTTATAAGGCAATTATGGGTGCTAAGGACAATTTGTCAAATTTAATTTTCAAGAAGGCAATTGTGGGCAATGAGGCTAGTTAATTTAATTTTGTGCCTTAAAAGACAATAGTGGGTACTAAGGCAAATTAATTTAATAAGAGATATTATGCCTAACACAGAAACTGAGGGGACTACGGTTAATTAATTTAATTTAATGCTTTAGAAGGTAATTGTGGCAAAAAGGAAAATTAATTTAATTTAATGCTACACATAAGGCAATCAATAGGTACTACGGTTAATTGATTTAATAAATATCTCATAAGGCAATAGTGGGCACTAAGGCCAACGGATTAAATTTAACGCCTTAGAAGGAATTTGTGGGTGCTAAGGACAATTACTTAAATTTAATTTCCTGGAAGGCTATTGTGGGCAATGAGACCAAGTAATTTAAATTTGTGCCATGAAAGGCAATGGCGGGTACAAAGGCAAATTAATTAAATACAATTGCCCGACTCGAAAATTTTAGGACTACAGTTAATTAATTTAATTTAATATTTTGGAAGGTAATTGTGGCAATGAGGATAATTAATTTAATTTAATGCCTCATAAGGCAATTGTTGGCACTACGGTCAAGTAATGTAATTGAATGTCTGATAAGGCAATAGTGGGCACTAAGGCCAATTGATTTAATTTAATGCCTTAGTGTGCAATTGAGGACGATGCAGGCAATTATTTTTATTAAATGCCTTAGAAGACAAATGTGGGTGCTAAGGACAGTTAGTTAAATATAATTTTCCTATAAGGCAATCAATTGGCTTTGAGGCCAATTAATTTAATTTTGTGCCTTGGAAGGTATTGGCGGGTACTAAGGCAAATTAATTTAACTTCATGTCTCACTAGGAAATTGTAAGGGCTATGGCATTAATTTAATTTAATGCTTTAGAAGGTAATTGTGGCAATAAGGCCAATTAATTTAATTTCATGCCTCATAAGGCAATAGTGGGCACTATGGCCAATTGATTTAATTCAATTCCATAGTGCGCAATTGAGGGTGATACGGTCAATTAATTTAATTTAATGCCTTGGAAAGCAATTGTGGGTTCTAAGGACAATTAGTTAAATATAATTTCCTAGAAACAATTGTGGGCATTGAGGCCAGTTAATTCAATGCTTTGTGCCTTGGAAGGCAATAGCAGGTACCAAGGCAAATTAATTTAATTTTATGCCTCACTAGGAAATTGTAGGGACTACGGTAAATTATTTTAATTAAATGCTATAAATGGTTATTGTAGCAATAAGGCAATTAATTTAATTTAATGCCACACAAGGCAATAGTGGGCACTAAGGCCGATTGATTTAATTTAATGCCTTAGTTTGCAATTGAGGACGATACAGCCAATTAATTTAATTTAATACCTTGGACGGCAATTGTGGGTGCTATGAACTATGTGTCAAATTTAATTTCTAAGAAGGCAATTGTGGGCAATTAGGCCAGTTAATTTAATTTTGTGCCTTGGAAGGCAATAGCGGGTACTAAGGCAAATTAATTTAATTTTATGCCTGGCTCGAAAATTGTGGGAACTATGGTCAATTAATTTAATTTAATGCTTTAGATGGTAATTGTGGCAATAACGACAATTAATTTAATTTAATACCTCATAAGCCAACTGTGGGCGTGGCTCAACTACTACGGTTAATTGATTTAATTGAATGTCTCATAAGGCAATAGTAAGCATTATGGCAAATTGATTTCATTTAATGCCATAGTGTGCAATTGAGGGAGATACGGCCAATTAATTTAATTTAATGCCTTAGAAGGCAATTGTGGGTGCTAAAGACATTAGTTAAATTTAATTTCTTGGAAGGCAATTGTGGACAATGAGGCCAGTCAATTTAATTTTGTGCCTTAGAAGGTAATAGCGGGTATTAAGACAAATTAATTTAATATTATGCCTGACTCAAAAAATAGCAGGTACTACAGTTAATTAATTTAATTTAATACTTTGGAAGGTAATTATGGCAATAAGGCTAATTAATTTAATTTAATGCCTCATAAGGCAATTGTGGGCACTGCGATCAATTGATTTAATTGAATGTGTCATAAGGTAGTAGTGGGCACTAAGGCAAAATGATTTAACTTGTTGGCTTAGTGTGAAATTGAGGTCTATACGGGAAATTAATTTCATTTAGCTTGCCTTAGAAGCCAAATGTGGGTGCCGAGGACAATTAGTTAAATGTAATTTTCCTGGAAGTCTATTGTGGGCATTAAGGCCAGTTAATTTAATTTTATGCCTTGCGAGGCATTGACAGACACTAAGGCAAATTACTTTAACTTTATGCCTCACTAAGAAATTGTAGGTACTATGGTTAATTAATTTAATTTAATGCTTTGGAAGGTAATTGTGGCAACATGGCAATTAATTTAATTTAATGCCACATAAGGCAATAGTGGGCACTTAGGCCAATTGATTTAATTTACTGCCCTAGTGTGCAATTGAGAGGGGATGTGGGCAATTATTTATATTTAATGCCTTAGAAGACAAATGTGGGCGCTAAGAACAATTAGTTAAAAATAATTTTCCTCGAAGGCAATTGCGGGCATTGAGGCCCGTTAATTTAATTTTGTGCCTCGGACGGTATTGGCGGGTACTAAGGCAAATTAATTTAACTTTATGCATCACTAGGAAATTGTAAGCGGCTATGGTTAATTAATTTAATTTATGCATTAAAAGGTAATTGTGGCAATAAGGCCAATTAATTTAATTTAATGCCTCGTAATGCAATTTTGGGCACTAAGACCAATTGATTTGATTTAATTCCTTAGTGCGCAATTGAGGGTGATACAATCAATTAATTTAATTTAATGCCATGGAAGGAAATTGTGGGTTCTAAGGACAATTAGTTAGATATAATTTCCTAGGGGCAATTGTGAGAATTGAGTCCAGTTAATTCAATTTTGAGCCTTGGAAGGCAATAGCGAGTACTAAAGCAAATTAATTTAATTTTATGCCTCACTAGAAAATTGTTGGGGCTACCATTAATTATTTTAATTAAATTATTTAGAAGGTAATTGTGGCAATAAGGCAATTAATTTAATTTAATGCTTTAGAAGGTAAGTGCCCACAATTGGCAATAAGGCCAATTAATTTAATTTAATGCCTCATAAGGCAATTGTGATCACAAAGGCCATTAATTTAATTTAATAAATTGCCTTAGTGTGCAATTGAGGTTGATACGGCCAATTAATTTAATTTAATGCCTTAGAAGGCAATTGTGGGTGCTAAGGACAATTTGTCAAATTTAAATTCGTAGAAGGCAATTGTGGGCAATGAAACCAGTGAATTTAATTTTGTGCCTTGAAAGGCAATAGCGGGTACTCAGGCAAATTGATTTAATTTTATGCTGGCTCAGAAACTGGGGGGACTACAGTTATTTAATTTAATTTAATACTTTAGAAGGTAATTGTGGTAATTAAGGGAAATTAATTTAATTTAATGCATTATAAGTCAATTTTAAGCACTACGGTCAATTGATTTAATTAATGTCTCACAAGGCAACAGACAGCACTAAGGCCAACAGTTTTAATTTAATGCCTTAGTGTGCAATTGATGGAAATACGGCCAATTAATTTAATTTAATACCTCAGAAGGCAATTGTAGGTGCTAAGGACAATTAATTAAATTTAATTTCTTGGAAGGCTATTGTGGGCAATTACCTTGGAAATAGGCCAGGTTATTTAATTTTGTGCCTTGGAAGGTATTGGAGGGTACTAAGGCAAATTAATTTAACTTTATGCCTAACTAGGAAATTGTAAGGGCTATGGTTAATTAATTTAATTTAATGCATTAGAAGGTAATTGTGGCACTAAGGCCAATTAATTTAATTTAATGCCTCATAAGGCAATAGTGGGCACTAAGGCCAATTCATTTAATTTAATTCCTTAGTGCACAATTGAGGGTGATACGGCTAATTAATTTAATTTAATGCCTTGGAAGGCAATTGTGGGTTCTAAGGACAATTAGTTAAATATAATTTCCTAGACGAAATTGTGGGCATTGAGGCCACTTAATTCAATTTTGTGCCTTGGAAGGCAATAGCGGGTACTAAGGCGAATTAATTTAATTTTATGCCTCGCTAGAAAATTGTAGGGATTACAGTTAATTATTTTAATTAAATGCTTTAGAAGGTAATTGTGGCAATAAGGCAATTAATTGAATTTAATGCCATTGAGCCGTAAGAAAATTGTGGGCACTAAGGCCGATTGATTTAATTTAACGCCTTAGTGTGCAATTGAGGGCGATACGGCAAATTAATTTAATTTAATGCCGTAGAAGGCAATTGTGGGTGCTTAGGACTATTTGTCAAATTTAATTTCCCAGAATGCAATTGTGGGCAATGAGATCGGTTAATTTAATTTTATGCCTTGAAATGCAATAGGGGGTACTAAGGCAAATTAATTTAATTTTATGCCTGACTCAAAAATTGTGGGAACTACGGTCAATTAATTAACTTTAATGCTTTATATGGTAATTATGGCAATAAAATAATTAATTTAATTTAATGCCTAATAAGGCAATTGTGGGCACTACGATCAATTGATTTAATTGAATGTCTCATAAGGCAATAGTAAGCATTGTGGCCAATTGATTTAATTTATTCCCATAGTGTGCAATTGAGGGCGATACGGCCAATTAATTTAATTAAATACCTTAGAAGGCAATTGTGGGTACTAAGGCAGGCAGTTAGTTAAATTTAATTTCCTTGAAGGCAATTGTGGACAATGAAGCCAGTCAATTTAATTTTGTGCCTTGGAAGGCAATAGTGGGTATTAAGGCTAATTAATTTAATATTATGCCTGACTCAAAAATTGTAGTGACTATGATTAATTAATTTAATTTAATACTTTGGAAGGTAATTGTGGCAATGAGGACAATTAACTTAATTTAATGCCTCATAAGGCAATTATGGGCACTACGGTCAATTGATTTAATTAAATTTCTGATATGGCAATAGTGGGCACTAAGGCCAATTGATTTAATTTAATGCTTTAGTGTGCAATTGAGGACAATACGGGCAATTAATTTAATTTAATGCCTTAGAAGGTAAATGTGGGTGTTAAGGACAATTAGTTAAATATAATTTTGCTAGAAGGAAATTGTGGGCAGTGAGGCCAGTTAATTTAATTTTTGCCTTGGAAGGCATTGGTGGGTACAAAGGCAAATTAATTTAACTTTATGCTTAATCACTAGAAAATTGTAGGGACTATGGTTAATTAATTTAATTGAATGCTTGGAAAGGTAATTGTGGCGATAAGGCCAATTAATTAAATTTAATGACTCATACGACAATAGTGGGCATTAAGGCCAATTGTTTTAATTTAATTCCTTAGTGTGCAATTGAGGGCAATACGGCCAATTAATTTTATTTTATGCCTTAGAAGGTAATTGTGGATGCTATGGAAAATTAGTTAAATATAATTTCCTAGAAGGCAAGTGTGAACATTGAGGCCAGTTAATTCAATTCTGTTCCTTGGAAGGCAATAGCTGGTATTAGGGCAAATTAATTTAAATTTATGCCACACTAGGAAATTGTATGGACTATGGTTAATTATTTTAATTAAATTCTTTATAAGTTAATTGTGGCAATAAGGCGGATTAATTTAATTTAATGCCTCAAAAGGCAATAGTGGGCACTAAGGCCAATAGATTTCAATTAACGCCTTAGTGTGGAATTGAGGATGATACGCCAATCAATTTTGCCAATTAATTAAATTCAATACCTTAGAAGGCAATTTTGGGTGCTAAGGACAATTAGTTAAATTTAATTTCATAGAAGGCAATTGTGGGCAATGAGGCCAGTTAATTTAATTTTGTGCCCTGAAAGGTAATAACGGGTACTAAGGCAAATTAATTTAATTTTATAATTTACAAGATGGTTAATTAATTTAATTTAATACTTTAGAAGGTAATATTGGCAATAAGGACAATTAATTTAATTTAATGCCTCATAAGGCTATTGTGGGCACTACGATTATTTGATGTAATTGAATGTCTCATGAGGCAATAGGGGGCACTGAGGCCAATTGATTTAATTTAATGCCTTAATATGCAATTGATGGCGATACAGCCAATTAATTTAATTTATTTCCTTAGGAGGCAATTGTGGGCTTTAAGGACATTTAGTCAAATACAACTTCCTAGATCGCAATTGTGGGTATTGAGGTCCAGTTAATTTAACTAATTGCCCTTAGCACCCACAATGTTGCCTTCTAAGGCATTAAATTAAATTTATTGATAGTATCATCCTCAATTGCACACTAAGACAAAAAATTAAATCAATTAGCCTTAGTGCCCAATATTACCTTCCGATGCATTATATTAAATTAATTGTCCTTATTGCCACAATGTCCTTCTAAAGCATTTAATTAAAATAGTTAACAGTAGTCCCTACAATTTCCTAGTGAGGCATAAACTTAAATTAATTTGCCGTAGTACCCGCTATTGCCTTCTGAGGCAAAAAATTAAATTAACTGGCCTCAATCCCCACAATTGCCTTCTTGAAAATTATATTTAACTAACTGTCCTTAGCACCCACAATTGCCTTCTAAGGCATTAAATTAAATTAACTGGCTGTATCGCCCTCAATAGCACACTAAGACAATGAATTATACCAATTAGCCTTAGTGGCCACTATTGCTTATGATACCTTCGGTTAAATCAATTGACCATAGTTCTCACAATCGCCTTGTGAGGCATTAAGTAAAATCTATAATTGTCCTTATTGCCACAATTACCTTCTAAAGCATTAAATTCAACTAATTGGCCGCAGTCATGGCAATTTCCTACTAACGTATAAAATTAAATTAATTTGCCGTTGTACCCAATGTTGCGTTTTAGGGCACAAAATTTAATTAACTAGCCTCAAAGCTCACAATTGCCTTCTAAGAAATTATATTTAACTAGTTGTCCTTAGCACACACTATTGCCTTCTAAGGCACTAAATAAAATTAACTGGCCATATCGCCCTCAATTGCACACTAAGGCATTAAAATAAATCAATTGGCCGTAGCGCCCACTATTGTCTTATGAGGCACTAAATTAAATTCATTGTGCTTATTGTCATAATTACCTTCTAAAGCATTAAATTAAATTAATCAACCGTAGTCCTAACAATTTCCTAATAAGGTATAAAATTAAATTAATTAGCCGTATTACCCGCAATAGCCTTTTAGGACGCAAAATTTAATTAACTGGCCTCATTGCCCACAATTGATCCCTTTTAGGAAATTATATTTAACTAATTGTCCTTAGCATTCACAATTGCCTTTTAAGGCATTAAAGTAAATTAATTGGCTGCATCACCCTCAATTGCACACTAAGGCATTAAATTAAACCAATTGGCCATAGTGCCCACTATTGCTTATGATATATTCAATTAAATCAATTGACCGTAATGCCCACAATTGCCTTATGAGGCATAAAATTAAATTGAAAATTAATTCTCCGTATTTCCACAATTATCTTCTAAAGCAATAAATTAAATTAATTGACCGTAGTCCCGTCAATTTTTGACTAAGGTATAAAATTAAATTAATTTGTCGTACTACCCGCTATTGCCTTTCAGGGCACAAAATTTAAATAACTAGCCTCATTGCCCACAATAACCTTCTAAGAAATTAAATTTAACTAATTGTCCATAGCACACACAATAGCCTTCTATGGCATTAAATTAAATATATTGGCCGTGTCGCCTTCAACTGCACACTAAGGTATTAAAACAAATCAATTGGACTTAGGTGTCCGCTATTGCCTTATAAGGCATTAAATTGAATAAATTGGCCTTATTGCTACAATTACCATCAAAATCACTAAACTAAAATAATTGACCATAATCACTACAATTTCCTTGTGAGGCATAAAGTTAAAATAATTTTCCTTAGCATCCGCTATTGCCTTCTGAGGTACAAAATTAAATTAATTGGGCTCAATGCCCACAGCAGCCTTCTTGGGCATTTTATTTAACTAATTGTCCTTAGGACCCACAATTGCCTTCTAAGGCATCAAATAAAATTAATTGGCCCTATCGCCCTCAATTGCACACTAAGGCATTGAATTAAATCAATTGGCCTTAGTGCCTACTATTGCTTATGATACATTCAAATTAAATCAATTGGCCGTAGTGCCCACAATTACCTTATAAGGCATTAAATTAAATTAACTGTCCTTATTGCCATAATTACCTTCTAAAACATTAAATTTAACTAATTGACCGTAGTCCCGGCACAATTTTCTAACGAAGTATAAAATTAATTTAATTTATCGTAGTAATCGCCATTTCATTTTTGAGCAAAAAAAAATTAATTAACTGGCATCAATGCCCACAATTGCCTACTAAGAAATTAAATTTAAATAATTGTCCTTCGCACACACAATTGCATTCTAAGACACTAAATAAAATTGATTGGCCGTATCGCCCTCAATCCCACACTAAGGCATTAAAATAAATCAATTGGCCATAGTGACCGCTATTGCCTTCCGAGGCATTATGTTAAATTAGTTGTCCTTATTTCCACAATTACCTTCTGAAGCATTTAATTAAAATAGTTAATCATAGTCCCTACAACTTTCTAGTGAGGCACAAAGTTAAATTAATTTGCCTTAGTACCTACTATTGCCTTCGAAGGCACAAAATTAAATTAACTAGCCTCAATGCCCATAATTGCCTTCTGGGAAATTGTATTCAACTGATTGTCCTTAGCACCCACAATTACCTTCGAAGGTATTAAATTAGCAATCAGTAATTTATTGGTTGTATCGCCCTCAATTGCACACTAAGACATAAAATTAAAACAATTAGCCTTTGTGGCCACTAGTGCTTATGATACATTCAGTTAAATCAACTGACCGCAGTGCCCACAATCGCCTTATGGGGCATTAAATAAAATTAATTGTCCTTATTGCAAAAATTACCTTCTAAAGCTTTAAATTCAACAAATTGACTGTAATCCTGGCAATTTCCTACTAAGGAATAAAATTAAATTAATTTGCCTTTGTACCCGCTTTTGCGTTTCAAGACACAAAATTTAAATAATTTGCCTCAATACTCCCAATTGTCTTCTAAGAAATTAAATTTAACTAATTGTCCTTAGCACACACTATTGCCTTCTAAGGTACTAAATAAAATCAACTAGCTATATCGCCCTCAATTGCACACTAAGGCATTAAAATAAATCAATTGGTCGTAGCACCCACTATTGCCTTATGAGGTATTCAATTAAATTCACTGTCCTTATTGCCACAACAATTAGTTAGTACCTTCTAAAGCATTAAAATAAATTAATTAACTATAGTCTCGGCAATTTCCTACTAAGGTATAAAATTAAATTAATTAGCCGTAGTACCCGCTATTGCCTTTCAAGGCCAAAAATTAAATTAACTGGCCTCTGTGCCCACAATTGCGTTCAAAGAAATTATATTTAATTTATTGTCCTTAGCACCTACAATTACCTTCTAAGGCATTAAATTAAATCAACTGTCCGTATCGCCCTCAATTGCACACTAAGGCATTAAATTAAATCAATTGCCCTTAGTGCCCACTATTGCATATGATACATTCAATTAAATCAATAGACCGTAGTGCCCACAATCGCCTTATGAGTCATTAAATTAAATCAATTGTCTTTATAGCCACAATTACCTTCTAAAGCATTAAATTCAACTAATTGACCGTAGTTCCGGCACTAAGGTATAAAATTAAATTAATTTGCGTTGTACTCGCTATTTCATTTCCAGGCACAAAATTTAATTAACTGGCGCATCAATGCTCACAATTGCCTTCTAATAAATTAAATTTAACTAATTGTCCTTCGCACACTCAATTTCATTCTAAGGCACTAAATAAAATTAATTTGCCGTATCGCCCTCAATCGCACACTACGGCATTAAAATAAATCAACTGGCCTTAGTGCCCAATATTACCTTCCGAGGCATTATATTAAATTAATTGTCCTTATTGCCACAATGACCTTCTAAAGCATTTAATTAAAATAGTTAACCGTAGTCCCTACAATTTCCTAGTGAGGCATAAAGTTAAATTAATTTTCTTTAGGACCCGCTATTGCCTTCTGAGGCACAAAATTAATTTAACTGGCCTCAATACCCACAATTGCCTTCTAGGAAATTATATTTAACTAATTGTCCTTAGCATCCACGATTGCCTTCTAAGGCCTCAAATTAAATTTATTCGTTGTATCGCCCTCAATTGCACACTAAAACATTAAATTAAATCAATTAGCCTTAGTGGCCACTATTGGTTATGAGAATACATTAAGTTAAATCAATTGACCGTAGTGCCTACAATCGCCTTTTGAGGCATTAAATTAATTGTCCTTATTGCCACAAATACCTTCTAAAGCATTAAATTCAACTAATTCAATAGTCCTGGCAATTTCCCACCAAGGTATAAAATTAAATTAATTTGCCGTTGTTCCCAATTTTTGCATTTGAAGGCACAAAATTTAATTAATTGACCTCAATGCTCACAATTTCATTCTAAAAAATTAAATTTAACTAATTGTCCTTAGCACACACTATTGCTTTTTAAGGCACTAAATAAAATTAATTGGCCGTATCGCCCTCAATTGCACACGAAGGCATTAAAATAAATCAATTGGCCGTAGTGCCCACTATTGCGTTATGAGGCAATAAATTAAATTCATTGTCCTTATTGCCATAATTACATTCTAAAGCATTAAATTAAATTAATTAACTACAATCCCAACAATTTCCTATTAGGGTACAAAATTAAATTAATTAGCCTTAGAAATTGTCAATTAGACTCGATACTCGATGTTGCCTTTCAAGGCACAAAATTAAATTAACTGGCCTCTGTGATCGCAATTGCGTTCAAGGAAATTATATTTTACTTATTGTCCTTAGCACCTAGAATTACATTCTGAGACATTAAATTAAATTAATTAACCGTATCACCCTCAATTGTATACTAAAGAATTAAATTAAATCAATTGGCCTTAGTGCCCAATATTTCTTATGATACATTCAACTTAATCAATTGATCGTAGTGCCCACAATCGCCTTACGAGGCATTAAATTAAATTAATTGTCGTTATTGCCACAATTACCTTCTAAAGCATTAAATTCAACAAATTGACTGTAGTTCCGGCAATTGCCTACTAAAGTATAAAATTAAATTAATTTACCGTAGTACCCGCTATTTCATTTCTGGTCACAAAATTTAATTTACTGGCAACAATGCTCACAATTGCCTTATAAGAAATTAAATTAACTAATTGTCCTTCGCACACACAATTGCTTTCTAAGGCACTAGGCTTAATAAAATTAATTGGTTATATCGCCCTCAACCGCACACTAAGGCATTAAAATAAATCAATTGGCCTTGGTGCCCCCCTATTGCCTTCCAAGGCATTATGTTAAATTAGTTGTCCATATTTCCACAATTACCTTCTAAAGCATTTAATTAAAATAGTTAACCGTAGTCCCTAAAATTTTCTACTGAGGCATAAAGTTAAATTAATTTGCCTTAGTACCCGCTTGTGCGTTTTAGGACACAAATTTTAATTAATTGGCCTCAATGCTCACAATTGCCTTCAAAGAAATTAAATTTAACTAATTGTCCTTAGCACACACTATTGCCTTTTAAAGCACTAAATAAAATTAATTGGTTGTATCGCCCTCAATTGCACACTAAGGCACTAAAATAAATTAATTGGTCATTGCGCCCACTATTACCTTGTGAGGTATTCAATTAAATTCATTGTCCATATTGCCACAATTACCTTCTAAAGCATTAAATTAAAATAATTAACCCTAGTCTCGGCCCAATTTCTTACCATGGTATAAAATTAAATTAATTAGCAGTAGTACCCGCTATTGCCTTTTAGGGCGCAAAATTTAATTAACTGGCCCTGTGCCCACAATTGCGTTCAAGGAAATTATATTTAACTTATTGTCCTTTGCACCTACAATTACCTTATAAGTCATTGAATTAAATTAATTGCCCGTATCGCCCACAATTGTACACTAAAGCATTAAATTAAATCAATTGGCCTTAGTGCCCACTATTGCATATGATACATTCAATTAAATCAATTGACCGTAGTGCCCACAATCGCCTTATGAGTCCTTCAATTAAATTAATTGTCTTTATTGCCACAATTACCATCTAAAGCATTAACTTCAACTAATTGACCGTAGTTCCGGCAATTTCCAACTAAGGTATAAATTAAATTAATATGCCGTAGTGCCCGCTATTTCATTTCTGGGCACAAAATTTAATTAACTTGCATCAATGCTCACAATTGCAATTCTAAGAAATTAAATTTAAACTAATTGTCCTTCGCACACACAATTATTTCCTTCTAAGGCACTAAATAAAATTAATTGGCCGTATCGCCCTCAATCGCACACTTAGCCATTAAAATAAATCAATTGGCCTTAGTGGACATTATTGCCTTCCGAGGCATTATATTCAATTAATTATCCTTATTGCCACAATTACCTTCTATGGCATTTAATTAAAATAGTTAACTATAGTCCCTACAGTATCCTAGTGGGGCATAAAGTTAAATTAATTTGCCTTAGTACCCGTTATTGCCTTCTGATGCACAAAATTAAATTAACTGGCCTCAATCCCTACAATTGCCGTCTTGGAAATTATATTTAACTAATTGTCCTTAGCACCCACAATTTCCTTCTAAGGCATTAAATAAAATTAATTGGCCCTATCGCCCTCAATTGCACACTAAGGCATTAAATTAAATCAATTGGCCTTAGTGCCTACTATTGCTTATGATACATTCAATTAAATTATTTGACCGTAGTACCCACAATACACAAATGCCTTATGAGGCATTAAATTAAATTAACTGTCCTTATTGTCGCAATTTCCTTCTCAAACATTAAATTTAACTAATTGACCGTAGTCCCGGCAATTTCCTACTGAAGTATAAAATTCATTTAATTTGCCGTAGTACTCGTTATTTCAATTTTGGACAAAAAATTGAATTAACTGGCATCAATGCTCACAATTGCCTACTAAAAATTAAATTTAAATAATTGTCCTTCGCACACACGATTGCATTCTAAGGCACTAAATAAAATTAATTGGCCGTATCGCCCTCAATCGCACACTAAGGCATTAAAATAAATCAATTGGCCTTAGTGCCCACTATTGCCTTCCAAGGCATTATGTTAAATTAGTTGTCCTTATTTCCACAATTACCTTCTGAAGTATTTAATTAAAATAGTTAACCGTAGTCCATACAACTTTCTACTGAGGTATAAAGTAAAATTAATTTGCCTTAGTACACACTATTACCGTCTGAGGCACAAAATTAAATTAACTGGCCTCAAATCCCACAATTACTTTCTGGGAAATTGTTTTTAACTAATTGTCCTTAGAACCCACAATTGCCTTCTAAGGCATTAAATTAAATTTATTGGTTGTATCGCCCTCAATTTCACATTAAGACATTAAATTAAATCAATTAGCCTTAGTGGCCACTAGTGCTTATGATACATTAAGTTAAATCAATTGATCGTAGTGCCCACAATCGCCTTATGGGGCATTAAATTAAATTAATTATCCTTATTGCCACAATTACCTTCCAAAGCATTAAATTCAACTAATTGACCGTAATCCTGGCAATTTCCTACTAAGGAATAAAATTAAATTAATTTGTCGATGTACCCGCTTTTGCGTTTCAGGACACAAAATTTAATTAACTGGCCTCAATGCTCACAGTTGCCTTTTAAGAAATTAAATTTAACTAATTATCCTTCGCACACACTATTGCCTTCTAAGGCACTAAATAAAATTAACTGGCCGTATCGCCCTCAATTGCACACTAAGGCATTAAAACTAAATCAGTTGGCCGTAATGCCCACTATTGTCATATGAGGTATTCAATTAAATTCATCGTCCTTGTTGCCACAATTACCTTCTAAAGTATTAAATTAAATTAATTAATCATAGTCTAGGCATTTTCCTACTAAGGTATAAAATTAAATTAATTAGCCGTAGTACCCGCTATTACCTTTTAAGGCAGAAAATTAAATTAACTGTCTCTGTGCCCAGAATTGTGTTCAAGGAAATTATATTTAACTTATTGTCCTTTGCATCTGCAATTACCTTCTAAGGCATTAAATTAAATTAATTGCCCGTATCGCCCTCAATTACACACTAAGGCATTAAATTAAATCAATTGGCCTTAGTGCCCACTATTGCTTATGATACATTCAATTAAATCAATAGACCGTAGTGCCCACAATCGCCTTATGGGTCACTAAATTAAATTAATTGTCTTTATTGCCACAATTACCTTCTAAAGCATTAAATTCAACTAATTGACCGTAGTTCCGGCAATTTCAAGTGTTACTAAAGTATAAACAATTACCTTCTGAAACATTTAATTAAAATAGTTAACCGTAGTCCATACAAATTTCTAGTGAGGCATAAAGTAAAATTAATTTGCCTTAGTACACGCTATTGCCTTCTGAGGCACAAAATTAAATTAACTGGCCTCAATGCCCACAATTGCTTTCTGGGAAATTGTATTTAACTAATTATCCTTAGAACCCACAATTGTCTTCTAAGGCATTAAATTAAATTTATTGGTTGTATCGCCCTCAACTACACATTAAGACATTAAATTAAATCAATTAGCCTTAGTGGCCACTAGTGCTTATGATACATTCAGTTAAATCAATTGACCGTAGTACCCAAAATCGCCTTATGGGGCATTAAATTAAATTAATTCTCCTTATTGCCACAATTACCTTCTAAAGCATTAAATTCAACTAATTGACCGTAATCCTGGCAATTTCCTGCTAAAGAATAAAATAAAATTAATTTGTTGTTGTACCCACTTTTGCGTTTCAGTACTTTTGACACAAAATTTAATTAACTTGCCTTAGTACTCCCAATTGCCTTCTAAGAAATTAAATTTAACTAATTGTCCTTAGCACACACTATTGCCTTCTAAGGCACTAAATAAAATTAACTGGTCGTATCGCCCTCAATTGCACACTAAGGCATTAAAATAAATCAATTGGCCGTAACGCCCACAATTACCTTATTCGGTATTCAATTAAATTCATTGTCCTTATTGCCACAATTACCTTTTAAAGTATTAAATTAAATTAATTAACCATAGTCTCGGCAATTTCCTACTAAGGTATAAAATTAAATTAATTAGCCGTAGTACCCGCTATTTCCTTTCAAGGCAGAAAATTAAATTAATTGGCCTCTGTGCCCACAATTGCATTCAAGGAAATTATATTTAACTTATTGTCCTTTGCACCTACAATTACCTTCTAAGTCATTAAATTAAATTAATTGCTTGTATCACCCTCAATTGCATACTAAGGCATTAAATTAAATCAATTAGCGGCTTAGTGCTCACTGTAGCGTATGATACATTCAATTAAATCAATTGACCGTAATGCCCATAATTGCCTTATGAGTCCTTAAATTAAATTAATTGTCTTTATTTCCACAATTACCTTCTAAAGCATTAAATTCAACTAATTGACCGTAGTTCCGGCAATTTCCTACTAAGGTATAAAATTAAATTGATTTTCCGTAGTACTTGCTATTTCATTTCTGGGCACAAAATTTAATTAACTAGCATCAATGCTCACAATTGCCTTCTAAGAAATTAAATTTAACTAATTGTCCTTCGCACACTCAATTTCCTTCTAAGGCACTTGGCCGTATCGCCCTCAATCGTACACTTAGGTATTACAATAAATCAATTGGTCTTAGTGCCCACTATTGCCTTCTGAGGCATTATATTAAATTAATTATACTTATTAATACAATTACCTTCTAAAATATTTAATTAAAATAGTTAACTGTAGTCCCTACAGTATCCTAGTAGGGCATAAAGTTGTAAATTAATTTGCATTAATACCCGCTATTGCCTTCTGAGGCACAAAATTAAATTAACTGGCCTCAATCTCCACAATTCCCTTCTTGGAAATTATATTTAACTAATTGTCCTTAGCACCCACAATTGCCTTCTAAGACAATAAATTATAAATTGACTGGTTGTATCGCCCTCAATTGCACACTAATACATTAAATTAAATCAATTAGCCTTAGTGGCCACTATTACTTATGATACCTTTAGTTAAATCAATTGACCATACTTCCCACAATCGCCTTTTGACCCATTAAGTTAAATTAATTGTCTTTATTGCCACAATTACCTTCTAAAGCATTAAATTAATTTAATTTGCATTGTACCTGATTTTGCGTTTCAAGGCACAAAATTTAATTAACTAACCTCAATGCTCACAATTACCTTCTAAGAAATTAAATTTAACTAGTTGTCCTTAGCACACACTATTGCCTTTTAAGGCACTAAATAAAATGAACTGGCCGTATCGCCCTCAGTATTGCAAACTAAGGCATTAAAATAAATCAATTGTCCGTAGCGCCCACTATTGCTTATGAGGCATTAAATTAAATTCATTGTCCTTATTGCCACAATTACCTTCTAAAGCATTAAATTAAATTAATCAACCGTAGTCCCAGCAATTTCCTAATAAGATATAAAATTAAATTAATTAGCCGTAGTACTCGCTATAGCCTTTTAGGGCGCAAAATTTAATTAACTGGCCTCATTGCCCACAATTGTCTTCTAGGTAATTATATTTAACTAATTGTTCTTAGCTTCCACAATTGCCTTTTAAGGCATTAAATTAAATTAATTGGCCGCATTGCCCTCAATTGCATACTAAGGCATTAAATTAAACCAATTGGCCGTAGTGCCCACTATTGTTTATGAGATATTTAATTAAATCAGTTGACTGTAATGCCTACAATTGTCTTATGAGGCATTGTAGGCATTAAATAAAATTAAAAATTAATTATCCTTATTGCCACAATTACCTTCTAAAGCAATAAATTAAATTAATTGACCGTAATCCTGACAATTTCTTACTAAAGTATAAAATTAAATTAATTTGTCGTAAAATCCGCTATTGCCTTTCAGGGCACAAAATTTAAATAATCAGTATCATGCATCATAAAAACGAGAATATTATGAACAAGCGTTTTGCAAACTTGTGTGTCAAATATGATATAAGATATCCTACTTTAATAATGAAACAAAAGGAAGAGATCACATGTAAAAGCCTTAAATATTTTGCCTCGACTGACTCAAATTTTGCTCCGGCATAAATTTCAAAAAGGCTTCACAAATCTCATAGATAAGAAACTTGTTTCCATGGCAAGATTAAGTTTCTGATCGGCTTCTTACGATCGGAGTTTTGTGCTACCTTCTCTCCATCATCAAAAGGATACAATAGAAAGGGAAGAACGCGTGACTTTTTAGTCGGATTTTTGCATACGCTTCTAATTGATGAGAGTGAAAAAATGTAGAGAAAGAAAATCCATATGAAAATTAGTGTGAAAATGTGAAAGTGTATGGAATATTATTACGTGACATAAATTAGACAATTATAAAAATAAAATTTCATTTATACATATCACATAAACTTTAATCAATCTAGTTTAAACTATTAACAAGTAATTTATATTCACATCTTTAATGAATTTAATATATAACACAACCAATATTGAGTGTTTTATTTTGTATTAAAATTCATACGCAATAAAAAATATGATGACATTTTTAACCTTGTACTCTATATTGTTATATCATTATTATAAATTATAAATTATAGATGCATCATGTCATTGAACATTGGGTTAGCAAATGGGTAAATGCATTAAGTATTATCTCGGTAGGCTCGCTTAATCCTCTTAAAAAAATAATGGACAGCCAATTTCCCCAGTAATTATTTTGGATTGGGATCACTGAAGAAAAAGAAAGGAAAACGGAAGACCACGTCACTCAAAAGCTGCGGACACAAGGAAGAGAATCATAATAGCCAATACAGAAATGGTAGTAGCAGGGATCTTAGGTTCAAACTGGGACCTGCTGCTACATGGACCTTCCGGTAGACTTGAAACCTCACAAACAAAACCAGCAGTATTAGGCTGTGGCGGGCCACAATTTCAACCAGCGGAAACATAAATCTTGGGCGCCTTCAATAAGTTTGAGTTTAATTGATCGAAGGATTCGATGTCCTGGGCAAGCTTTCTACTTTGAAGTGCAGCTTACTTGTGCCATTCATGTCTTCCCCGGGAGGAGTCTGACATGTGAAATTGGGGGTTCCGTTCCAGCCTAGATGGAAGCTTCTTGCGTTTTCTGCTGCGGCATCTCGACCTTGACCTTGAAACGCCCCAATTTCTTCTTCCGCAGCCGCGATGCGTTCATTTCTCCTCCTCCAACCTCTTTGGCTTCCATCTATTTCGTCGATAGCGGTCACCCCGTCTCATTTGCCTCCAGATTTTCGCACTATTCCAGGACCGGCTGTCGCCGCAGCACAACATTAAGTGCCACCGATAGCAAGAGAAGAAGAAGAAGCTCTCGTAAGAACGGAGGAGCTGATGCTGCTGTTGCTCGCAGCGTCGTCGTCGACCCTACCGAGACTGCGATCATTAGTCCTACTGGCTCATCTGTCCCGTCTGACGGAGACATGGTCAGGAGTCAAGGACGGGGACGGAAACAGCAAGAAACGTGTTCTCCGGCGAACGTGCGTTCGCTGTATCAGAACGGAGATCCACTTGGACGGAGAGATTTGGGTAAGTGCGTTGTTAGATGGATTTGCCAAGGCATGAAAGCCATGGCCTCCGATTTTACCATTGCTGAGATGCAGGGGGAATTCTCCGAGGTCAGACAACGAATGGGACCGGGTTTGACCTTCGTGATCCAGGCCCAGCCATACCTCAACGCCGTCCCCATGCCACTTGGTCTGGAAGCCATCTGCCTCAAGGTCTGCACCCATTACCCCACCCTGTTCGATCATTTCCAGAGGGAGCTGAGAGACGTGCTTTTTTAATCAGGATCTCCAGCCCAAGTCTTTGGTTCAGGATTGGCGCGAAACCGAGTCATGGAAGCTGTTGAAAGAACTAGCAAATTCAGGTTTTCTCTCGTTTTTTTTCTCCACTCCTTTAGCATTTGTTACTACTATTGTTATGATTGTTGTTTCTTCCTTCTCTTTTGGAGGTGGAGATGTTGGCTGGGTCAAGGTCAGTGTACAAGTCCAATTCAGGTTGCTTCCGTTCCATTTGATTTTTGACATGACATTGTCCATTTGCAGCTCAACATAGAGCTATTGCGAGGAAGAATCCCCAGCAAAAGTACGTGCCAGGAATTTTAGGATTGGACCTTGAGAAGGTTAAAGCAATTCAGAATAGGATAGATGATTTCACCAAGCACATGTCAGATCTACTTCTGATTGAAAGGGATGCTGAATTGGAGTTTACCCAAGAGGAGTTAAATGCTGTTCCTATGCCTAATGAGAATTCTGAATCTGTGAAACCCATTGAGTTTTTGGTTAGCTGCATGCTCAGGCTGAGCAAGAACTCTGTGATACTATCTGCAATCTAAATGCTGTCAGCACATCTACAGGTGACAATCACTTTGTTTTGCGAGAGGTTGCTGCCGAAGTTCTGCTCATATCAAGTTAGCAATGTTAATTCTTTTAAGTTGTTGAATTTCCTAACAATATCAGGTTGTGCACACAGGATTAGGTGGAATGCATCTGGTACTGTTCAGAGCAGAGGGAAATCACAGGTTACCTCCCACCACACTGTCTCCAGGAGACATGGTTTGTGTGCGAACATGTGACAGTAGGGGTGCTGGTGCAACTTCTTGCATGCAAGGTTTTGTGCATAATCTCGGGGAAGATGGATGTAGCATCAGTGTGGCCCTGGAATCCCGTTATGGTGATCCCACATTTTCTAAGCTCTTTGGGAAGACTATTCGCATAGATCGTATTCAAGGGTTGGCTGATGCTGTCACATATGAGGTACTTGCTATAGAAATTTTGTATTATGTTTGTTTCAGTTTTGGGTCAAAGCTTGTTTTTCTTCCTCAACCAGGAACCTTGTACAACTCTCTGGAACTCAAGGGGACAATATTTCTCCTTCCTGTGTCTTAGTTAAAGAGGATTCCAGTATGTGCCATATGTTAGTTTCAACACACTTCATTTTCATTGATCATATAAAATAATACTCAACATCATTTGATACTTGAGGAGATTATTGGTGAAAACCATGCCAGGTCTTGAAGATCATATAGATGTTTGTGCCCAAGGCTATTTGAGTTTTAATTGTTAGGCCTTTTCTCTTAATCTGGATGCATAACTCGTTCACTTTCTTATTGTATTTTAACACGCCTTACTTTCCCTTCTTCTTCGCAAGGAGGTGGCTCATTTTTGTGTTGACCCATGTCTTCTCTTAATCTGCAATGAGAAGCCACATTCAACACATGCTTTCTCCGGGATTTCGCCAAGTAGATTGGGATGGTTTAAGTCACATAAAGTACCATTGAGTGCTGACTTTCTATATTTTCCTTTTGTTTTTCATTTTTCGTCCTCTTTTTTTGAGTATCTTTATTATTATTGGTTATTACACGATACAAGGAAGGCTGAAGTTGGTTAGAATACAGTTATATGCCTTGGTTCACACTAACCAAAGAATACACAATTTGCTTGCTGCACCGGTCTTTGGACCACACTTGTACTTGTCAATAAGTGGGGATTTTAGCCACAGATCTTGAAAGCTCAAGAACTATGTTAATCATGAGTAACAAATACAATGCAATAGGTATAATGTTAATTATAGCTTATAAAATTTACGATATAAATAACTTTCATAAAGTTTTTTGGTTTAAAAGCCAACAAATCTTCGTCGTGTTCTGTATATCCTTTTTATTCAAATGTATGTAATTGGTAATAGGGAAAAAAGGAGCAACATTTACATATTTTAATTTTTCAGATTGAGAATGAGAAGAACAGAATATTTTGGAAAAAGGTTCAGGGGGAATTGAAAGAGACCTTCAAAACACATGATTCTATTACTTTGTGGGCTACTTTTGCAATTTTTCCAGAGTTGAGAGGGGAAATTGCCTACCCTCAACTCCATGTAGCTCCACCCCTGGTTGCTCAAGACACTAATCTATTCCAGCTCATGCTATCAATGTAGTGAAATAGAAGTGCACAACTCTAAGCAGAAGATTCCTCTCAACTTTGACTTTTTCTTATTGCATTGCCATGATCTGAAGGGAAGGAGGTGACCAATAAACAATGCTTGACTTGCAGTTACCAGCACTGTCATAATATATTATATAGCTTTAGTTGCATCTTGATTCCATTTTTTTCCTTTTTGCAGCGTAATTGTGAAGCTCTGATGATACTCCAAAAGAAAGGTTTGCAGAAAAGAAATCCATCAATAGATGTTGTGGCTACACTGTTTGGAGACAAAGAAGATGTAAGGTTGCTGGAAGAGAATCATTTAGTAGACTGGACTGAAGTGGAACTGAATGGCTTGTTAGATAGTAAATCACATGACCTGACTCCCAGAGAAGAGCAATTGCCTTAGGTCTAAACAAGAAACGACCTGTACTGGTAATACAAGGACCCCCAGGTACCGGAAAGACAGGTTTGTTGAAAGAACTCATTTGCCTAGCAGTTAAACAAGGTGAAAGGGTGCTTGTAACAGCACCTACAAATTCAGCTGTTGACAACATGGTTGAAAAACTGTCTGATAGTGGTTTCCAAATTGTTCGGGTCGGCAACCCAGCACGGGTATCTCATGCAGTAGCTTCAAAGTCTCTGGTTGAGATTGTTAATGCTAAACTTGCAGATTTTCGAGCAGAGATTGAGAGAAAGAAGTCCAATTTAAGAAAGGACCTCAAATATTGTTTGAAGGATGATTCTTTGGCTGCTGGCATCCGTCAACTTCTAAAGCAACTGGGAAAAACAATGAAGAAGAAGGAAAAGGAAACTGTTAGAGAAATTTTGTGTAGCGCTCAGGTGGTCCTTGCCACAAACACTGGGGCGGCTGACCCACTAGTTGGTAGAAGAAGGTTGGACACCTTTGATTTGGCTGTTATTGATGAAGCAGGTCAAGCCATTGAACCCGCCTGTTGGATACCCATTTTGTTAGGAAAACGCTGTATTCTTGCTGGGGATCAGTGCCAGCTTGCTCCAGTTATTTTGTCTAGAAAAGCCGCTGAAGGGGGTCTTGGAATATCTCTCCTAGAGCGGGCGACAACTTTGCACAAAGGCGTTATTGCAACCAGGTTGACCCTACAGTATAGAATGCACGATGCAATAGCTAGCTGGGCTTCGAAGGAGATGTATGGTGGGTTATTGAAGTCCTCTTCAAGTGTCAGCAGTCATCTTCTAGTGGATTCGCCATTTGTCAAGGTATTGGATTTGGTGATGTTTATCATTCCTAATAATGGTTTAATTCATGATTAGAAACATCCTATTGAACTGATTGATGAATTTCATGATTTGAATTGGGAGTTTGGAGTGAAAGAAGCAATCAAGTACTGGAAAACTTATGATATGCACCAATTGTATGGAGCTTCTTTTATGTTTTTCATTTGATTTTTATATTCCTTGACATTTTCATAAAGAAGCATTTGATGTAAAACTAATTATCAGATGCTAATTTCACCTTAATGATAGCACACGGTTGTTCAAACACGTTGGTTTATATAATTAGTGATTGAATGGACACTTCACAGACTCGTTATTTTCTCCTGAACTACAAGCAAGATGTTGTACATTATACATGTATGTGTCTTTTAAACTTTGTTGTGTAGATGTGTGTTTGTATGTAGTACTTGTAAAGCTTGGATAGTCAATTTTGTTCAGTAATAATGCATACCTTTTGGGGGTCAACTTGTTCCACTGCTCCCAGACCATGTTTCCATCCATAACCACAGTTCTATATGGCCATTATTGTTGCTATTTGCTAATCACCAACATGGACCTTTACTTCCATATTCTTTCCAAAACCAAATTGTGTATACTGCTGCACCATGCATTATAAAATCTATGTTCTCCTTGTTAAATAGAATTCCAATGTACCAACAAATTACAAATAGAATATATTGTTCCTAGACTTGGGGATTGTTCTCGAAAGCTTAGAATAAGCTAAAATCAGCTTTTCAGAAATTGCAAAAGCTGTTTTGGAGAAGAGTGCCTTGGTTCGCTTTTGAAAACAACTTTTAGCTTTTCTAAACATGAGAAACCAAAAAATAAAATAAGGTTTTTCGACAAATTTTAAAAAATATTTTTCATTCTCAAAAAAGTAGCTAATAGTTTTTCACTAGTTGTTGAGAACAAACCCTTATTCCACACCTATTGGTTGTAAATTTTCCACTCAAACCTGTGGAAAGTAGATTAACATTCCTTGTGCATAAATGCAGCCCACATGGATAACACAATGCCCTTTGCTTTTGCTTGATACAAGAATGCCATATGGAAGTTTATCTATTGGTTGTGAAGAGCACTTGGACCCTGCTGGCACTGGCTCTTTTTTCAATGAAGGGGAGGCGGAAATTGTTGTGCAACATGTGAACTATTCTTTGATTAATGCTGGTATTTTGCCCTCTAGTCTTTTTACTATATCTACTTCCAATCTTTGTTTGGTATAGTATTCTGGATCCTTTACAGAGAAACTGATTGTGCTAAAATATTCAGCTTTCCTACTTGCATTGTGTCAAAATGTTCAAATTTCCAGCATGGCTTTAAACAGATCGGCAAAACATGCATTGTGTAGAAATCCAGCCAACCAAACAACTTCCTACCTGATTTTTGCTTAGCCACTGAACGTTTAGTTCCATGGGTGGAGGACATGGTTTAAGGAAAAAGTATTGGGTTCTTGGTCCTATGCATTAATAGGATTCTGGTATGATGGGTATTGTCATATGATATCCTGTTGTTAGTTGATTGCAACTTGGAGAAATTGGTGGTAGGAAGATGCATTAATGTGTTCAACCCACATTTTTTAACTCTATTATGTTGCAATAACTAATTAGGCAAAACTGACTTTTGATTTTGTTTAAAGGAATTATTATAGTGCTTCCACTCTGTCAACAAAGGAAAGAACTAAACCTTAGAGGATTAGTTGCCATGCTGAATTTGATTGATTTGAAAGCTCATTGAAGTAGTGGTATTAGCGTGTGGCAATGATAGCAAAATAAAGGAGAGTTTTTTAACTTTTTTCTAACAGTCGACACAGGACTCAAATTCCAGTGAAGAGTTCTGGTGTCAGAGAAGGTGGTTGGTTGAGTGGAAGCAGGGATCATAGTGGTTGGCTACATGCAGATTTTAGATAATTTTAAAACAGTTTCTCTTAGTCTTGGCTGGTCTATGTAGGAGACACGTTGTCACTGTTTAATCTAATCGTAAAGAAGCTTAAACTTTACAAGACCAGATTCTCAAACAGAGACCTGCATCTGATCAAATCAGTCAATCCTTCCTTCCCAAATTCCAACAATAAAGGGTACCAGATCAAGGGTGCTGCTTTAGAGAAAGAAAAAGATGGGTGATTTCAGGACAAGTGGTGTCCCACCCCCCTTAAATCTTCCTCTTTGTTTTACTGGGTAGCTTCTACTTCCCTTTTTTTGTTTTTGTTCTTCTTCTCTTGTTTTTCCTTCTCTTCTCTTGGTTCTTCCATCTTATTGAAGCCATAGCAACCCAGTTAGCCATGATAACTACTATAAAGCTATTTATCCATTCAAAAACCATCAGAATACACACCAAATCTATGTAGAATGACCTGAATTGCCATCTTCTGTTGTGGTACCATTACTTGCTTGAAATCTTTATTTGCTGCAAGCCTGCAACTTAAGTAGTATGTGGATTAAAGGTTAAGCACATACGAGATTTAGATGGAGCTGTTGAGAAGATGTTGCAAAAGGAGAAAGGCAATCTAGCAAGAGGTGCTTCTAAATCTCTTGGAGCCAGTTGTAACTTAACTTGGCGCAAGCAATGCCCAAAACTCCCATGTCTTTCTTGATCAGACCAAAGCAACCGGCAATTTCTAACTAGTCTTTCTGCATGGTTAGACGAAGAAGTGAACTGAAATCTTTCTTTATCTTTATGGATAAGTGTAGCTCCAACTGATTTTAGAATATAGTTAGGAGACATTACTCCAGAAATAGGTAAAAGCAATGGAAAGATCTACACATGGTTAACCATTTAAGTAGTTGTGCTTTCCAAAGGCAGGAAGTATTACATCAATTACATTTTGAACTGAATTCCAGAGAAGATTTCCGTATGCACTGCGACATAAGATATAAATTAAAAGAAGGAAAGAGGAAGGTGATAGCTGTTAGTGAGTACCATTGAATCTTATCAAAGCCTTGTCCAGATGCGGTAGTCAATTCAATAAATTTTCCAGACTGGACAGAACAGTTCTTTCCTATTAGCCTTTGACCAGATATTTTCATTTAAAATGTATTTCCTTGAAATGTAGCAAGAGCAGATTATTTGGATTTGGAGGTTTCTTTTTCATTCCTAAACATTTGGAATCAAAATAAGACGTTTTGCATATCTTAGTTGGCTTTGGAAATGAAGGCAACTCTGTGGCCTTTCAATCTGGGTGCTTCTGTGTTGATGGTACATTTGAAGTGTGCCACTTTATCGTTTTAATCATTTTCTGATAAACAAGTGTTTTCCTATCTTAATGACTTCTCTAAAAATTTAAACATTTTAATGATTTATTGAGAGCTTTGAAACTGACGCAAGAGTTGAAGGCCCATAGGACATTGGTGTTGTGATGACAGCTGTCTATGGACTTATATAATGGCTGAATCTGTCAGGCCTTGATACCACAATTATTCTAGTCCTTTTTCTTTTATATTCTTTATTTACCCGACTTTTTCCTTTCTAATACTGAATTTTCTGTACATTTTAAATACTTTGGAATGGTTGTGTCTACAAAGCCAGGAGGATAACCAAGTAAAAGTTGCACATTTGTTCGGGCACTCTATTGTAAAGAGCATTATTAAAATCCCTCTGCTTAATATTAACTCTTGGAAGACTATGGACTAGACTCATCTCTTGTTGGAAAACTAAAGAATGCCATCTCTTATTTACTGGTGAAAAAAAACATCTATTTCATTCTACATGTTATAAGGAGCACATTCAATTATGGCCTTGTAATGCAGGTGTTAGTCCAACAGCCATTGCTGTGCAGTCCCCGTATGTCGCTCAAGTGCAGCTATTAAGGGACAGGCTTGATGAGTTTCCTGAGGCAGCAGGTGTTGAGGTTGCAACAATTGATAGCTTCCAAGGCCGGGAATCAGATGCTGTCATTATTTCTATGGTATCTACAGAAAATTAGACAATCTTTTTTTCTTCAAGCTTTTGTTGTTTGTAATGTGTATGGTGGGGGACCTAAGAAAATTGTATTAACGCTCTTCATGTTTTAGGTCCGATCAAACAACTTGGGGGCTGTTGGCTTTTTAGGGGATAGCCGGCGAATGAATGTTGCCATAACAAGAGCACGCAAACATGTTGCCGTCATCTGTGATAGCTCTACAATATGTCATAACCCTTTCTTGGCGAGATTGTTGCGTCATATAAGATATTTTGGTAGAGTAAAGCACACCGAGCCTGGGAGTTTTGGTGGATCCGGCACGTTTGCCATGAATCCCATATTACCTTCATTTAGCTAAACGCTCGGGGATGACGGGTATGCGAACTCTTGTTACCTATTTGACGAAGGTTCCAATCCCTTTCCAGAAATCATTCTTGTATATGAAGATGCGCAAATCATTATTGCTTGTACATAATACGGATACTGAGTTTTTATGGATGCATTATGGTCGACGACACATTCCTTTGCTTTATTACTCTGAACTGGCTTGAAGGCTATGGATCTAATAGGTCGGTGGTTTACATAATTAACGTCGTTGAGGTTTGTGATAGAAGCTCCTAGGAAAAAACGATGAAGGATGTCTCGCCAAGAAAATACTTTGATAAACTTGGTCTTGAATTCCTTTTTAAAGTTTAATCTATACCATAAAGCCTATAAGTAGAGCCATAAATTGAATATACCTAAGTATTTTCCGCCCAGCTAGTACCACCAAAACTAATGGATATGCATTCCCAACAGAAAAAATGTCAATGAGAAATGCTACACTTTGTATGAATCGCTTTCTTTGGTTGGACTAGGAATGGTTTCTAAATTAGTTTTCAAACCAAAGTTGACATTCACAGCCACAGCCCGTCAGACATGCTCCTACAAATCCAGAAAGAGCGAGAGAGAAGGAAGAAGAGCAAGACTAACATGAAATATTAATAAATTAAAACATTAAACAATTAATCTCTCCGTAGGATAGATTAATCCAACATAAAAGGGATACTATGATTGAAAACTTGTCCATCTACAGGCTAAATGCCTTGAAACTTATTTTTCATGATCATAATATGATTCACAATAGAGTTGGATTGAAGACAATGCGGGAACACCAGTACAACAAAGTCTGCAGTCAGTATCACTTCACTGCAGCTTCTGCAGGAGTCCTTGTAGTCATCTGGTCAACCGCATGCACAGTGTTTTGAAGTTCTTCCCATATGGCTTTGTATACCATCCTCTGCCTATTCACAGCAGATTGCCCCTCAAAAGATGTAGAGATAACATCAATACGTGTATCTACAAGACACAACAGAGTTTATGTTTTAAAGATTTATGGCTTCAGATAAGATCCTTCAATGAAACAAAGATAAAAATGCATTAAATGTTCTTCACTATTCATAACCATATTAAAGAAGGCATCCAATGTCAAAAAACGTATGAAATAAACAAAAGTATCAGCAGGAGCAAATTCACCTAACATGGCGACCATCACCATAAGAATCCCTCACTATAACTGATTCCGCATTAAGATGCTCCTTGATCTGTTGAAACATAGAATAGCAGAAGCTATAAATCTGAAAGTCGGGCCTCTTAAGAATTTTTACCTAATTAAACTCCTTTTTTTCTGCTTTAAAAGAAAAATAAAACACTTGTCATTCCTAGGACATGGTGCATTAAAAGATTCAATATACAATGACAAACTATTAACACTTATTAGTCAGTGAAAGACCAGTAAAAGAAACCAGGAGAACAAAACAAAGCAAATAAACAGCTCTTGCAATAGCTGAATCAGGAAACAAACAAGGCAAAGAAAATTTTTGCACAGTTGATGGGTTCACAAGCAGCCCTGCATCATGCCACTTTGGATTGCAGGAGTTTCACACCTTACTTAGTAGCGTGCCTACTGATCATGCCTCACTGGAATCCAATTCAATACATGAAATGATGATGACACGAGTAGGTTGGAAGATTGAATTACAAACAAGGAGACTCAACAAGCCCCGAAAATAGGAATTCAAAAATCAAAATGGAATGCAGTAGATTCACACCTTACTTCATATATACATGCCTACCGATCAGGCCATTGAAAGCTGAATAAGGGACACGGAGGCCATGCCTCAATGTAATCTAATTTAAAACATGTGTGACAATGACACGAGTAGGTTGGAAGATTGAATTAAAAAAAGACAAGACTGAACAAGTCCCACATGGAAAGGAATTCCAATATCAAAATGGCTTTCTCTGAATATTACTGCCGATTGGAATAAGTTTCTCTCCAACAACGCACCCAATAAAAACTGGTTGAATCCACATTTTATCACCCTACTCCCTGAAATATGAATTAGATGAAATAGAGTTCAAGGATTTCAAAGTTTAGGAAAAGACGGAACTCTGGAAACCAATATTTACAGGTAGAGATGGCCACAGTTCCGGTTCCGGCATTGGAACCGGAACCGTGGACAAGGTTTCAATTCCGGTTCTGGTTCTTCATTTTCTGGAACCGGAACTGGGAAAAAAAGATATGACCGGACGTTGAAGAAATTCTTGATGACCTTAGCCTCTTATAGTCTTATAGCCCCCCTATAGGTTTTCAATCATTTGTTATTTTAAAAGGAGGTATTGGCCTAGTCTCCTCCATGTACTTTCATTTTCTAAATTAATAAAATTTTGGGAGTAGTGCCCGCCACCAAGTACCGGTGGTTAGCTAACTAAAAAAAAGGTTTTCTATACTATCTAAGCTAAGGTGCTATGTCCCCCTCATATACTTTTATTTTTGAATAAATAAAAAAGGGCACGACTACCACCAGAACCCAAAACCAAATTAGGACAAATGTTTTGTTGGTTGGTTAATTGGTCACATTTTATTCATGACATGGCTTGGATTGGTGGAACCAACCGTTCCGGAACCGTGGTTACCACAATTTACAGGGTTTAGGAGTTAGCCCTAGACCTTATCAGCTACTGGGAAAGTGTTGAAGGATAACAAACTTTTGCAACATTTGGAAAGCCAGGGATATGGTGATTTTTCATAATTTACCTTTATCAGTCACTTCTATTGTTGCAGCTATTATGGAGGATGTCAGGAACTCCACAGCTTCTTGGAGGAAGGATTCAAAAACTAAGGCAAATTGGGATCTTATCATGAATTGGAGACTGTCTCACAAGTAATTCAATGACTGCTGATGTACATGCAATATGGCATAGGTTACCTAACAAATGTATATTTGAGTTCTTTAGACCTCTTGCACACACTTATTCATCCAATTCAATAAAATTCAATTTGGTTTGTTTAAAAATAAAAAAAAAAACTTATGATTAAATCTTTTGGATACAAAGGAAGCTCATAGGCCAATATTTTCAGGGTTTGTTCTCAAGAGCTTCTGCCTTTTTGGACTAATTATGAAAAAGCTAATTATCAAAAAATTGCTTGAAAAACTGAAGGCATGTTTTTCTTTTAAATGCTTTTGAAAAGGTAAAAGCTTTCTTCAGAAACACCCTCAAGGGCTGCTTCTCAGATCTGCTTTTTTTTTTAAAAGAAAAAAAGAAAAAAATCTTAGACCAAGCCAAAAAGCAGTTAAGAGCACCGAGCACCGAGCACCTCACAACAGGTTTTAGCTTTAAAAAAATTATAAGCTGATATTAAGCTGGTGAGACCAAGTCCTCGGTGCTGAATACATATGGAAGCTCAGAATGTATCTCTGGTCAAAATAATAGAAGGCGAGTCAATGAGGGCGAGTCAATAATGACCCAAGTGGACTTCACAGAAGTTAGTCATCACTAAGCAAATATAAAGAGGAACCCAAGGCATAAAAAAGAACTATACAATTGGAGCTCAAAACGCTTTATTGGGAAAAAGGAAGGAGCAAAACTAAAGAGGCTTTGCAGCAAGGTTTACATCTCAAGATTTCAGAGAAGAAGATGAAATTGTGTAAATGATGTGACAATGTGTTTTCAAGTTTAGCGCGGGTAGCAGAATTCAAAAGTGGATGTAATAATCTGGAAAACCAACCTTGAGAGTAAAATAAAAGAAATGGAAAAAACTTTTCTTGCAATTAATGTCGCAGTGGACAAAGAACAGATATATAGGCTTCTGTCTGGTGATCAACACAGGAATGTCGAGAGGACTGTGATTCAATTGAGTGTGTAAAATTATTGAATAACCAAGAAAGAAGTTGTAGATACCAAGTTTTTGTTCATATTGCCAGCACGGAACTTCAGATTGAGTCTCAGTTAAAAAAAGCACACCAAATGAATACTAAGGGATGAGTGAATGGTCAAGCAGCTGGCATCACCCTAAAATTCTGGAAACCAATCTCCTTCCACCAAACGTGAGGAGAAGTCTATGACCTCTAATATTAACGATACTACCAACCACAGTGACAGCAAAAGCAATAATTAAAGCAAACAAACGTCTTTCTGATAAAGCGAAAACTACCTTGATGCTCAATGAACATTTTTTCATTCCGTAAAAATTGACAAATTTCCATCACGAATGACACTGAGTAGATAAAAAATTTTATACAACATTAATTTGAAGGAAAGCCCTCTTTTCACATTAAGGAACCAAGTTATTTATATACATTTTGTTGGTCCCCCAATCTCCACATCCCTTGCTTTCCTCCCTTTTCTTTGAACCATTATCTAGTTTCAAAGTAGTTAGGTAGTATGACAGTAAAGGATGTTTGATTTATGGCTATTAAGGTAAGGAATAGGAATCAAAGTTAATGACACCGTATTTGGTTGAGTACTGCAAGAATCCTTTCATATGAATGAACACTCCATTTCATTCCCTACTTATGACTTAGGTGTCAACTTAATTAACTCATTAATATAGAATAATAAAACATATTCCAAACCAAAAAAGGGTAATGACACAAACCCATACCCACTTGCCGATTCCCTAATACAATCCAAACGGCTTCATTTTGTTTCAAGGTCTACTTAACATGTAAGCATCTGAATCCTATAAGATAACCAAGTTGGACAGCGTAACTGAAATTGGCCAGCATTCTCCAAGTCTTTACCATAGTCCCACGATATGAAATTCATTTTTTCGTTAAAGAAACTTTCAACTTCAAAAATTTCTAGTCTCTTTTGCTACAGGTACCGGTTAAGGCATAAACAGCAAACGTTTGACGCATATAGAGCAAATACAAATACCATAGCCAAAGATTGCTCCGACTAAAAGTAGAACTGGCATGAGGAGCGGGTAATAGGGACCCCGGAAACTCCGATAAAATAAAAAGGTATAGCAAGACCACGCTTTAAGAGTAATGAAATTATGTGACCGAATCTATAAAGAAAAAGGCCAAACCAAAAAAAAAAAAAAACGTGTTCAGTAGGATTGCACCTTCTTCTCCATGGACTGGATTAAAGTAGAGTCTATTGAACCCGATTCATTGATCTCGGTTGCCGCACGGATACAGAAATTCCGACGAGAAACGACCGGAAAAGCCCCCAATCCGATACGAGAGGGGAGATTCTCATTCGATGATACATGTACACCGAAATTAAGCCTTCCTCATAAAATTGCAGAGATACTAGAGTTCGACTGCAAAAGAGACGGGATCTCCACACGCACAACGCCGCCAAGTTCGGCCGCGCCATTGCCATACAAGATGTTCGGATAATAAGTGCGCGTCTCCCCCAGTTACGCTTGTTAGACAGTGAGTCTTTCCCCTAATAATAGCTAGTCCTATTCCAATTATGGGTTAATTTCATTTCACCCCGTCAAAAATATCCTTATAACTTTATTAAATAAAATACTACTATCTTTCTACCTTTTTCTTTTTTTTTTCCCTTCTTCTTGTCATTGCTACTTCATTCATTTCTTTTTCTCCTCCTTTTTTTTTTTTTTCCTTTTTTTTTTTTTTTTTTTTTTTTTGGACATTTAACAAATTTTTATCTTTCATCACCCTATATTGAAATTCATCAAACTCTAACTAAACAAACAAACCAACCCTTAATTACTTCAATAAAATAAAAAAACCAAATCTTAATTCTACTAAGTATGGTCGACTGCGTGAATCCTATTATGCCATTACGCTATATCATAGATCATATCCTCCTCAATTTCTAAATAGACTTATGTCTTTTTCGGTCTTCCCCTATCCCTCCTGTGTTAACTACTCTCTCTAAAATTTACTCGCCTAACAGGCGCTTCTACTGGTCGTCTTAACATATGACTTAACCACCTTAAACGTATTTCTCTCATTTTTTTATCAATAGATGTTACTCCAATCTTCTCATGAATATGCTCGTTGCGTATCTTATTCATCCTAGTATACCCACACATCCATCTTAACATTCGCATCTCTATTACTCTCATTTTTTACTCATGTGTGTAATTCACTGCCCAACACTCAGACTGGTAATGTCCATAAAGCATCGCTGGCCTAATTGCTGTTCTATAGAATTTACCCTTATCGTAAAGGAATTTTACGGTCGCATAATATTTCTGATACCATTCTTCATTTAGTCCAATCTGCTTGTATCCAATGTGTAACATCTCGATCTATACCACCATCCCTCTAAATAACTTATCTTAAATATTTAAAATTTTCAATTATAGGTATTTCTTGATCTCCGATACTAACCCCTATCTCATTCCTACTTGCACCCTTACTAAACTTAAATTCCATATATTATGTTTTTTATCGACTAATTCTAAACCCTTTTACCAAGTGTCTTTCTCTAAATTTCGAGTTTAACATTAACCCCATCTTTTGTTTCATCTACTAATACAATGTTATCTGTAAATAATATACACCATAATATTTCCTCCTGTATGTGCAAATTCATCAAACTCTAACTATAAAAATAAAATAATATATTAAATTTGTTCATACATTAACAATTTTAATGTTAAAATGTCATTGTAACTATTGAAAAATCAAATATTATTATATTTGATCATTAGTTTAAAATTTTTAATACCTAAAAAATAACGATAACAAATTTGAATTGACGATAATTAAAAAGTAAAGTGAAATTAGTCATATGTTTACATGAAGGATAAAAAGATATTTAAAATTGTCCTATAGAATTGCTCGTATATAAACATTAATTATTCACGTTACAATGTCCATGCTCGTATATAAATAATATTAATGATTCATATTGCATTGTCCGTGTAACTTATTTAATAACCACATATTTATAGGTGAACTTATAAACTAAACTTCCTAAGTATTTCTCGTAAGGATTAGGTATCAAAACCAATAGGTATTTAAGCACTCCAATCTTAGTTTAAAATCTCAATATCATCCTCCAAATTGAAAAAAAATATTAATATTATCGCCCAAATGGAAAAAAAAAAAAAAAATGTACATTTTAATATAACCCTCAAAATAAGGAGAGTCTCAGTTTTGCCTTCTAAGTTAAAGCTACCGGTGTTCCATTATCGTCCTCTTCAATAAAAAGTCACATTTTTTACCCTCCTTACTTTTTTGTTAAAAAAAAGAAAAGAAGAGAGTTCTGATGGAACTCTTCCTTTTAATTTGTTGTCTCAATCATTTTTTTATAAAATTTTGCATATTATCTTACAATATGACTAACAATTAAAACTATTGAATATCTGCGGCATTGGATGAAGTATGATGTTTGGTTCTCATATTATTAACACGGGACGAATCATTGGATGAATAGTACGTATTATATAGTATTTAGATGATATTGAGTATCATGAAATAAAGTAATAAAGTGACATCTATATTAAAATTAATAAAATGAAATATGAGAATTAGATGAGTTTCTATCACATAAATGATTATAGATATTCATTTCTAACTGCTAATCCAAAAAACTTATTAACTTGATTTATATCGAATTTCAAAAATATACTATATTAATCATTTAATGTTAGAGAATTGCATATTAAGATTATTCAAGGGCAAGTAAATAATTTGTGACCCAATAAGCATACGATCCAATATATATACATGGTAAATTGTATACTTTTATATATAATTACTTGAAAAAATACTGTTATATATATTATATGTGTAACATTAACATAATTTTTCTCCTTCCCCACCTATTTACAATTTACATGTATAATTAGAAGTAATTTTTTGAAAATAAATTTTGTAACTGTATATATTAAGGCATAATGTTAAGAAACTTTCTATCCCATACTACCTATTTATATGGGGTATTTATATAATTAATAGTCAAATATTAATGATTAAAAAAAATTAGAGAACAAAATTATCATTAGTGGACTGGGTCAATTATCTCTCGTATGTCATGTATATGAATGAGATCTCAGGTTAATTATTTGTTAACTCTTTAATTTTGAGATAGTTATCTTGAGGGTACTGTATGTCATGTATATGAATGAGATATCAGGTTAATTATTTGTTAACTCTTTAATTTTCAGATAGTTATCTTGAGGTAGATATACTGAATACAGGGTCCATGAATACCAATGAATCCTACATGATATCATACAAGGTAGGTTGTAAACGGGTCGGATCTAGCATATTTAGACCCGGATTCAATTAATATTACTAGTTTCGGATTCGGATCCGGATCCGAACGGATCTACAAAAGTAGATCCGGAATCAGGATTCGAATTCGTCGGGTCTTGTCGGATCCTGATCCGGGTCTTAATAATTTTTTTTAAAAATTATATGTAAAATTATTACAATTTATCAATTTTTTTTTTTAATTATACAAAAATATTGAGTTCATAATTAATATTTATCCATATATTTTATATTAAATAAAATTATATGAGCAATTTACACAACATATATGTATATATACATATAAAATAATACTAATATACAATAATTTTATTATATATTAAATATTTTAATCGGATCCGGGTCTTAATCGGATCGGAACACCAAGATCCAGATCCGACCCGTTTATTATAATAGCTAACGGGTCCGAATCGGATCCGGATATTATTTATCAAAATTTGTTATAGATCCAGACCCGGATAAACGGGTCCGGATCGGGTTGGGTTCGGGTCCGGACCTGACCCATTGACAGGCCAGGTAGTATTATGTACTAAAAAAAATAATTTATAAAGTCACAATTTTATAGTCACTTGTCAAAATCACTCTACATGACAAGATCTTATTAAATCACGACTTTCGATGATTTTAAATTCTTAGTAGGATTTCTTTCCTTCTTTAGTGACACAATAACTTATAGGATAATTCTACAATTCCTTTTAGGGAACCATTTCCTTGTGCTGTAAGGACTTGTACAGTACAACACTATATGTTTTAAAAATTTGTATCGTACAAGTTCTTAAAATCAAGAAAATGGTTATTTAAAAAGGACTGTAGAATTTCCCTTAACTTTTATTTGTCATTATATATATATATATATATATATATATATATATAATCTATGTATTGTTAGGAATAGATTTGTCCAAAAATTTACTTTCACGTTTGCAAGTAATCCAAGCTTAGCACTATTACCATCTTCCATTGGATTGTTTTAAATCTTATGCAAGGACTAATTATATTAATTTAGATAACTAATAGGGGGTGCCATAATTTTAGTTATCCAATCACGTGTTAACCAAACGAACCTAAATATTAGAGAGTCCAAACTCGAGGGTGCAAATTTAGAACTTTTGTATAATATGAATTGTAAGGTTAAATGCACTATACACCTCCAAATTATGTTACTTTTGCACTTTGTACACTAAAGTATTAATTCTATAATTAATCAAATTTGACTTTTAGCTTTTTGTACTTTGCACCATTTATAAAAGATAAATACTAAAAATGACTCATGTATCTCCATTATCTTACCGAACTTATTAAAAGTTTAAATACTTTTTTTCCATTATACTAACCATCCACAAATACACACAAATTTATACATTATATGACCATATTTTTTTTATCTTCCCATTCCCCCTCCCCTTTTCAGCTACCATTGGTCATCACTACCCATCTCTAGTCTCAACGTCTGAGTTGGTAATGTTGTGTTTGAGCTGAGTGTATTAGTGAAGGGTAAGTGTGAAATGGAATAGAGTGCAATTGGGGAAGTTGTGTAAGATAATGGGTATGTATAAGTCATTTTAGTGCTTTGAGTAATTAGTGCAAGGTGCATTATATTAAAAACTGAAGGTGATTAATTGTAAAAATTGATAATTTAAGATGTAGAGTTTAATGTAAGATAGTTTGATGGTGCAAAATGCAAAGTGCATTTAACCCTAAATTAGTCATTGCTTATTACGTACTGTAATGTTTTTTGGGGCGCATTAGGGAACTAGTTTGGCTACCCTCTGGGTACAAAACATTTATCCCAATACTAAAATTATCATCGGAAAGAATTGACGACGGTGTCTCTCTCTCTCTCTCTCTCTCTCTCCCATCCGTCTCACAAAACTCCACTCCATCGTGATTCTCTTGTAGGAACTATACTTTGAATTTATTGGGCAAATTCCTGATTTTGATCGTTTGCTCTCCCCGCTTATTGGTCGCAACCCTTCTCATTCTTTCTCTTTTTTAACTGATGGGTGGGTGATTTGTAATAATTGTTCGATCATCTCTCACCATTCTACCTCTCTGTTTTTATTTTTATTTTTTAAATAATATCTTTTGGGTAGGGCAGGGGTGATTCAGATTACAGCTTTCGA
This sequence comes from Cinchona pubescens, assembly GCA_025175665.1. Taxonomy (NCBI): domain Eukaryota; kingdom Viridiplantae; phylum Streptophyta; class Magnoliopsida; order Gentianales; family Rubiaceae; genus Cinchona; species Cinchona pubescens. The sequence continues at coordinate 114,663 of JANKKI010000014.1, forward strand.
TTGCTTTTGAATCTTGCCTGTGTGATGAATGTCGATACTGAAAATTGATTTGGAAATTGACGAATGAGGATGGGCTTACAATCTTCTGGTAAGTTGCTTGAATTTGCCAGAAGGTTGGTCCGTACATCGTTGAATCTCTCAAGAGCGGCTTAACTTACCCGTCAAACCAAAATAAACGCACGCGGCGGGGAGTTATTGGGGAAGAGGAGGATTAAATGGATGGGTTCAGTTTAGGTAACAAGGAAGGAGAATCTCTAAAGTTCACTCGATTAACCGATGATTCGTCTTCGTCATCCGTGGCCGTGCGATGGCATCCAAACCAGCTGACCTTAAGATTTCATCCTTGTCCTTATACAAACTTTCTTGATGCTGCTGCTGCTGCTGCTGCAAAGCCCCAAGCTTTGCGTGTTGCTGTTAGAAGACCCGTAAGTTTTCTGTTATTGAGTTGTAAACTTGTGATGTTTGCTTTAGCTTAGGGTTTGTTGCCTGTTGAAGAGTTTATCTTTTCCATAGTTTCACGGGTTAGGACCGTCTGGATGCCATCCCTTGCGCTCAATGCAACACAGAAAACAGAAAGAGTAAACCCCTCCTCTCAATGTCAAAATCCATTTTACCATTTGCTTGGAAACCTTGACTTAAGCTCCTCATTTAACCAATCCCAACAACTACTGCTCCTTGATTTTGGCCGTAAATGCCTTTCAATGTATTAGAATCTTGCCTGCAGTCGCTCCTTGTGCCCCTTGTATGTACACTGACACTTAAGAACTCAAGTTTGTTTATGATTATAGTCCCTTTTACTTCTTCTAAGGTGAAAACTGCTCGCATTTGTCGCTGTAGTTCGATAAGTCATAGTAATTTTTGAGTTGGATGTTTAATCAATTATATATGCCTACTCAATGAAAAAATTTCAATGTGTATGCTTATGCATTTAAGGTACAGAAGTAATTAATTAAATCCAAATAATTTGATGGCAAAAGATTTGGGAAGCATGGTCCATTTGAATAAATAGAAAGCTGATTGGACAGGCTCTCATGCCATCTTCCAAAAACCAAACTCAAGAATACAAAGAAAAGAAAATGGTAGTAATAATAATATGGTAATAAACATTCTGTCATGGAGTTTGATCATTATGTTCTTAAGCTTGGTTATTTGTATGCCAGAGGATTTAGCTTTAAAGCAAAGACAGCTAGGACAATGTAGTTGATATGTAAAGCATATACTATGATGGGTTGACTGTTGCAAGAAGATTGAAGTTTTGGATTAGTTTCTTTTGATCACTTTTATGGTGGTTTTGTTAATTTGGTTTCATACATTTACTTACATGAAGTTGAATACTCTGAGGAGTGAAATTCTAAGTTTACGACCTTATTCCTTCATATTGCAGTTGGTGGCGAGGTTAACTAAGGACATTGTTGAGACATATCAACTGTGCAACCCTCAATTCCAATACTCGGAAACATTGAACCCAAAGAGGTTCCTGACAACCCCATCCATTGGAGTTTTCAATGATGGCTGTGATAATGCAAATTCAGACTTGATTCTGTCTGTTAATTATGCATTGATTAATTTGGACTCCCAACGAAGGTTTGAACTTGCAACTATCTTTTCTATTAAATTACTTGTTGACATATTTGGGAATTTTGCCAATGTTTTAAGAAGAGCACTTTTGCTCTACCTGTATCAGAGTTACAAATAGGGTGAGACAGACATCAGGAGACAATAAGTTGGAACTTATATTTTCAAATCCTGCATTTTTCGTATTTTCTGGAATTATTTTTCTAACATTTCTGTGTAAAGGCATGTTATAAAGTGCAAAAAGGACTGTTGCATTTGTATGCAACTGCATGTCCCTTGATATCCTCAATCAAGAAACTGATTTTGACGATGATATTGAAGTCTGAATTGTTATAGATCAAGCAATGGTCATAGTAGAAGAAGTTTCAGCAGTGTCAACGATTAAATAAATTGGCAAGCAATATTTAACTTAAATTGGCCTATCCTGGGGAAAATGATATGAAGTTTCAAATCAATAAGAGAGAGATACGTGGCAGAAAGGCATGCTTACGGTGCTATATGGCTCTTAAATAGTATAAGCTTGCAAAGCGTACATCAAAACATGCATCTCTGGAAGTATGAGTTCATTTGCTTAAAATACTGAGATTTTGCAGGTTAAGTTTCTTGTCACTCCCACAGGGAGCTTGGAAACTTCCCATTCTGGTCTTCTTTTGAAGCTTTGTTAATGCATGATTCAATTGTAGGAAGGATCAATTAGAGGTTTGTAAGATCAAAATGAAATGTTTTTTTGACATAGGTCCCTTTTAAAGGAAATTATACTCTAGATGGCTTATGTTGCACATTTCATACACCCCCATTTCATGTCTTCCCTTTTATGTCCAACAAAATCACCGAAGGTGTATGAGAGATTTCCTCAAGATTAATATGTGATAGCATTTAGCGGTGAGCAATAGGATATGGCAAACAGGAACTGTGCTTGAAGCTAGTGAGACAGACTAGTTACAAGCTTACAGCTGTTGACAAAAAATCATATGGGTAAAAATTTGAAACCACTTACTGTTAGATTAGGGTTTACATTTCTGGCTATAGGGCTATAGGGTACATTATCCACTCTGTTGACTTTAGTGGGTAAGACAGGGTAAGGACTGAATCACATCACAAGTGGTGGTACTTCTACAAATGGAAGATTAACGTATAGTTAGTTAAGTTACTTAACTTTACAGGTGACTCGTATAGTTAGTTACAAAATTGGTTTTGGCTTCTTTTAACCCATCGGCCTATACCCTACTTGATCCAGGCCCATTGCTATTTGATGTGTTAGCTTTATAGTATGGCCCTGAAATCGTCAATTATAAAATTGAAATGATTGATTAAAAAGTCTAGGCAAAAGAATAGTAATGATGGATGATCATCAACAGCTAATGGCTCAGGCTATCTAAGAATCAGATGATGTTTGGAGGACCTAAATTTGCGTTATTGGTTATTATTAGAGGATGGATTAAACTATACTTTGCATTTATGGGATAACAGTTCTGAGGACTCTTGATGAGTCTTCGATCTTGAGATCTATAGTGCTTATGTTAGCTGCAAATGAGGGAAATTATGGATCAATGTTGCACAGTTTGCGATTCGTAGTGGTACGCGGTACGGGTACGAGAACGGGGTACGGTCATTTTATAATCGGTACATACTTTCTGGTTCATGGTACGGTGACAGTATAGTTGTATTAAGAAATTTCGGTATATATCATGTATCCAAATAAATTATTACTTAATCGTATTAGAATTTGAAATGTATTACAATTTTAGTTGTACTAGAATTTTAGATATATTAGAGATTTAAGCTTGTTTGCTTACTTTTCAATGATAGACAAATCCAATGGAGATTTCCGAACGCTATTATAACCGTATTGGTACACGAATGTATTGTGTTCCGGTACGCGCGTAACAATACGGAAATCAGAGGGGGAAGAAGCGTATTAAGTAACATTGTGATGGATACTATCAATTTGTGAATGTGATAGGTGAAAAGGCATGGGAAGTTCTTGGGACAAAATTGAGGAACAGTATTACTTGTTTATGTAGATTTCAACCAAAGCATCTCATATTTCCCTTACAGATGACAAGGGGACAGAATATTCCATTGTAGCATGCTTCTATGTTGATTTAGCGTTTCTGAAGTGCTTAGTTTATTCTATTACTTGGTTTTCTTCAGGTACATTGTCAAAGATATTCTCGGACATGGAACTTTTGGGCAGGTTGCTAAGTGCTGGGTTGCAGAAACAAATAGTTTTGTTGCTGTAAAGATAATAAAGAACCAACCTGCTTACTATCAACAGGCATTGGTTGAAGTTTCTATATTGACAACAGTAAAGTGCTCCCTGATCTAATTTATTTTCGCTTTTTTGTGATTGCTGGTCATTCATCTGCATATTTTCAGCTATTTATTGTTAATTATTCTCTCTTCCTAGATAAATAAGAAGTTTGATCCTGAGGATAAGCACCACATTGTTCGCATCTATGATTACTTTGTATATCAACGGCATCTCTGCATCGCATTTGAATTACTCGACACCAACCTGTATGTTCAGAAAATATTACATCTATGTAATTCTAGAATTTTCCTTCAGGTATTATACTTCCACACTGTTGCTAACATGACATTGCATGGGATTGACTATGTCTTAGGTATGAACTCATAAAGTTGAATCATTTTAGGGGATTGTCATTGAGCATAGTTCAGTTGTTCTCAAAGCAGGTAGTGCTCTTAATTTAGTTGAACTAAACAGTCCAGTCTGTGCACTAATGTTCTCCCTATACTCATACCTTGACATGTTCTCCATTTCTAGATACTGCGTGGGCTGGCTTTGATGAACGATGCTGGTATAATTCATTGCGATCTCAAGCCGGAGAACATTCTTTTGTGCACAAGGTGACTACTGTAGTTATGATCAGCCTGCCTATTATGCCTTGAGCTGCTTCTATTAAAATGTCCTACATTGAATTGGCAGTGTAAAGCCAGCAGAAATCAAAATTATAGACTTTGGATCTGCATGCATGGAAGACCGTACTGTTTACTCTTACATTCAGGTTTCTTTTTCTACCATGACACACATTCAAAGTTAAATTTCCTTTTATTGTGATGGGTAGACAGTTTTGTTTCTTTAACAGAGCCGGTACTATAGGTCACCTGAAGTTCTGCTTGGATATCAGTATCCTTTTATATGAAAATTCAAGTTTCTTTTTCTCCTTTTCACTGAGAGTCTACTGTTTTTCCTCAACTACTGCAATTTGTGAGGTTGGTGTATATCTACTTCATGGTTCCTCTTTGATCTATAGGAATGCTGTATTTGATATTCTATGAGATATTTTCTCAAAAGATCTCTAATGTGAAGGTGCTGCTGCTTGATGGACTTATATATATTGAACACAAGGTTTCATTGTACACCATCAAGGTCACATTTTTTTCAAAGCTCGGAAAGAGTCTGAAGTCTGTAAATGGCTTTGTATCATTTTTAAGTGATACTTATTCTTCTTATCTCCTAGTTACGGATTACATATATGTTAATTTGCTTATAATGTCTAAGTGGACACCTCAAATTTGGCATTAATCAACACTAGCTTCTGGGGGCTCCTCTGATGCTTCCTTAATCCCAGAATTCTGTCCTGAAATTATATTTAGGCCCCTTCAGCCACATAGCTTAAGAAGTAATTTACTTTTTACAGTAAGTAGTTTAGTTACAATGTTTTTACATGTCGTTCTTCTTCTATACCATCATCAAAGACTGTCATTCAATGTAGGCATAGCTCTTTATTTTCTCATTCCCTCCAATTTTTTTTGCTATCACTCCTGTGAACTGCTACAAACTCATATAGCCTGTTCCGGGTCTTCTCCGGGCCAGAGCAATGAACTTATTTAGGGGGCTTATTTCGGACCGGAGAACAGAAAGTTATTGTCTACATAAATATTGTTTAACAGATTAATTTTCATTTGGGGAATGTATTTATAATTGCACAGATGGATCCTGAATAGGGGCCATTAAGTAGTGCTGTTTTAAGATGTTTACCATGACTATTAAGTTCTGCTTTGATTCTGAATAATCTCTATGTGCAGCAGTACTGAAGTTTACTTGTGTATCAGCTCCAGTCCTCCTATTTGCCTTCCTTTAGCGGGCCAAATTGTCACATTATTGTTAAAAATTTTTGGTGTTATGAAATGAAATACTTCCAATGTGGAGTTAATATGCTTCTATAGCTCTGCATAAATGGGTAAGTATAAGTCCAGAAAGAATCCAATGCCACATTTCAAGCCCTCATTAGCTAACTAGCCATGTTTTTCTTTTGCAACTTTTAACTGCTAGACTAATTTTTGTCATGCACTTAATGCTTTCCACAGAGTACCACATGAGAGAGATGAATTTTTTTCAGTTTACCCCTTAACTGTTAGCAGGTATACGACTGCTATTGACATGTGGTCATTTGGATGCATAGTTGCTGAGTTATTTCTAGGGCTTCCATTGTTTCCAGGAGCTTCAGAGTTTGATCTCTTGAAGAGGATGATCAAAATACTTGGGTATGTTGTTGCACTATGTCCTAAATCTTGGGTCTGTTGTTCTACTATATCCAGAAAATTCAGCACAACTTCCACTGTTTTTTTTTGGTATTAGTCAGAGAATTATTTCGGTATGTGTGGATCATGTGAGGGTAACAAGAATATCATCATAAGTTTGAAATGTATACATGTGAGGATAATGAGGCATGCATATGGTTGGTGGATATGAGGAATATTGGTATCTTATTCGTCTTAAACTGCTAGGACATTTTAACATTATTTATATTATCTGAAATGTGTGTTTTCTTTACCTTTGGAAATGATTTAATTTAAGTCAAGTTGTTGCATAGGTGGATATGTCCTATAAAACGATTAGATAAGAAACAGTTAAGTGAGTGGTGGAACTTACTACAGATTTGCTGTACCAATTCCTGTCTGCATTGCAGCCTTGTGTATTTTTTATTTTTATATTTTTGCTTCTGTTTTTGTAGGAATGGAGGACGTTTGTTAACAGTAAGATAAGACAAAGAAATAAGAAATCTTCAGAGAGAATAAATAAAGTATTCAAAATCGTACTTAATTTGCATAATAATAATACACAAAATAAAACACTAAAACTTTGAAGAGTTATAATCTTCAAAGAGGTTATGAAATCAAAGAGACGAGAGGAAAATGAATATATCATAAACCAGACTTGCCATATCACAGTATGACCTGTAGAGGAGTGTACTTAATTCACAAACTATACTTGGTCCAAGATTATACTTTCATCCTACTATCTGGGTTCAATTGCATGATTGTCTTCATTTTTCCCACCATCTTCAAAGCCATGTTCTTTTTTAGGCTTAATGCAGTCTGTCTTTAGCTTATTTTTCTTGTTCTATGCTGTTTTTTTCGTCACTTTATCAGCGAAGTGCTTATGATGTTGTCGATTTTGTGAAAAGGTAGAAATGACAGTCGTCTTTTGATGCATCAAAACGATCCCGAGTTTTTGCACATTTATTTACTTTTTTATTTGTACAGTTGCATCCCCAAAACAAAATGATACTGCTGGATCAACTTCTTGTTGTATGACAATTTCCTCCAAGAGCTCAAAGCTAGATACACTTGATTAATTCATCTTTCCATATGTCTTCGTTGCGTGATCAAGCTCTCCCCTCTCTGTCTGTATTGCCTTCTCAAAGCTTGATGCTTATTTTCTTCATTCTAGTTGACAGCTTTAGAACACTAGAACTACCTTATTCACTTGGAAGCAAAACTACTACCCACTACAAATCACCACACGCCATAGTGAAGGCCTATGTATTTCCATAACCTGCATCAATGTAAGATCCGTGGAACTCTACTATGGTGGTGATAGTGATGTTTTATTTTCTTGGAATTTGAATTTTAATAGAACTGAGAAAAAGAGCCTAGAGCACATTTACAAATATGGTTCTTAATCTAATTTATTCCTCGATCAGAAAATGAAAAAGAATAGCAAACGATTTTCTTCAGGGTTCTCAATTGAAGGAAGTGGCGTATGATGTTTTTAAGGTGGGAAATAATTTCTGTGCCTTAGGATCAATGTGGGATGCTTGACTTGGCTCTTACGTCAAACTTGTCCCTGAGAGTGGTATGTGATCTTGAGCTTGGATTAGCAAGTAGCATCTAATTGAGCCAAAAAAGCGAGACCTTCATTGCTTGTAGCTTATGAGACAAGCTTTTGAATTTAGTCTCTCTCTTTCTGTGGATAAAGGAATTTAGGTATATTCAGCTATAGTATGACCATTATGCATTGAGCTTTTCAGTTGTGTGCTTTGGTGATTGTATGTTATTCACAACAATGGTAATTCCGTTTGGTATCATGTCAGCAATTTCTTGGTGTTGTTTTTTGTTGTGAAACATTGTTTTCATCCCTAATTTGTTGATGAGAATTTGATGAACTTAAGAGACAGTATGGAATGGTATAATGGTCATATGAGTTGCATTTTTCTGAAAAATACTGAAGTAAACCCCTTCTGTCTCTTGTTCTTGATACGTCACATGCATGTCCCTTGGCCTACCACTGTGACAACTCCCAGTGTCATATGTTTAATCATGTAATCTATAGGAAATATAACATGGCATACATCTACCTCTTCCCACCAATTAACAATTATAGGAGCCCCATGTGCTACATTATCAATTAACGTCTTTCTCCCCTCAGTGCGAGCAGAAAGGGGACACCATAAACTTGCAGATGCCAAGTAACTCTAAAGTGTTTGCAGGATACAATTGACAAGGTTCTGTGCACCGTGCCTCCTTAGAGGAAAGCTCCTCGTTTCTTTTGGTATAATGGTGGTTGAGTTAGTGATACATGGACATCAATGCTAACCTAAAGTATCTTTAGGTACTTCAGAACCAAAATGTAAATTTGGTAGAGTTTGTTAGCCATCAAATGGCAGTATCACATTTAAAGAGGTAGGGTTTTAAATTTAGGGGAAGCTCTCCATCTTAAAGCAATCAATATGTGAGCAGTGCGCATGTTCTTATAGATATGACTCTTTCAACAGTTGCTCGACAGGAAAGTGAATCAACATTCGAATTCTTGTGAATGCAGACATTTTGACTATATTGTGGTTTGCATCCTGGAAAATTGAGTTATTTTTTGTGCTTTCTTTTTACGTCTAAGCAGGTTTTGGTTGGATCTACATTCTATAACCATCTTCTCTTTAAGCTCATGGGTTGAGAATAAGCTCTTCTGCCTTTAACATTACCATATTATATTATACATGACTCTCTTTTTGTCTCCATGTTTTCTTTTCCCAATTGTTTGTCAGTTCTGTAAGTTGATTTAGACAAAATTTTGTTGAGCTGCAAAATGGTCACTTTTAGCATACACTGTAAAATTTTGTAGGGGACAACCACCTGCACCAGATTATATACTAAATGCAGCCAAAAACACCAGAAAGTTCTTCAAATTTGTAGGAAGCATCAACCATGGAACAAGTGGTTTGGATACTACTGGTAGATGTAGTGTGTACCAGGCATTAACAGAAGAAGAATATGAAACTGTAAGTGATTTTCTTAAATCTTCAGAATGTAGTTTTGTACTTTGACCTTCAAATTTCTTGCGGCCTCGAAGAAAAATAAATTTGTTGCTGTCTGGCGTGTAACTTTGTTGGCCTTTTCAGAATCTTCAGAATCATATCTTGCTGAAGTTGTCTTTTTCTCGTCATTGGCATTGTAGTACATAGAGTTGTCTGCAATTGAGACTTTTGGGAGTTTGCAATGTCAAATTTTGTACTTTAGAGTTACAATGAATGAAAATAAAACCCTACATATGTTAGCTGTACATCAAGTCAAGTCAAGTCAATAACTTTGAAACAAACTACTTGAATCGAATAAATATCAGGCAAGGATTGAGTCAAATTTTAGATTCATTATAGTGGAACTGTGACTTCCATGCCTTTGAGAAATCTCTGTAACTCATTGGAAAGAAATGCTTGGCTAGAAAAGATCCTCAGGCTACTTATTTGCAAGCATCAACACATCTGAACAGGGAAGCTTACATTTTACATTTATGTAGCCTTCTCTCTGCTCTGTATTTGGGAAAGCAGCAAAATAGAGTGCTCACCGTGGGAAGAAACCAAATTGCATGTATACTCGAATGTATCCGGTAGCGTATATGTTTGCAAAATGGAGGGACCATCTGCACTTGCCATTTATGTTTGAAATGGTTGTCTTTGTGCAACATTTTATGTTTGCACTTGATGTATTTTTAAATAAAGGCAATGATGGCTGCTATTTTTGGATGCTTCTCCATTGCATCATCTTTTACTTGTTCTGCATCTTGTTTGTACTTATTTAAATTCTTCCATTCTTTCATTTTTCAGAGAGAATCAAAAAAACCTGTTGTCGGGAAGGAGTACTTTAACCAACATATGAACCTTGAATGTATAGTTACTAAATACCCCTACCGGAAGAATTTGCCAGAAGAAGATATTGCTAAAGGTTAGCTTTTGCTGTACTCTCATAAAGGTTGAACCCAAGTTTCTTGAATTTATCATTTTATGTTCAAAAAGTTGATAAGATCCGGTTTTATGTTGAAATACGACAGAAAGTCAAATACGATTGGCGCTAATTGATTTCTTGAGGGGACTTGTTGAGTTTGATCCAGCAAAGCGATGGACACCTTCACAGGTATTTGGACATATTGACTAATTTGTAGATACATAATTGGTACTATCTTATAATGAGGTTTCTAAAGCTTGAGTATGCTATATGACTCTCATAGTGACAAAGAGAAGACATTCTTTTTCTTTGCTTTGGTAATCCGTAATCAACCTTCTGGTAATCCATAGCCTAGAATTCGGAATCTTCTTAGTGACTACCATTGTAAGTAACAGACTTTCTTTTGTTTTTCATTTTGCGCAATAAATTCTCATGCTTGGTTTGATTTATAGAATAAAACTTATCAGGTTTCTGGATGGGTATTTCTGTCAAAGGATGCAATATACCTGTTTGGGGTCTTTTGAAAAATGATAATAAATATTGCATTTACCGGCTTTCTCTGTGAAGATAGTTAAATGACAATAAGGTGTCATGGTGTAGCAAAGATACTTCAATGATAGAGGTGGTGCTGGTGGCTGTGGTACATGGTAGTGGGAATGGAGACACCTGTACTAATCTGGAAACTGATAAATTATGACCGTTGGCTAAATCTCCATGTAAAAATCTTTTATAAGAAGTATTTTCCAACAGAAAGCATTTTTTACCTTGTTAGATTGAGACTTGAATGTGTTCATTATTTGGAAACTCATGATAAAAAAACGACTTGAATGTGTTCATTATTTGGAAACTCATGATAAAAAAACCTTACTTTTAAGAGAATGCAAGCGGAGGTCTTTCTTTAGCATCATTCTGAAGCGTATGTTTTATTATCAAGGGTGTGTCATAGTATAATAGTTTATAAAATTCATTAAGTTTGAACCATGGGCTGCAGGCTTCAAAGCATCCTTTTGTCACAGGGGAGCCTTTCACACGTCCCTATAAACCGGCCCCAGAGACACCTCGTATGGTGAGTAGATAGATCTAGTACATGAACTTACTGTGATGAAGTATTTTATGTACTTTACAAAGTTGTTTCCTCTAAAGTTTGATTGACATAATTAGCTTTGTTAGATCCCCCTTCCATGCCAAGCTTTCATATGCTTAAAACTAGAATACAATTTTGTGTCAAAGGCCTCTAGTTAGTTTTTTATTTATATGAATGTTGCTGGTGGCATCTGATACTTTGCCTTTCATGAGAAGCAAGAATGCATTGTTACCTCCTCTCCACTGCACTTCTGCCTAAAAGATGAAAGACTTGGAACTAGACTGTTTTCAGGACCGAACACAAGTTTTTCATCTGATTTTAGTGATTTAGAAGTTCGTTGTCATTTTTTTTACTTTGGCTTTCTTCTAGTAGCTCTAGTAGCCCCCTTCCTCTGCTGTTTTTCATGCTTATCTTTGAAAAAGTTTATGCAATTTCCTTGCAGCCTGTCTCTCAGAATGTGAAGGTAGACCATCACCCTGCTGGAGGCCATTGGTTTGCCGCTGGTCTCTCTCCTAATGTGAGCAAGTTGCCTATGTTTGTAGATCTTGAGATTTTTAAACACGATGTAATGTAGCACGACTGACCTTGTGCCAAAACTTGACCTCATTTATTGTTTTGCTGGTAGATCCCAGGTAGGAATCGAGTTGCACTGCAAAACAGCTCACGTTTTCAGGTTCTACCCTATGCACATGCGGGCAGTTATGGTAGTTTGGGGAGCCTTGGCAGCTACAGTGATGGTCTTATGCTTGGAAGCAGCTATGGAAGCTTTGGTGACGCCAACAATCGGCTTGCATTTTACTCTCCTGTTGGTCCATCGGCAATGAATATTTACCCTCATGGTGGGTCCTCTGTTATGGGGAACTGTCTCCAGATGCAAGGTGCATCATGCCACTACCACATGGGAGTGGACTAGGTATTACTCCAGGTAATTTAGCACCGATGTCCCTTGGCACTAGTCCTTCGCAATTTACTCCTCCTGGCTCGTATGGTCAGTTTTTTTCTGGTTCTCCTGGACATTATGGTCCTTCTTCTCCGGCAAGAGGCAATTGCCATGGATCACCTTTAGGAAAAGTTGCAGCTGTTGGCCAGTATCATAGAAGAAAAAGCTGGGGATATTCTGGAAGCATCCAGTCTCAAGAATTGGCATCGTCCCCTCAGTGGCAAGGGCAGCTAACAGATGGTATCATCTCTAACCAGGCTGAGGGAAATTCTAGTGTCTTTGGTGGTTCGCTGTTGCATCTGCAGCCTACCTCAAGTGTCACAACTTGGAGGCAGCAACAGGGAGGCAGTAATGTACATGCTTGTCAGTCCATTGCTCATAAAACAGCAAGTTCAGCTACAAGACTTGGTCCTCATCCTAAAGTTAGATGGGCATGACAAGTCTGAGGCCAGTACCTCATTGCCTGATCCAGGAGATTGGGATCCCAACTATAGGTAGTATATGTAGGCTCGTCTTTTAATTTATGAGCATTAAGTTGATTTCAAAATGTTTCTACATCGTAATCTATATGTGCTACTATTAGCACTAGTTTGCCTCTTTCATCCTTTCTTTTTTTGGGCCTGGGAATTGCAGCATGTGATGAATAGAAGCCTGTTTCAGTGGTATACTAGGTAGGAAAAGCAAGTTTTGTTTTCATGACTTCTTTTCCATTTGACTGACCATTATTTTGCAAGTTATTAACAAATTCCACATCTTTCCAGCTGGGGTAAAGAAAATTTTTAGAGGAAAAAAACTTTGATTTTATTGCGCTCTTCCCGTTCTTTTTCACTTCTTTGGGGCCGGGGAGTGGTAGGGCTGAGGGGGGAAGTTTAGAAATTATTGAGAACTTGAAAGCTGTTTATTATGGATTCAGCATCTTACTAGATTCTAGAACGATGCAATTTAGCATTTTAGTCAGAACTTCTCATCTTATGCTATTAAGGGTGGCTGAAGATCCAATTTTCTCTCTTTTTTTTAAGGTTTCATCACAAATTCTACTCCCATGAAAAAATTACTTTGGTGGTGATGCTCCTATCTCTTCATTTGGTTGGTTTCTGTTTTACAAAAAAAAATTTCTAGTATTTTCCACTTGTTTGATTTGACATGTCATTGGTTCAGTGAGGAGTTACTTCTACAAGAGGATAGCTCAGATGTGGGTGTAATGACAGCGGAGTTCACCAAGGGAATGCATCTTGGGCAGAGTCTGGCTTCTAAGGATCAAATAGTTGGGGCAACAGATTCAATCGCATGACAAATTCAAGTGCAAACATGTCAGTACAAAGGTGCTTTGTGTTGTGTTAACTTTTCTTCACCTCATTTTCTAGCTCCCTAAATGCCAAACCCTTGAAAAAAAAAAGGAAAGAAACATACCTTCTTGTGACTAGCACTTCAACAAAACCGAAGTGTTTTTTTGTCTTGTGCATTATTTACACCAAATATGACTTCTTTTTGTTTTCATGTAAAATGTAATTAGGTGTTTTAATAATTACAACAGTATAGATTTATGCACAAGTCCATTATCTTACAGTATGAAAGTAAGCTGGTGAGTTTATGCTCTAAACTTGTAATAGGATAAACTTTCTTTTGTTGATTCAGTGTTGGTGCTCTCACCATTTTCAGATCAATCGATATATTTGCAGAAAAATGGGTGAGCTATTCTGATGTAACTTGTACTTATTTATTCTGTGGGATTTCTCATCCAATATTTCTCTCTGCATTAGAAAAATAATTTCTTCTATGGGAAAAGTCTTTGTGCATGGAAATTTCTTTGCTAACTGAATACAATGTCATGATTTTTAGAAGTTCAGGAAAGCTTCCTAAGAACTTTTTGCCCCTCAATTGTTGTTGTCCTTCCTTCTAGCCATGCTTAGATTTATTTGTTTATTTACTTGTTTTTTTATTTTTTTAACTCAGTCATCAAGGCGGACTCGCACCTGGAGAAGTGGGCAGCCCTACTTCAGGTCATGATGCACGTGGTGTGTATATCCATCCGGCAACCAAGACGCCATATTTAATGCCTCACTTTTCACAAAGTTCTCCAAGCCGTTTGGGGCAACAGCCCGTTCAACGAATTAGCCATGGAAAATTAGCTACGAATCATGGCATGGAGTGGAATCATGCGAAGGTTCAGCCCCCTGTCCAGCCTTAAATTCTGGATGTCCTTGTTCTCCTGGAAGCATTGGCATGCCATGGGGTAATGACTCAAGTATACCATCTTAATTCCATTCTTGGCTTTTTTTTCTTTGTTTCTCCTTTTCAAACCCAATTCCTGGTTATCATTTTCGTACTCATCGAGAATACATAGAATCAAATCGGATGTCTGCTCATTGTTTTGGATTGAGTCAGCTCAAGGTAGAGAGCGGGAAGTACATAAATCTTTTCTCCATAAATTTAAATCTTCCTAAAGATTTCTGCTGTAGGCTGGAGGAGCAGCCATCCTATAACCAGTACCCCCTGCTTGTCACCGAAGAAAAGACTGCAAGAATTGCTCATGTCTAACTGCAATAGGTTGGTGCACCTAGTGTATGCACTCCCTGCAGGCTTATGTTGCTGTATTTTCATCTGGACAATTTCCATTTCTTTCGCTGCACATAAATATATTTATGCTTGTAATTCCGATTTCTGCCGGCTTTGCAGATAATTGCCTTGGTGGCGTTATAGAAGTCTTTTCTTTTGATAAAAATAGGTGTTGTTTCTTGAAACCCAAAATTTCACTAGTTCCGCCTTTACGTCTCGCTAAATACGTGAGATGGAAAACCATAGCTCTTAGCTATGGAGAGACAAGTCTGAAAGAAATACAAGTAGGCGAGAAAATAGGATCCTCTTCCCGCCATTCCAATTTTCTCTTGGAATAGACGTGTGGTCTACTCTTTTTGGTGATTAGGGCTGCGTTGGGAAAGAAAGGAAGGCTAAATCTAGATAATTCACAAATGTCTCAGTTTTGATAGTTGCAAGAAGCTCCTTTCAGTTTTGAATATTTAGACGTACGGGTCATGTCTACACAAATCTTTACTTGAATGAAGTCGGCATTTATGGAGGAGACTTAAAACAGAAAATGAAGTGAACTGCACCAATCTTCACTTTGGTCTTTCCAATTAGATTTAGACACTTGCCTCCCTCTAATTTTGGATGAAACAACTTCTCATCCTTAATTAAAAATGTTAAATTTTAGTGATATCATATGCAAAATAAAAGATTATACTCCATGTTACCATCATGTCATTTTTTTGTTTTTTATCTTTTTTCGAGAATGTCTGCAGCGCACCAATTGGATAGCAGGCAGGTGAAACGATTACGGGGTATGTTCAATACTTATTCTTGAGCTAATAAGAAGAGTTTTTCAATTAGATTGGAGGATTATGTTTTTAAAATTGAATGACCCTTTAATTTTAAAAAATAATCCCTTGCACCAAATGAATGGTTCCTATTGATTAGCGAGGTAAGGAGGAAAGGGTATAATGGTCAAGTTATAAATAAAATTAAGGTTAATTGTACTTTGCCCCGGTAGATAGAGTCAATTGCAAATTATTTCTTATATTTATTTTATATACACATTAAACTCAAAACATAAGAATGTCAAAATTTCCATCCAAATGAGTGGTGGAATGTCACAATCGCCTTTAATTTTTAATTGCCTTAACCACCCTAGGGTGAATTGTATTTTGATACTTAATTTTATTTTATAAGTAATTTATCCTTAAAAAATAATGATGTTCTTTTATCCAATATTATTGAAATAACCTTTTACCTTTCAATATTAAATGAATGAATTAAATTGCTATATTTATTTTTTTTGATGGCATCTATTTTTGACATGTCATTACACATTTGTTAAGTCATTATTATTTTTTATATCTAAAATAAAAAAAATTATTTATTTCATCACACTCTTTTAGTTTTTTTTTTTACTTTATTTTCTCTATTATTATAATAGACAATTCAAAAAATCATATTATTTGAATAAATATGTAGCTTTGAAATATAATCAATCTATCTTTTATGTAAATTTAAATTGATCAACCGACACATTTATGTCTCTATTAAAAAAAAGAATTTAGAAAAATAAATTTAATTTATTTTTATTTAAAGTTTAATTATAATTAAAAATATTGAAGGTAGTTATAACATTTTATTATTCTTTTTGAATGAAAAATAAATAAAGAATACAAGGATAATTTATAATTATCGGACAAACTATAATTAAACCTAAAATGAACTCCGTTCATTACGAGACAGGAAGGAGGGAAGTGTTTGGAATTTGGAATACCGGTATCGGTATTTGTCTGTCTTCTTTTGATTTTTTTTGGGGAAACCAAAGCACATTATTAACTCATTAAGAAAAAAGAAAAAAATATATTGATTATTCGTGGAGGGTCCAAGCATAGCAAAACTTAGGCGCGGGCCTGTGCACCACTCGAAGGCGGACCCAATATCCCTTTACGCCAGCCAATAGCTATTCAGGACACCGATATCCAAAATAAATAAATAAATACTTTAGGAGATAAGTATTTATTTTTTGATGTAAAAAAGATAAATTTTATAATAAGGAAGAATTAAAAAAATAAAAAATAAATTCATTTCTGTTGCAACAAACCATAACCACCACCTGTTCTAGTGTACTGGTTTACCATCATCAAAGGCCGGCTATCGTCCTCTTGGACTGGGACTAGCATCTATCTTCTTCGGCTATAATATCTAGGTGCGTTCCTGTTTTTGATAGCACCATAAGTTGCGCTACGAATTCTGAAAATTAGTACTAGTAATACTAATACATATACTATATTTTCTTCTGTTTTACACCGACTGGGGATCAATTTCACACATAATTGCATGAATTTTGACAAAACTTTTTAGAATTAACGGCCGTGTACACTGCACATGACCAAAACCAGTAGGGTCTCGTGGCTTGGAGTTTGGTTTACTTTCCGCATAAACAAATCTATAGATCTGTCTTGTTGATTATTTAGTACTACAAGGATAGTAACAATTTTATTGCTGGATGTTAATTTTTTTTTGTTGACTAGGAGTATCCATAGTTATCGGAACCGTTCCTTTGCCTACTACTTGTATTTTGATTCATGCCTATTGGAATACGATTCATCTACATCCCTATTTGAGACGATTCACGTTTCAATTTGGGATTTCTTTTTTTTTTTGTAAGGATGATAATGATTTTTAAAAGTTGAATATTTTATTTGCTCTAATTACTAAAAATTCAACATTTACTCGAAATAATTAGCAAAAATTGCTTTGTCCCTATCAAACAATGTTTCTAAAGCAAGTCTATGCATATATCTATGTATGTGCATGTGGACATAAACTTTTTTGTAACTCGAAAATTTTGCTATCAATATACCTAAAATCAAGTCAAAGTCACAATTCCCCCTAAATATAACCATAGATATATGTAGTTATACACGAGTCCAAATGGTGTACCAACTAAATATACCCCTAGTATCTCTTTCTTTACAGCAACATAAGGGAGGATTGGCTGCACCAAAGATTCCCCCTACTCATTTTAGTTCTCTGTATACTCTACCAAATTTATTACTAGAATGCTCAATTGTATGTTTGTCGCCGTATCTCCAGATTGATCATTGATATCGAGAAAGAGTACTCACATGACTTTTACGGGACGCTACCCTTGCTGGCTTGTGGCATGTTTTGGTTCTACAACTTTTGTTAGGAAAGTCTAATGGTAATTTACTTGTGCAAGAGGAAGCCTCATCATGGCCATTGCTGCAGTTATTGGTCTTAGTCCAGGAAAAAGGCTCCTCAGCTCCTCCTCCTCTCTAATATCATTCTGAAGTCTCTTCTCTGAAAAGCTATCCTCCTACAGCAGCGATCACCTTCATGCTGTCTCATCCAAGAACGTAATAGCTGCTAAGAGCCGGTCATCCAATTTTCTCTCCCAACGCCACATCCAAGCAACTAATGCTCTTAAGGAACATATTGAAACTCCCTCGACTATGCAGCCCTGGCTCCATCAGGACGGCCTTGTGGCCGAGGATAACTCTGATCCTGAATATTCAGTGGAAGCTCTCCTCTTGCTGCAGAAGTCTATGCTTGAAAAACAGTGGAATCTTTCACCTGAAAATGCAGTATTCACTGGGGCACTTATAGGAAAAACTTGCAACCAGATGCAGGTTACTTCTTCTGGTTCATCTGCTCGGCGCCGTAGGATAAGCACTCGGAGACATCCTCATAGCAGAAAGACTACTGCTAGGCAGCTTGGTCTGAGCAGGCAACTGAGATCCATTATCAGTCCAGAGCTTCTTCAGAATCGCTTAAAGGGCTACATAAAGGGCGTCATTAATAAGTGAAGAATTACTCACACATACTGAAGTGGTACAGCTGTCAGAATTAATAAAGCAGGGTCTCTGCTTGGAAGAGCAGAAGGCAAGGTAACTGATGATTAACACTCCTTTTTTTTAATTCATAGACACCACAGTTTTGTACTGTATTTTACTAGTCTTATCTCACTGAGGTTGAATCCCACTATATCGACGGGATAATGTACCAAGAGAAAAGATTTTTTATTTTCCTGGAAGATGGAGCAATTTGCCTCTAAAACATATAATGGCATACAGACTCAGTGCATCCTCGTTTGAGTAAATAAATGGGACTCCTTCCTAACTACCCATTAGAGTGCCCTCAAACAGTTTAAGGTTTTTGTTGAGATGATAACTCAGCATTGATATGCGAGCATGCAAAGCTGTTGGATTCCGTTTCCTCTGTCCTGTAATTTTGGCACTTGTTTGGCTCATTCTGGATGCTGCCTGCATGTTTGGTTGCTTGTTAACTATAGATTTCTGTCAAAGTATTTTCCACAAGTTCTGGTTTTTAGATGAGTTGGTAATTCAATATTGCTAGACAAACACTTGGTCACAAATTCCTTACTGGAGCTAGTAGTTTGATTTCTCATTTTTAATATTATAATTCTATTTCAGTCATCTTATTTTAGAGAACTCTATTAGATTACTTTATGCATCTTTACCAAGTATCACGATGAAAATTTCAGACTGAGAAAAAGACTCGGGTGTGAACCCTCAGAAGAGCAACTTGCAACTTCTTTGAAGATTAGTCGTGCAGATTTACAATCAAAGTTTATTGAGTGCTCTTTGGCAAGAGAAAAGCTGGCAATGAGCAATGTCCGGCTTGTGATGTCCATTGCACAGAGATATGATAACATGGGTGCTGAAATGGCTGACCTTATTCAGGTGAGTTGATCTTCCTCTGCACCAAAATTAAGTACAGTACCTATAAAAGTTCAAAATTTCATTTGCTGAAATTTGTTTGATACTTCTGTAGGGTGGCCTAATTAAGGGACTACTTCGAGGAATTGAAAAGTATGACTCTTCAAAGGGGTTCAAAATTTCTACTTATGTTTATTGGTGGATTCGACAGGTGAGGTTTGTCTTCCTTGTAGATTATATGAACATTTAGTGAGATTGGATATCAGTTATTGAAGTCTCTATGTATGTTTAATCTCTACTGGTGGTTATCATTTCAATTTTGATTTTCTGTGAACGGAAAAGAGCTTTTAAAGCTTCGTAACTAGTTCATCAGTCTAGGAAGCAACTATTTTCTTTTCTCTTTATGTGTTTGCAGAAAATTCAGCCACATTCAAATAGAATAGGCGAAATCTTTTTTAGGATGTACAAATTGTATTTCTGGCTTTCCCTTTTCCCCAAAAAAAAAAAAAAAAAAAAAAAAAATTATTGCTTTTGACTTCTCAAATATCAAAACTGGATGTTTTGGTGTTTCGATGATACCTTCCTTATCCATTCGAGTTATCATCTTTATTGCTGTTATTTTTGCATGGTTCCCGTTGGCAAGAACCTTTGGAATGATTCTCGTGAAGTTCATCCTTTTCAGCATTAAAATGCCTATTTGTACTCTTTAAATTCAACTAACTGACTATTGTTAGGTTAACAAGGCCATGTATAGTGTAATTGTGATGGCTTATTTGGTCAAAGAGTCAAAAGAAATGTATACTAGCACTACCAGAGAATTACACATACTATGGAGACTATGGAGCATTTCTGTTTTGCTGCCGCTACATATTGCTCTCGTTTCCACTATGGAAGTAAGAGTATATGACTTGAACTAGAATAGCACTATGAACCTAAACAATATCAACAAAGAAAAAACAGAAGTAAAAGGCTAAACCAAATCATCATTGTGCATCTTTGCTGTATCTTGCATACTCTGAAAGTACCCTTAGTCATAGATTATTAATTATCTATTTAACTTCTAATAGAGACGAGCAATCTTTTTCCACAAAAGCAATCTCCAAGACTTTTAACACTCATAACACTGTTCTTTTCATGATAGAACTAGGAGCACAAAAACTCTGATTCAGATCAGGAGAGAATTTATTTAGTTCTAGTATTGTGTTTTTTGTTTTTATTTTTTTTGCAAGTGGAACTTCTTTTGTGGTGCTTATTTGGTTAACTAAGTTTGATATATGCTTTTATTACAGTCTATTTTAAATTGTTACAGTTGTTGGAATTTTGTTCTGAATTAACACTTCAAGCTTTATTGGTGCTGTTATTACACAAACTGAGAAATGTTATGCCTTCTTATCCTTCCTCTCCTGTCTTAATTATTAATTTCAAACAAAAGGACAAAAAGTCTAAGAAGAAATAACCAAAGCCTGGTAACTTTTTTTTCTTTTTTTAAAAAAAAAACTTTTTTAAGGGTTAGGGTTTAGGGTTGATTACTAATTTCCTCTCCTGTCTTGATTATCCTTCCTCTCCTGTCTTGAATATAACTTCTTTTTTTTTTTTTTTAAAAAAAAAAACCCCAAACCCTATTTTGTAGTATTCAGTCAGCCAAATTTTACTACTAATAGACTCTGTGGCTAATGTTTATACTGGTGGTAGGATTCAGACTTATTTGTCCTCTTCATCCCAAATTGAATATTGTGGTTTCATGTATCAAATTTTGAAGACAAAGAGTTAACATAATTGGTAGTCAATGGGGAGAGAGAAGGGGTGTTTTTATCTACCTTTTTTGTATATAAAATCTTCCAAAAGTAGTAAAATATTTTTACTCAACTGTTCCACTTAAAGAAAAATGGACTTTATTTTCACAGTCATCAATAAGCAATTTTTTATTTAGACTTTAGGGTGTTGCATATGACAGTAACCATGATTCAGTTGATACATAATGCCAAAGCTGAAGGACAGTTTTAAATCAAAAATTCTGCTGAGGTACTCTATATATGGCTAATGTTTCCTCCCATCATTTTCAGTTTGTTTTACACATTTTGTTCAGTGTTCAATTATCATTTCCCAGACTGCACACTGGAAGGCCTTTTATGATTGGTTTGCTCCTTTTTGTAGTGATTCTCAATATGCTTCTTATAGTGTGAAAATTCATTGAGAGTCTGCCTTTCCTCCATGGTCAGGGTGTGTCAAGAGCTTTAGTTGAGAACTCAAGAACATTGAGATTGCCTACCCACCTCCATGAAAGACTATGTTTGATTCGTAATGCTAAGATCAGGCTGGAAGAGAAAGGAATAACTCCATCTGTTGATGTAAGTCTGATTGGTTTTGTTTTAATGGGCATTAAGCAGCTCATACTGCCCCCTCTCCCCTTGCATGGATAATCCAGTGCTCTGAAGTTCAACTGAAAAGGCTGATCTTTAATTACTCTTCTTTTTAGATTGTTGATTACTACCTCCATTCCCTTTTAAGTGTCACTTTAGTAAAAAAATTTTGTTCCATTTTGAGTGTCTCTTAGAAGTCCAATGAAGCATTAATTATTTTTTACCAATTTTATCCTTATCTCTTTCCAACTCTATTAATTAGTGTGAAGAAAGGAATTAATGTTGGGAATATTTTCATTTATTACTCGGTCAAAGGACAATTTGGTCATATAAGATCAACTTTGCCTAAAATTTAGGTTATTTAATAACATTCTTAATCTTTGTGCTAAAGGCTAAAGTGACACTTAAAAGAGAATGGAGGTAGTAATAAAGTTTTTACAAATGAACCTCTTTCCCTTGCTGAAATATGTTCTGCTTTATGTGTCAGAAAATTGCTGAATGTCTGAGCATGTCCCAGAAGAAAGTCAGAAATGCCACTGAGGTACTTAAATATTTTTAGAGAGTTTTCATTTGGACCAGTACAATATTCCTCAAATATTTTTTATGCTAATCAAACAATACTTCTTATAGGCAATCTGCAAGGTGATCTCACTTGACAGGGAAGCATTTCCCTCATTAAATGGTCTTCCAGGAGAGACACTACACAGTGTAAGATATCAATTAGATGTATAATTTATGGTTTCTATGTTGATATCCTTCCTGATTTCTGGTCAGTGGATCTTGCTACCTGATTTCTACTCCTCTTTTGACTAACTTATCCAACTTTTCTTTTCAGTATATTGCAGATAATCGGCTAGAGAATAATCCATGGCATGGAGTTGATGAATGGGCTCTCAAGGTACAGTTTAGTGAGTAGGGTCAGAAAAATCATGGAAATTGTGACGTTAAAGAATAAAGACTAAAGAGCTCTGGTAGCTCTGATCAAAATGCCATCGACATGTAACACGAAATCTTAGTTGTGTGTTAGTTTTTGTTGTGAAAACTTCCCCCTGATGTAGGTTCTCTGAAATTCTTGAATGGTATACCACTCTAGTATTGTTAGAAAAAGGATTTCCCTGCCCTACACCTGCCTTTTATCCTTTGGACGCAAAGACCTTTAATTCAAAAGAAAACATAAAATTCTTGTAAAGTTGTGACCCTTTTGTCAGGTTTTACAGCCTGAAATCTACAAGTGTAATCATGTTCTATGTGTACTTTTATTGTCATGCCTAAAACATTGATGATAGTCATCTAATTTTTAGACCAAGTAGTTATATCAATTGAGGCAAAATGATATGATACAGAACTGACAGGGAGCGTCCAAAATAGTATATTGAAAAGTGAAGTGTCAATCGTTGTAAAAGTTGAGCGAGAAACTGGAATTAGTTTTATAAAATTCTCCCGTTCATGAATTTTTTCTTTGTTTACTTTAATAAACCTTAATATTATTGTCAATTCCAAATTGCTGCTGCAGGATGAAGTGAATAAGCTCATTACTTCAACCTTAAGAGAACGGGAAAGAGAGATTATCCGTCTCTATTATGGTTTGGAAAATGAATGTCTTACATGGGAGGATATCAGTAAACGGTGAGGACTGAAACTCTGCTGCATAATTTATTTGTCAATGGTCTAACTGAATGACACAAAATGGTAATTCATAGATAGAGGATGGATTTTAACTTTGTGCTGACAAGTTCCGGATAGTTGCATAGAATGGACCAGTGTTCTTACTTCTTAGTGGTGTGCAACATTTACTGTATTTTCTGTTGCTCTTAGTTTGGTATTTTGAAAAATTAGATGTATCATAAATGATACGATCGATCTGTATAGCTGTTGTTTGAAATGATGGTTACTTTTTGGGTTTTCAGGATTGGTTTGTCAAGAGAGAGAGTCAGGCAGGTTGGACTTGTTGCTCTTGAGAAACTGAAATATGCTGCCCGGAGAAGACGACTAGAGGCAATTTTAGTGAGACATTAGACCTCCTTTTTGGTTGCAGAACAAGTTCAGGTGTATATAAGAGGAAAGAAAAGTTGCTTATTTGAAGATAACAATGTTGTACAAAACTACAAATACCATCACCTAGATTTACTTGAGAGTAAAACTGAATAGGTAGCTCAACCTTTCCATCTGTCATTTATTTTTAGGATGAGTTACTATTTCCAAAAGAAGGTGGGACTGATTCCTGCAATACTGCCGGGAAAATCTCGAAGCACTCTTGCAAATGTGGATGATATCTAAGACTACTGTGTAATTATGAGCCACCGAATGGTTGTAAGTGCTTCACGGTTAATGGTGCTGTACTTTTTTCTAATTTTTTGTGCAATTATTATATCCTGATGAAAGTTTTGCATTACAGATGCTAAAGTTTTTCAAAGAAAAAAGAAGTAATAAAGATGACTTGTACATTGGTTTAAAAATTACCATTTCAAAGGTATTTTTGTAAACTATTGGAGCGTTAGCCTGCTTAAGTTGCTAATATTGGGATAATTTTTTAAGTTTACATATGCAAGTATTGGATATAATTTTCATTGTTGTTCATAAAATATTCATTACAAAATTGATTTCTTTGACTAGAAATTTGGATTGTAATAAAATAATTAGGGTGGAGGGAATATAAAAAAATTAAAAGCACACAGCAAACAGAATTACTCGTGGTAGGTGTATACGAATTTGGATCATCTCCATTTATTTATTTATTTTTATATATCTTTGTTCATTTACCTATATTAAAATAAGGGTTAATTGCAATTTAAACTTTTAAACTATGATATTTTTGTACTTTACATTTCACTAAAGTATTAATTTTGGTAATTAATCGTCTCCAACTTTTTTTTAACACATCACACCGGTAAACACTATTAATGATTCATACATTCTCATTATTTTACCCAATTTTTAAAATTTCTCTTATTCACAAACAAATTAAGTCGCAGATGCAATCATACAAACTTAAATATGCACATAAAACAAAACACCACTTTGTGTGTGCGTTTATGTGTGTAGTATTTTTGTCGTACAATGGATACATAACTAATGAAATGTCTAAAATATTTCATTTACTGATAAAAAATATCTTGTTTGCATTAATATAAACGACATTTAATATGTAATTGAGTGTGAGCTAATAATTAAGTGTACCCTCGTAAGTTAGGTAAAATAATGAGGATAAGTAAGTCACTAAAAGTATTCGCCAGTTCAATGTGTTAAAAATAAAAAATTGGAGGCTTCTAACTGCTAAAATTAATACTTTTCAGTATAAAGTGCAAGTCATCATAATTTAGCGATGCAAATTGCAATTTCATCAACTCATAAAATAATTACTAAAACTTGACGATGATAATTTGAACGTATTATTAATTTGTGACTTAATTACATTTTATTCCTGTAAATAGGGTTAGTTGTAAATTGCTTAATGTACAATTTTTTATCTACAAATTATCCCAAGACTTAACATGGTCAAAATTTCCACTCAAATGGTATACGAAATGTCATAATTCCCCTAAAATTTATCGTTTCACTTTGCCACTATGAAATTGTGATAAGTTTTACTTTGGCACCCTAACTTTATTTCCTAAGAAATTTGTCCTTCAAATCTAATGATATTTTTTTCTTTCTATTCAATAGTAACTAAAAGACTTTTTTTACCCTTTAGTAAAAATTAAGTCCATTAATTAATTTTCAATTATATTCTTCATATTCATATCCATTTTTGACAAGTCATCACGTATTTGTTTTGTTATTATTAGTTTTATATCTAAAATAAAGTATTTTATTTTATTTTGTCATAATCTCTTATTTTTCTTAATTTTTAAATTTATTTTTATATTATTAGTAATTAATTCGTCACATTGTACTTAAAAATTAAATTATAATAGTAAATATACATGTTACTTTAAATATAAACAATACTATGTCTTTTATATAAACTTGAAGTTGATCAATTCACTTACTCATGCTCCATAAAAGAAAATAAAATATTAGTAGGAACAATACATGATTCAAAAAATTAATGTTATTTTATTTCATTTTAAAAGAAGAATTATAGTAAAAGAAATTCACAATTATCAACGATCATCAATCACTTTTAAAATAATACATTTTAAACCAAAAAAATTGATAATATTGTCTAAATGGGAAAAATATCAATAGGTATACTCAACTCGTTAATAAAAATGAAACAAAATTGAGTTATAGTAATAAACTAAAAATATTATTCTAAATGTAAAAAATATAATAAGGAGAGAGGGAAATTGAAAAGTCGTAACATGATAAAATTGCATGAAACAAGAAAAAATATTAAAAAAATTTCATCGCACTTAATACTAAAAGATAAAAAATTATTTTTACAATAATTTTAGATGAAAAATTAATGACCGTTAGCTTTGAATAGAAAATTAATTATAAAATAAAGTCAGAGTGTTAAATTGAAATTTACCTTAATTTTCGGGTGGCAAAGTGCAAGTATAAAATTGAAGGACACTTTTTGGGTGAAAATTTTTACCAGATAAGTTAATTTATAGATGGGTTAAAAGTAAAATGCCCCCTTCAACAAATTTAATAGACATTTTGTACTTCCAACTAATTTCTATCCAAAAAGTAAATTTTTTTTTTCTAATATTTAAATTATTTGGACAAAAATGCCCTTTCAGCTACAAGCAAAATGCCCCCTTAACTTTTACAAAAATTGCAAAATGGACCCCATTAATTTTAATAGGCAAATACTCAATTTTAAAAAAAATAAAAAATAATGGCTTAGAAGGGTCCATATAATCCCCATGCTACTAAGTAATTTTACTACTTTAATTTTAGGTATACATGAATATTCTTTTTTACAACTTCTAATTTTTATGTGCCTAAATAATTTAATTTATAAAACAAATATACAAGCAACATATTTTTTATTTCAATGTACAGTTTTTGCATTTATTACTGATATACTTCTACAAATAAACCAACTACAATTAAAAAAAATGTATCGAGTACAAATTTTTTTATAAAAAAAAATACTCTTAACATACACATAAATTATAGAATGAGAACTCATGCAAATTTTTTTATTTTTGGCTTAATGATAATAAAGTATAATAAAATATTATAACTAACAAATATAAGGTACAATAAATTTGGCCAAAATATGTCAATCGAAGGACTCTACATGCATAATTTTTATTTGTATACTTAGAATAAACTTTTTAAGTTTTTTTAGGCTATCTTTTTTTTACATTTTTTATTCGTTAATTTTAGTATTAATAATTCATTGCAAAATTCTGTATTAAAAAAAAAATTGTTTATTATAATATATTTTAATTTAAAAATTAAATTATAAGATGCATGTAAAATTAGCCACATGTTAGAGTTAATAAAATATTAAAAGTAATATAATTTTTTAACAATGGGAAAAAGGATTAGAAAAAATAAAATGAGAAACAAGAGAGAAAATAATAAAGGAAAAGAAGAAAATGACATTTCACTTAACTAATGTATTGGGAGTAAAATAGTCAATTTCTAACAAAAATAATATTTTAGATAGTTAACCATATGTCAATGGTACAAAATGCCTATTAAAATTATTTAGAAGTATTTTACAATTAAGGTAATAGTTGGAGGGGACATTTTACTTTTAACCCTTTATAGATACAATTAACACAAGGACAATTTGCAACATACTCATATTTACAGGGGTGTAATTAAACCTTAATGTGTTGACCAATTTTATCTCGTAAAGAAAAAAGGCATTGATATTGCCACAGCACATTCCCCGTAGATGACATAACTACCCTCTCAATTTTTCACAATTTTTGGTAGACCTCACCACCACAAGACCCCTCTTCCCCATCCCCTTTTGTTCTCTACCTACACAGCACTGTCGCCCCTCCCACAAATGGGTTGGTAGCGGTTTGGAGGAATCAAGGGAAGGAGAGACAAGGATGATGTAATGAAAGCCGAGAGGTTAAAGACATGGCAGAAGACTATTTGGACCCAATTTTTATAACGTTTTCACCTCTCCTTGGGATGGGTGATTTTGATGGAGGTTGGTTTTATTGAGTTGTGATTTAAGTTTTGTAAAATGGATTGAGGAAAAAAAAAGAAGAAAAAAAGTAATTTTTGGTTATTCATACGTAAAATTGTTATTAAAATGATTGAAAAGTAAAAAATTATATTATTTTTTAATTATTTAACTATTTATAAAAAAGAATTTTTCAGAAAAAAAGAGCCAAACAAATGTGGATAATTGAAAGGGTAATTATGTCATTTTAATGAAATATGCTGGGGCTATAAGATATCGTTGCCACAGGAAAAGGATAGTATGTATGTTACGAATAATCTCAAGTATTGCGACCAAATGGAAGAGGCTAAGACAGGCGGCGGCGGTGGCGATGGCGCAGCAGCAGCAAATCCTTCTCTTGCAACAACAACTTCAGCGGCAGAAGCAGCAGGATGCCATCATGTCTCGTTTCCCTTCCAATATTGACGCTCATTTACGTCCTCAGCAGCAGCACCTCCTTCATCATCGTTCTCAGAACCCTAATCCGAACCATCAGATATCGTACACCTCAAATCAGCAAACACCAAACTCCGCCATTCCTACAACCACCACCGCTGCACCCGCCACTACTAACAATAATGATAATAATACTAATAATAGCTCCCCTTCAAACCCGCAGCCGCCGCACAAATTGGGTCGGGCTAATCCCGCCGAACTGCAGATGGCCTATCAGGACGCTTGGCGGGTTTGCCATCCTGACTTCAAGCGTCCTTTCTCTTCCCTCGAAGATGCTTGCGAGAGGTTTATTATTATTATTCCCATTTCTTAATTCCCATTTTTCTTCCACTTTATTTCCAATAGGCATAATACTAGTATTTGCTCAATAGAAACAAGAAATCCAATTAGCTTCGTCTACCAAATGGCTTTCTATCTCAAATTTTTCTTCTTAGATTTTCTGTTCATCGCCTTGAAATACGTATCTAACTGAAATTTCTGAAACCATAAAATTTGAGACTGTTATCTTAACAAAGGTGTTTCAGTTCATGTCTTCTGGGTTTGCTATTCTGATACTGTTTTTGACAGCACGTGTTTCCTTGAAAAATGCAATTTCTTCTAAAATGTAATTTTTTTTAGGCAACACTACTGTTTTCCTCGTGTCTTGGGGAATCTGTAAATTCATTAATCACATTATCCTTCTTTGGAACTATGTTATCTTTCTTTTGTATGAAACAAGGAGGCTTTTTTATGAAATGGAAAAACCTACTATTCCATCAGGATCATTTTGTATATAATACTTACCACTCCCCCCTCCCCTGGTGGGCTAGATACATTGTTGATTATATCTGAGTTCATGTCTCTTCTGTTCTGTTGTTTAACTTCTACGTAATTTTCTATGTCCCCATCCATCCAAAGAGTGATGACAGAGAGGCAAAGAGTGATTGGGAGGGTGGAAGGTTTATCTACTTCAAGTGATCTGTCTGTTTAGGGATGTAACTCAGCTCAAGTACAGAATTTGCACAATCTTTTTCACCTTTTCTTTTTTCTCAATGATAACACTACCAAAATGTGCTTCGCTTGCATTAATCATGTGAAGTCAAGTGCACTAATATCTATCAAGCTTACGAGCTTCATACAATTAATTGGTTTAAGAGTTTAGCTGGGTTGAAAATTCAACTTTTAAACCATTTAATTTAATTTTGTACAGCTTGCCAGGCTACTGCTCTACCATTTAGTGGCAGACTATGTATCGGCAATTAATTTTCCAGACTATTTCTCTTAGGCTACTGCCCTACCATGTAGTGGCAGACTATGAAGCGGAGGAAGATGACAAGATCCTTGATTCTGACACTACCGGCCAAATGCTGTCTCGTTCGCAGCAATGGGATCTAGTCTGTTACAACAACATAGCCTCCAAAGTTGCAGAGTTCACTGCCACATTTGAGAAGCAAGTCCTTGCTTTTAATATAATTTCTCGCAAGCGAGATATTGGGGAATTCCGGACGGAGGAGAAGTTGATGATTGAGCAATTACTCCTGCAGGAAGAGAGACGAGCTCTCCTTGAATTGAGAGCAGAAATGGATTCGAGGCAAAAGGCAGGTCGGGAAACGCACGAGTCTAACTTGCGAATGGCAGCCATGGTTCATGCTGAGCAAGCTCGGGCAGAAACACAGGCTCATGCTGAGATGATGGTTCGAGCCCCTATACGAGGAAGTGCTCTTGGATCTCAGAGTAACAGTATTCCTGTTCATGACATGACCGAGCAGAACAAGGTAGAGAACCCTGAGGAGTTGATTAATGGATGGGGTAACAATGGACAGAAAGATGAGAAGGACCCATCAGATGATTTTTTGAATGACGAGGAAACAGAAAATGGAGATGCAGCCATGCAAAGTGAGTGGCATAGGTGGGGGAGAGTTAGACTTGAACACGAGATGAATTCCAACTTTCGGCACCTAATCCTTTGTGGGGTTGGAGTCTGCTTGCTAGTTAAAGGGGCTTTCCTTCTGGCGAAATGCTTGTTGATGATGACACTTTTTGCCAAAATCTGTTTAAACTGTTTTTTAGTTATGACATAGATGAAATCTGGTGAATCATTTTTATTTTATTTAAGTTGAAAGGAACCATAGTGTGATCAGTATGTCCGCAGGTTTTTTGGTTGGTAAAATGCAGTTGCAAGATGGACTTATTGATGTCAAGGTGTGGAGGCAGTTTGTAATCATTGCCTTGTAGCTGTACCAAGCGACCTGAAGCCATCATCGTTTTCCTTGGAACTCTGATTGCACTCTTAAGCCTTCCAGGAGGTTTATCATTGTGTCAACATGATGTCGATGGACTCCTATAACCTAGGAGGCTAGGGTGGAACTTTGACGGATGTTTGGTTATTGCACATGATAACTTCCATTCCTGCTCGTGATAGGGAAAAAGTAATCATGTCTTCAATACAAGATGTCAAAATATCTGCAGACCTCGTTATGGTTTCCTAGAGTGACAATGTTAAGCTCTGTCGCTGGGCGTATACAGAATTTAATGATGTTATGGATTCCTGGAGATTGGTTTCTTGTATGGGAGCATGTCATAGGGTGGCATTTGTTGAATTCATGCATTTGCATTTATGTTGGGCTTTTGTATGACACTCTGCTCAGCAATATTCTCTATCGTGGGTATTAATACATTTCCCACCTTTTTGGACAATGTTTTTAAACCCCGGACCGGTGAATGACCTGGTGGTGTTTATGGTTCGTGGGTTAACTATTCAATTGGTTCAATCAGATGCGTCGATGACTCGACGGTTTCTATATTTAAAATAATGCACAATAAATTTCACAACTTGTGGTGGGTGAGGCAGTAAAAATCTTTGGACTCCAACCCTTGTGCCTAAGGTTTCAGTCTTGCCCAAGCCGTTTTTTTTTTTCCTTTGCTCCCTCTCGTCTTCTTCTCCTCCCCTCTTCTCTCCTTCGCGTCCTCGTCCCCTTCTCCTTTCTCTTCTTCCGTCTCTACCCTTTCCTTTCTCTTATCCATCTAGATGTGTATAAGAGCATTGCCTCCTCCTCCTCCCCTTTCTCCATTTTCTCTGCCTCTCCCTCCCCCGCCCCATATTCCTTTCCCATCTCATCTCCCTTTTCCTCTCTTCAGTCTCCCCTTCCCCTTCCTTTCTCCTTTGTGCTTGATTGAGATTGCTTTTCCTTTTTTATTTGAAAATGCCTAAATCCAAGTCTCTAAGTATTATTGACTTGGAAGCAAAAATGGTAATGTCATACAAAAAATAATCAAGCAAAGTCAGAGAACATGTGACAGCTTATGCCGATCTTTTGCATATGAAGTTGCCTGGATAGATTGTTATTGTTATCAAATAGCTTGGATGATCGGATGGCGATCTCAACAATTGATTCAAGACACTAACAGAATAAAGATATAGCATAGTAGCTCGGCTACCGAACTACGTAAATATATAAGTTAGTCAATTATTTGGTAAACATGTACTAAAAAATCACTATAATCCAAGATATTCGTATATTTGTAAATCAAGTGGAAAAAGGTTCAAAGAAAATATTAAACCTTACTATACAAACCTTTGTAATTCAAAACTGTCACTATCAATATACAAATTAAGAATTCTCGTACAACTTCTTTGTTCTTAGTTTATTCTTATCTAGATTAAATTTTGTATCGTCAATTGATGCCGTCTGTGAGAAAAAAGACAATTTGTGTTTCTTGTTCCTAAACCAATCATCATGGTCAAACGCTCTCTCAAGAAAAAGATACGTAACAAAAGCTTAAATCAAGAGGAAAGGTCCACACGACTTGGATTTTTAAGCCCTGAAAACACAAATCATTCTTAGATATCTATACCTCTAAAGGAAGAAATACTTGAATTTCTTACCAATAATTTTCACGCTATAAAAAAAATTGTTGAAAATCAACAGAATCAACGATTTTCTAGTAAGGAAACGGCAAGTAGTTTGCATCGTCATCAAAAGGCTTTATCTCCTGTTTCAAGGTGTAAGAGTTCTATTTTTTATCAAATAGGTTCGCACCCAAAAAGAACAGGAGATTCTACTTGTTATTTTGGTGATGATTTGAATAAGAAAAAGAATGATTTAATGGTAAAAGTAGATCAAAGAGTGCAAGAACTCTTGGGAAAAAAGACCACACCAACTTTTGAGTTACTCACTGCTGATAAGGATCTATTCATTCTAGCCATCCAAATGAACAAATATTTCTTCATTTTAAGCAACCAGATCTAGACACTTACAAAGGCACCACCGACCCCACAAATCATATTACTCATGTCTCTTCTATAACGAGACTATTTGGATACTTTGATGCAATAACTTGCAAGTTATTTGCAACCACTTTAAGAGAATCAGCTCAGAAATGATTTAAAGAATTGCCTCCTTGTTCAATGGATTCTTTCACTGATCTTACAAAAAAAAATCTTAGATGCCATTCTATGAGTAGGAAAACTATCAAAAGAGAGACGTCATATGTGCAAAATATCTTATAGCGAAAAGATGAGACGGAAAAGCAATAAATTATTTGCTTTAATAATGAAGTTGTGCATATTCACAATGCAGACGAGACTTTGCTTATAGTCACATTCATGAGTGAAATTTGACTACGAATGTTTAATGCTGATCTTGCTTCTTCTATCCCGAAAACATTTGGAGAGCTCTTGCAGACAGCTGATGATTACATTCAAGGAGAAGAATCTAATCAGGCAATAAGGGAACTGTAGAAACCTCGTGACAAGAATTGGAAAATTTTGGTAAGTCCACAAAACCAAAAAAGAAAAAGAGTTCTAAGGAATCTAGTTCCCAAGTTGCTTGGTCTATGATTCCTACAAGTTGGGTAATCAAAACACTTTTTTATAAACGAACTACTATTCTACCTGACAAGGATTTCACGCCTCTCAACACTTCATGAAAGGATATCTTGTATCAAGTTGCGTTGTATAGGGATCATACAACCACTAGCTCCAATTCAATCGAAATTTTATCAGAGAGATCGGTCAAAATATTGTGCTCATCATAGGATCATGGGCATGATACTGAAGAATGCAATAATCTCAAAATTGAGATCAAAAGAGCAATTAAAAATGGACATTTGCAAGAATATATTCTTCGGGCTACTGATCAATTTCGGAGAAATGACAAATGATCTATCCGAGATGATCGACTGCCTCAGCGACAAAATTACCGACCCTTAAATGTTCGACCGAATGAACAGCAAGGACTCTCTGACGACAATAATGATGTAGTTGTAGTCATTGAAACCATTATTGGAGGGAACATTGGAGGAGATTCATCAAATCCAAGGAAAAGATATACTCGGCACACTCCTTGGGGAGAAAGAATTCCAAAAAAGCTCCGTTCACATTTGAATATCAGCTTCACGAATACAAATCTAGTACCTGACCGATATCCCCATGCTAATCCAAAAGTCATACATATGAAAGTTCAAGGATTATCGAGTGTACAAAGTTTTCATTGATAGTGGAAGCTCAGTAGATGTCATTTATTGGTATGCATGGGAGAAAATAGGAATGGACGAAGAATATATCCCTACTACTTAAACCTCCTTTGGTTGGATTTATTGGTGATTCAATCAATGCAGAAGGGTCTATCACATTGCCCTTAACTTTGGGAGAAACGCCTTATTCAAGAACAGAGATGATAAATTTCATGCTTGTTAAGAAAGCGTTGGCCTATAATATGATTTTAGGTCGATCCTTCCTGTACACATTTATAATCCTTCCGTCCGTCTATCACTTAGAGATCAAATTTGCTCAAAGAAATGGAACTGAAAGGTTAGTATGGGAAAACCAACAGGAAGCTAGAGAATATTACATGATGTCTTTATTAGAAGAAAAGCAATTGAGAAATCACCTGATGAAAATACACATCTAAGGTATAAGATTGCTTGAACAACTCCTCTCACAAAGCAATCGAGGTCACTAAAGCCGAAGAGCCTGATGCTGAGTTACCAATTGAAGAAATCTATTTTGATCTAGAGTACCCAGCTAGAAAGCTGGGAATTTATTCTACCCTACAGACCATCCTCAAAGAAGGCTTATTGAATCTTTTGTATGAATTTAAAAATATTTTTGCTTGGTCTCCAGAAAATATGCCTGGAATTCCTTGGGAAATCATAGAGCACAAGCTCGACATTGACTCGTCTCAAAAACCTGTTAAGCAAAAGAAAAGATTTTTCCAGCCAAAACGTAACAAGGTTATTGAGACTGAGGTTGATAAATTGCTTGTGGCTCGGATCATCCGAGAAGAGTTCTACCCAACCTGGCTCTCAAACCTAGTACTTGTATCTAATTTAGATGCTAACTGATGAATGTGTATCGATCATACCGATCTAAATAAAGTCTGTCTTAAGAACAGTTATCCTTTGTCTCGGATCGATATGGTAATAGATTCTTTGGTTGGGTATAAAATAGAATACTTCTTACTGTTGACTTCAAACTCTTATGCAGGAGCAACTTATCAGTGTATGGTCAATAAATTATTCAAAAATCAGATTGGACGAAACATGGAGGTTTATGTTGATAATATGGTTGTAAAAAGTCAAACATATGAAGATACCTTTTCAGATCTCCGAGAGGCTTTCATAATAATTAAATCTATAAATCTTCATCTAAATCCTCTCAAATGCACTTTCGGAGTTCCTTCAAGAAAATTTCTTGGATTTATTGTTTCTTAACAAGAAATATAGGCAAATCCAAAGAAGGTACAAGCCATTACGACATGAAACCTCCTTTCACAATAAAAGATGTACAATGTTTGACAGGATGAATGGCTGCGGTCAACCAATTTTTATCTAAATTGGCAGAGTGAGAACTTCCTTTCTTCCAGGCAATGAAGCAAAAAATTTTAAATAGACCGATTAATGAGAGCAAGCCTTTGAAGAATTAAAATAATACTTGGCTAATATTCCTTGTCTGACTGTTCTGATAAAAAATCAAGTCCTGTCTGTTATATTTGTTAGCAGTCAGTGTAGTTCTTGTATCAGAATGAGACAATGTACAACGTCCGATCTATTTTGTCAGTAAAGTTTCTGCAAAGAGCCGAGCAGAATTATACAAGCATAAAGAAAGTGGCTTTTGATTTAGTGGTTGTTGTTCGAAAATTAAGACCTTATTTTTAGAGTCAAACAATCTTGGTCAATACAAATTGATCCCTCAAAATAGTTTTAGCCAAACCCAATATATCAGGTCATTTGCTCAAATTGTGTGTCGAGCTACTCGAATATGATCTTAAGTTCCAATCTCGCACAGCCATCAAAGCTCACTCTTATTGACTTTCTTGTTGAAAGCATTCTGGCTGAAAATGTAGTGCTAAACATAAAAGAGAAGGTCGGGGAAGAGTATCTGATATGAGAAATATATGTTGACGGGTCATCTAATAAAACCGGTTCAGGGGTTGGGATTGTTATCAAAACACCAGAAGGAAATTGGTTAACATATGCAATTTGATTTGAGTTTCACTAGAAGTTTATCAATAATGAAGCAAAATATGAGACAGTCATAATAGGAATGAAGTTTGCACAAAATATGGGGGTTCAAGACTTTCGGATTAACAATGACTCTTCATTAGTTGTAAATTAGATTCTCGGCAATTTTGAAGTTCAAGAAGTGATACTACAAAAATATCTCGAGAAAGTTAAATAACTTAAGCAACTCATCGTAGAGACTGAATTTGTTAAAAAAATTTCCAAAAAAAAATATATTCATGTCGACGCCTTATCAAAACTTGCTTCAGCTTTTTATGACCACTTGACAAAAGAAGTGTTGGTCAAAGTAAAATCTAAGCGAGCTATGGATGAAGAAGAAATTACTCAAATTGACAATGAACCGAATTGGATGACTTTCTTTGTTGAATATTTGACTCAGGAGAAGCTCCTAGAAGATTGTGTTCAAGCAATGAGGCTATGTATTAGAGCAATACGGAATGAAATACATCAAAGAATATTATATTGTCGTTCATACTTAACTCTTCTACTTAGAGATGTTTATCACCAGAAGAGGTGAACTATGTGCTATAGGAAATACATGAAGGGATCTACGGAAGTCACATAGGAGCTCAGAGTCTTGCGCAAAAAGCAATACTCATTGAATACTACTGGCCTACAATGTATCATGATCTCATCAGATCGTAAAATATTGTCGTAAGTGTCAGATACATACTCCTATAATATGAAAGCCTACTACAGGGATGACTTTTATTCTTGGATCCTGTCCCGTATAGTAGTGGGAACTCGACATATTGGAACCTTTTCCGTAGGAACAGGAAATTTTAAGTTCTTGATCATGGTTGTTGACTATTTCTCCAAGTGAATTAAAGCTGAACCTCTTTGTTCAATTTTAGAAACCAATGTTAAAAAGTTCTTTTGGAAAAACATTACTGTAGGTATGGAATTCTCCGAGACATAATCACATATAATGGCACCCAGTTCGTCGGAAAACTATTCAGACCATTTTGTGAAAAATTGAGAATACAAATGCATACAACCTAATCAGTAGCTTATCCTCAAACTAACGGTCAGGCTGAGCTTTCTAATCAAATATTGTTGATCGGCCTAAAAACCTACCTTGGCCGAGCAAATGAGCATGGGTTCAAGAGTTGTCGAGTGTTTTATGGTCACACCGAACAACTCCTCGGACACCACATGAAGAAATACCTTTCAGTTTGGTGTACAAATCTGAAATCGTCATCCTACCCAAAATAGGACTTCGTTCAGCGAGAACTACAAGTTCATCCCGAACTAACAATGAAGAGATCATAAAAATTGATTTGCACCTCCTAGAAGAACGAAGACTAGTTGCTATTGTCTGAGATGCAACTTATAAGCAACGTCTCAAAAAGTATTATGAATCCGCTATTCGATTGAGATACTACCAACTGGAGATCTTGTTCTTCAAAAAAATGAGTTTAGTCGAGCATATGGAAGTCATAAATTTGATGCAAATTGGAAAGACCCATATCAGATAATTGAATCACGTTCATCTGGATATTACAAGTTCAGCTGATCAGTTTGGATAAATTATTCCTCGTATGTGGAATATCACTAATCTAAAGAAAATATTAGAAGGGAATATGAAAATACTAATCTATTCCTTGTAAAAAAAAAAATTCATACAAATTTTATTCATCTTCATTTTTCACTAAAACTTCTCTACGTACATTCTCCTCTGTACGAGGTTTAAAAAAAATATCTCCTAACTCAGTAACAAAAGCTCGATCTATGTCTTCATTGTAATCAAGAAAATAGCTAAAATCTAAGGGACGATTTAGAAATCTCTTCTTCCAAAACTTCCTTAAAACCTAAGGCACAGGCTTGCTGACAAAAGGTCATCAGATCTCCCTTTAGAGCCTGAGAGCCTAGGTACTGATTAACACAGGATACTAGGAAAGAGGAAGATGAAGAGAAAGGCAGGCCGAATCTCAGCTGCTCAAGTTCTGACTTGTATTATTAGCCTCTTCTTGCTTCAAGCTTAGATTCTCGCCCATCTGCTTCACTCGTTCCCTAAGTTCAGTCTTAGTTCTTCCTCATATTTGCTTTGCAACTCAATTGTGGAAGGAGATAGATCACTGGGGTTCTTCATGCTCGCAGCTAGAGTTAAAACTTTAAGCCAAAGCTTATGGCAGTTGGAAAGAAAAACGACATCACCTTCTCGTAAATGGTGTCAGTGAGAGCCATTTTAGTATCTCCTCAAGGGTAGACGCAGGAATTGTACCTTGAGGGGGTATGACTTAACAGCCACATAATTATTAAGGTTAATTTATATTTCTCTAGAAAATTTAGGGGGGTGAAATATAAATTTTATAAGGATACAAATTCAGTTTTAAAAATTTTAAAGGGCAAAATTAATAATTTCTAGAATTTTGGGAGAGGGGCGGTGGCCCTCGCCCGCCCCCTTTAAATCCATCCCTGTATTCCCTGTTGACCTTCTTTTGTAGATAGAATCTTCAATGAGTGGAAACTGTTAGCACAGTATACAATCTCTAAACTAAGGAAGGTATAGAGAAGAATCTATAGAGGTACTGTATGCCAATCAAACTACGCTTTACACGAACCAACTGAACCTTTCCTAAGAGCTATTGCTCTGATACCATGAAAGAGTTGAAAAGACTTTTTTCGAATTAGGTGAAGGATGTGTATATCCATGGTTGAGATAATCTATTTAATTAAATAGAATACAAGCTTCTGGTAATGTAAAAACGTAGGGGTCGAGTTGTTTTGCATTAATGGGGCTTTGAGGGGTGCGTCTTCTGTTTCCCTTATCAAGTAAGCCACACCTAACCGCCCTTGATGCCATCTTATCTTGGAGGTCTCGGTTTCCAATCCCCCTATTTATTAGTAAAGCTTTTCAATCAGCGAGTAAAAGAACTTCTTAGAAAAAATGCCTGTAAGTAGGTGTATTCTGTGAACAACACGAGCTCTTTTGACAGAAAAGCAAAAACGTCCTTTGTCCTTCACTAGCCGAAGACTATGGGGATCTGGGATTTGAGAACACTGAATGACGACACTCAATTAACAGGACCAATCTCTCAAATACAGTAGCATAAAGATGTTTTTGACCCATTTTTTTATTCTTTGCTGATTTCTCTCAATGAAATTTGCCATGTTGCACTAAGTTACTTACGGATGTATGCTTGCGGAATGGGGTTGAGGGTATGTGAGCCTGAAAGGACTCAGATGGCTAAGCTAGGTTAGCGTCGAAACTAGGGTTTGAACAGACAAAGCACAACAAAATCAGAATAAGGGATATTTGTTTTGTTCTACCAATTTTTGCTCTCCATTCACCACTCCAATGGGGCATGCTTCACTCTTACTACAGGACATTTACCTAGCCAAGGCTTAGATCCAGCTCTACCATGCTTCTTTCTCTTCCAACTATTGCTTTAGAGTTTCTTCGTTAGTAGTTGATTTTTGTAGTTGATCGTTTAATGCATAACCTACTTCTCGAATCTCAAACAACGTTAGTATTCTTCGCTCATAGCATTCCCTAGCTGCAAAAAACAAAATATGTATGAAAACAAATCTTACTACATAAAATGATTGAGTTCCAGCTTCAGTTTGTAGCAGATCAGTAGGAAAGTTGGCTACATATGCTTGATCTCGATGAGAAAAATCAGTATCGAGCCAATGATTTGCTACACGACCATATTTTCTTGGTCATTTACGATCAAGGACTATAAAGAATTCAATGGAGTCCTGTCCAACTTGCCATCTATATCTCTGATCAGTTATACCGATCTAGCTATCCAAAGAAAACCTTAAGATTCACTGGAACCCTATTATTTCTCAGGAGTCCATTCTCTAGTCCCTAAAACTGCACGCCAAGCAATCACTTCGTTATTTTCTAGAATGCAAAATACCCTAGGTTTATATAATCAAGGACAGAAAGATCCACCTAGAACTGGCAAAACAGAAGATGGAGTTCTAATTAGTGGTATCACAGGGGGAATAAAAGAAGAATATGAAGGGTCTCTTCACTTATGCTGACGAGCAACCAAGAGAGGAACTGTAGAGTCTTGTTCTTCGATTTTCTCCACTGAGGTCAAATCCGACCTCTTCCTCTTTGGAACTACAGCAATAGGTGCTTTACCTTTTTGAGTAATTGTTATCGAGCTAGAGTCGTTTCCTGCTTCTTGGTTGCTCGACAGAAAATGATCCACTATCTGGACCGATTTGGGGACGGTTGAACTAGATCTTTCTGTCAAAGAGCCAAAGAGCATCAACTTCACTAAAACTACTAATTACTTTCTCAAAACAACATTAAAGCATATCAATAGAAAGCAAAACACATCTAGAACATGTATAATAATTAGATGTACTTACTTCTATTAAAGTTTTCTAGATGAGATGTTCTTTTAACCAACTCGGCCTATATCAGTAGATTGTCATCTACTATGAAGTTTTTGCCCCCAAAAAGAATGGTTGAGTTGGATTGATCTAATTTGGTTATCCCTTGAAAAGACTCTTGGTCCAATTCTCCCAAAGGGTCGGAGTTTAGAATTGGATCACGATCAGAGAAAGACCACTTTGATTTAATCTTCTCCACTCGAGGAGGAGGCCATTGATTAGAATGAATATTCAAGATTTAAAGGAAATTTAAAAATCACAAAGAAAAGAGAAAGAAATTGCTAGGAAAGTTCAATGAGTTTTTGAAAACCAAATGAAAAGAAAATTTTTGATTCCTTGACAAAGGAATATTTATAAGTTAGTTTCAAAAAGGCTGACTTTTTAAATTCTTGAAAAACGAAGCATTGCGTCCAGTAGTAACTGCCCCAATAATAAATGTACCAAAAAATATGCACGTCTTTTCATAAAAAGAAATGAGTTATAATTTTTCATAAATTGGTAACGGTTTAATTCTTATCTGAACTACAATATTATACTTCGGACTTCTTGTGATCAAAAGAGTAAAGGTCGACCTGCCAAAATACTCCAAATAGTTCGGCCGAATGAGGGCTAGCTTGCCAAAATGCTTTAAGTGGCTTTAAGTCCCTAATTTGATGATATCAATTAAATATCAGGCTCGTTGACGTGCTCAATTCTCCATTTATAATACGGACATGCTCGATCACGATACGAGGATGATCCAAAAGAAAAAATTACACAGCTATTTTTCAAAAAGAGATTGATTATATAGAAGGAGGCCGCGTTGGATGACCTAGAAGATTAGATTAGATCAGATTAGATCAAAAGAAGATCAAAGTACAAGTTTTGATACAAATAAGATCAGATCTTTATTTTATAAAGGTTGATCTACAATGATGAATAGAATATTACAAGTCTTATTCAAAATAGGAATACAAATGATGAGAATATTGAAGTCAAGTTATTTTATTACTTATTCAGCAAAAAAGATTACAAGATCCTAATCTACTATTTTTGATCTCCTTCTATCTGCTTGACTAAAGGATTTTCAATCGAGATAGGAGTTCTTGTTACATTCTGATTTTCAAAATTAAAAAAGGTTAGAGGATCCTGTTCTATATCAAGAAGATCTACATCGAAAGAAAAATAGGGTCGACTACTCACAGATGCTAATAACTCTGAAATATTTACCTCTTGCTCTCTTCGACCTCTGCATCATTCTGCTTCCTCAACTTCTTCAATTACTTCAATAACTTCTTCTGGCAAGATGCTCTGAGTAAGAGAAGAAGTTGATTTGGACTTCCTGAACTCTATACCCAATTCGGTCATTCGATCAAAAGTGGCAGCAATATTAAAATAAAGAAAATTGTTATTATTGAATTCCAAACTAGGAAATTGAGCTCGGATGTCATCCAAGGCTTTGCCAAATCTAGCTTTGGCACTTATAGTGCAGAATTTTCCTAAGTCATAGCTTAGGGCCTTGGATACTAAAAAAGAGTTGACGTCTTGGAGAGGAAGTTGCTCTATCAAATTTTGAATGAAAACTTGATTCTAAGAAAGTTTGGATTGAAGTCCTTGTATTCTGTTTGAGCAGCACTCAGCTCAGCTGACTTAGAAGAAAGACTCTGAGAGACTTGCTTGTGATCCTCTTCCATTTTTACTATCTCAGTAGAATGAGAGGATTGGAGTTCTCTATATTGATTGTTTAACTTCTCTTCTAGTTCGGCCTACATCTACTAGAAGATATCATTGTGCTTTTTCTGCTCGGCGAATCTCATCTTCTCTATCTGATTAGCCTTTTTATTATTTATCTTTTCTATAGCTTTCTCCAAGTCAAAAAACTTTTGCTTGTCTTCCAACCAGGACAACATTATGCTACGAAGGTAGCAACCAGACAAAAACTAATTTGAACTACCTCGAATTGCTTTTAAATTTATCCGGACAGGCTTCAAACTCCAACTTATCACCCTTAAGGAAGGCCGCGAACAAATAATCGACACTTTTGGTTGACCCACCAATTTAATCGTCTTCAAAGATTGGCCAATTGTGGATAAAACGTTGAGTCTCAGAAGTGGAGGATTCCATTGGTTCTTTCCCACTTCTAGAATCATGAATCATTTATGCTGTCTCTTTATCTTGTTTGGGACTATCCATCAAAATAATTAGAGGAGGATCTCCTACAACTGGTAGAGCCTCAATCTCAGGAAGAGGATTGTCAACCCTTTCAGGAGATTGAGAAACTTTTCTTTTAACAAACTTAGTAGACATTTCCTCTTCTCTTTGAGGAATTGACTCAGATTTCACTATTACCTGGGGATCGGGAATTCAAGATTTGGAGTTTCCAGAAATCACTCCTCTCTCTTTGAGATTTAATGGATCTGTAGGGTTTTTTTTCTTTCAAATTCTTTTGATGATTTTCTTTGAAGCATTTCTTGTTAACATAACAGGTCCCAGGTTAAATTTAACCCTAGTTGGGACATTATCAGTCAAACTTTGTCTTGACTCAATAGCCATGAAATTTTTCAAAGAAAAAGAGCAAGAGAAGAAGATTCAAAGATAAATTTTCAGAAATTTTTGTTGAAAATTGCGAATTAGATTGAAGTGAACAAAAAAGGTGCTTTTTTGGAGATTAAATATTCAAAAAGCCTGAAACGAAGCGACACCTAGATGAAATGGGACCACGCGTATTTAATGAGAATTTTCAAAAGATGTGACGGCTAAATAAATGTCTAAAAGGAATAATTTTTCGATAAAATCTGATCTACGATTCAGATCTCTGTAGAGGAGGCTTCTGATGATACAAAAAATAATCAAGCATAGCTAGAGGACATGTGGCAGCTATGCCAACCTCCTGCATATGAAGTTGCCCGGATAGATTGTTATTGTTATAAAATAGCTTAGATGATTGGATGCCGATCTCAACAATGACTCAAGAAACTAGCAGAATAAAGATAGCATAGTAGCTCGACTACCGAACTACTTAAATATATAAGCCGGTCAATTATTCAGTAAACATGTACTAAAAAATCACTATAAATCCAAGATATTCGTACATTTGTAAACCAAGTGAAAAAAGATTCAAAGAAAACATTAAGCCTTACTATACAAACCTTTGTAATTCAAAACTGTCGCTATCAATATACAAATCAAGAATTTCCCTACAACTTTATTCTTACTTTCTTCCTATCTAAACTAAATTATGTATCGTCAATGATGATTTGATATGTTTGATTGGTTTTTACTGAAAAACTGAAAAAAAAAAAAAAAAAAAAAAAAGTGACAGAACTGTTGTTTCGAAGTTTCATGGGATTGTGGTCGGAATTGGATTTGGTAACACTCCCTTTGCAAATGCCGGGAAACTCCAAAACCAATCCTAACCGGTTCATACCGGTTTTTACCGACTTTTAGTCATTTTCAGTTATTATGCTTAATCAAACTGGTGTGACATCTAATTTCTAGTTTAACCACTTAAATTGGCTAATTCAGTCTGAATTTAAAAACACTGCTTTTGGGATTTTTTCCAATGGGAGGTTTTCATCTTATATTTTGCTCACAACACAGTTTCCCCTTTTCCAGATTCAGACATGCCATCTCTTTTACTTGCTAGTTAGGAGACCTCGCTGACATTGGTATAGTAGTTTCGGTATAGAATCAAGGAATGCAACGGGATAGGTCCCATATGGTATTCAACAGTCAACACTTCTGACTTACTAGGATACTGGGTTAAATATTAACTTGAAAGCTAAAATAGGTGAGGTATAATTTTTTAGCTAAAGGGAATATTCCTACAAACACCTACAATCATGCCAACCCTTAAGAGGGGGAATTTCTGTATCTATCCCATTAGAGGGTTTCCTCCTGGGTCTCACATGCTACTCACCTATTTTAGCTACTCAGCCGAACATTCACCTCACCAAAGAAATGGGCCGATACAAAATGTTCTTGCAGTTAAGTTTTGCTGCCTTTGCTCA
This sequence comes from Cinchona pubescens, assembly GCA_025175665.1. Classification (NCBI taxonomy): domain Eukaryota; kingdom Viridiplantae; phylum Streptophyta; class Magnoliopsida; order Gentianales; family Rubiaceae; genus Cinchona; species Cinchona pubescens. Next base: position 158,712 of record JANKKI010000014.1, read on the forward strand.
CCATTGCTTAAATGCTTAATGACGTTACAGCTGAGTAGGGAAATATCACGGAAGCCAATATCAATATCTTCCTTCCGGTTCCAAATACAATCAAATAACACGTTTGCCGTATCATTGTGGGGATCTCACAAAGAGAGTGATAGTAGCAAGACAAACATATTCGAAGTAATATTCAAGAAAACATAGATGAGAGGACTTTCCACCCAACTGCATATTCTCTTTGCACTTGAGCCAGTCGCAAATTATACAAATAGGTCTGTTCTTTTTCTTCTACAACGTCTTCATAATTAGGCAAATTAAATGTAGTATGACAAAGAAATTTGTGTGGCTTACCAACTTCAAAAAAACAAATTCCCTTTCTAGATCCTGGACTCGGACAACATAAGGTTGCTGCAGGCATATACAGAATCAAGTGGGACTTTCTATAAATTCAGTTTCATTGTAGCAAAAGAAGCTGCAATTTCCAGTGCTTCCCTGACATGTGATATATGAGATCCCTGAAAGGGTTAAAAAGCACAGATAGGTAAAATAACTCTCCAAGTTATCCTCACCCCCAGAAGAAATCTCAAGAATATTTACGAATCAGAATTTGTATGAAAATTATATTGCACAAGCTTGAAAATTGTAAACCTGGCCTTGAGCAAGACAACCCTTTCCTCCTCCTTTACCATTCAAAGGCACTAATGCTGCAGTCAGCCATTCCTTAGCATTCAGCTTCTTATATTGATCACTTTTCTCAGGAACCCCAGCACATACCACAGCTTTGTTCGCAGTTTCATCTTTGCTGATGATCATAATTGCCATGCCCTGTTAATCCACAAGGACAGTCAAGAGGAGTTCACATTGATAGATCAAAGTAAAATTTTACAAGGACCCAACATATATTAACCTTCTGTTCTGTCACTTTAAGAACTGCTTCACGAATTGCAGTAGTATCCGCACCAACGTTAACATGAGTGACGCAGTAGGCCTTTCCATCAGATGAGGAAACTTCTGCCTCTTTTAATGAGGCTTTAACGGCGTTATGGATATTCTCTTCAGCAATCTTCTTTTTGGCTTTAATGACTTGATTCTGCCATGAAACACAGATTACTTTTTATTCTCTTTCCTACCTCCTGCTATTATTACCACTTTAAATTTACTTAAAAAGAGCAAAAGAACTCAACAGGTATAAACACTGACAGAATTAAAGAGCTGCACAAGAAGTACCTGAAGTACAGAAATTCTGGCCTTGAGATCAGCCTTCTTGACTGTAGGAATAACAGCACCTTCCACACGACCATTCAATTTAGTGACCCTCTGGAATCAATAAAATGAGACAAAAGCTTAGTCTCAGAAATCAGTTAATCAAAAAGGGCAAAAATATAAAATCTAAAACATGGATAAAGTCGGCAGCAAATCTAAAAGTGCGAGGGATAATTTCATATATAAGAAATGCAATTCTAAAATTTGCAGCTATCATAGCAATTAGACAACAAGAAGCAAGAAAGCAAGTAGTAATCAATAATTACCACTGTAAACTCAAACTTGATGCTCAGCAAGTTAGAAGATTGGTTGAAAAACTAATTGACAGTTACTAAATTGGATATTGAGCTTTTATTGTTTGTGTGGTTAGCCAGTTTCTAAATTCTCCAACGGCCTGCCATTGGAATGCAGTTATTCGTATATTATGATAGTCTTAAAGGTGCCTGTGCAAATTAAGGATATACAAATGCAGATTGGGCAGGATATTTTCCTAATAGGAGTGGTCCACAACCTGATGTGTATTTGTTGGAGGAAATCTAGTATCCTGGAAGAGCAAAAAATCTGTTCAGCTCTTCATACATGCTCTGAACTAGTCTCCCATAAAAGGACAAATCATGTTCTTGAAAGGATATAGGAGAATTTTATTCGCACATCATATGCATCTGTTAAAACAGGGCAGAATCTAGCAGATTTGTTCACTAAATCCTCGTAGTTCTAGAATGAATTTTATTTTTGGCAAGCTAGGAGGCATATGATGTACATACACCAGCTTGCAGGGGGAAGTTAGAAGCATTTAAGTGTAGTTGGCTAACTTGAAATATTTGTCTCTAGATTCTAGTGATCTGAATAATATTGGTTAATGTATACAACTCATTTGCAATTTCATGGATCTATGCACCAGAAAAAGATTTAAGAGGATAACTCTAGGTTCATCCAACTACAAACTCCTGCACAGAAGCCAAAGATTTTTCAAAGAAAAGTTCAACTCCTTTGTCATGGGAGCTAATATTCTTGTGCAGCAAAGATGGAACCTGTTCTTAGAGAATAAACATATGTTTCTGAGAAATACAAAGAACCGGGCTCAAAAGCATAATCTACAGTTAAGAGAAAATTAAATAAGACTACCGCCTGCATTGATTTTTATTCGAAAGGCAATTCTCATTCCCAAGGACTGGCCTGATTAGACATCTTTTTGTTCCAAATTTACAGATATGGAAAGTCATCAAAACTGCCTACTGTAGAGTAAATAAGAACCATTGGGAATACATACTTTTCCTCTTTAGGCTACGGCACTTGCACTTGCATTATGGTTCTTAAAAACTTCAGATCTGTCAAGCTATTGCAACAGGAACAAAGAAAAGACCATGGTAAGGTTTTCCAAATTGGATACACTTCATTTGCCTATCGAACTAAAGGGCTCAGGTCTCAATATTCAGACTACAAAAGGAGACTAATGTCCTCTTCTCACGACTAAGCCAAAGTGTGAGATCCAATGGAGTCAATACAAGGTGTTTAAATTACAGCCTCAAATTGGATGCTAATAAACGAAAGTCAATCATACCAAAAGAAAAGGCATACCAGGTCAATAAGGTCAGAATAATGTTTTTCACTAGCAAAAAAAAAAAAGAAATACTATCAAGATACCCGAAAGACAAGGCATACCTGTTTCAAAAGAATAAAGTAAATAAGCACCTACCTGTTCCAGTAAGCTTCCTTCAGTCTTAAATGTTTCGTTTACTTCCTGCTCAACTAAAGAAGCCAATTCCATAGCATTTAAAGCATAACCCATTGTGACAGCAGTAATTCTACGAATTCCCTTAGCAATGCCTTCTTCAGATAAAAGAGCAAAAGCTTTGGCCTCTCGTGTATTTGAGATATGGGTCCCTGAGCAAGTCAGTAAAATCAAGCTTGCAAGAATTCCCAATTGAAAATCAGTACAAGAAAACTTGTACCTCCACAGAGTTCTGCCGATATTGATAACCAATTTTCACTCTCTGGATTATCCAGCAGATCTTCCACGCTTCGTCCAATTGCAACTATTCTAACTGGATCAGGATAAACCTGCAACCAAAAACATAAATAAATAAATAAAAGCAACCCACAAAAGATAATTCCACAAGAATACATTGCTGAATAATACTTAAATATAGAAAGGATTCTAATAATACACATGCAAAAATGAAGCTTACTTCTCCAAAAACAGCCCGCAAACCATTGATGCGCTTTGCCTCTGCTAATTTTGCGTCCATTGAGAATACATCCATTTCCGTTTTAATTTGTTCATTCACAATAGTTTCAATTTTTCTAAGTTCCTCAGGCTTCACAGGCTTGCCTGTTCAGAATTTATGGCATAAGAATGTGCCTCTTGAGGACATTGTCTATTAGTACATAACAATGCTATTTAGAATTTAAAGAATAAATCTTGCACGCTAACTAACCATGGGAAAAGTCGAATCTCAATTTTTCAGGAAGAACGATAGAACCTTTCTGATCAACATGGTTTCCAAGTACTTCCTGCACTCATCCCACAGCAATTTCTAGTGACAACTCTATTGATCCACAACACGACTACAGCACATTTAGCGAAGACACAACACTTTACGGGACCTCACAAGATAATAACCATTCAAAATAAGAAACTTACCCTCAGAGCAAAATTTAATATGTGGGTACAGGTATGGTTCGGAGCAATAAGGGCACGCCTGTCGTAGTCAACCTGCTCAATTCACCAGAAACCAGCATATAATAGGAGAAACAAAGCACAGACATGCATGAACCTATGCAGAAGTCTATACATCATACAAGATGCAACAAGAAAGAAAACTCACCTTACAAATTACTTTATCACCAATGCTGAATCTATCAGTCCTTCCACAGAAAGAACCAATATGAACAACAAATCCTCCAAAGATTTGAACATCACTAACTTGGAACAATCCTGAAGGGCCTTCAAGAAATCCAGTATCATATATCTATAGCCAAAATAACAGCTTTAGATGTAAGAATATCTCTATATTGGATAAGCAATGTAATTGCCACAAGACAGAAGTTACACATAAATCAATCCCATCTCAGATCTGCACCTTATGAAATTGACAAGGATAGAAAGAAATAGAATTGCAAAAGATTCACCAATGCTTCAGATATAAAGAAGCTGCCTCAAATACTCAGATTTCAGATTAACGCAGAAAAGCTTTTCGGATCTAGACCACAGATTTAATTAAAATTCCTATACAGAAATCTTCCGTGTATAATCAACATTATGAGCTTGTCTGAAGGAATTCTATGCATTAAAACTTACATCTGAGGACCTTGCACAATTTTAAAACACACAGTGCCAGCAACAAACTACATGTAATACATACATTATACACTCAGGCGCAGAGAACTAGAATGTAGAGAACAGGAGTTGCCATTTGTCATATGCTGCCTGTGATAGGGGCGAGTTAATTTAGAGAAGGTATAACAATTTTGTTGTGTAGAACTTTATGATACAACTGAAATAAAGCAAGGAGTATCTGTATATGAAGAATGTTTTCTTGTTGTGATTCTTATTGATGAGTAGTAAAAAATCCAAAGAAACAGAAGAAAGGAGAAAAATTTTAACATGTCTATGTAAAGATAGAATCCAACATCATTTCCATTGATTTTGCCAAACCAAGAATACTCACAACCGTATCTTTAGCAAAGACGACCAGGAGACGAGCAAACTAAATGATTAAAGAAATTTATTGATGAAGAATACATGGTATTCAGTTGGAACAAATACTTAATATTACAGCCATATATGACCTCGTAAATCAGAAATTTCCTAATTGAAGAAATCTCTTTAGGCCATAACCACTAGCTGTGATCAATTTAACTTTCTAAAATGAGCATAATACCTTTGTCATACAAAATTAAACAAAACTTGCTCAATCTATAAAACTACCACCACTGATTGACATTAAAGACAATCCAATACCATGGGCCTACCACTATAGAAAATGTTTGCAAGCATCACAGCTTTGAAAGCAACAAAAAGAGTAAATCATATCTATAAGGGATTTCTACCTAAAAGAATGTTCAAGTCAACATATTTTGGACATATCTGAGTTAATAGAAGAGCTCTATCTTATTTAGCTTTAAACTTAAAACAAAGAGTTTAGTGAATGATGATTCTCTCTTAGATTTCTTGCTAACTAATCAAGCTACTAGGACACTGCGATAACTATTTGAGCAGCGGTAATTTTTTTAAAATCAAAAGTAGCTGAATACAACAGATAGGACAGCAGTTTACCTGACCACCTTGCTCTGCATAAAAGGTTGTAGATTCGAGAATGATACCGACTTTAAAATCACCAGAAGCACTTTCAAAGAACTCATTCCCTCCATAAATAGCTTTTATCTCACTTTCATGATCCTGAAAGTATAAACCAAGGTTGAAAAGATGAGTTAAATGTTTTAAATGTTCCAAACAATGACATAAATTTGCCAAGACCCTTTGCTAGAAAAGATGTTACTTTTCCTTCATTGAATTTTGGGATTTGCTTCAATATCAATAGAGTAAGAGGAACAAAAAATTGGACAGCTTATCAATTGAAGAATAATTACACCCAAAAAATAAAAAAATAAAGCGCCTATCCATGTTTCTGTATGCCACTTGCACCATCTTATTACTGTCTAATCAAATACTAATTCAACCAACCCACTCGCCAGAATACAGCATAAGAAAGCACATTTTACTAAATCAAACTGAATCAACAAGTTAGCAACTAAACCACATTTTTTACAACCCTCCTGAATAAAGAGCCATTTGTGTATCTAATCAAGGACCAAAAAGACCATACACATGACGATGGAATATGCAATGCTACAAATTTAACAAGGTCACCCAAAATAATTAAACAAAATATGCAAATTTATATTTGTATACTAAAATAATTCTGACAATGCAAATTTTGAGAACGACCATTATGCGGTTGTCTAGGGTCGGGAAAGAATGAACAGAAATCTTTAATAGTCAGGTAATCAAGATTATCAGAGATACCATATTGTTGTGCTTTCAGTTCTTCTCTAAAGGACTTTGCTTATATCTGCTTAACATGTCTTGACAAATGAACAGAAAAACCGGGTCAACATTGAAGTAACCTATCAAAATTTTAATTTCCTGGCTTTTCCAGAAATGGAAAATAGCTTTGAAGTGAAGCCAACTGGTTACAAGGAAAATATGACTGGGACTTTAAAGTTAAATAACACATGCAGAAACAAACATTTAACCCCTTTGTATCCCTCCCACATACAAAATAAAAACAAAAAGGAAACAGAGGACCTTGAATGGAAAAAATGAGTTAAATAACTTAATGCAGATGAATTCATTTGTCAACAATGGGGACTGATAAACAAACCTGAAACCATGTATATTTAAATGCGTCATTTGTTGTGTCAACACCTTTCTTGCGCAAAGCTGTGGTAGCATCAGCATCCATTTCGATACCAATTTCAGCTTGCTACCATAATTAAATCAGAACACAAATAGTTTATAAACTTGTCAGAGAAAAACCCTTCTCAATTCTGTTCAGACATTTGTCTGATGCTATTTTAGCATTCCTAAAACTTTTTGCAAGGGACAACCACAATACAAGTTAGATAGAAATGCACCAGCACTAGATCCCACTGCGGTATATATAATTCCAATCATTTCAAGAAGAATATATTACAAAGACTACCTTATTCTGAGCATTTCTTGATCTTTCCCTTGCCTCACTCATCGCAATATTAAAAGCATTGATATCAACCACCAAGCCTCTTTCTTCAGCCATCAACTGGTAAAACAACAGTACAATAGTTAAGATTATGGTTTTGCACCCCAATATACAAGAGCGCCCCACACACAAACATAGTGAGAGAAAGGTAGAGGCCACAGGCCTCCATCACCTGAGTAAGATCTAAAGGAAAGCCATAAGTATCCCATAACACGAATGCATCCTGCAACCAACAAAGCAACACAGTAAAAGGTCAAAACACAAGCTTGACTAAATCTATGGGCATTTCAAATTATCTGCAATTAACAGGTGGGAAACATGAATTAAAAAGAATCAAGCAAATATTGCCAAAAGCTTTATAAAAAAGGGAGCACCAGTGTAAACTGATGACTGAAAACAAAAAGACAAATATCAAGACACTGAATTTCATAACTTCATAAAATTTTACAGGGAAGTTTTAAGGAGTACAATGTATCCACGAGATTACAAGATAACAGACCACAGCATTTGAGGAATACGAAAGTGGCAGAGATGATAGAAATATGACAAAAATTGTCTTGATTTTAATTAAAATTTCCCTCAGAAGTGCCTCCCAATGCTAATGCTTTCTCACATTACAAATAACACCACCTGGTTTTCTTTTGAAGTAAATGACCCGATTGCAAAGCTCACAGAAGAGTACAACCATAAGAATAGTAGAGCAACAGATTTGCTTGCAAAAAAGGATATGTTTCCAACATCAACCTTTGCAATGTCGAAAACTCCCTCTGTAAGGCTATTCCAAGATGTAAAATTTTGAATGGAGTATTGGAGAGGCAATCTTAAAAATTACGAAAAAGTAAAATGCTAACCATGTATTAGCATAAGTTGATAGAGCTCCAAGAAGCTACTGGGGATAATATCTGATTTTAGAACTGATAGATATAGAAAGTTTAGATTCCAGAAACAAGTACTGAGACATAATCTAGGCAAGGAAATCAATAGGAGCTTTGGAGGAAGCAAGAGCAAGGGAAGTAGAAATTCTAGGAATCCACCTACATTTCTTTAGGATTGACAACCCCTAGTGCTATTACAATATACATTCAGAGATATAAAGAGCTACCCTTGAAGGCTAAGTCTTCTTAATTGCAGCTAAGCAAACCTAGCAACTGCAAAAGTTAAAATCTCAAAGCGCATGCAGTCAAGTTGAATTCGACTTCAACAGTTAAAACTTAGATTACTATAAACTCTACCTTCCAATACAACAAATACTACAATACAGCCACTTACAGAAAACATAAGATACGCTAAGCTGAAACACTAAAGCCGCAAGAATGTCCAAAATTTTATAATTCTCTGGAATTTCTCAAATACTCTTAATTCTTTTCTTTTCATTCTGTATGCCAAGTACAATGTTCATAGTGAGCTCATTCTAGAGAATGCTATAATAAATATTATGGTAGATTTCACAAATCTGTAAAGGAGTGCACGAATGAACAAGGAGGTTAATGGAAAAGCAACAGAAACATCTACGGCTTTATTTCAGAATATAAACAAATTTAGTCAGCACATGACTCATGATTTCAACACTAAGGACCAAAAGAATCCAGCAGAACAGTCTGCTCATCCCATTCCAAAAATATTGTCAATCTTTCCATATCAATGTCATCTACCAAAAGTAATCCATTTACTTCTATTTTACAATTCAACCTTGAGCCTTCACACTCTAGTTACCTCTGTTTCAACAGTAAAAGACCTGGGCACATCAGTAAGCTTTCAAAATTTTAGATGCTGCTTGTCAGGATGATACTAAATCACTTTACAACAAAAGTAAATTCTGAAGAACCGCAAGATTTCACAGCCTAGGATGTAAAGAATCATCAATCACCTTCATCTAGCAACGGCATCCAATAGAAGAAGTGTTACAACATGCTTGTGATATATCATTTGCTACACTTATTAACACATTAAAATTTATATCTTGGAAAGCAGGCACCACATTCAGCTGCTATAGCCATGAACCATCCACAATATAAGAATATTGGGGAGAAAAAACAGAAGGAAAGAGGAAAAGTAATGCTCCCTCCATCCCATTTATATTGTCACACTTCCCATTTTTGGATGTCCCAACAAAAATATCCCCTTACCTTACATGGACGATTTACTTTGTTGAAATTTCAAATTTATCCTTCCAAACATTCAAAGTATTCCCAACTCCAATAACCAATGGGCCCCAATAATCAATTTATCATCCCTCTTTTCTATCTTCTCTCTCCTCACTCCCCCCAATTAAAACTTTCCAATTTCAAATATTTGTCATTTAATGATGTCCAGTCAATTCAACTTAATAAGGGCATTTGTGTCCATTTGATAGAAATTTATAGTTACCTAAAACTTTGTGCAAATGTGTAAGGTCACAGGATTATATTGGAACGGAGGGAGTAATAGTTACCTGTCCACTCAACATCTTTCCTTGAACATCTTGAGCAGCCTTTTTAAACTTCTCAATTCCCTGAAGACAACATATATAAGATATACTTGTTCAAATGGTTCCAAGAAAATACAGGAATATCAGAACTAGAATTATTAAAAAAAGGGCCATTAACTCCCTCCAAACGTGAGTAATTGATAAACAAAGAAAAGAGCCACAAAACCAAAAAAAAAAATGTCAAGAATCAACCTTTCCATCTGGCATAAATAACTCAAATAGCATTCTCCCAAAAAACAAAATCACTGTTAAAGGAACATGATTAGATAAATGTTGCATAACATTAAAAGGAAATGAATTTTAAGAAAATTGACAGTTGTATGGTGATACACTCCCAGACAAAATGAAAAGGACACTCAGAAAAACTCTTAAAAATGGACAGTGATGTGGTACCAAATTATGCTCTGAGAGATGATGCACTCTATTATCACTGTAAAGCTCAACTTCTAGGCAGAAATTAAAAAGCCTTCAACAAGGACCCAAGTTAATAAACAGGAGATTGCAACTACATTGAATCCTCCTGTGTCCCTCCCAATCTTCATAGCTAAGTTGAATCTTTTAACATTAGATGGCAATATTACTATAATTGATAATCCATGACAGCCTGACTACCTTACTTCTAGCCATTACACAAAGTCCTATGAAAATGCAAAATTTTGCAGCCACATGCCCTTGAATGCTGAATGCCAAGGAATGGTTCTAGTTGTGTAGAAGTGTGACTTGCAATGAATCAAGACTCACATCCACAGCACATTTGTGTATTTCAACTTATTAATGATACAGTTTTGGAAACACTAAAAGCTTGACGTACTGTTACCCAAGCATATTTTAATGAATAATGGAAGTACTCAGGCATTCTGAAAAGCATAGTCAATCTCAAGTCTATAGCATAAGGTAGTACTCAGGCTTTCTGAAACACAGTCAACTTCAAGTATATAGCATATCCATAGGTAGTCATACTTCTGAGTATTACACACGCATACCAGGTAGTCATACTTATGAGTATTACACACGCATACAACGGTAAAAAAGTATTATCCAGGTAGTCATACTTATGAGTATTATCCAGGTAAAAAAGCTTACATGAAGAAGAGTCCTGCCAAAACTGGCTTCTTCAACAGCAATCGTATTGCTTATGTGCACTTCATGTTGTCGCAGCTCTGGGAAAACATCACCCATCACCTCGACAACAACCTTTACCAGACTGCTTTCAGCACAAACATTGATGAATGGTAGAAGTTACACTCAGTATACACGATAACCATATAAACCAACTTACTAGGCAAACAAGGAAACGAAGGATTCCGGACAATTAAAATGAAAAAAAAAGAGGAGCACTAAATTAAGAAATAATGGAATTTACATAAATTTATCATTCCTACCCACTGAAAAAGCCTTGTTTTGCTTTGAGAACTTCAGTACCATAACGGACTGCTCGACGAAGAATACGTCTCACTAGTACATGTGTACTCACGACCCTCGTTACCTACATAACTAGAAAGACTAAGTAACTTGAACTTGAAAACTAACAGAAATACCAAAAAATTGAATAAGCTAGCCACCAAATAAGCAATCCTCTGTTTGACCCTTTAAATAATCATACAAGAAAGAATTCAGTCCCTTCACCGTTACAGCTATTTATATGAAAAGTTCGACCTAACAAAAATATAACGGTCTTACTCTTGTGTATGGTTATCTGATTACAACAATACACAAGAAACAAATAACACTCAAAATTTGCAAATTTACTTTATGAAGCTCTATGACTTAAAATTCATATGGAGATTACAGACTGACATTTAGAGTACTGGAAGCCCAACAGAATAATATAGAATTCATACACAACATACTGTCAGAACCAAAAGTCTAAAGAACAGATACATAATGCGTATTCTCATGTACCAATTTAGACAAAAATTAAGTCTGGAACCCCCCCACCCCAACAAAAAAAAAAATAAAAAATTTGATGTACTTCAAAGACTAATGAGTTCAAAATTAGCAATCAGAGCATCTGAGGAACGTGTTCTCCACCTGGACAAGCACCATCAGCAATGGCAAATGATAGAGTTCTAATATGGTCAGCCACAACCCTGTATGCCATGTCCACATTGTCAGAATCATCAGCTCCAACTTTCCCGGAGTATGCTCGAGCACCAGTTGCCTTCCAGGAAAAACAAACAAACATACACATGAGATATATACTTCCAGAAAAAATTAACAACAGTAAAACATTAAATTTTACTTCTGTACATACAAGAGAAAATAGAATTTATTTCTTCATCTTTTTAAAAGTTCGAGAAGAAGTAAATATTTAATGGTAAATCTTTTATCCAGATGCTCAGTTCAAGTATAGTATTTGTCTAGCAAGAAGATGACAGACAGGCCATATAGCAGAAGATATGAGAATTTCAAACCCCCATGCCAGAAGGTTAAAGTAAAGACAAGACATTTTACTTGGAAGACAAAAAAGAGATCTGGTATAGAGCTCTTTTCACCTAAGATAAGGAAGTTTTATGTAGTTTTACATGTTAAGCCCTTTGTTGTAGACAATAGAGCTCTGTTAAGGCCTTGAAAAGTTAGAAGCTCTCAACGAACACCTTAATCTTCTAACATTCTCTTCCCATAAGCTGGAAGAAAACATATCATGTATCTCTACTTCTCTTGGTTTCTTCATTTACTTTCCTTTTTAAAATTCTTGAAAGGAGGGAACTACTAATTTTTCTCAAATCTTTCCACTTGATTCTAATAGAAAACTCCATATGGCAGCAATTCTACCTGTTGAATGGCATCAAAGATTGGTATGAAGACATCAGTATCGTAATTGCTCATCTTGTTCTGGAGAATGGACGTTAATCTTTCAAAACCCATGCCTGTATCAACATGTTTTGCAGGTAAAGGTTTCAAAGAGCCATCACTTTCCCTGTTGAACTGCAGAACAATATCAAGAAGTTAGGCTTACTTAAACAACGAGTCCATTTGGACATAACATTCACTAGAAATCATTTCAATCTGCACTCTTGGTGAATTATCACATAAAATATAAGAGACAAAGTGTCATAGAACAACATCGCCGGGATGCTACCTGAATAAAGACAAGGTTCCATATCTCAATAACAGTAGGATCATCGTGGTTGACAAATGCAGCAGCATCACGATTTCCAATCCTGTCGAAGTGTATCTCTGTGCAAGGTCCACATGGCCCGGTATCACCCATTTCCCAAAAATTGTCCTAATCAAGGTAGTATGACAGTTTAATGAAGAAGTTGAAGCTATCATAGATAATTTATATGAGGACGCGAATCTCCAATTGTGTCTCATACAGAGACATGAAGCTCATATAAAAGGGCAAGCACAATGCAATACACCAGCACACAAGGTCCATGAAGAGCTAAACTGCAGCTTCTTTCCAGAAACCCAAAACATAAAGTTGTCTTTTATTCTTTTAAAAAGCAAATATAAACAGAAACCCTTTCGTATCTCTCTCTGTGAAATTAAGCATAAATGGAAATCCCATCATCAACACTAAAAGAAAAGGATTTAATCAATTTAACGTATGCTACTATTTTCACTAAATAAAATTGTTCGGTGCAATCATTCTCGGGTTCTCCATTTCTCTTTGGCATAGCCCTATCTTGCGGCAGGCAGATACTGTTGATGTTATAATCTGTAGAGAGAAAATTGGAAGACTTGATTTCTTTCTTTGATTCATTTGTTTGGCCTCGCAATAATTTGTTGGTAAATAAAGACTGAACCTAATTGTTCCAAGATTCTCTATTATCTTCTTGTTCCTCAATCTTCTATATTACATGAATAAATCACCACCATCTTAGTAATGATTTTATTAACGGATGCCCAAGCCAAATTCCTGGAATTCATTCAAACACAAAGTAGACAACCCTGCCTTCAATTTTCATTTCGCTATAGGAAAATAGGAGTTTCTCCGAATGCACAAGTTAAGAGACTACATACTTTAGAACCAAAAGGCAAAAGTCCTTTGTTTATTTGGAAGAAACTTGAGCCATATATCCCTTGCTTCAAAATCAGCAGGAAGGCCAGATTTGTCATCACCACCAAAATAAGTTGCATATATTCTCTCAGCAGGTAGCCCATAAACCTGTACCATAAACAAGGTAGTTCAGGCAAAAGAAACAATCAAACAGGTTTTTAGAAAATTCAAATTCAGTCTAAATGCAACGCAGTGGATGTTAAAAAGTAATTGCAAACGAGATTGTGGAGTGAGAATTGCAGCATTTGCCTTTGTGAGGAGCTCCCAAGCCCATTCGATGGCTTCCCTTTTGAAATAGTCCCCAAATGACCAATTGCCAAGCATTTCAAAGAAAGTATGGTGGTAGGTGTCCTTGCCAACGTCATCGAGATCATTGTGCTTGCCACCAGCACGAATGCACTTCTGAGTGTTGCAAGCGCGAGTGAGTTTGCTCAAGGGAGTGTTAGGATCTACGGTGCCCAGGAAGATGGGCTTAAACTGATTCATATCCTGCACAACAATTTTTATTTTATTTTGCTTCAATTAGTCAGTCGCTTAATGTATCATTACTGTGGAAGAGACCTCTGAATTGTGGCAAAGATGTTTTGGTAAAAATGAAAACTCAAGACAGACCACCATAAAATACATACAGCATTAGCAAACAGGGAGGGGAGGATATGGAGATGGAGATTGAAATATATATATATATATTCAAAGAAATGGAAGAGAGAGAAAGAAATAAAACCAGCATTAGCAAAGAGGAGAGTAGGGTCGTTGAGAGGAACGACAGGGCTGGAATTCCAGTTGACATGACCCTTGCCCTCGAAGAAGTCAATGAAAGTTTCTCTGACCCTGCTCGCCGGCCAATCCGATGGCTGCTGCGAACCCATGGTCGATAATGATGAAACTAAATAGGAAGAAATATTTTTGAGAATAAGATGCCGATGGGGATGATAAGAAGCAGCGGCTCCTGTTCCTCTTCTGCCGCCGCCACCACTTCTTACACCGCATGTTGGAAAGCTAACGCAACGATGCTTCCAATACTACGACTAGGATTCCCGTAGTAAACCCTCATCCATCTCCTAGTCTATATTCCCTTACTCCCTTATATAATACTCTCAGTATAGTACATATTTTTATTACTAAAATCCAAACAAGTATTTTATATTTATATTTTTTTAATTTTTTATATTTGAAATAATACATTTTAATTCTTACAACTTTAAAATTCATTATTTTAATCACATGACATAATTACAAACACAAGCATATTTTAATTTAAAATACTCATATACATATCAAATATTATATTTTTTATTAATAATACATAAATTTTAAATATTAAATAAAACTACCTAGAACCTCCTCCTCCACCATTCCAAAATTCTCACCAATACTATCCCATTACTATTCCCTTTCCCTCAGCTGTTTTTCTTCTATCTCTACTCTAACAACCTTAATCCTTTTTTTTTTTAAATAATTTACCATTTAAAGTTTAAATATGTTACATTCTATACGATTCATGTGAATATTACATGTCAAAATATACCCATAATTATATTGATAAACCAAAATAGTGGGTTTTGAATTTATAAATGACTAAAATAGATTATTTTAAATGTGAGGAATTAAAAAAATACAAATACAAAATGTAATTGACTATTAAAGTCATTTTTTTTTACTAAAAATAATTTTTAGTAGTATAAATATTAGTGGGTGTGCAATTTTTTTTTTTTAAAATAAAGGTAAAAATATAAATATTAAAAATCTATATTAAAAAAAAATAGTTACAACAACTTACACACTTTCTTATTTTTTAATATTATAATTGAATTTTTTGCTTTACGGATGCTAAAATAAGGAGTGAGACTTTATGTATAATATAGTATAAAATAGATATCTATTATAAAACCCGTGACGAGCTTTAAAAAAGTTTACCTGTACACTTAATTACCATCAAATTCAAATTAGTGCCTAAATTTATTTTCAACTATCCTTTTCTCTGAAAAAAAAAAAAACTCAATTTATGGACAATTTCTAAAGTATTCTTATAATTAATTTTTTTTTCCCAAAGAGTTATAAAACTGAAGTGATTCGTGTATAGGGTTAATGGCATTATGTACCCCTCAATTATGCTAACTTAACATTTTACACTCAAACTACTAACTTCTATACTTTGTTACCTCAAACTTTTGGCTTTTAGCTGCTTAGTATAATCACTCGATGTTAGGTTAAAATTGTCTAATTTTGCCACCCTTTTATTGGTGAAATGACTTTTTGCCACGAGTTAAATCACACGTCATGTATTATGTGTATGTGTTTTATAAAGTACAAAATATTAAAATACTAAATTTGTTGTTTAGCATTTCAAATTTATGATTGTATACAGTTTTTTTTTTTGTCCCCTCAAAACGATGCTTGGAGCATGTTTGCACTTCGATTACGTTCGTATTTGGCATTCATCGAAGCTTTAGCCTTTAGGATATTCTTGGACTTAATTGTCCCATTAATCCCAAGACAACTAGCACTGATCCTTCATGATATCTATCCACGAACACCTATGCTTCTTCTACTGTGTATGCTTCTAAAATTGTTGAGGTGTTCAATCTAATTATACCGATGTTAGTATAAATTCATCTTTGAAGACTACGATCCTCTCTAATTTTGAAAGTATTTTAATTCTGAGAGTATTTACCGATTCCGGAACTCCAACAATTCATGTTGAGTTTGTTGAGCAGTGTTCTTCTTAAAAGTTATATAAAACTTCATTATTTCTATGTCAATATGTTAGTTTATACCAAGAAAATATTGGAAGATAAAACATAGGTTCATTTGGAGTTTAGGGATGACAGCTGATAGGTCTTGGACATGGGGGAAAATTCTCTAGATTAGAATCTTAGCACAACCTTGCATAAAGAGAATTGTGGGCAATGGAACTGATACAGACTTGTGGTATGATAACCGGCACCTAATTGGCCCGCTATATCTGCACTACTCACAAAATTTACTCAAAAACCTCTACTGCACGGCTAATGATAATGTTGCAAAATGCATGAAACAAAATATGGTAATGATTGGAAGTGGCTTGAGGGTAGGAGAAAGGAATGCCCCAGCTAGATTTTTGATGCAAGCTAACCCCAGTGACTTTAAACCTTTAGTTTGCCAAGAAGATCAAATCAAATGGGGATCAAATGCAAGTGGAGTGTTCTCTGTCGAACTGGCTATGAAGAACATTTACTGGGCAAGAGATAATGTTTTCTGGTACAAAAGCAAAAGTTGTGTGGCTGGATATGCCTTCATCCTGTGGTTGACTTACAAGAAAAGGTTAAGCGAGCAGGCTTAAAGGTTGGGAGATAATCCAAGATCATGCTTTCTGTGAACTTTGCCAGGAGGCAAAAGAAACAATTGACCACCTCAAATGCAGATTAGTTTGGGGTAAGATTAAAGCCATGCGTCTTACTAATAGAAGGTTTTACTTTTGGAAGGAATAGGATGAACTAAACTGGCTAAGCTCTCATTGGACCTCTGAATCCTTTGAGGATAAGCTCAAGAGATTGGCATTCTGATGTTGCGATAATGGGGTATGAAATTTGGAATGCTAAGAATGATGTTTTCAAAGGAAAAAGTGTATCTGCTGTTGGCATTATTCGAGCTGTGGTGGATTCTGTAAAATCTTCTGTCATGGCTTGGAGAAATAACAAAAAGACTAGGGAGAGTTGGGAATTGGCGCTAGAGTGGAGTCTACCTGATACCTGCATCACTGATTAATTTTGTACGTTTTCTACATGGTTTTTTTTTTTTTTTTTTTCATTTGTTGAGGCATTGAAAATAAGCCTGTGTAACGGTGGTGACCCCTTTTCTTGTACAAACTCCCATTTTTACTATCTTCGATACAAATCTAACTTTTATTGTGAGTTATTGCATTTGTTGTAAGGGAAAAATACTAATTTGGTCACTTATTTTTAGAATATTGATAATTTAATCTCTTATTTATAACAAATGTCAATTTAGTCTTTTATGTTTAAAAAAATTAATCAATTCAAGGTTTGTAATGAAAATTATAGACAAAATAATGGAAAGGTTAAAAATACATTTGCCACACGTTAACGCTCACATGATTATCACTCAAATTACTCCGTTAATCAGTCTATAATTTATATTACAAATTTTAAATTGATTAATTTTTTTTAAAAATAAAAAATCGATCGATTATAATAAATAAATGATCAAACTAATTGATATTTCAAATATGAATGAGTAAAATAGTTTTTTCCCTTTATTGTAATTTAGTAGTCACTTTTAGTTTCACGTATTTGATTGTAAAATTTTGAGTTATTCATTGTGAGATGCCTTGTTCTGTGTCAATTAGAAGGACAATTATTAGACACAATTCGGTTGGTGACACCCAACATATTTATATATAAAAATCATTTGTCCTTCTGCTTCTCTAGAATCATTATCGTTAATTTATAGGGAAAAATCTTAATGCTTAATTTGACATTTACCACCAATGGTTTGATGTTATTTTCTTCGGCAATACATTCATTTATTCGCTTCTGCTTTCAGCACATTATACTTCATTGGTAAGTTTCTTGAAATTGATTTTTGTATCCTTTATATTCCCAATTGCATGCTTTTGTTATTGAATATTTTAACAGTTAGTGTGTGTTCGTTTGAATTAAAAATTTAAGAAAATATTTTTTAGAAATTTTTTGGACGTAAAACATTTTTTAATTTTTATTTTTTTGATTGAAAATAATTTATAAAATTTTTGAACGTAAGTTATTTTTTAAATAATTCAAAATTAACATTAAATTTTAAATACTTACTTTTATAATTTAATTTGCTAAACTTATTTTTATTTTCAATTTTTTTCATTTGTTTTTCTATTAATAATGGGTCCTATACTAATATAACTGTCACTATGCATATTTTAATATTATACTATCATTTAATTTTGAACAAAATAAATTTTTTATTAATCACAATTATTTGTAAGGTATTTATTACCATTATTATAATTTTTTTTAAACTTTTATTCATAAAATTAAAGATGAAATCGTTAAAAAATTTTATTTCAAAATATTTTTATTTTGTCAGCTTTACGGTCAAATATAAAAAAGTGAATAAATTTTTTTTATACAATAATTTTCTTAAAAAATATTTTTCGTCCAAATGTAACTCATTTTACATAAAAAAAAAAAAAAAAAAAAAAAAACTTTGATCAATGGCACAAGAGGAAGAGGACAAACAGAGATTTGTTGCGTATTTATCAATAAAAAATAATTTAATTTGTTACAGGACCCCTATAATTATTCGAATTATAATTTTCTGCCACACGCATACATAATGGAAAAAAACGACCCAAATTTTTTAATTGGAATATCGTTCTTCAGTTAATTGGATGTTGATTTTACCAATTTACATAAAATTAACCGACACTCGTACAGCTATACCACCAGATTGAAATTGAAACACCGAACGATGTTTGATCTATGTTCCTCTTCCTCCTCCTATTTATGGTAGTATTGTTTCGGCGGCGATGGCTAAACGTAATCGGCGATTCCTCCAAACGCTTTCCCATCCCAAGGTCATCTGAGATTTTTAATTTCATTCCGTCTTTTTTTTTTTTTTTTTTTTCTGCCTCTTCCTTCCCCGCCCCCAACCCCACCCATTCCTCGCTTCTATTATTAGGTTAGGGTTTTTCATTTTACTTTCGAGAAAAGAAAAAAAAAACCCTTCCTCTAAACTAAACGAATTAACTTAAAAAACTCCAATCCCCCTTTGCTTTTGCTCCGGTTTCTCCACAATTTATGTTTCTAATCACCTTCAACTGTTCCTCCGATCGTGATTTTTATTAATCAATCAAGTTTCAGATTTTTAAAATCCGATTTTAGGCCCAAAAAAGTTTCAATCTTGAATCTTGATGCGCTTGCTGTTTATAATTTTATGATTAGGGTTTTGTTTGTTGTTCTGTGGAACTATCATTTGATTCTTCCTCTGACCTCTCTCCCCCTACCCCACCCACCTGCATACCGTGCGAGAGAGGTTGACACCTAATACTACTTGTATTTCTCTTCATGGGTTGTGTGGCATCAAATCTGCTTTTGAAGCTTATTGATCATATTGTTGCGTTACTTTCAGATCACCCTATTTTGTTGACAAAACTATCGAATGCTGATTCTGACTGTGACTTCCACACATATACTGTGAGATAATTGGGTACTTCGGTGCCATCCTTTACACTCTGACTATGTATCTGTTAACTACATACACCAATTGTTTTTTTTTTTTTTTTTTTGGGTGAGCATCCTATATTCTTGTATTCTCATATTTTTCCAGCTGGAGTTTTTGTTTTTTACTAAAATTATTGATGAATTGTTCAATGCAGTGTGCTTCTTTGTGCATTATCCCTTTGAAAGTGTTACAATGTAGGGTGAAGTTCTACCTATTTACATTGGTTCATGTTAAAGCTGCAAAGGGGTTATTCTTTTTTTTTTTTTTTTAGACTATTTTTTTTCCAAGTGGAGCATGCCCATTTTAAAAGTGGTGGAAATTATTCATAAAGATCTGAACTTGTGACATATGTCAAGTTCAAACTTCAAAGCACCTTCAAACAGACTACAGCAGTGAGATCTCTGTCACAATGGATAATAAAGAACTTTCGTAAATGATGACAGATATCTTCTAATAGAATTTGAATTTTGAAGGTTGCAAATATCTCATCTTGTCAAGGAGTATCCTTTACCCCTGTACTTGATTCGAGGTTAATGGTGTTGATACACAATTTGCTTTTAGGTATTGGAACTTGGATTGTTTAGCATACTACTGATGGTACTTCTGAAAGGATAGGCTAAAAACCAAAAATAGTCAAGATGGTATATGTCATTTTGATTACCTAGAGCTACCTGTCAGGGCATTACTTCTTTTTATTTTCTTGTGAAAGGAGCATTTTGTAAAAGATGGGCAAACAATAAATGCATTAGGTTGCACATAATACTGGAAATTTAGTGCGTTGCAAATGCATGCACAAATCACAACAGATTTTTGATATGGAAACCTTTTGTAATTGTTTTTGCCATGTCAACATTTTTTACCTTTTTCGTTTTGGTGCCTGTGTTTTTCAGTTCATCAGAATGATGTTTGGTCTACTAGCTTATCTTTTCCTGTAATGATGTCTTCTTTTAGCTTTGCTTTGATGGCTTAAGTTTTCCACTTTCATTCCAAAACTTCTACCTTTCCCAATGATGATTCCTATTGTTTTCTTGAAGTCCGAAACCTGTTCTTTGTATCAATTGTATTTTTCCTTGCTTACTTTTTTTGTCTTTATCCTAGGTCCCATCTCAAGTTGACGAGGAATATGGCAGTTATCTAAGAATTTAAAATCTGACAGGAGAGCGGAAGCTGGAACTTGTAACGTGTGCTCTGCCCCTTTCTCATCTTGTTTGTATGTTAACCAGTGTGGGATGGGGTCAAAAGTTGATGAATGTTCTGGAGAAGCTTCTGCTGAGAATGGCTTGAGTTTCTCTGTCAATGATGCTGTTCCAAATGTAAAAGTTATGACATGTAAAATTGTGCAGAAGAGTGACACTAGAAACTTCAGGGGGGTTTCTACTGATACTTCTAAAGATGTAGTTGAATCCATCAGAAATTCTGACATGCCATCTGCATCATCTGAAAATATTAGTGTGTTTCCCAAGGTTGAGGAGTTAAAAGGTCAAGACGACCATGATCATTATCGGTCCTGTGTTACCAGAGCTGAAGATACCAAGTTATCCAATTTCATTGTTAGAAATGCAGATGGTAAGAATTTTCCTAGTTATCCTGTTTCTGCTAACAGTCTAAGTGATCGAAGGAATTTAAACTCATTTGGTCATCAAACATCATCTCATTGTCTGGATGTGATATGTGATTCCAATGAGATGCAGAGTAACTCCTGCAGGCAAATAAACAATAATGAACAATTATTCAAGAAATTGCCTCTTTCTGTATGCTCACAAGCTGATTTATCTTCACAAAATGCAGGCTTGGTGGAGACTGCGAGTGATGTCGCTTATTTGGTGAAGGCGCAGGGGAATCTTTCACTTCCTGCCAGTGGCAAGTCTCCCTTGGGTGACCCAAGTCCTGATGATATGCTAGACAATTCGTTAGAATGCCCCATTGGGCAGTTTTTGACTTCATTATCCACGAAGGTGGTAACTTCTGGCCCCATTGATAGTGATCCAGCTGTAGATACTGTGGATTATGTAGAAAAGAATGAAGGTAGTGACAAAGTTGTAGGATCACGATCTATGCCTGATGATAATGAAAATTGTGTTGAATCACATCCAATGGATGAGCATGATGACTCTGACATGGTGGAGCATGATGTGAGTACAATTATATTTGGTGATTTGGTAGAGGCTTAAATATTTCTTATCATTTAAAGTGGGTCCCATTTTAATTTGTTTGTTTGAGAACTCTTGCCTGTAGTCTTGATTATTTTCGTTTACCTTAAATGCGTCTTACAGAAAATGTTTTGCTGATATATCAATGAGTAATTGACACTTCTACTCTTTAAGTCCTCCAGTATGAGACCTTGAACCCTTCAGTTTTGTAGAGATCTGGAATATCAAAAAATGTTTTATGAAAATTAACACTGTGTGGAGCCTATGCCACTCAGTTTCTAATCAATCATAAATTCAGGTTGTAATCCAATCTATGCCAGAACCATCTCTTGGATATTGATTTATTTATTTATTTATTTTCTTTAAAATTTTCCTGATTAATATGCTTCCCAGTTTGCTACTAATGCTGAAAATATAGCATGAAACACGGACTCGTTTATAAACGATTTAGTTTACCATTGGTCCTCCCCTTTGTGGGAACATCAGAACTGTAATTTTCTATATAGATGATGGGTCTAGACATCGAGTGAGGTAACTCTAGTCTTGTATTGATGATAAACTTGTCTAGAATGTGTTCACTTTGCACATATTTGGATTTGTTTTTAGTTTTATTGCATGCTCTTGCATATAGGTGTCTATTACATACTTAATTTAGATGCTTGGAAATATTTGCATTGTTTTAAACGATTTAGTTTACCATTGGTCCTCCCCTTTGTGGGAACATCAGAACTGTAATTTTCTATATAGATGATGGGTCTAGACATCGAGTGAGGTAACTCTAGTCTTTTATTGATCCTAGATGCAACAGCATTGATAAAATTGTCTAGAATGTGTTCACTTTGCACATATTTGGATTTGTTTTTAGTTTTATAGCATGCTCTTGCATATAGGTGTCTATTACATACTTAATTTAGATGCTTGGAAATATTTGCATTGTTATGACTTTGCTCCCTTGAAGTTTTAGGGTTGCGACTCTTTTGTTCCAACAACTTCACTTTGTGACTTGTATTTTTGGGTGCTTTGACCCGATTGATGGTTGAACATAAACTACACACTGGAGCATTATGTTATTCCTAATTGTTGGTGTAATGGTCTTACTTAAGTTTACCATTTATGAAATCCAGTTAATTACAACATTTTATTAACATATATTAAAAAAAAAAAAAAAAACACTTTAGTTACTGAATTGTCCTAAATAAGAGCTGAGGCTATAAAGTGTCGTAACCCTAAGGTAACGTTTGATTAGAAGGAAAATTTTCAGAAAGTTAGTTATTTTTGCTTTTGTGCTGTGGTATTTGCATGAAAGTTGCATCATGCTGCTAGGGTTTCTTACGGGGACCCTGTCTTGCAAAATTTGCAGGAGTCGTTGAAATTAAAAAATTCCGTCAATTGTAAATAACTAAACTAGTTTAACTTTATACTTTTATAGTCAGACAAACATGCAGAAGGAAAGTAATTTTCATTTTAGTTTACCTCGTCTCTTTAATTTCCCACAAAGCTTTTCCTTTGTTCAAACAGCCTAATAGTAGAAGGTTAAAACCTAGTGGTAGTCGAAAACTTTTTGTCATATACTTAATTTTCCCTTTTTTGGTGGTTGCCATAAGGGAATTTGTCACTTTCTTACAGTAGAAAGGTCATCATTAGTTATTAGGGTGTATGTCCTCCATCATCCTTTTTTTTTTTGCCGTAATATGAAGTTTCTTGTGCGCAATTTCCACATTGACTATGATTTTTTTCCCAATAGAATATAAGTTGGTCATTATATTTAATTTGGGTGATAAGGTATTTTTGGCAATTGTTTTACCCTTTTTCTTATATTTTCCCTGGTAATGTTAATTGAGTCCATTTCTTTTCCTGCTGGGACCAGGTAAAAGTTTGTGATATCTGTGGGGATGCTGGTAGGGAGGATTTGCTTGCTATATGCTGCAGGTGTAGTGATGGAGCTGAGCACACGTAAGACTGATAATGACATTATCCCTTAAAAATTTCTCCACATTTTTGCCTTTGCAATGATATTCATTTATTAACTTTTGTTTCAGCTATTGCATGCGAGAAATGGTGGATAAAGTTCCAGGAGGTGATTGGCTCTGTGAAGAATGTAAGTTTAATGTGGAAATGAAGAATCTGAGGCAAGAAAAAGTTTGTAGTTTTGATGGAAGTGGAAAAATTAATTCTTTTGGAAAGGAAAATCCCGAGTTTGCAAATTTATTTACAAAGTATGAAGATAAAGGTTCAGATGTTGTGGGTAACCGAACCGGTAATGATCCCCTGAGTGAGAAACTTTTGGGCAAAAGACATTCTGATGAAGCTGAAGTTTCCTGTACAGCAAAGAAACGTGTTCTTGAACCAGATATTTGCTCGGCAAAGGTACCAACTTCCAGTGGAATAGGAGTAATTTCTCGTGATAGTTCATTTAAGCACTTAGGTGGGGGTAAGGCAAAGCCCACCCAGCATTCTTCTGGTGGTACTCTCTCGGCTCATGATATAGCAACCTCACCTGCTTCTGGTTCACGACTGCACACTCCTCAAGGTAATATGAATCCTGGAATTTAGTGGTTTTGGTCTTTATAGTCTTCTATATTTCTTGGAGGTTCTTTAAAATATATTCAGCTGTCTGCTGAGAAGTTTATGGTGACAACAATCTGTTCTTGTTGCTGTGAAATAATCAATTGTAAGCAATTCTACAGGTACCTTCACAAAGTCTAATTCATTCAATTCCTTGAATGTGAAGCCAAAAGTTAAACTTGTGGATGATTTTGTTCCTCAAAGGCAGAGATCAGTTAGAGGATCTGCTTTTCTTGATAAAAAGGAAGGAGCCTCCAGACTCAATAAGCAAATCTATGTCATTTAGAATAACAAATTCAGGCCATCAGAACATTGGGGAATCAAAAGTGAAAATGTTATCTCCCAAATTTTCTCATATTCAGGAAATTAAAGGGTCAAAACATTCGAAAGACCGGAACATATTTGAAAGGAAGAATTCTTTTAAATCTGGAAGGATTTCAGTTAGTGCGCCTATGGCTAATCCTGGTGCTCTTGCAGCAAAAAATGATCAAAAGCTTGTATCTTCTGGTGAACCTAATGTACATTCTTCTGCAAGAAACTTCCATGACGTAAAGGCTATACAATCTGAGAGTAGGTCAATGATACTGTCAAAATCCTCAAGTTTTGCTGCTCGTATAGGTTCAGAACTGCCTGTTTCTCTAGGTATGGTATAAATCTTGTTTTAGGATGATAGTTCTTCTGTGCAGTTTTCCCTCATTCTGCCTTTAATTGGTTGTCCATCTGGCAGGCGAATTCAAGGGACAGTCATCAACTAGCGCATTCCATCGGCAAGAATGTTTGGAGTTTCATCTTTAAATGAAAATAGTGGTCATGATATGAAGCCTAATCAAGGTAACATAAAGGAGGATTCCTCATCAAGTTCTTATGATGGTTCGTCTCGGGCCTCTAGGCCAAAGGAATCTATGAATTTTGGTGAGAGAGCTAAAGACAGTATTTGGAGTCAGTCGAGGCAGAGTAGTACTCTTAGTGGAAAAATTCTTTCTTGCCGAAAGTGTAAAGAAATTGGTCATTTAGCACAGTTTTGCACTGCTGATCATCCTGGATCACCTGCTTCTGATGCAACTGCAGCAAAAAATCCAAGAGAGACAGTAGAGGGTAAGGATAAACTTAAGGCTGCAATTGAAGCTGCTGTGCTCAGGAAGCCCGGTATATACAGGAAGCATTGGGTTTCTGATCAATCTGATGATGCATCTTTGTCTAACATAAATTCTGAAATAGCCACTCAAGATAAGTTATTAGATTCAAATAATAGGGGAAATGTGCTCGCTTCAGGAGAGATGAATATGCAAGAGGGGCAAATCATGCTGGAGAATTCCACAACTGACGGTAGTAAACAGGAAAATGTTGATGATAATGGGAAGCATTTACCAGTACTTTCTGTTGAAGGTTCTACCCCCGGAACTGGGGGTGCATTCCCGGTTGTCCCATTGGAGCGATTGTCATTGGTAAGAGACGTCCCTAGCGGGTCACCAGCAGCATCCACTCTTTTGAAAACATTGGCCACTCCAGATAATGAATGCATATGGCAGTATGCTTTGAACCTTTACCCACTAGTTTCTATTGATGTCGATATGCTTAGTTGCAGGAGTTCTTGTGATCTGATAATGAATTTTCTTCTTGTGATATTTTTTCATGCACAGAGGCGTTTTCGAGGTTAACAGAGTTGGGAAAACCCTAAATTTGTTTGATGGAATACAAGCTTATTTATCAACTTGTGCATCACCCAAAGTTCTTGAAGCAGTGAACAAATTTGCCTGTAAAGTCCTCCTAAACGAAGTACCTCGCTTGATCCTGATTCTATGTGGCCGGTACAGTTTCAGGAGTATGGTGTCCAAGAAGACAATGTAGCACTTTTCTTTTTTGCTAAAGATCTTTCAAGGTTGCATTTTGCATTTTACAGTCTCCCTAGTTAGTTTGAATAGTCATTATTTGTTCTTTGATCTGATTTATTTTGTCTCCCAGCTATGAGAAGAGCTACAAAGTGTTGTTGGATAATATGATGAAATATGATCTTGCACTTAAAGGAAGTTTTGATGGTTTTGAAATCATGATATTCCCATCTAATCAGCTTCCTGAGAAATCCCAGCGTAAGGATTATTTTTGTATTATTACTTATAAATGCCTATTATCATTCATAACGGTTCAAATTTCTCTAACTTGAAAACATGTAACATTGGCTTTGTGCAATGTCCTGAGACCTTATTTACTGATAACATTGACTGAATGGTTGTAGGTTGGTTGTTATCTCCCTGTTCGTGTGTCAAGATCTAGGATCACTTGTTCCTCTAAATTGCCCTTCTTCACTTCAAAACGTGTAGGTTTTTGTAGGAAAATCTTGTTTATTATGTATTTGAGTGAATTTCCTCTTTGTAAGTTATAGCCCTGATTTTCTTTATCAAAAACAGAAGCAAAAGTCAATTTCCTTGCCACTTTTCTCTGAAATGCTTTATGACATCAGATGGATGTAGAATTTGTATATTTCATTTACTAGCCCTTGACCACAAAAAAGGATGTCGTTATTCCACTTCTATTTTTGCCCCAAGCCAGTCTGATTTTCAATTTTTCATGCACCCGCTTTTCTCCCTTTTCTGATCTTTTCTGCATGCCTTTTCTTATTTGTCCATGTTACTGTTTACTTGGAACTTGGAAAAAAAAAATGATTCTGTTGTCTACTACTTGTAGGGTGGAATGCATTGTTCTTTCTTTGGGGTGTGTTCAGAGGGAGGAGGCCCGATTGCTCAAACGTGCCATACTCTAATAAGCAAACTTTTATTTCTCAAGGTATCCGTACTTCTATGATGTACCGGCTCTCCCAGAACAATATGCCCACTTTGGCCTATGAAACTAAGGTTTATTTGCAGGTAGCAGCAAGTCATTAACATCTGAAGTAGAAGTTTCAGAAATACCCTGTTTAGCGCCATCTCAGACATTGAAACAAGGTTGTGATGGCAGAGTATCTTCTGAAGTCACGAACAATGATCCTGTGTTAAGTGTGGTGGAGCAGGATAATAAGCTGGACTCCAGTTCCTTTTCTGTTGAACGAAATAGCATTGCAAAATCATGTGGAGAAACAGTACAAACCAACATATTGTGTGACGAAATGAGACAGACCAGTACTTCCCCGGTAGTGTTAATTTCCTTTGTATAAGCATATCCTTTCCAAGCTAAACATTTGTTCTTCACCTTCCTGTCCCTGGAGCTTGATATGATTATTGTTGCTTTTCTTCTTGTCCTTCATCTCACAACTCTTTGCACACCATGATAGGTTGTCTTTGTGCATTTCTGTTGCTTATTCGGTGCAAGTAAATAAAAACAAGAAATTTTGAAAACAGACTCCCTCTCTTTCTCTCTGTGTGACAGTAAACCAACACAGGCACACCTGCACACAAACCACAGATACACACACGTGCCTGCAGGCACACACAAACACACAGAGCCAGAGTAAGATGTGGTCTGTTCAGATAGTGTTTATTTGAAATTGTTACTTTCCTGTTTAACCACGTGGCTTTGGTACATTAAAGTGTGGGAATTTCAAAAGCAGCCTAATTATCTATCAAAACATAATACTGTGAAAGAAATGCACACTCAAACTTAATCAATACTATTTCTGAAGAAGAGACAACAGCTGAACTTCATTCCCGTTGTCAGCCAGAAAAGATTTTTATTTGTGTTTTTTGAGGATAAGTCTAAAGAATTATTTCCGAGTGTTATGTTTCGGTTCTTACCTTTTCTAGATGCTATGGGGTAATATTAAAGACACTAGACGTGGTTGGGTGAGTGTTCTATTAGGTGGAGATCATGTGTGAGTTACCATAGATGATATAACATTTAACCTGGAAAAAATCTCATTGTTTTGGTGAAATTGTTGGTCTTGATAGGCCTTGATGGATTCCTCTATTGCGGTTCTGGCACAGCATATTTTCTGACTCTCTTTTTTTCCCCTTTTCGTATTCTTTTATTTTTCTTCTTCATTTCTTGTGTGCGTAAATCCTTTTTCATTTGCTACTGTCCATATTTTTTGAGCTAAATTTGTTGGCCTCGTTAAAGTTTGACTCCTTTATGGTGTTTTGCTGGAATTTTTGAACCAGACAGGATAGATAGTTTGACAAATTTCTTTAGGCAAATTATGTGACAAAGACACGTCTGCTACTTTTTAATTACTATTGACAAAAGGTTAGATTAGACTACTTGCATTTCCAACAGATCCTTGTAAAAGTAATATGATAGTAATTCCTGTAAGCATTTTCCTTGTTTGTTTTAGTATTATAGAATGTTCATTATATATATATATATATGTTGAGATATATATATATATTTTTTTAAGCTTTTTTTTTCTCTTGTTCCTAGTATAATGTTAAATATTGTACCTTCAGGAAGACGGTGTTTATTCTGACCACAAGATAGAGCAAGAACTCTATGCTTCTGTGGAATCTACTCAAGGAGTTAGTTGTTTCAGTAAAAGTCAGCAGACGTTGATGGACCAGAATTTTCATATTAGTAGACAGTATGCATCACATCATTTTGGTGAATCTCCAGCTTATGCAGGTGGGATAGGTTCAGTGGGAAATTTAGGTGAGGGGGACATTGTGGACAAGATGAGCAGTAGTCAATATCATGTTAGTCTGGAAGATGGTTCATCTAACGAAGCTTCCTCTTGTGTTATTGGAGATCAAATTGTGAAGGACAACTACAGGAATCGTCTATTTGTGGATTCTGTGCAGAGGATATCACAAGCTGCTTATGCAAGCAGAGGTCAGGTAAAATCAGGGATTGCTGTGGAAGATATTTCTGTTGACGAAGTAAGAACAAGCAAAAAACAGAAGACTACTTGATGTTTGTCAACTGCATGGAGCCAATGATCAGACTAGTTGTTCAATTGAAGGCTTAGTTTCACAGATTCGTGGCGTGCCTTCTGGCTCTTCTTTTCAAACTAGTGGGGATGATGAAGCTTTTGTTGGAGCTGATGTCCTGGAAATTAAAAGGAACACTGAAAGGTACTTCTTTGCCGTAGATCCTGATCTGGGAAAGGATGTTGGCTTGGTTGGAAAGTTTATGCCATGGAAGATGAGTCCTTCGGAGCAGGATCAGCTTCAAGACAGAGCTCCAAATCTTGAACTTGCTTTGGGGGCTGAGAGTAAACCCATGACACAAGGTACCCCAGCTTTTTCTGTTGGGAAAGAAGACAAAAAGATTGTTCAGGACCATTGCCGAAATGAGGCAGCTACCAAAGGAGATGAGGATGATGTTTCTGCTTCACTCTCCCTTTCTCTGTCATTTCCATTTCCGGATGTGGATCAAACTAGGAAATCCTTGTCAAATTCTGAACAGCTCATGATAATGCCTGAAAGACAACGGGTGAATACTTCACTGCTGCTCTTTGAGGGCTTGAAGGAAAAGTAGAGGGTTGATGTTCCGGATTTTGTCATAGGTGTATATCAGTATATATCAGGATCATGCATGAGCATCAAGCCATGGATCGTGCTGATGAATCCCAGTCCATCTGTTCATAAAACGTGCAAAATGGAGCTATAGTTTTGTTAGTTTCTTTGCTTATCATACTAATATATTATAGTTAGATGGTGCATCTATCTGGCTTTTGTTGTACATAATGATGATGATAAGCTGGAACAGTAGGATTTCCAACAAACGTGGGTTCCAAAAGAAAAGAGCAAAAAAAAATGATACTACAAAATTACAGAAAGAGAAAATGTAGAAAAGTGATGCTCCTTTTTCCCTAGCCAAATCCATTTCTACACTTGTTACTATTCTATCATTTTGGTGTAGTTTATCATTGGGGGTTCCTTTTCGCTTTCGGAGGGATGGTCGTGCCTTCATTTTGAGTTGGTGATGAGATTCCTTTTCCTTTTTCCTTTCGTTGCTACTACATTCTTAAGAATGAATTTCCAGTGGTTAAACTTACCTGTTTCCTTTGTACATTGTTGGAAAATAGGTGTTTTCATTATACATAGTTGAAATGCTCGTTATGCCATGCATGATTATTACTATTATTATTATTATTTTTTTTTTTTTTTTTTTTTGGTTTAGTTAGAATGAGAATGTGACGTGTGCGTATATGCCTTCTGTTTTATTTCCTTGAACGGATATATTAGAGATTGTCTCGTTTATTCATACATTTCATAATAATGGTTAAAAATATGTAATAACTTTACTCGAGAATGCTTTTGTACTTTAGTTTTATATAAAATCAAAATATACTTCTTACATAACAGAAGGACTACATAAACTTAACTAGAAAATTTTACAATTCATTTTAAGAAATTTTTTTTTTGTGCTTTAAATGTTATATACAGGATAACATTATGTGTTTTAAATTATTGTACAATATCAACATTATGTGTTTTAAAAACTTGTAATGTATAAGTTTTTAAACTTGAGGGAATGTTTCCTAAAATGAATTGTAAAATTTCCCTACTTAAGTAATATTGGAGATAGAGAGTGTGTATTTTTTCTTTGTTAATAAATTTTCTTCTTGAATTTGTACTTGCCAACAATATTATTCACAATTTATTGTTATTTTTCATTTAATATTACCAAAATATTAAAAATTTGCCCCTCTAATCTTATTACATGGTATTAAAGTAAAAACAAAAATTCACGGGTCACAAAATTGACAAATAATAATATAGAATATAAAAGAAAACAAAAAATTCAAAGAGTAACAAAACATGCACATCAGAACTCATAAAGCATAAATTCTAGATGCATTATATTCTCTTTGTATTTATGTGTTTTTCGTGAATACAATATACGAGCAGGTTGTTTGTCATCAAATATCATATTAGGTTTCTTACTCCTGGAAATATTTCAACAGTTATCCTCTTGTTTCTTGAGCTTTAAAGCCCACTATAGCTTCTAACTACTAATCCAAAGCAATAAAGTGCAATACTCAAATCTTCTTTGCCTAATTCTAAATTATACATAAAACTTTAATTACAAAAAAATTATAATCAGCCATCAATGCTTGCCGATGAAACAAATTAGTAAATTAATATATCGCAATTTCTGTAATTAAAGCATTTTATGCAAAATAAATGAATAAGTAAAATTCGTCATCGACTAAAAGACCCCAAAAAAAACATCATCGTCAATCACCAAAATCCATAAACAATCAACAAAAATACACCATATCCGAAATCAAAATTTTTATTTTTATTTAAAAAAAAAAAAAAAAAAGTGAAATCCTGAAATGCCAAAAAAGGCCAACTGGAATGATAAAATATTTTCAGCAATACATGTGTCGTACTGATACACCTTACTCGTAACTAATATGCTAACTAATATGTTGCCTAAATCGATTAAATTTTGTAATCAGAAACTAATTAAAACAGATTTTAACATAAAAACAACGTTATGTATCAACTGCGAGTATACTTACTTGAGGAAGCGAATTATTGAACATAATACTATTTTCTTTTTTAGTGGATAGTTTAGCCAAGCTATTAGTTTAAATTTTCATATTTTTCCTTTCTAAGTGTTTTTGTGTTTCGTTTGGTGTCAACATTATATGATCATGATAAATATGAATTAGAAACAACATGCCAAGGTTATCATTATCCTTACGATTATGGAGGTATGACTAATAGAAAGAATTGCTTATATTCAGTTCGACTTCAAGTTTAGTTCGTTAAATAAAAAGGATATCAAAGAGAGTAATGATCAAACTTGTCTTGAATGTTTGGTAATTTGATTGAGAATTCTTGGTTTAACTGTAACTTTCGAACCGAGATCGAACACATCTATAATTTGTGTTTTTTTTTTTACTTTCACCCTAATTTAGTTTATTTAAAATTCAATTACTATACCAAAAAAAAAATGATATGAATACCTATTATTTTAGGGAAGTAATTTATAACTTTGATTCAAAAAATATTTATATATAAACAATAAAAGTGAGATTCAATATAAAAAAAAAAACTAATAAGTAAAAATTAAATTGCCTATTTCTAATATTTTATTTTATATTTACAAACTTATCAAGTCACAACATGATTCATTAAAAAAGTCAAGTCACAACATAACTCATTAAAAAATTCGAAACTTAAGTGTACAGGCTTAATTTGATAATTCAATAAACAAGTTTAAATGAATTTGTTTTGAAGCGAGTATTAAATTATTTGAGTTCATTTATTGCCTCATTCATATACCCAAAGTTCTTAAAAAAAAAAAAAAGCAAACACCAAGGAAATACATAAGTGATTTTATTTATAGTTATCGAGAGTATAGATTGCTAACCAACAATTTCAAAATTTGTAGAATACTACTTTTTTTCTTCATAAAGTAGAAATTCAGCGAAAGCACATTCACCCTTAAAAAAGAATCTGCAACTAAAAATATAGAGAGAAGTATTATCAGATGGAGTTTGCTAAATGAAGCCAAAGTTACTTCAGTCATCCAGTGATCCTGATCGATTTGAAAACAGCTAAAACTCATTTACCCATATATCATGTTTCTGCAGGCATAAGAGTTCTTTCTTCTATGTTCGGGCTGCGGACCAACAATCCAGCAAAAGGGCTGAAAAGCTCCTTTTATCAAACCTTCCCCTTTAAATTTAATAATGGTATGTTGGGTGATATCATTATTGCCGAACCCAATGCCTACATTGCATTTGACAGTTTTGATTCGGCA
The DNA here is from genome assembly GCA_025175665.1 of Cinchona pubescens. Classification (NCBI taxonomy): domain Eukaryota; kingdom Viridiplantae; phylum Streptophyta; class Magnoliopsida; order Gentianales; family Rubiaceae; genus Cinchona; species Cinchona pubescens. The sequence continues at coordinate 191,751 of JANKKI010000014.1, forward strand.
ACTGACCGGTTTAGAATTGAGATGTTTTTGTCGATCCAGAATCTTAAAAACATGATTACTGACATGTGTTAAGAAATTAAAATTTCACCAAAAATAGCAGAAATATATTGGTACTTCTTCAAGATATATATGCAAGACAGTAAAGTTTATCTTGCTTGTGGTTAGAATTTGAAAGAAAATACATATTCAATAAATTTGATAATCCAAGTATTAGGAGTATTTGAACACTACAAGTGTTAGACACATCTAGATATCTCTACTTTGCCTTGCTTGTGGATGTAAACCATATACAGTGTAAAAGTAACCCTATGCCATTGATAATAACGTGATGGTGTCGATAAGCATCAAGAAGGTAAATTCTTTTTGAACTGATGATCAAGATGAAGATAAGAATTTTAGTTTTATTTTGAATTTGTATTTGAAAAACAATGGATTTAACAATTTTAGTAGGACGTGAGAGATATGTGGGAAGAAGATGAGAGACAAACGGGAAGGTGAATGAGAAAATTAACGGACGGCTTTAGTGAGTGAGTGTAAGTCATATTCCAATTAGGTTGTGACAAATAGGAAAGACGAGGTAAATTCTGAGGAGTAAATTATTTTAAATTTATGGGACCAATATTGGATTAATAAAAAAGTTTGGGGACCAATTGTAGATTGTATCAACAATGGAATTCTAAGGGAACTATAAAATTTTACTTTAAATGTTTATAACATATCATTGTACTTTAAATGATTATGAAGTATAATCTTTTGAATCTTTTATTTCTATAATATAATAATATGTATTTTAAAATTTTATACAATACTTAGTAGTACTTTGAAAGAAGATAAATTATAAGGAATTCCCTTGTGGCTTAATTAATATTCGCGTTAACTTCTTATGATTTTTTAAATCTATAATCTACCTCCTTATTGTTTGCATTAAAGTGAAATTGTTAAATATTTTGTTAAATAACTATAAAGAGGCAAAAAAAAATCTATTTAAAAGATTATTTTAGTTATTGAAAGTCTCTAATCAATACTACTCATATATTTTAATATAAAATACAACTCATTCTTTCTGGCGAAGGGATTTTTTGGACAATAGAAGGATATTAGAGTTAGCATTATTTTAGATTTTTTGCAGGAATCTATTAAATTTTAACTTTTTATCTATTTAAAAAAAAAAATCCAAATCACTAGAAGACAAATTATTGGAAAATTCTAGTGTATCTTTCAGGGAACTATTTCCTTCTCCCTTAAATATTTGTATAATATAACACTATGTGCTTACAAAAAATTTACACTGTATAAACTTTTAAAATCAAGAGAATGATTCCGTAAAATTCTCCCAAATTATAAATATAAAAATTATAAAGTAAACATTAATCAAATCACATCTTGTAATTTAACCTAAAATTTCTCGTATCATATGTGAACCTGACATTGAAAAAGATCCATTTAGGATCCGAATCCGAAAAACTTAAATTGGGAGACGGAGACTGCAACGTAAGCGTTCCTAGGCTGGGAGTTACCTGAGCTTCTTATACATACACACAGTCACACACTAGTCCCCGACGAAAACAATTATCGGCGGCATGGCCTCCTCCTTCTCCTATTGCTGCGGTATCGGCCCCTCTTCTCTCGTTTCAGGTAACCCTCAAATGCAATTTTTATGCTTTTTAATGGTTTCCGTTCTCTGCATACTAGTTGCTGATGCTGATTCCGTTGATTTATTCGTTAAAACTTAGCCGAATTCAAATTTGGAGGACAATAATATCATCATTATCATTGAGATTTGCACTTATCAGTTCGCATGTCAGTTGACTAATTTTTGCCATTTCCGCCGCCATCTAATTATAGGGATTCCCCAATCACGCGATTCTTTTGAATTTTGTGCCAGTCAGTAGCTTATGCAGTATTTCTTCTCCCCTTTTAAAGCCTTTCAATACATAATTCAGATTGGGCTCGTGAACCTGTTGTTGTATGTTCTTCTAGTGGTGTGGTGTAAAGGTGTTGTATCTAATCAATCGTTCATTATTAATCAGTTCAGTATCTATCAATTATGTCTAATCCTTTGTGTCTGTGACAGTATGTTGTTATGGCATTTTTGTTCTGCCTCCTTCTAAATTCAGATGATGATGATTATTTTGTTTTTTTGTCAGAAGGCGATTACTATTTTTGTGTCCATAAATTTGTACCTCCTTTAACCTAATTAGCTCTCTTTTCTTTATGTTATAACTTTTTGAACTGTAGGTGGAAATCAACTCCTTTGCTCCCCAAAGTCCTTTTCGATTGTCAAGACACCATCCTCTCTATCTGTTCAGAAGAAGTTCAACCATCAGAGACCTACTCACAAGTTGACTGTTCATGCAGAGTACAAGTATGCTGATTCTTGTCTCCATGACTAAATATGGTTTCATCATCCACTACCACTTGTTTTACCGACTACAAGGACATTTGTTTTTCTTTTTCTTTTCTTGATATTTTTACACTTTAGTTAATGCTTCATAATTTACTGTGGTACTAGATGTTGCTATAAAATCCAAATTTCTTGCTGTATTACATGATAAGCATGACACCTTCTTAGCGGTATGTCAGTCTTAGACCGGTGGGTGGATCACCTCTCCCACCCAATATAGGAACCTGTGTCATTCTTTTGAGCTCCCAGATGAGGTTTTGGACTTGTCTCATTGTTGGGACTTTGTCTTGACAATGAGTTTGAATTCCGCCATGCTGGTTTGACAGTTATTAGTTAATAAATGCATTAATAGCATTAATACATGTCTCTCAAGTCATAACTGCAAACGAGCATTATACACATGAATTCTTGTCTCGTCTAAGTATGAAGTTGGCATTAGTTCAAGAGAGTAGTGCTTGAAGCTTTTGTACTTAATAATTTTACTAATAATTTTTAGCACGTTTTGCTATAGGTTCAGCAACAGAATATGTGAAGATCTTGTTCAATGTCTTTGTTGTTGGGTAGCTTTGGCATGTCATTGCATTGGTTGTTTTACCAAATGCAAGCTCTCTAGTTTTCCTAACAGGCTTTCAAGCACTTTCGTGATGTTCTTCTGTTTTTCTTACTTCTTTATCTACCCCGTGTATGTGGAATGTTGTTATATACTGGTATATGTGTTTTACACTTTAGACACATTATCATTTTTATCACTTTTCAGAACTTTATAGCCCTTTCTCTTGTCCCTTGGGATTAGAGCTTATAAAGTTGCAGAACTACTACACCTTGTCATGTGTCAAACATTCAGCTCAACATAACTTTGGTGTTAAAATGGGATTCTGGCTCTATTACAGATAGTTGAAAACTTGTGGAAAGCTAGGAAGGCATGAAACAGCTGTCTTTATGTATTGCCAAGATTTGCATTATTCTTAGTCCTTGGATGATTACTTCCTTTTAAACAGAGCTTTATTTTAATTACTACTATCTCTTTCCAAATTATATTTCCTGTCATTGTCTACTGGATTTTGCTTTTCCCAAATTACACTTCAGTCATGGGCCATAATCTCCATTTTTTACTAAATGCAGTAATCATAGGGGTGGAGGTGGTGGTGATTTTGTGGCTGGTTTCCTGTTAGGAGGTGCCATTTTTGGAACGCTTTCATATGTTTTTGCTCCCCAGGTGAGATGATTTTCCCTTTTTCACTGAAACACCCCCAATTATATGACATCCTGCCCCTGTGAGAAAAGTTTTTAATGTCTTACCCTCTTGATCACAAATTTAGCTTGGTAGTCCTTGGTCAGTAATAGAAAAACTATTTCATCGTTGGTCGTTCAGGGGGTTTTAATGTGTTTTGAGTTCCTTCCTCAATTTTGCCCCCATTTCTTCCTATGATTAGATAAGAAGATCTCTGTTGAATGAAGACGAATATGGTTTCCGTAGGGCAAAGCGACCAATTTACTATGATGAAGGTTTAGAGGTATGTACTAGTAGCACCCTGCTTCTTCTTATAACTTTCCTGCAAACCAAGGATTGAAGTCTCATTATTGAACCATCATTCTCTCCTCCCGTCCTCCTTTTCCATTATTCCCATTCTTTTTCATGAGATGCAGAAAACGAGGCAGACATTAAACGAAAAGATAAGTCAACTAAATTCTGCCATTGACAATGTCTCTTCTCGGCTGAGAGGTAGCAATAGCATGCCTCGGGTACCTATCGAGGCTGATCCGGAAGAAGCCACCATGTAAGGCCTACCTTTGTTTTGTATCATGAAGTGGTTTGAGTTTCCAGTTCAATTTGTTTCTGAATTTAAGGAGAGAACGGACTCTTGTTATTGTGTTACCGTCTGACTTCCGAAGAGTTTGGTCTTCGGAGGCTTTGCTAGAAGTACCACTCTCCGCACTTGAGAAGCCTATGGCTATATTGTCTTTGCTTTTACTTTGTTCTTGTCCAAACATCTTTTCTCTGTTTGAGATTATTTTCGCCCATGCCATAATAAATAAATTGCAGGGCTGGAACTCCTTAATTGTTCAAACATGTATATCAAACTGAATTAGGCGCCCATATATTGAGTTTTGAGCATCTATATCATCATTAAAAAAATAATAATAATTAAAACTGCTTGCATGTATGTGGACAAAGAATTTGGAGTTGACCATTTAGAAGAGACAACAAACACGAGCTGCAACGAGAATTACAATTAGGGGAAGGGATGGAATAACATACTAGTAGCAGTACAAATTGTTTTGGTTCCCATGATCCCCTTTCCCCCCTAAGAGGAGTTATGCATCTGATCATCAGAAGAAGATGACAGAAAAAGTTGAATTTGGTCCAAGAAAGAGAGATGCTGGGGCCTGTCTTTGCGCTTGACGTAGCCTTAATGGCCTCTTTCTGGGAGTAGCAATGATACGATCCCTTTTCCTCCTCATTCCTTTTCCAAAGCGCCTCTGCATAGCTCCTGTGGGCGTAGTAGGCCTCGGCCTCCTTCTCCTCCGCCAAGCCCCCATCATGACGATGATCATCAACGATGACGACCCTGACGGGGAGCCTCTCGTAGTGGCCTCGAGTGACACCCTCCAAGTCGTCCATGCGGGCCAAACCCCTGGTGGAGACGGCATAGAGCTCGCCCAAGACATGGTGGCCGAGGCCCTGAAAATTGAGGAGGAAGGGGACTCTGTAGGGCCCGCAGACGAGGGGAAGTTTGTCGGCAGTACGGCAGAGGCCCAGGTAGGCGGCGTCGCCGGTGGCCATCATGTCTCTTAAGAGGGCGTGATTGGAGAAACCGTGCTTGAGAGTTCCGTAAGTGAAAACCAGTGTTGTCCTCCTCCTGTCATTGTGGGCCATGCTGCTGCAGTAGTCCACTACTTCCACCACCTGCTGCGAAGCTGCTCCTCCTGTATAGGCAGTGGCGTCGGCTCCCATGTTACTAGTAAAAAAAATCTGCAGATGCAAATTTGTTGATATCTTCTGATCGATCTTTGGAATTCTGAAAATGTTGTTTAGGAGGAGTTTTATATTACTACCCCTCCGTGCTACCACTAATTAATACTGCCGACTGATTCAGAAAAGAAGAGATGCGACAGCTACAGCGACAGCTACAGCGACGGAGAGAATAAAATCCGACGACTCAATTATCAAAGATAAAAGAGATGTCAATCACGATTTTAGGTAAAGGTCAATTTTGGCTATTTGCGGAATATTATTTGTTTTTAACCCACCAATTGGTCTATTCGTACCAATTGGGCCCAATCCCGACGGTGTAGAGAGGGACGTAATATATTTAACTAGAGGAAAATAACCCGTTCTTAGCCCTCATTAGTTGACTTTGTCGCTGTAATTAAAAATTATAAAATTTTATTTACATTAATTACTATTATATATTTTATATAAATTTTACTTAAATTTGTTGATGTTATTTATTTCTTATACTTTAATTCACATAATATTTATAAGTGAAGTAAAAAAATAAATCTACTTAAATATTTTTTCATATCGCCTTGTTTAATAATAGTACTAGTATTACTTAAATTACTGACCCCAAAAAAATTGAAAAAAACAATAGTACTAGTATAATTGATCTATTTGATTATTAAATTATATTTCAGTTGTCATTTTAATCATTAATTTTTTTTTGGTGATAAAAATATCATTTAAAAGGTCACTCCGTCAATTTAAGAAATCTCTATTAGTTAGCACATGTGCATACCACATAAGTATCAACGAGATAATATTGTTTAATCCCTCTTTACCACACTTTACCTTCATCATCTTTCTTCCTCATCAACTATAGCCACCCTATTCCTCCCCTGACAACCATAACCACCTTCTTACCACCATCCCTAACCCCTTCACACCCAAATCCACCTAACCACAGTCCCTCCAAACCCCATCCAGCTATTATAAGAAGACCCCTAGCCCCTTAACTCATATCTAAAATGGGTTCTCCAGAAGCTTCCAAACCATCAGATGACAATTGTCACTAGCATTGATATATCTGCACTAAGAGTGAGCAAATTCCTCTACCTATAACAAAATCTCACTAAAAATCTACTCAAATAATAATTATTGCACACGTGAAATTTTTGCCCTTCCAAATTGCTTTGTTCAAAGGTAAAGAAGGAGAAGGATCGGAATATCATAAAAATAATTGTTCTAAAATTTGTTTAGAAGTGTTTAAGCTAACTCAATCACACGCACAGAGAGCGTCCGTGTCTATACTCTATTAAAGAATGTCGAGATAGTGTAGGATAAGGTTGTATCTTTAATTCAAGAACAGAAAAATATCCTGACGTCTTCTCCGTCATCTCCAACCTCTCTCCCCATTTAGATCCAACCCCCAACCTTTCTCCTACCCTATCCTGCCACCTAAGCCCATCCTCTACGCCTAACCCTCCTTACCCATCGATCCTAACCTCGTAAGTCTTTCCCAACCCTACCTCGTCAACCCCCAATCTTCCCCCCCACTCAAATTCGCCCTACCTCTCCAACCCCTTGAAATGAAGCTAGAATAATAGAGAGAAAGTAGGAGGTTGATGGGTTTTTAAGGTGTTGATGAAAGGAGAAGACGATGTGAAGCTGTGGTGGTAATGATGGATTGAAGGGTGCTGGTGAGAAGGAGAGGGAAAGGGATGGAAGGGCTGACGGGGAGAGGGAGGGAAGTTTATAGGTTGAGGGCGAGGGCAAGAAAGGAGGAGGGTTTGGTCGGATCTAAAAGAGAGAAAGGAAGGGAAGGTGGTGGTGGGAGTTGGCTAGGGAAAGGGCTGGACTGGGGTGGTTAAGGGTTTTAGTGGAGTTTAGTAAATTGTAAATAAATTAATTTGCAACGCAAAATTTTTTCATATCTTTTATAATTTAACTAGTTTTTTTTATTATTTAATTTTGATTCCAAATTTTTTTATTAATGTTTATTCACTGTAGTTGTACAAAAATGTCCTCGCTAAATATTCATGTGACATGCACATACACTAACTAACGGTGATTTAATGCCTTAAATTGATGGAATGACCCTTAGATGCAATTTTAAAAGTTGGGTGACCTTTTCGGCCACCAAAAAAATTTAGTGATTAAAATGACAACCGGAATATGATTTAGTGACCAAATAGGCACTTTGCTAAGTATAATTTAAGTAGTCAAAAAGGTAAAAAATGTTTTTAGTTCCTAAAGTTTGGCCTAATAGCATATTTGCTCTCTAAAGTTTCATAAAAAATAAATCACATCCCTCATTCATCAAGTTTCTATAGCATAATTTTTTGTTAAAATTTATGAGAAAGAACAATTTTTGTTGGTTTAACAAGAAAAAGTAAAAGATAGAGGATATTTTTTTGGAGTTTATAGGTAAGAAATGAAATCTTTGTAGGGGTAAAGGCATACAAAACTAAAATTATGCTATTTTCTGTCAATTATTATAAGTCAGTAGAAATTTAAATCTCTACAGAGGCGCGATTTGTATTTTTTGTAAAATTTGAAGACAAAATATGTCAACAAGTCAAATTTTAGGAACTAAAAAGTTGTCAAAAACAAATAAAATTCGTGGCGCGAGGTATGGTTATAGTTTTGCCTCCACCAATGGTCATCACTCATCAGGGTTGATATTGGAAACTTTTCTCGGTTGAGGTAGGGACGTGAAATAGCAATTGACTAAAATTTTCTCTACTTTATAAATTTATTGTTAATTAATCCATAATAGGTATTAAGCATTGCCCTTTCTGAACCACCAAAAGAGAATTAGAGATCCTGCACTTAAATAGTCCACGTTATTGATTTCCCAACCCATCATTGGTATCTGATTCTTTTTTTGTTTTTTTTTTGAGTGGGGTGGGGGGTGTTCGGTCACTGCCAGACAGTTTAAGCATCTATCTGTTTTGTAAAGGAAAGAGAAAAGAATCAACATAATACTGTCTCCAGATTTTTTATGAACCAACTGAATCTATATTCAGTTCAATTTAGGGTAAAGTTAAACTTCTGCAGGAAAATGATAGAAACTGGAATCTGCTTCCTCTTCATTTTCACTTACTAATTTATGCATGATATGTCATTTGGATTAATAGTAAATGGTTTAACTTGGGAAATATCTGGTCTTAGTACCAACAGTAATACAATCACGCGCAAAACTTCCACTCTAGCTAGAGTCTACAATTTCGGTAAATTAATTGTTCAAGGAACTGCCTTCTCACGCATTCTCCTTAGGTGCAGTCTATCCCACCTTTACCATAAGTAGTACTATCTTCTTCCTAATATATGCTCGTTGTATCACTCTTCCGGATGTAATCTACTACTAGCATTTAGGGATTTTAGAAGCAAGAATGTAAAACGACTTCCCCATCCACTTGCATAGTTGATTGATTTACAAATTCAACGTTTTAAAGCAAGCAAGTCCCAGCTCTCTAGAATACAAATCTGCTCCCATAAAGGAGGGCAGAATATATACACTTAGCGTATGGGACAGTATTTGCCCTGTAGAACGGAGTTTATTCCTCTTTCGAGTCAGTCCAATATTACCCGGTCCATGACAATTATTCCTATTTAGTCATGTCGTCAATCCAATCCTCGTATATATTGCTAATTTTGTCTGGCCCTCTCCATTTTTGGCCAGGCCTCCGAGCTGCAGAAGGTCTTTGGACTGGTCCAACGTAATAAACATCTGTAAGAGAGGCTGAAAGGGTTGTTGCCACCGAAATGTCTGTCGTCTTTAAAGGTGTGCCTCCTGACTTTGTTGTCTTTGAAGGTGTGCCTCCTGACTTTGGAGCTAACGATGTATCTTTCCTGCCCCACCATATTTGTGCAGCTCTGCCATAAAACAAGCAAGATGAGTTAGAAGTGAGAACCATATACAAATATGAAACATTATAAAGATGATAAGTAGGGAGATGGCATCAAATGTGAAGAACAAAAGTAGGAGTAACATCATTCTCAAGGAAGACAAATTAGTAGGAGGACTTGCGAATGTCAAGTTTGATACTTGACAACCAAGTTTGCAAGTGTTTCAATATTTGCCAAGTTTTGCCTATCATCTAACACACCAAGAGGGTGAATTTTTTTATCTTTCTTCACCGTCCTCATTGCTTGGAAGTGTACCACACTACCATCACTTTGCCACCAAAACTAACTAGGCCCTTTTCCACCACCAATTTTCCAAATTCCTCTGTCCTCTTCCCTTACTCCAAGACCGTTTCCAATCTCAAAAAGCTGCAGAGATCCATTTCCTACTTAATTTCATTCAGCAACACCAACCCCACCTAATGTGAATTAATATTGTGTGTGTATGTGTATTTTTTTAGTATTTCCACGAGCCTTCGTGTGTGTGTCTTTGTCTTTGCACCTGTGAGTACAAGGGCTTGAGAAAGAGAGCAAAAGAGAAGTTTTAGAAGGAGAAAAGTTTTGTATGCACGATTCATGCATTTAGGGTTTTGGAGGAGAAAGAGAAAGACAATAATTCTCTTCTTCTGATTTCTCTTTTTTAATTAATTATACTTAATACAATTGTAACAGCAGTCAAGGAATGCATTTGTGAATCTGTATTAATCTTTAGTTTCTTTCACATAGAACCATTTTATGAATGGTAAGCAGCAACTTAATAAACTCTCAGTTCAAACATGAATTGTCCTTTAATTATAGATATACGGGTTCTACTATTAAGTAATCCAGGTAGGAAAACCAGGGCTATGACACATTGCAGTTATTGGGTACAACAGTTCTCACAATCTACCTCATCCAAAATGGAAGTTAAACTACGACACAAGAAACACTTGTTCACTTCCTGAAGACTGCTAGCTAGTGTTTCGCATAGCCATTCAGCAAGTAACTTACTGAATCATTAACCTTTCCTTTTCATTACATGTCCATGAAACACTTGCTTTCATACCGGCTTACTTATGCAGTGGAAATTCGAACATGATAACCAAATGAAAACAATTCCAACATCAACAAGACAAGAAGTCAAACTGATCGTGGCCTAATAGAAACATTCCATGAAAAGCGGTTGTTTTCACTACATTCAATTTTTAGGATATACAACTAAAACTGACAACAATTCGCTATACCATTAAGCATCCACAACAACTGGTATTATTTTGAGCACTTGCACTCAATCAGAAAATCATTGTCTTACCCCAACCTATCACAACTTAGGGTAAACCAATTCACCACCCCCCAAGTAGATCCTAACCGATCTACTATAGGTCCTCGTTTCCTAAATCAACTCTCTTATAGTTAAGAGCAAAATTAACCAGATAAGCGATGTGATACTCTCTTATACTTGACAAAATTATATATGATTTGAAGTCCTAGGAGAAAAAGTCACTCGCCTAAAGTTTCCCACTAACAGTTGGCTAATAAACCCTTCAAAGATTTACCTCATTTTTCCATTCCATTAAAATCTCTTTCCATTTTGCTTCTTCAAGTTCAAAATGAGTTCCCTTCTAGTTCTTCCATATAATGGGCAGCCTAATTCCATACAACAAGATATAGATCTCAATAGGAACGGATGAGCTAGTTTGAGAGATCAAACTGATTTCAAAAACAACTTTAATGCTGGCAAGTACTTCACCTTAGCTAATGCTAGTATAGCTATAATCATACAACTCTACATCTGATTTTCCTTCCATCCAAATCTATTTCGTTAGCTATTTCTTTGGGATAATTTCACATTCCTCCCCTGCGATTTATCAATAGAGGGAGCAAAAAAGGGGAGCATGGTATAATTGCAAGAACCTCCCCTCAGATATTAAAAATTACACTTACCCCTCGTGACTACCTAAAATCACAAAAATACCCTCAACATAGCACTTCTCAGAAAAATAAAAAGGAAAAAACCTTCCATTCCCTTCTAAACCTAATGTTGTCATCACTCATCAGAGAACATCCCCTTCCCTCCAACCCCGACATCTTCTCTTCCCCATCACCGCCACCACCACGATGACCCCCACCACCACTACCATCACCACAATGCCCTCTACCCCTAAATTCACCACACTACGAAGCATCTCTGCTTATTCTCCCTTCTTTTCTAGTATGTCCCTTCAAACATTCCTAACAAACCTTAAGAATTTCTACAAATCACCTCTGATTTGCACATCTTCGCTTTGTACCTGCCTTAATTGATGCCAAATCTTTGTCTACACACTCAGGAATCATTTGCTGCAAAGATCTATTTATTTGATACCCGATTTGAAGGATGAAACATGGAGATCCACCTTGAATTGTTGCCCAATTGGCACGTATCTGGCCACTTTTAGCCAATTTCATGACCCAATTTTTTTTTTTTAAGTCAGGAGTAAAGTTTCTCGAACTTCTGCCACCAGTGGCTCGGAGGTGACGCACAGCAGAGAGCCACGATACCTACTCTCACCATGCTAGGAATTTTTTTTTTTTTTTTTGTTCTGCTTGTTGTTGGGGAAGACCCAGGATCCCATGCCTGCTGTGTTTGGACTGGGAAGTAGGATTTTAGGCTTATATTTAACAGACACCTATTCCATTGTGGATTTGAGTTGAACTCGTGTTTGAGTTGACTGGTGTGGTGCTGGCTAGTGCTGTATATCGGTTTTTTAGTGGTTGAAACAAGAGTGAGACAGAGAGCAAGAGACGACTTTGAGTTGGTTTTTTAGTGGGTGAAGGGCTGCATGCGGGTACAGGAGGTGCACAGAGATTATGGACACCGGAATTTGGTGATTACCAAATGCAGATGATTTGGAGCTGTTTTGAGTTTTATAAGATTAACTAACTAAATAAATTATTTTAAAAGTTTTTTATATTGTGTTTGAAAAAATAATAGAGGTGTTTTGGGATATTCAGCTAACTTTTTTGTCTGATGCCAACGAATTAGGGTTTTCTGTTACTCAAAATATTAAAATAGTGGAGGTAAGTGTTATTTTTGATACGTGAGGGAGGTTCCTGCAATTATGCTAAACCTCAGGGAAGGAATGTGAAATTAACCCCATTTCTTTTTTATAGAATACTCTTTTCTCTATTTCTTTCTCCCCTACCAAACAACTCATCAAGTCAGACCTCTTATTTGCAAACCTCCAAAAGCAAATTACTTGAACAGGAGGAAAATATTAGAGTTACTTTGGCAAGTTCCAGATCTTGCAAATTGAAGCTGCAACAATCAGTCCATTTTCCCACAAACGAACAGAGGATCTCTCAATATTTCATTTGAATAAATAAGTGATAATTCTTAATTTGTATGTTTTTGAGAAAGATTCCAAAAAGATATATAGAAAAAATAATCAATTCATAACAATCCCCATGTCGAAAGTTGAGAGTCATAAACTAAATCAAGAAGAAGCTAATCTTACCACCAACTCCATGAGCAAAGTAGCAGTTGGTGCCGAATGAACAAGATCCTGTTTTCTCTCACTTATTGCAAAGCCTTGTCTTCCAGTTAGAAGCAGCAGCACAGAAAGTGGGAGTCACACTAATAGTAACACTCTCTCGAGTCGTTGAGTAATAATTGTCATGTAGGAAAGTGCAATTATCTCCATAGGGACACCACCCATTCAGTAAGGAAGTTGTTGCAGAGCCTGCCTTTAGAAGACCTCCTCTGGGACTCAGGAAGTGAATTGGTAATAGTGGATTCCAGCACCCCAGAGCCTCGGTGGTGCCTTTCATGTGCGGATACAATGTGATGCTGCCAGTTGGGAGGGGAGTTGGTTTGTGAAGTTCCTTGATTCCATAAGCAAAGTTGCAATTGGCAACGTCAGGGCAGACTCCGGGTAGAACAAGTTAGTTTTAAAGAACATCTCTCCAATGGTGGCTTTGGAGCGATTGATGAGTATGACATGTGAATCTTCTCCTGACTGAATCTGGGAGAGACTGATGCCATGAAGACTGAAATTTGAAGCAGTAGGCAATCCATTCGGCAAGTCCATCTTCTTCTCCCATGAACTCTGTTTATCATAATAGGGTTGAGTGGACCCAAAAGTAATCAAAGCAAGCACATGACTAACAGCAAAAATGTCAAAAGAAAAAGACCCTCATCTTTATTTGGGTGGGTTCCAAAGTCCACAAAGATACAAAATACGTACAACAAATAATGAAATTCACAAAAATAGCACTAATAAAAAGGTGGGGTTTTTTTTAGCAAACAAATTAGGGCTATTCTTTATTTCAGGGTTATCATTACTACAATTATTATTCATTTTCATCCAAAAGTTGCTCTACACGGACCTACCTACCAGAAAATTTATCATGATAGCGGGTGTGTGTATACATGTACAACAACAGGGGATTGAAGAGAAAGGTGATACTTAATTAAACAGAAGAAACCCAAAAACTAAAGAAGAAGGATCCTAATTAATTAGGTCGAGCAGATGAAGCAAGAATTAAAAGCAGACAAGTTAAGAAACAAACAAAATCTGCATATATGTGGTATGGCGGTGCCCGGCCAGTGGATGAGGCAGGCGGCGGTGGGAATGGATATACCGACCGGCGACCGGGGAGAGTGAGTGAAATGAGTGAGAGTGGACTTCTTCTTGATGACAAAATGTTTGTTATGTCCGAATCATTTCCAAATTCCAAGCCCCTCTTTAGTTACTACACTTGAGATTGGGGGTGGAGCAGAAAGGCAAATGAGCCGCGGAGACCAGAAAAATTAAGGAAATGAATGATTCACAATTGCAAATCTAAATGTAAATAAAAATCATAAACTTTTTTATTATCGGTACAAACTTATATTATTGTCTAATACTCATTTAATTTACACGAGTATTAGATTAACAAAGTTAAACAAACTGAATATCAAATTAAAAGTAAAAAATAAAAATAAACATTTTCTAACTTATTCATTTCTATAAACAAAATAATATCATTAAAATTTGATTCTCACGCTTCCCATAAACTAAATACCTCCCAAATATACCAGGATACCCGAATCACAATTTTCCCTGTACCCCGCCGGTGTTCACTCTGATCGCAAAAAATAACCAAATGAGAGGGAATCTAAAAGTATATTTTGCACCAATTTTGGGCAATATGCTTCTAAATCTGATTTCAACAAATTTGAATGGATGCATAGATGTTACAAAACCTAAAAAAATGGGGAGGGGGCAATTTGTCTAATCAATCTATTCATATACTATTACAATTGCGCCTATAAATATTACAAACTTGAGATTTGATCAGAACCTATATCAGACCTAATGGAGGAGGAGGAGCTCTCCCGACAAAATGTAAAAGACTTGGCCAGTTCAACAGCATCTTGCACCCTAAGCCGAGTTCCTTGTTGCCCAACAACTACAGATGCCACCTTAGCTGCTAAGCCACCCATACCTTTCAAATCAGAAACTCCCCGTAGTAGACCATATAATATACCAGATGCATAAGCATCCCCGGCACCACAAGTATCCACTGGCATGCAAGGTGGAGGAGGAACATATACAGCTTCCCCTTTCACACCAATATAAGATCCTCTTGGTCCATCGGTGACCGACACTAGAGGGACAAAGTGGCTTAAATACCTTGTAGCAGAAACAGGGCTTTCCTTCGAGGAAAAGTAACAGAAAGCTCTGGCTTCATCACTATTCATTTGCAAATATGATGTCAGCGTAGTTAGCCATGATGTCCCTGGACATTCAAGATACCACATCCTCAGGCAATTACAAAATTGATAAAGCACAAACACCTAAAAATGATGTCCCTGGACATTCAAGATGCCACATCCTCAGGCAAATACAAAATTGATAAAGCACAAACACCTAAAGAAAACCCCACGGTGCATGTTCTGATATACAGTGACTAGCTTTAAAGCTAGAAGTCCCTAGACCAGTTCCCTTAATACCTTCAAGCACAAATTACTATCTAAAAGATTAAAAGGCCTCATAAAAAACGAAAACTACGTGTTTCCACGCATGCAGTCTTAGACCATTCATTATCTTGGTATTAGAACTGTTCTAGAACAGTCAAAAAATTGAATTCAACTCCAAGATCAACAAACTCTGGTTTGAAATCCAGCTTTTTGAAAATCGAAAGGGAAATTTCTGAAATGATAACAAAACCAAAACCTGTTTTGGTCTTCGATAATAGACAAAATAGAGAAGAAATGGACAAGCAGAATTCAGCGATAACTTTTCCAGAATCCTACATGAAAGATCCAAGAAACTGAAATTTTCAAATCTTACTGCAAGTATCACTCAAATGCGCAAGGTTCCTATATCAGATACTTCAAGAGCAACAAGCTCACACAGAAGCAGATATCTGTGGCCCGTGAAAATTCTAAATATTCAGTGTTTCTCTGCAGTTAATAAGGTGTTTGAGTGTTTGAGGGTAAGCTTTACAAAAACTTACAGTAAGTCTTCTGAAAGAATTGTTATAAGCCAACTCCAAAATCTAAAAAATAACAAAGAAACAAGAAGGGGGTTGGGAGCAAATCTACAACTAGTAAAATATTTTACCAGAAATCATCATAGTGTCTCTCAATGCAAGAAATATCTGATGCAGTGATGGCGACTAAAGCACCAGAGCTGCGGGCAATCTCACATGCTTTTGAAATGGTTTTGATTGTATCAGGAAGTTCAAAAAGATATCCTTCAACAACCTAGTATGTTTGTTTTGCAAATTGAGCTAGCCAAGCAGGAATCATAACTAACAGTAGAAGATGTACCCTGTTATTAAAAACAAGAAGAGTAAGTAAAAGAACAGATGCAAAAGTTAAAGGGATAGAAGCAAGTCAAGGACATGAGGTTCCCACATAAAATACTAACAGATGCCTGACAATATACATGACATCAAGTACATTATTCATATGCTTAAAAACTGAAAAAGAGCCTTTAAGAGAATAAGGATGGAGAAAACGTCATTCCACACAAAACAGCAGAAATGCTCCATAAATAAATGGAAAGAGCTTATTCCTTTGGATCCATAGTTAGAAAACAGAAAAATGCTGCAAAATCTATTTGCAAATGGATATGACCAAAAATTGTGGTTGACAGAGATATAATACCTTCAGTCAACCTCATATAGATATAATACATCATGAGTGATTTCAACTATTTAGAAAAAAAAAAAAAAAAAGGAAAAGAGAACAAAAAATAGTTGTTGCTTACACATACTATGATCTCCATAAACCATTTGAGTGCTGCCACCTCCAAGTGCCATTAGTAAGTGAAACCTTTCCATCATTGTCATCCTAATGACATAAAGCTAATCATCAAGTTTATCACACTCTCTTCCTCAAGCAAGCCTTCACCACATTATAAACTCCCCAATAGGGCTAGAATATAAAAGCAACTAAACCAATTCAATGTATTTTAATTGCTTTACCACCCAGAATTTTCTAGTAGATGACCTTGAATAGTTTCTCTTTCTCTCTCTCTCTCTCTCTCTCTGTTCTTTTTCCTTTGTGAATGCTTAAATTTGAAATAAGAAGGTCAAAAAGCAACATAACAAAATGTACAAACATTTAACCTTCTTTGATCCCAGTCATAGCTACCATGACTGTAGCACTTCAGGTTTGCTGGAAGCTGTCATACAGTTGCAGCAATTCCTTAAACAATTCCATATTGGTAACCTAATCAAGTTATAGAGCCTACAACCTATGTTGTTAACAAGGTCACCAACACAACCAAAACTACAATGTCACCAGATCTGCAAGTACCCAACACTAAATTACTGCAGACAGCAATTTATTTTTGAAAACGGAACTCATGGTAAGCAAAATAAAAGGAGGCCGACCTTGATCCAAAATACATGTGCACTGGAAAGGTTCTGGCCACAATAAGTACCTGATATGCAAGCATTGTACGCTGGGCATCTGGTGTTGTGAGAACAATAACTGTTCCAGTAGTTCCCTCCTTAACAGGGGCTGACAGGAAACTCACATTTGCTCGTTTCAATTTTGACCTATCCAAAGTAGCTCATGCATTTGTCAGAAGAAGGATTCAAGCCCATATGACAACATCAAAAATAATCAGCATTACAAAAAGCAGGCGTTCTAGCATTATATATACAATGCAGACACCCGTATCAGTAACAAAACAGGAGAAAGAAAGAGTGGGAGAGAGACCCAGAATTCCAGTGCTCATGGCGAAAAAGGGTTCTAAAAGATTGCCATTTTCACAAAATTTAGCATTGTATTAACCTATGAAATACAATATGGAGAAAAATTAACAGAAATGGGTGAAGTGACAAAAGATAGTTACCGGTAAAATCCACCAAGCGGATCACTTCCTACACTGCCTGCCATAGCTACATTTAGGGCAGGGCCTCCAATGGGCTGGGCACCAAGCCTGGCCAAGGCTACCAGAGTATTGGAAAGAGAACCACCAGCTGCAGCCTTGTAGCTGCATCCATCCATAGCCTGTAAAACTCTACCCCTTTCCTCATGATTCACAACTTTCCTTGTGCCCTTTTCCAGTCCAAGTCTGTCCAGGAATTCATCATCAACCATGCCAGAAAAGTCAACCTAAGGATGACAAAAATCATGGCACGAAGGGAGTCGGTTGGAATGTAGGTGTGGAATTAGTAGTTAGTAAGCATATTGGAGGAGTTAGTTACCATGGCCTGGCCAAGACCCAAGACGTCCCATCTGTCGTCGGCTTCATCATCATCAGCATGTCCTACATGGTGGTGGTGGTCTTTGGGGATTGGTTCCTCCTCTTGGTCATCTTCGTCTTCTTCTTCATCATCATCGGTGGTTGTTGTTAGGCCAAAATCATCGGAAGCTGCAGCAATACTAGAGGAGGAGGAGCTGGTGGTAGGGAGTTGGTTGCCACAATAAGCATTATTATTAGCAGAAGGTGGAGAAGACATAGAAGAAGGAAGAGTGGAAGAGGTGGTGGAACACAAAGAAAAAGGAGAAGAGAGTGTTGTTGAGGTGCTGGTCTTTAAGAAGAGGAGGGATGAGGAAGAAGGAGGAAAGAGAGAGGAAAAAGGGGAAGAGGAGGTTTTGGTATTCCTGAACATGTGGGAATTTGGTGGTGGAGAATGATGAGCCAACAAACTCATCATCATTGTGGATATGGAATTGGATGGATGAATGGATAAGGGGTTGGGGTAGGAGATACTGCTAGTTCGACTAGAGATAGAGAGATTGAGATTACCCGGACGACGTCGTTCTATACGTGTTTCCCACCCAAAAAAACACCTCAACCTGCTCGCCTGTACCTAAATTTAAATTTAGAAGAAGAAGAAATTGAGAGGATGACGATGAAATCAAGGAGAAGAACAAAGACCGACTAGTGCCACCCTCAAATTCCCAAACAAATCCAACAAATCCGATTTCATAATAATCAAAACTACTACTATTACTAGTACTACATCATCATCATCATCATCATTGATATGTATATACTCTTCTACTTGTATCAATCAATAAAAACCTACCACCCGTAATACCACACCCGTATCCAGAGAGAGATAATTGCTCGCTCGCTCGCTCTCTCCCTCCCTCCTAAGCCGCCTGCTCACCCTCTCTTTTCCTCCCTTTCCCAATTTAACTATTTTCCCAAAAAAAAATCAATTTAATTTTATCCTTTTAACATTTAAGATAATTATAACCTAACTAAAATTTTACAGTTATTTTAAAAAAATTATTTTTTTTATATTTTAAATACTTGTACAATATAACATCATATATCTTTTAAAAATTTATACTATATAAGCATTCAAAAACTAAAGAAATAAAATTATAGAATTCTCCATAACTTTAATTTTTATTTAAGGTCTAGATGAAAGTGTACTCAAATTGGGTGGCATTTACTTTCTATCTTCTGAAAATTTTAAAATACATTCATTTGTTAAAAGGAATTTGTAAGAATGAAATAAATAAATTTTAAATTCTAATAAATTAAAAATGTTAAATAATAAATTTCTAATAAATTTCTAATTTAAAAGGATAAAAAATGCATCTACTCTGTACTTATAATTTCTTCCAATAAATAAATAGAACATTATACCATTGTTACTCTTCATTTTATTCCCCACCTGTTTAAAAGGATCCCATATTCTCCACTTGTTTAAATGGATCTCAAACGGGTGGTCATAATAACTACAACTATTTACTTATTCGGTAAGACAATACTCTATTGTCCTCAAATTCTTATTTATTGATAAATAAGAAATTTTTGTATTTCATTTTTTTTAATGATCAGACAACATACTAATTTTACCAGTTTTTTGGTTCATCTATTATTGTTAAATTTTTGGATTAACAAACTATTTAGAGAACATAATCAGAATGAGAATTAATTATAAACTCTACTATCAGTATGAATAAATTAATTTGATATTCAAATTATAACTAAATAATAAAACGTAGTAATATTTTTATTCCATAATTGTTCCCTTTAGTGCTCAATCAAAAACATATATTATTATTATTAATTTTAATTTTCATTCATAATCATCACTACTCATAAACCAAACACCGCTGATAATAATACATGCGACAAAGAGGAAAGAAATACAAAGAAAGTTAATACACTAATACTACTAGTTTATGTGGCAGGAATGCCATATGTTTGGATTAATTCTAAACAAGTCCTTCAAAGTGATAAAAAATTTCACTAAAATTACTCCAAACTAGAAAACTATAAAGTATCCTTCCCTCGTTCGTCATCACCCCTTTAATATTAAATCAAACCTGATTGATTGATTATTCCATTGATTGTAAAGGCTTGTGCAGTACAAAATAAATAAATAACATATTATAACAAGGGAAATATTTAGATTCGATTTTTTGTCTCACTTGTGATGTTGATTAAATCATATAGAATAAATGACATTTGTTAATGTAAGCAAAATTTTATAATATTTGATTATCACTACATGATCTACATGTGAGATATTATATGAGTCTGCCTAAGTTTTTTGAACGAACTCACAAAATACTAACATATAGTTAAACTCAACACACATTTAGGCTAGTTTGGGAGTTGAAATTTGGCAAGAAAACAAGAGAAATGAAAGAAAAATATTATGTGTTCGTTTGTTTGGGAGTTTTGAGTGAAAGGAATATAAGAGATTTAGAAGGCAATAGATTGATAAACAACTTAAAAGTTTTCACTCTTACACTTAGTTTGGGAGTTTAGGGAAAAAAAAATAAGAGAACAAAAAATTTAAGTTATGATAGAAAATAAGGGAAGAAAAATAAGACTGAGTTTTAGGATTTTTTGGGAGTTTAAAGAGGAAAATGAATGATTTAGGACATACAAGTAAATAATATTTGTTATATAAGATTTTTGGGATAAAATGGGCATTTAGTATAAAATTTTATAAGCTTATATTTTTTTCATTCGCTTTCCATCCAGTTTTGGGTGGAAGTTTTTTGTTCACAGTATCTATCAAATTCCACTTTTGATACTCTATCTACCTCTCCCTTTCTTTTTTATTTCGGGTTGTAAATAAATTCAAATTACTCAATACTTGAATTAAACTAAGATTTATAAGAGCTCATTCAAATTTGGTTTGCCAATAATAAAGTCAAGTTTGAACAGAATTTGGCATTCGTTAATTCTTTAAACTTGGCTCAAAATTGGCTCGAGAAGTTAAAAATTTTAATTTTAAATTTAAATGTAAAAATTCCAAAATTACTCGAGCTTGATCGAGTGGTTTGATAAAAGTTTATTGAACTCAATTTAAAAGATAAACAAGACAAATTTGAATGAAAAATTTGAAACTCGCTAAATAATCAAATAAATTTGAACATTAGAATGTCCATCTTGTTTATGTCCATTTACACCACTATTTCTATGACTTTTGCAAACTACGGAAAAATATGACTTTTCTTTCTTTTTCTTTCTTTTCTTTCCAAATCCTTCACTCATAAACGTAGCCTTAGGTTCAATTTGGTACGATGTAAAACATTTTCATTGGGAAAATATTTTTCGTGAAAAAAAAAAATTCATGGCAAATAATTATTTTTCAGATAGCGTTAGTAATTATTTTCTCAATAAACAATAATGTACTTGATGATAGAAATAACCATCTTAATATCTTGTGCTAACTAATTGCACCTTCCGCCAATTAGCTCTAGAGTATGTCACAAAGTCTTTATCTTTCCAGCACTGGCTTCGACTCCGATTTGCCATCAGTACCACAATATCATATTATCCGTTAAGGTCAAAAGAATAGAAGCAAGCTTTGAAAGTGACGATACCCAATACAGGTAAAGTTGTTCAACTCGGACAAGGGATACGTGGCAGCATCTATCGACCTCCTTAATATCAAATATTTATTCAGATTGAACTTATTACTATTCTGCTCAGCTCACCCAAAAGTAGCTTGGCACAGTTATCAGACAGCTCAATTTGCAACTTGATACAAGAAGTTCGGCATAAATAGTTCAGTTGATCAGTAGGTCGGATATGTAATAATTTTATAGAAATCATTATTATGGGTTGCACTATCCCCAAGTCTCTATAAAGGAGGCACTTACTCAAATTTATAAAGGGGGCCATACCTGTCTACTTCAAAACAACACATAAAAAAAATAAAAAATAAATAAAAACTACATCTTCTTTCCCTAATCTTATTAATCTCTATCTATCTTAAATTTATCTTAGTTTGTATTTCTTTCTTCATCCCAAATTCATCTTATCGATCTAGATTAATTTCTGCATTATCAATTGGCGGCGTTTATGGGAACCTGATACAAAAAAGCCAATCTGAACAAAAGTAATGGCATCAAATGTTAAAGAAAAAATTGAAATAGAAATTCAACTCAAAAAGTAGGAACTGTATCCTCCACACCTTTAATCCCAGAAGCTGCAAACCTTTCTCAAATGACCACTCCTCAAAAAGAAGAAATGTTCGAATTCCTTGCCAATAATTTTCAGGCTATCAAAAATTTTGTTGAAAATCAACAAAGACAACGAACAACTGGTGAAGATACTACCAGTAGTTCTTATCATCTTCAAATAGCTTTGTCTCCTATACCTAAATGGGAGGAATCTGTTTTTGATTAAAATGGTCCTAATCCTAAAAGGATAGGGAGCTTAGCTGTTGATGCTGATAATTATAAGAAAAAAAAAAAGATAACTAAGGTGGATCAGTGAATACAAGAACTCTTATGGAAAAAGACAATTCCAACCCTTAAATTACTTGTTGTTGACAAAGACCCCTTTGTTCTGGCCATATAGAATGAGCAGATACCACTTCATTTCAAATAGTCCAATTTGGATACTTATAAAGGCACCATGCTGATCCCACTGATCATATTGCTCATATTTCCTCTGTATCCAGACTTTTTGGATATTCTGATGCCATAACTTGTAAGTTATTTGCAACCACTCTTAAAGAGTCAACTCAAAAATGGTTTAAAGAATTGCCCCCAGAATTAGTAAATTCTTTTACTGATCTTACGAAAAAATTCTTGTCCATTTTATGAGTCAAAAAAAGATACAGATAGAAGTATCGCTCTTGTTGAGTGTTCGGCAACGACAAGATGAGACTCTAAAGCAGTATATTGGCCGCTTTAACGATAAAGTCCATACACATCCACAATGCCAATGAAACTGTGCTTATTGCTGCCTTTATGAGTGCAATTCGGCCAAGAATGTTTAATGTAGATCTTGCTTCCTCCGTACCCAAAACATTTGGAGAATTTTTGTAGAGAGCTAACGATTATATCCGAGGAGAAGAATCGAATCAAGCAAAAAGGGAATTACAGGAACCTCAAGATAAAGCCCGCAAGAGTCAAGAGAAATCTTCAGAATCCAATAAGAAAAAACGTGCTGAATTCAGTACTCAAGTTGGTCACTCTCCTGCCCTTATAAATCGGATAGCAGAAACACCTCCTTTACGATGAACTGCAGTATTACCTGATGAGGACTTCACTCCTCTCAATACTTCAAGAAAGGAAATTCTATATCAAGTTCGTCACACTAGGATCATTTCATCTCCAACTCCCATTAAGTCTCAATTCTATCAAAGAGATCGATCAAAATATTGTGCATACGACGGTGATTATTGACACGATACCGAGAAGTGCAATGATCTCAAAATTGAGATCGAAAGGGCTATAAAAGTTGGACATTTACAAGAATACATTCTCCGAGCCGATGATCAATTTCGGAGATATGATAAGTGACCCATTTCAAATGATGGATCATCTCAGCGATCAAATTTTCGGACTCGAGATGTCTGACCTAATGAGAAGCAAGGACTACCTTGTAATAATGATGATGTAGCTTGAGTCATTGTAGCCATAGCTGGTAAGAAATACGGGAGGAGACTTGTTAAATGCTAGAAAAAAGTCTGCTAGGGGCATATCTAGATGTGATAAAAAAACTCCATAAAGGCCTCGTTTTGGTATGAACATCAACTTCATCGAGAATATATAAGAGATTCCCGATTGGTATCCTCATGCCGATCCGGTTGTTATACATGTCAAAGTTAGAGATTACAGAGTCCACAAAGTGTTCATTGATAGTGAAAACTCGGTAGATATGATTTACTGACATGTTTGGGAGAAGATGAGAATGGATCCAAAACAAATCCGACCAATCAGAACTCTGTTAGTCGGGTTTACAGGAGACTCGATTAATGCAGAGGGATCCATTACACTACCATTAACCTTGGGAGAGGCTCTACGCTCTCGCACAAAAATGATAAATTTTACATTAGTCAAAAAGAGTTCGGCCTACAATATGATATTAGGCCGACCATCCCTCTACAAATTTATTGTTATGCCTTCTGTATATCATCTGGGTATCAGAGATGGTACAGCATTCAGACAAGTTTGAGGAGACCAGCGAGAAGCCAGGGAATGTTACATGATATCTCTTCGAAAAAAGCCCAGGACAGGGCACCCGACCAAGGTCCTCTTCAAAATGTAGAAGTCCTAGAAGAGTCCTCCCAAGAAGTTGCTGAATCTCATAAAGATGATATAACCAAATTGTCAATTGAAGAGATTGCTTTTGATAAAGATTTCCCAAAAAGAAGGTTGAAGGTATATTCTGACCTGTCACTTGCCTTTAAAAAGGCTTCGTTGAAACTTTTGTACAAATTTAAGAATATTTTTGCTTGGTTTTTCGAGGATATGCTAGGGATTCCTCGAAAAATCATAGAGCATAAGTTTGGCATCGATCCATCTCAAAAACCTGCAAAGCAAAAGAAAAGGTTTTTCGAGCTTGAACGTAACCAGGTTATTGAGAAAGAGGTCGACAAATTACTTGTTGCTCGAATAATTTGAAAAGTGTTCTATCCGACCTGGCTTTCAAATCCTATATTAGTACCTACAGCCAGATGCTAATTGACAAATATGTATTGACTATACAGATCTAAATAAAGTTTGTTCAAAAGACAGTTATCCTTTGCATCGAATCGATACATTAGTAGATTCATTAGTCGAATATAAAATAGAACATTTCTTAGATGCATAAAAGGATATCACCAAATATTCCTCCGCAAAGAAGATGAAGAAAAGACTACCTTCATCACTGATAAGGGTACTTATACTGTTATAAAATCATGCCCTTTGGACTCAAAAATTCAGGAGCAACCTAACAGTTGGTCAACAAATTGTTCAAAAATCAGATCCGACGAAATATAAAGGTTTATGTCGATGATATTGTTGTCAAAAGTCAAATATATGAAGACATTTTCTTGGATCTTCGTGAAGTTTTCACAATAATGAAATCAGTCAATCTTCAGCTGAACTCCCTAAAATGCACATTCAGAGTTCTATCTAGGAAATTACTCGACTTCATCGTTTTTCAAAGAGGATTTTGAAGTAAATTCAAAGAATAATTACAAGCTATTATAGACATGAAATCTTCTCGAACAATAAAAGAGATGCAGTGTCTGACTGGACAAATGGCTGCGCTAAACCAGTTTCTATCTAAATCCGCAGAGCAAGAACTTCATTTCTTTCAAGCCATCACAAAAGCCAAAAATTTTAAATGGATTGAACAATGTCAAAAGGCTTTCGAAGAATTGAACAATATCTGGCCTAGATACCTTATTTATCGGCACCGATCAAAAATAAAGTTCTGGTCTTATATCTATCAGCAACTCATTCTGCTGTCAGTGTTGTCTTAATATCCGAACGAGATAAAGTGCAACGACCAATTTACTTTTTCAGCAAAGTTCTACAAGGATTCGAGCAGAACTACACAAATATTAAAAATGTAGCTTTTTCCTTGGTGGTTGTTGCTCGAAAATTAAGGCTATATTTTCAGAGCCGTACAATTCTAGTCAATACAAATTTCCCGCTCAAAGCAATTCTGACCAAGCTAGATGTTTCGGGATGCATAAGATAGCTTAAATAGTGTGTTGAACTTCTCAAATATAATCTCAAATTTCAGCCTCGAATAGCAATCAAAGCACAAGTTCTTGTCGACTTTGTTGTTGAAAGTACTTTGCCTGATGATTCAATTTAGAATATTAATAAGAAGGTCGAAGAAGAGTACTTAATCTGAGAATTACATGTTGATGGATCATCCAATAAAATCAGATATGGAGCAAGAATCGTTATCAAAACCCCCAAAGGAGATCAGCTCACATATGCGATTCGATTTGGGTTTCAGGCGACCAATAATGAAACCGAATACGAGGTAGTGATAACAGGAATGAGGCTTGCACGTGAATTGGGAGCCCAAGGTCTTTGGATACATAGCGATTCCTCATTAGTGATTAATCAAATTTTTGGCAATTTTAAACCTCGAGAAACCATACTTCAAATGTACCTTGAAAAAGTATGGAAACTCAAACAATTCTTCCAAGAAATAGATTTTGTCAAAATTTCTCGATCAAAAAATATGTAGAGATGTAGTCAGTACCTTGTCAAAGCTTGCTACAGTTTTGTAGACTCATCTAACAAAAGAAGTGTTGGTCAAGGTAGAGCCTCAGCAAGCTATAGAAGAATAAGAAATAACCCAAATTGACAAAAAATCGAATTGGATGACCCTCATTATTCAATATCTAACTCGTGGAAAACTCTCAAAAAATTGAGTTCAGGCAAAAAGACTGTGCATCCGAGCGATGAAATATAAAATACATCAGGGGATATTGTATTTTCGCTCACACTTGAATCCTCTGCTTAGATGTCTATCACCAAAACAAGTAACTTATGTACTTCGAGAAATTCACAAAGACATATGTAGAAATCACATAGGAGCTCGGAGCCTAATCCAAAAAGCAACGCTTATAGGATTACTGGCAGACAATGAATAATGAAGCCTATCAAATTGTCAAATATTGTCATAAGTGTCAAGTACATGCTCCTATCATTCATAAGTTAGCATCAGAAATGACGTTCATTCTCGGATCTTGGCCTTTCTCCAACAGTGGGGGCTAGACATCATGGGACCTTTCTACAAGGATATGAAAATTTTAAATTTTTGAGTGTAGCTGTCAACTAATTTTTCAAATGGATTGAAGCCAAACCGCTTCGATCAATTTTAGGAAAAAATGTTAAAAAATTCTTTTAAAGAAACATTGTTTGTATATATGAAATGGGATATCATTACAGACAATGAGACTCAATTTGTTGGAAAGCCGTTCAAACCCTTCTGTGAAGAATTAGGAATACAAATGTATACAACGTTGGTAGCTCATCCCCAAATTAATGGTCAGGTCGAGCTCTCTGATCGAATATTATTAGCTAGATTCAAAATTCGATTAGATATTTTTAAAGGAGCATGGGTAGAAAAAATGTCGAGTGTCTTGTGGTCTCACTGAACAACTCGAGCCTCACATGAAGAAACACCATTCAGCTTAGTATATGTAGCTGAAGCTGTTATTCTCCCATAAATCGGAGTACAGTTGTCAAGATTGAAAATTCGTCTCACACTAAGCTATGATAATAACGAAGTCAGAAATGTAGATTTGGTTCTCTGAGAATAACAAAGACTAGTTGTGGCTATGTGAAGCTACTTACATGCAGCGTCTCAAAAAATATTATGATTCCGCTATTCGATTAAAATACTTCAAACTTGGAGACCTAGTTCTTCAGAAAAATGAGTTCAATCGAACAAAAGGGAGTCATAAGTTTGATAAGAATTGGAAAGGTCCATATCAGATAATTGAGGCACATCCATTAAGATTTTATAAATTATTTTATCAGTTTGGACGAGCTATTTCTCGTACGTGGAACATTACTAATTTAAAGAAATATTACAGAGGAATGTAAATGAGACAATCCTTGAAAAAAAATTATTCATCTTTGATCTTAATTAATACACTTTTAAATACATTATCTTCTATTCGAGGTTCTACGAAAATGTCACCTAATTCAGTAACCAGAACTCGATCAACATTTTCATTATAATCTTGAAAAGAAGAAATATATAAGGACAGATTTGGGGCAATCTCTTCTTAACTTCTTCTAAGCATCTTTATAACCTAAAGAGCAAGCATGTTGACAAAATGTCATTAGGTCGCTCTTCAAGGCCTATGAACCTAAATATTGATTGACATGGTCAACCAATTGAGAAGAAGAATAAGAAGATAGAGCCTGACTGGACCTCAGCTAATCGACCTCCAATTTATATTTATTGGCATCCTCTCGCTTCATTCTCAGATGTTGGGTCAAATATTCTACTTGATCCGTTAGATCCTTTAGTTCTTCTTCATATTTATTTTAGAGCTTTACTGGGGAAGGAACATTATTTGGGCTCATAACATCATGTGCCTGCAACTGTTGCTTTAAGGTTTCTTCATTAGCAGTTGATTTTTCAAGTAGGTCTTTTAGTTATCAACTTGCTTCTCGAACCTTAAGCAATGATGTCGTCCCTCACTCATAGTATTACCGAGCTACAAAATGTCAAAACAATAAAAAAAGAGTTTGAGAAGTTTTACCGCATAAAGAGTCATTGAGTAGTCTCGGATTGTAGCTGAACTGTGAGGAGATCGGCTGCATATGATTGGTCTCGTTGGGTAAAACCATTGTCGAGCCAATTATTAACAACTTGAGCATGCCGTCCTCTGTCATTTAAAGTCAGAGACCATAAAGGACTAAAATGAGCATTTTTTAGCTTGCCGTCAAGATTCCTGATCAGCTGAGTTGACCTAGCTATCCAAGGAAGACTCTAAAAATCGTTGGAAACTCATTATTCCTCTAGAATCCAATCTCGAGCCCCTAGAGCTGCATACCAGGCAATCACTTCATTATTATATGGAATACAAAATGCTCTAGATTTGTACGAATAAGGGCAAAATGACCTACCTGGAACTGGTAGAATAAAATAGTGAGTTTCGAATCCAAGGAGTTGTAGAAGGGATAAAAGAGAAAACTGAGAAATCTTTTTTCTTGCGTTGACGAGCCATTAAGAGAGGAACTGTAGTTTCCTAAATTTTAACCTCTTCCAATGAAGTCTATAACTTGGCCCTCTTCCTCTTCGGAGCAATAGTAGTTGGAGCTTTACCCTTCTGAATAATCGTTGTCGAGCTGATACTACTTCTTGCTCCTCAGTTAGTCGGAGAAAAATGGTCTACTATCTGAACTGGCTCGGGAACAGTTGAATGAGATTCTTCTTCTTTCACACTAGACAACATTGATTTTTACCAAAGTCCCTGATCAACAAATACCAGTAAAGTAAATTGGTGTGAAGAGAAATAAGGTCGGAAACATGTAAATAGCTCAAGCATTTATACTTACATCCATTAAAATTTTGAGAAAGGGGTATTCCCTCAATCATCAAGTTATGATTTATTGTCGAGTTCTTGCCTCAAAAAATAATGGCAGAGTTCGACTGATCAATTCTTGTTACCTCTTTAAAGGATTCTTGGTCAAGTTCTCCCAAGGAGTTAGAATTTATAATGGGGTCACGATCAGAAAATGACCATTTTGACTTAATTTTTCCCATGTCAGCTTGAACAGGAGCAAAGAAGAAATTGGATTTCCAATTCTTTATGGAGTTCGGCATGTCAGAAGCTATACTGGCTCTTTTTGATCGACCATCAAAATAAAAGGATCCAAATTCGCCCTACACAACCTTGTAGAAACATCTAAAACCATGTGTAGTAGCCCTAATATTTGAATACTTGCAAATTAGGGCATATGCGCAAGGATTTGAAAAGAGTTTGGCATCAATTGAGAGAAATGGATTGCAAAAAATGAGTATAGAGATACAAGGATTTCACAAAAGGGAAATTGAAAACCTGCACAAAATTGGTCTTCAAAAATTGTGACGAAACCTTCAGGAGGGTTATGTGCCCTATCTGCTTCATAAGGAATTTGAATAGCTACTGTGTCAGGAATGTGGTAGGTAGCTTTGAGGCAAGAAATATCACCAACTTGAGAGTAGATCTAATATCCACTGTGGCAGGGGCGTATTTGGGAAGAGGAGATGAATGAGGAGTTTGAACGGATTCCTTAGACATGGGAACTAAATTGATAGGTTGGGCATGAACAATAATAGTATTTGAAGAAGAAACCATTGAAAATTGAAAGAAATTTGAAGGAAGTATTTATAAGATAATTTGAAATTTTTGATAATTTGAATTCTTGAAAAATTAAACGATTGTATGCTGGCAAAAATTGCACAAGTAGTAAAATGTGCCTAAAAACTAAGGCACATCTTTTATAAATATGGAAAGGATCATAATTTGCTAAATACTAATTAATTTGGTCCTAATTTAAAGTAAGTTTTAATTCTTTGTGCTCAAAAGAGTAAAGATCGACCTGTCGAAGTGCTCCAAATGATTCGGCCGAATGAGAGCTAGCTCGTTGAAGTGTTTTACGTGGTTCTAAGTCCCTAATTTTACGACATTAATTAAATGTTAGGCTCGTCGACGTGCCATTTCTAATACACTTCATGCTAAATCACAAAGAATAATTCAAAGAAAGGTTGTTCTTCACAAAAATGAATAACTATAATTATTTTGAAAGTTCGGATATGATCCGAGTAAGGATTGATCGACAAACAATTACAGGTGTCTCAAAAAAATTAATCAAATTTATTACAAGAATAAAATGTTACAGAGAATAATACAAATAAAAATATTTTATTACGTTATTAGCAAAAAGAGGTTACAAGATCATATTCTACTCCTATTGATCTCCTTTAACTTGCTCTATTGAAGGGTTTTCAACCGAAATAGTACTTCTTGTTATATCCTAATTGTCAAAATTAAAAACAAGTTAGAGAATCCTACTCTACATCAAAAAGTTCTACATTAAAAAAAGAGCAAGGTCTATTGGCTCTACATTAAAAAAAGAGCAAGGTCTATTGGTTATGCAAGATAGTAGACATGAAATGTTTATCTCTTGCTCGGGTACTTCTATTTCTGCCTCCTCTTCTTCAACTACTTCAACTATTTTAGCAGGTTCCAAGAGAAAGACACTTTGATTCAAGGAAGAAATAGTTCGGGGTTTTCTAAAATTTAGCTGATTACCCAACTCGATCATTTTACCAAAAATGGCTGTTGGGTGAAAAAAATTAAAATTGTTCTTATCAAAAGATAATTCGGGAAATTGAACTCTGACGTCGTCTAAAACTTTATTAAATCCTGTTTTAGCACTCACTGTACAGAATTTTCCCAAATCATCCCTTAAGGCATCGAACATCAAAAAAGAATTGATGCCCTGAAGAGGAAATTTGTCTTTCAAATTTTCAATCGAGGTCAAATGTTGAGAAATTTCAGATTGAAACTTATAAACCTCAGATTGAGCAGCAATTAAGTCAAGAGACTTGGATCTTAGGTCCTGAGAGACCTGTTCTGAATTCTTCTTTCATTATTGACATCTCAGCTGTGTGAAGAGATTGAAGCTCTTGATATTTTTGGTTAACCCTCGCTTCCAGATCGACTTGCTCCTTGAGATGCCTTTCTTGCTCGGATCTCTTCATTTCTTCTATTTCGGCATCCTTGTCCTTATTTATTTTCTCTAGGGACTTCTCCAACTCCTGTATCTTAGAGATCTTATCCCTGTCCTCAAGCCAAGATAACATGGCGCTACGTATACCAACTTGAAGCTGCTCGGATTGCTTTTAATTTGTCTGGACAGGCTTCAGCCTCCGATTTATCTCTCTTCAGAAACGTAGCAAAAATGTAGTCTACAGTCTTGGTCGATCCACCAATCTAGTCGCCTTCACAAATTGGCCAATCAGAAAAAAAGCATTGACTCTCCGAAGAAGAAGATTCCGGTATCTCCTTCCTACTTCTGGAATCATGGACATCAGATAGTTTTTAGAAGGTTCAGAGTTTATTAACAGTATAGGGTGTTTCATGATTGTGGGGATTTCAATTGGAGGAGCCCTAGAAGTAACCTCTTAGGCGATTATGAAGCTTTTCGCTTTCTTGTGGATACTTCCTCCATATTTTGAGAAGGTGGCACAGATTCTGTTGCAACTTGAGAATCTGGAATTCTAGATTCAGAATTTCCAGAAATTGGTCCTACTTTAAAAGATGGTGGATCTACTGTGCAGGGTTGTCTTTTTCTGAACTCTTCTGACTATTTTCTTGGATGCTTTTCCATTCAACATCACAGCACCTAAATCAAATTTGTCTTCGACTGGAGCATTATCAGTTGATCCTTCTCTTAACTCAAAAACCATGAGTTTTTTTCTAGAAAAGTGCAAGAGAAATTGAAATTTTTGAAGCAAGAATTTCTAAGAAATTTTTTTCTGGAAAGTTTAAAGTAAGTGGATGTTAAAGAATGTGTTTATATTAAATATATGGAAAATGTGAAATGAAATGACAATTTAATAAAGCGAAGTCACCAGAATTTAACGAGGAATTCTCAAAAGATCTGACAAATAAATATACAAAAGGAATATTAATTGATGAAGTATGATGTATGATTCAAACACGGGCTTATGACGATACCCAAAGTTGTTCAGTTTAGACAAGAGACACGTGACAATATCTACCGACCTCCTTAATATCAAATATTTATTCATTACTATTCTGCTCGGCTCGCCCAATTATCAGAGGCAGCTCAATTTTCAACTTGATATATGAAGTTCAACATAAGTAGTTCAGTAAATCGGTAAGTCAATAGGTCGGATATATAATAATTTTATAGAAATCATTATTATAGGTTCCACTGTCCCCAAGTCTCTATAAAAGAGGCACTTAGTCATATTTGTAAAGGGGTAATACCTATTTATTTCAAAACAACACATAAAGAAATAAACTATCTGAAAAAGGGATGAGGGACGTCTACTTAGTTTTGAGAGGGGTAGTTTTGTCTTTTTGTTAAAAAATATGATATAATACCTAGGGGTGTTCATGGATCGGATACCCGGTTCATGAGCATGTGGCGTGATCCGTCGATCTTACCGGTTCACTAATTTTATGAACGGTATCCGGTTCACACATTTCGGATAACCGGTGTACCCTATTAAAGCGGTTTGGGACCCGTGGGTACCCGAACCGGTGTGACCAAAAAAAAAACTTCCCCAAAAATCCCAAAAATTAAATGTTCATATCAAGTCAACTTTATTGGGTTTACTTATAAAATAAATAAAATCCCTTTTCCAATTATAGGCAATTTATTACAAGCAAATACAACTAACCACAATAAAATTATCAATTTTATAAAATTCCTTTTCCAAACTGAAAATTATAATTTAGATAAATATTATTTTTCTCTTAAATTATCAAATATCCCTTTAGACAAAATATATATATATATATAAATAACTCAATCATGCATATCAACATAAAAGGAAGAAAAAAAAAATGACTATCAAAATAAATTATCAAATATCATTTTAAGCAAATTATAAAAAAAAAATAAAATTAAATTATCAAGATCCCTTTAAGTAAATTTACAATTACAAAATAAATCAATAATTTATGAACATATGAATAAAAAAATTTAGCCATATTTGGTGAAATTACACAAGTACCATTGATTATGGATCGGTTCGGGTAACCGACGGTTCACCAAAGAGTGAATCGGTACCCGAACCAATTTGTATGTGGACCGATTCACTATCCGAACCGATTGTTTGACTACACGGTTTGAATACCCTTCTTTTACCACTCGAAATGAATCAATTCTATCAATTTTTTGGATCAACGGATTATTTTGAACACCCCTAATAATATCCTCGTAGGCTCAAGCTAAAACCTACTTAGTAAGAGGACCAGATGTCAGCACCATCCGTGTCAGTATGTTACCAATACCACGTTGCTGTGCTTTTTTAACACTTGAAGAAGGGGGAAAGAAAAAAAAAAGAAAAAAGAGGCGTGCTTGATCCGAACTACTACTACTATTAATTTGCTTCTACAAATTAAAAAAAATCCAGTCCTCGCCGTTCGTCCGTCCATCCATACGGGGTTTCCTCCTCCGGCACCACCACCAAATCCGCCCGCAATAGCAGCTGTCAACCCCAAAGTTGGCAGATTGCTTTATACCATATGTGCAACTAGTAATTAGAATTAGGATGTCGTCGGTTAGTACTTTCTTTCTAATGATTATTATTGTTGCATTATTTATTCGCTTTTGCAATCTGGAATAGTACGCTTAAATCTCAGTTTTTATCTTTTTAGGGTTTACTACCCTACCAAATTAAATTATATATTTCCAGCATCTGCTAATGAGCATCTCCAGTTCTACTTGCCTCCCTCAATCAATCCTGTACTTTTACTTAGGAGGTGTTTAGTTTATTATAGATATTATTTGTTTGAACACTATGAAAATAAAAAATGAATGTCCATTTTTATTTTTCATTTAATTTCAAATTGATTAACATAATAAAACTTTTTCATATTCAAACTAAACCATATATTGATATATAAATAAGAGACATATATATATATATATATATATATATAGTCGGTTATTCCTGAGATAGCCCTTAGCTTTTGACTTCTCGGCTTTTTTCCACTGCATTAGTTGGTTAGATGAAATATATGCTTCAAGTTATGACTCTGGACCAAACTATGCTCGTCTCGATCCTAAAATAGCATTATACTCTTTTTCAGATATTGGTCACATAGAATGCCTACAGCATCCCTTATTTTTTTTAATTAATTTTTTATCTAATCCCTGATCATTGTCATTTAGGAAGCTTCATTCGGACCTCACATTTCTCTGGTGTTTTGCTCTGATAGGTTAAGACGGTGAAAGTCAGTAATGTCTCTTTGGGTGCATCTGAGCAAGACGTCAAGGAGTTCTTTTCATTTTCAGGGGATATTGAATATATTGAAATGCACAGGTTAGTTTAACAGAAATTCTGCTACCACCCTCTGCTGCTGGCCCGACCCCATCCCCCCTTTTATACAGAAATTGTTGGTTTCTTGACGAGTTTATGTCGTTTAATCTTTGTTATACTTTGTAGTGATAATGAAAGGTCCCAAATTGCATATGTCACGTTTAAGGATCCTCAGGGTGCAGAAACGGCGGTTCTCCTCTCGGTACATTTACTTATAAACTCATTTTTTGTTGGACTATTTCTCTTTTACATGTCTTGAATTGCTCATGTGATCTTAACAGCATATTGGAGCCTTGATTGAGGAAATTGTTTATATTAAGGATTAGGGAAATATATGATTGTTAGTTTAATTCTAGTTTTCCTGAAAAGCTATCATGGGTTAGGTACCAAAAAGTTTTGGCTTCAGCCCTTGAAATTGCTCTTAGTTGGCTTCAGCCCTCCTAATTGCTCGAAGAGATTCTTTTGGCTGACAGGCATGTGGACATGTAGAACTTTTGTGTTTCAAAATTTGAATGATTACTTAATTAGAACTGTATTCTAGGGAATATGGTGAAGTGGGCTTCAATAACTTGATAACTCTTCCTCAAGTACAAATATGCAGTTATAGGCATAAAGGATTTTTTTTTCCCCTCTTAAACATGATCAATGTACTAGAAACTAGAAAGTATATCTGTTGTAACATTCTGTTTATGATGAGATGTATGCTTATGATTAGTGTTTTGCTTACCATTTTGCCGTCATGCCCTAGTTGATGATTTTTCCTTCTCTTTGATCATAGTTAATAAGGTACCTTATTTGGACTTGTTTTCCAGGGAGCTACGCCTGATAGTTGATCAGTCTGTGACTATAACGCTTGAACCAGAATACAAGTTGCCATCTACAACTTCAGGATTGAAGCCACTTGCAGTATGCTCTTTTCCAATGTTATGTTTGATTAAGAAAGCTATACTCATTCTTTAACAAGATGTGATCTCTTGTTTCTTCAGGTAACAGAAACCAAAAGTTCAGGTATTTCTGGATCTGCCGTCCAGAGGGCGGAAGATGTTGTCAGCAGCATGTTGGCTAAGGGCTTCATCTTGGGTAAGGATGCACTTAATAAAGCAAAGACATTTGATGAGAAGCATCAGTTGATTTCCACTGCCTCGGTGAAAGTTGCATCTTTTGACCAAAAAATTGGCTTCAGTGAGAAGATCAGCATGGGTGCCCATATGGTGAATGATAAAATGAAAGAAATGGACCAGAAGTTTCAAGTTTCAGAAAAGACTAAATCAGCTTTTGCAGCTGCTGAGCAAAGTGTCAACAGTGCTGGTTCAGCAATTATGAAGCAATCCAACAGATATATCTTGACAGGGACTTCTTGGATTACTGGAGCTTTCAATAGGGTCACGAAGTCTGCTGAGGAAGTAGGGCAGAAAACAAAGGAGAAAGTGGCTGAAGAAGAGCAGGGAAGAAATGCTGCTGAGGGCTATCATCAAGTTCCCAGTTGATTATCTGTGTTGTGCAAGACAATTGACCCAAGCAACTTTCTTCTTCTGTCAGCGTGATGGTTTAATTTCTAAATTGCTATTTATAACTGCAGCCTACATTTGATGGTCGTAATAATTTCATTTTCTAGCTTTCTTTTCTCATGTGAACATGCTATCATGGAACAATGCTTATAGATACTTCTGTCCTAGCTAGTTTAATAGGTTAATGCTATAGATTTCCGTGTAGTGGCTGTTATATGGCAATGGAGATAAAAGTTTCTTGTATTAAATACCCATCCTTGGTTAACACATTGACTTCCATGTGTATTTCGACTCTGGACTTTGTTAGAGTCTGTTGAGAGTTTAATTACACTCTCTGTAAGCTGTAAACAAGGATACTGAATGCTGGGAACAGTCTTCAGCAGTTATCACTTTTTCCCCCAACAAATACGACGAGAGCAGATGGAGTATTGAGATGTGCGTGAATGCGTTCTATATTTTCAGTGTAGTTCTTATACGGACTCTTGAATTGGTGCATTGGAAGTTCAATGGCTGTTAGTTCAACTAAGAGCTCTTTTTAAGAGAAAAGTAGCTATATACTTCTGAAAATTCATGAATCAAGCACAGGAAAGATGACACCCGATAAGTGCTCTGTTATACATAGCTCCATCAGGCAAAAAGTCCTTGGAACAAGCATAATGGTAATTTATGATTTCATATTTGTCAAGAATGAATCACATTCACGGTCCAAGTGATCAGAAATGAAACCAGATATCTCCCAATGACCAAACTTACCATAGACGAATGTTTTTCCCCGTAGTATAAGATTAAGAGACCAAAAAAATGAAAGAAAAAGGGGACAATGTAGCCTTACATGGGATGGAGATAACTTGGGGGTAAAAAAAAAAAAAAAAAAAAAATCCATTGCAATTTATATAATTTTAAAGGGAAAAATAAATTGCAAGCCGACCTTAGCTCAGTTGGTAGAGCGGAGGACTGTAGTTGGTGAAAGCCCACAGATTAATCCTTAGGTCGCTGGTGTAGTGCTAGTTTTTTATGTTTTTGGGCTCAAAATCCATGATGCCTTTGAATGGAGACGTCCTGTTATGAATTTTTAAGGGAATAAGTTCATTTTGAGCTTTCAATGTTTCACTACTAGAATCATGTGTATTTTTTTTTTTTTTGTCTTTTAGAAAAAAAAAAATCACACTCTTTACCTTGAATTGAATTCATAACCGATAATTGAATTTATAACCGATAAATCATAAATGATTCGTTGTCCCCATTGCATAGAGTAATCCAAGCTTTATCATTGCCGAAATACTGCTGGTCGGTGAGAGAGATAGAGATCAAAAATTACAAAGCAACAGCCATTTCTTTTTTCTTAATTTTTTTTGTGCAATTCCAAAAATATTCTTACAGTTTCCAGAAAAAATGGAAGCAGCTATAGTAGAAGCATTTTCCAAATTCCAAGCCATGTTGAACATGTAGTCACCCAAATATTAGGGATGAAAAGCTGCAACTTAAATAATGTTAACATCATGCGTTGCAGCTGAATTTACACCATAATGTTAAAAACTCTAAATAGAAAAATATTTTAGTTATTGGTTGGGTTAAAGGCTAAGAATTGCACGAATCATATTTTGTCCAATACAGACGAGAACATATTCTATACTACAAAATTGCAATCTTTTCATCATCATCATCATCATAAGAGGTTCCTAGCCGGGGAAAAAAAATCCTGAGAGGTGCTTATTAGCCATCAGAATGCCCTCTTGTCATCAGGATTAATGAACTTTCAGCACCTGCTTGATATAGTTTAACACTTGTCCTTCAACCTTAAAGTCCTCAGGTGACCTTCACATCCACCAATGTGAATGATTTCCTTCCTAGACTACAAAAGCTTCAATCCACCAGTGACATCGTCCACCATGTCAGCAGGTCCTGCACATGCAAATTCGAACAAACAAATTGAATAATTCCATAAGAGAATGACGAGCAAAGACAGCAGACCTGCCAGGCAGTTAAAGAGAAAAAGTGGCATTCTGATGAAGCAATGAATTGCAAGGTTGGGATCTTAATGGTATGAACACCAGAAAATACTTGTATGACTTTCAAAAGAGAAGGCTTAAGCCATATAGGTATGAGAATGAGAAAAACTTACCAAGAATAGACATCACAGTCCTCGAATCTGAAAAGTAGGAAGAAGAAGTAATTAGGTGATGCATCAAGTAATCCAAAGAGAAAAGTAAAGCCTATGCAAAGGCAACTAGATTGGCAGTAAACAGGATGGAGAACATCGTAGAGCAGCCATCATGGGCTAATTTACTCCAACAAAATGGAATCTAAAAGCAAGTTGCTTGATACAACTTCCTTGAGTACAAAAATAACTACACATCTAAGAAGTTAAGCAACATAAAACAGGGCGTCGTTCAGTAAGTTGGTGCAACATCACTTGCTTAATTTTTCTTTTTAAACTTATCACTTGCTTTATTAGATACACTTCCTAACTTCCAATCTTTAAGTCCTCTCAATAAATCTAAATTTGTCTAGGAGGATGTCCTTTTGATAGTTTTTATTATTCCAGAAATTATTTTGCTGTCCATCCACACTTCAGTCTAGAATTATGTCAGAGCATCATTTACATATCAGGAGAGTATGCATATTTCAGATTCTTGTTTCATTTGAGCTATCAATTTTATTTTATTTTTTACCTCTGGGATGGGGGAACCTAATTCTAGGGAAGTTTGTAAATCAAAATGTTCAAGCAAGTCTGTCACAGCACTTTCAGCAAGAAAAGTAAAAAGAAAGGCATCTCCCCTTAAACTGGAGCAAAGGAAAAAAGAGAAAATCCCAGGAAAGGAGTTAACTTATTCACTCACTTGGAGCAATCTGAGTTCTACCAGCATCAACCATGTGATGTGTGTTGGTAAATTGAGTGATTTTGCCCTTTCCTGTCAGTTTAGACAACATTTCAGTTAACACGCTTTGACAATAAAAACAAATATAAACTCTCAAGCCAGATCTCTGGACGAAAAGCAAATCCCATTATTTTGACAACTTCCTCAATTGATTGCAAATTGTGAGCAACAACATCTAGCAGTGACAAGTATAGCAGACTAGCAACTGGTATAGTTGCTAGAAGTATAAAGTAGATAGAGTGGTTGACTAGTTTTAAACCAGTAATAAGATCATATGATGGATATTATGTTTAAGTGCCATGATAATTATGAAATGTATATACTAACTTGTAAAACCAGCATCTCATCTTCACTTTCAGTTTTCACAACCACTTTAACCTGTCCACACATCTCCCACCTGCACATTAGAAAAGCCTGAAAATGATCACACCTTTGAAACCTACAATACTTTTTAACTAGAACCAGCCCAAACAAGGAGTAGTTAGTAAGTTACCGCGTGGTGTTTAAAGCTTTTGGTGCCCGATGAAGGATCTTTTTGTAGAGACCCAAAGTCGCATGACTATAATTCAAAAATGTGTTTGACAAAAACGTCAGAATAAGTAACATAGTAGAATAGGACGAAAGCACAAGAAAGAATAACTGACTAGAGATCTTTCTAATTTTTTTTTTTTGGGCTTAAGAAATGCAGTAAAATTTGACGGCATGTGATCTGCTTAATAAGGCTAATGCTGCTCTAAGCAACAGCAGCTTCGATCTTCATTTTAAAAACTAGTTTGTGTGTGGTTCATCAATATGCACACTCCCCCAAAGGAATATATCCCTCGCATTTTGTAAAGGTATCCACAAACAAGTCTAGAGGCCAGCAAAAGCCTGAATTGGTGGAAAATGATCTTTACCCGCATTGAGCAGCAATTTTTCCCTTTCCCATTTTTAAGTCATTCCGGACAACCAAAACCTACATAAGATTGGGAAATGGGGAAAAAAACATCATAGTCAGATGGTGTAATGTATTTTATATAAGCATAAAAATCCAGCAAAAAATTGTGTGTAGTGGATTGCAGTGCGCAAACACATGGGAGGAGAGATGGACCATTTTGAAATCTTCAAGGATGTCAGCTAGCTTTTCAACGTCGAGGGCTGGTTTGACCTGGTTCTTCTTTTTCCCGTTAATTTTCCGATCAGTGTCATTTAACTCTCTAGTAGAACAAAATACAGGAGCAGAACGGCGGACACCAATGAGGTAGCCAAGAGCAAGGCAGCCAGCCCCAAGTAAGAAGGCACTGAGCCATGTCATGTCTATCATATCCAATCACCAAAGAAGCAGACAGCCACAAAATGTATTTCTTAACAAAAACTACAAGAAAAAAAAAAAAGCAAATTAAATGTATTTCTAGTTAGATCCACAAAATGCACAAATTAAAATTCATAGAGTAACGATTGTATTACGCCTTGACAACTCCACAAAATTTACCAGGTAAACTAGAGTTGGAGGATCCACGCAGTCAATTTAATTGCACCAATCAGATTCAGATAAATAATAGAAACTATTGGCAACTTTAACTTAAATCATTGATTGGAAACTTGAGAATCCCGATTAAAAAAAAAAAAAAAAATTGTAGAGGATAAAATAAAACAGTGTCAAAAATGAAAATACATGAAGAAGAAGAAGAAGCAGCCGATACAGTACAGTACCTTTTAATCTAAGGAAAGGTGCATTCGTAGACGGACCCGATCGGAAGGGAGGAATGTCGTCGTCAAGTTGCGTATAGTCGCCGGATCCCACTAGAGTGATTGTAGACTCGCTTAGTTATAAAGGACTATATTTGTTATAAATTTTAATATAAAGATTAAATTGGTTAAAGTAAAAGTTTAAGGACTAAATATACTACAATTAAAAGTTAAAGGACCAAGAGTGCTATTTTCCCATCTCCACAGAAGAAAAAGACCAAAAACGGAGTGTATCTTCGACAACAGAGTCTCTAGTCATCGAGTCAACAATTAAGCGAGTCCGAGCGGAGGCCTCCCTTTCTTTCTGAAAGGTACGAACGATCGATCTGCCTGCTTTTTTCTTTTTCTTTTTTAACTTAACTTGTATTACCTGATTCGATTATTTATGCTTTTTTCATTTGGATTTTTCCAATCAATTTTACGAATTGAATGATCATAACTCTGACTTTGATTTTCTGGCTTTCTTTCTTTCTTTGTCTCTCTTGATCCAACAAAACAGAAAAAAATAAAAATAAAAAGGAAAAAGGCAAGTGCTTTTGGGATTTGTAGAATAAATTTTAGGGTTTTAGCCGAAGCAATATAGTATTGGAGTGGCAGTATTACTATTAGGTTCTCTTCTTTTGGAAAATGAGTGACAATTTGATGGAAAAAGTCAACGCCTTTGGTGAGCGCTTGAAGATTGGAGGGGCCGAGGTCAGCCAGAAGATCAGTGCTGGCGTGAGCTCTATGAGCTTCAAGATGAAGGAACTTTTCCAAGGCCCTAATCAGGCTGATAAGCTTGTCGAGGAAGCCACCTCTGAATCTTTAGACGAGCCTGATTGGGCCTCTAATCTTGAACTTTGTGACATGATCAATCACGATAGGGTCAGTAGCGTTGAGTTAATCCGCAGTATCAAGAAACGTATAGTGTTGAAGATCCCCAGGGTTCAGTACTTGGCTCTCGTCTTGCTCGAAACTGTTGTTAAGAATTGTGACAAGGCATTCTCTGAGATTGCTGCTGAGAGGGTCCTTGATGAGATGGTCAAGCTGATTGATGATCCCCAGACGGTGGTTAATAACCGGAACAAGGCTCTCATTCTCATCGAAGCATGGGGTGAATCCTCAAGCGAACTTCGCTACTTGCCTGTTTTCGAAGAGACTTACAAGGTACTTCTCTATCCTACTACTGTATGTTTTCTCTTCTTTTACACGTATTTCTTCGTTGTAGAGAATACGGGAAGCTTGAAGGATATACAATGATAAATATGTGTACAAGTTTATCTGATTAATGTAACGTGAGAAATTATGATGGAAGAATTGGTTGCTCTCTGGTAACGTTTTCTCTGAAAGATACGGATTACCACAAAACTCTGTGACACTAAAATGTTACATTTTCTTGGCACACATTATATGTGATTTGTGGAACAGGACTTGTTTGTAGAATGCAACTTTCTTATTCTTCCTCAACTTCTTTTCTGATTCAGTTTCTTCCTCTGACATCCTCTTTTAATTCTATTTCAGAGTCTGAAATCAAGAGGCATAAGGTTTCCTGGTCGTGATAATGAGAGTTTAGCCCCAATATTTACTCCTGCAAGGTCAGTCTCAGCTTCAGAAGCAAATGCTACTCTCGCACGACAAATTCATCATGATATTCCTGCACAAACCTTCTCGGCTGAACAAACAAAGGAAGCATTTGATGTTGCAAGAAACAGTATAGAGCTTCTTGCCACTGTTTTATCCTCTTCTCCACAACAAGATGCTCTGAAGGTATGTTGTGTTGGTTCTTGCAGTAATATCTCACTTATTAAACTAATGTTCTGCTGATCTCAAAATTTTTTATTTGCTTGAAAGCTGATAGGAAATGCCAGCTTGCTTTTTCTTTCTCCGTGTTATATTATAGTTCTTCAGTCAATAAAACAAAATGTTTATGCTGAGTAGTCTTTTCAGGCCTTATCTTTTAGCAGGTCTAACATTGTAGAATTTCAATTAGGAATTTAATAACTAAAATTGAGAAAAATTGAGGAACTCTCTCATTCTTTCTTTTGCTGGGTTAGGAGGCTGATGAATCAACACATTATACGTGTATCGCTTTATGTATCATCAATAGTCCTCTCGATTTGATGCTGAACTTAACTTCAGAATTAGGGTGATACAGCATTGGTGTCCCCATTCGATGCTCATTTCTGATCGATAATGCTTCAATGTTCTTTGACTTTGGCCAATACTCTTTGCTTGCCTTTGACACATCAGTCCCCAAATAATTATTTGCAGATTGGGTTTGATTTGTTGATCGGCTTGGTTATCGTGATGATCGGTCTTCTTCATCTTTCGTTTGGGCTCGATTTTGGCCCTTGTTGATCGGCCTTGGCTTTTGCCTTGGGCATAATTTTTCATCACTTTTTCTCACACTTTCTCTCTCTCTCTTTGATTTTGTTTTTTGGGTATCATAGCCTCTTTTTAGGCTAATATATATACACACACACATATATATGTATGTACACACACACACGTATATATGTATATATATATATATATATATATATATAGACACACACACACATATGTTAATTTGGGCTCATAATCCTTTGTTATATTATTTTTAGGCTCAAGGCCTTTATTTTGGGCCACTGATCTTAATCTATGTTTTGCCTCTATTTTTGAGGCCACCGATCTTAGTCGATGTTATGCCTTTATTTTTTAGGCCACCGATCTTAACTGATGTTATGTCTCTATTTTAGGCTCGTTGACCACTTAAGGCATTTCGACGAGTCATTTGGCCTCATTTTTCATTTTTTGATCGCCTCTCAGCCTGTTGGACTTATTGGAAGCCTCTTGGATGAAACTTATCAGGCTCATTTTTTTTGGGCTTATAGCTTCTCTGCTTCTGGCCACTAATCGTAATCGATATTTTGCCTCTATTTCAGGCTTTTTGACCACTTAAGCATTTCGACGGGTTTTCTGGCCTAATTTTTCATTTTCACCTCTCGGCCTCTTGGGCTTATCAGACTCATTTCTTTTCTTTTCTTTTTGGCTGATCAGTGATCAGCTTTGGTCATTGGTGATTGGCCATCTTTCTTTTTGGGTTTGGTTATCGGCCACCGACCTTATCTTTTTTATTTTTTGCTGATTGGTGATCGGCTGCTAACTTTGTTTAGTAGATTGGCCATCAGTTTATTTTTTATTTTTCATTTTTTTTTACATATTTTATCATTCTGGTTGGTTCCACAGCAGGAACATGCATCTCGATCAGATCGTTTTCGTGTGTCTCTCAGCATGCTTAGTGTTTCTTGTTTTTTTGGCTTCACAAGCATAAATTGAAGCTCCTTGGCTAATAGGCTTTGGTCACCATTCATAAGATCATCATCATAATTTGAAGACCCATCATCATCATAAATTGAAGACCATCATCATTCATCACTTTTTTCTTTTTGTTCACCAAACTTGTCAATAGCTATTTTGTGGAGTTAATCCCCTACTATTGTTCAACCTTGACCTTTTGGATTTTCGTTGAACTCTTACCAATTTCATTTTGTTGTTTCGGACCCGCCGTCAATTCACCACTTATTTGTGGGTCTTCAAGGAACGAAACCAGTGAGAAGAGTCATCCCATCAATAAGATTGTTCTTTAATTTACCATGGTCAACCTTGCAGCCGAGCTAAGCATTGATGCTTCTCAATTTGAAACTGGTTGGTAATGTGTTATGTATTTAAGGATGCCTTATAATGTACTTCACTAGCCCAAACAAATTCCCAACATATTTAGGAGTTTTGTTTGGTTTCTTGATTGGGACCGATCCACCCCTTTTATGGATTTTGATAACTTCCACTACAATCTTTGCTTTTTTCTGAGCTGTGCCTATATAGAGAGTGCATTTTCACTAGCCAACATCAAACCAAGCAATTTCAAGCTCGATCATCGAATTATTTTTCATTTGTCCAAGCGTGGAATCAACTCCTGTTTAGAGCTTGGTAAAACATAACACATGGAAGTCAACTTGTTGTTTGGCATTGTCGATCGAAGATAGAAGCTCGTCTTCTTGGAACCAAATTTTGTTTTGGCTAGTTTATTGATGATGATTTGTTCCTTATTGTTTGTCTTCATAGAGTTGAAGGGATATTGGAGTTCGTTTCTCCAAACCCTAAATATTTTGATGCCAAGA
Source organism: Cinchona pubescens (assembly GCA_025175665.1). Taxonomy (NCBI): domain Eukaryota; kingdom Viridiplantae; phylum Streptophyta; class Magnoliopsida; order Gentianales; family Rubiaceae; genus Cinchona; species Cinchona pubescens. The sequence continues at coordinate 236,482 of JANKKI010000014.1, forward strand.
CATGGTTCAGCTCTTTTGTTTTGAGCCCTCTAGGAGCTTTGCTTATGATGTCTCAAATGGTTCATGCATACTTAGTGATCAAGCACAAGAGTCTTCCTAGCTATGGTGAACAGAGTTCGTTGGGACAAGCTTAGGAATGAGGCTCAGTCACTACTTGTGGTCAGAGCTCATCCTCACCATCTGCTTTAGATTGATTTAACCACTGAGCTTAGCTTTATTGTGCTCAGGCTTTGGGAGGTCGTTCAACTTCATAAGGGTGGAGATCAGAAATATATCTTTCCCGAATTCCAATTTGCTGAATGCCTTGTCTTTATTGCTCATCTGAATTTTGTTTGGCAGATTGGTGAGATCAATTTTCTTCCTTCGTGGAGATTGGAGTTTGTCCTCCATTGTTCATCATCTATTTACTGAACACAACTGTTTGCTTTAATTACTTTACCGATCACAATTGTTGTTCAAACATAGCTGTTCGGCTCAATTTCTTCCAGTAGCTTTAAACGACCCTCAACTGGAAGATGCTATTCATCGATAATCTGCATTCTACATTTTTATTCACTTCAATTGCTGATGCTTCCGTTTCTGTTGAGCAGCACCTCTTAGTATTATAGAAACAACGGGAATAATGTGTTAGATTCAACTTAGATACAAGAGGTAAGGCCACTAAGGCCAACAATTGCTATTTACACAAAACAGGAAAACATGCATCAAAGCAAGATGCAGTCGGCAATTTCAAGGGGTCACTATTTCTATTCACATGCATTAGTATTCAATGTAAGTCTGTTATGTATTTGCAATTTTAGTCTACCTTGGGCTAGTCACGTGTCTACGCATTATATGCGTGTCGCTTTATGTATCATCAGAGGTTTTGGGTTGCAAGATTGCTTTATGAGGAGCAACTTTTACATAGAATCATTGTTCTCTTCAAAAAACGAATTCTATTGTATTAATTTGGTTGTTATTCTATTCATAAGATGAACAAGGATAGAAACTGTGGAGTAGTTCAGGCTGTATCAGGGTGGTGTGTACTTGATTTATCTCTACTAAGATCTTGATGGTGCATGGTGAAATTGATTATCCATATATAGGACATAAGAGTTGTCTTTTGATGTTTTTTACTTGACAATCTATTGAAGCTTTTAAGAGATAAGATACTGCATCAGTGTGTGATATATAGATTTTTCAAAGGAATGTCATTCAGGCAAAACTGTAGCAACATAGAGTTACCTCTTTCCTGGGAATGTGGCATTTTTTATTGTTAGATTGTTGGATAAGGTGGTATTAGGTACAGTTAATTCTCTCTCTCTCTCTCTCTCTCTCTCTCACACACACACACACACGCACACAAACTCTCAAGACGCACGCTGCAGTTTAGACCTAAATTTTAGTTCTCATCTACTAGTGCTTTTGATTGTTTTTGCAGGATGATTTGACCACCACACTGCTACAGCAGTGTCGTGAATCCCAGTACACCGTGCAAAGAATCATTGAGACAGCTGGGGATAACGAGGCCCTGCTTTTTGAAGCACTAAATGTGAATGATGAAATCCAGAAGGTACTCTCCAAGTATGAAGAGATAAAGAAACCATTAGAGGTGAAACCGGAACCAGAACCTGCTATGATACCAGTTGCTGTTGAGCCAGATGATTCACCCCGTGTAGGGAAAGAAGATGCTTTAATCAGAAAACCGGCAGGCTCCCGTACTGGAGCCCATGGAGGGGCAACAATGATGAAATGATGGATGATCTTGATGAGATGATCTTTGGAAAGAAAGCAGGTGGCACTTCTGAAGAAGGGGGGCATGATACAAAGAAGCAGCAAGGGCCGAAGGATGATCTCATCTCCTTTTGAGTTTGATGTGGATGAAGGTCTTGTCATCCTCAGGGGTATTTGAAGTGTTTTATTATATTCATAGTTCAACTTAGGTGGTATTGACCTTGAAGCATGATATTTCGAGTACGATAAAATCATCTGCAGATTTGAAGAGTTTTCAGATACATTTGTTCCTGCACATTTGGTATAACAAGTTGAAATTTACCAAGAATTCCATGAAAAATACCTAAATAATTGGTTTGTGGTGTACATATTCTGTGTGGTTTTCGTGAAGTTGGAAATGCAGCAGCAGTGCTTTGGACTGGAATTTTAGTTAAAAAATAAGTTTGATTAATGATTATAAAATATTTTTTGAAGAATAATAAATGATTAGCCATTCAAACGGAACCACTGGCTGCTAAAGATTAACTCAAATAATTGATTGAACTTCTTTCATTGACAAGATTTATAGTGATCATTGAGTAATTAGTGATATTTTAATAATTGTGTGATAACGTATTTTAATAATTGTTCAATAATTAACGAGAAGAAGTCATTTGGATGGGGTAATTCAACTTTATTAAAAATAGAAATCATGTTTTTTTCAAACGGCGATCTTTCATTAATTTTTAAATAATTGCTAAAATATCTCAATGACCAACATAAATATTATCTATTTAATGATATATTAGTGCTTTTTGTTGCTATATCACTTTCTATTTGTATAAAAGTACATTGAAATTTTTTATTTTTTATGTTCATAATGGATGAAGAATTACTTGGCATAAACTTACATTGATACTTCACATACGTTGAAAATTCGACATGTTATTAAGGGTTGCAATGAGTTAGGAAAAAATTATTCAATACTCTATTCATATAAATAATACGGTATCTGGTCATATGTGAGTAATTGCAGACGATGCAGGTGGATACTATAAGCAACTAAGTTTTATTTTTGACATTTTTTTAAATAAAAATTTAAAATAAATAACAAAATTGATTGATAATTATATAAATACCCTTGTAAATTAGAAGAGGATAAAATATCCCTTAAATTAGCTATAATGAATAAAATTATAAAATTAACCCTGTATATAAAAAGAATCGGGTACCTGTCAAGTCACAGATATTCAACCCTCCACTTGAGCGAATAATATTATTAATATACTCTCTAATACTAACTAGTTTGGATAATCTAACTGAAATAAATAGTGTCGTAAATAAAGATGAACATCCCTACCCATTATATCACAACCCATCCCCACCCCAAAAAGAAAAAATCAAAGACGGAAAAGTCATGTTATTCTACATGTACCTAGATTTGTAGAATGTAAAAGTAATCGAGTTAAATTTCAATGTGATGATATGAAAATAATACGCTCACTAAAAATATTACAAGTAATTTCAGGTCTAGGACTGTTAGGGATATTTTTAGTAATTTTATCCTTGCAGTTCAAATATATTTAAATGGGTAAAGTTATAAGTGTTCAACCTATGAATCGATTCGACCTAACAATCACAAATATAAATATCAAAACAATAAGTCAGATTCACTAGTCACTATCTTCATTTTCATAAGATCTGATTTTTCTTTGAAATTTACTCTTTAGTTGAAATACTTACTTGAGCGTCAAAACATATTCCGAAAGACAAAGTCCCACCATTTTTTTTTAGGTAATTCAGATGTGGGTACTGTACGTGGTGCTCAACTTTTCCTTTAGATAATATTGCACACGAGTTAACCCTAATTCAAATTTTTGTAACAACATATGGCGTCGTTTACGGGAATCTCGAATTGTACACAAGACTCTTCCTTAGTTGGAGGTCTTGTGGCGATGTAAAATGAACGGGCCAAATATCGCATATTGGTTAATAACTAAAAAAGAATATAACTTATAAGGTTGAGGGTCATCCCTTTTATGTGAGGCGTCTTTTCAAAGAATAAAACTGTGAGACTCTGGCTAAATCAGACAATGTCTCGTATGTGCGCACAACAAATTATAACATCAATATAAATGATGTTACGAAAATAGTACGAAAGTAACGCCCACTAAAAAATTACATGTGACTTTGGTCCAAGATTGTCAGAAATATTTTAGTAATTTTACTCTTACAGTTAAAATATATTTAAATGAGTCAAATTATAAGTATTCGATCTATGAATTTATTCGACCCAACAACCACATATATAAATATCAAAATAATATGTCAGATATCTTAATTTTGTAAAAAATATTTTTAGTCCCCAAAGTTTGGCTTTGTGCACTTTTAGTCCCTAAAATTTCATAAAAAACGAATTATATCATTCATCTTTTAAGTTTCTACTAAATTAGTACAAATAATAGAAAAATAACATACTTTTTTATTCAAAATTATGTGAAAAGTTGTTTTTGTTAGTTTAGGCAAAAGAAAGAAAAAAATAGAGAGTAATTTTTTGTTGGAGTAGAGTCATCCATGTTCAGAAATCAAAATTATACTATTTTATGTCAATTGTCCTACTTGAGTTGAAACTTCAAAGATGAGGGACATAGTTCATTTTTTGTTAAACTTTAGGGACTAAAAGCAAACTTTGGGGAAAAAATATTTTTTACACTCCTCATAAATTCTGATCCATCTCTGAAATTTATTCTATAGTCAAAAGAGAAATACTTAGGTAGGTATGATTTTTTACCCCATTTGTAAATTTTGTGATGTAGATTAAATGTTATAGAATTTATGATATCAGATGTATATAAGATTTAATTTTGACAGTAAAATCTACAAGTGAGCAAAAAATTGAATATATGTAGGTATTATCTTAATCAAAATACTAATTTAAGTATTTGAACTAACTTCGACACAAAGCCTATTGTCCTTGATATTTAACTTTTAGATATTACACACAAGTTAACTCTAATTCATATTCTTGTAACAACACAATGTATAATGCATTACATAATAAGTAAGATAATGATTGGGATTATTTTGAAAAATAAGATAATTTTATCACTTTTTAATCACTTATTAATTTATAGTACTCACTTCATATGAGCAATTGCAATTGAGAATGAATAACAAAATTTTTTTCACCCGAGTACATTTGGGTTTCTTCTATTGAATAAAGAAAAATATTTAAATAGATTCGATCTTTAATCTCACCTGTAAATTAGAATTAACCTTAAAGAATTTTGGTTACATCATCTGATATTATAAATTTTATAAAATTTAATTTACATTACAAAATTTATAGATGGAGTCAAAAATCAAATCTTGCTAAATATTTGCCTTGAATAAATTATCGTTCTCCCCTGTCTTTTATCCTCCCAGTAAGTTGTCCTTGGTGGTAGCGGTAACAAAACAAAACAAAACAATGCCCGGCGTCGGCGGCGGAAGACAGTACCCACTGAAAACCAGCAGATCTCCGATCTTATTATTCACCCTCGCCCTCCTTTCTCTGTCCTTGCTCTACATCATCTTCTCCGTCTCCTCCTCTACGCTTCTCAGGAGGCCGCCCTCTCAATCCTTCCTTCTCAAAACCCTGCCCTCCACTTCGATTCCTCCTTCGTCGTCTCCCTCGAGAAATTCCTAACCGCCAGCTCTCCCCCCAAGAAGAAGCTTAACGATGTTACGCTTACCTCGGTCAATGACTTGGACGATTCCATACGGATCGCCGAGACTCGAAGGCTCTACGACCCTACGCCTTCACCTCTCCCTCTTAGGGTTTATGTGTATGAAATGCCATCCAAATTCACTTACGATTTGCTTTGGCTCTTCCGCAATACCTACAGAGACACCTCCAATTTCACCTCTAACGGCAGTCCGGTTCACCGCTTGATCGAACAGCATTCCGTCGACTACTGGTTGTGGGCAGATTTGATAGCTCCAGAGTCTGAGAGGCTGTTGAAGAATGTTGTAGTGAGGGTCTACACGCAGGATGAAGCTGACCTTTTCTACATCCCCTTCTTTACCACCATTAGCTTCTTCTTACTGGAGAAATCTTATACAGCATTGCAAAGCTCTCTATAGGGTGTGAGTGCTTTCCTCCCCTATTGTGTTTCAATTATGCAACGAATCTTGAACAAAGATTCTTGAACTAATGTTTTTCTTCTTTGATTTATTCCCTATAAATTTCATGATAACACTAGCAAGCTTTTTCGTCTTGAATCAGATGAGCTTCATTGTAGTAGAAATTTGTAAATTATCTCGCTTTACAAACTAGCTTGGCTGAAAACAAGAGGCTTCATCCTTTTCCGATTGAGCTGCTTGCTGTAGTTTACTTATCTCCTGGTTGTTTTCCAAGCTTATGTTATGTGTGTAAAGTAATACGACTACTTTAAATTATTTTCACTCATGAATGCAGGAAGCTTTGAAGTGGGTGACTGATCAGCCTGCATGGAACCGCTCAGAGGGAAGGGATCACATTCTTCCTGTACACCATCCTTGGTCTTTTAAGTCCGTGCGCAGATTCATGAAGAATGCTATTTGGTTGCTGCCAGATATGGAATTCTACCGGGAACTGGTAACTATCTAGCTCTCAGGTTGGATATGTTGAATTCCATAAATGAACTGCAGATGCTGACGGGTAACTGAAATTCTTCAGGTACAAGCCCGGGCAAGTTTATCTCGAAAAAGATCTCATACTTCCTTATGTACCCAATGTTGATTTGTGTGGTTCTAAATGCTTGTCTGAAAGTCAGTCAAAGAGGACTACATTGCTGTATTTTCGCGGAAGGCTTAAAAGAAACGCGGTAAGATTCGTGCCCTCATTTATAAGTGAAAATTTGATAAATATTGGTGATTTTCTTCTATTGTAATTGAAAAAGAAGAGCCGCAGGAGGTCTTCCAATTTAGAAGACTCGTTTCTTTTTAGCTTTCTTCAAAGCATGAGCAGACTACTGGGAAAATTTGGTGAAAGATGGAATGTATTGATTCTCATTTAGTTTTGGCTGAAGCTCTTAAAAGGTGGAAGTTGACTTCCTAAGAATGTTTGGTCAAATTTGTTCCCTTATATTATACTGAAGTGTTTGGTCCTCAAACAAAAATTGAAAATTGTTGGATCTATAACCAGAAATAGCAAATTGACAAATTACTGACCAATGTTGACAGCTGAATTATCAATCTTAGACTTTAATGTTCTCAATTGCATGACTTATTCATTTTTTTCTTTCTCCAAGAGAACTAAACAAACAAAGCCTTAATCCCACTAAATAAGGTCGGCTGCATGAATCCTATTACGCCATTGCGCTCTGTCATGGACCATATCCTCCACAATTCCTAAATGGGCTATATTTTTCCTACAAGTTGCCGACCAAGTATTTTTTGATCTTCCTCTACCCCTCTTATGTTGACTACTCTCTCTAAAATCTACTCGCTTGACATGCGCTTCTACTGGTCGTCTTAACACATAATCAAACCACTTTAAGCGTGTTTCTCTCATCTTCTCATCAATAGATGCTACTCTAATCTTCTCGCGAACATGCTCATTCCATATCTTGTCCATCCTAGTGTACCCACACACATCCATCTTAACATTCGCATTTCTGCTACTCTCATCTTTTACTCGTGTGTGATTTACTGCCCAACATTCAGACTCATAGAGCATCGCTGGCCTAATTGCCGTTCTATAGAATTTAAGGAATTTTGCGGTCACATAATATTCCCGATGCCATTCTCCATTTAGTCCATCCCGCTTGTATCCGATTTGTAACATCTCGATCTATACCACCATTACTTTGTATAACTGATCTTAAATATTTAAAATTTTCACTTGTGGGTATCTTTTGATCTCCGATACTAACTCTTATTCCATTTTCACGTGCACCCTTGCTAAACTTAAATTTCATATATTCTGATTTTGATCTACTAATTCTAAACCCTTTTGCATCAAGTGTCTCTCTCCAAACCTCGAATTTAGCATTAACCCCATCTTTTGTTTCATTTGCTAACACAATGTCATCTGCAAGTAACATACACCATGGTATTTCTTCCTGTATTGTGCCTTGTAAGTTCATCTATGATTCAATGCAAATAGATAAGGACTTAGAGCTGAACCTTGGTGTAAACCTATATTTACAAGGAACTCTCATGTCAACTCTCCTGGTGTTCTCACACTTGTAACCACATTCTTATACATTTCCTTTATTGATTCTATGTATGCTACTCTAACTCTTCTTTTTTCTAAAACTCTCCTCATAACTTCTCTAGGGACTCTATCGTATGCCTTTTCAAGATCAATAAAAATTATATGTAAATCATTTTCTTTATCCCGGTATCTCTCGGTAAGTCTCCTTAAGAGATGTATGGCTTCGGTAATCGATCTCCCTGGCATAAAACCAATCTGATTATTTGACACCTTAGTTTCATTTCTTAACCTTCTTTCTATCACCCTCTCCCAAAGTTTCATCGTATGGCTCATTAACTTAATACCTCTACAATTCGTACAATTTTGTATATCCCCTTTGTTTTTGAATATGGGTATGAGAGTACTCTTCTTTCACTGGTCAGGCATTTTTCTACTATTTAATATTAGATTATTGAAAAGATTGGTAAGCCAACTTATGCCCTTCTTTCCTAAGCATTTTCATACCTCGATTGGGATATCATTGGGGCCAACTACTTTTCCTTTCTTCATCTTCTTCAAAGCCTCCATCTCTGATTCCTGAATCCGTCGATGATACATTACGTTTCTACACTCTTCAGACTTAGCTAACTCTTCTAAAATGATATCGTCTCCGTTGTCTTCATTGAATAGTTGATGGAAGTATCTCTTCCATCTTTCCTTAATTTTTTCATCTCTTACTAGCACCTTATTATTTTCATCCTTGATACACTTGACTTGGGTTAAATCTTTCGTCTTTTGGGCTCTTGTTTTAGCAATTCTATAAATATTTCGCTTCCCCTTCTTAGATTTTAATTTTTGGTAGAAATCTTCAAAAGCCCTATCTCTCGCTTCACTTACAGCCTTTTTTGCCTCCTTTTTACCAAGCTTATATTTCTCAATATTTTCATCACTTCTACAGCTATATAGAGCCTTATAGTGCTAGCTCTCTTAACTTTGATTTTATCTTGTACACCTTCATCCCACCACCAAGATTCCTTGTTCATGGGGGCATAACCTCTTGACTCTCCAAGTATCTTCTTATCCACTGTTATCACTCTAGTTGTCATGTCATTCCATAAGGTGTCAGATTCTCCTTATAAGTCCCAAATACTTTGTCCTAACAAATCTTCTTTAAAAATTTCGTCTTTTTCCTTCTTTAAATTCCTCTAGTTAATTCTAGGTCATCTAAGTAGGTTCCTTTTTTTGCCTAATGTTAGGTGATCTAAGTAGGTTCCTTTTTTGCCTAATGTGATGTTTGAGCCTCAAGTCTACCACCAAAAGACTATGTTGTAAGGTTAAACTTTATTCATGTATAATTTTACAATATCTACAAACCCTTCTATCTCTCTTTCTTGTGAGGAGAAAGTCAATCTGTGATTTTGTTGAACCACTTTTAAAGGTAACTAAATTTTCATCCCTATTCTTGAAATAAGTATTGATAATATAGGTGCAAAGGTCGAATGCCATTCCAAACTCCAAAATTGATTTGCCTTCTTCATTTTTTCCCCCATAACCATATCCACCATGCACTTCTTCATAATCCTCATTATCTCTTCTCACATGTCCATTTAGATCACCTCTTATAAAAATCTGCTCTTGTCTCTTACACTACCTATCAACTCATCTAAATCCTCTCAAAATTTAGCCTTAATGGACTCATCTAGATCTACTTGAGGCGCATAGACACTAAAGATATTAATAGTTTCACGTCCTAAAATTAGTTTAAGGGCCATAATCCTATCTCCTTTCCTAGTCACCTGCACTACATCATCCATCTACAATAATACCTACCCCATTTCTAGTCTTGTTTACTCCTGAGTACCAAAGTTTAAATTCTGAATTATCTAAAAATTTAGCCTTTTCTCTTACCCATTTTGTTTCTTGTAAATACAAAATATTAATTCTTCTCCTAATCATTGTATCTACCACCTCTATTGATTTACCATACGTAAGAGTTCCAAAATTTCAAGTTCCTATTCTAATCCTATTCTCTAAAACATTTTTCTTCCCCACTACTCTCCCCCTATTATGTGAGGACCCTTGCATATTTTTCACTGCACCCGGACCCCACGGAGATGTAGCTGCCCTTGCCCACTATTCGCCATACTCAAGCAATGTGACGCGTTGCTTACGGGGAACACCCTAGCATTATCGCAATATCGTAATGGATTCATCTCATAAGATTGACAAAGTTTTACGCTGGCTGTCGACCTATCGCAACCCTCCTCCTTTACTCGGGCTTGGGACCGGCTGTGCTGAGAAAAACTATTGTGACATAAATTGCGTTTAACTTGTGCTTGCTAACATAAAGCTACTGCTTAAAAGTATGTATGATACTTTTCAGGGTGGTAAGATACGTGCCAAACTTGTGACAGAACTCAGCAGTGCTGAAGGCGTAGTTATAGAGGAAGGAACAGCTGGAGAGGGTGGGAAAGCAGCAGCACAGAGCGGCACAACATGCAGAAGTAAATTGAATTGCTATTAAGCCTCTTTTGACAGTGTTTGCCGCTGGTTGTAAATTTACTAATGTGTGTTTTCTTGTTGATAGGTCTGTATTTTGCTTGAGTCCGGCCGGTGATACTCCATCATCTGCTAGATTGTTTGATGCAATTGTCAGTGGGTGCATTCCTGTTATAGTTAGTGATGAATTGGAGCTTCCTTTTGAAGGAATACTTGATTACCGGAAGGTACTAATAATCTTGTATGCTTTGGCTGCTATAAGTGTTCTTCATTGCAACTCCTGGTCTTTTATCATCGAAGATTGTAAGCTGTGATGTGTTTAATAACAATGCACACAACTGTTTAATAATCTTGTATGCTTTGGCTGCTATAAGTGTTCTTCATTGCAACTCCTGGTCTTTTATCATCGAAGATTGTAAGCTGTGATGTGTTTAATAACAATGCACACAACTGTTTTTTCCACAGACCTGAACATAATAACTGGACATTGAGGTTTGAGAAAGCAGCATCATCCTTTTTCAATTCTATAAACATTTTTAGAGTAATTTGTCATTGTGCCTCACTCTAAGTTCCTATATGGTGAATTAATTCTGCATTTTCTTTTCTTCACCTCCCGCCTTAGCTGTAGAATTTGTATCCATACCCACATGCAATATAATGATGTATATGTCTGTCTATTTGGGTATATTCATGTATGATTGTATGTATGTGCCTATGTCTGTATGCTTGTGTAAAACAGGAAATAAAATCATCAGGGGAGAGGTAATTAAGAAGAGGATGTGATGTTGCAGGAGTTCCAGTAAGTGTACAATTATTGACTGGTGCTTCTTTTTTTTCGGCAGATCGCTTTGTTTGTTTCTTCCACTGATGCCTTGCAGCCAGGATGGCTCATAGATTTTCTTAGAAGTATTAGCCCACCTCGAGTTCGGGAGTTCCAAAGTAACTTAGCTAAGGTTTGCTTTTACTTTGTTTTTTCTTGCAAGATCGTTGTGGTGCCGAGAAATAATAAATATTCCTTCATTACATATTTCAAATTTCCTTTTTTGTTTCAGAATATTATTTATGTTTCAGTGCTAGATAAGTATCCTTCCTCTCCAAAGAGAAAAGCTGGTGCTTCGACTTCAACAATGGCATATTTTTTTCCCTGCACGTTGTCCTATGAAAATTGCGATTCCAGAGTCTTTGACAACTTTTGTTAACATTTTCTTATGATTGCAGTACTCGAGGCACTTCTTATATTCCCATCCAGCTCAGCAATTCGGCCCAGAGGACTTGGCTTGGAGAATGGTTTGTTCTCAGACTTATTTACATTACCGTTTGATGTGGTTTGCTATTCAGTCTATTTTGTTGATTGTAAGAACTGCTGTTCCTTTGTGCTTGAGAATTGACTGACGTTTCCTAAGTCAACATATTTGTCATGTTCTTGATCGTGTGAAACAGATTGCTGGCAAGGTAGTAAACATCAAGCTTCATATCCGGAGAACGCAGCGGGTGGTGAAGGAATCTAGAAGTGATTGTGTACTTGTGAATGCAGGCGTCCAAATATGACTATGTCTTGAGTTCCTCGGCTTGATTTTAAGATTTTTGGGGAAGAAAGTTTATTTTATTTGTATTTCAATTTTGCACCATCATTTTAATTCTTTGATGTCTGAGATGTATAATTATCGGGGTAAAAATGTAAAAACTGGAATTTGATTACATTTTTTTTTTAACGGTAAGATTGATGCTGACAGATGGTGTATAATGTCATCCAATTTCATATCAGGGATCTGAGCAACAAGAAAATTTGCATAGTTGTTCAAATTAAAAAGCAAATCTTGATAATTAAATTTATTTAGTCGAGTATAAGAAAGATGTAATACATATAATTTGGTGGGAAAGATTCCTTGCAAATCTATAGCAGTAGCTAGTTTGGAATTTGTCCGCTAGATCATCATTTTTTATTAGTATAAGAAAGTAATTTTAAGGGCTGCAGCAACAAAGTTTCTCAACAATGCCGCCTCGTCCAACAATATTAATGATGCAAGAACCCCCACCGTTGAATTTTCTCACAATGCAGTCTGCCAAACACTCATTGTTTCCGTACTTTGCTGAACAGGTTGCATAGCAGAAAGGTTCTGCCGCTTCATCTGTATTGTATATATTTTACCCAAAAGAAAATAAATAAATCAATAACAGTACTACCATAAAACTTGAAAGAAACATAAAAACAGAAAATATACCGATAGTGTTGTATGATGCCTCGCTAGACACAGAAATATTGACAGCAAGAATCGCCACCAGAAAAAATTTAGCCAACCCCATCTACTGCTACTACTCTTCTTCTTCTTCTTCTTGGCGTATATTGAAGAATGAATGCAATGCCCTCTTATTTAAGATATACTATCTCCTACTACTACTATTAACCAGTGAATATATAGGATGCCAAATTGATTACTTTCTCTTTTTCATGGTAATGTACAACAGATTGAGCTAGCATGTCTTATATATGTGCAAGGTTTTAGAAAAGATTTACTTACTAAATCTTAAAAACAATGACGCATTTCGAAAAATTCTACAAGCCCCTAACAAAAAAAATATAATTGACTCGTTAAAATAGGAAATACAATCCCGTAAAAAGACCAATATTTATTTGCTGACTCGCTGTCTTTCTTTCCTAGTAATGCCTTGCCTCTCCCTCCCAAAATCCATAGACCATACATCTTAATTCTAACATTTTTATTCAGGAAATTATTCTTTTTCCGTACCTAATATGTTATTTAACAATTAATGAGAGTGAAAAGGCTCATCAATTGGGTTCGTGTATTGAGTTATTTCCAAATTATTTTCTTTGATGAGCCATCCTACAATTCATTGTACCATTCTAAACACTTTGTTACTTTCTTACTTAAGGAAAAACAAAAAAAAACAAAAGAAATGGGTGACGAGGAATAGTTGTCTTAAGCCTAATTAGTGTGTATTTATTGACGAGATATTTTAGAAATTGTACAATCTTACATTTAATAGGATTAACATTATTGTTTTAGTTACCACAAAAAATAAATCAAATAAATGTAGAGAATGAGTGGATTCACCTTGTATGTATGTGTGTTGGTCCTCCAACCAATTAATTTTATTTAGTCTCCTTTCATTGATGAAATACCAATTATTTGTTAGCTGGTCACACAAATTTAAGTTTGTGCAATTGAACACGATTTATAGTAATAAAGTTATTATTTAATTGATGCAAACGGATAATAGATTAAAATTTAAATCAATAAAGAATCACTAATAACCAACTTATTCTTTTTAACCAAAATGTGGTTTGTTAACCAACAAAACTTATATTATGCAGGCCCAATTGAAAAGAGTATTAAGAGGAAAATACTAACTGCCAGTTATAATAATACGATTAGATAGAAAAAAGAAAAAAAAAGAAAAAAAAAAAGGACAGAAACCCTACATAAACCCCTGACCTGAAACTTCTTCCCCAACCAACCTACATACATACAACTGGTACTACTACTTATTGAGGAACGTTGTTAGGGAAATGGGAATCAAGCCCCCATTCTCATTTTCTTCAACCCTTAAATTCCCATTAAATACTTAAAAAACACCTATTGCGAAGGCAGGCAGAAGAAGCAATCACTCCAATAATAGATTAAAAAATATAAAGAGAGGAAATGGGAAGAAATACTAGTGTGGCAGGGCTATTGTCGGCCATAGCTTCTGCAACTTTTGGTGTAGACCACTCCTGTTGCGATGGCGCATTCAGTTTCTCTCCTTCTTCTTCTTCTTCTCCGGGTGTTGCTGCTGCTCCTCCGGCGGCTGAATCCACTGCTACCAGTACACCTCAACCCCCGGCTGCACAGCCTACCAAAAGGGTTCGCAATGATTATCCTAGAACTACTTCCGCTGGCTTCGATCCTGAGGCTTTGGAAAGAGGTGCTAAGGCTTTGAGGGAAATTACTACCTCTTCCCAAGCCAAAAAGGTCAGCTTCCCACTTTCTCATGCTTGGTTTTTCTTTTTTTTTTCGTAAATTTGAAAAAGCTTGGATCTTGTTCTGTTTTGGTATAATATGCCTGTGATTTTTTTCTCCAAGCCAACACAGTTGGATCTTGTTCTGTTTTGGTATCATGCCTGTGATTTTTGGCCAGGTCAATTCCAGTTTCATTGATTTTTACAAGTTTGTTTATCCTATTGGGATATTTTCTCTTTCTCCTTTTTGTTGGGTCCCACAGGAAGGGTTGTTTGCAAAAGATTTTTAGCTGTTGCACGATATCCATGCATATGCTGTAATAAGAAGTTAGATGCTTTTGATGTTATTTACAGCATGATATTAAATGGAGGGATGGTGTTTATGCAGGTTTTTGAGGTGATAAAGAAGCAAGAGGAGACGAGGCAGTCACAGTTGGCTGCTAAAGCAGATGAATTTAAGGCATTACAATCGCAAGCTGAGACTGTAAGATCGACTGTCTTTTCCCTTTAGTCAATTGTATTTAATATTTCACAGGCGTGAATCTTGAAGTTCGAATCACTTATACCCGGTTCCATCTATTTGACTTTCTTTAGTAGAACGGGGTCATGACTCGTGAGTGTCCAGAAATGTACTGGACACAGGAAGGGAGATGGTATATTTCTTCTTCACTGCCCTTTCCCTGGATATGAATGGTTTTGTATTTGCCTTTGATCCTCCTTCACCTTTCAAAAACAAGCCTTTGGAATTGAGTGAAAATATTGCTGAAGATGATCATCTGGTTACAAGGTGATTCAATCACATTGAAGATTGCTCAAATTGTTGGTTGCACCATCCTATGTGGGATATGTGATATAGGGATTGCATTTACTATGTCAAATCTTCTTGTGAATTATATGATGTGCATATTGCATATTCATCTTTCTGTATTTTAAATTCCTTGGTGTTTATTGCTTAATTAATGCCTTCTGTGTAATTGCTTTAAACAGAGCATAAAGAAAAAAAATTGACACTTTCTAACTTTACAGGAGAGACAAAGGGTAGTGTATGATGAACAGAAGAAGTTAGCACAGCAGCAAGCACAGATCAAGTCTCAGATGGCCCGTGTTTATGAGGACGAGTTGGCTAGGAAAAGGATGCAGGCATGTGAATCTTCTGATAAATTTAATATGCAATTCTTTTGTAATGGTAAGGTGTAAAACTTTTGCAAGAAATTTACAGGCAGAAAATGAACATCAACGAGCTAGAAACCAGGAGTTAGTCAAAATGCAAGAGGAATCATCTATGAGACAAGAAGCAGCCCGACGGGCAACTGAAGAACAAATTCAAGCACAGCGTAGGCAAACAGACAGGGAAAAGGCTGAGATAGAACGAGAGACTATCAGGGTGAGGTCTATGGCAGAAGCAGAGGGAAGAGCACATGAAGCAAAACTTGCAGAAGATGTCAACAGAAGGATGCTAGTAGACCGCGCAAATGCAGAACGAGAAAAATGGGTTGCTGCCATCAATACAACATTTGATCACATTGGAGGTTCTGTTTTAATCTTAAATTTCCTTTCCTCAGGCTTGCTGTAACATCACATGGAATTCAACTCTAAAGATGCTGTAGCAGCTGCTAACTAAATGTTTTTGACGTGCATTGCTTGTACATGTGCTACTTGCTCAATATATCAGGTTTTGGAATTTCTGATGGTTGAGGGCGGTGATTTTCCTGTAAAAACATGTACTTCCTCTAATTTAGATCTAGTTTTTCAAGTGATTGGGTTCTGGTTGATTGCAATTAGAGAGTACGATATGTCAGTGAATAGCATGTGCAATTTGCTTTAGTTGAGAGTCACACTTACGGTTGTTGCAATCTCAGAATGTAACGAACCCAGTTGGAAATGTCAACTTGCAGGGTCTGAATAGGTGCATTAATTGCGTGATTATGTACGTGCCATCCTTATACCAAGTCATTTTGTTTAGGTGCTTGCCAAGTATCTACATCTATACCTTTTCTAGAATTGTATCTCTTGATCTAAAACTTCTCTCGAACAGTACGAACTACTTCCTCACTTCCTTTTTGTCTCCCTTTATCTTATACTAGTCCTATTGGCACACTCCATGTGTGCGCATAAGTTATTTGTAGAAAAAGTATAAAAATAAATTTAAAATAATAGTAGGTTATGAGAAGTTATTGAATTAGAGAGAAGTTATGGATATTATGGGCATTTTTTATTATTTTTTTTTAAGAACACCAAATATCTCTTACATTATATAAAGTAGTAATATTCAGGAAAAGGGGATGCACAATTCACTGATACTGTGTGAGGAAGAATTATAGTTTAGAGCAGCAACCGTTAGATGATTGTGTATACCATTGTGAGGCAATTCAATGTTTGCTTGACGCATAAAATAATCAAAGAAATTTTAATTTTTTTAATGTCTGGGCAATGGTTTTAAATGAAGACAGAAATACGAGTTGGGTTTGAGGATTTTTCTTGACTGAAGCAAATTCTTACACTGTAGGTGGTTTGAGGGCTATATTAACAGACCAAAATAAGTTGGTTGTAGTTGTTGGCAGTGTGACAGCCCTTGCTGCTGGGGTCTACACTACAAGGTAATATAATCTTGTTTTTTGTAAACAGCCCAATTTCTTATACTTTGAGCATGTATTTTTGCTACCTTTGTGCTGAGCACATAGTGATCTGTTTGTGACAAATGGGCTAGAGCATTGATGCATCATTCAGAGACTTTTATACTAAGAGCTCTATTTAAAGTTTGAATGAGATAGATTTCTTTTCCGAATTCAAAGTAATTGAGGTCACACAAGATATCAGAGGCAGAATAAAGTAATCTGGAAAAGTATATGATTATGGTAATTGTGATAAATTCATATTTTATCACAAAAACAAAATTCCATGTGCTTTCAAAAACTTGCCTCAAGATTCTGAATCAAACTAATATATCCTATCCGTATTCTCCTGATACTAAACTAAAACAAGAATCAGGTTTGTGTAGGATGTCTGGTAGGTTCTTGTGTACTGGTGGGTTATATTTTTTTTAGTAATATGCATCTAGATTTATGTATGCAGCAGAATTGTTGTAGTATCTCCTCATCCCTGTTATTGCTTTCTTCTCCTCTTTTCTTCCGTTCCCAGTGCTAAATAGCTGGTTCTCAACCTGACATAACTGGCGACATCTCCAACTTTGTTATGATTGTAGCATAACTGGTGATAGTTGATATGTTTACTGTCCTTCAAAATTCACATGTTTCTCGAAACATTTTGGAGCAATTGCTCAGAGAAAATATTCAAATGGGTTCTGGCCCCCCTCTGTCATTGTGATAGCACCTTTGTGCTTTCAATTGCAGAGAAGGTGCAAAAGTGATCTGGAGTTATGTGGACAGAATATTAGGACAACCCTCACTCATCAGAGAATCTTCCAGGGGAAAATACCCTTGGTCAGGCTTACTTTCACGTGCTATGAGTACTCTCTCCCGTGGTGCTGGTAAACATTCTACTTCTCAAAGAGGAAATGGGTTTGGTGATGTTGTTTTGCATCCATCTCTTCAAAAAAGAATCCAGCAGTTGGCTGGTACAACTGCAAACACGAAATCACACCAGGCACCATTTCGGAACATGCTTTTCTATGGTCCTTCCAGGAACAGGGAAGACCATGGCTGCTAGAGAGCTTGCTCGAAAATCAGTATGTGAACTTTGGCTTTTTCCTTTGTCACATCATTGTTTACTCCCTAGTCACTACTTCTAACTAAAATACCCTTTTGACTCTGATCTTCTTTATTATTTACTTCCTATACCTATAAAGATTTTCTCAACTTTGTCTCTGGTGTAAAAAACTATGGTTTTCCTATGTCAAATGTGGCCTTTTGATTGTTCATTGACCCATGACACTGAGAAGTTACATTCAGTAAGAGGCTAGAGAGCATTAGAATTTTGTAAGAGGTTGTTTCTTTATGTTGACTTTGCTTTATTGTCTTGAGGATAAATCAATTTACTGAGAACATTGTTGATTGCGAAGTCCACTATTTCAATTTTAACAGGAGACCTAGTGTTAAACCTAGAATCTCCATAGCTGTTTTTTGATTATTTTTTAATACTAGGGCCTTGACTATGCATTGATGACGGGAGGAGATGTTGCAGCCGCTGGGCTCACAGGCTGTTACCAAAATACATCAGTTGTTTGATTGGTCCAAAAAGTCAAAGAAAGGTTTATTGCTTTTCATTGATGAAGCAGATGCATTTTTGTGTGAGTAAGTACAATTTGACTTTTACTTTGGGCTCTCAATGACCTTGATTTTTTCTTTGGCACCATTTAGAAGAATCAACTTTTGGGTAGCTATTGGGGCTGGGTTTATATTCCAATGATGTTTAACAAGCTGGAAGGAAGTTATTTTATGGATAGCTGGGACATTGATTAGAATTTGGAGGGCTTCTTCTTCCTTGTTTGTTAAAACAAGCTGGTCCTTTGCCAAGTACTGTTAGATGATTTGAATTGATAGACATGGAAGTGAATAATCAAGCTCTGTATTCTACATGACATGATTGATCCCAAAAAATCTTTGTGAAACAAGATAGATTTGTTCAATTGCGCTTCTTGGTGATATAGTGTTATACTACAGAAATAATTCCTCTTTAGAAAAGTTAGCTGTACCTATCTCCTACTATTTTAATGCCACACTTAGCTTTGTGGTTCGTACAAATATGATTTGAACATATAACTTGGAACAACTAAAGGTCAAATTTGTTTTTCGTCCAAATTTGCAGGAGGAACAAAATATATATGAGTGAAGCTCAAAGAAGTGCTCTCAACGCCCTTCTGTTTCGCACAGGTGATCAGTCCAAAGACATAGTTCTTGCCCTGGCAACTAACCGTCCAGGCGACCTTGATTCTGCAGTTGCTGACCGCATTGATGAAGTTCTAGAATTTCCTTTGCCTGGTGAAGATGAACGCTTCAAGATACTCAAACTCTATCTTGATAAGTATATAGCTCAGGCAGAAGAGAGAAAATCAGGCTTGCTCTCGCATCTCTTCCGCAAGCAACAACAAAAGATAGAGATCAAGGGCTTAACAGATGACATTTTGAAGGAAGCTGCTGCAAAGACAGAGGGCTTTTCAGGAAGGGAAATCGCAAAGTTGATGGCAACTGTGTTCAAGCTGCAGTCTATGGGAGTGAGAATTGTGTGTTGGATCCAAATTTATTTCGAGAAGTAGTGGATTATAAAGTTGCTGAACATCAACAGAGAAGGAAACTAGCCGCTGATGAGGGAGGCAATGCTTGATGAACTAGTATTTATTTGACCACAAAAATCACTTGGCCCCAAAATTTTGTTTTTCAGTAATTTGTTCTCATTTATTTCTCCTCGGTAGATGAGGAAATTTTGCCTTGGTTTAGTTCGAGGCCATTTTTATACCAATTATGAAAGATCCTTCATGTTACTATTAACAGAGGCTTCTAATCTAAGTAAACTTGCTATAAAGAATTCAAGATCACTGATCATTACTACCTAATTCCCGCTCCATTCTGAACTGCGATATAATTTAGTTCATTTCAAAAACCTCGTGCTATCTCCTCAAGGCTCAAGGAAATTACTAGGAATTGGCTAATTCAAACTTTAGTATCTTTTGCTTTGTGTTTTCTTTCTGATTCATAAGATGCTTTGACCTTTTGGTGCCTTTCTTGGTGTCTGCATCTCAAAAGACGTTAATTCCTCTTTATTTAAAGAAATTGACTGCATAAGATGTCAGTTGTATGGCCTAGGCAAGAAGAGCCTACCTGAAACCGAGACGAGCATACAATTGCGCTTCATAATCAAGTTCAATAAAAGACTTCCAATGAGATGGTCACAAGTAAATGAAAACAAATCAAATCCTTATTCTTCCTCGATTGATCACAAGGCAGCTTTAACAGCGCCCATTAAAACATCAAATTACTGCAAAAGCAAATAGGAATGGAGACTCTTTTACAGTTGCGGGCATATGAACACAGCTATTACAAATCAACTTGACATTAGTGATGGTGACTACCATGATCCTGAACAAAACGCAGCCCACAGTACTTGCATACAGCTGGTTCCTCCTTGTCAAGACATATAAATTCAATTGGATGCCCAAGTGCAGGATTGGTATCTGCACCACGTGAAGGATAAGTAAAAAAACCATTATATCAATTTTTAAGTTGAAAAGATCTTGATTCAAAAGTGACCACTGGTTACTCCTTTCGAGGCCCAACGAACTGTTTGCAGATTGGAGAATAAATCTTAGTAGTAAAAGATTAATAGTCTCAAAAGGAAATATTTGAAAAGCAGAAGCAAACTAACCTCCTTCACAAGCAACAATCCTGCCTTCAACCTTAATAGGTGGGACTTCATTGATCAACTGCATGGGAGACTTCTTACTTGTATCCTGGATGAAGACCAGCAAGAGAAGCAAGGAAATCTTCAAGGGGTTCAAAAGAAAAAGTAGCAGTCAAGTAACAAAATTCCTATGGGAGCTGGGAGCCACTATACGAGGCAAACATGTTTTAAGACGAAAGGGCCAGAACAAGGTTATCTCCTTGAACTTCTGGCCATACGGAAGAGAATGTTGAATTTCAAATATTCAGACTCTAGAGAATTGTAAAAACCAGAAATACGACAGAAACCCAATTAATATATGCTGGTTTAGCTCTAGTCCAATCTGAGACGTGTATATTTCAATAAATAATAATAAAATAAACATAGAAAATTATAGCAAGGGTTTAACGTTTAGAAGTAGCAAGATCAGTTGTTCTTATTCATCTCATGATCCGAAATTACAAGAGGATCATACATACATAACTATAGAATAAGAATCCAGGAAAAATAATTAGAGAGTGCTGTACATTCTTTACACAAATTTTCATCTTGTACTTCCTCCATGCTGCAAAAACTTGTAGTTTACCCACAATTTAATATCATTCAACGTTTGTACAATATTTAGGATTTGAGTAGTGTGATAAACTTTCAGCAAGTATCAAAACCAAGCGACATTGCTTTTACACTAGTGATGTAAAAAGTCCTTGGAAGAAGAGAAGGATAGCTTAAAAGATTTACTCATAAGGGAAAGGGGCTGTGGACGGGATGTTTCGGATCCCTTTCTAACTCCAAATCTGAAATACATTTACATTTGCTAAAATTTTCACAACAGCGTCACATATCACATCGATTTTGAGCTACAACTCACCCACCCCTCACAAGAAACCAACAAAATGAAAAAAAAAAAATCACTCAACAGAAATAACAAGTCAACGTACAGCTAAGAAATGGGAAAGGAAGGATTGAATTAGGGGTTTCTGTGAAATCAATCGTATGCTACTGCTAGTGTATATATATATAATGTTATTTTGGGCTACACAATTAATTACTAATAGAAGCGGCCAAGTGTATTTACCTGCATCCATTTGTCAGTGTGGGAGGTGATGATCTCGCTGTTCACTACGCCGCCGCTCAGATTTCTCCGGCCAGAACCAGAACCAACAAAAGAGGAGGAGGAGGAGGACGGTGGTCGAGTTAGGACGCGTCTCATCAGATTGGTAGCCATGGCTACGACCTGTTTTCTCCCCATCGCTGCCATTTTGTTTTCTGGAATCAGATCGATATTGATATTACGTATTCCTTTTATTAATTTTTGTTACACTCTCTTTTCTTTTTTGGCTACTTCTTGATCCCTAAACTCTGACTCAATACACATAAGGTCTCACCTTCATATTTACTCCTCCCCTCCTAGGTCCTAAGCGCCTTAAAATAAATTAAAGAAAAAGAATAATAATAAAAAAAAGTATTATTTATCCACCCCTCATATAAAAGTAAATAATATTAGAGAATTTTACTGTTTCGTTGAGAAATTATTCTTTTAATTTTAAAAATTTGTATAATATAAATTTTTAAAATACATAATATTGTACTATACAATCCTTTAAAATACAAGAGAATGGTTCCAAATTATAAAATTTTCCAATAATATTATTAGAATGTTTAGTAGTAATTGCTTAATGATTATTATAAATCATGATATACAATATATTTTAAAAATACATATTACATAAATAAATTACTTTAGGGGTGCATGGATACTTGATATATTAATTAAGGACAATTTTATAATACAAACTTTTTAAAAGAGAACATAAAATTTTCTATTAATTTATTATTTTTTTTGTGACAATACTTGTTGGATCTTCATGACATAGTAATATCTAACTCAACTCTCACTCAAATATTACAGTATAATACACCCAACAGAGCAGCAGCTGCTTCTATCTTTATTAGACATCTGCCTTCTATGCATGTACACAGATACAGATAGGCTTCTAAAGTAATGGAGCATTGGGCTAGGTTGCAGAATGAAGCCCTACAAGAGATTGGCTTCAATTTCCTCCAGAGTGAGTCCTTTCGTCTCCGGTATAACAAAGAAGACGAATATGACAGACACAACAGCAATGCCTCCAAATATGAAAAATACATTGCCAGCTCCTACCAAATCCTGCAATGACACTACTACATATTTAGTCATTTCCTTTCCATAATGAGGCTATCAATAAAACTCACTTGAGATGACAATAAACTTTCACATTGCTTTCGTAAGATTCATACTGAAGACAACTCGAGCTCAAGGAAAACGAGCCCAGAAACAAAAAACTTGAAATTTTCATTCAACTGCAGTAAGAATAACCAAAAGTAGAATCTTTAGCACCTCGAGAGGAGAAAATGCAAACGTCACCAGTGCATTTGTGCCAAAATTCACCAGAACTGCTATACTCATACCTCGCCCTCTTAAGCGTAGAGGGAAAATTTCCGAAATCATTAACCAACCAATTGGACCGAATGACAACTGCAAAATAAGGAAATAAATCAGTACACATTTTCCAAGTTGATACCACATGGAAGAACTGCAAAAACATTGTGGTACAACAACGAAAAAGGTGTTGAAGCTCTGCATTCAAACCAATAAAGACAAGTGCAACCAAACAGAATTCCTTGTAAGAGAGTAACAAAATTATTTCATTAAGTGATACTAAACGTATAGGTGCACCAACATTTCACATCTGAAGTAGAATCCCCTATTTATCTAGACTGAGAGAGAAGCAGGAAGCAAGTTCATCCCATAATGTCCCAGCAACAGTGCAGGAAAATCCAAGACAGACTTGGCCTAGATCATCAACCACATCCTCTGGGTATCTGAGAAGAATTAAATTTACCAAAAGTTAACTGCGACGTGGATGTGAATGGTTCAGAAGTCAACAGCTTCTAATATACCTGATAGCATCCAACATACACCAGAAGCCCAACAACAGCAACAGCAGGTACATCATCCAGGAAAGTGTAATATGATCCCAAAAGAAATAGTGATATTACCTGACATATCATATAAATCATAAACACTTCCTTGGAGGTTCAAGGAATTTAAATGAATATTCCCTAAAGAAAGAATATTATACAAGATACTCCTGAAGTAGAAAAGATTTTTACCATTCCAGAGACACCACCAAGAAGCAGAGGTCTTCTACCTACTCTATCAACCACCAATACAGCTAGTCCAGTCATAATCAGCTGTGGAGCAGATAAACACATTAATTTAACCTAAAAAGAGAGAGAACCAACAGCATTGAACAATAATCTTAATGCAAAACCTCGACTCTTGCACTCAAACATTGAAAAACTAAAGCAGTCTGTTTTCAGCAGTAAAAAGATGACATCTGATTTTTAGAGTGAAACGTAATGAACTCAGAATCGAAGTTACTTGGTTTAAAGCGAAATCCAACTATAGTAAAGATGAAAATATTGGAACAACCACTGGAAGGAGGGAAAACATGACAATCATGCCTCAATCATAAAGGGGAAGCAACAGGCAAGCCAAGAGAGTTCACCTTCAACAATGCAAGAAATATTGAGGCCCTTGTTGCATCAGATGCGGCAGAAAATCCTGCAGTCTTTCATACCATACTATACTAGGTGAGGGCAGTGGGGAAGAAGCAAATACATATTAAAAAAAAAAGATGCAAAGAACAATAACATCTCATGTCAAAAGAGAACAGCCATATATTATGTGCTAGTCTTACTGAATTTGATTGTTTGTACCTGAAAAATGGCTGCAGCATAGTACAGAACACTAGGTTGGCCTGTAAGCTTCCATGAAGAGAGTCAAGATATCAGGAAAAATTCCTACAGTAAAACTCCTATAAAGTAAGAAACAGGCGTTATTAAGAAGAATACCTGTTGGAACAAGATTAATCCAGCACCAATTGTAAGAGCCTTCAAGCATTTCCCCTGGAACATCTCCGCTGTTGTAGCTTCTTTCTCTCCACTGAGCTGAGAAAGTTCAGACAAAATTTCATCTACTTGCTGAGGAGCTGAATCACCAATGGCTCTACCTCTAAGCCGGCACAAGCAACTTATAGCAAATTCTCTTAAATCATGCAATTTCCCCTTGCCCTGTATAGCTCTCAGCAGAATCCATCTTGGTGATGCAGGCAACCACCACGTTCCAATCCCCATTATAAGAGCCAAAGGGACACTAACCCCATACATATAACGCCAACCAGAAACTGCTTCAACCAAGAGGCTACCAACCAGATAACCCAACTGAAACAGATATAAGGATCAAAACATCAAAAATCCCAAAGCAACATGCAAAATAGTACTGATACGAGAAAGAAAATTATTACAACACATCTTACATCACAAGTACATAGAATATGTATGAGAATAACCCAGACCCAAGGCATCTAATAAGTGATCAGGAATGTTCGATACTTACTAGCATTCCGATGACTATAAAGAACTCTTTCAGAGAAATAAGTTGTCCTCGTATCTGACTTGGAGCTGTTTCAGCAATATACATTGGAGCAGCATGCATGGCCTACCAGAAAATATAAAGGAAACAAGAATCTAGAAGTAAGTTCAACAAACTTTGAAAATTGCAGCAATTCGACAGACCAATCATGAAATTGTGAAAATTGCACCAAAAAGAAATGCCCTGATTGGCACATATTACATTTCCAATTTGATGGCAATTCTTGTTTCCAAGAGTTTAAAGAAGCAATCAGCACAGTTGAAAGCAATTACGAATGCATATAAAGATTAAATACCCTGACTTTCTGAAAGTTTACTACAGAAGGCATATTTGGTGTTCTTCCTCGTAACTATATTTTCTTGTTATAAGTACAATGTATAGATATCCAAATTGCAAAACCAATGAAACTACCTTACTGCAACTAAGCATTTCAAAAGGAAGAGGAAAGGACATGAAACAGTAAAGCATCTTACCAAACCGATTCCTATACCATATACGAGCCTTCCAATCACCATGACAACAAAGTTAGGTGCCAATGCCGTGACTAAAGCTCCGACAAGATACAATACTGAAGAAAAAATCAACTCCCTTCTCCTTCCTAAAATTCGGGACAATGAATGGAGAGTTCATAAAGAGAGAAACTGTATCATCTGGATGGAGAAAACTAACCTAGGAAGTCTGCAACATTAAAAGCCAAAACAGAACCAGCCAATGCACCATACAGTGAGCCACTAGTCTACAACACAGAGCAGGCAGCTTAAGCATTAAATGATTTGTAAATATCAGGTCTTCCCAGGCAGAAAATCATCAGCAAAAATATATTTTAATATCTATGAAAAAACACAATGATGACAAGAACAGTAGTAAGTGAGCTTACGATGAGACCAACTTGCACTGAAGACAACTGATACCATGAAATTTCCGCTTAATGTGGGGGACTGCGACAAAAGGAAGGAATTGGTAGAAACATGTAAAATTCTTAGAGCAAGATAAAATCATTTTTAACTTGTATGACAAAAAAAAGAGTCCCACAGACTCTCGTTAACAGAATCAATGTGGTAGTCTATCGGAAAAGGAATACTTAATAATAACCTGAATAGATATTGTAGCAGATGAGGTGGCACCAATGTCATATCCATAAAGCAATCCTCCAAAAGCTGGGAACAGAAACCTGAAATGATTTCAGGTGTTTGAGCATGCATCTTTGTTATTATGCTGTGGAATTGTAGTAAACTAGTACTAGTACTAGAAGAGAATCAGATACATAATATAATACTAGTAGAAGTAGATGTTGCAAGTTGCAAGTTGCAAGTTGCAAGTGAGTGATTTTCCATTTCTGGGAAAGTATCAGAGAGTAGGTAATACTGACGGAAGAATTGCCGCAAGTAGGGAGTACTTTTCGGATTGACGGGGTTCCTCATGGATGAGTATTTCAAGAGAGGCTCCTGTGCACTCTCCATCATCTCACCGGAGGACGACTTGCCACGTACCTATTAATATTCAAATTTTAGGAATATATGTTTTTTAGTTAAACAACAGAATCGCCTTTACTACACAACATTACATTTACTTGTCACAGGCGGCAGCAGCGACAAGAAGAATCAAGCACCACTTTCAAAAAATATGACTACTTAGTATTACAAAAAAAAAATGAAAAGATGATTGGAGCAAAAGAGATGCACACCGTGGTGATGGGAATGGGGGAGGCAGTAGGTTGCTCTGGATCATAAGAGGCTGAGGCTGAGGCTGTGGCTGCTGCAGCGGCTGAGTCTGGATATGCCATGTATTATTATTTTTATTTGTTTATTCTTAAACGAGTGTTATTCGAACCGATGGTTTTCCGATTAATTCTGTTTCTGATCTGATCGATTATTTAAATTATATGGCTCATTTGCTTGCCCGCTCTAGGTTCTACTACCGGAGGCAACCTTTAAACGTATCTATACATGTGGCTTTTAATTTTGATCCTGGAGGACTTTACGGTAAGCAACTGGAAAACGTGTTTTTCTGTCCTTTTGCTACGTTGACTCATTCAGGTACACTAATAACAGAGCTCTCTAACCGCTAAATTATCGTTTCCTTACTACACAATTGTTTGTCGTGTTCATGTGTCACCGCCACTACAGAGTACCCATTCAATCGGGCTGACCCCCAACCCTTTTGACAGCATTCAGTATTCAAGGAAATGTAAAATATCACAACTAGCAGCATTCAGCAAGATAATTCAGCCCTGGCAAACACATCACATCACAACTAACAGGCATTTATTTGCTTCAACATTGAATCATTCTCAAATTAGTCACGACTCGAAAGTACAGTGTAAGTGTAGAAGAACAAGTATGCTTTAGAAAATACTGCAAGACTCCATCGAATTGAGCCTTGTTACACAAAATTAAGGTAAGAAATGAAACCAACATCAGGAGGCATCATCAATTACAGAAGAACAATTCTACTGAATTGATTGCTCCCATAGAGATAACCACAATTCACCTTCTGTAGCAACAAACTACTAGAAAAAAGACGAGCCACTTATCCATCTATTTTCCATCTTCTCTTGGGTTTCCCCTGAAATCGAAGAAACAGAAACTTAAGCCTTGGTTGGTTGCCAAGGCTGGTACGTCGTCCAGTCTCTCTGCCCAGGGTTAAGGGAATGCCCCTTGGAGTGATAGATGTACTGATCGCCTTCCCCAGACAAGTTTTCTTTGTGTTCAAGCCCGTATCTCTTTGGTTTCAATAACAGAAGCTGCATGTATGCATTGTCAAATCAGTACTTTTGGTAAACATGCCAACTAACTCAATGAACCAGAGACCCACCTCATCTCCTGTATGATCAGTTACAAAATGCAGCCAACCATGCCATTCTGGAGGGACCTGAGAAGCATTGTAGCGGTTCTTTGATGCATATTCAACCCATCGGTGTCTTCCTGCACAAACACGAGCAAGAACTCATTATATGTTTTGGAAAGAGTTACCTTTTCTCAGCAGGTATACTAGTCATTGTAGAGGGAATTCAAAAGCTCAAAATTCAGAACGACTGGTGGGGTATTTATCAATTTTATGATGAACAGAAGGCTCCAAAGGGTTTCACTTTAAGGATTATCCAGAGTCATTAGCACAGGCCAATACAGCTAGAGATCATAGAAATAAAACCAGCCACCGTCAAGTGAAAGGAATAATTAGCTAAAAGCCACTGTTATTACTAGTATATCTATTAGCAAGTTGAAAAACTCAGAGTGTCACCAAAATATGATATAAAGGTCTAACATATAAACAGATAGGAACCTTCACAGAAAACAACCACATGATGTAAAATTACAAATTTGCATCAAAGTTTATCTGACAAACTCAACTTATTTTACAGGAGAAAAGGATTTTTTTCCAACTTATATTTGCATCCTAAGAATAATCGTCAAGAACATCTCTAGGATCTATACAGCATCTCAACTTAGCTGTAAAGGAACTTGAAACATTTTATTTTTCATGTCTATCCTCCTCAAACTTTTCAAAGTTAGAAGTTCAAATAAGCAATTCTAAGAAAAGTGTAGCATGTAATACATCTGGGAAGATGCACAAACCGTATTGGGTGTCTCCTAACTTTTCATAGTATTTGTTGCCAAATTTATCCACACCAACAAGTGTTGCACCTATATTGTGAATCTTGGTTTGCCTGAATCGGTCAACAGACAAAAAAACCAACAATTAGATGGCAGCTGATACAGCACAACAGTTGCCATTACGATATTAAAATCAGCATGGAGAACTCAAAGGTAAAGAATTATTCCAATACGAATGCATGAATGTCCACATTCATCCAAGAGAAGGAATCAAGAAAAGTAAAACAGCCCCAATATCTGAATGGGATTTTCTCTCTAAAAATCTCTGCCTCGAAATAAAGGTGAGAATAGTCTTACAAATCTATGAGGCCCATCAGGGGAATCTCTGAGACTGAACTCCTTTACAAGTAGGGTATAAAGGCAAATACCAACAGGTAAACTATCCTAACCGTTGCTTTTAACAGCATAATAAATTTCGTTGGAAGGGCAATCAAAAGCAATAATCTGACAATAACTAGCCCATAACTTTTTCTCAAATTAATTCTACAGCATTTATTCTGCCTATCATACCAAATTATTATGCAGGTCCATTTCATGTTCGCCCCTCACTTGAACAACAGAACTTTTATCTTATCAGCTTGCATACGATGACATCTCCATTTCCTCTTGCAATCTAAAACAAGTTGGTTTGCTCTAGCTTACAACTTTTCCTCTGAGTTATTGTTTTTTTTTTTTTTCCCTTTCATGAGGAACTAGCTAGCCTAAGCCTACCTTGTTATACAGAAAACCATTTCTCACTCAAGCCACGAAGCTGCCAGAATTCTGTTTCCCAGCTCTCAGCTGTAGGGAGGCTATGAAAGACTAAAAGTCGTCTTAAAGCATAAATCAAATAAGTAGAGGGCATATGCATCACACTTGAACATTTCGTCGTTTATGAATGCATTATCACGTGTGAAATTGTTTCATAAAGTAAAAGTTTAACTTACATAAGGTTCCCATCTAAGAGGGCGCTCCTGCAAAGAATGAAATTATACAATCAGCAATAAGGTAATAAGAATAAAGTTTCAAAAACTTGTTAGGAAGTGCATTGGAGCTAGACTCCAATTTTATCCCGCAGTGACCAATTGAGATAATAAGGAACTTAAGATGAAGGTGTACATAAACTTTGCCCTGTCACGGGATGGAGGGCACTTTTATTTCTCCTTTTTGGTGGGTAGTTCCCAACTTCCAACCATAAATTGCTTAAAAGGTCAATGTGAATACAAAACAAGCAGTAGCGAATCTCAAAATCTCCAACAGCA
The DNA here is from genome assembly GCA_025175665.1 of Cinchona pubescens. NCBI lineage: Eukaryota > Viridiplantae > Streptophyta > Magnoliopsida > Gentianales > Rubiaceae > Cinchona > Cinchona pubescens. The sequence continues at coordinate 266,456 of JANKKI010000014.1, forward strand.
TGATACGCATCTTCCATTAATAGCTAAGAAATGGCATGAACTATGTTATGCGGAATCCTAATTAGGATGCAATCTTATATTTGACCAGTGTATTGAGTGCATATTGGAGAATCATTATAAGACTTACTTTTTTTCTTTTCCTAACCACACACACCTACATTGATTCTTTTTGTAGTCCAATTTAGGAAGGAATTCGAGTAGCATGGATAACTAAAAATTCTGTTTCCTGACGAATACGTGGTGAACCCTACCCAGTAAGCACCTATATATTGGCAAGGGGGATGCGAAATTAAAAAATAATGCTTTAATGTATGCTACTTTGGCGTGAACACAGTTTCACAATTAAAAACCAAATAATAATAATAAATAAATAAACAAGTGCACCAGCATAAAAATCCAAACTACAGCAATAGCAAATTACGAACAATTTTAGATCAGAGTAGGTCAAATTGTAAAAATTTTGGATCGGGTTAGGTCAAATTTTAACAATTTTAGGCTCAGAGTTTGAATAGTAAAAGAATAAATTGAAGGCTTACAGATATCCTTCTTCTCTGAGCTCCCTGACGAAGCTTGTTAAGCCTTTTTCCTTGATCGCCTTCAGCGCACTCCTCACTACTGATCCACATTTCTCTTGCTTCGCTCACTCTATCTCCGACCCATCCCCCTCTCTCTTTTCACCTCTGCTCTTGGGACTTTTTCTGGGCCTGGAAAATGGAGGCTGTAATTATGGGCTTATAATACTGGCCCGTAAAATAGATTCATATGTAGCGGGTTGGGTCCATTTCATTGGGCTTGGGTTGGTGCTCCATTCCATCCATGACCGACTTTTGTTTTGTTTTGTTTTGAACAACCAAGAAAAAAATTTTCGATTGGATTTTCTCTGCAAACCAAACTCCTCCTCCTCCCTCCCTCCCTTAAAGCCCTTAGTTAAACACCACTTTGTCCTGTTAATTTACTTCTTTCCGTTTCTTCGGCCTTTGATTGAACAAGTACAAGTAGTCGTCGAATCTTATTGTCTTCACTAACACTCCAATCGGCCGCCTCCAATTTTCGCCACATAAAAGGTAAAATCGGTATTGCCCATTTTGTTTTGACAAATATAAATACCAGTATTGATTGGGATGCCTGGCGTTTGTTAAATCGTGGTCTTTGCATAGTTAGTAGTTTTTAGGAAAATCTGAAAATGACTTTTGTTCATTGTTTGAGTTTAACTTGATGATGGTGATGGGTTTTAAGCTCTGACTAACTAGGAGTCGGAGGACCAAAATCACATCACAGTAAGCTTCAATATTGGTCTTCACATAAATTTCCTTCCTCTGTAGCTCTTAGTTTGTATTTTATCTACCCTCTTCTGAATTTTAAGTACCCACAAAGACGGAAGTTTCTGTTTCTTGCTTCCTTCTCGATCTCAAATTTCAAACACGTCCGCAAGTATTCACACAATTTTCTGCTCAAATTTTACAATTACTAAATCATTTAAACCTACTACTTCACTTGCTTTTAAACTTGTTGAAATACTCTTATTTGGAAACACCCCGCGTTTGAAAGCCAACTCTACCGATAAATTTTCAAACAAATATTGCAACTTTTAACAACTTTTTGGTTTTGTCTATGAAATCTAGTTGTCCATTATTGTTCAATCTTTGACGTTCCGCTTATATTGTACATTCTGTTTGTGGTGAAGCTATCAGGATATGTTTATTTCCAAACTTTCTCAGCTTGGAGCTCATGCGGTCAAGAATCTTCTAAAAGGTGCATTGTCTTTTTCATTTATGGCTTGATTTACCGACACTGTCAAGGGACGTTGAAGAGAGGGAGAACACTTGACTGTAGACAAATATTTGATGATTTGGTGAATCTGGCTTTTTGGGGTTTGGGGACAGACAGTGGCTAACTGGTGGTAATGAGGTCTGGTAATTGGTTCGAAGCCAATAAAAGAGATCTATCAGTGCTAAGGATGACTTACAAGAAGGATAATATATGAAAAAATGTGAACAATAAGCATGCTCTTGCTATTGGAAAAAATAATGCAAAAATCGTAGCTCACCAAAAGCTTACCTTGCTACCTCTACGAGCTTAGAATATTATGCATTTTACAAAATCTCTTTTCCTCTTTTCTTTTTTTTTTCCCCTGGAATCATTTTTGTTCTTTTGCAGCTCAAGTGGCTTCTACAGCAAGGACACTGCATGTGCCTATTGGTCAAAATCAAAATTTGCTGCCCTTGGTTAGTATCTCATTAGCTTGACACGAGACATTTATTTTTCTTGAAGTGAAAGTTTGCCTTTGTGTGCTTACTCTATATAGCTTCTTTCTGTTGCTAAAATGTAACAACTGAAGTGTAAATTCAGCTCTTAGTCGGATATAAAATCTGTCATGGTTAATTATAGTGTCATCTTTTCTTCTGCCTTTCTATGTTTATTCTATGGTTTGTTTTATGCAGATACGTCAAAGGTTTTGTGCTACAGCAGCTGATAACGAGAAACATAATGAAGAAAAAGAAAAGTAAGGTTTCACAACTGATATGATCTGCATCTTCTCATTCTTTTTCTCTGTTATTACTTATATGTGAAATTAGATTTCAGTAAGTATCGTGAAACTTTTGTTGTTTTCTTGATATTCCTACTCTAATATCCTGAGAAATAATCTGAACAGGTAAAGTCAAAAGTGTGTCAATAAACTAGAGGGAGTAGAATTGTCTTTCTGGAAAATTTTATCAGATAATACTTGGCATTCTAATAGAACCTTGGCCTTGAAATCTTGTATTTCATGACTGCAGTCAGTGAATAGCTGTAGGAGTTCCGAAGCTCTGTTATGAAAGCACAAGGCTAACATCTACCTTGTCATACCCGGTGAATTTATTGCCTCCAGTATCTGACTGGTTATCCCAGCAGAGCTGCATATTTTTAGCATCTCATATGGCAACATAAATGCATCCAGTTTTTTCTTTATTCACCAATGTAAATGTAGATTCCATGCATTTTGATTTTTTGGTATAAGCAGACTTAAATCATTAATTAGACTAGCTTACTGATTTTTCTCAAATCCTTTTGTGGACTCGGCAGAATATCTGTAGCATTTGTAGACAAGGATGGAGAAGAGAAGCATATCAGGGTTCCTGTAGGAATGTCAATGCTAGAGGCTCTATAGCACATGAAAACGATGTGGATCTGGAAGGTAAACCATGCCCTGAGCTTTGTCTACTTGGAATTATATTGTCCCTTATGTTCTTCATCAAGCTTTTAGATTCATCCCAGGTGATATCATTCTTCAAACTTTCAAAAAGATTAAATGCTTTATTTGCATTTACAGGAGCATGTGAAGGATCCCTTGCTTGTTCTACTTGCCATGTTATTGTGATGGTATGTCATGGTGTGACAACAATTCTTAAGTATTCCTTTAAAAGGCAATTTCCATTCTTTTACCTCTTCTAATATCTCCCAGAGGAAATGGTCGGGGATATTATCTGTGTTGATTTTGTATTCTGTTGCTATTTGACAGGATGTGAATTATTACAATAAACTGGAAGATCCAACTGATGAGGAGAATGATATGTTGGACCTTGCTTTTGGCCTGAGTGATACGTATGTCCCTTGTCCTGAAATTGATACTGTTTTTGTTTGTCAGTCATTCTAGAGATTCAAATTCTATAATTAGATATCAAAAATATAATTCTGCAGATCACGACTGGGCTGCCAAATAATTGCAAATCCAGATATTGATGGAATTCAACTGGCAATTCCTGCTGCCACGCGAAACTTTGCTGTTGATGGATACAAGCCAAAGCCGCATTAGATACACATTCAACTCGAAGATCTTCTCTTTATTTGAGTGTAGAGGACAGGCATCTATTTGCCAGTTTTGTAGCATTTCGGTACAATAGGTGATACATGGTGGTTGTCTTCCTGAACTCTGGCGTGTGATTAATCTATTTCATACTAAATGGGAACAAATACACAAATTAAAAAAAAATAAAAATGGTACTGCCAGTATAATCTAATTTTTCGTGTCATTGCTAAACCAGAGGATTACAAATAGTAACAGCATTGAAATGTAATAAATTGTACATGTACTGATTGTTCTTTTTGGAAAGAACTTTTGATAAATGCTAGATCAACTTGTTTATTTATCTAATTAGACCTTTATAATATAAGTAGTATTAGTTTTCATCATACCATTATGTGATTTGACTTCAACACCTATGTGGAGGTGTGAATAAAAATTTATTTAATTTATGAATTGATAGTATTTTGTTTTTTAGGGCATTCTTGATGTTTAAGGCTTAAATCATAGGGACTTCATGATTATATGTTACAAATTCAGAATTCAATTCAAATGACAAATATTTATACAGATTATGGATTCAAATGACAAATATCTGTATGGATTATGGTTAACGCTACCGTGCGTGAATGGTAACAAACAAGTTTTTCCAGGTTCAGCAAATGTTTGTTTGGATGGACAATTAAAATAAATCCTAAGATACTTTACCCTTTTTTTTTTTTTTTTTAAGTTTTAGAAAAAAATAAAAATAAGAAAAGGGAATGAAAAAGAGGGGGCAGGAAAAAAAGGGCTAGTAAAATGAGTGTGGAGGATAGAGATGAGGTCGCGTAAATTGACAGCAACAAACGTGTGAGGTAAGTTTTGTTTAATGCCCAGGCTGATAACTCTGTAACTCGAAAATTTAGATAATTTATTTACTTTTGAGTTATTTAAATTTCATAAAATATTGTATATCGTAAAGTAATTAAAAAATTATGAAATTTATTTATTTTTGAGTTATCTAAATTATTATTATACGTATTTATTTTTGAATATTTCAATTATTATCGTACCATTTCACGATTAAATTAAAATTTATTAAATCATCTCAATTATTACAGTAACATTCCGTATTAAACCAAAACTCACTCCTCTTTACTGCAATGTACTAGAACAACACAGGCCAATGAGACGAGTTCATAGCCTTGGGTTCCATCCTTGAAAATCCAAAATAAGAAAGAAACCCCAGAAGTACTCTTTAATTCTCTTTTCTTTTGTTTCCCCCTCTTTCCGACCAACACCAGTAGGTCCAGTACCACCAACACAAGAAAGAAAGACTGGGAATTTTTTGACTTTTTCTTATTATATTATTATAGGTACTCTATTACCTAAAAAAAAAACTTAAATATTACTCCCATCCCAGCCAGAGTAGAGTGAATGATATATATATATTTTTTTAATTAAGAAAGAAGAAAAAAAAAAACTTAAAAAGGAAAAGAAAATAGAGAGAGAGAGACACAAAGGAGGGAGGGAGGGAAGGGGCTCAACAAATTTCAAAAGTCCATCTCTCTCTCTATATATACACATTGCTGTCTCTGCTTCAAATTGAAGCTGTGTTTTTTATACTGAGAGTAATAATCTAGAACCGTCTTCTTCGTCCTGTGTCTCTGTTTGTCACCGCTTTTAGTTTATCTCTCTGGATTTCCCTCAACAAAATCACTCTCCGGCTAGGGTTTTGCTACTTACCCTTTCATTTCCCCCCTTTTTACCCTAATCTTTAATTTGTAGGGTTTATCACTCCTTTTCGTCTATCTCTCTCCATGGCCGCCGCCGCCGCCGATAAGCTTAGGGATTTGGCTCAGCCGATTGACGTTCCTTTACTCGACGCCACTGTTGCCGCTTTCTATGGCACCGGATCTAAAGAAGAGGTCTGTCCTTTTCCTTTTCCATTCCTATATACAATTTCCTGTTCCCGCTTTTATTGTTATTTCCTGCCTTTTGTCTACTTGCCTATTTCTTGTTGATAGGAGTTAGGGCTATAGCATGTCATATTGGTTGGAATTCAACCAAAGTTACCAACTCAATTTTGAATTTCAGTTTCTTGTTCCTCGGGGATAAGACTAGCACCTACTCTCGTTTACTGGACCTTCCCCCCTTTATGCCTAAACAGTTACTATTTGTATGTTCTAAGATATAATTTGGGTAGATTTCCTGGGAATATTCATAAGGAGCTTTTCATTCTTGCGTGCAGTTACCCATTTTCATGCATGCTCCCTGCAATTTGCTTGTGAATTCACTGGCATTTGGAGTTTGGGCTATTGTTATGCTCTAAATCTTGTTTCTTAGGCATGGGGGAAAAAAATATCCCCTTTTCCCTCCTCAATCGTCAAATTCTGTCCATTCTTGAGTTCAATCTCAGAATTACAAAGTTTCTGGTGAACTGTCATTTATCTTGACTGGCCGTGATCCTTAGTTGTGGAAATACTGCTATAGATTTTATGAATTTCTCTAGAAGGAGAGGAAGCCCAAACCAGGGTTCCAACTTTATCACTTTCTTAAACATTGACATTTTAACTGAGGTTACAGGAGAGTGCTCTTTAGAGTTTAGATGTGATATCCAACAGGCTACCTCATTTAGATTTTGTCAGTTTTGTAAGCCTTCTCTACAAGTTTTGCCTTCACAGGAGGCCGTTCTATCCAGGGTTGTGGTCCCCACTTTCTCTCATATACACATGGCATCCTTTTTCCTTCCCAAAATAGAAATTCTAGGAGGAATAAATTGGTAGATGGGTTGCTCAAATTGGCACAGTCGTCATCATATTTCTGGATTGATTTTACAATCCAGATATTCCTTAAACTTCCTTGACTGCTTTGTCAGACTGGAAAGCTATGTTACCCGGACTCGCCTCTTACCCCCGGCGTACCCGTGTCGACACTGTTAGGGGTAAGGGTGCGGGACACGGACGGGATTCGGTCAAAATCCAATGGACACTTTGACTCATAGAAGCTGAGGAGGGGATATGAGGGAAAGAAGGACAAAGGAAAGAAAAGATGAGGAACAAGACGAAAAGATGATGGTGCTAAGAGTCGGCGACGAAGAAAAGTTTCCGGCTTCAGTTGATGCCTGATGGCCGAGGAAGACAAACCAGAGAGAAGAAGATGAGCGGCAGTAGTCTAGTGTTTTGTTTGGAGGTGTAGAGATAGGGTTTAGTTGCTTTAACTTGTCTTACTGGGCCAGTGTTGTTTTTTAAAGTTGGGCCAAAGTTTCTCTGCAGTTTTTATGTAAATTGGGCCTAATTTTAATTTCATACAAAGTAGAACTAATACCTAAGTAAAATTGGGCCAAGTAATATTTGGGGCCTAAACGGTAACAAGTAAAATATAACAAAATCTCATTTTATTTTTGTCTACCACTATTATTTCTAATATTTTATACACAAAAAATAACTTTATATTTTTAAAAATTAATTATAAAATAATATAATTTTTTTCTAAGTTATCAAATTTTATTAATAGTATAGAAACACATATAATTATATTAGACGTATCTTGTACCCGTATCCGACTCTTTTACCGTATCCCCGTATCCTCAATTTATGAATTTGATGAACCCGACACCTAGACACGTATCCGCATCTGACACCCGCACCCGAGTCCAGGTAACATAGCTGGAAAGAGGCTTTGTGCTCGACTGTGGAGCTTGATTATGATGACTGGCTAAGCAGTGTTGGGGTCCATTTCCATTGCAGTTATATAATGTATTTTTGTCTTTTTGTTTCTTGGGGAAGTCATGGGTAAGCATGGAGAAAGTTACTATTCTGATGGAATTTTCTGTTTACGACTTCATTTATGCGTGATTAACAACCTACATCATTCCTTGTAAGATTGCATCTTGCACTTTCCTCCTTTCCTTTCGTGTTTTAATGAACATTTATATGATATGATTCTAATGACTCTAATTATTTTATTTTATTTTTTTCTTTCTTTCTTTTGTTCTTTTGTTTTGTTTCTGAATATTTATATAGTTACATCTTTTAAACAAGTTAGGTGAAGTAAATCCCTGATAGGACATGAATTATTTCTCAGCCAGATGGATGGGGCAACTAATTTCTTGCAAATTCGTTTTCTTTGCATATATTCTTTCTTTGGGTGCTTCATTTACGACCATAGTGGAACTGAACTTGCTTTATTTTTGTCTCTTTTTCTATTATGTACTGCAGAGGACTGCTGCAGATCATATTTTGCGGGACTTGCAAAACAATCCAGATATGTGGCTTCAAGTGGTTCACATTTTATCAAATACCCAGAGCCTGAATACCAAATTTTTTGCTTTGCAGGTCAGTTACTGATTAAAAGTTTATGGATGATTTCATAGTCCGCGATTATACATCGTGAAAGGTTTCAACCCGTTGGAAGGTTCTGCTTTAGAGTCTCCTGTCAAGGCTTGCTTGCATTTGAAGTACAAATGTCTGTATGTTGTATTGATTTCAAGAAGTTTGAGTGCCGTGGTAGTTTTTGTCTACTTGATTGGTTGTGAAATTGGTTAGGAAACATTGCTGTTAGGAGCTGGAGACATTCCTGCCATTGCATTGACACTTTTCATATTAAAATTTATCTTTGAACTGGTGCTCATATTACCAAATATAGTTGCACTTAGTTGTGTGCTTGTGCTGGGGAACTTTATGCTTCTGTTTGTTCTTATAACTTTGTAAAATGAGCTTATTCTGAGTGGTCGTTAGGCACGGAAAGTTCCCCAACCATGATTGCTTGCGCTCTCTCTCTCTCTCTATATATATGTATACTAGTTTTGATCCTGCGCGATGTGCAAGATTAGTTATCTGCCTAAATTATACCATAAAATGTAAGAATAGAGTAGTAGAAAAATAAATATAATTATATTTTTTAAACTCAACATATTTATATTGACAACTACTTATGCAAGTTAAACATACTTATATTTCCGACGTTAAGGTCATTATGACATTTTTATGATGATTTGTTTAAAATTCAATAATTGTCTCAAGAAAAATAAAAAGAAAAACCCAACAAATTACAATTTCGTCATCTCCTTTGTTTTTTCTAGGAGTTGCCCAATTAGTAATTGTTAATTTTCCATTATCTTTCACTTATAATTTCTCTTTCTCTTTTATATTTCCTCGAGTTCGTTCTTTATATTTAATCTTTACTATTTTGATAATATTACAAAATATGTAGAGAATTGCAAAAAAAGAATATGAAAAATAAAATTTCAACAGTTCATTGAAAGTCAATACATAAAGATGCAACATAGGAAAAAAAAAAAAGAAAAAAAAAGATGCAACATAGGTGAAATACAAACAACAAATACGAGAAGCAAAATCTCAACCATTAATTTATAGTTAATTATCGAATTCAATCAATTGATCAGCAATTTAATTAAGAATGTAGGGAAATTGTTAAATCTTTAGTCAGTTTCTAGATCGTGAGGAGTGAGATGAACTATTTTTTAGAGTAATGAAAAACAAATGTGAATAAACAAGGCTATTGAATAGTTAGACAATTGAAAAGATAAAGAAAAAGAGTGCAACCAAAAGTCATACACTGAAAAGAATGAAATTCCAATACTACCCTAGACCAACCACCAATCCAAAATTCAAACAGCCAAATCCTTCTAATCTATATAAGTAAGATATATATATATATATATATCTGTAGAGGTAATGGCAACAACAGTCAGTCTTCCTTTTTACGATCAGTCTTATGTTTCTTGCTTTTGTTTTACACCGGATTTAATTACAGTTTCTGCTGATACTGAAAACACTAGGATTTTTTATTCGCACTATCTTTTCTCCATTTGACAGTCTTCTGTTTATAAACAATTTGTTATTGCTTAATTGTGTTGGAATGCTGTTTTGTGTGTTTATAAATGCACTGAAAGTGGAAGAGCATTATGGAGCATCCATGTGCAGGTTCTAGAAGGTGTCATCAAAGATATAGGTGGAATGCATTGCCTGTTGAACAACGAGATGGGATGAAAAACTATATCTCTGATGTTATTGTAAAGGTAATACTTTGCATTACTATTTATTTTCCATGTGTTTACTCTTGAAATATATTACTGATTTTGTTTGCACTTCTGGTTAGCTGTCAAGTGATGAAGCTTCTTTTCGTCGTGAAAGACTTTATGTCAACAAATTAAACATTATATTGGTTCAGGTAACTTTACTTCTTTCAAATCTTTTTTAGGCTGAATTGTGGTTCCTTCTTTTAATGTGTACCTTTCCTATTATGCATTAGCATGAAGTAGCCAAGGGATTATGTTTTATGTATTCAATCTTGATAACATGCTTATACTGAATTGACAGATTTTAAAGCATGAGTGGCCTGCTAGATGGCGATCTTTCATTCCTGATTTAGTGGCTGCTGCAAAAACAAGCGAAACTATTTGTGAGAATTGCATGGCTATATTGAAAGTGAGTCGTATTACTTAATCTGATCTTGTCTTCTTGGATTTTGACTGCAAGTTCATTTGTCTAATGTGGAGTGCATTTTCAGCTTTTAAGTGAAGAGGTCTTTGATTTCTCAAGGGGTGAAATGACTCAACAAAAGATTAAAGAGCTTAAACAATCGTTGAACAGGTACTTTTTGTTGGACTAGGTCTTGTTGGCTTACAATGTGTAATGGTGATTTTCACTTAGTCCTTATGGATCCACTGTTTTAAGCATTTGTCTGTGCAGACTGGTTGAATTGAATCATTTAGTTAATTTTGTAATGATGCTAGTTGGATGAAATCCAAGTTCATGTATTAAGACTATTCCCTTAAAACCTCTAAATGATTTGTCTAGCAGAATAAATGTCTCCTAGATATGTAATTTAAGTTCTTATTTGAGATGTATGTCTCAGTATATCTCTGATAAAATCTTAAACATGTAAAATAAAGAACGTTGTATTGGGAAAAAATTTTATATACGTCATCTGAAAATGGGGCCCGTCTCTTTTCGCAGTTTAGTTACATATTTACTACAACATTTTCCTTTAGTAATTTTGCCTTTGTTCTTGGGGCTCTTAATCTGATGATTATTGTTGAAATTATGTTTTAACAGTACATTACTCATGCACTTATTCTTGATCTATTGTTGCTTTTGGCTTCCTCTTTATCTTGGTTTATTCTGTACATGGTGTTCAATGTCTTGTGTTTTAAAGGTTTATTATTTATCAAATACTTTTTGTGTTTGTTTCAGCGAGTTTCAACTCATTCATGAGTTATGCTTATATGTACTATCAGCATCTCAAAGAACCGAGCTCATCAGGGCTACGCTGGCCACATTACATGCTTTTCTTTCATGGATTCCTCTGGGATATATTTTTGAATCGCCACTGGTTTGTACTTTGCTTTCTTGGAGTTCCGAGTAGAGGGACTATTGGATGACAATTTTCATGTTTATAGCATGATATTGATTTCAGCATGGATGTCCTTTATGCTAATTCCTTTCTGAGAAATTTGGTATATTTCTCATTGTCATTTACACTGCTACATTTGAATGGTTCTGAAATTTCCTTCTTGTGTCTTTCTATCTCTCAGCTTGAAACACTTCTTAAATTTTTTCCTGTTCCGGCTTACCGTAATCTCACCCTCCAGTGCTTGACTGAGGTAATTTTCTTTTTGGGTCTTGATGGGAGGAATCCTTAATTTAGTAATTTCTTAATGCAAAGCTTGATGTTTTGCAGGTTGCTGCTCTCAACTTTGGAGATTTCTACAACATGCAATATGTGAAGATGTATAACATTTTCGTGGTCCAATTGCAGGTGCTAAATTTGAATTTGAGGCTATTGGAGTAACTTTCACTCGATGTGATATAAAATTTGTGTTTGTTCTGCTCAATGTTCTCTTCTATAGTAGAAGGACTTGGGTGTGAAAAATTATATCTTCTATTTATATGCTGATTTTGAAGATCTTTGTTGTCTTCAGGCCATTCTCCCACTCTCTACAAATATACCTGAAGCTTATGCCAGAAATGGTAGTACTGAGGAGCAGGTGATTTACCTTATATTTGTGTTTTTGTACTGATCTTGAAACTTGTTCAACACGTATCGGGCTGACTCTCTTCTTTTCTTCTTTAGGAGTTTATCCAGAACTTAGCGTTGTTTTTCACATCATTTTTCAAGGCAAGTTTCTTTTCTTTGTGGATAAGCTATTCTTGTATTGATGATATACCTGATTGTATGTGCCATGCAGTATTGAAGTTGTTTTGTTTAAGGAGTACATGTTTCGTAAGTGATGTGAAAGAACCATTAAATGGATAGCAATTTAATCTTTGTAATATTTAAGAAACAGAGGCTAATCTAATTCTCAATAATAAATTGGAAAATTAACCTTCTGATATGCATATTTAATCTGTAGCAGTTTCTTAGTCGATCAACTTTACCTTTGTGGTTTATGTGCATCTGTGCATCAGAACCTAATCGATCACTAGTTACTTCTTTTTTGCCCCCCTTCTTTGATTGAGCAGCTCCGTAATTGATCACTAACTACTGTTTCTTGATTGAGCAGTTCTTTATGTATGGAGTGACCTTTCCTTCTCCCTTTTGGCAAATAATTGCTACCTTCAAGTGGCTTTGGATTGCATTATTTATCAGTCAATCTATTTTGCTTTCCATTTGTACATGGAACTTCCTTTTTGAGTCTGGTAGGAAAAAATTTGTCGTGAATAAATCAGTCCTACATTTTTTTGTGGAGTACAAAAGTAACTATGATTAGTTCTGCATTTTTGTTTTGTGGAGTACAGATGTAACTACAAGAAGTTGGTATTGGCAAACACACAATGACCAACTATCATGCTATAATTCTATTTACACTTTTGTGTAATATGTATACACATCATTAGTTGGTCATTAGACTGATGGAGCCCTAATTATGACGAAGTAAAGCAGCTATGCTAACGGGAATGTTTTTTGGCAGTCTCATATTCGGGTGCTGGAATCTACCCAAGAGAATGTCAGTACTCTGTTAATGGGACTAGAATGCTTATCTGATTAACATCTCATATGTGGATGACACTGAAGTTTTTAAGGTTTGTGCTGCTTGACAATTTTAATGGCATTCAGCACTGTGATTTCTTATAATCTAACGTTGTTATTTGTAATGATTTGAAAGGTTTGTTTGGACTATTGGAACTCCTTAGTCTTGGAGCTGTTTGAGGCACACCATAATTCAGAGAATCCTGCATCCACTGCAAATATGATGGGCCTACAGGTTTTATAGATTCTTTTGCTCCCCGACTATTGTTTCTCGGTTTCCATTGTATGATGTGGCTGTTTCAACTTTCTTGATTGGTGAAAACCTCTAAATGTTTTTTTATATGTTCTTGATTGAAAAATTCTGATGATAGACCTTCCTATTTGTTGTCAAATTAGCAGATGTCAATGCTTCCAGGTCTGGTTGATGGCCTTGGCTCGCAGCTTATGCAGAGACGGCAGCTTTTTGCTGAGCCGATGTCAAAGTTGAGATTGCTCATGATTTCACGCATGGATTCTAAGCCTGAAGAAGTTCTGATTGTTGAAGATGAAAATGGGAATATTGTTCGTGAAACTATGAAGGACAATGATGTCCTTGTTCAATATAAGGTTCTATTCTTCTTTAGTCCCTTTTAATCCTTCTTCTTACCCTTATTTGTGGGGGTTGTCGAAGTGAGATTGTAGCAGTTCCATATTAGTAGTTTGGATGGTAATGTTTCTATACGAAGGTGGATGATCAATTACTATTCAAGTGACATACATGCTCTGATTTGCACAAAAGCATTAAAGATATGAAGCATATGATGGTATCAATGGCGTTTTTAGCTAAGAGAATTCCAGATATTACTGCCAGTGGTTATTTGGGGTTTTTCCGTTCTTAAGCAAGTGTTTATTTTGAGTTCCTTGTATGGTATATATAAAAACTTTCAACCTTGTGTGGAAGGACGGCACTCTTCTACTTAATTATCTTGAAGGAAATTGAAGTGCTAAAAATCAAATTTCTGGTTGACTTTATGGTATCAGAAGATTCCCAGGTCAGGAAATTTGGGCTTGCTCATATTTGAAATAGTATCATATGGCAGGTTTTATTATTTCAACTTAATATCAATTTTGCAATCATGATTTATTGATAGAATGAACAGGAGATAACATTCCTGCTTTCTTTTGCTGATGTGACACCAAACCTTTTAAAACTGGGAAGTTTTACTTGAGTGCAAAGTTTCCATGGCTTCTGTTTTGGTTTTCATAAGTTTCCTTTTTGACATCCATGTTGCAATATTTGATGAATTATGATATTGCAGATCATGCGAGAAACGTTGATCTATTTATCACATCTTGATCATGAAGACACTGAAAAGCAGGTATTACTTGCATATACTCTCATGCCATCTCACCATCCATGCCTTCATTAGATAATCTGGTTTCCTCTGCTTGTGGTGTCGTTATGAGCTGAGATTCTTATGTTACTTTAATGGCATATCCTAGATATTCCTAGGTTAAATCTTAGCAAATCCTCTTATTGTGTATCTCAAATACTATCATATTTCTTCACAGTAACCTGGTGAAATTTTACTCATCTGTGCATAAAATGGTGTAATGAAGTTAGTAGTGATTTTGCTTCCACACCAATTCAAGTGGAACTAATGTAGAGTTCTGATTCGGACTTGTACTCAATGAACAATATGCTATTAGTGACAGTTAGACTGAGAATCTAATATAGCTCTCTTTGGCTGATGCTAATGGCTTTTTTATGTTGTTCTGTTTGTTAGCGTTCTTTGTTTTTACTGGCCAATGGTATAATTTTATATTGCAATTTCGCTGGATGCCCTAGTTCTCTTCTATTTCGATGGCTAGGATTATAAATGATTGAGGAAGGGGCTTGAATTTTACCGTGTCAAAACAGCTCTGACGGTCATGTTTCCTTCTATTTTTGTACAAGGTGTTGATGTATATGGTGTTTCTTATTAACAGATGCTAAGGAAGTTGAGTAAACAGCTGAATGGTGAGGACTGGACATGGAACAACCTGAATACCTCTCTATTATGCTGGGCAATAGGATCTATATCAGGGTCGATGATGGAGGAACAGGTATATTCCTTTATTTTATCTAGTTTCTTGTTTTTGTATTCTTTCAATCATTAAGGAACTATTTTCTCTGGTTTCTTTATGACCTCAGAATGCAACCTTCTGTGGCTTGATTTCAATGTGTAGTGCTAAGGGCTTTCTTTGTGCCACTTTCTTACGTTATTTGCATTGAATGTGACAGGAGAACAGATTTCTCGTGATGGTGATACGTGATTTGTTAAACCTTTGTGAAATTACGAAAGGCAAAGACAACAAAGCAGTTATTGCAAGTAATATAATGTGAGATGTTACAATGCACACACCTTTTATTTTCTATATGTTTCGTTTGAACATCACCTAGAATGATATGGCAGTTGTCAGTTGCCTTAACTCTGATGTGAGAATTAGGGCTCTTTTTACATGGTCCTTCTCCTTCATTACTTGTGTTGGATGAGTAAATTTTTGCCTGGCTTTTTTATTGAACATTTTATTTGAGTATCTAGTGTTGACCTGTACCTTTGGCTTATTCAGTATCGTGGTTCTATTGTCAGCTCAAGAACTTACTTCATCTTTATTCCTGTTGGATTCCAGGTATGTGGTTGGCCAGTATCCAAGATTTCTGAGGGCTCATTGGAAGTTTTTGAAAACTGTTGTGAATAAGTTGTTTGAGTTCATGCATGAGACACATCCTGGAGTTCAGGTTTGTCTTTATTATCTGTGCATATATTAAGGGGTGTTGTTACTGTTAGCTAATTAAATCAAGATATTTTACCGGAGAATCTTTTAAATGCACCTTTAGTTCTGGGGATTCTTAGGCATGTCCTCTACAGCTTCTGCTATTTTAAACCTGATTCTGAATATGCTATTATTGAAAATCTGTTGAAAAAGTTGAAAGCATGTTTTTGTTTTAATTGTTTTGAAAACTGAAAGCTGTTTTTAAAAGCTCCTCAAAGGTTACGACTCAGAATCAGCTTTTCTCTGCAGCTTAAAATAAGCTAAAAGTAGAAGCCAAAAGCAGTTA
The DNA here is from genome assembly GCA_025175665.1 of Cinchona pubescens. Classification (NCBI taxonomy): domain Eukaryota; kingdom Viridiplantae; phylum Streptophyta; class Magnoliopsida; order Gentianales; family Rubiaceae; genus Cinchona; species Cinchona pubescens. The sequence continues at coordinate 282,295 of JANKKI010000014.1, forward strand.
AGAACACCTCAAAATGGATTTTAGCTTAAAAGAAAGCTCAGATAAGCTGATTTTAAGCTGTGGAGAACTAGCCCTTTGTTTTGCCTCAAGTAATCTCCTTATTGGTTAGTCTGAGGAGAGAATAATTCATTGCCTCTATTTCTTGGTTCCTAAATTTGTGTCTGAACAAACTTTTGGTAAATCCAGTATATGGTAAAATGTGATGAATCTTACTATTATTAATTTCAAAAGATAGTTCTATTAGAAGAACAGGGAAGCCTGTGTATTATTCAACTACAACGTGATGACTTTCTTCTGGTATTATGTGTCCTAAATGCGATCTTTCTTCTAGTCTTGTGTGTCTTAAAGACTGTCTTGTTCTATTTACTGGCCAAATTGCTATCTTTATGTGTGTAGGACCTGTGATGAATTCTTTAAGGTTGCTTTCCAATAGTTTTCCTGTAGCTATTGTTGAATGGAGTGTCAGTTAATGTAATTGCTATTTGTGTTGTGTTTTGCTCAAGTTCTGAGCTATCTGGTTTTTCCCAGGACATGGCCTGTGACACTTTCTTGAAAATTGTTCAGAAATGCAAGCGTAAGTTTGTTATCGTCCAGGTAAGACATGGTTTTCTTTCTTTTTCGTTCTTTTTCCCCTCATTCCATGACCATCACAAGCTGTACTATTGGCTTTTCCCTTATTTTCAGCTTGGTGAAAGTGAACCATTTGTCTCTGAACTTTTGACTACTCTTCCAACCACCATTGTTGATCTTGAGCCTCATCAGATTCACACCTTCTATGAATCTGTAAGTCCATTTACAGTGTTGTCCTACTTGAATATACATTATTCTGACGTACCCTTGTCTTATTTATGGCATAGTTTTGTTACTTGTTAGAGATGTAATTGCCTGCTTTCTATTTTAGGTTGGTCATATGATTCAAGCTGAACCCGACCCTCAGAAGAGGGATGAATATTTGCAGCGGTTGTCCATGCATGGAACTTCCTAATCAGGCAAGATCTGTGTTAAATAGGTTTCTAGAATGGGACTTGGGCCTTGATATATTTTTCACTGTCTATCTATATGGGGCAAATTCTCAGTAGCAAGGAATTCAAGCTAATGTTAGTGGCTTATATGTAACCCGTTGTCTCATGCAGAAATGGAATGAAATTATTGGACAAGCTCGTCAAAGTGTGGACTTCTTGAAAGATCAAGTTGTTATAAGGGCTGTGCTCAACATATTGCAGGTCTTTCTCATTCAGTAGACACTAAGCTCTTACTCTTAATGGATGTTCCTTTGCTTTATAAAACATTTTTTCTTTAGGGAATGGATTGACCACCGTTTGATTCTACAGATTTGAATATTTATATGTGGTTTCTATGTATGTGGTCCTAGTCATTTGAATCTTTGGCACTTTTCAAATTCAGATCAGGACTCTTGATGGAATAGAAGAGGTTTCCTATGGATTCTAGTGAAAAATGACTACAAAATCACTCTTATTAAAGGCCCTTACATTGGACCACACATAAGGCTGCTGGGATATGCTTTCTAGATGCCTATAAGGTGCTCTAAAGGACTTGTTAAAAAATAGATATTGGAACCTGACAGTCACGATAGGAACCACAGTGATCAAATAAAAAGTTAGATCATATTATTGTGGTAATAATTTTTTAGTAGTGCCTCTACTTGGGATTTGAATATTATTGGTTAGGAGTTGCTCCTTGCTAAATTTGAGCAGATATTGGCCTCATGTTTTAATCTTGGAGCAGTGAGCATTCCCTGTGCCATCACCACTGAATTGCTGTATTTTGTTCCATTGGTTCTCCATTTTTCACTATCCTATTCTTTTAAGTTAGGGATGCTGACAAATAGATGAGAACTCAATGAAGAAACTTATCGATCCTAAGAGTTGTGTAGCCTTTTAATTGATTTTACAATTGTGTAGCATGTCTTGGTGAAAAAGTTTATTATTAAGTGGAAATTTGTGTTACTTGCAGACAAAATACTAGTGTTGCCAGTTCGCTTGGGACCTACTTCTTGTCGCAGATTTCTCTCATCTTTCTCGACATGCTTAACGTGTACAGGTATCATCATCTTACCACTCTGACCTTCATGTTACCTGTGCTTTACCCAGTGGTGTGGCCAGAAAAATTTTTCAGTGGTGGCAAGGTTATTTTGGTGTTTTTAAAAAGAAAAAGCGAGTGGAAAACATTACTACTTGTTTATGGTAGAAATAAAGAGCAATTACAATGTGTCTTTTTCAGTGTAAACATATGTTGAATTTAAGATTTAATAAGTGGTAGAAATACTTAATTGTTTTTGCTTTATGAAGACACTAACATGTAGTAATAGATAATAAACTAGCACATGCCTATCATGCTATTCATGGGCTTCACATGGCACTTGATTAAAGTTTTGAAGAAACATCTATGATAATATTAAACAATAGATTAGTTTAAATTAAAAATAAATAAACTGGAAAGTTTTTTCCGAAAAGATTTGCAGATAGAACATATAACAATAAGTTGAAATGCAACCAAAATCTATTTTCATGATTTTGAGGGGGAGGGGAAGAAACTATGTAATCTACAAAGTTAGTTTGGCACTTTCAGTGAGGCAATTAACATCTGGAGAATTGAGCATCGCATATTTCTTAATCAAAATTAAAGGCTCAAGTGGGTCAGTGTGTGCACCTCTGCCCCACTGTAGCCTTGCCCCTGGTTTAACCATTTAGTGGTCAAATTTTAATTAATGTGGCTTTTATTGAGTTCTTAGATTTGATTATCTTATACTTGTGTATCCAACAGGATGTATAGCGAGCTTATATCCACCAGCATTGCTCAAGGAGGACCTTATGCCTCTAGAACATCTGTAGTGAAACTTTTGCGGTGGGTTTTGGAGTTTTCATTCATTATCCCTACTGCATTCTGTTTTTCTTATGTTTGTTTGGCCTGCTGAGCAGCTCAGTAAAGAGGGAAACACTTAAACTCATAGAGACCTTTTTAGATAAGTGCAGAAGATCAACCACAGATAGGAAAGCAATTCGTGCCTCCAATGATGGACCCAATTCTTGGCGACTATGCACGGAATTTACCTGATGCTAGAGAATCAGAAGTTCTCTCTCTTTTTGCCACAATAATAAACAAGTATGCTTCTTAGCTCTTTTTCTTCATGATAGAACTTGGAATTTTATTTAATTCTTCAAAAGTTTTTACTTTGATACTGAATACTAATGATGGGATGACGCATGAACTGACTTTGTTAGTTTTATATTGGTTAGTCAAATTTAGATCTCAAGTAATAGTTTGATCTTTAGTTATTCTTAATGTACTAGTATGTTCAAGGTCCTCTTGATTTCTCCACAAATATCTTTTAATTGTACCATTTCAGTCTAGTGGCTATACCTGTGCTATGCAGGTTCTCTGCTCCTTGCCCCTTGTTTTTGGGGCACCAGTTGGTTAGTTGAACTTGTGCATCAAACTGTCAATGGCTAGCAGTGTGTTCTTCTGGCCACCAACTTTATCTTCATCTTAGATGTTTTTAAGTTCTACCGTATGTTTATGTGCACTGGCATTTTCCTATTTTTAGGTACAAAGGTGCTATGATAGAAGATGTTCCTCGCATATTTGAAGCTGTTTTCCAGTGTACATTGGAGGTTAGTAAGTTAATGTATTACTTGCACTATTCAATCCTAGCTGACCTTTTGATATATCAAGGGCTTCTTTATTCATATAGCAGCAACCTACTAGTCAAGTTATATGTTTACTATGCAAAATATGTCGTATTTCTAGTCCCTGGTGTTTTTTAGACCAACACAATCTGCTTCTCAGTGATTACGAATGTTTTTACCATCTCTCTCTGTATCTACAGCTGATGGATCATTTATTCACCTTTTATTGTGTTGATGTGTCAAGAAAGTTGGTCCAGTGTCTCAACATGTACTATATGCACTATAGAATTTCTCTGTCATTATAGATTTATTAAATTAGTCACAAAGGCTTTCAGAGCTTATGGATTTAGACAAATTTACAATTATGGAGAGTGATTATATGGTTGGGATTCAAGTATGAATTTGGTGCATCTGTAGTTGATTTTTGATGTCATGCACTTGGTGGTCAACATGTGCTGATCTAGACCTTTTATACCTATTTTGCTGCTGTCTGTGTTTATGTAATTTGTGGCTTTACTGCAGATGATTACCAAGAATTTTGAAGATTATCCTGAACATCGCCTGAAGTTTTTTTCATTGCTTCGTGCCATTGCTACGCATTGCTTTCCTGCTTTGATTCGGTTGTCAAGTGAGGTGTGCGCTCGTCCTGTTATGCCAGCCTTTTTAAATGACATTTGAACTTGCAAGTCTATGTTATGTTATTCATTTTCGCTTTTGAAAGATTTATTATTGAATGCATTTTTTGATGTTTTACCTCAGCAACTTAAACTTGTTATGGATTCCATCATTTGGGCTTTCCGGCATACTGAAAGGAATATAGCGGAAACTGGATTAAACCTTTTATTAGAGATGCTCAAAGAACTTCCAGGTCTGCAATTTTTACCTATCAGACATTATGACTTATGCCAAGGTGGTTCTCATATTTGTGCTTCTGTTTCTTGGCAGGCTCCTGAGTTCTGCAATCAGTTCTATCGGACATACTTTTTGATGATTGAGCAAGAGATTTTTGCTGTTTTAACGGATACATTTCATAAACCTGGGTTCAAATTGCATGTGCTGGTGCTGCAGCATTTGTTCTGTCTGGTAATTTCTCGTTTTACAAATCTTACCAGCTTCACAAGTGAGCATGTCCATCTCATTTTAGTGATGATTTCAGGTAGAGACTGGTTTGTTAACCGAGCCGCTGTGGGATGCATCCTCAGTTGCATATGTGTATCCAAATAATGCTATCTTTGTTCGTGAGTATACTAAGAAACTCTTAAGTACATCGTTTCCCAACATGACAGCAACGGAGGTATGAAATTGATACTTATGCTCTGTATTCATGTCATCTGCATTTCTTGTCCCTGTTTTGATGGTTGCGGAATTTTTCTAGGTTGCTCAATTTGTGAATGGGCTTTTTGAGTCAGGGACTGACCTTCCCACATTCAAAAACCACATAAGAGACTTTCTGGTGCAATCAAAAGAATTTTCGGCTCAGGTACTCAGAGATTGGCTTAGGCTTGTTGCCTGCTTTTATTGTTGTTTTCCATTGGCTTATAACCCCTCTTCTCTTTCTTTACTTCTCAACCCTTATGCAACTGTTTTGACTTGGGAGAAAACAATGAGAGAAAAGCATACCAAACTTCCCGACTTCCTGTGGCTAGATTTATGCACAACGTTAGATCTTGGTAGTCATGGATCGGATGCTTAAACACAAATACACAACACTGAGGACATTGGGTTTAGTAAAATAATTTGTCTTTTAAATTGAGAATTTTCTTGTTTCAGTAGCTCATACTTAGATGTGTGATTTCTAAACTCTATCCGCAATTTTGTAGAGTTTCTGTTGGATTCCTGTGGTAATAGTTTTGTGTACAGTTATTGTTAAAAGGAAAACTTTCTATAACCCTCGTATTCTCAACGGATAAAACAAAAATAAATAAATAAATTAATTAATTAATAAATAAAGGGAAAAAAATGAGTCTGGTGGTATGCTTTGGAATATAGCAGATAATGGTAGTTCTCAATAGTTTCTATTGTAATATTCGTTTGGATATTGCGAAGATGCCTTGTATGTTATGCTGGTGAGAACAGGAACAAAGAAAAATAAAAGTTTGGTGGGAGGAGAGGCTGATTACAAAAAAGGGTGAAAGGAGATGTAAGACGTGTAATTGATTAATTCTAATATTATTCATGTGCAGGACAACAAGGATCTTTATGCTGAAGAAGCTGCTCTACAGAGAGAGAGAGAGAGACAGCGGATGCTTTCCATTCCCGGGTTAATTGCACCAAATGAGATCCAAGATGAGATGGTGGATTCATAGTTGACTCTGGATGCTTTTGGAAGTTAATCTTGTGATTTGTAGACTTAGCATAGGTCTTGGCTATACACCTGGAGCCATTTTCGTACATTCGTATTATCAAGGCTGAGTTTATCTGTATTTACCCATTTTGTGATCAAGTTGCGATAATTTTTTCCTAGTTTTTGAAGCCTCTCCAGGTACAAAGGCTTCTGCTGAGATTCTGTTGGCTGGGTGTAGAGTAATTTGATTCTAATCTAAAGATTAGAGCATGTTATTGTACTATTCTGAATTCCTTCAGGCACTGTAGGCTTGGACTAAGAGCTGATAAGGCTGATTTAGTCATTGGCAATTTAGAATAGGTGTAATGTATAAAACTATGACCAGTTGTGCAGGAATCCTTTTTGTTTACTGGTGAGATTTGTGTATTTTGAGTAGACCACAAGGCTTTGGCTTATTTACAGTGGTTTTGATAGCACCAGTGCCTCTTGTTGTGGATAAGAGATTGTTCTCTTGGTTCTTACAGATTTAAGGATTTTCCTTCTTTGAATTTTGAACTATGAGTTGATGGTTCGACAAAAGAACAGTATACCGGTGTATTACTTTATATGCTTGAGAAGGCCAAAGACAAATTTTCAATTACTTGCTCTTTAGGTTGGTCATTGTTTTGTCAGCCTATGGAGGGTTCAATGATGCCCAAAGAGAAAACAAAAACAAGAAGAGAGTAGATACCGAAAAGGAGCAATGAGAACAAATTAAAATCAACTAATGAGAAGAGAGAAAATTGGATCATGGGAAAGACAGCAGATCATTTTTGGTAAATTAATTAACTTGTGGGAGAATTAAATGCTGTAGCATAAGTATAAAAGAGTAATATAAAATTAATAAAGTGAGTGAAGTAATGCAATGGCTAAAAGGGGGAATAATCTTTGACAAAAAAAAAAAGGTGAATAATCATGAGTAATGATACCAATAGGAATGAAATGAAAAATAATAATTACTTGTGATAAAAGTGAAAACTAATTGAGCTTTCAATTACAATATGTCCCCCCCTAGATGTGTATAAGAGACAGGCTAAAACTAAATGACAGTTGTGGAACATGAAGAAGAATGAAAAATGAGAAAATCGCCTACATAGTCCTTCAATTTTTTTTTATTTTTAGTTAAAATAGTCCCTCAACCGTTTTTTTATAACAAGAATCGTATTTTAACTTTTATTTTTAACCAACACATTTGATACTGTTTGGATAGCAAAACTTTTTTATTTTTTTAAATAATATTTTATAATCATTTCTCACACATTTTTCAACTATCTTTTTATCTCACATATATCTCACGTATATCCCATCGAAAAAGTTGTTATAGTAATTTTACATAAATTGTCCAAACATCACAGGAAGCCACCACAAAAATATTTTTTGACAAATTTCACATATACCCCCTAAGGTTAGTTATTTTTCACATAATTCCCATGTAGTTTAAAATGGGAAAAATAAAAAATAAATTAATTTGAAAGGGTGAAAAAAGGAAAAAAAACAAAAAACTTCATAACAATTTAAAAATATATATATTGAAATAGTTATTTTTTACAAAAAAGAAACATGATTAAAATAAATCTTAACCCCTTCCTCCCTCTTCCCCACCTCTCAATTAAATTGTTACCTATCTAACTTCACAACCATCCTTTCAGTCACCCACCTTTACCAATAGCCGCCCAAGTGTCTTTCTTAACCACCAAATACCAACTGCCACCCACTAGTTTCACTTTCAGATCCCATTACTCAACTACTAATTTTCTTATAAAAAGTTGGCCCTAAAATTTTATAAAATTTTAAATTAACCCAATGTAAAAAACAATTAAACCACATGTAGTGTATGTAGAATTTAAAAAAAAAAAAAAAAAAAAAATGGTTTTGTAGTAACTCCACCACAAAAGGATTATTTTGACTAAAATAAAAGTTAAGGATTATCTAACTTAAAAAAATATTAAGGGACTATTTCGACTAAAGTACAAAAGTTGAGGGACTATTTCAGCGATTTTGCCAAAAAAATGCTACCTTTCCGTCCAGAACTCTCTCTCACATCAGACGAATAATACTTTGAAGAAGTGGGTTCTGTTCTGACTTTTTTCTGATTATCAGTCTATGAAAAAAGGGATTATAATTCTAGTGGGCATAGAGGGTTTGGGGGATTTTGTTCTCTTGCAAGTTTCCTGTTTTCCTGTTTTCCTCTTTTAATCGTTTAATTAAGTAATCTCTTTTTTTTTTCCTTAATAAATCGAAGGTGGAAGACTGAAGCTTGAAGACAAAGGAAGAGGGAAGCTGCGGGTGGTGGTGGTGGTGGTGGTGGAGGCAGCAGCTGCTGCAGCTTTGTGGGTGAATTGTAATACTTCGTAATTTTGATGGGACAAGCATTCAGGAAGCTCTTCGATGCCTTCTTTGGCAATTCTGAGATGAGAGTAAGACAGACTTAGAAGACCTCATATAATTCACTCATTCATTTTCCTTTGGCTTTTTTTTTTTTTTTTTTTGAGCTGACACTAACACACTTCCCTGGTCTCTAGAAAATAAGGCATCCGCTTTCTTCTTCACTCTTCACTTGGTTCCTAATCATTATTTGTCAACATCTTTCTACAAATTATTACTATTATGATTATCATTGGCTTCAATTGCATTTCATTAGTTTGAGCACTGCCGATATTCTTCTCGAATCTTGGTTTCGAAATTACTACATATCTTAAGTTTGTTGCTAATTGTTTCATCTTCTGGTCATTACATTATCATCAACATACTTGGGCCATTGTAGTTGTAACACTAATAATTCTTATTGCTGATTGCATGTGGGGTGGGTCGCCCTATATGACTAGTTATAAAGAATACTTCTCTCTCTTCTCTGCTTGGTTTGTGTAATTTCTGTTTGGTTTCCCCATAAAGCTAAGGCGGCTGAATTTTCTCCATTGCTCAATCCTACCTGCCTAGCTGAATAGGTTACTGTTGGGCTAAACCTTAAAGCGTTTTAACTGCTTATACCTTGTAAACCACTTTATCACCATTTTTTCCTGCTACATGATTTTGATTTCTGGAGAAAAACTATAAAATTGAGGTTGTTGTGCTTGAGTTGCCATGTTTGCTTCTCTGCTCAGTCATGTACTTGCTTCTTTGAGATGCTATCTTCACCGTACGTGTAGCGTTTGGATTATTTTTGATGATCTGTAATGACGACACTTGCTTTTTTAACAAAATCCATCAGATATCAGGGCTTTATTCTTTATATTGAAAGCAAATATCTATGCTATTACTATTTTCTGAAATGGTAAAGCTTGTCCATAGTTGGGATAGAGATAGAAAACAATGACTGTGTTTTTTTCCAGCAAAGCGTCTTAGAACTCCACTGATAACATTGAGCTCAATTAGTGAACTCTTGTTGACATCAGATATCCAACCTTCATAAAAGCAAAGGGGGTGACCTTTTCATCTAGGTCGCATTAATACCTCCTGAAATTTTCTCTTCTGCTTTGATCAATCTATCTGCTTCTTGGTGCTGCTTCATGTTCCTTTGGACAGGCAAGCTTTCTTGTATACAGTTCTCTCTACCATATCGGTGGTGAGATTTTATGGTTTTGGCATATAGGTAAACTGCAACTTCATATGTGTTATGTAGTGGATCCTAGTTATTGTTATCCCTTGCTTTGGTGCATTTTCTTCTGAATATTTTTTATAGTTATGCCTGTAGCATGCCTTATTACTTTTTATTGGTCTCGCTTCACTCATCTGATTCATATTTAATTTGGCACAGGTTGTGATGCTTGGGCTGGATGCAGCTGGCAAAACAACAATTCTATACAAACTTCATATAGGAGAAGTTTTGTCTACAGTTCCTACTATTGGTAGGTTATGAAATCCTTCTTAAGCTACACTGGGTCTTTTTAGTCACCCACTATTTATATTGACAGCATAGCCAAGTTAAGATTGACCAAGAATTAATTACTGGTATCATTTGGTGGATTGGGCTGCTTAGTTACATGTCCATACATGCTTCTGTTTGGTGTCTTGTGGATCTCTATTTTGTTGGTTCTATGTTCTGTTCATCCTTTATTTGGTAAGTTTGAACTTCTTGTTAAAGTGAAAAGATAATTGGTGTTATTTTCTTTAATTAGAAAAAAGAGTATTGTTCTTTACAAGGGACTCACATTGTTGACCCAAATTGGCGAGCTTTTATTTTAATTCATGGGTTACAGCTACGTGTCCTTTTTCCCAAAAAGTGAATTTGGTTCTTACTAGATTCTGAAAGTTTACTTGCAATCTGCAGTTCTCTCATGTCGTTGGATTATTTATTTGTTTCTGAGAGTTATTTGAGGTTTATCAGTCAAGAAAAATACTTATAAGCATTGAATTTATTCAAGTAATAAAATTCTAAAATACTTCCATGTTTGCGACTTTCAAGAGGTGAAATTTACAGGGCAATCCATGGCTTGCTCGTGTGAAATTCATTGAGTTAGCTATTCTTATTCTTACTAACCTTACAGGTTATTTCACATTACCTCCCTGTTCTTCTTTTCCATATCTTGATTTTTTTTTTTTTTTAACATAATAAAACCTTCCATAGGGTTGTTTTCTTGTTTTGTTTGATTAGATTGCTGCCTACACAGCTTGTCATATAAACGTGGATTTTACTGTTAGGGCACTTTAAAATGATCCAATTATGTCTATGTCTCTATATGAGTAGTTGTATATCAAATTAGAACTAAAAGATTGCTCTTATGTGATGCAGGTTTCAATGTAGAGAAGGTTCAGTATAAGAATGTGATTTTCACGGTGTGGGATGTAGGTGGACAAGAGAAATTAAGGCCACTGTGGAGGCATTATTTCAATAATACAGATGGACTGGTAAAGATATCCATTGCCCAAAATTCTGTCCTTTATTACCATTGTTCAGCATCTCCTTGAGCCTTTGATAATTCTGAGGGTTGTCTTAGCTAGAGAGAGCTAGTGCTAATGTAATATGCTGCTTTCTTCCTTTCCTGTATTGGACTTTCCTCTTCTAAATGTACCTACGTCTCTTGATTGGGTTCTTTCTTGCTGTAGATCTACGTGGTTGACTCTTTGGATAGAGAGAGGATTGGACAGGCAAAGGCAGAATTTCAGGTTGTATTTATGGTTCTTCATCTATTGGAGGCTTCTTCTGTGGACTATTATCTGATTAACCTTCTTCATTTTTCAGGCCATCATTATGGATCCATTTATGCTTAATGCTGTCATCTTGGTTTTTGCAAACAAGCAGGATTTGGTATGTTGCGTTTGATAGCAGCATTTAATTGGTTATCAATTGCCTCCCCTGGAAAATGTTATTTAATGAAGAAGTCAAAAACTCTTATCTATATGGCGCACTATTTTAGATTAAAGATTGGAAATTTAGTACTCTATGAATATGAATTTTCCGATGCCTGCATAGGGACCAAAAGAAATGCTTTGTAGTTGACGTAGAGCTTTTTAGTTATCTGTTGCACCACCTTTACTTGTGAAGTTCTTATTAATAGCATTTTCTTGTTTCTTGATACTTTGTTCCCAGCATGTCTAGCCTCTTTGATACTTGTATATACCTACTAGGAAAAACAAACAAGCTAGGACTTAAAATTTTTGTAGACCATAAAGTCATTCTATCACAACGGGTGCTAATCATTTGCTGGATTCTTCTGTTTTGTTAATTTATCCAGAAAGGGGCAATGTCAGCAATGGAGGTTTGTGAAGGCCTGGGTCTTTATGATCTTAAGAACAGAAAGTGGCATATACAGGGGACTTGTGCTCTTAGAGGGGATGGCCTGTACGAGGGCTTGGATTGGTTGGCAAGCACCCTGAAAGAGCAGAAGGCTGCTGGATTCTCTTCAGTGGGCACATCATCCTTCTGATTTTGCTGGCCCAAATTCATCACTTTAGTCCTCCTTTTTGTCATGACACCGGCTTGCTTTCCAGTTAGTTCTAATAATTCTCCTCTCCTTTCTCTCCATGGTCAATTTGACAACAGAGATGATTAGTGACAGATAAAACTCTAGCCATGCTGCCTATATGTGGAAAAGGCATCCACTCAAAATAGTTTCTTCTTTCTCAAGGTGTAATTCAGAAGCTGATTGGTGATGCTGTACCTGGTTGCTTAACTCTGGCCAATAGACATAGAACATCACCATGGTATTTTCTTGGAATATAAATAGTGGACTCTGGGGGATTAATGTTGCAGATGTCCCCTATAAACTGCCTTTGCATAAATGTATTTCCTGGTAGTAAGTCATGAGTAGTTGTATAATAGTTGATCTGTCTCACTTTATCAGTGGTATGATCTCAGAGCTGCAAAATCTCTCACGGTGCTTGTGAAGTGCACAAATAGCATAACTCGACCAGCAGACTGTAACAAATGTGGCGTTTGTTTTTTTTTTTCCTTTTGAATCATTTTAGAATTGCTTTTGTGATGATGATATGATGTATATGCTGCTGTAACTTTCTCATGTTACCATATTTTGCTTGAAACATGCAAGCATTCCTTGTATTATTATTTGTTAAACCTCATGTTGAAATGAGATTTTTTACAGCAAAAGTATGCGTCTTTGTAATAAATACTTGTGAGGTTCAGTTAAATGGGAAAATTGCCGAATTAGTCCCCTAATTGTTTTCTTTGCCGCTTTAATCCCTTAACCGGCTTTTTCTTTAGCCTGGTTAATCCTCCAATTTTTTTAGCCAGAATATTCTTTTTGGGGCTGAGTCACTTGCAAACTTTTTTTGTAAAAATAGCAGCCAATCTCAGAGGCCACACTTAACAAAATTCCTTACATCAAAATCAAAGAGCTCGTTAGGATAGATCAGGAAGCTCATAAATCAGGGGATAGATCAAGGAATTGGGAAAAATTGGGGACAACATTTGGCTCACCTGGATTTATCGAGACAATTAGAGATCAACTAGGGTTACAAAAATCACTGCAAAATTCAAGTGATTCAACTGAAAAGGGTTTCAGATGTCAATAAGGATTAAGTCTTCCATTCAAATGCGGAAGAGGACACGGGATTAAGTCTTCCATTCAAATGCGGAAGAGGACACGAGTAAGATCTCAATATTTAATTATTATACCATCTAATGTGTTTGTGATGTGGAATAAGAACACCTAACGTTAGAGGAATTGGAAAAAAAATTAGGGTTGCGAAAATCATAGATAATAAAAAAATATAAGGGTAGGATTTGGATAATTAAGTTAGAATTATATATTCAGAGGAAAAATAATGTGCATTCTTCAACCAAATTTAGAAAAATAATTGAGCACTACCATAGAGATGAAATTGTGTTCTGCAAGTGTGGTGAACCTTGTGAAATTATTACATTTTAGACAAAGATGACATAAATCAACCCAACAATGAGATTTTTACTCACCATAATTTGTCTGAGAAATCCCAACGTCCAAACTCATCTTATTTCGCATTTGAATGGAAGACTTTAATCCTTGTTGAAGATTTGAGATTCTTTTCGGCGGAATTTCCTAAATTTCGTAATGCTCTTTGCATCCCTAGTTGGTCAAAATTCTCTCAATTTAGTGATCGATGCCAAGTGAGTCAAAATAACGAGATATCTAATTTTGATGTAGGCGAGATTTTGTGAAGTTCTTGTTTTGTCCTTCAAATTGGCTGTTAGAGTTTGCCGGTGGCTCAGACCACAGATGGAGCATCCTATTACCAAAAAAATTGAAAGACTAACGTAATTAAAGAAAAAGCTGGGAGATTAAATCAGTAAATATATAAAAGTTGAGGGACTAATTTGGCGATTTTCCCAATTAAATTCAAAGTAACAATTTGTTCTTTTGTGCGACTGTATGTTTTCTATTTCTACCACCATTTAAAAAAAAAAAAAAATCAATCCCGCAGCAAACTCGTTGAGTTGGGAAAATCCTCCAAACCTCTTTGCGCCTCTGCTTCCATTCCGACCACACATTTTTTACTATCCAGTAGTAGTATATGTATATTGGAGGGAGAGGGGGGAGGGGGAGGGGGAGGGAGCACTAATAATTTCCGTCCGTCGGGGTTGGGGTGGAGTGGATTAGATATAGAGATATTCTTTCCTTTTTCTTCTGCTATTGCTGGGTCGTTGAAGAAGATTCAAGTATTATTAATGCCACTTTCTTCATACCCAACATCCACCACCACCATGATGAAGGTGAAGATGAAGATGAAGATGAATATCGAATATGAATATGAAGAACATGACGACGACGACGTCGTTGGGTCATCTGATTTTCCGTAAAAGCCCTCCTCCATCCTTTCTCCTTCTCACTTCCAACCCTATATCATATCTCCCTCACTTTCTCAAATTTACCTGTGTTTTCGATCAATTCGTTCCTAAATTCCCCCTCGCCTCTTCACTCGCCTCCGTCTTCTTCACCTCCTCCGCCAACCCTATTATTTCTGCCGCCGCCGCCGCCTCCGGTTCCGCTCATGCTGCTGTCACTTCTGCCATCACTCAGGTCGCCGTCACTGCCCTTGCTATTGCTTCTGGCGCTTGTCTCTCCACCAAGGTCGATTTTTTGTGGCCCAAACTGGATGACCACCCTGGTTTGTTTCTCTTTCTCATTCTGCTACTCTATATTGTTTCCCTCTCAATCAACCATTTCGTCTGTTGATACTATTTAGGTTGGGAGTCTTTAAGTGTTTCTGCAAAAATATTTATATATATATATATATATATATCAGCTATATATATTTTTTCAAAAGTTACTTAATACTAGGACTGTATAATTGATTACCCACTTCACTAATCCCCAAAAATAAAAGATTACTGAACTGGAACTGTTCTTAATGTGGTGTACCTGCAATTTATGATAACAACTTCATTTTTATGCTACCATTTACACCCTTGATATTGCAGGATCTCTCATACTGGATGGTGTAGATGTCACTGGATATCCCATATTCAATGATGCAAAGGTTTACCGTTTTTACTTGTAACCTCTACTAGTGGTTGTTATCTTCTGTGGGAAAATAATGTCACTAAGATTTTAATTATGCGAAGGCAGGTGCAAAAGGCAATTGCATTTGCAAGGAAGGCTCACCACGGCCAGTTACGAAAGACTGGAGACCCTTACCTCACGCATTGTATTCACACTGGAAAAATCTTAGCTGTTTTGGTTCCGTCAACCGGAAAGAGAGTACTCTCTATTCTTCTTGTTGACAATTCAACCTTGTCACTTTTCTACATTTGTAGTACTGATTAATTCTCAAGAAAACATGTAAATCCCATTCATGGCAGCGTATTAATGTCTTTGTGATACTCATCCCTGTTTATTATTATACACATTTTTACTGCAATGGAATCTAGCATCCGATGTTTATATGTATGTATTCATATGCAAATCTAGCCTCCATATGATATATGCATAAGTATACATATTTATTATTCCCTTGACATAATTCTACTTTCCGCTAGTCATAATCTAACAACTTCATCTTTTCTCTTCTTTTTCTGTTTGGCAGGCTATTGATACCGTTGTTGCAGGCATCCTTCACGATGTTGTTGATGATACCTGCAAAACTTTGGAAAGCATAGAGAAAGAGTTTGATACTGATGTAGCAAGATTGGTAGCTGGAGTATCCAGACTAAGTTATATAAATCAGGTACTGTTTATATTGCAGAGTGATAAGCGATTCTTATCACCGTCACTTCTGGAAGTTACAAACTCAAACAGTGAGCTCAACTGGCTTGAGTGGGAAAATAGTAGTAGTAGACAATATAAGATCCGGAACTCTTAGGTTGTCTCAAAATAATCTTGTACTCATCCTGTTGGTTATTCTTGACAGATGGAAGGTTGGACATTTTATCATCATAAAATTTTGATACTGACCATTTTATGGAATGACGATTAGGCCAGCGATGCTTTATGGGTCTGAGTGTTGGGCAGTGAATTACACACATGAGCAAAAGATGAGAGTAACAGAAATGTGAATGTTAAGATGGATGTATGGGTACACTAGGATGGACATGATACGCAATGAGCATATTCGTGAGAATATTGGAGTAGCATCTATTGATGAGAAGATGAAAAAAACACGCTTAAGGTGGTTAGGTCATGTGTTAAGACGACTAGTAGAAGCGCCTGTTGGGCAAGTAGATTTTAGAAAGAGTAGTCAACATAAGAGGGGTAGGGGAAGACCGAAAAAGACTTGGTGGATAAATTGTAAGAAAGATATAGCCCATTTAGGAATTGAGGAACAGGATATGGTTCATAATAGAGCCCAATGGCTTAGCAAGATTCATGCAGCCGACTCTATTTAGTGGGATTAAGGCTTGGTTTGTTTGTTTGTTTTGCTTTTGATACTGACCACACATGGTGTATAGTTTTCCATTAGTTCATGAATTTTTACATACATCAGCTATTAACCAAGTCTTAAATGAGTATCTTTTCTGCAGCTGTTGCGGAGGCATCGCAGGCTAAATGTAAATCAGCCTACTCTAAGCCATGATGAGGTATGTGCTACTCAACCTCAAGTTAAAAAGTAAGCTGAAGTTCATACTCTACACGGTAGAAATAGGATGTAGTTCAATTCATATTTCACCTAAAACAATGGAGAACTAGGTCTGTTGAAGCAATCGAGACTGTATAAGGAAATAAAGTGATGATAAACTTAATGGTTTAATATGACGGCATATTTAGTTATCTAAAATTTGAGTGTTATTAGAGCACTAGAGGCTTAAAACTACTAAATTACTTACTTCTCGTGGACCAAAAACTTCCTATATGTGAATCAAAGGATACTAGTGGCGATCGAGGTGAACGAACGACTGTTGAAGCATAATTTCACATGATCTAATTAATGATTTTTGGTGTTAGTTATGTGAGTAATCGTTGGCGAAATACATGAATTCTCTAGGATATTGGGCAGAATATAAATCTGAATTTAGCATAATCTATTTATATTTCTCAATTCACTATCTTAATTTCATATTCCATCAACTCGTTTGTGATGCTTCGACTGATTAGCTCTTGATGATTAACTTTTGAAGGAACCTATTAAATTTTTAATAAGCTATGCTAAACTGTAGACTAGGTGCCAGAAGCTCCAAAAGCTCTGAAGATGCGCTGAATACTTATGCACCTGCCTCACTGCTATTTGCTTATTTGATCATTTGTGTTCTCTGTATTAGGCAAATAACATACGAGTGATGCTGCTTGGCATGGTTGATGATCCTCGTGTGGTGCTTATAAAGCTTGCGGTGTATCGCCTTCATAACATGAGAACCATGTATGTTATTTAGATTTATCCATATGTTCTTGTTCAAAACTAATATGATATACACCATACCATCTTTCCTTCACAAATTTGGAAATTTTTAACAACTTCTCGTTTTACTAATTTTATATATTTGCTAGCTTTTCAAAAAAATTTCGTGCTCTCATTCTCTGAATTCCTCAATAATTGACAACTAAACCTCACTTGTGGCGTTTCAAAGGTTTGACAGAACAACCAGCGAACTTTTATATTCGCCTATGGCTCAAAACATTAGTTAACAGGCATTCATTTCAGATATGCTCTTCCTTCAGCCAAAGCACAAGCTGTTGCCCAGGAAACATTAGCAATTTGGTGCTCACTTGCTTCCCGTCTGGGTCTCTGGGCACTGAAAGCTGAGCTTGAAGATCTGTGCTTTGCTGTTCTTCAGGCTAGTCATAATTCTTTCACCCATTATGGAGCTAATTTAGTGCTTGTTGTAGAAGAATGTTCAATAGATAGAGGTATTAATAATTAGTTACAATTAATCTCTTCCAATTCAGCCTCATGTATTCCGGTGCATGCGGGCTGACCTGGCTTCCATGTGGAGCCCCACCAAGAGGCCAGCCAATCTGAGAAGACTATCTGCAAAATTTAGCTCTTCTGCTAAACAGAATGGGAAGAACTCAATTTATGAATATGAACAATCAACTGAAATAGATGAGGATGAAGTAAACATGAAGGTATTTTTTAATGCATAAAGTTCATAATATTTTATTATCAAGTAATAAGTAATTCATAGCTATCTGCTTCCTTACCCAAAGAAATGATCCTTACTCCCATGAATTTTATCGCCTTGTTTAGTAGCCTGAGATGCTTCCAATTTGAATTCTTCATAGTCTCAATCTTATTATTTTGTTTATTGCAAGCTGGAGATAGAAGTTTCTCATACTTGATTTGACAAAAGATTATTGATGTTAGGTTGCCATTTGTTAGAATTTGAAAGGTCTCTTAGATAGTCTACAGGCGACCACCTTTCCTGACTTTCTCTTTCTCCCCCTGCCCCCATGCCTCCCCACCCCTTAAACATTCCCGTCAACCACCCCTTCCTTTGCAGTTTGAATTTACTAAGATGGTCATTTCATGGATCGCTCAATTGCTTCAACAATCAATATGCAGGTTCTTCTTCAGGCTGTACTTCCATTTGACCTCTTACTGGACAGAAAAAAGCGGATTGATTTTATTAAAAATCTTGGGAAAGGATCAGAGACACAAAAAAAACCGAAGGTTATCAGGGATGCTGGAATTGCTTTGGCATCTCTTGTTGTGTGTGAGGAAGCACTTGAACGGGAATTATTTATATCTACCTCGTATGTGGTTATAGTCGATTGACTAATAGAAAATGGTTTCATTTGGTTGAATATTATTTCAACCATAGAAAATGTCGTGATTCTGAGAAAATTCTTAAATGGTGCCACTTTCAGAAAATGTTCTTTATGGTGCTGATTTCAAATGTGTAGGTTCGGGCAAGGTGTAACTTGCATTCACTGAATGGGAGTTCAAAGAGCTCGTATTCAGTGAATGTGAATTCAGGGAAAATTTTAATTTAAAAAAAAAAAAAAAATTAAACGTGAGCTCGCATTCAACAAATGCGATGTCACTGAAAATAATTTTTTTTTTTTAAAAATACGAAAAATATTTTAATTTTTTTATTTTACAAAAATAAAAAAGATATTCAATTGACCTCGCATCGCATTTGGCTTTGAGAGACCTCACATTTGGCAAATGCATGGTCAATCGAATCTCTTTTTTATTTTTACAAAATAAAAAATTAAAACATTTGTTGTAATTTTTTTTAAATAATTATTTTCAATGTCCTAGCATTCATCAAATGCAAGGTCACAATTTTTTTTAAAATTAACTTTTTTTTTCTTCTGAACTCACATTCTTCTTGAACCGCATTCATTGAATGCGAGTTACACCCTACCTGAATACACATTTGAAATCAACACTCATAAAGAATGTTTTGTGAAATTCACAGGGCATCATTTAGGAATTTTCTCTGTGATACTTTGTCAAGAAGTAGGTTATGATTAATGTGCTGACTTCATTATCTACTCTGTTTCCTGCAGTTATGTTCCCGGAATGGAAGTGACTTTATCTGGTCGCCTAAAGAGCTTGTATAGCATTTATAGCAAGGTATTAACATACCTCATGGTTTGACTAAAATGTGACATGGTGATTGTTTATTAAAAAAAAAATCAAGGATTTGAATTTCTGGGAATGTAATATTCATGCTGGATGGTTTAAGATGTTGATTTGTTATTATTATCCACACATCTTTTGCCTGCGTGGCATTCTGTTTACTGCTTTTAGGTGAAGCTTAATCTTTTGCAAACAGGTTCTGAAAGAACATTTACTGATTGTTTCGTAAACTCTCATTTCTTATTTTGCTTGGACAGATGAAAAGAAAAGATGTCGGTATAACTGAAGTGTATGATGCCCGTGCACTTAGAGTAATTGTTGGAGATAAGAATGGGACTTGTGTACGGGCAGGCAATTCAGTGTTGTTACAATCTTCTCAACATTGTACACAGGTGAATGGATATCATACGCTTCGATCTTTTTTTTTTTTTTTTTGCACGCAATAGGTAACTCTATGATCAGGTGTACTAGTTACTCTGTTGAGAGAGAGAGAGAGACGTTGTGTTAATGGTTGCAAAAGAGTGAACTATAAATGATCCTTAGTGAGTGTACCATTTCTATGTTAGATGTGATGTGTGTTTGGAGGCCAAATCTGTGCTCTCTTTCTATGCAGATTTTGGACACCCATTGATGGTGAGTTTGATGACTACATTGTTAATCCAAAACCAAGTGGCTACCAGGTTGTTACCTTCTTATGATATTTTATTTCATAATTATGTGTTTAAACGTATTACCAGTGTCTTTTCGTGATTGGTCGCAATCCTAATTTATTTTCCTTATCTCAGTCTCTGCACACTGCAGTTCAGGGTCCTGACAACTCTCCTCTGGAAGTTCAAATTAGGACATCAAGTATGGTTCTCATCCAGTTCTTGGAGAAAAAGAGACCACCATCTCATTATAACTTTTTTAATCATTATACTAAGTTATTAGTGTAGCTGAATATGGCATTTATCTTTAATTTAGAGGATGCATGAGTATGCTGAGCATGGACTTGCTGCACATTGGCTCTACAAGGAAACTGAAATTAAGTTGCCTTCTAAGAGCAGTACAGATGATCCTGCCTCGTACCTCTCTAAAGAAATGGAAGATCAAAGATCTGTTGATGATGATGTATTTAGGAAGTACAGTACTTTAAAAGCTGGACATCCAGTTCTAAGAGTGGAAGCAGGTCACTTACTGGCTGCAGTTATTGTCAGGTAGTTTATCCCTAAATTGTCTTCTCTGCTTTGAATTTGAACTTTTCCCGTTTCAAGCTGTGCATAAATGCCTTCCAGAGTAGATGAAGATGGAAAAGAGTTGCTTGTTGCTGTAAGCTTTGGCCTGGCAGCTTCTGAAGCTGTTGCTGCCCGTCCGAAGATCTTCTTACCAAATAAGACGGTGGGAAGCTTATGCAAGACTGTACAAAAAGGTAAGACCACCTCTATTAACTATTGAATATAAGATTTCACATTAAATTACAATTGAAGTGGGAAGAAGCTTTATCATTACAAAAAGTAGGTTGAGAGCTTTCAAAAGTGTGTGATTTAACTTTAGATCCAATATAGAATTAATACGTGAAAAACATATTTGCTGGGCAGCTAATTCTGGTTTTTATTATTATTTCTAGAAGTCTGATTTTATAATGTGCTGATATGTATCCTTTTATATCATGACGATATCTAAAACTCCATGTTCCTTCTGTGCAGTTTACCTGTTATAACTTATTCTTGTTTATCTTTGTTTGCTTTGTACTTATGTAACCAGTATTACTTCTTTCTCATTTTCTAGCAGTGGCTGTCACAAGTACAACTAATCGTATTCTTTCTATAATCCTTTGTTTGACACTGTTTCTGATGTCTCCGCTCCCCACACCTAACCCGAAGGTGGGATTCCGAGTAGACAAGTTAACTTCTAGCACTCGATATTATGTGCTTTAGTACGACTTATAAATTTAGTCACATGAAAGTGTAGATGAGTATCACAGTTGAGTTTTTGAGTGCGTTAAATTTACTCCCCATATGCTGTGGTCAATCTTATACATTTTCATCAACAAGATATCCACCGAGCCTGAAAAGTTCAAGTAGATGTCCTAGGGTATTATCTTCTCTTACTCCTGGTGCTTTCTTGCCCCTAATCGTTCTCCTTGGCATTCTGGCACTTGACTAATACTGTAGCCATTCTTACCAAGAGTTTCAGATCTCCAATCTCAGCAAGGAAACCTTAGCCTTAGATTGGGATTACAATCTTACTGGTATGGACAAGTATAAAAGGCATAAAAAGTTGAATCACACCTTTCAAGTAAAGTTGAAATTTGCGACCATTTCCACCAGGATTGTGGAGCATCCAGATCTAGAGAGGAAAACGTACTAACAATTTATACCAAACCCACTGAATATAGCTTAGTTTTCACTTACTTCTAAATTCTCAAGTCCTATCAAGTAGCAGGAGCTAAACAAGGGGCCAGTCAGTTAGTTTCCCATAGGAGAATGGTTTGGAGGCATCTCAAATTTGGTCTTGAATTTGTGCAGTTAAAAACAAAAAAGTTTATTTGACTGTAGATTATGTGGTTTGTTCATTCTTATGATGAGTCTCAATTCCTTTTAAATTTCCACCTTCCTTTTGCCTAAATTGACATAAATGTTGCTCACTAATTTTCAGATCATATTTAAGTGTCCTGGAGGTTTTCTTGAGGAGATTATTAATTAGCGAAATCACTTTCTGAAGTGAAACCTTACATAGAACTGACGAACAATCAGATTTCATCAGTTGTTGAATCATTATTGCTTGAATTCACTATTTGAAAGATAAAGCACTGTGATGGTCATATGAGCTACACACAGCATAATGTTGTTTGGTGTATACTGGTGCTGGTCACCTTTGCATCCAAATGGGTCCCCGATCTATATTAACTGCTAAACTGGTTTTCAGGTGTCTGATGAATGGTGGTGTGAACCAGGACATGGGGATTGGTGCACTTGTCTCGAAAAGTACACGCTTTGTCGAGATAGTATGTACCATAAGGTATGAAAACTTGCTCTATCTCTCTCTTTTCCATTTCACGACTGCTGTTCTTTTCCACATATTAGAAAATTCTCATGTATGTATTTCCATAAAGTGGATCGTGCCTTCAGAAATTCTGTAAATGTTTATACATGTCATCTTGCCAATCATGTAGTTTTTGTGGTTTAGAGTCTAAGATAATTAGAAAACTTATCAAGTTATTGGAGAACCAAGAAACCATTTTTTCCCTTTCCATTTGTGTCCTTGTTCAAGTGTCAGGATATAAAAGGGTGAACACTTATGTACAGTTCCAACATGTGGAGCATTTTGAATATCCTTCTTTCCAACCGGTTTATTTTGATCAGAGACTTTCCTGGACTCGGTCGTTCCATAGTGAGGAGACTAAAACCTTTAGGGTCTTTGAATGACAGAAATCACCTATATGTCAAATCCATGCATCAGCGATTGCTTGGAGTGGTCTAGGTCATTCATTTTTGGCTAGATGGATAGCGGTTACCATATTATGACTTAACATGCCAACAGATCTTATGCACATTCCATTTGGAGTATAGTAGAAACTGATTCAGTTGTGAGCTCACCATTTGCTTCTTACTTTCCGCAGCAGTCCTGGTTAGCAAATTTCATTACTATTATAACTGCACGAGTGTGGCCTTTGTTTTTGTGTTTACTCATCAAAACAATTATTCGGTTAACTTGCTTTAATAGGTGTTTTTCATTGTGCTATGCAGCAAGATCAGTTTCATCGCCTCCTACCAACCTTCATCCAAATAATTGAGTTGACGGAACAAGAGGAAAGTGAATACTGGGCTGTTGTATCTGCTGTTTTTGAGGGCAAATGTGTTACCTCTGTTGTACCTCGTTTGAGTTGCCCGGACCCGACGGAGTTTTAATTCTGTGAATTCAACTTTGATGAACACTGGTATTAACAATAAGGTGTGCTATTGCCAATGTCCATCTTGTTTATTTGCTTCATTTTTTGCTCTATTGTTTTAGCAAACTATTGTAGTTCTAACTGGAGCACTTTCTGTACTAGTGCCTACAGTTGACTTCTCATTGGCTTCCAAGTGTTGTATGATTTTATCTGCATGACCCTGCATAATATCACAAGTGTGATGTACTTTTGTTGGTCTGTAACTTTCTGAAAATTCCTTTTTGGTTAGCCTCCCAATCCCACGTACTTTGATATAAGAGAAAATAACAGAAACAAAGTGGCTTTCAGTTTCTGCTTTTTGACACTTGTTGCTCCCTACCGTTGCCCCATTTATGAATAGAAGTTGGGTTACGAACTGCCCTATGCAGGTAGTCGGTGGGTAGGTTCAGTAAAATATGTAATTCTTTGAAGAATATAATATTATTTGTTCCCAATGTACCACAGAAAGCATAATAGTGACATTTGTTGGGAGCAATTCACGTTTTAGAAAATAACCAACTCTTTAGTATGATACCATAGCACTCCATCTATGCTCATAAGTTGAAAGTTAAGGTTTAATTAATCATTGGAAAAACGGATGATTTGCGGTGATTAATGTTCATTTGATTTATTTATTATATTATGTTGCTTGTGCAGTTCATTTGATGGTAATTTTTCTTGGCAGGTGCTTTTGCTGAGGACAATGCTTCAGTGGGAGGAACAGTTACGCTCTGAAGCTGGCCTTCAAAAAATAAACCATGATTCAAGATTGTCTCGGACTACCAACTCTGGTACTTTTGGTGAGGTAGTGATTGTCTGTTGGCCTCATGGTGAGATTATGAGGTTGAGCACAGGTAGCACAGCTGCTGACGCTGCTAGAAGAGTTGGACTCGAGGGAAAGCTGGTCTCAATAAATGGTCAGCTTGTTGTTCCCAGTACAGAGCTAAAAGATGGTGATGTAGTTGAGGTCAGAATGCAGTAAATATTCCAGTAGTTGATTAGGATAGATAATCAGTTTCCCCCGTACAGGTTAACAAATGTAGAGGAAGAAAATCTTGGATGTGAGTCTCAACATCCCATCCCATCCCATCCCATCCCATCCATCTGTTCGAAGCCTAGTTTACAAGAGGTCTGCAGAAGCAACTGGCTCATTTACCTGTTCATAATTTGGTCTTTCATTGCTAATTTGTTGTATAGTATCTGTAAATTGTTAGTTATTACCAAGTAGTATTAGAAAATTAACGGTTTTTTTTTTTTTTTAAATTATTCCATCATTGGAAATAGTGACATGGTAATTGATGGCACGATGTCCTAATTGCAAAAAAAAAATTAGGGTTTGAGATGTAGTAATAGTCTCATAATTGCATTTCAACGACAAGCTAGCCAATAATCCATTCTTCCCCCTTTTTTCTGGATTTGGCCATTCTTCTCTTAGATTTGCCTTCCTTTTTTTCAGTTGGTCTACTACACAACTATTAAACAAAACTCTCGGCCATTAAATAAATTATAGTGATAGTTCTTCAAAGTTTTTGGCCCACCACAGAGGAATGTGTGGTTGGCCGGGGTGCATATACAAATCGAGATTTGTTAGTTCTTTAAATTGGCTACCACTATTAGGATTTTATTCCCCATATTATTCGAACGTAAGCAGGAATTGTCGGAGGTCAAAGATTAAGACGAGTAGATTTGCTTATTGCATGTAGTGATTCAAAAGTGAAATGTCTAATCTGTACCCAAGTACTAGTATCCGGAGCATCGTCCTCAGTCAGCTTGTCTAACGACATGTAGTACAATCTAGCCATGGAATAAAAGTTAAAATTAATATTACTAAAGTCATTTGAAAAAGAAAATAATAACAAAAAATGAATAATTATTTATTAGATAATCTGCATGTGCACCATCGCCGTGGTACCCCTCTGAAAAAGTAAGGCGCTGACTCAAATTAGATATGTAAACCACTGTTTCCGGTCGGTACCATTGCATATAATCACGTGATGCAGGGTTGTGTGGTATCAACACATGGGAGACCAACCTCAACTGTATCCGTTCTTGCTCCCCAAATATCTATATAAGCTCGGTGGGTCAACTCCCAATCACTGTTTGCCCGACCACGGCGGTCTATAAAATAAATTGCATCTTGATTACCAATCAATTTCAGATCTGGTATGGGTTAGTGCAACCCGAACTGTCGCATAACCCGATGAGGTAGGTAACATTTCACAATTTTCCAACATATCAAATAAATAACTGCAAGCCATATGTCATGACCAGTAGTGCAGTAATGGGAAGCATATCAAATACCTCATCAGAGAATGGCTGTCATATAAACTAATACCAAACAATTCAATAAAAAGTTAGTAAATAAACAAAATATGAGGATGACAAAGTGCAAAAGAAATGTAATCGACGGATGTACCTCATTAGGTCGCAAACTATGTAACTGATCTAAAAAAACAGATAAAACATGATGAGGAGCATTGTGCAAATCAAATCCAACATCCCACCTGCAATAGTACAAATTAATAAATATCAAATCCAATGTAAACATGTTTAATTAAACAGTTTAACAAAATATATACCAAAATCCATATGTTCCGTGATACTGGTATGCGGGCTCTGACCGATTAGGACGCAGTGTCGGCATGGGCTCCCAAACCCATAACTGTAATTCTTAATTAGTATGCATTTTATGAATTTTGACGGAAGTATACAATAAATAAATATAAAATATTCAAATATACCTGTACTAATAGTATTGGTCCGCAGATATTTCTAGCTCTGAGTGAAGTAGCATCATACAAGTTGCGATACAGTGTGTCTAAAATTGCTGATCCCCAACTATAACGATCCATAGTTTCCAAGTTCCGAAGCAAGTATAGATACAGTAATGACATTTTATTGCCTGAATTGTCTGAAAATAAAATGCCTCTAATAATTACAAGTAAATATGTATGTGCCATTTGCCGACACATGTCATCAGTCATATCATCGGAAAGGGGACGATCTAATGCAGCAGACAAATATGTATCAAACTTTCAAATGACCACCGTCAATGTCTGATCTAGTAGGCATGAACCTCAATAACTCCATGCATAACTGGCTCAAATATCTGCAGAATGAGTAGTGTCTCTACCCGTCACGAACAGTCCGTTAATATGTAAATCCCAAAGTACTTCTAGATCATGTAATGTGATGGTGGCCTCTCCAATGGGCAGATGAAAAGAATGTATCTCAGGTCGCATCGCTCGACAAGACTGGTGATCAAAGCATGGTCCACCGAAATACGTCCTAAAGATGCGATGATCTCGAAACTTGCCAAACAAATATAATGCCATACCTAATCCGGTATGGGCATGTGATCCCAAAAAGTTCCATCACAACTCTTAACCTGTAGTGTGAAATCATCGATAAGACTGTCAAAAATAGATCTAGCCCTATGCGGAGTCGCAGGTGATATAATATTATCTATATATGGTCCAGGATGAACAAACTCTCACGACTGATCATCCATACCTAACAAAGTAATATGAAAAGACGTGAAAAATTAAACCCATAGAAAGTAGGTATTTAATATCATAAGTTTTAAAAGTTATATTCAAACATTAAAGGTCATGTCTCCGTAATCAATGATAATATAAAATTTTTTGATACAAGAATAAATTAAAAACAAACAACCACATTCATAAAATACAACAAGTACATAAATAATACAATAAAAAAGATAAATCATTGTTGTCGCGAAGGGCAACTTTTGCGATTATGTCCTGATTGATGACAATTCGTACACTTTCTAGGTTCATGGGGATCCCTAATGTCCATCTTGTTTAGGATGCGCCTTGCACGTACCCGACCTACCTGGCTGTCTATGAACATATTGTCATTACCACGTAACTGTCACTGAATAGGAGGTAACTCCTCTGAATTAGATTGCGGAACAAATCTACTAACGGTGTACTGTTCTCGATATATGCGAATGGTGTAATGGTCCGCAAGCAGTGGTGTAGGTTCATCACCCTTAAGCCTGTAAATTGTCATCGCATGCGAGAATGAAAGGTCTACTTGTACATTTGTTTTTTATCACAGGTACATGTCTTCTGTACATAATTGACAATTTGTACATTGCCACCACGTCCAGTCACACGATGAGGTGTTTTAATTCTATAGACACCAGTAGAATGATCAAAACCATGACTGTGTGTTCTCTACCTTTTTTGTCTGTAGTCAACAACCTTTTTTAATTCTTTGGTGTAATTGATATACGACAATGTTCACCCCGTACAATGTTATCAACAAATAATTTGACAGAAAAATAGAATGAACTATCAATTATAGCCTTGATCGAAAGTAGTCTAACTACGCGTAAGACGTTATTGTAGCTCTCAAAAGTAGTTGTAGTGTGTATTCCCCACCTACGATTTCCATCGTGAGTAAGACACCAACGATCAAGACCAATATCTGTCAGATATCTCCAAGCATCTGAATTTTGAAGCTGTATCATTTGTTGGTTCTTTTTTTTATTTTAACATTTGTATCTTGACACCAAGAGACCAACACAACTTCTTCACTTCGTTATATTCTTGTATTTGGTCATCAAATTACTCTGAACTTGACGCAGACAGAATTTATGATATGCAAATAGTTTCTGCCATAAAGAGAACTCACTCAGAGGATGAAGAATGCCATGATATCGGTCAGATATTATATAAACGGTCTCCAAGTCACGCACAACATGGTATTTCAACTGCTACATAAACCAACCCTAATTTTGTATTATTTCTTCATCAACAATTGCATACACAATAGGTAAATTTGATTGTTAGCATCCAAAGCGACGGCAACAAGTAATTTATCCCGATATTCCCCTCGTAGATGGGTGCCATCAACAAATAAGACAGGTCTACACCTGTGAAATGCATCAATCGATGGCCGAAATATCCAAAAGATGTATTTGAATATTTTCACAACCTCGCTACTGTTGGGATGATGTCGTCATTGCACCACAGTTTGGAGATTGGAGCGTAGTACTTCTTCAATATATTGGGGTAATTATTAAAAATTAGATGTCCAACTTCCATAGTGGAAGCACAATCGCTTTCCTGTGAGCATACCAAACTTTCTTATAAGTGATGTCAACCTTGAAATAGTTTTTAATGTATGCCTGAATTTGTTTGACCTTGTGCTCAGGATCATTTTTAATTAAGTGCATAATTTGGTTAGCAATGACTGTAGATGTTAGATTTTTGTTGTCGTTACCGGATATTTCACTGAGACATACGTGATCTTTTACCCACTTCGTAACCTTCCATACATAAATTATTCATTTTCACATATCCGAATACTCCAATCATAATTTCGAGAAGCTAATCTACCGGGGAACGCAGTCTTGCATTTATCTGCTCATGTCCTCTTTCGACTCTCTATCACTTTAAATTCTCATTTTTGAGTATAAACCACATTCAAACTGCCTTACTAACTTGCTCCTTACTATCAAAACACATGTGCAACTGAATATCATTTTTTTCTTCATTCCAATAAATCAACCCATCTTTATCATTACGGTCTATGGGATCGTAATCACCATAGTTACCGATATCATTAAAAAAAGTCATTCATCTGGGTTGATAAACAGGAACATCCTCTTGCATCTGATATTCACCGTTATTTGTCCCAAAATTCTCATTAGATTCATCATCCGATATATCTTGTGAATCTGACCCTGACTCGTAATTCTCGTCTAATGGATGCCATGACGAGTCATTATTAGCATTATCATCTGTCAAACCCTCATCTATGAGACTTTTCTCCATATGTTGATATTGCATGGTATTTGGGCCTTCACCTGTTGTGGTGTATCTATTACACTACGCGCTAATAGATTGATCAGATGACATTGAGTTTGACATTAAAAACAAACACGTTGGGTTGTAAAACTCAAATGACCAAAGATGTTCAAAGAGACTCGACGCATTGGACTGCAGCAGCTTGCCATCCATGGTCGAATGCATAAGAGATATCATTGGCCCCATACCATACAGCCCTAGGTTGTTGGTTTCTAGTACTTGGGAATTTTCTCTATCTCGATAAACAACTCAGCACTGTCAAAAAGTAGGATCGGCATCAAACAAATCAAAAATACCATCCATACCATCATCATCTGTCAATGGAATGTTAGAGTAAACACCACGACTAACTATATGCTTGTACAAAATATTCAATTTCAACTGCTCCCTATCAACCTCCATGAACTTGTATATCTTGTCAACCAACTCAACAAACCTAATCCGTTGGTTTATTCAGAATAGTTTCTTGCACACTATTAGCCGGTAAGATATAGTACCACTTTCATAAGTTATTTTCCCTTCCCAATAAAGGAGGATGTGACGAGGTCTATCAAATATCATTTTCCTGTGAGGATGTAACATGTTTAGACCCCAATTTTGGATACGGAATATGTTTTTTTTTTTTTTTAAATTCGACAAAGTTCCTCTATATCTTGAGGATTCTCTCTTACGCCGGTCATACCCGATAAGGGCTACAAACAACACAACAAATCGATAATGCTTACAAGTAATACATGCCCGACAAGGGTTACAAACAATGTAATAACTATCTCACTCTTATGCCCGACAAGGATTACAAGTAATCTATGCCCGACAAGGGATACAAACATAATTAATCAAAATATAACCATTTTCATACATACAACTTAAATACAATTTTATCAAATTATCCAATTTACAGTATTAGAAATTTCTCAAAAGAGTCGTTGGCAAAAAAATACACCTCACTGCCACCGGCGGAAATCTTGCAATCCCTCTCCTCAGCCCTTCCCTCTCATTTCAAAAACAAAATATGGTCCAGTTGTGGAGTGGAGTAGTTACACCCCTCTCTCACACACGCAGGCTCACAGACTACAGTAGTAAAATTAGTGCTCCTAAATACCAAGAAGAGATTTTATTTGATGAAGTAAGAAGAAGAAAGAACACTGACTACCACTGTTATTTTATTTACCAAGCTAATTCATTCTGATTTGTGATTTATTCACTGATTTTTTTAGGGTTAATATTTGTTAATTATTCATTTTGTTTTTCTTGGATCGGTCGCATCTAGCGTATCGTAATTTGTTGCTAGTAAATCAGCTTTTAGATAGAGTTTGTGTTAGTTTGTACTCAGCAGTCCACACAATCAAATTCCTGTACTAGTTCTAGTTACGTTTGATTCAGTTACTGCTTCTGATGGTTCTATTTTTGGCAGTAGAATTCGCTTAAATTCAATACAAAGATAGAAAGATGTCTATCGAAAATTATCATGTGGGCGAAGGCTCTTTTGGGAAGGTTTACAAGGAGAGGCGCAAGTTTACCGGCCAGGTTTTATCCTTTTTATGCTGTTGTACTACTTTCCTCATTATCCATTCTACTTAAATCTAATGCTGCAATTGTATTTTTGTTCGATGATATTGCCCCAGACTGTTGCCATGAATTTATCCCCAAGCACGGTAAACTTGACAAGGACATCCGCAATTTGAGACAGGAGTTCGAGGTCACTTCTTACTACTTTTTCTTTGAATTATGCACTATTACCATTTTGTTATTAAAGAAAAACAACTACCACCAAAATTCTGGTTTATTTTTACGTAAAACTTGCTGTTTAGTTTGCTTATCTACACTTTTGTGTATTTGATGGTTTTAGAAGCTAATAAATGAGTAATCATCCATGTCTTTAAAACATTTCAGATATTAAGAAAGCTGAAGCATGAAAACATCATAGAAATGTTAGATTCTTTTGAAAGCCCACAAGAGTTTTGTGTTGTCACAGAATTTGCTAAGGTAGTTTATTATTGTTATTATTGTTATTATTAATGTTATTGTTGTTGTTGTTGTTATTATTATTATAGGGTGAACTATTTGAAATTCTTGAAGATGACAAGTGTCTTCCCGAACAACAAGTCCAAGCCATTGCAAAACAGTTGGTACTTCAGTTCCATTTACCTTTATTTTTAGCTTCTCTCATTACATGATCACTAGTGTTATTCTAGAAGACAAACTGGTTCAGTCCAGTATCTCATCTCCAAACCTATCATTCCCCTACCCCACTCATGCTTCTCTTCCAACTGCTTCTAAAATTCTCAGGTCAGAGCATTTCATTATTTACATTCAAATCGTATCATCCATCGGGATATGAAACCACAAAATATCCTCATTGGTGCTGGATCTATTGTCAAGGTTGGTTGGATACTAACTTTAATCTCTGGTACTAGTACACGCTAAAATGAGCCATGTAATTGACATTTTCCTATATACTAACATCTTTAGTACTTGTGGGAGTCAAATTCAGTCCCTTTGTTATCCTTTCTGTGTCAAATCTATTTGAGGATGATGTACTAGGCAAAGCATGCTCTTACTTTTTGATCATCAGGGATGTTACTTTCAACTTTTGTCTTTCCTTTAACTTATGTTTCACACAAATTGTTGACTATAATCTGCATGTGATTGTGTATTCTATCTCAAGGAATGATATCTAAGGACTAGCTACATTGTCTAGAACTCCAGTCTTTCTCTTATGCATCTAAGGTAATAAGCAAATGGTGGAGTTAAATAATTTAACAGTATGTAAAGGTATCATGTTTTCCTGCAGAAATGCTTTCAGTGTTGAATTTTATTTTATTTTGCAGTAGGGTGCATTGATGGGCCGGTCATACTTTAGGTCAAGGTCAAGACAGAAATGGATTATGAAATTGAAGTGTGTTTGTTAATTATAATTAGATATGCGATCTTTGGTGTATCATCAGATGCCGCATTCTGTAAAGCATAAGCATAGTTCCTTATTTGCTTGAAGGCAAAATTGTGATAATAGATTGCTTTAATGTTCTATTGTCAAGGAACCTTTTCAATTGTTACTTGAAGATTACTTTTAACATATTAAAAGGACTAAGAGACTGCAAAAGAACCAGTTTGCCTAATCCAAATGATGCATTACATAGAAGTCGTGCTATATGTATTTTTTTTATTACATCATACAGTATGAATCTCACTTACATAGCATGGATGCATGCATATTGTCCTCGGAATGGTTACTTCTTTAATGCACATCATCACCTGTGACATCTGTATTGAATAAGGTGATTTGGCCATATTCAAGCATAATTCTGCTTTAGAAAAAGCTGAGCTACTAAGCAACGTGTCGGTTTTCTCCTATATGTTGCCCCTTTTGATGGTTTACGAACTTATTTGAAGAAGAAATTAGGGTAGATCATTTCAGGAAGTTCAGAGAAGAATGGTCAAGTTTGCAGCACCTATGTTGTTCATGCTTTCTGATTTCTTATTCTCATGTAGTGTTTCTAGGTTCACTTTTTTATTTCATGCGAGACTGACATTGTATTATTATTAATCAGCTATTATTAACCAGCTCTTGTTGTCTTCTTGTTTCCTTTTGAAAGCTTTGTGACTTTGGTTTTGCATGTGCAATGTCCACCAACACAGTTGTTTTGCAGTCAATAAAAGGTGACTCTGGGATTCATCAATAGTGTTCGGCTTTAGATTTTATTGCCCTATAGTTAACGAAAGATTTCAGAACATTGGTTGATCTTTTGAAGAATTTACGCTCTCTAATTGTTCCTTTATTTTACTATCTGAATTTATTTAAGGTACTCCACTCTACATGGCTCCAGAGTTAGTGTGCGAACAGCCCTACAACCACACTGCTGACTTTATGGTCTCTTGGAGTGATTTTGTATGAACACTTATCAATCTATAATAGTTAGAATTAGAGGGCTTTGGGCTTAATGGTTTGAATTTATTCTTTTACAGGAGACTTTCTTCTTTCATAGCCATTTAAATAATGTGTGTAATACTTCACCTTGACATGGACAATTACCAGAATATGTTTTAATTGTTTAAACAATGCTACCAAAACTTCATGTTATTGTTATAGAGAGAAAAATATATTATTTATTCTCACACACTTCTGTCAAGAGTACATAAGATCTATATATTATACTCTCCTTAGAATAATCTAGATTCTAAAATTAAGCTAATCAATTTACATCCTTACATCCTAAAATCAAACTATCTAAATCCTACAATCACGTAAATCAATTAACCTACAATCAAATCCTACAATTAAGTAAATATATTTACTTGCCATATTTACAACACTCCTCCTCAAGATGGAGCATAGATGTTAATCATGCCCATCTTGTTACAAATATAATGCGCAATCCTCGGACAGACTCTCTTTGGTGTTTACATGAAGTTTTGGTAGCATTGTTTACAACATTGGTAGAAACATATTCTGATAATTGATCCACGGATAAGCATGTAAATTGAACTTCATTAGAGTAAATCTAGATTGTGTATAATTGACTGTCTTTATACAATATAGATAGCAGCTTGATTGTCACACCATAACTTCATAGGCAATGAACTATCTAGACCAATCTCACTTAACAATTTATGTATCCATATCTGCTCACAAGTTGATTGTGCCATGGCTCTATATTCTGATTCTGTACTAGATCGAGACACTACATTTTGCTTCTTGCTTTTCCATGATACCAAATTATCTCCAACAAAAACACAGACCCTGTCATTGACCCTGATTATTGTATACACATCTAGATGTGTATAAGAGACAGACCAAAATACGAGAATCACCATGATTACGGTATAGTATACCACGTCCTGGAACTCCCTTGAGATAACACAAGATTTGCTCTAAAGCTGCCCAATTGCTTATTACCTGTCTCTTATACAGAAATCTAGATGTACACCTAGTAACCTCAGTGCCCAGTGAACCCTACTTTAACACCCTTAGATCTTTTCTAAGAACTGAGTTTCCAAACCAAAAACTTGGAGATGTTAAATACTTCTTGGGCATTGACTAGGCTGTCTCTTAACACATCTCGTCAACATAAACAACCAACAAGATAAGTCCAGCTTTAGATTGTTGATAGAAAACAGAATGGTCACAGTTACTCTTCTTCATGCCAAACTCTTGAACAACCTCACTAAACCGCCCAAACCAAGCACGAGGATCCAATCATCTGCCTCTGTTTTAAACCATATAATGACTTTCGAAGTCTACAAACCTTACCAGACTCCCCCTGAGCAACAAACCCAGGTGGTTGCTCCATATATACTTCTTCTTGCAAGTCCCCATGCAAAAATATATTTTTGACATCTAATTGGTGCAAAGGCCAATCATTAGTAGCAGCAAGGGAAATAAACAAACGGACAGAAGCAAGTTTTGCCACAGGAGAAAAAGTATTAGAATAATTTACTCCATATGTCTGAGCATACTCTTTTGCTACAAGATGAGCTTTTAGCCGCGCAACAGATCCATCAGGGTTAACTTTAACAACAAACACCCATTTACAACCAATAGCCTGCTTATTAGCTGGTAGATGTACTAAGTCCCAAGTACCATTGTTGTCTAAAGCCATCATCTCTTCTTCCATAGCAGCTCACAACCAGGGATGAGCCAAAGCCTCGGGAAGATTATTAGGAACCGACATGAATCTAAAGAAGCAATGAAACACCGCAAAGAAGGAGACAGACACGAAAATTCAAGCTGATCTTGGTCTCGTTTGAATAGGACTAACAGGGGTTGTCACAGTATAAACTAGAATATTATCTTCCTCCCCCTCACAACCATAAATATTAGATTCATGAAAGAATGGAGTGGTCTCAAAATATGTAACATCAGCATAAATTAAATAATGACCCAAAGTAGGAGAATAGCATCTATATCCTTTTTGAAGACGAGAATATCCTAAAAAGACACACTTGAGACACTTAGGATCCAATTTAGACACTTGAGGGCTAACATCATGAACAAAACAGATACTCCAAAAAATACGTGGTTCAATCGAGAATAAGGGTCGAGAAGAAAACAAAGTAGAGTAAGGAATCTCATCAGCAAGTACAGATGATGGCAGTTCTATGCGATTAATTAAGAAACAAGCTATTGAAATAGCATCAGCCCAAAATTGCTTTGGGACCTTCATTTAAAAAATGAGCGCTCTAGCAACTTCTAGTAAGTGTCTATTTTTCCTCTCGGCAACACCAACATATGAAGATTGGTGAAGAATTTTATTTTCTGACATGTAGGAATCAAAAGGATGATAAAAGTACTCTTTTGCATTATCACTTCTTAGAGTGCGCACGGAGATATTAAATTATGTTTTTATTTTAGCACAAAAGGAACAAAAGATGTTGAATAATTCTGATATATTTTTCATTAAATATAACCAAGTAACACGAGAATAGTCATCCACAAAGGTGACAAAATACCTAAAACCAGACTCAGAAATCATTGGACAAGGATCCCAAACATCAGAATGAACTAATTCAAAAGGGGACGCAACCCGTTTATTGACCCTAGGCAAGTAAGAGACACGATGATGTTTGGCAAATTGACACGTCTCACAATCTAAATAGGATAAACTCTTGAAATTTGGAAACAACTTCTTCAAAATTGACAAAGAAGGATGCCCTAATCGATAGTGAACTTCAAGAGGTGTCAAAGTGTTTGAACATGCAATGGGTTTCGACACTTTCATTGAAGGAGCTTCGAGTAAATAAAGATCGCCAGACTCATGTCCTCTACCAATAATCTTCCTCGTCATAAGATCCTGAAACACACAATAATCAGGGAAAATGAGACAAAACAATTGAGAGTATGAGTAATTTTACTGACCGAAAGTAGGTTGAACGAAAAATTAGGCAAACACAAAACAGATGACAGTGAGATAGATGTTGTAGGATTGGCTATTCCAGAACCCACAACAGAAGTCATTGACCCATCAGCCAAAGTAACACTTGGAAGATTTGTGTGAAAACTAAAGGAGGAAAGGATATCCG
Organism: Cinchona pubescens; assembly: GCA_025175665.1. Lineage (NCBI taxonomy): Eukaryota > Viridiplantae > Streptophyta > Magnoliopsida > Gentianales > Rubiaceae > Cinchona > Cinchona pubescens. The sequence continues at coordinate 318,430 of JANKKI010000014.1, forward strand.
TATCACCTGTCATATGGTCTGTGGTATCTGAATCAATGACCTATTTGCTAGAGGATGACACAAGACATGAAGTAGGTTTACCTGACTCATTAAGAGAGTAGACAGATGGAATAGTTGACTTTAGTGAGGCTTGGTACTCGGTAAAGCGAGCAAATTCATCAGCAGAAACAGGAACGGATTAATCCATAGATGAAGGCTTTGTAGACTCATGGTTACTCTCTTGAGATGCAAAGCTGGCAATCTGAGAATACTGTTAAGGTTTGCCATGAAGTAACCAGCATGTACGCTTCGTGTGACCAAATTTTTGACAATGATAACAGACACGTTGATTTTGGTCATGTTGTCCATGACCAGCATTCCCCCCACCTTGAAAACCATGTCCATTTCGACTACCGTTGCTTTTTCCTCGACTAGCCTCATTCAAAGTATCTCGGCTCATTAGGGCACTAGTAACACTAGGAAGAGAAGGTCGAGATCCCTCAACTCGTAACACTCGAGTGAAGGTGTCAAGGAGAGAGACAATCTCTGGATGGGAAAGAATCTGTGTTCGAGCAGCATCAAACTCAGATGGCAATCCTGCAAGGAAACATCTAGATGACCATTTGCATACGGAATGAGACTGTTGAGTTTCTCACATCAGCACTCAAAGGAAGAAGAATATTCAACTCCTCATACACCCGTTTAAAATCTATAAAGTACTCGGTAAAAGATCTTTCCTATTTTTCTGGACGATAAAACTCCTTACAAACATCATATATATGATTTAGATTATCCTTAACAGAATACAAGAAAGTCAAGTAATCCATAAGATCTTGAACAAATGCACAGTGATTAATCAAACCAATTACTCGGTATCGATAGAATTTCGTGTTAAGCAAGAATATTCAAGCATCTTCTCTTAACCAAGCCTTCTTTGCAGCATCATCTGATGGTGTTCATCAATAAGATGATCATCTTTATCACTATACTATGATGTATTCTGTAAGGACAGTTTTACTCCAGATACACAGGATAGATCTCCTACCAGTGAGTTTATTGATTCTGGGCATACTCATCTAGATGTGAATAAGAGACATGGAGATAACTGTTCATCTCTCTGCTTATACCCACTGTGTTGTTTGTTATTACAACTCAGTGTAGGAATTTTAATGTACCAAACTAGAGATTAAAAATTGACTCAACATGGTCACGAAAAAGATAACAAAGCCTAAATTTCTGATACCATGTTATAGAGAGAAAAACATCTTGTTTATTCTCACACACTTCTGTCAAGACACATAAGATCTATATATATATACAAGTGTAGAATAATCTAGATCCTAAAATTAAACTAATCAATTTACATCCTTACATTCTAAAATCAAGCTATCTAAATCCTACAATCAGGTAAATCAATTAGCCTACAATTAAGATAAATCAATTAGCCTACAATCAAATCCTACAATTAAGTAAATATATTTACTTGCCATATTTACAACAGTTACGATGCAATTTGGGCAACTTATTAGCTTTGTTTTCTCTTTACACCTCAGTAGGTATTTGGATAGATGGATGTATTATTGATTTTAACTAATTCTCGTACATCTTTATTCAGGTACGAATTGTTTGTTGGACAGCCTCCATTTTTGTTGCATCAATTGTGTTTGTGGAGGAGAAATGAAGTACACTGAACTACAAATTCTTCAAATGATCTTTCCCAGGATCCAGTTGAATATCCAGTCAACATGAACTCAAATTTTAAAAGCTTCTTGGAAGGGTTGCTCAATAAAGTTGTCTTCTGCCAGAACCAACTCTTCCTCCAATAATTGCTTTTGGTTTTCATGTACTCTTAGTTTTACATATGGTGATCAAAATCATGGGAACAGGTTCCCCAGAGTAGATTGACGTGGCCTGCTCTTCTTGAACATCCATTTATCAATAAAAGTATTGCGGATGTGGATGATCAGGTTATTGTCTTTTCCTCTAAAAATAAGTTGTGGAGTTTTGTCTTGCTGTTGTTGCTTGCATCTAATGCTATAAATAACAGAGGCTCCGTGATGTGTGTGGTCTGGCAAGGGGACATGTTGTAGCTCCAAAGACCAAAGTATCAACTGCTCTGACTGTTGCAAGTCCAGAGAGTAAGTTTTTATCTACAACTTGAATTGTTTATTTCAATAATTGTTTCAGAGATTTGGTTACGCAAAGCTCATTCTTTGGTCAATGGTGAAGGACATGTTCTAGACCTCCATCCTGATGCTTATTCAAAAAATCCTAACTCAGCCGGTGGTGATTTTACAAAGGAGGAGTTCCCAGGTTTTCCAGGTTCTGTTGATGTTGTACAGTCAGGTAAATAAGGTTCTCTATAGTAGTGCACATAGGTAGTCTGTTTATTTAGTTTACAGAATTTTCCTTCTGAAGAAATAGTTGAGTTCTAGACCCTGCATTAGTCTGCATGATGCCTCCAGATACAGTATTGAGATTGATTTTAATTGTGGACTGGTTTCTTCATTATTGTATCCTCTTTGTTTCTTGTACCTTTGCATTGACAGCTTCACATTCTTTATACTGGGGAGTGACGTAAATGTGCCTTTCTTCTTCTTGCTTTATTCTTTTCTCTTGATAACTTAATTTTTAGTAGTTTTGACGAGCTTGGTTTGTGTATGCTGATGCAAATCTTGGACTTTGCTAATTACATGGGTTGCTGCTTCTATCTCTCCCATATTTCATCCAAATTTTCTCAAATTCAGATCCTTGTGTCCATATAGTTGAGTGTTTGATGTTCTATAATTGCCAAACTATATCTCATCATCAAATAGCAGAACAACTTTAAGTTATTTCTTTGTTCAGGTTGTGAGGTGTTGGACCAACTTGAAAACAACTCCCGTGCAGATTCCTGAAATTTGTTGCAAGCTGCTTGTGAAGCTTGTAGGGCTATTTGGTCACTAGTAAATGCATTTGAATTTCTGTCTTGCAAAGATAATGCTTGTCAATTTCCTCTATACTCATTGCGGAACCATTCACTACTTCGACTTGAGATTTCGGGCTGTGACATTTGTTAAAAGTCAAGGAATTTTGAAATGTTTGTATACAAATAATGTTGACGCTCTTGTAGCTTTTGATACAGGATTTCAAATATGTTCCATTTACTCATGAAGGTCTAATAGATAAGAAGTTATGCCTGCTTCATGAACGTTTTGAGGCTACTTTGAGTGCTGTAGTACAGGTTTTTTTAATTTTTTACACATTTTTGAGATTTCATTACTTACTATTATGCATGTAGAGAACTTAGATGGATTCCTTCGTCTAGATGCATTTTCCTGATGAGGTATCGGGAAGAGCTCTGTATGAGTCAACAGCTTGCAAATCAGTGCACATTAGCATAAGTGCCTTTACCAACTACTGGAAGCAAGTTTGTGAGAGAATGTGTATGCTTATTGCTGGTACAGTCCAAAGAAGGTCATCATTCTTTATGGTTCTACTTGTTAATGTAGTCAAGATAATCAAACTACAATTTTGAATTGGATGTAACTTAAGCCAGAGGAAGCAGCATTTACTTCCAAAATTAATTTTCCTTGATTCAATATAACTTAATGGAAATAAATTTGCATATACAAGTTTGTTATTTAGTTAACTATTAAATGATGAAGTTGCTGTGCTATGGTTCTTAAGAGTATCAATCTGCTTGAGTTTTATGTTATCCTATATGTAGATATCATGAACTTGTTTTCACATGTACAATGTGAACTTATAATTTCAGCTCATCCTGAGGTGTTGCTTGACTGGCGGAACTGTTGCCAATATTCTGTGGTTTGCCTAGTTCTTCTCTTCCTGTCACCACAGTTGTAAATGGGGGTGGGATGGTACTATTGGTTCACAAATCTTCTCCATACTATCTTTTTGTGCTTCATCAACTAAAGAAACCCGTGCAGGAGAAGCAGTTGATTTGAAATCTAAACCAATTGATCCATGCAACCTTGTTCAGCATTGCTACCTTGTAATTACTACAGTTTCTCAGACCTTGAAGTTATCTGGACGAAATGCAGCACTATTTATTCTTACATCCTCTTCAAAAAGCAATTTTCTCAACTCTCTCTCCTTGCACACCATTTTTCGTCTGATGAAAGGGTGCAGTCAACAGTTGCACTTTCTTGTGCTTTTGCAATGCTTGCATTTGCATCAATTCTAAGTCTTAAAGCTGGGGTCTCTGTTGAATCCACTGTTGCTGAGATAGCTGTGCCTTTAATCCTGCGGACTGTGACACTATGTGATCAACTTAAGGTCTTGCCTGGTGAAGACAATGCAGTAAAATACATGTATATTTAGTGGCATGCTTTCAACTGGGCATGGCATCAGGGATGGGTGTGTTGGTCTACTAGAGTCCAGATTGAAGTGGGGTGCAGATAGTTCTTCTCAAATATCAAACTGTACAGAAGATCATATTGGTCTTTCACCTGTCGCAGTTATCTGGACACTCTCCTTAATATGTCAATGCCTATCTGGAGGAGTATCAATTTTTCGCCAGATTTTGCTGAGGAAAGAACATATCAAGTTCATCTCTGATGTAATATGTGATGCACATCTCAAGCTTGTGAGGTGCTGGAATGGCCCTGGTGGCAGGAAAGATGGAGCAAGAGATCTGATAAATGCAGTAGTTGATCTCTTGGCATTTACTCTTGTCGCCGTACAAGGTGCTTCTGGTCCAGCTGCTACTGCTTCAGTTAACAGTGGATTCCTTCTTAATGTTGGTTCACCTGGCAGGAAGTATTTGTGCAGAAGACAAGGAAATGGCAAAAGCAATAGAGGCTAATTTGGGTAGAAGTATATTCAAATCCTCCTGGAGGTCAAGTTTACATCTGTTTCTCAACAGCGCTTTTAAAAAGTTTGTCTTATTCATTTTTATTGTATTGGGCTATGAAGTTATGTAATATGGTAATTGTCCTTTGTGTTTACAATATTGTTTAACATTTTTGATCTAAATGTTTATTTGTCCTCAAAATCGAGCAAATGATGCTCTGTACTGTTGCAGTCTGATTGGCATTTACAAGTGTAGCTGTCTATAGTGAGTTGTTCTTAACTGCTTGTTACTGTGGTGACAGATAGCAATTCCAGGGACTATTTTACGGTGTTTGGAGCATATAGAATTGAAAGATGTAACAAGGCCTGTTGCATTTATTGCTAAAATGACAAGTCATTGACCTCTAGCAGTTCAGCTTCTTGATACAGGCTTGCTGGATCCAAGTAGAATGAGAAGGTTGCTTGGTAGTTTGTGCCCTGGAGAAGTTACTCTGGATATTCTCATGATATTATCAGATCTAACAGAAAGAAGCTCAAAGGGATAAGGTTATATCCTCATGTTTCCATATTGTACTAGTGAACAGATGGAAAACTGTTTTCTTCTTTAGTTGTGTTGGAGAGTCAAATCAAAGTTTTGTTATTAAACTTTTGATGTTTAGGATGAGAAGCTTAAAAACCTAAAATTTAGCTTGATTACATGTCTTATTCTTTCTGTTGTGTTGTGTTGTAATTATCTCTGTCAGTTTACCGATATACTTGGCACTTGAAGTTATCTGAAGGATTTCTGTATAGAGTTTTATCCTTTCATATGCTGGCTATTCATTAAGTAAGTAGGGCTGTGAGAACTTCAGAATGTGAAAAAGGTGCTTTCCACATTTTCCTTTGTTGGTTAGATAATAGATTGGAAACATTGACATACTGATTTCTAAAAATATGTTGAAGGCAGTAGGGATGGACCTAAGACTGGTTATGAAATTTCATCCTTGATATTCTACATTGAATATATTGCTCTCCTGATCTTTGATAGAATTTTGACTTGGAAAAGAAAGAATAATAAAGTACTAGTAATAGTCAAGGATACTGAATTTGTTTAAATTAATGCTTTCGTGAATGAGTCATCAAGTTAGAAAGCATAAATGTATTTTCATCTATTCTCTGCATAAGAAAGTTTCTTCTTACTTCTTCAGCACATCCACAAATATTTTGTCGAGAGATTTGCTTTAATTATTTGAAATTCGTATTTCGGGTCAAGCATTTAGATCACAAATAATCTGTGCTTTTGTTGCTAATATGTGAACCATGTTGTAGGAGAACAAACAAATTATCAATTACATTCTAGCCAATCCAACTATATACAGGCTAAACAAATTATCAATTACATTCTAGCTAATCCAACTATATACAGCCTTTTTATCAGCACATTGATGGGGCTGATATCTTGGAGTTCTTGAAGGCCTTCCTTACACATAAAGATCTTAACGTGTGTTCAAAGACATGTAGCGCACTAGGAAATATGTGTTGGCATACAAGCTCTTATTTCTATAGTTTATTGGTATTAGCACCCTTTGCGCTATTCTGTTCTTTTTATTCCATTCTTTTTATCTATCATTATTAAAGAACCAAAGTTGTTTTGAATTACTATGTAATCGACATACTGAATGTATTTGGTTCCGTCTTGTTGTCAAAATATCGTATCATTAATCTTCTAATTGATCGATGTGCTGATTCTGACAGGAGAACACGAAAATTTGCTTGTTTTGCTGTAAGTATTTCTACTTCAACATTTTCCTGTTGCTTTGCTATTTACGTTGTATAATTTCCCATTTCATTGCTTGAACCACCAAATATGTGCTGGATATGATTATCTGATGAACATAAACTCCAACTCCAGATCGGGAATGCAGCCTATCATAATGACTTACCGTATGAACAGTTGACGAAGTCCATTCCACAGCTTTCAAATCTGTTGCTTTCAGCGGAGGAAGATAAAACAAAGGGAAATGCTGCAAGTGCATTGAGCAATCTCGTTGAAGAGACGTAATTCTGACAAGCTCTGTGAAGATATTGTTTCCAAAGGAGCAATGCGGGTTTGTTCAGGCATTTGATTGTAAAATCATTTGTATTGTTGTATTCAGATAATCAACATCAGTGATCTTTTAGTTATAATTTGCCCTTACGAATAGCATTAAGTTATCTCTCAAAATACTTTGGAGTTTGTTTGAACTACACAAAAGTTTGCTAAAATTCTTCTGAAGCAAGATGTGCATTTTTATGCAATTTTAAGTTGATACTACCCTATCATTTCTGAGATTGCATTGCTTCAATGGCCACAAGTCAAAGACAGCTCTCTGATGTTGCCATATATTTGCTTCAAGTGCTACCATATCAAAATGCAGGTTCATTCTCATGTTTTTGTTTTTTATTGAAATTCCAAATAGATGCCTCTGTCTTGAGGGAAGCCTACTTAACTCTGTTTGCATTGAATTCACATGTTTCTTTTCTCCTGAAAAAAAATATTAGTCTTCCACTAAAATAAGTGCTGTGATCTATTTCTTTGTGGAGGGAAGCCTAAACCTTTGTCCTTTTCCATTTTCATAAGGTTTTTTGTTGGCCAACTTTCAGTTTTAATGGAATATTTATTCTTAAAATTTGGACAGATAAATGGTACTACATTTGACAATTGGAAAACATTTTTGCTCCATTTCCTAAAATATCATGTATATCCACAGTCAAAATTATTCTAAATCAATTCTCTAGTTGACTATGAACTGTACGGAATAGCTTTGACCTAAAATGGAAATCTTGTATTAGAGGGATTCTTTAGTAGTTCTTTGTTGAAGTGATTTAATTTACTAGAACTCCAGAGTAGTATCAGAACGAATAAAGTAAGATAATTAAATGACTTCCTTAAAAGGGAAGTGATGGAAATTCATGGGAACAAGCGAGCTAAAAGGTGGTGATGTTTAGGTGTTAAAAATATTATATGGATGAAGAAAGATAATTCTGAAGACTACATAAAGATGTTCTGGTGCCAATGTTTGATCATATGACTTGATCTTATAATTACTGTGGTAAGTTTCTGGCACTGAATCCTTCCACTATTTTCATGATATTAATTTGCTTTCTCAAACTTGTTTTTGAAGGATGATGCCAATATCAAGAACCTCTGTATTAAGGAATGTTATTATATATTACCTAGTGTTGATCATTTAACAGTTTGTGATTGCGCTAGTTACGGAAGACTCGTTTATGTTTCATATGCAGAAAATTTAGTGAAAGGCTGAACTTTGCAACTGGATTCGGTCAATTTCACTTTTCTAATAACATAGTTCTGTTTCAGGCATTACTCAAGCTGGTTGCTGATTGTTCCACGGTAGCTCTCAACCCTAGCAGGAGAGATGCTATAACAGAGTCACCTTTGAAGATAGCCCTCTTCTTATTGGCCAAGATGTGTGCGCATCCTCCTTGCAGAAAAATTCTTCGCTCATCTGAGCTATTTCCTATAATCAAACGGCTCCGGCAATCACCAGAATCAACAATCTCCAACAATATGCTTCTATCATTATCAGCCAAGTTGCAGAAGCTTCAAGTGAATGTGGGTGATAGTTGATCACTAATATCAGTTTCTTGAAGGCCTATGTGCAGTCAGCTGCAGTTGCTGATCTCTCATTGTAACCCAACAAATACAACACGTTCTTTTTCCAATTCCTGACCCTTTCTTTGCCCAGTGAAGAAACTGCAGAGTAATAGCAGAATACAAGTGCAATGTAAGTACTAGTTCTCTACGTAAATTAAGCTCTTATGGAAGAAGCAGAAATCATGACTTCGTTGGAATGCAATCTAAAATTGACGGAAACAGTTGCGCGTATTTGAATAGTGAAATAGCAAGTCCTGGTGGAATTGATGTGAAGTCCTAGATGATATACAGGTGGACAGATTCTCTTTTGTACTTTTTAGTGATGTGAATTTAACTAACCATACATGCACAATTGCATTCAGCCTACCAAGAGATAAACTTCACCTTTACCCGCACGAAGATGGCACAAACTTTTGTCATTACCATCTGTTTAATGATTTGAGCCCAATCTAATACTTGATACGCATTTGCAATTTGGGAAGAGTAAAACCCTTTTGCTTGGTAGTTAAGTTCAAATCCATTTTTTAAAACCAAGAATGATTGTAGTCTAATCCTAACTAGTGGATAAGGGGGAGCGCAGCCGGTGAAACAAAAGAGTGAACCCACATGTGGAGTCTATTTTTTGTTTAACCTATTCTATTAGACCGGATCTACACTAATAGTTTATGAAGACTTTAAAACTAATCAACCAAAACAGAAATGCTTAACAAAATATGAACAATCCATTTGGCCCTGGATTTGGTGACAAACAAATAGGGGATGCTCATTTTTCTCTCATAATCAATTAATTTAAAACTACAAAGGTTTCACATAATCAGCAATTCCATATGGCTAGAAATGCTTTGCCAACCAAACATTCTAAAACTTTGGAAAGGACCAAACTGTAAATCTGACATTGGCACAAAACGGTTTACAGATTTGATCAAAACGTTCTCTTGAATCCAATTCAACAAACAGTTCTGGATCCCCAAAGTTTAACCGAGTCGTGTAGGCATTGTTACTCTACAAAGACCAACCCTGTGCAGTCCCAATACAAAGTCGACCCCACGTACTGTGTTTCTCTAGAATTTGACTCGTGGTAAATTCTATTAGATGATAGCAGATTCTGGATCACAAGTAGGTGTACAATTTGTCTCTGATGTCCTATGTATTTCTTCAAAGGTTTCCATGTCAATCATCATATCCTTGTGAGCCTCAACCTCCTGAACTTCCGTCATTATTTCATCCCCGTCTCCACCCAAAGGTTGCACACCATTTTGTGTGGAATTCAGTTTAGCATTGGAATCCTCATCTATTCTTTCCCCTGTAGTCAATCTTGGCCCAGATGTTGCTGGATATGGATCTGTAGAGATGGTCAACATAGATGTCACCAGCAAATTCTGCAACAAACCAGAACTAAAGTCATAAAAACAAGCGGAGAAGATTGGTAATCTAAACATAAAATCTTAATCTCATAACACTACATTGGAACTTGGAATTAAAATCAATTTATACTGTATAAAATTCCATCCTTTTAGTATAGATAACAGCTAATCTCGTCCACAGAAGTTAAGATCTTCCCCACCCCACCCAAAAGTTAACAACACCTGATAACAAAGACATGCAACCAAAATGTGTTCCATGCGCTGCAAGGAATCCAGGTGATACTCATCCCATAAAAACAATAGTATGATTTTAATGACACTGGACCTCCACATAAAAAGGACAGGCACATTAGGGTAGCAAACAACTAAATGGAATTTGATGATGTTCAAAAGCCTGAAGAGACAATAACAAATTTGTAACCCTGAAAACTATTAGAACACATTGAATCCTACCTTTTCCAGAGCCAAGGCAAGCTTTGAAAGATTTGGATAAATGGTTCTTGCCGCCAACAAAATCTGCTAGGAATCAGATTTCCATAAGACAATTTGGGATATTTAAGAATAAACTTCTTAAAATAGAACCAGATAGAATTCAGAAACTAACACGGGACCTGGTACCTAATTGATCCCCTAGAGTGAAAGCTGGTATTTAAAAAGAAAAGTTCAGGTCAAACACAATCAAATTCTTAAATTACCAGGCACCAGCTGACCTACTTGTAGGATAATTTTAAAAATCGCCTGGAGAACCTATTTTTTATTTGGCCCAACAGCAGGCTACGATTGAAAGTTCAACAGTCCTGGAGAACCTATTTTTTTATTTGGCCCAGCAGCAGGCTACCATTGAAAGTTCAACAGTCATGTCACTGTCTGTACCAAGAAGACGAGAATGTTGCTTGCTGAGGGCCTTCTAATTACTATTATCAGCTAGGAAAGAGGAGCATATCCAGCTGCTGAAAGAACTAATACAAAGGTTCTCCTTGTTTCCAAATTAGTATCCCCAAATATTCTCATTATGGAGAAAGGACTAGTTAAATCAGCACTCATGCTCCTGCTCTCTCAACTGTTGACAGCCTCTATATATATAGGATGTAATTTGCTAGAGTCGGGATAATATAGAACCTTGAGAACTTCTACACAATTATTTTTTATGAAGAAGAACAAAGTACAAAAGAAGACAGCAAAAGATTGCCGACTTTGAAAGTAGAAATCTCAATAAGAGAGAAGCGTAAGAAGAAAACAGATAACACTATGCCAGAAGATTTATAAGCAAACATAATATTGATATTAAAAGAAAACTAATACCTCACAAAGCCTCTGTAATGTAAATGGAGGGCCTTCAATAAAACTCTGAAGGGCTGTAAAACCAGATATTGTTAGGACACGAATACATGCTTCAAATGGAAAGAATAACTCAGAAATGATTTATGTGCTCAAACTCAAGTTGTTTCTTGGAAGTAGAGAATGAGATCCTAGAGGAGTGGAACGAATCAAATGTCCAATATACATTCAACAGTACAAATTCATTAGGAAGGAAACATTTTTTTACCAGGATGAACATGTGTTATTGCTCTAGATCGAACTATACTTGCTTATATGTGTCCCAGCCACTATGAAATACAAGAGAACTATTCTCAACCTCCTGTCCTTTTCACTTAAAAAAATTTGGGAATATAAAGACAGATTTTACTCCGAAGCCAAAAATGTCAGTTCTAATTTATAGCATGGATATAAAACAATATCAAAAAATAGAAGTATGTGCCAGGAACCTAAGCAAGGGGGAAAAAAGAACATATATAAAGTCACGTGACTGTGGTAATACCATCATCCAACCTTTTCACCAACTCAAGGAAGGTCTCTCCCAGTGAAGAAATTTGTTGTTCAGTAGTTAATTTTGCCTCTGGATATTGAGTTAGGACCTTCACAACAAAAAATTACAGAACTTATCAAGAATATTCTCTCGCCAGAAATGATGACAGAGGCAACAATACAGTCCAAACACAAATTATTTCTAGTAACTGACACACCCTAATAGTGAGGCTTAACTCCCATACCTGCTTGAGATAGAAGGACAGCATACCCTTCTGTCAATTTGTCCCACTCATGCCTGAAATGGAAAGACGAACAAGATCAATGATTCATCAAAATGAGGGTTCTCTTAGCACAAATTAAAGCATGACATACACCATTATATGAATAACTAGTGAAAACCATGATAAATTTGGATATCAATGAATCAAGAGAGGAAAAAGATCAAAAAGCAAGCAGCTAAACATGACGGCCATTATTAGCACCAAAGCAGAGGTACCGTGATAGCAATCACCCAATATGTCTTGGCTTGCAAAATTATATGATCGTTTTATGCAATCATGTGATCACAATCAGTACCAATTTTCAAGAGCAAACATCATGGCCTAAACTAGATTAACAATATTGAGTTGTGAGGGTGGCATGGCACAACAATTAAAAGACATAATTTTCTATTGTTAGTCTGATGTCCAGTTTTTGCATGCCTTCATTGGGGCTCAAATTTTCACAAGCCAAGAGGTCAGACCATATTTTTCTTAAAAAGAAAAACCAAATTAAACTGTGGACGACCCTAATAATTTGCATAAAGTCATCTACACTTGAAAACAAACCGACTAGACAGGTCCGTTTTGCATTAAAAGCATTGACATCCTTATGGTATATATGACTCCTATAAAGCCACAAAAATACTAGTTGTATTAAACTACAATTGCTAAGCATTAAGTTAGAATTCTTTCAGATAATCAACTTCATCCAGAAAAAGAGACAAGAAAAGTATTTACAGAAAGCCATACCAAAACTTCCCCATGGAGGCAATTATTTCCAGTGTGTGTCTTACTTCATCCTCTGAAATGTCATGGCCAGCATCCATGCTATTACATCTAAAAACCAAGATGCTCAAATGAAAATGAGAAAAAAGAAAAAAAAAAAAAAAAAAAAAGATATCATGAAAAGTAGAACTTTGAGTTGGACTTTCTTCACGTAAAAATTAAGAAACAAGGAACTGGACATCCTTCCTATGAAGATGAAGCTGATGAGAACAACAAATAACAGCAAAAAACTGTGCGCCCTGTTACTATTAACAAAACATGTTTCTCCACAGGTTTCTTTTACTGTCTATAATACACATCTGAAGACTGTTGGATCTATACTAAAAAGATCAATTATGGAGCGGTAACTCCTCAGTCTCCAATAAATACAACGCACAATTATCATTGTCTTAGAAGTTCTGAAATTTATCACATGCTGTATATTGAATAAAATATGCAATGGCAAGAAAATTATTCCTACCCATGATTTGGAATATCAGAGACAGAACTGTCATGGTTCTGGTCTAATACAACATTAGAATCTACAGTTGAATTTTGGGAATTTTGACTTGCTTCTGCTGCCTCCATTTTCCGATTTGGTGCCTTCGGCTACTGCATAAAGTTATAGCACCAAATGTTAACGTTCACCAAACCCAATAACAATAATGTACTAGCATCAAAAAAATAAAATAAATTTAAGTTAAGAAAGAAACAATGACATCAGTGGCATTAAATGAATTTAGCATACGCAAACACAATATAATTTGAGTTTGTCATTTGCTAACTTCATGTTATGCAAGAAAAAAAAAATTAAGTAAAATCTTAAGATTAGATAAACAAACAGAAATTAAAAAAGACAAAGAAAAAATAGAAGATAATTAATACAAGCAAAATTAAAAAGCTGATGAAGAATGCATTGGGAACCCTAGATTATCATTGCTTATCTTAGATTACAACAACAACAACAACAACAACAACAACATCATCGGATTTCAAATTTACCGAGAAAGGATTAAAGTTGCCAACTTCAAAGAACGAGCACTGTCGGAGCAGGAGAGGAAGTCCGACCACCGGAGGGAGTGGTGAGTCCGACCACCGCAGCACAGATTGGCCAAAAGCAAATACTACGTAATAGAAATTAGAATAGACCAATGCACCGACTCTTTTTAAAATATTGGATTCACTTGTACTTTCGGCCCACCCATCTCATTTGAGTTGGGCCTCGATTATCTGGGTTAGGCCCATGTTATTGCTATAAGAACAATCTTTTAATTAATACTATTAAGGAACAGAGTATAGGTTTATTTCCAAACAAAAAAAGGATTATAGATGCAAGAGTATTTTGGTCATTTCAGATCACTTTTGACTTTCTTTTTTATCAAAATCTCCTATTAAATATCTTATGTTTATTTGATCATTGGACCCTTCATCTTACCTTAATTAGATTGTAATAATATCAATAATAATTAGTTTTGTATAAATTTTAAAATAACGAAATAATTCTCTAATATAACAGTAAATAATATATTTGTTGCCAATAATATGAAACACTTGATATGTGTCCGTATATCATATACGGGGAGGGTAAATTATTTGGAAAAGATGTGTATCTAATGGCTAATTAAAATAGGGTTAGCCACTATCTCTATTTTGCACTTTCTCTTTTTTGAAAATTTTCAAATGCATAATGTTACTATAACGATGGGGAATTGGTTAAATTTGTTTATGCGCATCACCCTTGCTATTTAAAACCCCAAGGGGATGGAATATTGCAACTATAACAAGTTAACTTGTTCAATCTTTGTGTCCATATGATTTAGAATTATTGCTATAATGCTACTTTATTTTTTTTTACAAATAATTACTATGTTAAACTTTTCAATATTAGTAAGTAAGTTTTAAAGTAAATATTTCGAATTAAAAAAAAAAAGTGTGTAACTAAGAATTTTTCAAGAGATAAAATGGTGATCGGAAACAATGATCAACATTGAGTGGAAACCAAACATGAGATGGACACAATGGGCCAAGCTGAAGAGACGGTGATGGGGAATGCAAAACTGTAGTATTATTCATCAATCCATCATGACCACGGAAAAAAAAAAACAGAAAGCATACGCAGATGTCTGCAAGTGTCTCAACTTACTACTAGAGACTCCGATAGACAGACAGACGGAAAAAGAAACAAAGAAAGAAAACTTATTATTATTGTATTGGGCAAACCAAGAAGGTTTCTCCATATCTGTAGAAGGTTCACTGGCCCCTACTTATATCTCTAGTCGAGTCTGCTGTTCTCTGATAGTGCTTGCACAGGCTGGTCTTGCTGTGGATGCCGCCTTCTTATCGTCATCATTTATGTTGATTTGTTTGGAGATCTGTAGCTTCTCTTTCAACATCTTTGTCAGCTGCCTCAGACTTTGTTCATCCAGTGGTTTCTCCCCACCATGACTCTGTTTTTTCTCCTTCTTCTCTCCTTCTTTCCCAAAAATCAGATTTGTGCCGGTGTTGCCAATGTTGTGGTTCTCTTTGTCGTCTGAAACTTGGGTCGTCATCATTCTTTTAGCAACTGCAGTTGAAGGGGTCTTCTTGCTTACGGATTTCTTCAGCGGGCTGGCGGTCTTCATGGGAATGGGAGATTCCTTCATTGGAGTCAAAATACTGGCAGTGGCTGGAACAGCAACCACCACCTCAGTTAAATTTTCACAAGGACTTTGTCCTTCCCCTGCTGCTGCTGTTTTAACATTACAGTTGGCAAGGGGACAATCATCAATTGCATTTGCACCCTCCTCCTGTTGTTTCATTGAGGAAGACGACTCCTCAAATTCCAACACATCATCATTCTTCAAGTCAGAGTCAAAAACAAGTTCATCATGGCTCGATTGGTTCAATGTATATGTAACACCACCATCATCTGTATGAATGGAAGCTTCCACTTGAAAATCTTCAGAAGAAGAAGCACAAGTCTTTTCCCCATCAGCGGCAGAGGTAGTTGTAATTTTCGACTCCATTGCAATCAATTTTTCTGCCAGACCATCAACAAAAGCTTCTTTCCCAGAAACACTGCTGATGATGTCCTCCTCCAGTGCAGGTGTAGTAAATGTAATGTCCTCAGCAGCTTTTGGGACGAATAGGTCCGACTCATATTCACCAGATCCTATGGAAAGGAAGGCAAGAATACAGGACAAATTTCAGAAGAAAGTGATGGAACAAATAAAATATATCAGAAGCAAAAGATATTGTTTTTCATAACAACGCACCTTCGCTTTCTACCGCTCCATAATTGATGTTCAAAACTTCCAACAAATCTTCTGAAACTTTGTCTCGTGTCCTTTTCATCATCCACAGGACAATCTTCGGATTCCATTTCATTTTCACTATTCAGCTTTTTCCCATCCTCAGATGATGATGATGATGCAGCATTCATATTGTTGGACAACAATCCCAAATCCTCATTGGACTCCTCCAACAACAACTCTTCTTCTTCACTCATTTTAAGATGAGTAATATTTTCAGTGGAGACAACATCATCACCACCATCATCTGATAAATGATCAAAACTCTTTTAGATAATGCCTAACATCCTATACAAGAGTAACAATAAATCTAAACAAGATGCTTGTGCAGGTGTGTGTGCACTGATTAGTTCACCAATATATAGATGCAAAAGCAAGAAACTAGGCCTACTTACTATGCTCAATGACTTGTGAAACATCTTCAGCAGCTACCTCTTGATTGGTATCCTGTTCTTCCCGATTCTCAATTAAATCCTCCTTTGCAGCATCATCAGCAGGGCAGTCTTGTTCTTTTACATTCGAAATATCCAAAGTTTCTCCAGAATCGTTGGAGAACAATATTTGAGATCCCTCCTCCTCTTTCATCACCTTCACAGTGCTCATATTGTTATTATTTTCAGCCAACCTCGCTGATCTTCGCGTGCTGTATGCATGCTTGAGTGTTGTTGTCCCATCCTTCCGACGGCGTTGCCGGCTAGCCGGCACAATTGCCGGGGTTTCAGAAAAATTCTCCTTTTCCTCCTCCTCCTCTTCGATTTCATTAAACTGGGTCTCCATTTTGCGGCATGCTGAAGAGGATATAGAAGCCGTTCTTCCATTATCAGATGCAGGGGTTTCAGTACGGCGAGTCCTGGTCAAAGTGTGCAGAGATTCAGATTCATCTTGTTTAACAGTCGTCGTCTTCCTGCGCGTGGTGCGAGGAACACTAAGCAATGATGAGACTTGGGATTTTCCAGGTGACTCATTTGAAGATAGATCTTCAATCCCTTCTACCTGCAATAATATAGAGATTGTCCAATTGGACAATCAATGAATCAAAAAGATATTCTCTTCTCTTTTTTTTTTGGAAAAACAAAAAAAAAAAAAGAAAGAAAAGGGGGTGGGGGGTTACTTACAGTGGGAAGAACCGTGAGAGCATCAGCCATGGCAAGATTGGTGATATTTGCAGGAATTTTATTCTTCTTGCAGAGAGCTTGGAGTTGTCTCCTTGTGAGGCTGTGGAAATCCATTTCAATCAATAATAACAACTAGTGCTGGTGCTACTACTCTTTCTCTCTCTTTCTCTTTCTCTTTCTCTTGGATGGATTTTTGGCTGCTAATTCATTCGTATTCTAAATGTATGTATGTATATATATATATATAGGTGTCCATCCATGTTTATGACCGTTGGAGCCTAGATTTCAAATTTGAAACAGGCAGACAGCAATACATTGAGTCATTGATTTGAAGCCCTAGCCTAGGCCCATTTAATACCAACACTCCTCATTACACACCCATTTAAATTGGATTGGATCCCACTCATTTATTTTCACTGGTGGATGCCCAGTACACGGCAAAAAGTTTTGCCACAAATTCCACGTTTCACATAAGTCACATAACCATCATTTTTTTTTTCTTGCCAAATAAATAAATAAATGTTAAGATTATTCTTACAATTTACAAGTCTATAATTCATGTTTATGTTGTATTCAACCGTTACATATTCAATTACAAAGTTGAAATTTTTTTATTTAAAAGATCATTTTAGTTATAAAAAATATAATTAAAATAATTATATACATACTCGACATAAAATATAATATTTCTATTTTAGCTAAATTGTTTCTAAACAGTAGGAGAATATTAGTCTTGGATAGTTTTAACTTCTGCATAAATATTTCTAGCTTTTCGTTCATTTTTTAAACAAATGCAAATCACAAGGTAGTTGGTTATTGATTTCAATCCTTACCCAAACGATTTCTTGTAATCTACTTGAAAAAATTGATGAGAGAGACAATGGGATCGAACTCGTAATTTTTTATGAATAATTAATAATTTTGAGCTGCTTTTCAATTATATTTTTAATTGTTACAATTATATTATTCAATGTAATAAGATGACATTTATCTTTATATATAAGGTCAAATATCACTATAACATGATCAATAAACGTCACAATAAAATTTCTCCCAACAAAGAATATTTAACATAATAAATAAATGACTTTATAACATGATATAATATAAATATATAATAAAAAATTCAACGTTATTATCCAGCAAAACAATCAGAAAAAGTCGAATGAAACGAGTTTGAATTAACATTTTTATGTGGAATAAAAATAAATAAATGGAGTCAAGGTGTGAGAAGTGATCAATTTAAAAGAGAGAAAGACAGAGAATCCTACTCCCATATGAGATTGAGAAATTCCCCCAAAATTTAATGAAAAACCTAACTATTTCCTAGCCCTAAAAATTACCAGCCCATCATCTCCAACTCCCTCAGTCATAAAATTAAACGAGAATTTCTCAATTTTGTTTGCATTTTGACCAATTAATTAGTTGATGCTTCCTTCTCTTATAATAAGTTTTGTTTCTCTTTTGTTTATTTATTTATGGTTAATCTTAGGAATTTGTAATAATTATCATAGAGTGTTAATTACAGAGAATATGAATTATTAGTATGTGGTGTAGTAATTTGTAGTTGTAAAATAAAAGGCAGAAAATTTGTTTGTAGCACAAGGTTTGAGGTGGTTGGGTAGGGTAGGGTAGTGGAGGAGGAGACAGGGATGAGCAGCTCGGAAACAGGTGGAGCAGATTGCAGCAGCAGCAGCAGCATTGGGAGTATTGTTTGGGTCAGAAGACGAAACGGGTCTTGGTGGCCCGGTAAAATACTCGGACCCGATGATCTATCCGCTTCCCATGCTATGTCTCCGCGATCTGGAACTCCTGTCAAACTTCTTGGCCGTGAAGACGCCAGTGTGTAAGCTTTTTCTTTCTTTCTTTCTTAAGCTCTACTGATTTCATACTACTCCGTATTTCTTCTTTTTATAGATGTATATATGAAATCCGGATGAAAAACTTTTAATGATAATTGATGCTTTTATTGATAGTTAGAAGCAAATTATTATTCATCTGTGCTGTACACACTTTATGTGGAATTGATTGTTAGATTTATCAGTAAAAACCAGGGAAAAGAAAAGGAGGCTTCTTTTGTAGAATCTTCTCTGGGAATTTTCTTAGATAACTGCTTAAATTATTAAGTAGCCCGCTCACCAGCTGCAGAAAATATCTTGATTTTTCTGTATTTCAATCAAAAATTTCAGTGATACATGCATTGGTACTTTTGAGTCACCAACTGCATCCCTCATTTGTTTTTGCTCCAGCTCGCTCAAAAAGTCTTGGCATAATTATGGTCAAGATTTGTAGGAGATTTCTCAGGCGCTGGTGTATAATAGTCTTGGAAAATGGGTTTTACGTGTCCTATTGTCATAGTGGAAGGTACACATCACTAACAAAAAAAAAAAAAAAATTAACTCTATGCATTGCAAACCTAGTCATTTAAGCAATATGCATGTCCCTTCTGCTATTTGTGTTGCTGTCTGGATGCTGTTTTAAAAATTTTACCTTCATCCAAATACTATTTGAAGTTCCGTGGACAGCTAAACAGTTAACTTTTCTTGGAGGTTACTGGAGTCATATGCCACTTTTCACCGAAGGGTGACAAAAGTATTCCTTCTGTCTTCTTATGTTATTGTTTGTTATGATTTTCGTGGTAACTCTTCCCCGCACAGACAACTTTGACTTATTATAAATATAATTTTTATTTTCAATGAGCAGGGACTGGTACAATTTGGAGAAGTCAAAGCGTGTGAAGGCATTTCGGTGTGGTGAATTTGATGAGTGTATTGAAAGGGCAGAAGCTTCCCAGGGTTTGCCTCCAAAGAAGAGAGAGAAATATGCACGTCGAGAAGATGCAATACTTCATGCTCTTGAACTTGAGAGGCAAATGTTGGAGAAAAAATGTGGAAAAGCTAGTTGTTCTACTAATGGTGAAACCCCATATGGTATGAATAAAGAATCGGTGACATCTACAGAGAAATTGGAGGCATTGTAAAAGGCAAATATTTGCAACCAGAAACTAATCAAGTTTGTCAGAGTCTTTCTCTCAGGGATAAGCGCGAGGACCAAGATATTTGTTTAGAGAGTGTCACAGATGAAAATCAGTTGTGTGTGGATGATGGCAAGTCTGGTGTACCACCTAGGATGAGAGGTTTGCAGGACCTTGGTCTGCGAGCTGTGCCTTCAAATCTTAAGACTTCTCCTTCATTTTCTCCAAATGGTTCTCACAGGCCTTTATTTGATACCAGTGCTCCAACTCATCCCAATGATGATGCTCTTAGCTCAGAAGATGTGGTTAATGCCAACTTTGAGAATTCATCAGATAAAAGGAAAAGGCTGCATGAGGGTTTGGATCAGGACTCTCTTGCCAAGAGGCGTGAGAGGCACCGTCCTCTTCTTCAAGTGCTGGAGAATAGTACAAAGATAATTGTTCCTCATTCTCAGGCTGATGGAAGTATTAATGTTACCTCTATGTCAGAAGATGAGAAGCTAGGGGGTACATTTCCTGTAACTAGGAATAGATACCCTTGTATGCAACCTGCATATTTGTATGAAGAGGACAATATGGGGTCTGCAGAAGATACTGAAACTGATTCTTCCGAGACCGATTCTATGGATTCTGATACAGATGAGCTGGCTTCACTTTCAGGTTAAATTTTGTGTTTTAGTACAGTTTGAGTCGGTCATCCTATTTTCAATATGATCTAGTGCTGTTTATACTTGTCATGCTTGTTAATTCCTTATTTGCTGGGATCTGTTATAATCAGGATCTTGCATGACCATGAATGTTTGTTGGTTCTCTATGTCCATTGTGCATGTAAATGTATTCAAACTTTGGTGTTTACTTTTGCTTGGTAGCATATATCCATGTCACTGGACTGTTTTGTTGCAATATGGCTCAATTTTTTTTTACATATTCTCATTTTTTGTTTCTTTTCTGCTCTGTAACTTCTTGCATGCTTCTGCACAGACTTGTTCATATAATAATTATGCTATGTGTTAGGTACATGCATGGATATGTGTTTGCATCTTACACTTTACTCTTTTCTTCCCCCAATTTTTGGGTGGTTCCCCCTTTCTGAATGTGTTGAAACCAGAGGTTTGTAGTGAAACTACAATAGGTTTGGTTCTAGTGTATTGTTATCCCTGGCAGTTGCTACTTACTTGATTTCTTCCCCTTCTTTGCTTGAGGCATTGCCGAAGGTGTGATCTGGCAAGTACGATTTTGATTACCCGCTTGGAGTCTGGCTATGGCCAATAAATGCACTTAATTTCAGGGAGGAAAGGTGATCTCTGATACACCATTATAATTCTGTTACAATTGTTCAGACTTCAGATCACTTTAAAAAACAATGAGCCAACTCTGATCATGCTAAGTATAATACTTGCTTCCTTAGTTGAAATATCTGTGTACAGTATAGGAATGGTCTGATTGTTATTCAACATGGTACTTGATAGTTGTAGTTGTATATGATTTTTTCCTTCCATGGAGATGCTGAAACTGATACCCCTGGAACGATTCTTGCTTTTGATTTATTGATCTCTTACATATGCATGTAGCATGTGAGTTCTTCTGGCATTACAATCTTGATTGATAATAGGTTGCTATGCTCTACTTTTTCTTGTCTAGATTCATTTTGTGTGCGCTGACCACCTTCCTCTAAGTTGCCTTTCCTGAGAGAAACGTCCAAATTTCCTGTTTTTATATTCTCTCTTCTTTCTAATGCAGAAGGTGCTGCATCTATTGAACTACAACCAAAATATCCCCGAAGATCCGAAGTACAAGCAGAAAGTATAAGCATAAGCAGTGAAGAACTTGATGACTTGGCACTTGGAGATGAGACATCTCATCCTGGTAATAATCACCCTGCATCGGCTGGTATGAGCATGTCCAGATGGCAGCTTAAAGGAAAGAGGAGTCTATTAAAAAGGCCTGTCGATGGAGCAGACAGAAATTTGTCCTGGGGATCCATTGATGAAACTACCGCCTTCGATATGGAAAATGCCAATGGACGAGACGAAACTTACTTGATCGAGAAGAATTTTACGCCTCAGATGGCTGGATATGGGTCTAGAGGTCCAGATGGCATAAGCTGCAGAACCATGCAGTGGCAGCACTGGGATTGGAACGATCAGCCGGCAGCGAAACGGTACTGGGAGGGCCCCGGCAAGTTCTTTGATCCCGTCTTTGTTGGTCATCACCGTGTTGGTGGCAGGAGTATGTTGGTAGATGTTGATTTGAAAGTTCAATCAAGCTATCAAAGACAGCATGTCCCTATAATCTCACTGATGAGCAAGTTTAACGGACATGCTATAATAGGGCATCCCATCCAAATTGAAGCTCTAGAAAATGGCTCGACTGAATCTCTTGTTGCAGAAACTGATGAATGGTGTCCTGAAATACTAGAAAATGAGACAGCACTTGCACCAACATGGAGGACTGCAAGGAGGACGGCCAAGTTTCGGGTCCCACGCCCAGATCTATCTTCAACATGTGATGAAAGTGCCCAATCATCATCTTCAATTTGACGATGGCCGAAGAGGAGGATGCTCAGGGAAGTCAGATGCAGGAACTTTTGGTCACAAGGAAGGCGTAATGGAAAAGCACACAAATAACGTTCCTGTAGATAGAAAATCCTCGAGGAAGCCGTTAAAGAAAATAAGCCTGTCGTCGTCAAATCAAAAGATTAGAACACTTTCATCGATAGCCTCTCAACAGCAGCAAAGTAATGATCCTAGACAGAGGAGCAGTGGTTTTGGATTGTTGGATGGGCTGAAATCGGAGTATGTGTCCACTGCTGTTGCTTGTATTCCAGTTAAACTAGTATTCAGTAGGTTACAAGAGGAGTTGGTTGGCCGCCATACATGATAATAATGAATATGGTCTTGGAACCAACTTCTTCTGGCTGTATGGCAAATGGAGATGATGATACAGACAGACAGAGCAATAGATAGATAGATATTAGGTACATGTAAATCCTTAGGAGGACATTAATAATCTCATACACGTACAAATCAGCTACTCCATTTTTTTTTGTTTTTTTGCCCCCTATACGCTTGTGCTGTTTCTAGTATCTTATGAAAGTTTCTGCAACTTGAGAAATTGACAAAAGAAATAGGGTGGTAAAGAACATATATATGGAGTGAGTTGGATGATGATACATTTAGCATGCTTTGGGTTAGGGGTTAGAAGCAAATTTGGAAACTCAGTTGAATCATCGTATCATCCTTGGAAGGATTCTTGTTTTCCAGTGTGGGCCTAAATAAATCATCCTTGGGAAGGAAGATAATAAATACTCTAAAGGTAGTGTTAACTTTTGTCATCTCTACAATTTTTTCCTATAAAATGATTTGTTAACTAGTCCAGTTATAATTGGACATATCGCCCTATCGTTCGTTATCTCACCCAAAACAATCGCTAGAGCCCTTCAAATGAATAAAGTAAAACCCGGAATGCCTAGTCCAAAGGAAATCATGGGCTGGAGGCCAGCCCATAGAATAGAATAGGGAGTAGGAGTCTGTTGAAGGGGCAAATGCGTCCGAAAGGGGAAATTACAACGGCTCTTAAAAAGTAGCCGTTGAGTTCTGGGGAAGCAACAAAACCACCCTTTGACGGACTCATACCATAAAGAAAAGGAAGGCCAACAACTATCTTACTATAAAATCCCCAATCCATTCCAGTCCGCTTCCTCAAACTCAATCTGCTCTATTCCATCGTCTCTATCTCTATCAGTCGCTCACACTTCCGGGTCGGGTCCGGTCCGGTCTCCGCCATCAATTGTCAAAGCGATTTCAGATTCCAAACCGTTTGTTTTTGTTTTGTTGGTTGAACTAGCATAAATTAAATACTACTGCTTTACTTAGTACTTACTAGTATCTGTTTGTTTTATCATTTTGTTTTGCAGGATTCTTTCTTGTTTGATCATCATATTAGTATTATTACTGTTTCTTTTAACTTGAATTTCTTGATTTACTTAATTCTATTCGTAGAAAGGCCACATAGTCTCCACACAAACACACACACAGAACAAAGAGAAGAATATATATAGCCATTGTTGTTTTTTTTGTTGTTGTGGGGGGGTAATATAATGGATGCAGGGGGATCAGCCAACTTATTATCATCATCATTATCGGCCTCCTCTGCCTCTGCCTCTGCTTCTGCCTCGTCGAGCAAAACCAGGTCTCGTTTCCCTCTTCAGGAACGACACCTTCTCCAGAGGAAAACTTCTCGGGAAAATGTAAGTCTGATACATATTTCACTACCTTAATTTTAATGCTTTTTTTTTTTTTTTAATCATCAATATAGTATGTTCTTCTGTTTATTCGGATTTAAGGCTTTTAACAAATAATTGCCTTCTTATTATTAATGGGGCCTGAAATTTTTAAAGGCTGCATTTTAATTTTGTTTAATGTGACTGACTGACTGACTATATCTTAAAATTCAACCATCTCAAAGATATTATTATTGTTGCTCTCTCACAGTTGGATAGGTTTATACCCAATCGATCTGCCATGGATTTCGACTATGCTCATTTGCGCAACATGCTCACAGAAGGCAGGAAAGGTAAGGAAAACCCAGCCGTGAGCTCGCCGTCTCGGGATGCCTACCAGAAGCAGCTTGCTGAGACTTTCAACATGAACAGGACCAGGATCCTTGCTTTCAAGAACAAGCCACCTACCCCTGTTGACGCTATTCCCACTGACTTCTCTGCTACTACTACCAACAACTCCAAGCCGGCTAAACCCCGTCGCTACATCCCTCAGGTGCGCCTGCTGCTTCTTTCCTTAAACTTGAGGGCACTACACTCAACTTTCAGAATTGATTCTGTATACTATCCTTAATGAAGCACTGTGTATTTTTTTTTTTGTTCGTTTGATAATTGTTTATTGTTTCGTTCATGCAGACTTCAGAGAGAACCCTGGATGCTCCTGATATTTTGGATGATTACTACTTGAATCTGCTGGACTGGGGCAGCAGCAATGTTCTCTCAATTGCCCTTGGAAGCACTGTGTATTTGTGGGATGCAACTGACGGTGCTACCTCTCAGAGAACTTGTCACTGTTGATGAAGAAAATGGCCCTGTGACAAGTGTTAAGTGGGCTCCTGATGGACGCCACATTGCCGTTGGCTTGAATAATTCTGATGTTCAGCTCTGGGACTCCACAGCTAATAGACTGGTTTGTTTGCTCCCGTTTCCCAAGTTATATTTCAGGATAACTCGGCTATTTAGTTTATTAAACTGTTCGTTCCTTTGCTTCTTGTTTGTTTTACTGCAGCTAAGAACTTTGAAAGGTGGCCATCAATCGCGTGTTGGTGCACTGGATTGGAATAATCACATTTTAACTACTGGGGGGATGGATGGGCAAATCATTAACAATGATGTGAGAGTGAGAGCCCATATAGTCGAAACTTATAGAGGACATCATCAAGAAGTTTGTGGTCTCAAGTGGTCGGCCTCTGGCCAGCAATTAGCAAGTGGTGGAAATGATAATCTCCTCCATATATGGGATAGATCCACGGCTTCTTCCAATGCACCCACACAGTGGCTTCATAGGCTCGAAGACCACACAGCTGCTGTCAAAGCTCTTGCTTGGTGTCCTTTTCAAGGTAATTTGCTGGCCTCAGGAGGAGGTGGAGGTGACAGGTCCATTAAGTTCTGGAATACCCACACTGGTGCCTGCTTGAATTCAGTTGACACAGGCTCACAAGTTTGTGCTCTGCTGTGGAACAAGAACGAGCGCGAACTGCTTAGCTCTCATGGTTTCACTCAGAATCAGCTCACTCTATGGAAATATCCTTCGATGGTAAAGACAGCAGAGCTTACTGGTCACACATCCAGAGTTCTGTTCATGGCTCAGGTATCCAAACATATCAAACATATTATTAAGTAGTTTAGAAGACGGAGTTTTTTTTTTTTCCTTCTTTTGCTCATCTCTCCAAGAAGTTCTCTAACAATTTTCTTGGTGCGTTTATACCGCAGAGTCCCGATGGATGTACAGTTGCATCTGCAGCAGGTGATGAAACTCTCAGATTCTGGAATGTGTTCGGCTCTTCCTGAAGTGGCAAAACCTGCACCAAAGACGAATACAGAGCCATTTGCTAACCTGAACCGTATTCGTTGAATTGGTAATCGGAAGGCACGGACATTTGTAAATATGCATGGGGGGGATTATAATTATCAACTCCCTTGTAACTTTTTTGTATAGAGAAGGCCTTCTTTGCCACTTTTATTCACATGTAGATGTGTAATGGAGATTTTGCCAGCTCATTTTAGGATACTAGACCTATTGAAATTTGAGTTCTTGGGGGTTTACCCGTACCTGTCCTTTTCTGTGGATGTACTCACCCAATTGTGACGAACCACATAAAATGCAGTCTTCTATCCGGGTTTGTTTAATTACTTGTGATGGTTGTTAGGCACAAATGAACTAATACCTATATCTCAGCTAAGGGTGTGCGCGAGTGTTATCTGATTTAAAAGTTAAATTTGTGCCACAGCTTGTCAAACGGTTGCCTTGACAAATGGAAGTGTATATCCATTTGCAGCTTGAAACATTAGTGGAAACTAAGCTAAGTCACAAATCCAGTAGTTCTCAAAAATGACAATCATGAAACAACAACTTCTCAGAAACATAATGAATTTAAGGGGGTCTGGCCAATTTGTTCTTTTACTAGTGCAGATACTAGAAGTACAAAACGGGAGAGAAAAACAATTTGCACCAGCATAATCAAGAACAGAAGAATTTAAGGGGGGGTCAATCTTAGATTAAGATAAGCAGTAGTATTTTCTTAACCAACCAAGGACCAGAAGTTACATAAGCAATGTGTGTTGTTAGGGACAGGCAATAAAACAGATTAAATTACAACCATTTTCTTCAAGATTACAACGTTTCCTGATGGTCTTTGGAACTGTGTTGGAAACTTTCCCTGCTCAACCAACAAAAACCACACAGGCCCCTCGACCTCATATGCCATCTTGCAAGACCGCCACTGCCTCATCTGAAGGAGCCTTGTTGACCAGTTAAACCAACTGCCTCCGTATGTAGGTATCTTCATGCACAAAAACTAGCACCTGGAGCTTGAGTGTTTTGAGGAGGAAATTGAGGCTGTCCCATTGCAATGCCACCTTGAACAGGAGGTGAAGATCCACCCCATGGATCACTCACATTTTTGGTGGAAGTCAGCGTGACATAATAGATTAATCCAAGAGTAACACTAGCAACGGACAGGACAGCAGCTCCAGCAAAAACCCCAGGCTTTACGACATAGCAGTAGTAGTACTTAAAATACATGTTCTCTTCACCATGCTGATCATTCAGAGCGGCACCAGTTAGCAGCAGAAGAAATGCAATGACAAATGTGAACCTGCAAAATATGGAATGATCCCTTTTATTTTGGAAGCAAATCCTGTTACTAGTCATGATAATAGTAGATTTAGTTTAAACCAATGTGATCGCCATCATGCTTAGCTCCAATGACTTCACTTCTCTCAACTATAGCTTGCTGAATATTAAGGAGACAAAGTATAAGTACTAACAAAGTATGACCACTAATACAAGGTCTGTGTCAAAGATTTCTTATATTCCAATGCATACAATTTGCAAATCCTACACCTAAATAAAGATAATTAGAGAAACATCTTAAATGATTTATATACAAACTGAAAAAGCTCCTATGGTTTTTTAAAAGTTAATCATGATGAAGCCCGAGATATAAATATCCAGAAGATGGGCTTCTGACATCATCAGTCATGTTAAGCCTACATTCTTAACAAATTCACAGATGAGATTAGGACTAACCAAGTTGGTAAAAGCTGCCCTTTGTTCTGATATAGAACACAGGCTAAATCGTAACTAAATCTATCTATACTTTGTAAATCAATTTATCAGAATTTAAGGCACTAAATTCAACATAGTAGTGTATCACCAAATACCAGGAAACAATAAAGCAGAGAAGTGCTAGTTTCCAATTAGAGTTTCCTTGATGTGGACCCCTTTTGCAACAAATACATCCAGTAGTAACGTTAATAATAATTTGAGCGATCATAAGAGCCATTGCTGCAGTCAGTCCAAGGCCCATAGCAATGGGGCTCCTTGGATATATACACACATCAGGAGAGGAAAATTTAACCTGATCTCCCTGCAAAAAGAAGAAAAAACAATACATCAACTGCTTTGCGCATGCATGACCAGAATTTCTGCAAAATGAGGACCTAATGCAGTCTGTGGAAAATGCAATGTTATAGTAATCCTCTGGAACAAGCAAGCCGCAACCAATATATGATCCTCTAACTCATGCTAGTAGCAGAAAAAACAATCTTGATGTGATCCAGTTTGCAGATAACACAATATGATTGTTGAACAAACATGAGTTCAGGGTAATGTTACTAGCCGATAACCCGTGATGTTATAAACAATATGATATTCTCCCTCATTTTTGATGTGGGACGGGGCATCACATTCACCTCTCCTTTAGGCTTTGCGTCCTCGCAAAGCCCAAGTCGAGACCCAATAATATCCATAGCATGTCACGTATACCGCATAGCACGGCCCAATACCAGCCCAATAGCACGGTCCAATACCAATATCCTATTTATTTGGTCTCCCCGTGCAGAGACCACACGAGATTCGCTCTGATACCAATTATAACCCCCTCTGGGCCTGGGCTGACCCAACAACTTTTGAGTAGAAAAACGGACTCAAAATGCTTAAGCTAAGTTATTAGTAGTTTTGAAAGTGTTATAAAAATACAATATTCCCTCCCACTTCCGATATGGAACAGGGTGTCACATTTAAACTGTAACATCCTGGGCCTAAAAATGCCAAGTTTCACATTCTACCCTCCTCACAAAAAGTTTCGTCCTCGAAACTTCACAAACCATGCTTCCACTGCACACTCTGATCAAAACTTATAGTTACTAATGTTCACCACTTATACCAAACTAATCCATTAACTCCACCAAAAAAAAAAAAAAATCCAATGACCTTGCTTGATTCCAAAGTACCACAAGGATTCGAACGTGGGTTGGCCATTTCCACTCAAGGATCACATGCGATACTAAGTTTTCAAGCCAAACGGATCTACTTCAACCTAGCACTTTCCAAAACACAAACGTGCCAAATATCAAAAACCTAGGTGTCAAATCCTGAATCTAAAACCACATATCCACACCTAACTATGATAAACTCCACAGTCCAACATCCTAAACATCTAGCTTAGGACACACACAGAGATCATAACCCATCGCTTTGATACCATTCTGTAACATCCCGGGCCTAAAAACGCCGGGTTTCACATAATTCATGCTTGATGTCCTCATTTCAAGGCTGGGATAGGAGTTTTAGAAATGCTCCTTTAGTGAATGGAGAAATTCAAGCAATAAGTGGCTAGGAGGTGAAGCAAGGATTGGAGTGACATCCCTTAAATTAGAAGCAAGTAAATCTATAATATGAGGTTGACAAAGGTATGTATGGAGTGACATATTGGTAAAACACAAAATTGATTAAACTTGGCTGCAAAGCTTATTTGGATTTTTGTGATTGTTTCAGAAAAGTTTGATTTTTTTTAATACTACAACTTTGTTTTAGCAAATGAAAGCAATTCAATTTTGAAAAAGAGTACCAAAATTTCACCAAATTAAATCGAAGGAGCATAAGACTGGAGTGGAGTAAAATTGCAAAACCAAAGAATGTAGATGCACTAATTACTAGTAGCAGTTCATACAAAAATGAAATCTTTCAAATCAACCATATTTTGATACCGGAGAGAGAGAGTACCTTAATCCTGGTGGCTTCAGCGGCAAAGCCCGTAGCAGCAGATAATAGCCCTAGAAATCCCACCGCACAACACACCCCTACCGCCTTTCTCTCCATCAAACTGAAACTGAAACTGAAACCAAAAGCAACTCGATCTCTGCTCTGGGGTTGTAATGAAGTTAAGATTTGGTGTTAATTTAATTATTTGCGAAGGAGTATAGATGAAGGAAACATAAAACACTTTACTACTAATTACTACTAATGCTTTAATTTAATTATTTATTACTATGGATATATATATATATATCTGTAACGTATGAAATGGAAGAGTGTACTAGTATTAAAAATACTATGAATTTTAATAAAATAATCAGTGATTAATTTTTTTTAAATGACAATGATTTTTAAATTTAATAAATTATCAAAGAAGAAAAAAGAATGAAAACTAAGTTGTTTTGTGATAAAAATTTATAGAAATGATAATTGGACAAATATCACACATTTAGATGATGTGTCATTAATCTAGAGAGATAAATGGATGATCTTTCATTTAACTCTTAAATGGAGAAGATTATTGTTTAGTCATACCCAATTACAAAAAGTCAACCAAGGGGAAAAAATATATATATATAAAAATAAAAAAAAAGGTTCAATAAATAAAAGAACAAATGTGTTGTATAAAATTCCATCTACTTTAACTGCACACAAGTTTGATTTGGGCTATTCATGTACCCTTGAAATTTTTAACAAGTTTTTTAGATAGCAAAAATCTTCCAACTTAAAATGAATATTTGAGAAATAAATATCCAAATAATTAAGTAGTACCGTATTAATGAATGTTATATACTGGTATTAAACTGAATTAGTAATGAGTATTAGTAGTGTGTACTATTAAACTTAATTAGAAAACCAAGAAGAGATGTGTAGATTGGTACAAGGATCCTCCCTCTCAATCAACGTCAAAAACTGTCTGAATCATTCTGAGTTGTAAATTTGAATTGATCAACACGGTAAGCTATTAAATTAGCTAGGATAACAACACAAAGCGCGCATCATTACAATCGTTAAAACTGATACTCTGCTATTATTAGTAGTAGTAGTGAAAAACTTACGCACAAAGTTGGGTAGTGTTTTTTTAGTGTAATCAAGAGACCAAATTTTGAACCAACGAGAGAAACTAGTCATTATTCTATACTAGCAAGCTAATTAAACCTACAAAATCATCATGTTCTGGCAATTGATTGTATTTTTAAGTGAACAAAACTAATTAGCTGGAGGACAAGTCAATATCTCAAAAGCAGTACTCAACAAACATGCATGATTCAGTTCAGATTCACTCATTGTTTTACATTTGCATGGCTTTTTGCTGTTTCAAATTATGATTTACCCCTTTTCCATCATATTCGCATTCCAATTGCTAGTTCGAGGAAAAGGGGTATTATCAATTTCAAAAAAGTTACACTGAAATCTCTTTTCATTGGAGTCCATACACCAATAACGCTCCAACTCCACCAAGTCCAGCTATAAGCCCAATGATAACACCAACAGGCAAACCTCCGCCGATTGCTTTTCCTGTATTCACATCATATTTAGCAAACCTCTTCTTTGGCGCTCTGCACTGTGGGCATGCGTAATCCTCCGGCTGCACAACACGAGGATACATCCAACAAAGGTTTCATTTAGATATTCATTTCTCAAATGTTCTCACTCCGCAACAAGTCTCGTCCCTATCACCAATCGCTACTTAACTTCCTTTTCTTAAATGTCTCATTTTTCTTTCAGTTTTAAGTTGCAGTTTTTTACAAGTATAATATATACGGTATCAAGTACAAAACTCAAGTTCGAGTAATGAAAGCTTGCCTGCTCGTCGAAAGATTTTGTTAAGGCGTATATGTACCCAATCTATATCAGTCCAGACATATATGAGTTGCTCGGGCCTGAAAAATGATGCACTCCATTTGTATTAGAATCTCAGGTGATTAAGGAAACGGAACTCATAGAAGACACAAGAATAACAAGAAACTTATGATTGTATCCAGCCTTGCCTTTTGGGCTTCGGTCAACTTGCGTCCAAATCGAGGTGGAGCAGGACGCTTCTGCAGTCTTTTGACATCCACATCAGCTCCTCCTCTGCATCAAAAGATAGCTCTAAAGATGTTTAGACAGGATGAGAAACAGAACATCATCTCCTTAGTTACCTACCACTGCATGTCATAAAATTTTTCCTGAAACTATACATTTTTTTATTTATATCTTTGCTGCCAACTGGATGAGACATCTCACGGACTACTGTAAGTCTGTAAATGAAGCCTGTCCACACTTTGAGAACCTTCTGTTGCTGGGCAGAAGCTACATCAAGTAATGGACTTTCTCAATTGTCTGAATTTAGTAAATGAGTAGATAAGAGAGNCACAAAACTCTTGTTACCATGAGATAAAATCACACCATCAAACCTTTCAGATATTTGAAATCTTGAACAGCATTCTTTCAGCAGCTAAACTGTCTTGCTTGCATTTACAAACTTGGTAATCACATTGCTGCTAATACATTCGTTTGCAAAGTACACCATTGTTCTACCTTGTAACTTGTAACTCCTCTTTTGAGGATAATTTGAGGAGAGACGACAAAACTACTAGACAATGCCTCGTATCGACAGGTAAAAGACAAGGAATTTGGAAGGCAGTGGAAAAAAAAATAATAAAAATGAGCTAGTGATTTTTAGGTGGAAACACCATCTTTCCCATATATCTTGGCTCCTCTGCTACAGTTTACTCCTATTTGCAGTTCTAACATGATGTTACAGGCTAAAAGTGGAACCATTCCCAAGGAGACCAAAAAAGGCCCAACAACGTATAATTTCAAGACATTCTACTGAAACATTATAACGTATCCTCAGATTGAAACAAATGCCCAACTAAACATTGAATTTGCTTGCTAATATAAAACTAGACTTGTTTCTGGATATAAAACTGGGATTGAAGATATGGCACTATTATTGATTTTGCACATAGAAAAGTAATCCTGTTAGTACATAAGTATGTGATCTATGATTTACTTAAAATACCCAATAATTTTAAGTCTATGAAATTGAAACCTAAACAATGCCATTGCAATTCTTCAAGAGAATGTGTATCACATGGGATTAGATTAACAGGAAACCTACGGAGAATGTACTATTTAGAGCCCATAAGGATATTTTTGAGGCATGATGCATTTTGGCTTCTATAATATAAATGTGTTAACGTAACATCTCATCAACTTTAAATTTAGAATTGGTTGGAATCGAAATGCAAATATGCAATATAAATAAGCAAAAATGAAAGAAGAGCTTGCCTGCTAACTACGAAATAAACAGAGTCTGGCTTTGCCTGAAGAGCAGTTTTGGTAAATCCAAGCTTATCAGCAGGCCAAAGTTCAGTCCCCAAAGAAGCTGCTCGTGTAGAGGACCTGGTCACCAACCTTGAGCCCGGCTTTTGCAGCATTGCCACCACCTTCAATTCCCTGTTTAATTAATTAGGCATCAGATCAATATTATCTTAAACTGGCTGCAATGTACATTTGATCAGTGTATACATATAGGAGATTTAAATTTAATAGAAGGAGAGGCGACTCACCGTGATTACCACACCACCACCTGACTTTTGACCCAAAGTTAAGCCTAGTGGCTTATCTACTTCAACCTCTATGGTCCGAGAAGCCCCAGCAGTTTTTGCCGTAATCTCAAGGCCTTTTCTTACACTAGGACTGCTGCTACTCTCAGGCATGAAAGAATTTGAGACGCCCCATTTGGCCTCTTGAAGCGAGAGCCCTTGGAACCTGGATTTCTGCCCTCCCAAGTATTAATACAACAAAATTATCCCAACCGGAATTACGATTAACTAGTAGTAGTACTAGCTAGATAGCTAATTTATAGAGTACGTATAGAGAGAGAGAGAGAGACAGAGAGAGAGAGAGAGAGAGCGTACGTACCTGAGAGCGGGGAGTTAATAAGGAGGGCTTTGGATATGGAGATGGAATTGAGTTGGTTTTGATGAGGGACAGGCTTCTTGCACAAGCAGCAGCAGAACAAGAAGAGGAAGAGGAAGAGGCACCTCCTCCTGCTGCTGTTGCTGCAACAATAGAGGATGATGACATTTTTGTTAGTGGTAGTATTAATCTGGGTAGTGCCTGTGGCCGCTCAAACTCCCCAAGAATGCTGAACGTCTGCTAGTTACTTGGGCAGTGAGAAGGGGCTCGTGTCGTGCCTCTTTTAGCGTCATCTTTGGCTGGGGACTCTTGTGGACGACAACACTTCACCATCCTATCACATAAATCCCCCGCAAAGCCACATAGTAGTTAACTGATACTACTACTCCTTAAACTACTGACTCTGGGAGTCACACGTCCTCGCTTCTTCACAGACACACTCACTTTTCTTTGAAGTCCAACGACTCCCAATTAGGTTAGCTCAAACAATAAGATTAAATTATTATAAAAAAAAAATTTAATGTTCTTTTCGAATCTTCTATTTAATAATTAATTTATAAAATTTTATGTAAGTCATTAAAATATAAATAAGAAAATTAACTAATTTAATTTCTTTCTAAACTTTATCATTATCAAAAAAAAAAAAATTGTTTCAAACGACTCAATCATCAACAATGATTATTAGTATGCTGTCTTCTCTGTTTAGCAGAAGAAAATACTCCTACTTCTAATTTTGCTGATAGGGCCACCCGAAGCCCAATTAACAAAGCATATGGTTGTTTAACTTTTCTGGGCCAAAGTTCAGATGTTGCAAATTCTTATCTGCTGCTTTTCTACTCTTTAATAATAATATTCCAAGTTCGCAAATGGGCACCAAAAGCAACCTTACACAAACTTCCGGCCCGTTCCACAAAAATAAATTAATTAAATAAATAAAAAATAGACGTATAAGTACGGAGCAATCACCGCTCCCCCAGTCAGTCCCTCCGCCCAGGTATCTGCTGGTCCTATCGAGAATCTTGTCTCCTCCGTGTTTCTTTACCGTAATAAATGCGCAAGCTTCCCTCTCCATCCCTCTCCGTCACTAATCACAATTCAAGAATGATGGAACGGAAAATATTTAAATAAATTCGATTTTTAATTTTATCTGTATATTTTATGATTAGAATTTTAAATTTTTTTATTTATATTAATTGATGTCATAAATTCTCTAAAATTTAACTTACACCAAAATTTAAATAAAAATCAAATTTATTTAAATGCTTGCCTTATCTAATTTAGAACTTAAAAAAGAGTATAACTCAATCATTTTACACATTTATCAAAATTTATATAATATAATATACATATTTTAAAATTTTGTAATAAAATAATTATATTTAACAAAATTGTAAAATTTTTCAATAATATAATTTTACTCTTTACTGCTAAATTAATATTAATAGTAATGATTAGAACCAATGATCTACATAGTTCAAGCATCTTGATCTGCCAAGAAAGCACTTCAATTAACTACTGCTCACTAATAAAGTATTACTAAGTAGGGTGTATCAGCCGGCCCGGCCAGCAGACCTTTTTTATTATTTTTTTAACTGTTCATTTAGATCCGCAAGAAAAGCAAAGAAAACATCGGTTACATCACCTTATTTATCTCGGCCGACTTTTTAGTTACAAAAAAATAAAATAGGATCCGAACGTACGACTAATTACCAAGAGATCAACTTTAATTAGGGATCAAAACTTACACTTATTAAAGCTTGATCTACTCGTTAACCAATTGATAGAAAAAAATTGGTTGGAATTTGCAAATTGGTGATCTTTTCATCTGAAGACCAATCAAATTCTATGAATAATTTGCCACCATTCAAGAAAAGAGGACCTGGATGAGGAGGAGGAATCATCAACGGTGAATAATTAATTAAGAAAAGAACAAATTCTCACACAAATAATACCCGCATCAACTTGTAAGATACGTGTTAGTTGGAATGTCAATTAGAGTTTGTGAGTGGAGTTTTTGTAAATTTTAAATTCGACTTATAAATTTATTTGTATTTTGAACTTTAATTGAGTCAATCTAATTTTACAAATATAAGTTCATGCTCGAGTAATTAAATTATTCAAATTTTAAATTTTAATCAGATTGACCCAAACTTACATTATTCAATAAAAAATTTTATAATTTATTTGTTAGAATTTTATTTTTTTTATATACTTGATCAATATAATATAATGTGGAATAGTATTTACTACTTATGGTAATAAACAACCAATAACCATATCACTAAATCACAATATTTCAACTAAGATGTTGGATTATTATTTTTAGTCCCCTGAATATAATTAAGATAATAGAATATTAGAATCATTAATCATTATTCACGTAAAATTAAGTAAAACTATTTAATTTAGGAAAAATCATTATTATATATATATATATATATGGAATATTCGGATTTTAATTGAATTGACCATAATAAAATCTAAATTTGACTTACAATTTAATCGAATATAATATTTAATCATAAATTCTACTTAACTCATTTTAATAATAAATTTGACTCTTTATTTTCCGAACTCGGATTTACCGGCTCTATTGAGAGTCTTACGTGTTAGTCATCCTTTACAGCCGCGCTAGTTCAGTCAAATACGTTTATTTCTATCTCTTTTGAATGAGATGGATTAAATCCCTAGTTTGTAAGTACACAACTGTACTAATAGATTACTTGAAAATTAACAATTATTTTTTAATTAATAAAAAATAACCCACATGTAATACCCGTTGAAATCTTTAGATATTGGACTACAAGTCACGATCCACGCGTAAATAATTAAGGAGAGCAACATATTTTATTCTTTTCTTTTTCCACATTTAAAATCAATTCGATAGAAGTTTAGACAAATTATTGGTAATATTTAATTCCAATTCAACTCTTCACCACTTTCTCTAACTACTATTATTGAGTCTATGACATCCAAGTAACACAAAATCCGAGATTTAGATTGTGTCAAAATTATGGTTGATGGATAGGAAAAGAAATTTAATTACAAAAATTATCTAATTAGATTTTTATTATTTTAGTATTTAATAATTCAGCTTGGTCTACTCGTTAACCAATTGATAAAAAAATGAAAATCTATGAAGAATTAAAGCACATAAATTTTGGTCTCATTAAAAAAATATTTTGACGCTGTCCTTAATCTCGGCTTATTTTTTAAAAAAAAATAATAAAATGACAAAACATCAATTTGTAATTTTAGAAAGGGTGTTCATGGATATAGTAGTTGGTAATTTATTTATTTATTTTTGCATCGTTCTTATATAGATGACATACAATACTACTAAGTACGAATATGTTTGATTATTTTTAACATATATTTTAAAATCTCAGTCCTGAATAATTTATCATCCATCTATTTTTATGTTTTTTTTGAAGAAAAAGATCAAAGTGTAAACTAAGTAAAATTATACCAATTAGTGAATAAAGAAATTTTTTTTATATAAATTTGATCTAGGATAGAAAGAATAGTCAATATTTATGTACATCAATCTAACTTATTAAAAATAAAATTTTTTATAATAATATAAATGAATATAAAGTAAAAAGTACAGAAGTATCCATATAAAAATTTTGTGTAAGAATAAACCGCGTACAAGGCGGGTAACAATTACATAGAAATAGAAAAGGACATGATGGTCATTGTGAACAAGCCATAGTAGCACATGCCATATCTATATCAGTGTGCGTGACCAAGAATAAATATTACTTTGTACTTGAAAAAAGTATCCAAAGGCAAACTAAACGGCGTTTCCACTTTCCGTGTAAGCTGATTTGCATGCACGCACTATAGAACCGAATATTCCACATTTTATACCGTAAATTACGGTAAACCCCTTGTAATTTAATTAATGTTATTCTAAAATTTATAATTTGCTCTTTTATAATTTAAGTCATTTTTGTAAAATGGATAAAAAATTAAAAATTTAATGAATATGTGTAAAAAATTCAAAATACTTGCAACTTTAATACTCATTTATTACTTGAAAAACCCATGCGTCGACAGAGATGGATTGTGTTTTATATTTAAAATACATATTTAATTTTGATTAAAAGTTTTAAATAACTAAAATAACTTTTTATATACAAAAATTTCAACTTTATAACATCCGCTTAACAAAATATAACAATTTTACTTTAATCTAAATCACAAGAGAATAAATTATAAATTTAAAAATCATAAAAGAGTAACATAATCAAATTACAAGGGATTCCTTATAATTTATCTCATTTTATTAGTAGAAATCATAGACTTAGAAACGAATCCAATGATCTTTCTAAAAACATCATTAAATCAATATTATATATACAAAGTGATAAATTATTAATGTGTAATTAAATTTGTCAAAAGAATAAACTAAAGTCAATCAAATATCAAAACTAAGAACCGTTACTATAATTTTCTTAATAAATTAATCTTGAGAAGTAATTTTAAATGTCTAACTTTATAAATCACTCCCCACTACTAGTTATGAAAAATTAGTAGTAATAGAAAGAAAGTAGATTCCGTTAGTTAACATTGACGGTGAGAGGATGGAGAGTTCCGTAGTACGGGGGTAGGTGCAACCAAGGACGAGAGGTAGTTGGGCAGGCAAAAACACACGCAAAGACTCACTCTGTCCCACCCATGACTCCTCCCTCAAAACTTTTGCTTCCCCCCCCCAGAAACATAAATTTAAAATTCTATCTATAAATACAGTCAAGCTCCTGCTACCTGATCGGTTACCACTCTATCTTGCTGTATTTCTCTTTGAAACTCTCTCGCATCTTCTTTCTTTTATTAAAAAGAAAAAAAAAAAAAAAAAAACAACTGCGAGAATTGTATGGCCGCTTATAAATTGCAGAGTACGGGACTGGCCGGTTTGGGAAAGCGATTCTTGAGGCAGATAAACTCCGATTCTTTTTTCTCTCCAGCTTCCTCCTCCTTCCTGCTCAGGTAACCTTCTTTTTCAACATAACTGCTATCGTATATTCATATTATTATGATATGGTATCCATGATTGCTAACTGTTTCAAAATTCCATTTTAATATTACTTGTATACATATGTCCTCTGTATTTCCTGTAAAGTATAGAACCGACTATCTCATGCTCTCACTTTTTTCACGCATTTGGAGTTTCTTGATTTTTTGTTGAGCTTTTGGCGGTCCAAATGTCAATGTTATAAGATGCAGCTTTTTTTCATAAATCTTAGAAGAAACTACTATAAAGGTGGGATCTCTTTCTTTTTTTTTTTTTTTTTTTTTTTGCGGAGCTTTCCCCGATCTTCTTACTGGCTGCTGCTAGCCTTTCTCCTTTCCTATAGATGAAGAAAAAGAATTTTTTTTTTTTTAAAAAAAAAAAAGAAAGAAAAACATTTCCTCTAGATGATGAAGAAAATTAATAAAAAAAAAAAAAGGAATATGAGATTTTTTTTTTTTTCTTTTTTGCGCTTGGTCTTTAATTTGGAATCCCATTTTGGGGAAATGTCTAGGTTTGGTTTTAACTTAACCTAAATTCTTTTTATATTGGCCGGTCTTACAAGTAATTCGTCTGTTTGCCATGGATTTGCGTGGTTGTTGTTGAGAACTTGAGACCATCCTACCAATAAAATAAGCAATAATGGTTCTTTACATAAAAATATTTATTTATTCTCCAGAAAACGGATAAGGACAACTCTGTAGCTAATGTGTCAAGGCCCAACGCGGGCCCAAACAAGTTATCCACCCCACTGTAATCCACCTTTGGCGAAAGATAGTTGATTTTGATAATGACAATTTTTTAAAAAAAAATAAAATAAAATAAAATTCTTGCTGTCTACCTTAAGTTTTAACGAACTATTACATTACCATTATTGTATCATTGACTTCATAGCCTTGTTACTACAAGTTTGTATCTTAAAAGTATAAGTGTATAATATGGTATTTAAATGGTATATATGGTCCTGATTTAAGGGTGAAAAAGACAAATCTAGGGGCAGTTATATTAGTTGATTTATCACCAATCTCGGGGTGCCCAAAATTAGAAGGCGATTGATGTCATCAGTAAAATGAAAGAGTCCTCTTAGTAGGAAGATTAGGACAGCCGAACAATGTAGGGATGGCTGAATTTGCCAGGGTTGCTGAGAAGGACAATTTAATCTTTATAGGTTCAAAGTGTAAATTTCTTGTTAGTAAGGACAGGAAGGTGATATTTGTTGTATTCATGGGCCCTGCTTTATTTGTTTTCTTTTAGAAAGCCCATCCACTTTTCTAGTGGTAGTGGATTATAACTCTTTGAAAGATGATAAAAAACATTTGTGCAGGAAACATGGGGTCTTCTGCCCCCTCTTCCGCCCCCCTTCTTTTTTGTTTTTATTTTTATTTTTATTTTTATTATTGAAATAGTGAACTTAGGTATCAGTTAATCTGTTGTCTGCCTCTCACTGTGGGCAAAGTGGTTACATACACAATTCATACATCAGCCAAAACTTGAAAAACGAAAAAGTGGACGACTTATTTGTGCCCGGAGGTGCTACCATGCTGGAAGCAGCTACTTTGTTTAAGTGCTACAATCCTTAGGACCCTTCAAGGAAAACAATATGGTTTATGGTTAGGTAATGAGTTGTTTCTTAATATTGTGATGCCTTTGAAGCATACATGCGTTTCATACAATTCCTTTTCTTTTTCTTTCCCCATCCATATCGCGATCTTGACTCTAATACATTAAGGCAATTTCCCGAGTCGAGATCTCAATATAAGAACAATTGAGATAGCGACTCTAATATATTAAGACTGTCTTTTATAGTCGAGATCGCGATATGGAGAGTTTGATATCGTGATCTCGACTCTCTTCTCAGCATTCTTCATTTTTTCCATTATTGCAATTTGGTCTTTTGAGTTTTGTGCATTCCAGTTCCAACCTCTAATTTTGACCTGCATAATATTAACATCATTAAGCAATTAATTGAACTAAAAATTTTCCATCCGAATGAAAACTTATCATATTTAATGAAGAACAGAAATACAAACACATATGAAAGAAATTAACCAAAGTCTTCAATTACTAACCCAAAATTTGGGATTTAAACTATCAAAATGCTATAATTTAAAGGAAAATAACTCTAGTTTACTAGAGTTATCAGGTACTATGGTATAAGAGAATTATTTGCTACTGGAAATTGTTGGATTTGTAACAATAAGTATCCAGCTGTTGGTTTGGTAGTGAGTTTGTTAACTGGTTGGGGTTGATATCTATATCATTGGAACTTAGATTATTAATCGAAATCTGGATAAATGCAGGAGGACTGTTCACGTGTCAGTGTATGATAAGAACCCAGAGGAACACGTTAGGCCAACTGTGGTACCAGATTATGTAATCCAATCAGGGTCAGAGGAGTACTGGGCTCCACACCCTCAAACTGGGGTGTTTGGCCCGTCCACTGAGCAGCAGAACCCTCTCGCCTCAGTTGTTAATGTTCCCGAGGGCTAGAAAAAAGAGTCTGTGCTGGAGCAGAAGGCATTTTTCCGCCCCCTTGAGGATTTGGAGAAGCCTCCACCTCAGCCTTGAGTTGCAAAAGAAGCTATTTATCTCATAGTCCTTCCTCTGTGTGATATGAGGCTAGAGGATACTGAAGGACTGCAGAAGATTAGTGTTGTATTGATATTAAGCAAGTACTGTCCATCTATAATATACTAGTGTTTCTGTGTTCAGCACCGGACGATGTATGATTGTAGTGCTGTATCTTGTGTATGCTTGTTAGTTTTCATGTTTGATATGGAAATATGGATAATAACATGTTTTGTTGTTCATAAGCGTCGGTCGATTTCGTGTTTTCACTTTTCAGTCTGGTAGGACTAGACCATATCCAACTAGTTTAATTACAAACATTCAACTAGTTATAATCAGTTTGCTGCATTTCAGATAAAAATCATCCTCCTACGGAATACAGTAATAATACAGTGGGAGGCATGTGAAGAAGCACTTGAATTGGCATTATCACACTTTCCGGCCAGAACACCCCATTGCCAGAAAAATTGTGTCTAGTCTGGCAGAGATTTGAATTAGATATAAAGTTTTCTGTTTCACATTTTATCCTATTTTTTATCTCACTATTTAATAGACTGTCAAGATTTAATTCGTGTGATAACGTGACAAGGTGTGAGACAAAATATGACAAAAAAATCCTTTTAACTTCTTATTGACACGAAATAATACACTACTATAAATCAAGAAGTCGGATTCCTGATTGACTACACGAGTCCATGGCATTCTTGCTCCAGGTTAAAGGTTTTCAGCTAAATAAAAGGCCAATGGTAGAAAAAGCAAAATTGCTAAATTAGATAGCTGCAAGTATTCCATTTCCACATCCAAACTCAAATGGGTTCCAGAGGGAAGCTCAACATCCCTTGGGCCAAGTGGGCTAGTATCCAGGACAACACCCAGAGGGCCCATGCGTCATTTTTTAATTAGATAATACTCCTAG
Organism: Cinchona pubescens; assembly: GCA_025175665.1. NCBI lineage: Eukaryota > Viridiplantae > Streptophyta > Magnoliopsida > Gentianales > Rubiaceae > Cinchona > Cinchona pubescens. The sequence goes on from JANKKI010000014.1 coordinate 360,648, forward strand.
CCCAAGGTGGTTATATTGATAAGAAGAAGAAAATGTAAACACAGTTGTTAATTAAAGGGCCTTTTTGTTTTGTGTGCCAGGTCTATTATAGTACGTACAAGGTTTCGGGCTGGGTCCATTATCTTTTGTGGACTATATATTTCTTTTCAAAACCTTCTTATAAGGCCCAAAGAAACCTTCAAAAAACCCGTCTTGGTTAGTAGGGTTTTTGATTGGGAAGGGCCTATATAGAATGCCGTCGCGCGCCCCCCCCATCCTCGGAGAAGAAGGGCTAGTTGCAGCAGCCAGTTACTCATTTATCGCCGCCACCGCCGTCTGCATTTAGCTTTCCCTGGGTGGTTTTCTTCATCTCTCTGTAATTATTATCTTACTATTTTGAATATTTAATCGGAGAAAACGGCTCTTCTTCGAAAAGTTGTGGCTAGATATGAAAATAGTTTGATTTACTTTTTGGTTGTCTTACGTCTCTGGATTTGTTCTTTCGTTGAAGATTGATGGTTGTTTTGGTGAAATATTAGTTACCTCGAGAATTTCGCGACTGTTTGCTAATGAAATATTATACTACGTACTAATTATGTTGTGCTTTAATTCCATCTAGGATGTAATATAATTAAGATATTGTTTTTTTCATTTTCTTTACATATTAGTTAGTGATCGTTAAAATTGACCATTGATATATCAAGATGTATATATATTTTTTTGTTAAATAGCAAGTCTATAAAAATTTTGTTTATAATTCGGTTAGCATATGGTATGGCTGCATGATCCCTGTATACAAGTATGTCAGTGATTTGTTGTGATTGTTAACTGCATGATACATGGTTGGGTCAGTTTTATGTGTGGTTTTTCTGCGTTATTGGGTTTTTTAAGAGATTTCTTTCGTGCTCATATATTGTTTGAAGTTTACTTGTTGTGTCATTGTCAACTTGTCCATTTGCTGTATGCCTTTCTGCTGCTGGAAAACTAATGCCTAATTGTAATAGGATGAGAATATTAGTTTTGCCTTTTCTTACCTGTAATTCACATGGACATAGTCAATGCTACGGAATGTGCATTTCTTTAGGTTAACTCTTTATTTACTTAAAAAAAACTATATTGTTTAGTTAGTTTTGACTTTTTTTTTTTTTTTTTTTTTTGGGTTATTAACTTTAGAAGTTGCTTTATTCTGTAGGTAAGTTATGGTTAAGCATAACAATGTTGTGCCTAGTGAGCACTTCAGAAAGCACTGGCAAAATTATGTGAAGACTTGGTTCAACCAACCTGCTCGCAAGACCAGGAGAAGACATGGTTTGCAGTTCCTTGTCATTTTCAGTTTTCCTTTCAGAAGAGGATTTCTTCTGCCAAACTTACTTTTTGCTGCAGTTTTGTTCTGCATTTTATCATGCGATTGATGTTTGAATTTTTTTTTTTCTGTTTTACAGCTAGGCAGAAGAAGGCTGTGAAAATCTTTCCCAGACCCACTGCTGGACCTCTTCGTCCTATTGTCCATGGGCAGACGTTGAAGTACAATATGAAAGTCAGAGCTGGTAGAGGCTTTTCTCTGGATCTGGAGCTCAAAGTGAGTTCCCAGTAATATTTCAAGTATATGGATTTACACGAATGTTTTTTAGATCTAATAGCTGTCTGCTTTATAACAAACTAGGCTGCAGGAATTCCTAAGAAACTTGCACCAACTATTGGTGTTTCAGTTGATCATCGACGTAAAAACCGGTCCTTGGAAGGTTTTCAGGCTAATGTTCAGCGACTCAAGACTTACAAGGCCAAGTTGGTTGTCTTCCCAAGACGTGCTCGTAAATTCAAGGTAAGATTGACCAACTGAACATCCTTTTAAAAGTGTCATACCACATCTTCAATCCTTTTTTTATCTAGTGAAGTCCTTTACATTTAGCTTCTTTGTTTGCAGGCTGGTGATTCTGCTCCTGAGGAGTTGGCGACAGCCACACAAGTCCAAGGTGCTTACTTGCCCATTGTTTGCGAGAAACTATCTGTGGAGCTTGTTAAGGTAACAGAAGAGATGAAGTCATTTAAGGCCTATGACAAGCTGCGATTGAGAGAGGATGAATGAGCGCCATGTTGGTACTAGGTTGAAGAAGGCCGCTGAGGCTGAGAAGGAAGAGAAGAAATAGTGATGCCAATGTTGCTTTGTTGGTTGCGGTTCTATTGTTGGACTTGTTTTGGAACAGTAATAGTGGCAATTATTATAATGTCTGTCATCAATTACGTGTAGGCCTTTCTGGTTAAGTTCTTGGATCTTGATTTCAATTCTGATCCTAGGCAAATACATATCAGAGTTGCTTAAGCCTGCTTTAATCAGTTTTTCTGGTGGAGGCTAGACTCCCGGACTATGGAGCATAAAATTCATGTACTGTTCATTACATTATCAATGATATTTCTAATGTCGGCTGTTATTTTGATATTGCCTGAAGAATTTTGGGAACAGTGAAATATGGAGTGGTACATGTACAATAGAAAGTAGGGCAAGGAGAGAACATTTGGTGGCTCAATCTCGTGAAAATCTCAATCTTAAAACTGGATGAAGATGGGGTGGTTCTTCAGATGTATGTACAATAAAGTGAGGGAATGAATTGACGTACTTAAAGTTGGATTTTTAAAGCCGACTTCAGATTATTATGAACTTTAGGAAAGTGAAGGAGTGCAGCCTTAAAAGTAAAATTTTGGAAAGTTTCTAAAACTGGGCATTGTAGTGGGTGGTTAGTTTCGTATTCTTGAAAGGATTTGGATGCTAAATCACAGGATCCCGGACACTTATTTAAGGACCCTCTCTCGTTCTACTAATTTCCAGTTGTTGAAAATTAACTTTAATTTGGTCATTGCGTCACCCATTGAATATGATGGAGGAGGAGTTGAAGTTCTTGCAGTTGAGGACCAAACTCAAACAAGTTATCAGGCAGCAGATGAGGAATCTTGACGATCATAAAGCTGCTGCTGTGAAGAATGATGATTATGGTTGTTTCTTTGGACCACGGGAGCCTGCTATTGCTCCAAGATTGCTCCAAGAAAGCACCTTATTTCTACTCGATCAACTTTCCAACAAGCCTCAGCCGCAAACCACAGCAGCAAGTGCAACAATCATGGCTCAATAATTAATAAGGCTCAGTTGCTTAGAGTTGTGCGAGACTATTCTTTTCTTTCATCCGACGATCCTGCTCATCATGTCCCTACCACTACCACTACCACTACGAGTTCGTGTCATCAAAACGTCGTCCGTGGTGTCTCCGGCTCTTCTGTCCCTTCGGCTGCTCCACCTGTCCAACAAGTCATCAAGGAGTCGTCGTCACTTTCCGATCATATGAGGAGGAAAGAGGGTTCAAGTTTTCTTGAACCCACTTGCAGCAGGCAAAGGCAACGCTGCTGTCTGCTGGAGACTCCTGAAAAATTGGCTTCTAATGGTCAGCCAAAGGGGGTTCCACTTCAATCACTATCAGGAACCAAAGACAAGAAGGGCGCCGCTGCCCATGCAAAGACTATTACTTGTTCATCAGGTCCTTCTTCTGCAGTTAGGCCAGAGGGGGTTCCAGTTCCAACACAAGTAGGATCCAAATGAGAAGAATAAGGCGGCGGCGGCAGCAAAGACTGCTTGCAATCCTAGCAGCCGCAGCATGATCAATAACAGCAGAGCAGAAAACACGAAACTAAGAAGTCCTCCTCCTGCTGTTGCTGCAGTTTCAAAGAAATCCACAGCAGGAAAGCGAGAATGCCGATCACTACTATATTCTGCAGGCAACCCAAACCAAAAGAGTCCCAGGCCCCTGAACGGATCACAGTTATTGTCAAAGAAGGCGCCCCAACCAAAGGAGCAGCAAATTAGGAGGAATTCAGCTCGGCCCGGAACCTCTCAACAGCGTCACCCCAAACGGAACAAACCTACTACTATTGCTCGTAATCATGTTACTACTAGAAGAAGACGACATCACAAGGAGGAGGAGGAGAGCGCTGGAGCCATTAGCAGCATTATTAGAAATATGTTCGGGTATGATCCAACCAAGTATCATGATCACGACAACTACGATCCATGTATGGAGGTTGCTTTTCAAGATATATGGTTCAGAGGGAGGAACGCAGAAGTGCCAAAATTGCAAAGAAAGAGGACCAGGAAGAGCTTATCAAGATTGTTGCTGAACAAAGTAGACATCGCTTGGAGAAAGAGGCTGCCCCCCAAGAAACGCAAGCTCGCACACTCTTGAATCATCTCAATTTACTGTAAATATAATCCACATGCTTTTTCCCCGTGAGAATCAGATATTAACTTTTCTAGTTAAAGGGATTAATTAATTGAGAAAGAGCAACAAGGATATGATCGAGTCACCCAATTTTTTGATTCATGATTCGTTGGTTTTTTTTTTTTTGGCTAGGAATCATGATTCATTCTTTCTACTACAAACTAATACGTATATACTATATGTTGATTATTAACTCCACAAGGAGGGTCATTATTCTGTAGTTAACATCTTCTCACTGGTCAGTCTTTCATCATTGAGAATAATACACCTAACTTCGAAGTTTCAACCGCCATTCCTATCCTATTAACGGTCTTTCAAAAACTTTGAATAGTAACCGACACCCACATCTATCTAAAACAAATGCACGTCCCAGAATCCCACAACCAGGTAGTTCTTTGCTAGTCAACAAGTCTTGGAACTCAAAATCCCAAAACATTCGAGTAGTTCTTTGCTAGTGCCGAGTGACTAGCATAGTCGTTATATGTGGATCATCCATACAGTAGTTGAACCCATCTAGGATGAGATTTTCATTTTAGTTTGCCCGTCCCAAACGATTGGACGTTTACTAGGAATTAAGAACTCATCTTCGTCCATCGATAACTCATGGCGGGCGTGGGCAGTATTGGATCTCTAAGGCATAGTTTTGCAGAAAGAAGCAAAGAAAGATTGCTGGTAGCCTCCCGCAAAGATTATTCTTATTCAGAACTGGAATCCGGGCTAGGCGGAATAGGAATGGGGAGAAGAGGAGGAGGAAGAGAAGGCTGTTTATGTGGGGCTTTCTATTGGATTCAAGATCAGTTGTCCAACTTCTGCAACAATGTCAAACAAATCTACCGCCAAGGCCTACGAAATGGGTCGCTCTGATCCCAGAAAGATCGTGTTCGCAGTTAAGATGGGGCTGGCTCTCTCCCTCGTTTCACTCCTCATCTTCTTCAAAGAACCCCTTAATTACATGGGTCAGTATTCCATCTGGGCCATCCTCACTGTTGTGGTCGTCTTCGAATTCAGCGTAGGTACATTCAAGTATTATTACTACGTCATCATCTGCTTTCTGCTTTCTGCTTTCTTTTCCCTCCTTATAATTAATACTACTAGTATTCAATTCCCGACAATTTCCTTTTTAGTGTAAAAATCAAAACTTTTTACGGTGTTGCTTCTCTGGAAACTTTTGGATTTGTGATTGATTTGATACTTCATCCTGTGTTGTGTGTGCAGGGGCTACATTCAACAAAGGATTTAATCGTGCATTGGGGACATTATCAGCTGGAGCCTTAGCTCTGGGAATTGCTGAGTTATCACTTTTAGTTGGCAAATTTCAAGAAGTTATAATTACGCTATTGTCTGCATCTTCATCGCAGGTTCGCCTTATTATCATTCCAATTTCAAGAAACTACTATATAAAGTTCAGTACCTAATGCCAACTATTCCTACAAAAACGAAATGCCTTCTTTATATGGCAATATATATTTAAGATTGTCTAAATGGACTTCAGGGTCTGTTGCAAGCTACTTGAAATTGTTCCCAGCAATGAAACAATATGAATATGGGTTCCGGGTGTTCCTGTTGACTTACTGTATCGTGTTGGTTTCTGGGACTTCACAATTTTGGAAAACTGCTGTTTCTCGATTGCTGCTTATTGCAGTTGGAGCTGGTGTTTGTGTGATTGTTAATGTGTGTGTTTACCCCATTTGGGCTGGTGAAGATTTGCACAAGTTGGTCGTCAAAAATTTTAGGGAAGTATCCACTTCTTTGGAAGGTGAGGAATTTTAATGCCTATTCAAAGATTTTATTTTATTTTATTTTCTTCAAAAAAAGAAAAAAAAAAAGAACTTATGTTAGTAGTCTCGAGGTTTGTGCATTTGAGATGATACATACTCCACTTATACCTGCAAGCTTTTCTGTAGGCTGTGTCAATGGATATGTGCAATGTGTTGAATATGAAAGAATACCATCCAAAATTTTAGTCTTCCAGGCTTCTGATGATCCAATGTACAGTGGATACAGAGCTGCTTTGGAGTCCTCTAGCAAAGAGGAGTCTCTGGTATGCCTATATTTCAACTAGTGTTTCTCTTAACAAGTGACACTTGTCAAGGGACTATAATTGTGACTTGGGTCTTTCTTTTACAGTTAGGTTTTGCAATTTGGGAACCACCTCATGGCCCATACAGAATGTTCAAATATCCTTGGGGTGATTACGTTAAAGTTAGTGGTTCACTAAGGCATTGTGCATTCATGGTCATGGCAATGCATGGGTGTATACTTTCAGAAATACAGGTGATTCTTGTCTCTCTCTGCATATTTTTCGGGCTAGCTAGACCAAGCATGCCTGTGCCTTAGGTGATCACAAGTTGCCAAACCCTTGCAGGCCCCTAATTGCCCACAAGCACCTCAATCCTGCATGAACTCCTGTCCGACTTGCCCCCCATCATGGACTTGAAAAAGTATCTAAGTAACTGCTTTAGTCTTTCTGGTTTCTTCAGGAGTATCTCATAGAGTCAAATAACAAACCGAGGCTTCCTTGTGGCGTGATAAAGAAATTATTTGTCTTTTTACAACAAAAAATATATTCTTACGGTTTGAGGGGTGTGGAAGAACCCATTTCAACTGAAATAGTATGACCAATTATCCTCATGGAAATACCCATTTAAAGCAAAGGCCTCTAATAACTAATGAAACGAAGAAGGCTGTCAGTACTAATTAAGATGCTTCATTTTTTGGCACATTTTCATCTTGAAGATTAGTCCAAAAAAAGGGAAGGTGCCAATTTCTATTTTTCTTCCACTACTACAGATATAAGGCAGGTCAAAGCAATCCGAATACTCGTACTCATCCATTGCGTTGTTTTTAATTCTTTCTGATCTTTCTTTTTTCAAGTTTTGTGCACTCCAATACTTGAAAGACCTTCATTTCAAAATCTTACCTGCTTTGACAATCATTTCAAAATTATGTATATGTAGTTACATGTGTATTTAAAGTCATGATGTATGTCCCTGCATGAATACTTGGCATATCTTTACATGAATTGTTTCATCATCAATTTTCTAGTTTCTCTGCATTTTTTACGGGGCTTTTCAAATTGCTATAGGGGGGAGTAACCTTCTAACATAGTCTCTTGAGTGTTTGAGAACTTGTCCATCACATGCCATAACAGACTCTCTGTAGTGGTTCTGTGAGTTCTATGGACATTAAAGAAACAAGGATCTGTGTGCATTTTACGAGGTCAGCAAATTAATACTTTTATTGATTATTTCACATAGTTTTGCTCTTTCCTTTCTTGCCTGCTCCCTACCAGCCATCATTTGCTTATCCTCTTAAGACAAACAGATGTATACACATCTTATGCTACCACAGAATAACAATTTAAAATTTTTTTCAGGCTCCGGCAGAACTAAGACAGGTTTTTAAGAATGAAATTGAGAGAGTTGGGACGGCAGGTGCTCAGGTGTTACGAGAGCTTGGAGACAAAGTAGAAAAGATGGAAAAGCTAAGCCCTGGAGACTTACTTGATGAAGTGCATGAGGCTGCAGAACGGTTACAATTGTTAATTGATCAAAAATCTTACCTGCTGGTCAAAGCTGAGAGCTGGGAAAGTGGAAAACGACCAAGTAAATTTGAAGATGTGGAGCAATTACAAGAACTGAAGGACAATGAACATAAGCCAAAAGTTATACATTCTATCAGTGAAACAAATCTCAATCTAAACTCAGCTCAGACGCTACGAAATTGGGATTCACAAAACCCAAACCCAGGCCTCCATCTCTCTGTTCCTCAATGGAATTCTTCAGAAGATGTGTTACGACAGCAGAGAATGTGGTCTTCACAACTCTCAGTCCTTGGTGATACTATTCCTAATGAACGTGAAGTCATGGACATATGAAAGTGCAAGCGCATTGTCATTGGCAACATTTACTTCCTCCTTGATTGAGTTTGTTGCTAGGCTTCAGAATATTTTACACTCATTTGAGGAACTTAGTGAGAAGGCCAAGTTCAAAGAACCAATTGTTCATCCAACTGATACAAAGGAGCCGCTAAGTGTCTGGAGAAGGCTTCTCAAATGCATCAGCTTCAACAACTGAGTTTGTTTGGTCCGAAAGTATATGCTCAAATACAGGTAAGCAATGCTGTGAAATTGGTCCTCCACGATCCCAAGTAAGCATTGCTGGTATAAGCAAGGACAAGAAAAAATAAATTTTTGATTTCTTCCTATTTTCAATTTGGGCAAAAAAATTTACTCTGATACGATTTGTTTGTCCTACCTTGCATCTTTCTAAGACCAGTTTAACACAAAATACTGATAATCCACGTGATAGTGTACATGAGATGGGATGGTAGCTACATAACAAAAGAATTTTAGGATAGGTTTGCGCTTGTGGTGGTAGTCATTGTTACTGGCTCATGTTTACCAGTTATTGGCTTGCTTATCCTATCAAGATGGGGAATGTGAACAATCTGCATTCTATCAGAATGTGATCCCCCCTCCTTGTATCCATCTGCTCTTCTTTGAATCTCTTGTTCTCTTTTGTGTAATAGCCCAAGGCAATAAGGCTTGCCGGAATCTGTTCAGTTTTCTAGTGCGCAGCATGACTTTGCAAATGTTCAGAGTCGAATCAAAGAATAATTGGCTGAAGGAAAAAAAATGAGATTACGATGAGATTGTCTCATCATTACTACTACCTATCTCCATAATTTTGGAAAACAGTTGGCAAACAGTTGGCTGATGAGTACGAGTTGGTTCTTAGAAAAGACGAGTTTTTATGGTTCCAATAATCCAGAAATAAAATAATAAAAAATAAACACAACTTAGTTTTAATTTCCAAAAAATTCTCACGAGAGAACAAAAAAAAACTTACTGCTATTATTATAAAAGAAAAAGATTTGCGACAAAGTCACAAATTTGAGAAAGTCACTCCACGTGTCAATACTATCAAACCCGAGAAGTTAAAAGTAGAGGAATGCAAACTATGAATTTTCTGCTCATTGTCTCGCAATCGAATAGGAGAAAATTACATTTGTTTGGATCAAACAACTTTACCAGGGCAATTACCAGAGGAACCTTCGTTTACATTAAATTTTCTCATTAAGGTTCAGAAGATTTCCTGTAATTATAACCCGTAACACTGCACGAATCATGAATAAATAAATTAACATGATATGAGTAACACGGATTGCTTAAAGGAAAAGATCAAGGAGTACTTGCACCCCAAATAAAGCATGTGCTAAACTAATCTTTTTCCTAATATTCAGCACTTGCGGAAAACCTCGGGAATTAGAAGAAGGGGAAATACAAATCACAGGAAAATGAGAAGATGGAGACATTGATACCTGAGATTAGCAACTAATCCATTTTGGTTGCAGTCCAATAAACCAAAAGTCATGCTAGCCAAAAATACATCCAAAAGTTCAAAGACTAACTTTTGATGGTATCCTGGCGGATCTAAGATCTTGTGAAGAATTACGGTGACAGGGCCCCTCTTGAAACATTAAACTGGTTCTAGGTTTCTAGCATATAGCTGCAGCACTAGGCTTCATTGGATTTTCTTCTTTTACGTCTATTCTTCATCTTCCGTTTTCTCTTGCCTACTTTATTATGGTCTCCATCCACATTATCCTGCAGCTTTGTTACAACTTTATTATGGTCTCCATCCACATTATCCTGCAGCTTTGTTACAACTTTATTATGGTCTCCATCCACATTATCTTGCAGCTTCGTTACAACTTCATTATGGTCTCCACCCACATTATCTTGCAGCTTTGTTACAGAGTTCTGTGATTTATGTCTATTATGGTCTCCATCCACATTATCCTGCACCTTTGTCACAACTTTATTATGGTCTCCATCCACATTATCTTGCAGCTTCGTTACAACTTCATTATGGTCTCCATCCATGAAATCAGAATGCAATGTAACATTATCTTGCAGCTTCGTTACAGCTCCATTATGGTCACCATTCACATTATCTTGCAGCTCTGTCACAGAGTTCTGTGATTTACGTCTCTTCTTCCGGTTCCGTTTCCTCTTACCAACTTTATTATGGTCTCCATCCACATTATCTTGCAACTTAGTGACAACTTTATTATGGTCTCCATCCACATCATCTTGCAGCTTCGTTACAACTGCATTATCGTCTCCATCCACATTATCTTGCAGCTTTGTTCCAGAGTTCTGTGATTTACGTCTATTCTTCATCTTCCGCTTCCGTTTCCTCTTACCAACTTTATTAGGGTCTCCATCCACATTATCTTGCAGCTTCGTTACAAATTCATTATGGTCTCCATCCACATTATCTTGCAGCTTCGTTACAGCTCCATTATGGTCACCATTCACATTATCTTGCAGCTCTGTCACAGAGTTCTGTGATTTACGTCTCTTCTTCCGGTTCCGTTTCCTCTTACCAACTTTATTATGTGTTTCCATCCACATTATCTTGCAACTTAGTGACAACTTTATTATGGTCTCCATCCACATCATCTTGCAGCTTCGTTACAACTTCATTATCGTCTCCATTCACATTATCTTGCAGCTTTGTTCCAGAGTTCTGTGATTTACGTCTATTCTTCATCTTCCGCTTCCGTTTCCTCTTACCAACTTTATTAGGGTCTCCATCCACATTATCTTGCAGCTTCGTTACAACTTTATTATGGTCTCCATCCACATTATCTTGCAGCTTTGTTACAACTTTATTATGGTCTCCATCCACATTATCTTGCAGCTTTGTTACAACTTCATTACGGTCTCCATCCACATTATCTTGCAGCTTTGTTACAACTTCATTACGGTCTCCATCCACATTATCTTGCAGCTTTGTTACAGAGTTCTGTGATTTACGTCTATTCCTCGTCTTCCGGTTCCGTTTCCTCTTACCAACCTTATTATGGTCTCCATCCACATTATCTTGCTGCTTTGTTATGTTGATAATGTTGCGACTTCATTATGGTATCCGTCCACATTATCTAGCAGCTTTGTTGCAGGGTTCTGTGATACAAGCTGGTGAGCCAATTTCGTAAGGCAATGCCCAGAGACCGCCTTTCGGGGAATGCGCCTTCAAAGGAAAAAAATGACAACTCAAATTTCTAAAAGTGCAAAGATGTACAAAGAACAGAATCGTGGATTTAATGGAAGTAGAGGATAATTGTAATGCCTCTAGGCAATAACATTAAAGCAATGGCATAAACAACTAGGTAGATCATATTATTTGGATCAGTACATGATAAAGGAGTCGGTGCTAAATCATGAATTGAACCCCAATTATCTAATTTCTCAATAATGCTGAAAGTATACTACAAACTCCCCCTCTCTTCCCTCCCTCCTTGAAAAAAACCTATAAAAGAATAATTTTCATGTGATCTATGACTGGAAGATTTCACACAGAAGTTACAATATACAATTTAAATAGTACGTGTTCGTGTTGTGTGCATGCGCACGCAATTGTGTGTGTGTGTGAGGGAGAGAGAGAGAACGGAAAAGAAGCATGGGCGCTGGGAGATGTAGTTGCAAACTCTCACCTTTGAGAAAAACTATGTTGAATGATGGATGTTTAAAAAAAAGGATCCTCACATTTTCATGTACTATATGACATATAGATTCCATCAATGAACCAATTTGATATTCCATGACAGAAAGATTTCACACAAAAATGACCAATGACCATATACAATTTAAATACTCACGTTCTTTTTTTTTTTTTTAGTGAGTGAGAGTGGAAAAGAAGCATTAGTGTTGGAATTAGTTGTTCAGTTGCAGACTCTCACCTTTGAAAAATCCTATTTCGACCGACAAATGTCTTCTCATGCCACAAGATGGGAGGCGGCTGGATATCATGTTTGCTCACGGACTGGTGGAGTATAACGCACATGTTAAGCAAGATAAAATCTTTAAAAACAGCATATAACTAAAAAAGAAAACACGAAAAAAAGTAGTGGGGAAGGAAATGTAAGCTAGCTTCCGATCATCTGGTAGATGGCACTCTGTATGGAAAGAGAAGTAATAGCTAAAATGGTTGCTATTTTAGGGTAGAAATGTCTCGTTATGCTCACCATGAAAAGATAAGTCCGCCTACAAATTCAACCCTAACTGGTGGTTTTCTCTTTTGAATCAGGAGCATTTGCCCATGATCGTAAAAGCAATTGTATAGGGAAGAATTCTTCGAGCAAGAAAAATTAACCTTGCTGAAGTACCTCCTCTATTTGATTAAGTCATTGGCAAGGCAGGCAAACCAGTCAGAGTCACAAACAAATGGATATACAATTTTATGTGCCTTGATATATTTAAACCTGTAAGCTATCCTAGAAAAAGAGACGACAGATTTTATTGGTTTGTTAGTGTAGGAGATTCAACCATATGAAGCAAGATTTAGAGCTGGCAACTACTGAGCAATTAAATACAAAGCAGGCTCTTAACAAAAGTTTCATACCTTTTCACGCACTATTACTCCTTTTCTAAAGGAGATTTTTGCTATGTGAGGATGGAACAGTGGGGGTTTGTAGAAGATGGACCTGTGAAAAGGGAAAAAGGTACCCATCATGAGATATCTACACAGTAGTGCTGATTATTGAACTTCTCTGAATACCACATTGAAAAGTTACATACACTACTTCATTATTTGTTATCAACTCCATGTCATCAATTGGTGAATAGATGTCTACAGGACAGACAGGCCTATCAGAGATGTACATGTATCCATTCATTCCATCACTGCACAAAAACATCAGTTATCAGAGTGAAATACAGTATCTTTATGCTTGTAGGCAATATACAGAATACTAATCAATCAGCACATATTGTTCCAGAGATGGAAGATGAAAAGCTAAATGAAAACATAAGGTAAAAAATCACAAACAGCGGAATGTATAAAAGGATTGGATATCCTAGAACTTCGGTAGAGCTTTGATTACAAATTTATGTCACCATTCTGGAAATCGTATATCACTTGGCTACCAGAGTTCTCTTAAGAAAATATTTCAGACAAGATAAAGGTGTCCTTGGACAAGGAAACAAGCTCAGAATCAAAGACTGATGGGATTACATTAGAAAGGGGTTAACAAGTAAGAATCGAGGAGGATGTTAGACAGGTTACTAGTGCATACGAAAATATAAAGTTTCTGAACTGGTCATATGGCTCCTAATGCAGTACTCAAACATGTTATCAACCCAGAAAATATAGTCCCATGGAATATTTATTATTTTTCAAAAGTCCTTTAAGTAGCAGCCACATCCATATAAAAGTGGCATGTCATCTGAACAGAGCCTCCGGTGCTGTATGCAGTATGCAGAAGTCTTCGTGCTGAAGCATGAAGATTTTAACGGTAGTCTACCTTATTTAGGGCACTCCGTGAGCTGAAGATTCACTTCATCCATTCCAGATAGAAGAAGAGAAAAAATAATAATAATAATAATAATTGTAGTTATTATTTTCAACAGTAAGCTGTTCGCTGGTGATTCTGTACCTGAGTCTCTTATACACAAAACTCAGGTTCAATTTTTCTTTTCACTTTAGCCTGCGGCAACTTTGGATTAGATTTGTTGTGCTTGCAGAAGGAAAAGATCTTAGCAGCCAAAGGATGTGATATGTGGACAAATAGTACTTCAACACCCAAACTGTTTCTCCGTTTTTCTTCATCCTAAATCAGAATAATATAGTTCAGCATCTATAGAGCATATACAGGTAACACAGAAACATTTTGAATACTCCACAGCAGAAAGTTCACCCCAGCACAACTGCTGCTTTATGGGTGACATGTTTTAATCAACAGTCGTCCTACCATTTCTGCGTGCAGCACAAATTAACACTGATTACGACACTATTAGTATTCAGTATATACAGACCAAAACTTACTGTCAATGTATGTTCCACTTTTTCAATCTCTGACAGAAGGCGCAACTCGTTGATGAACGGTAATTTACACACTGCCTGCCAAAACACGAGGAAACTGAAGTGAACCAAGCTGCCTGACCAAAGCTTCAATTAAGAGAGAAGATTTGATTCCAGGTAGACAATTCAGTAATGCATTTTACACATTCAACTGCGGCTGATCATGGTCGCATTAAAGTCTGTTTCTGGAATTGTAACTTATGATTTTAGGGCCTTATAGAATGTCATCTCCTCTTTCTTTCCATTTATCATTGCTCCCTCTTGAGAGGAGATGAAGGTTCAAGACACTCAGGGTTAACATTACTCTCGCATTAAGCCATTCATCAATTAAAAAATAACACCTATTCATAGAGAAAGTAGAATAACTGCAGCACAGAGCATATTAATTAAACCATACCTGCCAGGCGTGTCTTTTTCCATTCATGTCGAGTTCAAAATCTATATAATATAACTTCAATCAGTTTTGCATAAGGAATACAAATCAAGGAGGAAAGATTTATTATTTATGTCACAGAAATGACCATACCACTAGGATAGAAATCTAAAATAGGAGATGCTGGATCTGTCATTAACTTTCTGTAAAAGAGTGGAAGTGCCTGTTCTTGCACTAAATGTTCAATAAGTCAGATGCTAATCTCGAAGGTTATTAGGACATGTACACATGAAATAAAAATTCAGTCATAAACCTTGCAGCAGGAAGAACTGCCATTAACTGATCAAAGGGCTTGAACGGTTTTCCGAGATTGAAATTTATTTCCAAGTGGTGAAGGCCATGAAAATCTGATGCAAATGGAGCATAGTGATAAGGATAAAACCTGCAGATCAGATTTTCTTAGTCAATTCCCATAGGGATACAAAGTTCAAAGCAAAAACACCAACACTTTGTTCCTTAAAATATGTTAATGGCACGTGACCTCTTTTTCCATCTCTTTCTTTTGTTAGATACGTGGAGTTCACCACAATCACCAGAAGTGCAATATGACTTGCATAAAATAAATTTTCAGCTTGGAAAAACTTTGTAAGAACTATGTAAGAATATCATGAATTGCAGTTTACAATCATAAATGTGGCTCAACTATTAGATTCTGCAATATCTCTGGGTGACTATTTGTAGGAATTACTATGTCAATATTAAGGATAATCCTTCGTGAATATGTTGCTAGTCGGCAGCTAATGAATTCAGCACAAACCATTGCCAGGAGCAAACTCCTTGGTAGTAATAATGCATGACCCAACAAATTCCTTCGACATATTTGAAGACCTACATCAAATAGAACTCAGTAAGAAACAAACGAAAGAATGATTGGGCAATGCAGTACCAAGATTTACTAGAAGTGTCAAACTAATTGTGGTTACTGTAGTATGAATCTGAGGCAGAGAAAGATACAGGGGTAGAGAAAAAATAAGTACAAGAAAGACAATGTTTCTCACCAAGTTAAAACTGATTGCAAACAAAAAAAGGAAAAAAGATTCGCTCACAAAATCAATTAGAAAAGGAAAAACCCAGAGGGAGTCATGAAGAGAAATAATAGCAAATAGTAGAATAAAGAGTGTAATAGAGGCATAGCAATGTAACCCCAGATCTAACAGCATTAGTTGGGCAGTAAAATCTCCTTACCGCATCCCTTCGTATTTTTTCATAGACTTCATCATCTTGAACCTCAAATTTTGCATTATAATATCTTTCCTTCCATCCCTCTTCTCCTAATTTGACCTGAAAAACAAATATAAGTTGTGAGACTCGAAGCAAATATAGTTGACAGTTGGTCTATCTTCCACCAGCAAAATATTTATTTAAGCTAGGAAGAATGAGAAAACACATGGAAGAGAAGTAACCTTGTCGACGGCAAATCTGGCTTCAGCATTAAAATGGTTTCTTGTAGTCTGATTATATTTAACAGGCTGATCAAGAAACGAGTATAAGAGGTACAATTAAGATCAAACACCACAGCGACTAGTAAATTTCAGTAACAGTTTCAAACTGAATTCCATACTCACTTTTACTGCACACTGTCTCAAGTTTCTCTCCCATTCTTTTTGTGCCTATCAGATAAAATTTTAATATCATTGTACATAGATAACCCATCAAATAATACAAAGCAATTAGAAATATGCCTCTGATTCATGTGCTTTGAAAAAAATATATTTCCTGCACCACACAATGAACTACAATTTCTGGCAAGCCCACAAAAAAACAAATTGTTTTGTTTTTTAAGCTTCAATCAACATCCCAATCATAATGAATTAAAAAAACAACAGAAATTTTTTCCTAATACTCTCCAGAACGAAATATTAACCAACCGAAAACAAACATTTTCTGAAGATTAAGCAGCCTGATAGAGAAAACCAAAAAGATGATACCTGTGCACGTTTCCTAAATATGGCATTCTCGTATGCTCCAAGTGCTTGTACAAAATGTTCTACCCGTTCCAAATCAACCTATGCAATCCAATATACAAGACGATGAAGCACAATTATCTTTGACAATGAAGGTAGCACAATATATTGGGATTGTAAAGGCACTGCTAGCATAACAACTGAGATTACACTTGAATTGAACGGAATCTAAAAAGTGGAAGATCATAGTGCTTCACAAAATCAAATCATGGAATTTCAGGAACAAATAAAATGGCACAATCCACAGTCAGCACGAAAAAATCAATCAATGCCTTCTGAGTTTAAAATGCCTAGCCATGTGGCAAAATTCCTAACATAGTAGTCAAGGCATGTGCACGACACAAGTCTACTGAAACAGACAGAAAAGGAACACACAATAAAATTGATATTACTGTTTGATTAGCAAAGATTGGCAAACCAATAAAAGCACAAAAAAATATCTTGCATTTATCAAAAGGGAATAGAGTTTAAGATGAAATGAGAATATGCATCGTAACATGCTGAGCATGTTAAATGCCAGGTATATTATCCTCATTTATTTCTTAATATGTAAGAGATAGAATTCAAAATTAACTGCTGTTTTCATTCAAATTGTCAATGAATCAAGGAATTTGAAATGTAGATTTCAATCCATGCTGCCAGACTTTATGCCCTCCTGAAACTCTGAACAAGTTGAGCCTAGCTACCTTGTTCCTCTCAAACTCGTGTGAACATGAGCAGCCTGAGAAGCATAAGCATATTATTTCTAACAAAACTATAATTGGCTTGAAAACAAACAGATCCAAGTTGTTTGACTAATTAACCGAACCACGGTGCATGATGAATGAAAAGCCCACGACTGAAGCTCTTACAGATGAATGAAATACAACAGAGTAAACTTTTAGGTCTACCTCACAGGAATTAGTAAGATAACCACCCATTTGAGTGAATTCTTTCTTGTAGACCGTCATGAGTAAATCAATTGCCCCCTAAAAGATAAAGAACAAGGAATGGATGAGTATATTTAAAAGAAAAGGACTGAAATTTAGCATGCCCAAACTATCTTAAAAAGGTCTAACAAAAAGTACAGTAAATCCCAATCCTTAAAATTTCTTTTTCATAGACAACTAAGTATTGCAATTGGCCACATGGACATTATGCCTTTCATTGTTTTAATTAAGATTGAAAGCTTACCAACCTCTGATATTTCCAGTGATGGCACATGCGGAAGAAAATCATTTCCAACAAACTCCTAAACACATGAATACAAAATCATCCATCAGTCGGTCCAGGTCAACTTTCACTGTCGGATCTGGAATTCGCAATTCATGTGCCAAATAGTCCCTGAGAACCCAAATGTGGCAAAACTGAAGAGGAAATAACATATGGTTATGTAATCATTTGCAACATTATCCGTGATAAGTACTATTTTCAGAGATTGAAACAAAACAATCAGGTAACAGATTTCAACTTTGGAAACATTTCACTCACCAGTGATGCTGACAGCATAAGGTAAATGCTTTGTCAAGACGAAACAGATAGGACAGGTTGATAGAACACTGAAATGCTACAAGTTCCAATTATCCACAAACAAATTTCTTAGGTTTTGAAGACGGCAATGTCATGACCAACTTGTAAATCTTATGTGAGACTCAAAAAGATCCTAACACTGTTAAAGCCAGACCCATCCTCTATTATGTCAGAGTGTTGAAATTACCCAAGCTACGGAAAATGAATATCCAACAAGAAGGTATTCAATCAGGAAACAGAGCTATCAAAATGCACCTGTTGCCATAATTATCAGTTGCGAGAGAAACAGAGCCAAGGCAAAGCACAAAAAGCCTACAGAATAGGTACACCAAATATACAGCTATAAGATGACAAGGATAAATCTATGAAAACCAAAGGCATGATATTGCAGAAATAAGCTACCAAGTAGGGAATTTGTCGAGCGCCTGAAGTTTAAATTCAAGAAGAAAAGCCAAAAGAGTTGATAAAGGAAATCACACATTAATTTAACAAGCAATACCATAATATCAAACAAATACGCTCCTTGAACACGTATTCAGAAATCATGTGCAGATATTAGCATTTCACTATGGCAACTTGGTCAAAAGAGCATATAATTCATTGAATGTCTAAACGAGGACCTCAACGAGATCAGTAATATTATACAACTATACAGTGCAACTATTTGCACCACCTTTTCTCTAGTGTACTATTACCTTAGTTTCATGCCTGAACCATGAAATAACTGAGTAATTGCTATCAAGGATTTCAATAATTCCATCTAAATGATGATCAAGGTACAAGAACCAGGCCTCTTCAAACCGTAATTGATGAACTTATTCATCACCAGACCTTCTAATTTGTATAAGAAGGTACAACTACCAGTATCATGCATATAATATTTGTACCTCAGTTAAATTATCACAAAGAACTTTTACTGCATATAACTCAACATAATGTTGCTAAAGTCTTGCATCAAATTCTGCAGTAACGATGTCATAATACTGAATGGACGATGTTACTGTTACCTGAAATCTTTGTCTTGATATAAAGACTTCAAAATCCCTAAGATACTGTTTGCCCTTAATTGGATTCACCATTCTTCGCCTTGAATTTTTGTCCTTAGGCAGTGCTTTGCGGACATCCTATACCATACGTAAAAGTAATGAACTTGTTGTAACTTCCCGACAACTGTAAACCAAGATAAGACGTATTTCTGTCAGAAGGACCCGGTACAATTGTATAAGAGACAGGTTTGACTACACATATACCTCTCTTAGAATAGAAAAATGGATTTCATGAGTAGCCAAAGCAAGCATGATCAGGTCTGCATCCTAAAACATTGAAAGCAAAAGGGCACATTTAGAAAGTAAGTCAAGTACAATGAATCCATCATGAACTGTATATAATTGTGGATGGTTTTCATAGCAAAATTTTAGTGTTTACCAACTTAAATTTTGTGGTATCTTTTTACTCCTCCAAGAAATGAAATCAATTACAAGACAGAAGAGTACATAGTATCAGCTAACATAAAAACCAGAGAAGAAACAAATCTAAGGAGAAGATGTATACCAATCCATACAAACAATGCCGTGTATTTGGATCAAATCCTGGCAAATTTCTTTGCAAGCGGATATAAGACATAATCTTATGTTCCCCTTCACCAGGCACACTAGCATCAGACAGAATAACCTAAAAAGATCAGAATTGTCATATGGTATGATACTTGCAGAGATGGGCTGTTGAGAGAGAGTTTAGACTAGCCGCAAATGCAGCCACAAATCAGAGTCCAAGAAAATTTAACCATTCGATACCTTAACTCCTCGCCAACCAGGATCCGAATTCATCTTCAAGTGTATATAATATCTAAGCGCCGATGACAACAGTTCCATGAATTGACTGCCAGGAGTAATTATATTTGAATCTAGCTTTTTAGTACCCAATTTCTCTCCTTCTGGCACATAGACCTCTTTCAAGGTCTCTGTTTTAGAGGCCTGATCATAATCAAATTTCAAACTTCTCCTTCTGTAAAGTATAGAAAGAAAAGACCAAATGAATATGATATCTGCAAAACTATAAAACCACAAAACTCACTTCATCTGCAGCCTCTTTAGCAGCCCTGAACCTCCTTGACCGCTGTTGATTCATCTTGGCCCGTGGAGCCACACCATCTGATACATAGGTGAGAAAAGCGATCCAAGTTTAGTACAAATGATAGAGATGCCTTTCAAATAATCAGCTATTCATGCATATAGTGTATTTTTTTTTTTTTTTTTTGCAAGCCTCCTTTAGTCTTTACCAAAACTAAACTAGCTTAGTTAACAGTTAACAAGGTGAAGAAGTTGTTATAAAAATTAGATTAGTGTACCTGGCAGAAAAATGGTAAATGCAGAACAAATAAAACAAAAATGATGTAACTCTTCAATTCGGTAATCAGTAGGTGAACTTACCAATGGCCATGTAGATAAGTTTGCGAGGCCTAATCATAGAGAATATTCTATCAATGTACTTGAAAACCGCCTTAAATACGTCCTCAAAAGTGTCCGGAGCAGGCTGTGAAGAAATTTCACCAGTCCCGCATCATCAAATCACGAAAGAAAACCTAGTAGTAATAATTCAAAATGTATATATATATATATATATATACACATTATTATATATATGTAATTATGTATACCAATTCTTCGGGGTGGAAACATGGGTGGATGATTCCGTTCATGTCAAGGTAGAGGTTGTCGAATTCGAAGCCGTTAGGGTTTGGTTTGGAGGTAATCAATTGGAACACTATTAACAGAAGCTAGGACGGGAGCATCTTCAACCACCTCCACAACTGACCGCGGGTATCTTTCTGCCAGCCACCGATAGAATGCAGGTATTCCCATGCTCCCTCCCTCCGGCTAGCTGTAGCTGACTTGATTTTTTTTTTTTTTTTTTTTTCTGTTTGATGGGTGGGGGCGTGGGGGCGTGGTGTTAGGGTTTTAGGGAAGAGAAATTGAGGCGGGGTTTTGACGAGACAACATCGATAATTAGAGTATTAAGGAAGCCTATAAAAAGAAAGAGGGAGAAGTCCCTTATTTGAATTTATTGGTTTGTACTACTGCTCTCCTGATAAAAGCCCACTTTGTACTAGGCCCAATTAAAAGTCTTGTTCGAACTTACAATAAGTCACCTGCCAGGAGGTTAAAGCTCCATATCTAAATGATCTGGGCCTCAACATTTGCCTGGATTCATGGGGTTTGGATGTACTGCAAACTCACCAACCTAACAAACAGATCTAGATGAGTGTACTGCTGCTACTCCATTAGAAGTTAACACTAGTATTTTATGTCTTTAGGCTTAATTATGGACCTCTAATGCTTAAATAAGTTAAATATACAGATCTACACGTTGCAAAAATTAAAGCGCACACTTGTACTTGTACACCAATTTTATAAACTGGAGATAGAAAAGAATAAGCAAGACAAGATATATTAAAACTTGAAATACCCAAAATGCCTATTCCCAGCTAGGGGTGTTCAAAATAACCCGTTGATTCGAAAAATCGATGAAACTGTTCTATTCCGAACCGTAAAATAAAGGTATTCGAATCAGGTCAAACAACCGGTTCTGATAGTGAACCGGGCCACATACAGATCGGTTCGGGTACCGATTCACTCTTTGCTGAACCGTCGGTTACCCGAACCGGTCCATAATCAAGGGCAATTGTGTAATTTTACCTAATATAGCTATATTTTTTTATTCATATGTTCATAGATGATTGATTTATTTTGTAACTGTAAATTTGCTGTAAAGGGATATTTGATAATTCAATTTTATTTTTTTTTGATAATTTATTTTGATAGTAAGTTTTTTTTTTCCCTTCCTTTTATGTTCATATGCATGACTGATTTTTTTTTTTCTTTTTTTGTCTAAAGGGATATTTGATAATTTAAGGGAAAAAAGATGTTTGTCTAAATTATAATTTCAATTTGGAAAAGGAATTTATAAAATTCTTAATTTTATTTTAGTTAATTGTATTTGCTTGTAATAAATTGACTATAATTAGAAAAGGAATTTTATTTTATTTTATAAGTACATAAAATTGATTTAATATGAACGTTTGATTTTTAGAGTTTTTTGATGAGTTTTTTTTTTTTTTTGGTCACACCGGTTCGGGTATCCACAGGTCCCGAACCGCTTCAATCGAGTAACCAGTCATCCGATTACCCAAAATGTGTGGGCCGGATACAAGTTAAAAAATTATTGAACCTGTAAGATCAGTTCGGTTCACTTCACACGCTCATAGACCGGATATCCAGTCCATAAGTCCTTACACCCCGATTCCTATAATAAACACTCAGTTACACCAACCTATATAACCATAAGCACTAACCAGCTACAAAGATCAAAATACACAACTATAGGAAGAGGAGGAAAGACGAATATGCCAACACAACTTTTACACTTTTATCTTTGCATGACATCCTCTGCAGATGCTGGCCACTCGGTATTCTTATTTCACAGTTTAATTAAAGATATCAATTTCTTAGTTTTGAATGGCATTATAAGCACAGATACCCTCGTGGACGCCACTTTGTATTTCTCAGTTCATTTATCCTCAAACTCAACATCAATTATGTCAGGTTCAGATTCGAAGATGGATGAGAACCTTGGCTCCCTCTTGAAAAGAAGTCACCTTGAGGCTGCCGTACCATGTTTCCACAACTTGAACAAATGAATGAACTGTCTGGTTTTTGTATCCAACAAACTACCTCCTACGTGCAGGGTATGCTCCCTGCTCATGACAATTTGACAAACATAAAAGGCATTTTCATCGGGCAACACAATTCGTAATCACAGTTCTGTAAAAACTAATGCAAATGCAAAACACTAAAATTAGTCTTGGTACACAAATTTACCACAAGTAATGAAAATATTATGTGGAGATGCCAAAAACCAACGTCATATATATATATATATATATACTAAAAAATTGCACGTGCTTTGCACGTGTAATACTTGTATATATTTATTAAAAATATTCATTTTTTAAAAATAAATGAATACTCAGTGAATAATAACCAATTATAAAAATTTTGCTTATTGAGTTTTTATACAAGATTTATATATTTTTATATCTTTTCTCTTTCATTGTAATTATTTTCTTCTATCTTTTTATTATTATGATTTTTCAATATTGTTATTTGTTAGAACATTATATATAAATTTTATTTTTCTTAAAAAATTAAATCAATATTCTCTTTTATGAGAATAACGTATGATAATTGTATTTTCTTATAAAATTTGTATTTGTGTGATTATTAGTCTTGTAATTTTAAATTGAAACAAAATATTGATATTAAAAAGAGGTTTTATTGAATTTAAATCGAATAAAGTCAAACATAATGCATAAATTTATCAAGGGCATTTCCTATTTCTTTACTATTTAGCATAACAATTAAGATATATATTAAATATTTTGGTAAATAATAAAATGAATAATCAAAAAAAGTATGAAAAATAAAAAATAAATCTATAAGCTGTTATTAGCCTTTGTTTTGGTTATATATTTAATAAATGCAAATTTAATTTTATACTAAAATACTATATCAAAATACAATTTTGGAGTTAATCACATTCAATACCATTTAAGATGAATGGAAGAGTCCAGAACATCAATAACTGTATGTCATCACCAAACTCTAAACCTTTTATTCATCTTTATTAGCATAAAATGTAGTTTACTCTAATCTAAAATAGTTTTTATTTTTCTTTTAGATTCTTAGGTTATAATTTTCGATAACGATACCACCAATAACTTGATCAATTATAGATGAAGACTTTTTGTCTATAATATTAAAAAAAAATTAAATATATAGAAATATTTATCATCATTAGTAAAGGATAAAATCACTATGAAGTAGTATCAAATATTATTTAATAGATGAAGTATGTCAAAATTATTTTATTAATGAAAATATTTACAAAAGATTAAATAATATAGTGATAATTACAAAAATGATTAATTAAAATTTCAAAAAAAATGAGAAAGAATAAACCTAAGTATAAAGAACAAAGATATCAAATAAAAATTACGTTTCCTGTATAAGAAAACCAACAAATTAAACTAATATGTTATGTATAATATAGATAGATATCACACAACATATTAAGATCATAAATAAAAGATAAAAATAAAAATTTATTCTTTTATATTACTTCGAATTTTCCAAAAAACATTACTCCTAGATTATTTGGTGAATATTATGTATATGCCTACTTATCAATCAAAGTTGTCCTAACACGAGCAGCAAAGGGCCTTGAACTAAAAAAATGTAATCCACTCCATTTGCTCATTCTCATAAAATCATTGAATATTGATTTAATTCCTGTAGTGCAAAAATGATCCCCGCAAAGAACAGAACAATGTGATTATCAAATGCAGACATGACGAACAACCAATACAAGTAACTTAAAATCTCACAATTAATTGGCCTGTTGTGATTAACATCAGTATATAACAGTTGATGTTGATTGCGACAATTTTCATGACTTTGGTTTAAGAACTACCCCTATATCCTACCTATTTGGAACTGAAAACAACAAAATCGATCACAGCTCTAATGCACTTTTTTTTTTTATTAAAAAAATAAAAATTTCTCGAAATGTTGCTACACTAGGAAGGAACAAAAGAACCATCATCAAAGAGATATGGGATCAAACCCTGGGCCACTGCCTACTGAAATGGAGAGAAAAAGTCCGCCAACGTTGGGTGAACTCGAATTCATGATCGATTTCCCAGGCGAAATCGGCAGTAAATTGTGTGACAGCTGAGAACTGACGAAAGACGGAGTAACAGCCGCTCAACAGTCTTCTTAGTCTCCTAAAAGAGCTGCTCCAAGCCATCATTGGCGGTCCGCCATGCATCCCTCCAAGCCTCGCCGGAGGTTATCCGCCTAGCATAAACATCAAAGTCGGTGCGCCTGAAGGCCAGTACTTTGGTAACCTAATAACGAATTTAGGGTTGAACTATTTCTCGGGGTGGACGGTTAGATATAGTCCATAGTGGTCATCGAAGGTATAAGTGTTGGAATACTAGATTAATTTTAATATCATGACAACTAACGTTATCATAATTCGGATCCTTCATATTTAATCATCAAGAATATAAATTAAATATTATATGCGAAAACGTATCTGAATCCATAAGAATTGATGTGATTCTTGAATATCTAGATGTGATTCTTGAACTTACAGATTTGATTCTTGAATATTGTGGTTATTGATCTTCCAAATTACTATGTATGTATTTTAGAAAATAGGGTTCTCACTTTTCTGATGATGGGATATCAAGAAAAGTAACACAACATAGAATTTGGGGATCATAACCTATATATATATATACTTTCCTTATTCTCTTAGATTTTGCCTATCATAAAATAGGAAATAAGAGTTTAGGTATCTACACATAAAAGCACATACTAATTAGATGACTTAGACCCATTTATTTTAAACTATAATAGTGTGATCACTTTATATTGGGTTAATTAATTATGATAGCATATATTACATAATTAATATGTATGTGAATGTTCAAAATCCAACATCCTCCCACTTGGACTACATATATATTATTGTATAAAACTTTATGAGTTCAAAACTTTTAGCCATCATGACCATAGTCATCTGCGAACAATCTCGCTCATTAATCATGTCAATATAGGATCAAGACGATTTTCATTACATTAATCGTGACTAAACTCATTATCGGTCACATACATTAAGATAACCAAATGACATAAATCAAATATGGATGTGTAGCATGGAATTACATGTAATGTGATATTAAATATGTCTATTTTTAACTGGTACAACTTTATTCTGTATAGAGATCAAATTGAAAATAAAGTCAGAGTAAAACATAAATTGAACACTTTATTTCTAAAACTAAATTCTTTACTTTTGCAAAAAATATTCATAAATATAAGATGTGTCTTAAAAGATAAAAGTATATAAATTGAATACAATCTTACTCCCACTAATTCTAAATATTCTTAAAAGACATAACACCCATATGAGCAGTGTGCTCATGAAAGATCTTAGGTGATAATCGTTTAGTAAGCGGATCCGCAATTATGGAGTTCGTGCCAATATACTCTATAGACACCTGACCACTCTGAATTCTTTCTTTAACAATTAGGAACTTGATGTCTATGTGTTTAGATTTCGTTGAACTTCTATTATTGTTAGAATATAATACTGCTGATTTATTGTCACAAAATAACTTAAGTATTTTTTCAATACCATCTACAATTTGCAACCCTGTGATAAAATCTCACAACTATATTCTATGATTGGATGTCTCATAACATGCTATAAATTTAACTGTCATGGTAGAAGGAGTTATGAGTGTTTGTTTAACATTTTTTCAATAGATAGCTCCACTAGCAAGCAAATAAATATAGCTCGAAATGAATTTATGACTGTCTTGACATCCAGCTTATCAGTTTCAGAATACCCAATGATATCTAATTTATAGATCCGATCTCCTATATTTGAGCATGTAATGTTTTATTCTCTGAAGATACTGCATGACTCTTTCGGCTGCTATCCAATGAATCATACACAGATTGCTTAAATATATGCCTTACATCCCAACAATATACGCAATATCTGGACATGTACAAACTTAAGCATACATTAGACTTTCTACTGTCGAAGCATAGGAAATTTTTTGCATTTTCTTATTTTCAAAATCATTCTTAAGGCACTGAGCTAGACAGAATTTGTCTCCCTTAGCAAAAGGGGTATCTTCTGATTTACTATCTTGCATGCTAAATCTCTTAAGTACCTTTTCGATATAGTTCTTTTACGATAATCTAAAAATATCTCGAGAGCGATCTCGATATATTTGAATCCCTAATACAAAAGAGGCATTCCCAAGATCTTTTATCTCAAATTTTTGTGATAGAAATCTCTTAATTTCGTGCAATAAGCCCATATCATTACTAGCAAGTAGTATGTCATTGACGTATAAAATCAGAAAACTAATATACTTACTCCCACTAAACTTGTGGTATATACAATCATTAACCAAATTCATCTCAAAACTAAACGAGATGATAATTTGATAAAATTTGTAATACCATTGACGAGAAGTTTGTTTGAACCCATAGATGGATTTCTTTGTATTTACAGACCATATTTTTTGCATCTTTGAATACAAAGTTTTCCGGTTGCACCATATAAATGGTCTCATCAATGTCAAAATTGAGAAACGCAGTCTTTACATCCATCTGATGTAACTCAATGTCAAAATGTGCCACTAAAGCCATTATTATCTTAAAAGAGTCTTTCGATGATATTGAAGAGAAATTCTCTTTATAATCAATGCCTTGACAGATTTTAAGTAAAACCTTTTGCGACAAGACGTGCCTTATATCTCTCCACATTACCCTTCAAATCCCTTTTAATTTTAAATATCCATTTGCAACTAATAGGCTTCGTACCTTCCGGTAGTGTGACGAGTTCCCAAACGTCATTGTCTTTCATGGATTTAATAGTTATTCATTCATAGTATCAATCCATTTGTGAGAATTAGTACTATGCATGGCTTGATCAAAGTTGATTGGATCATTTTCCACCAATCCAATTTCATCCTCATGTTATTGGAGAAATACGATGTAATCATCTGAAATTGCACTTCTCCATTCTCTAGTTAATATCCTTAATGGCATTTGTTATTGAGATTGTTGAGTTTGTTCGTGTTGCTCTTGATGGGAAAGATTTTCAACATTGTCTTGTGGTACTAGTATTGCTTCTTGAACAATGTCAGGAATAGAAGGCTGGTCATTGTTAATAACAATAATAGGAAGGGAAATAAATTCATCTTCAAAAACAAAGTTTTCAACTTTATTTCTCCCCCAAACTCAATATCGTCAAAGAATAAGGTATTTCTCGTCTCAAAGAAAGATCTGGATATGGGATCATACAATTTGTACCCCCGAAATTGTTCAGAGTAACCAACAAAATAGGTACTGACCGTTTTCGAGTCCAAGTTCTTTTCATTTGCCTTTGCCTCAACTGGACAATCTCAAATATGTAAATGCTTTATACTAGACTTTTTACCAGTCCATAGTTCATAGGAAATTTTGGTCGTTGCCTTAGTTGGAACTCTATTAAGGATATAAGTAGTAGTCTTTAATGTCTCTTCCCAAAGTGAATCCGGTAAAATTGTATGACTAATCATACTTCTCACTATATCCTTTAAAATTCTATTTTGTCTCTCAACAATACCATTCATGTTAGGAGATCTCGACATGGTGTACTGTGGGATGATTCCACACTCATTTAGGAATTTAGCAAAAGGTCTTGAACATTGTTCACCTGATCCGTCATATCTGTCATAGTATTCACCACCACGACATATCTGACAGCCTTAATTCTTTTACCAAGTTGATTATCAACTTCAACTTTAAAATTTTTGAACATGTCCAATGATTGAAACTTCTCATGAATTAGATAAAGGTAGCCATAACGAGAAAAATCATCTATGAATTTAATAAAATATTGTTGCCTGGCTATACCACCATTCCAAAAAACCTTAGGGAATGGCCACAAATGTCTGTATATATTACTTTTAATACGTCCGAAAATCTATTGGCATATAATCACTTTATATTTGTTTGTTTTCCCTTAATACATTCAATGCAGATTTTAAGGTCTGACAAATTAAGGGAATCAAGAATTTCATCTGACACAAGTCTTTCAATTCTTTGTTTAAATATATGACCTAAATGCTTATGCCATAGTGAAGTAGAATTCTCATTGATTAATTTGTATTTAGTACCACGTGAACTTATATGCAAGGTTTCATTATATGAAACAATAGTTTCAATTAAATAAAGGTTATTATGAGAAGACAAAAAATCAGTATCAATAATATTTAAATTCAAAAAAAGACTAAAGTGACTTTTTCTAAATGAACAAAAGTAACCGAATTTGTCCAAAACAGAAATAGGAACCAAATTTTGTTTAAAAGACGGTACAATATATGTCTCTTTCAAATCCAAATAATAACTAATTTTTAATAACTAGAACGTAAAAGTCCTTATTGCTTCAACTTTAACTGGTTTGTCATCACCCACATAGATGAATCTTTCAGCATTATTCGGCTTTTGGTAATTCAAGCAACTCAGCATGGACATACTTATGTGAGTAATAGCACCGGAATCTATCCACCAAGTGTGTATAAGTATTGAAGCTAAATTAATCTCAAAACAAACCAAAACAAGAAGCGGACATTTCTTTGCACGCCAAACTTGATATTTGGTACAATCCTTTTTCAGGTGTTCATAATTCTTACAAAAATAACAACCAAATTTCTCAATTTGTTTCTTTTGCTGTTTCTTTTGAAGTGGACCACCCGCAGCTTCTTTATCCTTTTTTCTTTTCTTATTTTTATCCTTAAAGGTACTTACCAAGTGAGCACTTTCAATTTTTTTTTACTTCAATCTTTCCTCTTCTTGTAAACAATGAGAAATTAGCTCATTTAAGATATCATTTATCCTTTTGACAATTATAACTAACCTTAAATTGAGTGAATTAGTATAGGAAGAGATATCAAAACTAAATGTATAAGCAAGTTCTCAAACAACTCTAACTTTAGTGTCTTAAGTTTCGAAGTAAGATGAGACATCTCTAGGATGTACTCTCTTATATTTCTTTTTTTTTATACCTCATTGAAATCAAATTCGATAGAATCGTACTTGTTTCTGTCTTATTGTTTTTTACAAAACGCTTTTTAATTTCTATAAGGAACTCTTTGGCAGTTGTCTTTTCGGACACATCGCCCCTGAATTTTTTTTTAATGAGTTCATGATCATAAAACTCATGCGATTTGAACGATCCCACTTCTCACAGTCTTTTTTTCCTCTATGAAACTATTATCTGTAAGAGGAGTGGGTGGTTCAATCCTTAGCGCAAGGTCTAGATCTATGCAACCAAGAACGATCATTACGTTCTCTTTCCATTCCTTAAAGTGAGTTCCATTTAATATAGTGACGGAATTGATATTGGCAGATATCATAGAAATAGATGTATTAACTGAAAATCGAACAAAAAACAACATATTCACATAAATTTCAAATCTTAAATAATAAATTTAACTAATGGTAGGGTCCATCACAAGATACATAACACAACATTAATATTTAGTTTTTGGACAGAAATATTGACTTGTAAATAGTACTCTTGGTGTAGTAATCAAATATTGACAATAAATCATGTCAAATAATAAGTTTATCTTTGGACTAACTTATTATTCATATGAAATATCAAATAATTGTCACATATTTATTACCACAGGTGTATACATAATTCGGTCAAATATTAACATTTTTTTGGGTAGATAAATATCCGCATGAATTACAAATATACAAGTATCTTAATATTCCAAAATAAATTGACCTACACAAGAGGGGCTATTTTGATAGCATGTTGTGTCAATCAATATATTTTTGAACATTAAACATTCTTAATTAATTTACCAAAATTTGAATTTAATTAATTTGTCAAAGATAAAATAAAATAAAATTTAAAATTAAGTTCATGAGCAATAAGGAATAGTTTAAAAAAAAAAAAATTCATGACCAATCCATGACCGTAAGGAATCATGATAAAAAAAAAAAAACTTCACGTTTTATTTCTATTTTTTTAATTCTAATACAAAACAAATTCAAAAAAGGAAAAAAAATTAAAAATCAAAATTTTGAATCCAACAGTTTAATCCGAATAAATATAAAAATGATTGGACCCAAAACTTTAAATCCGTAATATAACCACAATTATTTTTAAATACAATAAATTAAATCACATAAAAAATTTGTTGAATTCAAGTACTAAGTCCTTATGAAATCACATAATAAATTAAATTGAAAAACTGATTTATCAATGATTCAACATGAAGATGATCTGATACCCCTTGTTGAAATATCAAATTAACTTTAATATCATGACAACCAACGTTATCATAACCCGGATCCTTCATGTTTAATCATCAAGAATATAAATTAAATATTAGATGCGAAAGCGTATCTGAATCCATAATAATTGATGTGATCTTGAAATTTGGATGTGGTTCGTATATTGAGCTTATAGATTTGATTTTTGAATATTGTGGTTATTGATTTTCTAAATTACTATGTATGTATTTTAGAAAATAGGGTTCTCACTTTTATGATGATGGGATGTCAAGAAAAGTAACACAACATAGAATTTGGGGACCATAACCTATATATATATATATACTTTCCTTATTCCCTTAGGTTTTGCCCATCATAAAATAGGAAATAAGATTTTAGGGTATCTATATATAAAAGCCCATACTAATTAGATGACTTAAACCCATTTATCTTAAATATAATAGATCATTTTATATTGGGCCAATTAATTATCATATATTACATAATTAATATGTATGTGAATGTGCAAAACCCAACAATAAGATGATTCCATGGCAGCCATCACCAAACGATCTTCTGTCTTTGGTTC
Organism: Cinchona pubescens; assembly: GCA_025175665.1. Classification (NCBI taxonomy): domain Eukaryota; kingdom Viridiplantae; phylum Streptophyta; class Magnoliopsida; order Gentianales; family Rubiaceae; genus Cinchona; species Cinchona pubescens. The sequence continues at coordinate 392,173 of JANKKI010000014.1, forward strand.
TTTTCTACTGCTACTTTTCTCTCTCTTTCCGGGTAACTGGGCTTAGAAATGGCCAGGTCGCGGTTAGAGGTAAGTATTAATAAAATCGCTCATGCGTTACTATTTAAATTCGTAAAATAATAAACAAAATAAGATAAGTATGTTATTAATAATTGATGAAAAAAAAAAAAAAAACATTGAGAACGAGAACAAATCAAGCATCAAATGTATCTTTTCCTTTGGTCAATCAAAATTCAAAATATTTCATGAATTAAATAGATTAATGATTGAGTGGCATGCAAACTGTATCGAGTTTATTACTGATGCCTATCATGCCAAATCTTGAAAAGTAGACGGGCTCTAAATTTCAATTGTTTGTTGTATACACAGTCAATAGGTTATGTAGTAGTAATTGCTTAATTTTTTTGAGAGTACACAAATTCCTCTTCTTTTTTTTCCACTCCACTTATACAAAATAAAATCAAATACACGATTAGCTTCTCACCCTGCACAACAACCAGCAGCTTATAAGTCATATTCCACTTAACTAAGATCACTTAAGAAACAAGAATTTGGTTGCCTTTCATTATCCAAAGTAAATCTTTCTTCTTAAATTAAATTCCTTCACTTAACTCCATTTTGCACTATCACGTTTTGGTTTCGTTGCTTTCATATTACTAGATCGATACCTGTTTTAAGGAAAAGACGAATAAAATGTTGCAATAACAACAACATGGAGAAAAATCTTGATATTACTATTTTATAAAATGTATGAGATTTTTTGTGTAATTTTCTATTTTTTGATATAATTTATCTTTTTCACTCTTATTTTTTAGATTTGTAATATTTCATTTTCACTATCAAATAAATTCCCAACTCACCATAAAATTGTAGTATATTAGTTTTGCCCATTTAAGAAAATTTTTTAGTATTACAATTTTATACGCATCAAGTGTATCAATATGATTAGTATTAATTATAGCTTGGGTCCTAGGACCTATGGCTGTGATTGTAAAATTGAACTCAACTGGAATTTGGAAAGCCCTCGAGTCAGGACACCGAGTTATCAAGAAATTTTTAAATGGATCAGACTTATGATAGATCTTATAAACTCCTTAATTCATATTTATTAATATCACTCTTTAATTTATTAAAATAATTTTTTTTTAAAAAATATGAATGAATATAAATCAAAATTTAAAACACCAATTATAAATTCGATTCATTTAAAAATTTCTTTCTAATCGGTGTTTTAGGCCACCTGCTGGAGACCGAACTACACATGTGAGATTGGGTGGCTGTAAGTTCTGAGTCGTTGGAACCACACACAACCGCAAAACACCTACTTGGACTATCAATTGTTTGCAACTTTCCCTTTAAACTATCCATTCAATTTATGGTGCATTACTCAAATTCCGTTGCGTCCAATTCTCAAACTATCAATTTATGGTGCATTAAGTATGATTTTTTGTACTTAGCGAAAGTTTATGGGAGCTACGTGGAATTATCCTTTTAGTTATGTACATCCCAAAAGTACATCAAGATAAAATTCTAAAATTGCAAAATGACGAATTTAGTGTCCTAATCCAATCCCAGAAGTAGGAAACCGGAGTAAATGCAGTGAACCCCAAATTTCAATTACGTATGTCCTTTGCCTCCTCCAATTAAATGAACAGGCATTTTTTCCCCTTCCGATGAATTTCATTTCTAATTAAATTCTAACCTTCCAAGTCAAATACAAGCTAATTTTGCCCTCCAATTGACAAAAATACCTATAACTTGTAAGTATAAAATGGATTCTTAAAGTTTAAATATACTTCTATAATAATTTAAGGAGTAATAAATAATTTTAGAAAATTCTGAGATAAATTACTATTGAGTGAGAAGACTGAAGTAAATTCGTGAATCCGTTTTCCCTTCCTGTTTTATACACATTTCTTTCACAAAAAAAATTATGCCACATTAATTTGTGTACAACTTGAGTCACTGGTAGTTTTTCCTTCATACATCACATGGACAACTTGAGTACACGTAGTTTGATACATCAATGCCTAAAATTACACTACTCTATATTTTTTATATTTTTTTCTCTAGGCAGCAACCAAAATTTTTAAATCTGATTTATCGTTTTTACCTTGCTGTCGGCATTATTGTCTTGAGGTAACTTTACTTTTATTTTCTAAAGGCGGTTTTAGGCAATTCAAAGTGGAGAAATTATTAAAGAGGTGTTTGGTTTATAGGTATGAGGGAAAAAAATAGAAATCAAGATTAATAATTACTCATAAATGTTGTTTGGTTAATCACTGTGGGAGTCATTTTATGATAATAAAAGTGTTAGAAAATATCTATTTTTATTCTTCCACTCGTAACATAGATTTCAAATTTATTAACTCATCAATATAATGAAATTCATTATTATTCAAATCAAACAAGTAAAGAGAAGTAATATAACCACATATCAATAGTGGAGTTTGTAATTTTTATTTCAATTATGATTCTCGAATGCGAACCAAATACCTCATAAGTTAATTATGTCAATTTTTCATCACAAAGTAATAACAATAGAACAAAATAAACTTCTTATAAATGCTTGTGTTTGTCAATTGATTACTAATTCAAGGGTATATCAGACAATGTAAAAATAAAATAAATGATTTTAATTTACGAGTTACATTGACATTAGGTTAATGTATACTGTATAGCATTCATTAAAGATTCATGCTCGCTACACATCCCTCATCAACGTTTTCTCGCAAAAAAGAAATAAAACTAAATAGAGAAAAGATAGGTAAGAGCATTTATATTTGAATTAATTTTTAATACAGTATTGATATAAAATTTGTTATATCATTGAGTATAAATATATATAACATATATAAAAATAATATTTAAAATTTAAATAATAAACATATAACATGCATCAATATAGGTGATATAACAAATATTTTATATTAGCGATACATAAAAGATTAATATTAACAAAAAAACTAAAAACACTAATAAATTAATAGTACCAAATATTAAGCAAATTACGTGTGTTATATTCCATTCCCTTCCCTTATCTTTGACGTATACTTTAAATATAATATAAAAAAATATTTAGATAAATTTAATTGTTTATTTTATTTATAAATTTTGTAATATAAATTAAATAGTATAAAAATTCGTATCTATGACAGGAATAATATTTTCTTAAACTTAAATATAAAGCTGATAATCATATCTCAACTGGTGTCCGTCCTTGGAAGCTGTAAACACAAACCCTCCGCTCTCCGCTTTCTCTATCTAGATTCATAAATTTTGTGGAGCGGAGTGGGAGATGGGGGACACGACGGTCGGCGACAACTCCGAACGAGGTTTGGAGGAGCAAGTCTCTAGAGTGGTTGAGCAAGCCAAGGAGCTCCAGGACCTCTCCGCCTCTTTAATCTCTCGCACTTCTCTCGAAGAAGACTCTCTCCGCCAGAGACTTCATTCACTTAATTCCACAATCCAATCCCTCCGTTCTTCCATCAGGAATTCCAATCTCCTCGATTCCAAGACCTCCGAGAAAGTAATTTTCTATTATCACCTCTTTTTTTTTCGTTTAATATGCCTCTTTTCATCATTAATACGTAATTATTATTATATTATATGTGCATGTAATCGTGTAATTTATTGAGGGAGAGTCTTTTTTTTTTTTTAAATTTAGTTTAAGTTGGAAGAGGAACTCTTTAGAGCAAGGTATATTCTGACTGAAGGAGGTGCGGCCGCATTTCTTCCAAGCAAATCTCATGGTTGGTACTGTCCTGTCGCGTTCTACTACTTGCATGTGACTATGAATTTGATATTGAATACTTCATATGAATTGGTTTGCTACTATAATAGAATTGGCTTGGATTTTGATTGCAGGGAGGTTCTTAAGCATGTTTCTTGGTCCAATTAATGTTCGCGCAACCAGGAAGGATGTTCAGTTGAAAGTCAAAGAGGAATACAATAGCTTCAGAGTATGTATTTATTCACTCTGTTCATAATGTATTTTTTAGTAGCTGATGTGATTGCTATTTGCTATTACATAAGGTTGATTTAAAGGTCAGGGTTGAAGCTGTATCTGCTGTTGACTAGTTTTTTGACATGGTCAATAATTCTTTGCTGCAAGATGGTCCTACATGGTTAGTTCATGGCAAAAAGATGATCCTAGAATGTTGGGATACACTATTCAATCTTTCAGTATTTTAGTTGAGAACTGTCTTTGGTAATTCTTAGAGTTGGAATTGAAGAACTTAGTATTTGTCGTGAGGGGAGATAGAAATTGAATTGCTGATTTATGCTAAAGTATAATTTCAGCATTTTATTTGACTCCTCCCTTGGTGGAGTATGTCAAATTAATTTTAACAGGGGAGTTCTGATTAGTATTCAATTTTTGGATTGTGGACAAAAAGCATTTGTCTGTTGAGTCCAAACTAGAACATAGGTGCCTTCCTTATTGCCTTTTTTAATAACCAAAATTCTTATTAACCTCTTTTGGACAGGATAGAACGGCATATCTCTTCCTTCTCTTCCCGTTGCTGCTAATTGTTTTAAGGTCATGGATCTGGAATGGATGTCTACCGGCATTGCCAGTTCAACTTTACCAGGTAGCATTCTTTGACTGACTTAGCTTCTTCTTTACTGATCTTTTTATATTAGTCAAGAATCTTGCTTATTAACTAGAAAGGAAAACTGAGCACTATTCTATTTCAGGCCTGGTTGTTATATCTCTATACTGGTTTGGCTTTACGAGAGAACATTCTGAGAGTGAATGGAAGTGATATTCGTCCATGGTAATCAAATACGGTGTTCTGCTGCTTCAATATCCGGAGTCTTTCTTTATCCCCTGCTTGTTAAGTCCTTGATTTAATAGCTTAATCATTTACGTACTGTAATACAATATATGCAATTATTGTATCTTCCAGTTCTCCTCAAATTAAAGTTTTAGGTTTCGCATTGTTTTACTTCTCGGACATGACTTGCGAGTCATATTATAGAAAGCAATAAAAAAGAACAAGAAAGAGAGGGGGGGGGGGGGGTTCCTTTCATGTTGGGAGTGGAAGCTTGAGGGGCGCTTACTGATCTAGCTATTTAAATTTGAAATATCTGATGTTCTCACGTATAATAGCTTGAGCTGATACCTATATATGTGCCTAGTCCCAAGCCAGTATTGCTACACTTTCTTCTGCTTGATTAAAAACAGACATTATAAATAAAATAATCAGCAACAGGAATCTCTTCTTGACGATAAAAGATTGGTAGTATGGCTTTTCTTGGAGCTGATTGCTCAACAAGGATTCAGATGATTGCTTGAATTGTGCTATACAGCTGCTCAAGTGTTTTTACATTAGATTTTCTTTCTCTGTACTTGCCCCTTTCTCTTCAACTTGTTGATTTTTGAAACTTGATTTTTGATACTTTTATATCCTATGCAGACATTCTCCTTCTTGTTGAAAGTGTGAACTAACTCAAATAAAAATGTGAAGAACTGCATATGACCTCTTTATCTTTCTTAGTTATGTGGTTTGTCAAGCCTCCAAGCAATAGCTAGGTTTTAACTGAATGGGTCATGATTTTGCTTTTGTAGGTGGATATACCATCATTACTTTGCAATGGCTATGGCTCTCATAAGTCTTACCTGGGAGATAGAAAGGGGGCCAGATTGTGCCCAGAAGCAGGTTCTGATATATACACTTAGAAACAAACCACATGCAGTATTTTACTTTCCCAATCTAGAAAAAACAATGCTTAAAAAATTTCGTTTTAGGATTTTCTTAATTTTATTATTTTGACAGATTGGTAATGATAATGTTCTTGCAGAAAGGAGTCCTACTGTTCTTGAAATGGGCAATAATGCAAGGAATTTCCATGCTTCTTCAAAACAGATATCAACGACAAAGACTGTATACTCGAATTGCTTTGGGCAAGGTATAAGTGGAAGCCAAATTCTCTCTCTTTTTTTAATGTCTTTAGTTCTTGGTCTTAAAATTTTTCTAGCATCCGTATCTTGTATGGATCTAAAACTCTAAGAGAAGTTATATTGTCTAGGCAAAACATATCTTTGGAATTTTTTATGTCTTCTCATACTGCTTCAATGACTTCATAACAACCTATATAAATAAACTAAACAGTATAAGTACTGCATATTCAAGTTGTGGTGGTTATGGTTTATTGTTAGAAATTTGCTTAAGCTGTTGCATTTACTTATAGGCTGGCAGGATGACCTGATATTTATGTCCATAGTATAGGACGTAGTGTGGGGTGAAACTGCTGGAGTGGAGGGTCAGTTATGGCTGTTGTGCCATATACTATTCATCTTGCAGGTATTTTGCTATGGTCAAACCAATTGATCATTTATTTTAGATTACACCCTGACATAAATATCAGGCTGGACCTGATGTGCATAAGCATTTACACTTTATAGTTGATTAATCAAACATGTTAAACTGCTGAAAGTCAATTACTTCTACTGTGTTACTTCACAATTTCACATTGATAATTAACACCCATCTAGTAATAATTGTTCTGGAATTCAGTTCAAATTTTTCGGTTCTGTTTGATCCTCATTTTCAACAGGAAGGGGCATGCATGTAACATTTTGTTGGAGGCATGACCTAGCTATGATGTCTTGAAGTCTGTTCGACCTTTGTAAGGTTAATGGACTTCAAGCTTCTGAAATCTAGCTAAGGTCATGCCATATTCCATAGTTATTCACACTTCTGAGTTACTTTCATTTGTGGTAACTTCAGGTGAACAACAAATATGCTCATCCCTCGTCTCTTTTCGCCCCCAACAGAAATGCTGGTGGGGTGGATGTGTATTATCAGAAGTGAAAGAAACTAAATGAGTAATATTAGTTGAGTGCTGTGTTTGATTTAATGGTATTGGTTCATAGCTTATTGGGGATGACTTGCACTCTGCCAGGACCTAACTTCATATATGCTTATGTATCCTTTTTGATCTCTGCATAGATGTGTGAAGAACAATGCAGTTTACTTTAACCTTTGAGGTGACCTCTTCTACTCTTTGGTTTCAGGGGTTTGAAGCATATGTTGGAGTATTGTTGCTTAAAATTGCGCTTGTTGGTATTATATCTGAGTGGCAGGTAGAGTTACATGTGTATTGGTACTTGGAAGAGTTTCTACGAGTTTTCTTTTATAGGTTTTACGTTCTCAGTCAAATTTATTCACGTCTTCTTTTATAGGTTTTACGTTCTCAGTCAAATTTATTCACGTCGCTTCAAAATATGGATGTTATGTTAATCACATATTCAATTGCAGGTGGTCACCTGTGGGATCCTTTTGATAATTATGGCAGTTGGGAATTTTGCCAACACAGTGCAAACACTTGTAACCAAATCTCGGGTTAAAGCTAAAATGAAGAAAGGAAAAAACAAGCAAGAATTGGATCAGGGATTTGGTAAGCATCAATGATTGGGAAAAAGGGATTCCTACTTTAACTACAATTAGTGGAGGACATTGATCAAGGTGTTTTACCTTGCGGCAGTCAAATGTTTGCACGAGTAAGTTTCTGATGATATTTTTGACTATGACCTTGGATTATGGAAGATGGAGTAAAATATTCTGTCATGACAGTTGTTCCTAAAACTGAAATCCTGTCGTCCATGTGCAAATTTTCTTGTGCATTTTAATGGTTGGTATAAGAAGTCCTGTTGCGTCAAGAAAATGTATTTTTGCGTGGTTGCTTCCTGCAAGAGGACTGGCAGAAGTTTTGTTGGCCTGAATGTAAAGAATTCCAGCAACTTATGGCTATGTTTGGGTTGGTATTTTTTCATTATTTTCTAGATATATTTTGTAATAATTTTTTAAAACATTTTTTAACTACCTTTTATTTTGGATATAGCACATTTCTGAAAGTTGTTTACGCTTTATTTTAATTAATGTACTCAATAAATGCTGTCCATATTTAACTTGGATGTAGCTATTATTATTGGAAAATACTTGGGTAAGACTCAATTTTGGTCCCCACCTATACATTACTTTGGTTTCCATCTGTTAAACACACCTACCCCCTCCCCCCCCCACAAAACTCGAAGAGGTACTAGGCCTAGTTTGCGAGCTTAACATACCTCCTTTTCTTCCTTTTTTTATTTTTTCCCTCTCCAATAATAAAAGTAAAACTCCCAAGTCCCAACCCGAGATTTTTTATTTTAACGCTTAATTTGTCTATAAACTAATGGGGGATCATATCTAAAAGGATTTATTTGTTAGATCGTTACAACTTACAACATTGATATTACTATTTTCCTTATAAATTAATACGTCACTGGATCATTGGTGTTTTCATAGATAAAAATGGATGATTCCTCAATTGATAAAGACGAATATGACAATACATTTGCTCGAGAAATCTGTATGACATACAAGCTTCTGAAAGTGTGAAGTAATATTCGCCCCTATTTGTTGGGCATGCACATGTCAATAGAGTTGTGCGAGTCATCTGTGTAGTTTTGATTTGTTCTTTTGTTTTAAACATCGTGTACAACTCTAATGACTCCAGCTATTAATCTAGTGTGAATATTGATTCAGTTGGATGCAGTTCATTTTTATTTATTTATTTTTTGCTTCAATCTTGTATATGTGAATTTTTCTGTTTGTTCTAACGAATAAAAAATGTACAATTGATGTAAGTTGTTACCAGAAAAAGAGCACGTTGTATGTAACTAAAAATGTATGTATTGAAAACGGCATCTCAAATGTGTAGTTAATTCTCTCTTTAATTTTAACATTTTATGGCCTTTCTGAAAATCTAATCTTCAAAGTGGTCTAAGCCAAATGAAAGAAAGAAAAGGGAAAAGAAATTTACAAGGATAACTTCTTTTCTTTAATTTATCATTTTCCGAGGGCATAGTTTTGAGCGTTTCACTCAAAATTCCAAAGAGTTAAACTATAAAATAGAATTAAAAGTAATTTGACACATGCATGTCATATGTAGTATTTATGCGTAGTAGCATAAATGGATAGGCCAATCTAAAATTTTCACACACTGCTAAATATTAAAAGTTCTTGAATACCTAAATTTAAAATATGTGATGGAGTTACACTCACAAATGTTGAATTAACCACAATTCATACACGTCGAAAAACATTAAATTCTAGTAGTCTACGAACATGGTCTACATTCACTGGGTCCCTGTACATTCTTATTCTTGGATTAATTACATAAAATACAATCTTAGCCGGAGCAATTATACTGATATAGAATATATTGACATATTTCCTCAACAAAACCATCAATCGGCCATACAGTACTATATTTTTCCATAGAAAATGAAAAGTGCGTGTATATACCATAAAGTATATCCGCAGACATGATTGATATACTTAAAATTAGATTCCTCCTTGAAAAACTACTAGTACTAAAAATCCATCCAAACATGAATCTATAGTTTACATATAGATAGTGTAAACAACAAAGCTTGCATTTTCAACTAATTAAATCAGCTTTCTGAATTCTCTAGTGTCCGTCTTTTTGCGGCCTAGAAACATCACATTTCCATTGCATATATATATATATATTGACCAATAGAAATGAGCCCCAACAGACACTCATTCTTCTGTCTGATGCATGATTTGTTTTTTCCTACTCCTAATTTACTTTCAATGCCAGAGGATATACTGCATATATTCTTATTCTCATAGCAATCATCAAAGCCATGTAAATCCAGCAGACAGATCATCAGGATCGTGACGATGATATATAGAAGTAGCAGGATAGTGCATTAATTGCATTGTGCAAATTAAGATGTCCCTGCAGGTACAGGTAGCAGAATCGCAAAGACCATGCAAGCTTATACTCAAGATGATCGTGAGAAGAAATATGAAGAAGAGGATACAGATACAACCATGGAGTACTTGGACAGTAGTGATCAGAATGCTTTACCATTTCGTCAACTTTTGAGCTATGCGGATTCATTGGATTGGACGATGATGTTTCTTGGTACCTTGGGTTCCATAATCCACGGCCTGGCCCAACCTGTTGGCTATTTGTTGCTTGGCAAAGCCCTTAACAGCTACGGTAACAACATAGGCGACACTGATAGCATGGTTAAAGCCCTGAAAAAAGTACGTAAACCCATTTAATTAGCCTGCCTCCAATTTAAAAGAAGAAAATGATTTACCTTCCCAGAAACTTGTTTGAAATTGTTCATTGATTTCTCCATGCACTTGTTATCCTCCTCCAGGTTGTCCCGTATGTGTGGTACATGGCCATCGCCACGTTTCCTGCTGGAGTTGCGGGTATGTACTTACTGTTTTTTTTGTACTGAATGACACTGATTACCAAGATGGATCGCAATCGATGTCAGTAGCATGGTGGATGGATTTGCAGAGATAGGATGCTGGATGCATGCAAGCGAAAGACAAGTATCACGGCTGAGGTTGGCGTATTTAAGAGCAGTACTGAACCAGGAGATTGGAGCTTTTGATACAGATTTAACGAGTGCTAAAGTAATCAGCGGAATTAGCGATCACATGCTGGTCATACAGGACGCCATTGGGGAAAAGGTACTAGGATATATATTATATCTGCATGCATCTCCACAACACATCCAACCTTTCCTGATACTACACGTACACACATAACACTGATGGTCAAGAAATTTGAGTCTCTTGCATGACATGCAGTTGGGGCATTTCCTATCTTGCATTGCAACTTTCCTTTCGGGGGTCTTCATAGCTTTCATATCCAGTTGGGAAGTGTCACTCCTTACCTTGTTCATAGTTCCCATGATTCTAGTAATTGGAGCTACCTATACCAAGAAAATGAATTACGTTTCAGCCAGCACGGAAAGATGATGTACCTGTCCGAGGCTACAACAATAGTAGAACAGGTATAGTCCTACACTACTGTTATGGCATTTGATTAAAACATAAATGTCCATATTATCCAAAAAGCTATAAATGACTTACAGGGAGCTTAACTTTTACATGACAGACAGTTTCCCAAATCAAAACCGTCTACGCATTTGTTGGAGAAAACCGAGCAATCAAGTCACTTTCAAAATGCTTGGAGAAGCAATTAACCATAAGCAAGCGAGAAGCATTTATAAAGGGAGTAGGAACGGGGATGTTTCAAACTGTGACCTTCACTTCGTGGGCTCTAATTGTTTGGGTCGGAGCAGCTGTTGTTGTACACAAGGGATCAACTGGAGGCGACGTCATAGCTGCAGTTATGAGCATCCTTTTTGGAGCTATGTAAGAAAATATAATGCTTTATCAATTGACCACCTGTATACAGCAGAAGACAGTCTAAAAGCTCGGATGATCATCAATTGGTTTTACTTGCATCTTGTTAATTGCAGATCACTCACTTATGCTGCACCAGATATGCAAATATTCAATCAAGCAAAAGCTGCTGGGAGGGAAGTCTTTCAGGTGATCAAAAGGAAACCTGCAATAAGTTCTGTCTCAAAAGGGAAGATACTGAAAGTGATTGATGGAAGCATTGATCTCCGAAATGTACACTTCGCTTACCCCTCCCGGCAGGAAAATACAATCCTTCAGGGGTTCTCATTGTCACTGTATGAGTCTCTTAGGAAAGGTGGTGGCATTGGTGGGAAGTAGTGGGTGTGGCAAGAGCACTGTCATCTCCTTAGTCACACGGTTCTATGATCCTGAAAAAGGTTAGTGATCCTGCAAAACCCAAATCAACTAAGTTGTTCTTGTGATGGTAAAAACATGAATGCATCTTCACACAAAGAAGACCAAAAGATTCTAATTTCTAAACTGAAAAACCAATCCTTCAGGTGAGATTTTCATTGACAACAGCAATATAAAAGAACTTGATTTAAAGTTCCTCAGTGCAGGAGAAACATCGGATTAGTTTCCCAGGAGCCATCACTCTTTGCTGGTACCATCAAGGACAACATAAAGGTAGGAAAGATGGACGCAGACGATGTGCAGATCCAGCACGCTGCAATTTTAGCAAATGCAGATTTTTTTATAAACCAGCTTCCTGAACAGTATTTAACACAGGTCAGGCACATATCAACTCAATCGCATCATCTGACATTTACTCTTTTGAAGAAATACTATAACATGAGCAACTACATAATCCACTGATGGGTGACAAAAAAAACTGCAAAAAACTTTGTATGCATTGTTGCTCTGCATAATTAAGGGGTATGGCAGTCAAGCTGAGAACATAAAATATATACTCCAGAAAAGATACAATGGCAGTTCCATTCAATTTCTTTCTGACCTCAGTTGGAATAATGATGGGTAGGAGGGTTTTACAGCTAGATTACAATATTTCAGTTGATGAAGTTATCTTGTGCCAACATTCTAATGGTTTGACCAATTCTACAGGTATAGGACAGGGGGGTCTCCAGTTGTCTGGGGGACAGAAACAAAGAATTGCAATAGCAAGAGCCATCTTGAAGAACCCTCCAATTCTTTTGCTAGATGAGGCAACCAGTGCACTAGATTCAGAGTCGGAGAAAATAGTTCAGGAAGCCCTCGAGACTGCAATGCAAGGGAGGACAGTCATCTTGATTGCACACCGGATGTCAACAATCATCAATGCAGACATGATTGTTGTTGTAGATAATGGGAAAGTATCCGAGACAGGGACACATAATTCCTTATTGGACACCAGCGAATTCTACAACAACTTATTTAGGATGCAGAATATCTACCAAGAAAGTGATCCCAGGTTAGTATATGCAGGCATACATATAAAATAAAATGTATACAATTTCCTTTGTATGTGTATGTTCGATTTAGCATCATGGATATAATTCCGAAATCTAAAATCTTTTTTTCCTGGCACAAAATGACTCATGATACAGACCAAAAGAGTCTAATGAAGAAACTATTTTGGTCATATGCTACCAGTGATAAGGAGCAGGTTGCATCTCAGTACCAAGAACAAGAAGAAGAGCCTACACCACAGAACAGAAATCTCACAGATCCACCCAAGGAACAGGAAGATAAAGAAATTACAGAAGCCGCAATATTCATCAGAATCTGGTTTGGATTGAATAAAAAAGAATTTGGCAGGATACTTATTGGGTCTTTTGCAGCAGCTTTTGCTGGCATCTCCAAGCCTGTATTTGGTTACTTCATCATAACAATAGGAGTAGCATATTTCCACCCTCATGCAATGCAGAAAGTTGGGCGGTATTCATTGTTCTTTTCTTCAATAGGACTGGTCTCGTTGTTTGCCCACACTATGCAGCATTACTTGTTTGGAGTGGTTGGAGAGAAGGCCATGACAAACCTCAGACAAGCTTTGTACTCAGGTATCATAACCAAAATCATCCCTGCATCAATCACTCGCTGTTGTTACTTTCTTTTTCTATTTTATCTAAGCTTTGCTTTCCCCAGTACCCAAAACCAGTCGGTCACAAGAAAAATTTACATCTTGCAGCCACACTACGAAATGAATTAGCTTGGTTTGAAAAGCCTGAAAACAGTGTTGGATCACTAACATCACGCATCATCAATGAAACATCCACGGTCAAGACAATTATAGCTGACCGCATGGCTGTTATTGTCCAATGCATATCCTCTATTCTGATTGCAACAATTGTCAGCATGAAAGTAAATTGGAGAATGGGCCTGGTAGCTTGGGCAGTGATGCCATGTCACTTCATAGGCGGCCTTATACAAGCAAAATCAGCTAAGGGATTTTCAAGTGATAACTCTGCAGCCCATTCAGAACTAGTTTCCCTCGCTTCTGAATCTGCAACAAACATTAAAACCCTGGCATCCTTTTGCCATGAAGAGCAAATACTCGAAAAAGCAAAGTTGTCTCTGAAGAAACCATTGAGGTTAAGTAGGAGGGAAAGTGTAAAATATGGCATCATTCAAGGTGTATCCCTTTGCTTATGATTTCTATAGAACATTGCCCATGCTGTTGCTTTATGGTATACAACACTTCTGGTTGAAAGAAGGCAAGCCACCTTTGAAAATGGAATAAGATCATACCAGATATTCTCGCTCACAGTACCATCAATCACAGAACTATGGACATTGATACCTACAGTTTTCTCTGCTATTAGCATACTAACACCTGTATTTGAGACTTTAGACAGACACACTGAAATTGAGCCAGACAAACCAGAGAATACACCACTTGAGAGAATTAAGGGGGACATTGAATTTAAAAATGTCCATTTTAACTACCCTTCCAGACAGGAAATGACTGTACTTGACAGTTTCAGTTTAAAAATTGAAGCCGGATCCAGGGTGGCTCTAGTCGGACCAAGTGGAGCTGGTAAATCTTCTATTTTAGCCCTCTTGCTGAGATTCTATGATGCGAAGGAAGGAAGAGTTCTGGTTGATGGAAAAAACGTAAAAGACTACAATTTGAGGATGCTAAGGTCGCAGATTGGATTGGTAACAGCAGGAGCCGCTGCTATTTAGTTTCTCAATTAGAGACAACATCTGCTACGGGAACCAAGAGGCTTCTGAAGCTGAGATCATAGAGGTGTCAAGACAAGCTAATATTCATGAATTCATAAGCACCTTGGCCGATGGTTATGATACTGTGGTTGGAGAAAAGGGATCCCTACTTTCAGGAGGACAAAAACAGCGAATAGCCATAGCGAGGGCTCTATTGAAAAGGCCAGCAGTGATGCTTCTAGACGAAGCAACAAGTGCCCTTGATGCGGAGTCTGAAAGAGCAGTAGTAAGCGCTCTAGAATTGCCAAAAGTAGTCAACACTCATGCCTTTGTTTCTAAAATGACACAGATCACAGTAGCACACAGACTTTCCACTGTCATGAACTCGGACATCATAGTTGTCATGGACAGGGGTAAGGTTGTAGAAATGGGATCCCACTCATCCCTGATAACAGCGCCTGAAGGAGTTTACACGAAGCTCTACAGGCTCCAAAGCATCTTATAGGTGTGAAGAAAAATTGATATATCTAGATGCGTTATGCACAGATTTTTAATAGTACAAAATAGCGACTGATTAAAGAAAAAGAAAGAAGAAAGAGGCTTTTTCTAGCCTTTCCCTGCCAATTCAAAGTAACTTGAAATGGTAGCGCTGGAGATTTATGTCCAGTCTGAAAATACACACATTTTTGAACTCATTTTTAGCATTTCAATTGAAGGGTCAATCAATCTCAGAAAGGTACATGTATCCACTGAGTGTGAAGAGAACAAAAGCTTACCTAAACTTCAAAATGAATGCCGCATAAGACCTTCAACCGGTCAATCTCCTCTCCAGAAGCAATTCCAGGCTCAATAAAACAAAGCTGACACAAAGTCACAGTCATAACACAATATAGCAAACAGCAGTAAGACCAAATATACAAGTGACAGGAATGAGGTAAAACCTGATACTGCGGCTTCTTCAGCGTATGGATACCTCTCTTTATCAGTTTTTGCCATCCAACGTTTTGTTATCATTTTGAGAAACTTTTCAAGATCTTCTGTTCTCTGAAAAACCAGTGCCAAATACCCTGAGTAAACTTGTCTTGCTGACAGTAAAAATGCAGTTCGTTCAAGTCATCTACAATGATTTCAACTACCAGAATCTAGAGTACACCCAATTTGTAGACGACTAAGAAGTATTGTTCCAAGCAAACACTTACATGAGCAGGGTCTAAAATTAGTAAATTGTATTGATGTATTCCATTACTCGGGAATTTAGCTTGAATTCCAACAATGGTTCTTGAGTGACCATCATGTTGGAAATACAAGGGCCTGCATATTAAATCAAACATCAAGTCTGGCATAGGATATGTACTCTTGCAACAGATTGAATTATACTCACGCTTTCTCACTAAGAACAACACGCCGACTGCCAGGCTTAGTGGAATTGTTGTCAGAAAAATAACTCCACACCCAATCCATGATTACCTTCCCACCAGGGGCGGAGGAATATGTAGAGTCTCCACACCCAGTTGAAGCCCTTCATGAGAAATACTATTATCTCGTCTAGACAAATATCTATCCATGGGCCCATAAACCTTGGCTAATTTCCCATTGCCATCAATTTGCTTGCTAGCCATTTTGCCATGGTTTAATGCACTGGTTGAAGATGCAAACTGGGTCCCCTGGCTACAGAAATCCACTATCATGGCACGCAGCCCAAACGAACGAAGAAGTGCAGCACACTCAGTAGTTCCAATCCAATTTCTTTTGCCATAGATCTCCCTATCAAAGTCATTTGAACCTTGTGTATCAAAACCAAGTTCCCACGCAAATTCAAGCCATCTTTGGAGGGAAGCGATATCAGGCACAAAACCAGTACCACCATACAAAACATCCCTTGCCTCTTGTCTTTGTGTGATCAAATGTGAGCTAAGCATCTGGATATTGCGCCACCCACAACCCCAGCCAACATCTTCCCACTCTCTGCTTTGGAAATGATCAACATACCCAGATAAAATACTGGTGACGTTCTGAGACTCGGACTCGGATGCCAAACAATTTTTCAGCAAAGGCATCAAACCACCCTCTACTCGATAGAAGTTCTCCTTAGTTTGCAAACTGATCAAAGAGCAGAATTTTCCATCAACGTCACTCTCTTGTTCACAAGCAGCAGTTCTGGTGGCGGTGTCTCTTGATGATGAACCGCTCTGATGATGATTATGACTTTCGAAGAAGTTGGTTTGGCAATGCATGGCAGTGTCAACCTAATGATGTCAAAATAAGAACTTTAC
The DNA here is from genome assembly GCA_025175665.1 of Cinchona pubescens. NCBI lineage: Eukaryota > Viridiplantae > Streptophyta > Magnoliopsida > Gentianales > Rubiaceae > Cinchona > Cinchona pubescens. The sequence continues at coordinate 408,800 of JANKKI010000014.1, forward strand.
TCTAAAAAATTCAACAACCCTAAAGTAGCCCGTGAAAATTCAAGAAATAAACATCATAGTATACCGTACAAGTAAAAGAGGATAACTATCCTCATTAGCTTCTGGGATTTGTTGGAAAAGTGATATTTTAATTTTGAAAACTGAAAAGGATTCGAATAAAAGCTAGTAATATGTTAATTAATGTATAGTTGATACGTTACCAGAAGAGGTGGAGGAAGCTGAATTTGTTGGGCGAATTCCAAGTCCCTATTAGATAATGAGATTTCTTCCTCATCAAAATGATCGTTTGCATGCCTATGTATTCATTTATTCGTCAAAAAAATCCACAAGCTAGCTAAATTAACACATCAATTATTGTATAAATTTGTTTATTATTATTGTTTTTTAAAGAACGAGGAGGCATTTATTTATATTTATCTATGGCAATACATGAAAATAAAAAAAATACTATACAGTAAAGGTGAGGGATTTGAAAGAAGAAGAAGACGGAGTAGCACCTGTGGATATCCTGGGAGGGAACTTCCTGATAACAGATTGGGCAAATTGAATAGTAGCCGTCGCCGTCGCCGTCCATTAACACAACACAACCCAACCGCAGAAGTTATTGATTTTTGGGATGAGAGAACAAGGAAACGATTCTCTATTGTTTACAAATCAATCCACTTTCCTTCCTTCTTACTCATCACTGCCAAGTGCCAACCAAACACCTTTTTTTTTCTTTTATATATATATATATATATATATATAAAAGGCTACTTCTAAGCAGAAGAAGATTACATTGAGCCCAAAGTCGACCAAACTTCCATGTTCTGGGAATAGTTTCGTCTGGGCCAATTTGTTCGAACTAGCGAACTTATTTTTTAAATAACTTTAAAGTCCAAAAGTCGAGACGAAGACACCAACTCAACTCAACTCAATTCAAGTAAAAATTTTACCCAAAGGCGAGTATTTATCATGGAAATAATCCCCTATTTTATTTTTCTATCACCTTAATTATTATATTAATACTTGTTTTATATTATGAAATGAATAATACGAATTACATTGAAACCCCTTTAACATAAGAAGTAAGTTAGAACTAAGAAGAATCCTGCTATGTTAATTTCTAGAGATGATGGATGAAACGAAAAATGACATCCACGTAAAAATAAATAAAAAATTCAGGAAGTAAAGCAGGGAATTTTATTAGGATATTCTCTTCAAATCAAAATGGGAAACCAAACCATCCACCTATCTATCCATCTACATCATGCCTAACCAAAAAAGAAAAGTTATCAATTTTTAACTACTTTTCTAATTTTAGGCCCACAAAGTCATGAGCTCAAGTTTTCTTAATACCGCGTTGAATTGATAGTGGTACTGTATATGCGACGCAACAATATGCATAACGTGGTATCTGCTCGTTGGTTGATGCAATACAAATTTGGGAAGAAATTACAAATTTCAAAGGTCGCTTAAAAAAATAAAAAATAAAAAAATCTCAATTATACATCACCTTGCCCACGATTATCCGCATCACACTCAAAAAAAAAAACCTATTTCCTGTGAGCCTCCCTAGTCAGTAGTGCCTACGCTCTTGAATAATTTTCTCAGTCAGCCAAAACCGGTCATGCAATTCATTTATTTCCTGCGAGAAATATAAGTGGGGATAAAAATCAAATCTATAATAATATTTTCTATTTCGTGTTCAGATTGCATTCCTGGGAAAGCATGGGCCGCTACAAATGGCCGTTGTTTGTATATTGTAAAAACGCAAATACTTAGGTAAATCTGATATTTGGTCTCACCTCATTTATAAAATTTGTGGTGTGAATTAAATTTTAAAAAATTTATGACATCAGCTAATGTAAGCAAGATTTTTTAAAATTTAATTTTAATCACAGAATTTACAGATGAAACTAAAAATCGGATCTACTTTAAGTATTTTCCTTATAAAAATAATGCAAATGTCTGGTTCTAATAGGAATGATAACGGAGCCTTGACAAATGCAATACAATAATCTTCCTCCGGCCACCTTAATTAATTTCTGAAAGCTCCAACCCCCAAGCCATCTTGTCTCACAAGTGGATGACCTTATCGGTTGTTAATATATTTTTCTTTTTCAAATTAAATGTGTGCTTCAAAATCTTTATGTTAATTAGAAATTCAAGTGTTTATTTATTTCTTATATTTTTAAAATTTTAAATGACAAGAAAAACAAATTTCATGGCACATTCAATTATCTGAAAAATTAAACTGTTACCTGAATGTTACGCAACATCGATTTGTAGAGTTCACAATTTGTTCAATAAGCATTAGGGGCAAAAAAAAATTAAGATGAAGAAAGAAGAAAGAACGAAATCACTTGCATTAATGAATGGGATAATTTCAAAAACTTTTCTTGAAATTTATGCTCATATTATTTAGTTCCTTCAAACTTTTAAAAATAATATTTATCTCCCTTAATTCTATTTTTGTTGAAATATTCTCAGCCCTAATGCATTAAAAATTAATTTAAGGAGAGAGAAACTATAATCATTCTAGTTTATTACAAGTGTTGATACAAAAAATTTGACTATAGGGTTAGCCCGTGTGCATTATCGTCAAAAGTGAAAGTTGGACACCGCGCGTAGTACTCACGTCCGGATCACCTGAAAATAAAAAGAGCGGGGCTTTGTCCCTGTAATAAACTCCGAATGATTATAGTCTGTCTCTTAGACTAGAGAGTAAAATTCAATAAGAAATCTGTCACTGAATCAATATCTCAGTAATTTCGAGAGTCCTTGTGATATTTATATCTGACATCGATGGGTTGGATCAATCCGTGGGTTGACTATCATTTATTTAATACTTGACCCAGTCGGGCCCATTTGAACCACATGGGTAAAATTACTAAAATACCCATAGTAGACTCGGGTTCGGAGCCACGTGTAATATTGTCATTGGGTATAATATTTTGGCATCATCATTTGTCCCCCAATTTCAAGTCAAAATTTTTTGGGTTGAGAGTGCTAAGTAATTAATGCCGAATTCGTACCCCGGCTAGAACTGTAGTATTGGTCGGAGCCAATTTTATGACTTAAAAAATTATTTTTTTCCAGAGAAAAATATTTTTAATATTTATTTGAGAATTATTTTTAAAAAAATTTCTATCGGAGTAGAAAAATAAAAAAATTAATTACACCAGAGTGTACCTGAGTCATGACTTAGATTGCTGTATAGAAATTTTCTTACAGTAAATATCTTTACAATTTCTCTGTTACGTAGACTTTCCTACTCCTGCAGAATAGTACCATGGAATTTTCTACTACTGTGGAGTTCCTTACCATTATGGAGTAGTGCTGTGGAACTCTTTACTGCCATCTGTGGAGTAGTGCTGTAGTGTTCCTTACTGTTATGGAGCTCCCTACTGCTGTGGAGTTCCTTACTGCTGTGGAACACCTTACTGCTATGGAGTTCCTTACTCTTATACACTCCCTAGATGTGTATAAGAGACAGATGTTGAGTTCCTTACTACTGTGGAACTCCCTACTGCTGTGGAGTTCTTTACTGCAATGGAGTTCCTTACTGCTGTGGAACTCCCTAATGCTGTGGAGTTCTTTACTGCTGCTATGGAACTCCTTACTTGAGTATATCATGACTTTAAGATTTTGGTACTCTAGTATCACAATGATTATGCTAAAATATTACAATATTATTTGTACCACTCCAATTTATGCACGACATTCCAAGTAATAAATTAATTTTTTTTAAAATAAGACATGCACTATTTTTTTTTTTTTAGCAAAAATCCCACGTAACTTGGACAGTAGACCCCAACCGTGCCTTCATCCCATCAATACATAGCTGGACCTAAACACACCCGAGGATCCAGCTGTATCACTAAGCTTCAAATGATTAGTCCGTGATCGAATAAAATTTCACTCAACAAATTTAATTTTTAGGCTTAAAGACCACAGTGGAGAAGAGCAATACCATGAAAAATTTTACGATAACAGACCCCAACTCCACAACATCCAAAATAAGTCACAACTTTTCTTGTGGTAATGATATGCCCTCTTTCTCAGCCAAGCATGATTCTTCTACAAACACAGATGCTTTAGTTTTCCCAATCAACCTTGACCCCGATGACGATGTCTGGGATGACCATATAGAAATTGATGACGACTAAAACTTTGATGTTGATTGGGACATTAACAATAATCTTGCTCTAGAAACTATCGATAGTTTATATTTTTTTGACTACAACGACAGAACCGGTTAGGATAGCGAGAAAGACATAATTGATGCAGGGGGTGTTCCTTGGTTAGATAGAACTCAGCAACCCATACTTAATGATGTCTGAGGTCTTCCACCATATATATATAAGAGACGTGATTTTTACCTTCGTATACATCCAAGGGGTGTAATTTTTCACCGCGTAGACCTTAAGTGAATTTGTTCGAAACTACTACCTCGTGTGTAGGCATGCCTCCTTTGCCACCATACCCTAGCCGAAATAGGGAACAGTCACACCGTAATTTTAGCACAGTAGTTGAGAGCGAAGTAGTGCAGGGTGAGTCAACTAGGGGTGATGTTTCTCCACCTTACTAAGAAAAAATTACAAAGGATTTAGGGCGAACCAAGGACCCTAATGATATTTACTCCAAACTTCCGATTCCTCGAAAAGTTGCATTGATGACACTCGGAAGAGTAAGTCCTCCTCGTTGTAGTAGGTTTGACATTGGTATTTCAGTTTTAGAAAACTTGAATTGTCCCCGGAGGGGTAAATCCTACTTCGGATAATAGGTATGACATATGTATTTCACTTTGGAAGTCCATAGAATTGCCCCCAGAGGGGTAAATTCTACTCCGGATAGTAAGTATGACATAAGTACTTCACTTTGAAAACCCATGAAATTAGTCTCTCGGAGGAGGTAAGTCTTACTCCGGAGAGTAAGTATGATATAGGTACTTCACCTTGGAAGTCCATGAAATTGCCCTCAGATGAGTAAGGTGATCCCGGAGGATGAGATATTTGACTCTCGGAAGGGTGAGTCTCACTCTTGGGGTGAGACTTAGCTTGTAGGAGCTTTCAGTTAGGAAGATTTAGACTTGCCCCTGGCAGGGTGAGGAGATCCCGGAGGATGAGATATTTGACCCTCGGAAAGGTGATCTCACTCTTGGAGTGAGATTTAACTTGTGCTTCTAGAGATGTGATGTGACCCTGGAAGGTGCTTGAGTCCTGAAGAACAAATGCCTTTGAAAAACCTGAGTATGTGGGATCTTCTACACTCAACCTCTTTTGTGTTGAACTATTTATTGTAGAGAGTTAATTACAATATTCAAAGGATAAAAAGACTTAGAAAACTTTCATTTATTGAAAATAAGATGTTTGCAAGGTGTACAAGCAAATTTCACCTCAAACAGGGTGTAAATAAAGAAACATGGCCTAAGAAAGTACATGAAAAGTTATACAAGAATTAGGTGTACTACTCTTTAGGGTTTAGCTGGTAACACCTTTCTTAGGTTTTCAATTAGAAACTACCTACTTTGTTCTTAGTCTCGGATAAACTATTTCAAGTAATCTTTTCCGATAAGCTCTTCAATTACATTTTTCAAAGAAAAACAATCATTGGTATCATGCCCATGATCTTTGTGTCAAAGGAATTAGCTGGAATCAAATGCTAGCAGATTTTGTGCAAAGGAATTAGCTGCCAATTAAGGCCAGCAGATTTTATGCCTTATTTTATGCTTTTTACAGCTTTGATAGCCCATTTTCAAAGCCCCTTTTTTTGCATTTTCATATGATCCTGTCTCTTATACACATCTAGTAGCATTTATATTCTTTCCTTGTATTAGGATATGCTAGCTGTATGACATATTTGTATATGATAGTTTAGCTAATTTAGGGTGATTATTAGCTTATCGCCTTGTATTTCTTATATATAATGTATCCTAGTAGAGTCCCTTGTCCTTGTTTATTCTTAATCAAGTTCTCTCGGCATCATGGCCACAGACAAGTATGAGTCTGTCTTGATTCGTTTAATGGTAAAAACTACTCACTTGGGCATTTCACTTCAAAATTTTTGTCAAAAGGAAAGATTTATGGGGACATATTGATGGCAGCAAACCCTGCTCCAGACAAAGACAAAGAGAAGGATGAGCATGCCAAGTGGGAGGTCAAGGATGCTCAAATCATGGCATGGATTCGGGATCCGTGGATCCGAATATCATCTTGAATCTCCAACCCTTTAAGACTGCAATGAAATGTGGAATTATTTGAAGAAACTCTGTACGACCAACACAACATCTCAAGCTCCAAGATTTCACTTGAACATGAATTAGCCACTATTCAACAGGCGGTCTCTATTTCGTCTTTAAGCCTAAAAATTAAATTTGTTGAGTGAAATTTTATTCGATCACGGACTAATCATTTGAAGACTTAGAGAACTAAGTCAAGACAGGTCCAGCTAACTACTAAAAAGGATCAATTTCTTATGAAACTTAGATCTGAATAAGAAAGCACTGTGTCTAGTCTTATGAACCGGAACTGTTCCCTCTTTGGATGTATGCCTCAATGCTTTGTTTCGTGAGGAGCGCGAATTCTCACCCAATCCACAATGGAACAACAAAGATCTACTTCAGAGTACACTATTCGGAGCTATGTAGCACAAGGCAAGCCAAAAGGTAGAGACTTGAGCACTATTCAATGTTTTTGTTGCAAGGGGTTTGGACATTATGCCTCAAACTGCTCGAAAAAGTTCCGCAACTACTGTAAAAGGATGGCCACATCATTAAAGAATGTCCTACTCGACCTCCTAAGAAATCAAACAAGATATACAAAGTGTCCGTTGGTTCTTCTAGTACTTAGGTAATTCTGCGAACATAGCACGAGTGCTTCTACTACTCTGCTCCACTGTAACTCCCGAAATGATTCAACAAATGATCATTTCGCTTAAAGGGTTGGAGATTCAAGATGATATGTGTATAACCACAGCATCTCTGTATTGGTATTTTGATTCCGCTTACATCTAACCATATGACCAACAAGGCTAATTTTCTCACCAATGTAAAGAAATACACTGAAAATCTTAAGATCTATACAGCTGATGGGAACCCTTTACCTATCACATCCCCCCTCAAATTCCTCAGTAGAAGACTAAGAAACGAGTTTTGTTTCTTAGAAATTGTCCAATAGACTTACATCTATCACCAAGAAACATACACCATCCAGTAGTATAAAGTGGAATTTTCTAAATCTGTTGTATTGTGCGGGATCAACAATCGGGAAGATGATTGCAAGGGGCCTAAAGTAGGACGTCTTTTCCTCTGACATTTGTCTTTGTCTCCATGTTTCTCTTTGCTATGGTATGGCACCAGTTACTTCTCATGCTAATTACAAGTACTTTGTCACTTTTATTGATGATTATAGTCGTTTCACATGGATCTATTTTCTCCATTCTAAAGATGAAGTATTTTCTATTTTTAAGCTTTTCTATGCACATATTCAAAACTAATTTTCTGCGCAAATCAAAATTCTTCGCTCTGACAATGGGGGTGAGTACATGTCTAATTCTTTCCAGGAGTTCCTACAAACTAATGGCATAATTTCTCAGCGATCTAGTGTCCTTCAACCCTACAACAAAATGGGGTGGCGGAGAGAAAGAATCGCCATCTTCTTGATGTTGTTCGCACCCTTTTACTAGAGTCATTTGTGCCCTCTCGGTTTTGGTGTGAAGCTCTATCCACTGCTGTACACCTCATTAACAGGTTGCCTTCTTCCTCATTGAACCATGTCTCTCCTTTCACTCGATTATTTGGTTGCACTCCAAATTATTCTAATCTTCGTACCTTTGGTTGTGTGTGTTTTGTACATCTTCCTGCCCATGAACGCACAAAACTCACACCTCAATCAGTCTAGAATGTGCAATGCAGAAAGTAAGTAAGACAGCTCTCCTTGTTATGATCCTCATCTAAATCGTATTCGGATATCTAGAAATGTGACATTTTTTGAAAATCAATATTTTTTTGCTAATCATCATGATCCTGTTTCTTCGTCATTCTTTGAGCATCCTCTGTCTCTTATACACATCAGAGACAGGTGCCTTCTTCAACCTGTCTCNCCAATTGAACAGAACTAAAACCCCTTGGAAGTAAGCTTGTGTTTTCTATAAAGTTTCGACCTGATGGATCCATAGATCGTTACAAGGCTAGATTGGTAGTTCTTGGCAACAAGCAACAGTATGGTCTAGACTATGATGAGACCTCCCACTTGGCACTGTCTCTTATACACATCTAGATGTGTATAAGAGACAGCCCTTGGCATCTGCTTCTAAGTTTCATATGATCCCTCACTTTTTCTTCAACGGACATCTAAGGGTTTAGTTATACTTCTTGTTTATGTGGATGACATAGTTATCAGATCTTTCTGACAAGGATGGCATCTCTCAAATTCAAACTTTGTTGCACTCTTCTTTCCACATGAAAGATCTTGGGCAGCTCACTTACTTCTTGGAGTTAGAGTCTCACTTATAGGCAATAAGGTATGTTTTGTGATGTGGTAACAAAAGTATATTCAGGATCTGGGTTGACGTGCTAGGCCTCACCAACACTACATCTGTGACACTCCTATGGAACCCAGAATCAAAGCATTTGAGCACATCTAGACATCCAAAGAGGCAGCAGATCACGAGACAAAGCATAAGACATTATGCTGTCTCTCATACACATCTAGATCTTTATATAAATCTGACAGTGTATGTTAGACAGTTTATGCAAGCTGACATGAGGACCTTGCTAACGAATGATCCGTCGCATCATCAAGTACATTCATGGTACTCCTAGCCGTGGGTTATTCTTTCTAGTGGTTCTACTCTCCACTCCAAGCCTACGGTGATGCAGATTGGGCAGGTGTCCAGACACAAGGAAATCTACTACTTGGATGGTGTATGTTTCTTGGTGATCTAGATGTGTATAAGAGACAGCCCTACGATAGGGTTGATTCCAAGTCTTCTCCGAGGCAGTATGTCACCAGTGACTGTGATAGTTACTTGGCTGTCTCTTATTGCAGATCTAGATTTGTATAAGAGACTCAGACTGGGTTGGCTGCAATTTGGACGCACAGTGTAGTGCGGTGTGTGAGTGGGAAATGTGTATAAGAGACAGCCCATAGCATAGTGATACAAGATTAGCTTATCAGCTTGTATTTCTTATAAGCATATAATAAGAATTCTCCTCCAGAGGAGGGCAGGTGGTTTTGTTCAAAATCTCTTAGATTGTCACTTTGTGGAAGCAACACCACTTCTTTTTGTCTCTATGCTATGGGTTGCTCCTCATTGGAGTTGGCCATTTCACAAAAGACTCTTTCTCAATCATAACTAAAATATGAGTCGGGTTAGAATTGAGTAAAGTATAAACTTTACGAAGGTCCGAACTCCTCCTATGGGGTACGGTTACAGATAGTCGGTCCCTAATATTGCTCTTCTTAGCAGGTTCTACTTACTAATTTCTTCATTGACCTTTCTCCCTCATCAGCCTGAGCAAATTTTTCTACTCTAAGGAAGAAAGCAGTGAGAGTGGTTGGAGGTTTGAAGTTGAGGTTAAAGGAGAATTTTCCTGGCCTCACCCCAGTCTGGAAGGCCATAATATGCATTTCCTCTGTAACTCATTGGATTCTAATCATCTCCTTCTTGAACCTTTCCACATAATCCATGAGTGATTCATATATGGCCTTCTGCTTAAGAGTAAGCAGATGTGTTCTCGTCTTTGGGATCCTTTTTTGATTCCCAAACTTATTTACAAACAGATCTACCAGTTGATCAAAATTTTTGATGTCGCCCTTCTTATACCTTCTAAACCAATCTGAAAAACTCTCGACAGAGGATAGAATCAGACGCTCATTGGAGGCACATTTTGGAGCGGTAGGCATCTAGATGCTCCCGTGGATCAGTACTCCCATCATAAGAGTCAAAGTGGGGGGTCTTCTATCTTTTAGGAAGAGATTCTTGCATGATATTGTCAGTGAAGGGAAGGGAATACTTGTATCTATTACTCATTCCTTCTCTATCGTCTATTCTGTTCACCTTATCCTGCAACTCTTCCAGCCTCTTCCTTAGGTTCTCTTCCCTTTTTTGGACTACCAACATAGTACGGTTCCTCTCTTGGTATCGTCGTCTCTCATGAGTTACAAATACTGCTTCACCTGGGTTCCTTTTCCTGGTACCACTCAGCCTTGATGAGGCCACTATACTTCTGGATTCTAGCCTAACAGTTTGGCCAGTTCGCTCTTACCTGGCAGACTCATGAGGGTGCTCCTACCGGGCGGATCCCACAGGAGTTAGTTCCCTGGTCCTTTGTTCCTCTCTTCTTGAGTTCCCTTTTCTCCCTCGCCAGCATGAAGTTAGGGGTGGACAATTCGGGGATTGCTACCAGAATGGCGAGGGTGTTGTTCGCTTTGAGAGAGGTGTTACTCCAATTGCTGCCAAATAAGCATTTCCTTCAACTGAGCATTTTGCTGCCTCAACTTGTGAATCTCTTCATCCTTGTCCACAACTTGGGGACCGAAATCCCCTACGTGTTCCCTCTGCCGATTCATTTCCCTGTTGGATCGACCGGAGTAATGTTGAGTTGAAATTTCTCCCTTGCCAGTGTTACTCCTGTGAGTGTTACGTGTGTTAGGTGCCATATCTTAGTAATGACTTTTAGTTTAGTTTCCCACAGACGGAGCCAAATGTTGATACAAAAAATTTGACTCTCCGTGTGCCTATTATCGTCCAAAGTAAAAGTTGGACACCGCACGTAGTACTCACGTCCGGATCACCTGAAAATAAAAAGAGCGGGGCTTTGTCCCCCGAAATAGTTCCACGCCAAGTCAAGGTATTTAGATAGAGAAAATGTGGAAAGAAGAGTGCGAATCAATCTCCCTGTAATTTCGAGAGTCCTTGTGATATTTATACATCTGTGATATTTATATCTGACATCCATGGGTTGGATCAATTCGTGGGTCGAATATATAATACTTGACCCAATCGAGCCTATTTGAACCACATGGATAAAATTACTAAAATACCCTTAATAGACTTGGATTCGGAACCACCTATAATATTGTCATTGTGTATAATATTTTGGCATCATCAACAAGTAATAAAATTTTAACTTATTAAAATTGTTGGATAAAAGGGAAAAGAAAATTTTGGGTATAAATAATTAATCCTTCGTAAAATAAGTATTGGGTTGCACCTTTTTACGTCCTTTATCAATTAATATTGAGGTGCTGTATAAAAATTTAATTTCTTTAAATGACAATACTGTCCCCATACTCTCACTTGTTTTGTAGGCCCACGCCACACAATTAGACTGCTTGTATCCCAACACCATTGCCCTTCTTTTCCCCCATGACCATAAACCTCCTCTTCATCCATCTCTCTCCAGCACCACTGCTAATTTTCCTCCCTCCCCAGAGTCCCCTCTCCTTTCCTTTCCTGTACCCATAAAAGTTATCTACTTTTATATAAGGGCAACACTATAAATTTATTCCGGTAACTTGCCACTCATAATGTTAGGGGCAACGGTATTGCCGCAGCTGATTTCTATAAAATGTCGATATTGCCCTCAAAGCCAACAATTTCTGGGATTTATTTGCGGGTCCCACAAAGAATGTCCCCCTGGGTCTTGAGACGTGGTATAAACTTGAGAAATTTCGTCGGAAATTAATAAAAAACTTGTGGGGTATGTGATGACGCCAAGAATCGACAATCATATCACACAAAATCCTGCATCCTTGGGCCTAGTTTTTCGTTGGACGAAGATAACATTTTTTGTACTAATTTTGTTTTTATTTTTATTTTTTTTCAATTTCATAATTATAAAAGATGAAAGGATTTGAAATTGAAAGAGAAAAAATAGTGCAAGGGAGAAAATTGATGTTAAATTTTTTTTAATTTATTATTAATCAAAAGAATAATTTAATAATCAATTTTATCTTTTATTTAATAATAATTTTAATTTTTATATCAAAATTTTAAATGATACGGAATAATTCTATTGCCATTAATAATTCATTAATAATCCTTGGATGGAAGTTTACGGGAGGTGTGTGTGAGATAGATACATGGGACGTATCATTCTCCCATGTTGTAGGGCTATAAGTAAGAAGTAAGTGAAGAACCCTTTACGTATTGTGTAGTTAAAAAATTACTACTCCCCACTACTACCACCACCACCACCACCACTACAGAACTCATTCTCCAGTCTCCACTTTCCACTTGGTAATATTATAAATTCATTCTGTTTATACATAGGATTAATTCATCAATGGCTCCAACCATAGTGGTGCCGGTCTCCGTCCACACAAAGCAAAAGCAGCAGGAAGACAAGCAAATTTTGAGGAAAAGAAATGAGGAATTGGAGAAAGAACTGAAGAAAGCCACCCAAAGGGAAGACAAGATGAGGGAGGAGGTTCAAAGGCTGTGGGAAAGACTGACGGTGGCGGAGGAGGCCGAGGAGCGGCTCTGCTCCCAGCTCGGAGAACTGGAGGCGGAGGCTGTCCACCAGGCACGCTTTTACAGAGCCCACATCATGACTTTGATGGATCAACTTTCCGCTGCCCAAAAGCTCCTCCAGGCCGCTTCCATTTCCAACTTCTCCTCAGAGTTGAGGGAGTAGTATTTATCGAAACCTGGTTGGTCCTCCCTTTGCCGCACATCATGTAAAATTTGATTTTTTCCTTTTTTTTTTTTTATCCATAAATTGGCAATGGTTTGAGTATTTGGGTTGAGTTTGGTGCAGTGTGATGCCTTGAATATATATATATATATATATATTATTCTGGGTATCAAATGGTTCTGTTTTCTCCGGATTTTAGGAGAAGTTGTACATGTATCAGCATTAATTACTCAACTTGAAGTTTTCGTTTTATCTACTCATCTTCTGGGCACTTTGTGCAGTATGCGTAGATTATTATTTCAATATTTTTGTGAAGCAGTGAATTGTTGATCGGTTCCTCCCATATGAGCTTTGTTAATTTTTAAATGTCAAAGAGAAGTAATTGGGTAAATGCCTACGGTTTTTGGTGGGGCATAAATATGGTAACGAGAACCTGCATTTGCAGCCTTTGAGACAAATTTCCCGTGATAGTAGTAAAATGAACTTAGATTTGTTTGTTTACTCTAAATATTCTACTACATCATACCAATGCAAGTAATTTTGTCTACAGCAAGTAAAATTTTGCATCTTCCTTGTAGTTATCAAATCATCTTTTAAATACAGCTACGAGTACAAATCTACATTGTCCAGGAGGATTAAAAAAAAACATAAAATGATGCACAAGAATACTCCAATGTTAACCTTCTTCGATGTGGACACATTTTCTCAATAAAAATAAAAGTAAGAATTTCTCTAAATCATCACGTTTACCTGATTGCGGTTAAAATCCATAATCGAAATCAAACCAAAACCCCTGATACATTGAAGAAAACGGATGGACAAAACAAAACATGTCCACAATAACAATTTAAAACTCGAAATTCATCTGATTATGCAATAGTATGTGTGATAAAACAGTTAATTTCAGTCCAGGAACAGTGCAATATTTTGAGATAGCACTAGGACAACACTGCCACCATCTCTTTATATTTGAAAAGGTGGACCTAAGACCAAATCGAAGGAAGAATATTTTGGCAAGTCCCTAATTCAGCAGGCTAACTTCATTTCTGGCTCCCTCGCTTCGCTCTGAGCTCTGGGTCCCTACAGAGAGGGGAAAAAAAAAAAATAAAGGTTTTTGATGCAATGGAGTTTCCATACACGAGCTTACTGTTGAAAAGATGGGAGAGGATAGAGACCTCTGTATGTGATCGAGAATCAGAAGCCTTGGTCCAGGGGGAATGTTAACGTCTTTAAGAGCACTAAAGAAACAGTGGCCGATAAAAAAAATCATTAGCATAAGTTCAAAAACTATATTCACAATCACTAAAGAATGCACATCTATACTTGCCTCTCATTCAGCAACGGCAAAGTGCTATCAGTTAACAAGCCTTTCTTAAAATTCTTCTCATAGTTTTGCAACCCAAGGTTTGACAACAAGGACCTGGTTTTAACATAGTACACATCTTCCGTGGGTGGTGCTGAAAACTTTTGTCCTAGCTGCATGATCCGGTAAGAGGTAAAAATTGGTTCTAAAGAAAGTAAGTGTGAGAAAGGATATGACGGCGATTGTCCCACAGACGCTCCAAAAGACAGAATATCACTCTAGAAAAATTAAATCACCTACAAGAATCTGAATGCTAATCATTTCAATGATTAGTAATGGTTATATACAAGGAAGAATCATTTAGAAAACTAAGTCTTGAAAGTTATAAAGCCCAAGAGCTCATAGTTTAGCCGTCTCCACACCCAAAAGTATGGCATGTAGATTCAACAAATTTCATTGAGTGCAGTTTAATTAAGGTCCAGGAAGCACCCCACAAATGCTATAGCAACAGGTTCAAAGGAATACATCTAAATCTTCTAAAACAATTACCTTGAAGAGTCCACCTTGGATAAGCGCAAAAAACAGGCCAGATGTAACAGCACTGGCTGCTTGATTTGGCCCACCCATCCCACTTACTAATGAAAACATGGCACCAGATCCAAAAGCAGCCACCATACTGCAACAACAAAAATAATGTCCTTCAACAAAGGAGGAAGGGAAATCTCTACCAAGAAAACAAGGAGAAAAATACACGGAAAGGAAGACGGGAGAATTATCAAATTGTCAGTCAAAAATATCAAAAGGGCTCGAGGCAAGATGGAAGCTGCCACAGAGGATAAAGGTCTTCCAATGATCTTGAGATCATTGCTAACGTGCCAATATAGTCCCCTAATCAGCTAGCCATACTATGAAAAGGCAGGAGAAGCTTAGATAATTTTGGTTTCTAATGGAAAGAGGATTGATGTCATCAACAATCTCACAGATGGTGAAAAAGGTCTCTTATAGGATATAAAAGTTGTCAACCAGCACTATATTGTCAATGAACATAATAGTAAATTAACTAACGTTTAAAATCTGGCACTGCACATGTTTCCACACAAACAATGTACGAAAAGGAAAGAGAAAAGAGACAGCTAAAGGATCAGAACAGCCGGCTCTCCCTTGAGAGAGCGAATCTTTTGGAAGCAACAAGATGGTAATTTGAAGTACTAATTAATAGAAGTCAATTCTGATAGTCGACGAAAACAGGGGAAAAAGATAAGTGCTCTCGGAGTAGACATCAGAACTATAAGTAACTGGTAGAATCATCAAAACGTGAGAATTGTCTAGTTACCATTTTTGCTAAATTGGCTTTCGTCACTCTTTATACATTACTCGCACGAGAAAAATATAAGGCATAGTCCGTGAGTTAACCATGACAGAATATGAACCTTCTTTTGTTAGCATGAATTTCCATGAATCAGGCCACCAAGAATCCCTTTTAGCAGCTAGTATTACAGCTACAAATTACTTACCTGGACTCAACATCTTCCTTGCCTCTCAGCCTTTTCATGACACAGGCAATACCAGCATTAACACCTGTCATCACAGCAAAGTTGCGGGCTTGTGTCAATGGACCTCCTGAAAGAGCCTGAGAGAAAACCCAGAGTTAGGTATGCGACCCATCAACAGATTTTTAGGCAATTCAATAGTTTAAAATATCCATCACTTTTCACTTGGGGTCTGTTTGGTTCTAGGAATCCACCAAGGAAATGGAAAGCAATTCTCTAGAAATCAAATTCCCGTGTTTGGTTGAAATAGAAAATAATGTAGAAAGAGAATCTTGGAAAATGTTAGAGAAATTGGAAACTTATTTTGCCTAAAACTGATGGATGATTTCATTTCCTTACATTCTGCTGAGGAAACGGAGGAAATGTGCGAGAAAGAAAGAGAGATTCGGATAAAAGCGTGGATCCTATCCAGGTTATTTAACATTCGGGTCAAAATAAAAAAACCCCTCCCTCCTCACAAAACAACACCATTGAGAAGCAACCAGAATCATCCCTTTCTCTCTTCCCTTATCCCTCATCTTTCTCCGGCTACTCTTGCTGGCCGGCCATAGGTGCTTCTCCTCCTTCGACTTCTGAATTGAGTCTCCAAGGCCTCGGAGATGACAAAGATTTTTCTGTGAGTTTTCTTTTCCTTTTTTTTTTCGAATTTTATTTTTTCCGGGAGGGTTTTGAAGATTGCCGGAGAAATTTTCTGTTGTTTTCACGGAAATTTGAAAATTACGAGCATGTTTGTGGTGAAAATGTAAGGTTTTTTGGAGTGAAATTTGTGGAATTGTGTATATATTGGTAGGAGAATGAAGGTGTGACGTCGATGTTGTGGGAGTGGTATTGCCAAAATATGTTCGTGATTTAGTGTAGATCAGGAACACAGGCTTCCGAAAGAATATACTCGATAAGGTGAATTTTTTTAATTCTATTTTTATTTTATTTTATTTTATGCATAATTTCTATCCTGTTTACAAATTAGTGTTGATTTTTCTCTTTAAACCAGTAATAAAATGATGACATTGGAAAATGTTGAATAAAAACCTTCAATTCAGTGGTGTTTCTGCAAATTTGAATCAAACTACTTCTTGTAATTTTTACTTATCTCTTCTTTTGGTGTGTGCAAAGGTGTAAATATTTTGTGGAATTTAATGTAAGTGGTACCCAAGTTACATATAATTAATGTCTATTTCTGTATCTATTTATATGGTGGATTGCATTGATGAGCAGGAGGGTCACTAGTATTTTAATTATCAGAAAACCTCAAAAAATGAGTAGTACTAGTGGGTCCAGGAAGAGATTAGTTCCATTCTGACATGGTTAGCATTCAATTTGATTGATGCTTTGCTATGACAGCATCTAAGTTGTTTATGAATTATATGGAAACAAAAACATTTCACTGATTTTAAAAATTTCCTTTTGAGATTTGAGATGTCTCTATTCTCGACTTAGTAATGGAGAATCTATATCAGAAGACTTCCAATGCCCTCTAGTCTTTATGATTATTAAAGATTATGTTCACTGAACAGAAACCAAATGATTCCGTTTGGACATTGGCTTCGGATTCTAATTCTGACTCCAAGCCTATTTGTAAATATCTCCTCCTTCGTAAGAAGTTTGATCAGGGAACTGTTGTGGGCCTTTTGTGAGAAACTTGAATTTCATTGAATCTATATATTGTTTGGTGAGTTAGTAAATTACTCTTGGAAAACTATGTCTGCAGGTCTCCTCTAGGTTGCCTTTGGTGCTCCTCGAGAATGTACAACGGTCAAAGGTCAGCCAACAAATCATGGTATCTGTAACTATCGTGGGAATGCCAATTGGGTATATTCCTATTCCTCTTAGAGATTATTTATATAATTTCGATTGAAATAGAAATCACAGTTGTTTCTCCATGATGTCTTATGCACCCCACACTTTACTTTTCTTCAACAAGGAGGAAATTTTAATGCTATGATGAAGAATTTAGAAATCCAGGACCCTGTTGTCAACATGAATGTCACTGATAATCCCTGGGTAATGCAGGGGGAAAAAATTCTGTGGATGCGTTGTGGTTGCTGTCATTTCAGTTGCTTAATGAAGTTTGGTATCATTGGTTTATTTATTAGATACACTACGTGCATTTTGTTGGTAATTTCAACTAAAAACATTAGTTATATACTCATCAGCAAAATTATGGTTCGGATACCACTAGTAAATACATTTTATAACTCGCTTTCGCATACGAGTCATCTGGAATTCATGAGACGTTATTCGATTTGAAAGGCATGTAAGTTTTCTATTTTTGTTAATTGTGATTTTAAATCAGTTGAATCCCTTTGGATGACACATAAATATTAGATGTCTCACCCTTCACAACAACCAGATAGGTTGCATTAGATTATGATTTTTTACATGATGCTTTGGTAGAAAGTTTGCAGTATTCAATTGCATATTCATCAAGTATTTAATGAAGCTAGCACGTTAAGAATGTAACGATACTTTTTGGGTAATGGGATGTTGTGCTTGACTATGTTACAGATCTTT
This sequence comes from Cinchona pubescens, assembly GCA_025175665.1. NCBI lineage: Eukaryota > Viridiplantae > Streptophyta > Magnoliopsida > Gentianales > Rubiaceae > Cinchona > Cinchona pubescens. The sequence continues at coordinate 426,789 of JANKKI010000014.1, forward strand.
CAAGTCCAGCCCTGACATTAGTGTTATCATCAATCATTTTGGGGAACGTTCATGTGCACAATTACGGTGTGGAGTATGATCTGCAGAAGGAGAGATTTGGGTTCAAGCAACAGTTTTGCAAGTGACAGAAAAAAGTTTCAGCATGGAGGATGCTGACAATTATAAGTAATAATTCATTAGCAGGAAAATGTGAGTCTCTTGTTTAAGAATAAGTATAGGGGTTCAATTCTACTAGAAAATAATCATTGCATAGGTGAATTTTTGGTAGGAACAAGAAACAAACTACATGTATTGTTTTGCAGTGGCATATTAACAAAAGTATAATGTGAAATTGTAGGACAATAAATTAATTGACATATATTTCGCTTATGATATAAACAAATACCAGAAGTTTCATGTTTAGGCACCATTATTATTTATTTCATTTTATTAAATAAGATTTTGAGTTATATTTTTCTCGTTGTACTAATACACTACTAATTAATATCATCTAATTTTTGTGTGTGTGTGTGTGTGTTTTTAAAAAAAAAAACTTTGAATGACTTAAGGGTAAATTCTATAAAACGGCAATTAGGCCACCGATGCTTTATGGGTCTGAGTGTTGGGTAGTGAATCAAATAATGTGAGTAGCAGAAATGCGAATGTTAAGATGGATGTGTGGGTACACTAGGATGGACAAGATACGCAATGAGCATATTCATGAGAAAATTGGAGTAGCATCTATTGATGAGAAGATGAGAGAAACACGCTTAAGGTGGTTAGTTCATGTGTTAAGATGACCAGTAGGCGAGTATATTTTAGAGAGAGTAATCAACATAAGAGGGGTAAGAAAAGACCGAAAAAGACTTAGGTGGGTAACTTGTAAGAAAGATATAGCCCATTTAGGAATTGAGGAGGACATGGTCCATGACAGAGCGCAATGGCGTAGCAGGATTCATGTATCCGACCCTACTTAGTGGGATTAAGGCTTGGTTTGTTTGATTGTTTGTAAACTTTGAATTTACATTCCTAAGTAGAGAAAAATTGTTGCCAATATACAATGATTTCAATCTGTTTTGGGATCCGAAAAAAGTTGTGCACTTTTTATGGGTTAATGGACATTTATTTGCAAGCGAGGGTGTATGATTGAGAATGGGGTAATTAAAATATTATGGGCACTAATTTCAATTAACTATCTACTAATTTGTTAATTTAAAATATTTTGGACACCATTTCAATTAACTATGTCTATTAATTTGTTATTTTAAATAAAAAAAAAAATTCTTTTCCATTTCCTCTTCAAAATCCATAAACCAAATAGAAAAATCAGTTTCTTAGGAATCACTTTCCTTTCCATGGTATTTTCCTCAATAACCCAAACAAGGTGAGGAATTTAACTTTTCCAAGGAATTCACTTTCCTTTTCCTCCAATTCCTTTTCCTTAATGAATTCCTAGAACCAAACAGACCCTTGGTGATTCAGGGTTTGAGATTTGAATTTAGAAATATATGCCAACAAACTTTCAGCTGCCTAGACTGTAAAATGCCCAGAACTAAATGGTTCTTAGAAGCCACTCTATCAGGATTCTGAATAAATCAGAAACAAGCACCACAACTTACTATAAAACAATTATGCTTATAGAGATACTAACTTTACTTTATGACCTCAAAGTATGCTACTCTAATTACTTGAGAAATCCATCCCAAGAATAAAGATACTAACTTTACTCCACCATCTTCCTTTAGTCCATCTGAAAACCATCTCACTCATCAAAAAAAGCCAAATCCTATTAATAGAACAATCAAACTTTGACCTTCTCCAAGTAAGCAATCACATGAACAGAATTTGATTTCCAAATAACTCGCAACTTCAAAAAGATTTAAAAAATAGAACGCTAACAAAAATCAAAATCCCCTGAAAAATCAGAGCCCGAAATAAAATCCCAACTAGAACAAAACCAGAAATAGTTATCCAAAGAACCAAAACAAAGAGAGTTAAATAAATTGCGGTAGAAAATCAAAAATCGAAAACTGTACCTGGGCTTGCTTGAGAGAGGCCATGGCCTGAGGATTGAGATTGGGAGCCCCAGGTGGAGGGGTTGGAATTGAGGAAGAGATGTCACGGGTGAAGGTACCCATTAAGCCTCCGATGGCGGCGCCCTGGGTGGCGCCGGTGGCGGTGACAACGGCAGCCTCAACAGGCAAAGTTTGCTTAGCCAGCCAAGCCTTGAAGCCGGTCTCCAATTCCTTAAACTTGGCCTGCAATTGTTCAATTGGGTTACCTCCGACTAACCCCTTTGTTGTCATATTAGGCATTTCAACCACAATCACACCTTGTTTTCCCTCACCCATAAATATATATATACTTATTACCTCTCAATCACCTTGTACACTTTTCTGTTCTTAAATCTCGGTTGAGAGGTTTTTGGAGAACAAGAAAGCGGTGGACACTAATATTATTTATTACTGGATGGTGTTTCAAGGCTAAAACCCCTATCCAACGAACCAGACACTAGTGTTTCACAATGGGACAAAAAGGGTGGCATTCTCAACGAAACCCCCAAGATGTTTCACATTTTCCTTTTAGACCCCTTAAAGTGTTAATTGCTGCCCTCTTATTTATTCATCTTTTTTTCTTTTTTTCCACAAAATTTAATGATAGAGCTCTTTATTTTTTTAGAAATTAATGTACTACTACTAGTACATTTTAACACTTTATATTTGTAATTATAAGTTAGACTAAAAAAATAAAAGCTATCAACACTCATAATTTTTATTGGCAAGTAGTATACAACCAGAGCAAAAAGCTAATAACTTCCAATAGCAAAGTAGTAGTAATAAAAGCAATAGTATATCTAAAAGTGAAGTTGGAGAGAAGAGGGGAAATTTAGTAGTTTGTATGGAGCAGAGTGTACAGTCTCATTTCATATTTTATAATTTATATTTATCTACATCTTCTACTTTTTTTAAAAAAAATTAAAATATTTTATCATCAAATTAGTGAATTTTCTAAGAATAGGGCAATAACAGAAATTTTGAACACATATAGAATAGTGAAATTGGAAAATTTCATAGTAAAAGTTTTTTCTGAAACTTGGAGGGACAGAAAGAAATTTCTTAAACTTAGGAATGACAAACGTGCTTAAACTCCTTGGGCCCGATTGATAAATCAGGCTTTCCTTCAACTCCATTAGAAACCTTGGAGTTTAAACACTGCCAGTTTCCGCACTCAGCCATAGACGGTCCAGTAGGATGCAATTAAACTGCTTGGGCCGCAGTGAAATGCTGAAACCAACTCGTTGGTCACCACGACAAATTTTTAAAATTTTCACGTAAATTTGAATTTTTTGTTCATAAACTTTTTTCATTATTCTGCGTTACTTTACTTTATTCTAATGATGTGATGTAGAGATTTATAAATCAAGAAATCTGTGACACAGGTCATATAATTTCTTAAACAACATGTCACAAGATTATTGATTGTGTACTCGTTTATTGGTATTGTAGTACACTAGTTTGGTTTAGAAATTGAATTTCTCTAGTTTCTTCAGCCTATATGGGCCTTTACCTTCTTTTTAATTGTAGATAGGAATAGTAGTAATAGATAAGAATAGGATAGTCGATTAAAACAAAATCAAAGGAAATAGTGAGCGCGATGTTATAAATTTGCGAAAGATAGAGCAAAAAATCTCGCAGACTCGTCACCTTCATCTCCAGAACCTGTGTGTCAATATAATTAGGGTTTTAGAATACCCCAAAACGCGGAGTAGTGGTAATAGTAGCTCGAGGGGAAGTTCTCCTGATTGGCCTTGTTCTTTACAGGTACGCATCTTTTTTTTTTTGTTATTGAAAATTTTCGTGAGCGGGATTTTAACTAGAAATGTCAATTGTGCATTGTGAGTCGAGTTTTGTAAAGTTCAAACTCAACTCACAAAATTAGTGGGACTGTGAATCTTAATCGGGTTGAGCTAAAGTTCACAAATATACAACTCATACTTGACTCACAAAATTATTCGAATTTCGAATTTTAATTGGGTTGGTCCAAACTCACAGTACATACATTACTGAAAGTTAATAAATTAAGAGACAAAATATAAAAAAAGTATCTCAAATCTGAACACTCTCAACTAAATCATGAAAAACAATACTTTTTCAAGAATTAATAATATATGCACATACAAGAGTTGAAAGAACAAAAAAGTGCTTCAAATAAATTATTATGACTATCAGGGTAAAAGTTTACTTATTAATAGATTAATTAGTATGGAGTGTTTATATACATATTAGGGTCGGATTTTATTCATATTAAATATTGTGAAATTTAAATTCGACTCACATTTAAATCGAGCATAATATTTGGGTCTAATATCAACTCGATTCATTTTAATACAAAACTCGACTAAACTCTTTATTTGTCAGGTTAGCCCAACTCATCGACAGTATTAGTTTTAGAATAGATGAATTAAACTGAGCTCTTATACAACGCACAAATTCATCAACTATAAACTACATTTATCCACATTGGTTATTGATTAAAGTCGAAATTTGTAGAGAGAAAATTCTGTAAAGAACTATGAGATTTAAATTCATGAACCCCTAATTATACACATAAAGGATTTTATAGCCAATATCCTATTAACTCAACTATGTTTAAATTATATGAATATCTTTAATGAGTCTGTTATATAAACACTTCTAAAACAATCATTAAAAATATGTCAAGCACCAATTATGAGTGTCATCACTTATCATCTCAATTTAGAGCTCATACTAGTTTCGTTTATTTTAGTCAATTAGGGTTCGGATTTCATGGTGCGAATTTTAATTTGTTAAAATAGGCACCAATCCAGTCGGTTGTGACCTTATCATCATCGAAGTCTTTGTCGTCTCCTCAAAGTGGTGATCAGATGATGAGGACGAGGATGTAAGTAGCCTCAACAAATTGTTTCAGAAGGACAGGTCCTGTAGTCAGGAAGGAGGAAATTCTCAAGCTGATGATTAGACTTTAAAACCCAATGCAGGAAGAGGAAAAAGGAACATCATTCTGCAAATGCTTCTTCTATTGAATCTGGTTGTTTATTTATGTCTTTTAATTGCAAAGTAGTCAAAGCTTTATTATTTGAAATCCAAGAGAGAAGGGATTGGTTCATGCAATGTTTTTATGTTGGCGATAATACAGAAAAAATGGCAGAAGAACATGCAGCTGGAAAAAGACCATCACAAAAGCCTATAGCCCCTAGTGGAAGAATTTCTCCAAAATTATATTCATTCGTTCTTGAATTACTGTAATACGTATCCCATCAATAATTTGCCTGTAATTTCACATAGATTTTTATTTTAATTTTTTATTCTCACATACTTTGCATTGCATAACAAACTAATTACACTGATGAATAGTGATAAAAGTGTCATAAATTACAAGATATTAGAAAGGGTATGTAAATATCACCACCCTTTCAAAAATTTTATCACTATTAGAGCACCATCCCTATAACCTTTTTGTTTTTCTTAAAAAAATCATACTTGATCAGCTAAAGAGGAGAGAAAAGGCCAGCAGCTAAAACAGTTATTATAAACACATCTTAAATTAAGGATATGGATCTTTGCAAACTAAACCTAACAATCTTCAGATTCTAGTATATGGATCTTTACATACTACACCTAACAATCTTCAGATCCTAGTTGTGCTCCACGATGCGCTTCCCTAGCACACTAGCTCAGTAAATACACATGCATACATCAGATCAGTAAGTATGATAAGCTGCACAAAAATGGCATAAATAATAAGAGCCTCTACAGTAACACGGAAACAGTTGAGGTACTTCAGAAGGGCAGGAAATCAAGGCCTCAGGTTCATCATTATTAAAAAATGTACTCAAAACAGCTGACAGCAACGACCACGAGATGCATTGAAATGCTAATCAATTCTTGAGCAGATAATTAATCATTGGCCGACAAAATGACCTTCCATCAAAATCTAAGGTATACGTATGGCCTAGCACAAATATCTTGCAGGAATCTTCAATAGAAGATTGATGGTACGAAAGTCGGTATATAAACTCCACCTGACAACCCAGAAGCACTTGCATGAATCCGACACATGGGCACTCAGTAGCTATTGCATTTCAGCTTGTGAACAAAGTTCACTTTACGCCCACGGTGTGCCACACAGCAGAGGAAAGATTTATCCTGCACCAGAGAAAAAAAAAAAAAAACAATCAGAAACTCCTCAAGGCCCTTGCCAATAAACCTATGCAGCAAGAATATACAAGAGAACAAGATATTTAGCAATTTCCAGAGTTGTTTATGCTTCAGCCCCTGCAAAATAAGAAAAACTTCAGGAGTGACTTCATAAAACAAGCAGAAGGAAACACACAAGATTGTACAAGATAAAATGGTGAAAAACATACATCTCCCTCCTTAACCTGCACGGGAAGAAACAAAAGAGTTAAACAGCAATACAAAGATAATAGGCAACCTTCACCAGATTAAAACATAAAATGCTCTTCAGTTGTACTTGGCTTCCTGTAAAGTGCTTTAAAGAGAGCACATATTCAAGTGCTTTCATCAAGTCATCATAGACCAGCCCATCCTCAAGAGACACAATAAATGAAGAACAGAAAAAAGAAGAAAAGAAAGAATGTATCCTGCATTTTAATGTAGTTCTAAACAGAGAAACAACGATATCCAACCCACATTAACCAACCAAGTGCCCATCCAAAATAGAATTGAACAAGAAGCAATATCCGAAAGAGTAGTCACATTGCTAGATGCATATTGCCCATTGTAACAAAGATTATATCTTTTCCTAGAACCATGAGCTTGTCAAGGTTCAAAGTTTAATTGGGCATAGACTGCAACTCAACTCAATAAAGCCAAATTCCTAAAAACAGCTAAGCTGTTGGAAGAGTTGCAATCAATTAAAGGATAGTCAATTATCATGAAAGTTTTTCCTACATAGGGGCAAGACAATGAAGTCTGCCATTTAGGTGCTCATATCAGTTCCGTCATCCATACTACTCCCAGCAAAGAAACAAAAACTAACACGGGAAAGAGAAAGTGAACATGAATAAATTGAGTTAATAATCTCTAGCTCATATCCATGCCATCTCCAACTTGACTGCATATGGGACCAACAGCGGAGAATGATCTCTCAAATGGTGAGGGATGAAATTGTGCATCCCGCCTGCGCTTAAAAGTGCAGTTGTCAGGTGCGGAACTCTCAGCATCGAGCTTTCTCCGAACACCTTTCACTGCCTGTTCCTCAGTTGGGGTTAGAGGGAAAATATGCCTGCTAACTCGGCAAAGGGAGCTATGGTTATCATACAAGATTCTCTGGTTACAGTTTTTGTCACAAATGTGAGTCAATCCAGTTAGTTTGCAGCGGTACATGTTCCCACAAATGTGTTCATTCTCACATTTCCAATCGCACTTGTGAACATTTGAAGTCTGGGCCATCTTGACCAAGAATGCTTGAGATATAAATAACATTTGTAGGGACAGCTACCATAGATTTGCCAAATACCTCCATTCCTTGGGTTGAATCTGAAAGTTTTAGGGCTTATGAAATGCACCTTCCTATGCCTTTGCCCCCAACACTCTGCAGACCCAAAACAAGACCAGAAACTGTCAACTTTGTTGGAAGGACCTTTGTCTATAAAAGTCAATAACTATGATTGCGAAATAGTACAAACTAACTAAGCTACCGGAACGAGTTTCTTTTGAAAAGTTTAGCTACTACGAATGCCAGGATCTGAGACAAAATGATTGAATAGGAGGTGTTCTAGCTTTATCCTCCCACAGCAAGATATATATTACAGTTTAAATACCCCTAAATTAAACATTTTCTCCCAGATAAGGGAGAGTGCTTTGGGGAGCGTGGCCGTGGACATGGTCGGACCTATTTTGGCAGTGGATAAAATTGGCTACTGCATCAAGTATACTTGTACAATGTCGCCCAGGAAACAGCTGACAGTACATGGATCATGGAGATATAACTAAAATAAAAACTCATGTAGACGCAGATTTTACAAAATCAAGTAAGAGTCTCACTCTCACATGTAGATTCAAAAAAACTCAAACAACATATTCCATTAGCCTAGCAGCAGCAGGTTTACCAGTAAAAACATAGTATTAATAGTATATGGTAGCTAATCTGGTATTTTTCTTCCAAAGCTTAAATCTTTATTCTTATTTTCCATCAATAGCTCATATCAAAACCTACACAAAAGATTAAAATTACATATGTCTAATAAATTAAAAAAAAAAAAACAAAACAAAACAACGGCCAGCCTCAAATAACATATGTTTTTGGTCTACAAATTAAATTTACACAAATCAAGAACTAAATATAGGACTTTCAAACCCTCAAAAGCAGATAATTAAATTAAATAACTACCAAAAAAAAAATCAGGTGAAAAGCTAAATGCTATATATATATAATTGACATGAATATTACTAAAAACAGAGAGGGAGAGAGAATTAACTCACAGTAATCTCCGAAGCTAAATGCTCTCTCTTTCTGTTTCCTAATTCCGACGACTTTTAGAGTGAAGCAAGAAAATAGCAAGAGACGTTGAGAAGGAATGGGAGGGTATTTATAGCTATAGCCAAGGGTGGGTCATATTATTATTATATGTGACTGTGAGTGATCCGATTCTCGTGTTGACGACGTTGCAAATACTAATACGTGTAGTAGATGTAAATGAAATGCGGGTGAAATTCCGCTGAAATGAGGCCCCTTTTTCACTTGCTTTCATGAGTGCTCGCGTTGATAAAATCTAAAGAGAAGCGCGTGAATAAATATCAGCTGTATTAATTGTCACATGCCGTTGTTTCTTTTTCCACTTAACCACTCCCTTTATTTTTATTTTTTTTTTATTTTTTGGTGAAAAAGGATAGTGAGTAAATAATTTTCAAACATAATGACTGTCATTTTAACAAATGGTAAATACATCTATTTAGATATTTTTGTCTTATTTGTATATGTTATAATGTGAATTAAATTTTATGAATAAATGATATTAATTAATATAAATAAAATTTTATAAAATTTATACGTGAGATTTAAAATTAATTTACTTAAATATTTTCTTTGAAATTCTACCATTTGTCATTTAAACAAACATATGGCTCCATTTGGATAACTAATATTCACTATTAGGAAAGACACGCATTATGGTGTGTAATTCTATAAAATTTTATACAAAAGGCTATGTATAAAAAAAGAAAATATAGGTGGATTAGTGAATGGTTAAATGAGGAAGATAAAAAATTAGTGGGTGATTTTTAAAATAAATTATAACAAAAATCATAATTACCCAAAAATGCTCATGGAATATATAAAGTAGTCATAGTGATAATATTCATTTAAATTATTATTTAGATCAAAAATAAATTAAAAAACGTGTTAAAAAATTATTACAAATAAGGAAAATATTTTACAAAAACACATTTCAATTGTCTTTAAAAATCATTTTTTAAAATTAGTTCAAATGTCAGAATTCTATTGAATTTTTAACCCACTAATTTTAAATATTTGGTCAGTTTTCGTTTCTTACCCACTAATTTAAATATTTGATCAGATTTCGTTTCTTCTTTTTCAAATTTAATGATATATCAATAATTTTTATTTATTACTTCATATAAGTACACTCTACAAATATTATTTGAAAAACGAATAGCGTCTGTGAGTTTCATATGAATCTACAAAGACATTTTTTCTGTGTATTAGTGTTAGGCAAATATTTAAATAAACCCAACATTGACCTCACTTGTAAACTCTGTAGTGTGGATTAAATTTTAGAAAATCTATGACATCAGTTCATGTAAGCAAGATTTTTTAAAATTTAATTCTGACTACAAAATTTACAGATGAAACAAAAAATTGAGTATACGTAAATATTTTCCTTAGTATTAAATGTGAGTTTCATATGAATCTACAAAGACATTTTTTCTGTGTATTAGTATTAAATTTTTAATAGTTAAACTTTTTTTAATGCAACTTGTATTGTAAGTTTATATTAAAAGTAAATGACAAACTGCAATAAAATTAATGGAGGTCAGATTTGAGGACCAATAGATGAAGGACACTTGCAAACTAACGTTATCGAGGTGAACCAGCTCGCCACAGCAAATTTTTATTAAGGTACAAGACTACCCTCTCAACTCTCATCTCCCCCTCTGTTTTCATTTATTTACACTAGTGACTTTGACACACTTCATATGTGTAGCTTTAAAGAAAAATTATAAATATAATTTTAATTAAATAATTTAGTATTGTTAAATTAAAAATATTTTTTAAATAAATTTAAGAGATAATTTTTTGTAAGTAATTAAAAAATTGAATAATTTTAAATTTCTCTCTTTTTTATTTTTTTAGTTACTTGATGGTAGTTATTTTTTTAATTGATGGTGGTTAATTTTTAAAATTTAAAATTAACTAATTAGGAATTCAAAGAGATAGACCATTATATTAAATAGGGATTCTCCTTAATCTATAGTAAGATTTCTAGTGAATTGTGTTCTGATACCGTTTCGGGAAAAAAAAAAATTGTTTCCTCTCTCCTTAATTGCTATTTTGAATAACTACGTCTCAGCAAATTCAGAAAATTTTCAGAACTTTTGCATTGTGTTTAGATGTGTGAATTTGATTTAATTGAAAGATTTGACATGCGTGAATTTGAATTGGATGAATTTGCAATGATATAAAATTTGAGTGAATGAAATGACATAAAATTTAGGTGAATTAGACATTTAACCATTTAAATCACACTCTCATTTATTAGTAAATTTTAAATTTGTAATTAAATTAATTATCTTATTTGCATAATTTATTATAGATTAAAATTTCAAATCAAATTCACCCAAATTAAATTGAAGGAGATAGTAGTGATTTCTGAGATGATCGGAATTGAGATTACTTACTCTTTTTTTTTTTTTTTCTTTTAGAACTCTGTCCAATTTTAAGGAGGTCCATCTAAATTTTATTTGCAATTTTTACGAACTACAGAGACTTAATTGTGGACGGTGCTGGTATACTAAGTCTGAAACGGAAATGGAAGCAATGTGAAAAAAGAGACTTTTGTTGGTGGGAAATGAAGGATATTTAAGAGGGTAGTTTTGTCCCTCACTGCAAAATTTGTTGTGACAATAAGATTCTAAAAAATTCTACTATCTTTTTCAAAAAATTATTTTTTATATTTTAAATAATTATAATATTTTAAAATTTTATACCATATAAATTTTAATAAAAAAATAATTTTTCAAAAGAGACAGAAGAATTCTCTATTATAGCGGTAGAAATATGAATGCTTTTTTTTCTTGGGTGCTGTTGGTGTTGTTGACCAAACCCCGTTTACTTGGTGTTTACCGTTCTTGATGATGACGTTGTGTAAATTGGGCAACAAATTTGATACATTGGGCACTAGATATTTTTCTCATGCAAGAGACATTAGGCCCATTATTATTATTTCTTAATTGCAACTTCGAATCAACCATAAAGAAAACCACCAAATCGTCTCAATAGCGGCCAATAGATTTCACACAACAACCCCGCCCCCACCCCAAAAACACCGCCCAATCCAAAAGCTTCGTCTCCACGTATCTGCTGCGAGGCTGTTCAGTTTCTCCTGTTGTTATATCCAACAACTAAATTAAGGTAAACTTTTTTTTTTTTTCTCCCCTTAATTTTGAGAATATGAAGGTGCTCTTAACTTATTCATCTCGTTTCAGCTATGTACATATATGTTTGTTTTTCTTCAGCTGCTTTTTTTTTTTAGGGGATAAATTTTCTTGGTTCCAATTCTCATAATCATACATACAAATAAATACCGCCTTAAAAGTGGGGGGAATTGCTTAATCCTAGAGAGATTTACTGGGTGAGTTCATGAATTAATTATCAGCAGACGTATTAGTACTTGAAATACGGTTAGGATGTTTGTCTTTCAATTTGAATATTAGGTAGCTTCGATGAGTCCAATGAGGAATTCCCATTTATTGCAAGTGCCGTATGACACCCATCTTGGGTGTTTGATTTCAGACGGGTTTCTGAGGATTAATACTCATTTTTTTCCCCCATATACTTAACTATCAATATTTCTGTAGGAAGAGGTACATTTTTTTGTTTTTTTAAAATTTTTTTTTTTAGTTATCTTATGTTACAGCTAGCAAACAAGATGTACTACTTGTTCTTTTTTGTTTATTTATTTATTTTTTCATTTATACGGCCAACGGGGTGAACAGTCATGGTGGGGTTTAAGAATAGATACTTGGTGATGGAGGTGTTTCTGGATCCAAATAAAGACCTTGCAGCCGATGAACCAATTATAATTACTCAGTTCAATTTGTCCAAAGCCATAAAAGATAGCATTCTCACCAACTTTGGCGAATGTGGCCTAGCCTCGTCGCTCAATTCGTTTCAAGGTTAGTCTTTGGTGCTGCCACCACTTCTTTCTCTATAACTTTCCAGTTGAGCTAGTACTTGTATGCATATTAGAGAATATTATTGTGTGATCTACGTTTGCACACCTTATTTTCCTTGTTCACTTTTCATTTTTTTTTTTTAATCGTCTCTGTTGCAGTTAAGTACGTGAATCCAATTACAAAGCTTTGTATCATCAGAGCTTCAAGGGAGGATCATCAAAATGTTTGGGCTGCAATTACCATGGTCAGGACTATAGGAAATTGCCCTGTGACATTCAACTTACTTGATATAAGTGGTGCGTTATAACATCTTCAAAATCAATTCCTTATTGACACCCCTTCTTTTGCTTTGTCAAACTCACTAAATATGGTCACAAAAGATTTGTCACCAAGAAAAGCTACAATCTTGCTAATAGAATCTATGCTGAGAATGAGAATTATAGGTCTATGTTATACGAGTTCATATCCATTCTCATGATTTTGGTAGGATAGCCTTTGGTAATAAGCTTTTGACAAAATGTGTCACTTCCTGTCTACATTTTTCTTAAGTTCTGGTCTTTTTAGCTAGAATTGTAGTGGGAACAAAAATCCATTATTTACGCTTCATTATTCTGCCTTCATATTTTTTTCATAGGCAACTACAAGTTTTTTTCCCCCCTTCTATCAGTTTTCACATCATGTGGAAAGATGTCTTGCAAAAACAGCACTGACATGCTCATCCTATCTTACCTGACAAATTTCAAATCAGCACTAAGATTTTCCTTCTGGTAGGAAGTATAAATGCTTGCAAAAAAGCTGCTTTGAAGTGTGACAAGTTGAAGTTTGAGCAATACAAGTCAATGGCTCAAGTCCGAACAACAGATGATGTCATTCAGCACATGCAGAACTGTCTTGAGAAGATTAAAGTCTTGGAGCACTAATGCCACAGGTATTGCCTTCAAATTTTCTCAGTTCTCTTTCCAAATTGGGAGGTCATTTTGCTATTCTACGTGTGTCCCTTTTAGAGTTGCTTGTCTGTTGGTTAATCTTAATTGATATTTTGTTATGGATTTTTTGGTTGTTCTCTTCCATCATTCATTCTTTCCGTTACTCATGCCAAATTGGCCAAAGGTTTGAGAATCAAGTTAGGTATTATGAAGCTTGTTTTACTTTTTTCTTAATGATTGAGTGATTGTTTTGAAGAAATTGACATCAAGGTTGAATTTTGCACTTTTAACTGTTAGTTGTTCTGGTGATACTGTCCAAAGAGGAGTCATTTTTATACTTAATTTTAGTGTTCTCTTTTAGAGAAAGAAAAAAGATTATCCCTTTTCCTCGTTTTCTTAATTTTAATTTTTGTTGTTGTGTGAAACTCTGTTTATAACTACATAATCACTGTGTGTGTGCGCACGTCTCAGTTGCTGCCTCATCCCTTCCCTCCTACTACTTTTTTTGGGCATTGTTTTGGTTTTCTGATGAAAAGGATAATGGTACTTTATTAATTTTCCTGTTCTAGTATTGGTAGGTCTGAAGTATGGGCAGTTTGTATATTTCACATGACGGGTTTAGCTGTTTGCAAGGAACGTTGCTTTTTTGTGCATGAAGTAGTTCTACATTTGTGGTTCAAGAAATAGCCTATTCTCAATGAATTTTCACTTTCATACTCAAATAAGGGGTTTTTTTTTTTTTTTTTTCCTGGAGACAAATTGCCACACACATGGTCATACTTACTCTCTTAATTTTTTCTCAATATTTGTCTCTTACAGATGATGAAACAGGAGCATATGATGTGCTGGTTCCTGGATTTTCATCTCCCTCAAGCTTGCTTTGAGGTTGTTTGGGGGGTTTAGCAACGTTTGGGGATGGGGAAGGAAGATGTGAAGATGACCTGTGGAGCATATTTGCAGGGTGGGGTTAACTCATTTCGGGCTGATCTTTTAGCTAGCATACTTTCCTTTTTTTTTTTTTAAATATTATTATGACAAGATGATGATAGGCATGGAAGCTAGGTAGCTCTGGCATCCGGTAAGAGTTTACAGGAAATAGTTCATTGGCTGGTATATGATGAAGGAAAAGAAAGAAGGTTATGCTGGACTTATGCAACATGTAGTTTATAGATACCACTTCCATCCTATCTTAGCAGTTCCTGGATAGTCTTCATGTTACCCGCTTCAAACTCGACATGGAATATTTCGTGGATATTCTGGAAATTTTCCAATAATTTTGTAGTCATATGTATTTGTCGGAATCTGCACTGTGTTCAACATTTTCTCCTGTTCTAACCTTTGTTTTATTTGCAATTGTTTTAATGAGTGGTAGTTTTGGACGACAGTACCATTAAGTATATGCCTATGCTTTACAACCTTAGTATTGTAAAGTGTAAACTATGGTCCAATACTGGCCTAATATAAAATTGTCTGATTGTACAAGTCAAATTTTGCAGAATGATAGTGCAAGAAAGGGGAAAATTTTTGCATGAATTCAGTCCATGATAGGTGAAATGGATCCCTTAGGTTATATTCATTCATATCACCTTGAAAATTTTTGTTTTAATGAGTCAAAGTGATGTAAATGAATGTAAATTAAAAGTACATTCCATCCATCATGAATGGGATTTGTGAAAAAATTTCCCAACAAAGGAACCAAGAAGCACTGGGATGATTCTTTAAAATGAAAAGTTGCCAAAATGGAATTGGGCTGTTGGCCAGAATAAAAACTCATACCAGGGTACAACAACATTAGTATAGGAGTACTTATTTGACAAAGTATTTGCTTTTGGGCTTTTCATATTGGATAAACTGTACGGGCCACTGAGCTCAAATATTTGCTAGTGGGAGACAGCGGCAACCATTTCCAAGAGAAAATATTGGCACCCATTAGGCCATTCATTACCCAACCAACTCCACTCATATTGACGGATCATATATGCATGAATGTTGATTCCTGCAAGCTCTAAGCAAATGTGAAATTACAGCACGTTTTCTCTTTTGATATTTTTTTTGTTAACCAATTTTTATTCTTCCCCGGTGGCATTATAATACCAACAAGATATATTTCGTAAGAATGGTGCAGTGGTGTGGTGGGAATTGAAGAAGATGTAGCAGAATATTCCGTAACAAATTTTACATATCTTTAGTCCCACGAAACCTAATAGTATGTTATAAGAGTACTAACAGAAAGGAGCAGTAGAGAGAGAGCGCAAAGTGTGGGTGGAAAATGAACTTTTTAGTCTTTGCCAGCTGGTGCAGAACCGTATTACACTTGAACTCTTCCACTACTGTTATCTTTCGAGAGAATGGTAAATTACTATATATATAACAGCAGCCGAATGAATGAGGAGAAGGAAAGCAACACATGTATCATACCATTTTTAGGTGACTTTATTTTTTAACTAATACTATATCTAATAGTTGTAATTAATAGCAGCAAGACACCTGGTCTTATTACTAGGCTCAGATGAGATGGAGGAAAAAGTTCTTGATTACGTATTAGTGCCATTTGGGCTTGCGGGGATGATGGCTTATCACGTCTGGCTTTTCCTTCAGATTGTGAAGCGCCCAACCACCACCGTCATCGGCATCAATGCCATCAATCGCCGCTTCTGGGTTCGGGCTATGATGGAGGTGCTCTTGTTTCTTTTCTATTCTATTCTTGTATATTATATATATGAGAGGTAGCTAGCGAGTATTCATTATTCTAGTGTCTATTATCTGTTTTATATTAATTAAGAAAGATGATTTTAATTACTAGTAGTACTCCATTTTATATGTATGTATACTAGGACGTTTCGAAAAATGGGGTTCTGGCGGTGCAAACATTGAGAAACAACATCATGGCATCGACCCTTTTGGCATCGACGGCCATCATGCTGAGTTCTCTGATTGCTGTATTGATGACAAGCGGAGGAGGTGAGCGTTCTTCAATGTGGTTTGTGTACGGTGACAAGAGTGAGATGGGCTTCTCCATAAAGTTCTTCAGCATATTGGTTTGTTTCTTGGTGGCGTTCTTGTTGAATGTTCAGTCAATAAGGTACTACAGCCATGCAAGCATTCTCATCAACGTGCCAGCCTCCTACAAGAAGATGATGATTAGTGACCATCCTCCTACTCTACATGATCACAACAACCACCACTGCGACACGGCGGAGTACGTGGGGAGGACTGTGAACATGCAGGGAAGCTATTTTTGGTCGCTGGGTTTGCGGGCTTTCTACTTCTCTTTTCCTCTATTTTTGTGGATATTTGGGCCTATTCCTATGTTCTTGTCCTGCTTTCTCCTCATTTTCCTGCTCTATTTTCTGGACGTTACCTTGGATTCTGGGTGGGTTGGTACTACTCAAGACGATCATCAACATCAAGGCCACCTCATTAGTATCAGGGACGAGGAAACCAATTAAATTATTCCAAATAGGCCACGGGAACATATAATTAATTATATTCAATCTAAAGTTGAATTAAACTGCTCATTCTATATTATTCACTTGGATTTTCTATTCTCGGATTGGGCCAGCAAGACTGTCTATCGGGCTATAACCGCATTTAGATTTATTGTGTAACCATTTGGGGGCCAATGAACAAGTTACTTATTCCAAATCTGTACAGTTCATATGGGCTTTTGCCTCTGACACAATCCAAAAGTCTCAATTCAGCCTGAAAAACTTAATTCAACACCTGGCGCACACAAAGATTATTTTCACTATTTACCATCACTAAACAAAGATAATTAGACTGATTACTTTCTTCTTTTTTTTCTTCTTCTTGCGTGATGTACTAATATTTGGACTTCCTGATTGCAGCTTTCCAGAAATACGAAGATAGTTTGAGTGCCTTAAAGGATTCATGTATGCACATTGTGTATGTAATACGGGTCGTAACTAGTATGTTTAGATGAGTTGTAACTTCCTTTTCTTGAGAGAGAAAAAAAAAGAGAACTATATCATATGGTTTCCTGAGTATTATCAAAAATTATTTAATAATTTTTGTGATGACCTATCATCTCACATCGGATGGGAAAAAAATATTTGTATTATATGATACTTTGAATCATAAACGATTGTTTAAACAATTTGAAACTATTATTTTGATTCAAAATTTATTGTACAAACTAACTCAAATAACGGGGATATATATATATATATATACTAATCAAAGTTTTGCCGTTACGTCTGAAATTTGTTTGTAGTCGAAAGTGGAAAAAATGAGTGATAAGTGATCGCTAACAATGTTGTTAACAAACGGGAAATGGTCGCAATTCCACAAGGAAATGTTTTGCGAGACGGCATGTGGAAGTTTAGGCATATGGCTTTGCCGGCTTATATACACCAATGTAGATTATGTTTTTCTATTTTTGTGCTCAGGCAGGCAGACTGCAGACGATAATCCAATTCCAGTGCCTCCACAAAACGTTACGTATATTATTATTAATATAAGATACTCCCATTTTGCCGGCGATGACCAGGCCAGCCGGTATCTCCTTGGTATTATAGAACTACCAAAGTGTACAATTGGCAATAAATGACAATTACTACTGACACAATGTGTCCTTAAGTCCTTATCATGAGAAATTCATCAAAATTTAAAAGAAACAAAAATGATAAGGTAAAAAGCATTGATATCAAACCTTGGTTTAATGAATGAACTAATGAGACGACGACTTAATCGGATTACATTGCTAATTGCTGAGACAACCGAGAATCCGGACTATTTGGTTGTAGGGATCAAACAAATTCCTTAAGGCGGCTCTTATATTTTGACAAATTACTACTCAATTCTGCAGGCTTAATCCTACTAAAATATTTTTCTTACATTTGGCATCGTTACAGAAATCAAAACCTTTACCCTATGATAGCTGCACTATTTGTTATCTAAGTTGACAAATTTTAAAAACTATGGAAAATTTGGATGCATGTTTTGTAAAATGTTTCAGACTGCACAAAAAGTTTAACAGTCAACATAACTCCATTAATACTGTTTCCAAGCAATTAATATTATCCTATCCTAATTAAATTCTTAATAAAAATTTTCACACTAGGAGGACCACTCACAAACTTACTACCTTTGCTAGGTCCATCCCAATTGCCAATAGGCTTCTCTGACTTGTAGTAATTAAATTTGCTCCCAAAGAGAGAGAAGTTTTGCAAATTAAGCAAATGGCCATCAACCTCAGAGGAATCGCTTTCATGCGGAAAAATCACATAACTAGTACTGGGACTTTGAAATTTTAGTACAAGCGGAACGGCCCACAAAAGTTTAAGATAGAATATTCAATATTGGATTCATGACGAAGAAAAATATTTAAATAGGTTAAACTTTTGACTTTACTTATAAATATTATATTTAAAATTAAAATGTATAAAATCTCACTTACATAACGTAATGTCATAAATTTTATAAAATTATTTTATTTTATGATAAAAATTAAAGTTTATACTCCTACAATTAAAAACATCAGTTAAAGAAAATAAAATTATTTAAAATTTAATTTTAATCATAAAATTTATAAATAAAAATAAAATCTACGTAAATATTTCTTAATCTCACAATTAAATTAAATTAAGAGATCCCGATTGAACCACTCCAGCAATTGTTTTGGGGCCGTCTCATTAATACGATTAAAAAAAACGTGCTTAGCTGGCCGATACCCCCTATAATATTACGCCTCGGAAAATCCCATGGAGTATTCGTCTCACTCCAATCCTGTGTCATATCCTACATTAAATTCTGGAGTACTTTTCTTCTCCTTTCATCAATATTCAACACCACATCCCCTTGTATTCTTTCTCACTGAGGACTAATCATCCTCATCATGGGTGATGAAGGGAATGGAAAAATTGCCGCAGCGGCCCAAATCCCAAAAAAGTCATTGTTCAGGTACAATTCACCCTTGGTTCAAGTGGGATTAATCGGATTGGTCTGCTTTTGCTGTCCGGGTATGTTTAATGCCCTCTCCGGGATGGGTGCTGGCGGTCAGGTGGATCCCACTGCATCCAACAACGCTCTAACCGCCCTCTACACCACCTTCGCCGTATTTGGGATCCTTGGCGGTGGAATTTATAACATCTTGGGACCCCACATGACCCTCTTCGCCGGCTGTTCCACTTACGTTTTGTACGCCGGCTCCTTCCTCTATTACAATCATTATCGGCACCAGGCCTTCGCTATTGCGGCCGGTGCCTTGCTCGGTATCGATAATCTCTAAGGTGCGGGCCTCCTCTGGGCTGCCCAGGGTGCTATTATGACCTCCTATCCACCCCATGATCGCAAGGGCATTTACATCTCCATGTTTTGGAGTATTTTCAATATGGGCGGCGTTATTGGTGGCCTCATCCCCTTCGTCCTCAATTTTCATAGGACCAAGGCGGCTTCCGTTAACGACGGTACTTATATTGGATTCATGGTTTTTATGTCCATCGGGATGCTACTTTCTTTGGCAATCTTGCATCCAAGTCGCGTTGTTCGTGTTGACGGTTCCACCTGTACTAACATTCAGTACTCCAGTGTCTCCACCGAGGCTGTTGAGATTCTGAAATTGTTCTTGAACTGGAAAATGTTGCTGATGGTGCCTGCCTCGTGGGCTAGCAACTTTTTCTACAGCTACCAGTTTAATAATGTGAACGCGATATTGTTTAATTTGAGGACTAGAGGGTTGAACAACGTTTTCTACTGGGGTGCGCAGATGATTGGATCGGTTTTTGTAGGGTACTTGATGGATTTCAGTTTCAAGAGCAGGAGAGCAAGAGGGTTGCTCGGTATTAGTGTTGTTGCTTCTGCTTGGGACTGCTATTTGGGTAGGTGGACTTGCAAAGCAGCTCGATTAGAAGCCATAAAGAACCAGAGCTCAAGCTGGATTTTAAGGATTCTAGTTTTGCAGGGCCCTTTGTGTTGTACTTTTGCTACGGTTTGCTTGATGCTATGTTCCAGAGCATGGTTTATTGGGTGATTGGAGCCCTGGCTGATGATTCTGAGATCCTTAGCAGGTACTTAAAAAATAGTAAATATTCCTGTCTATTATATTTTACGAGTATTTTATTTTTTTCAAGTTCCTAAACAGAAGAAGTAGAACTGGTGCAATTGGATTTCAGGTATGCAGGTTTCTACAAGGGAGTGCAGAGTGCTGGAGCAGCAGTTTCTTGGCAAGTCGATCAGCACCATGCTCCATTTTTGAACCAACTAATTGTTAATTGGACGCTCACTACTATAAGACCTAGTTATCCGTTGTTAGCTGTTCTGGTTATATTGGCAGTGAAGGATGACGATGTGGATGAAGAAGCAGAGGGCAAGGTTAAATCGGTTATGCCTGCTCTCCATTGATATTGGGCTATTGGGATACTTTCAGTATGCAGAGGAGGCTCTTCATCAAACCATAATTTCATTTCTTTTGGAAAGTATTACTGTATGAGATTTTAATTTGTTGTATAAATCAAGTGTTGAATGAACAAATACAATGTCTACCCGTTTGTGATTGAAATTGTTGTTCTGTATCTTCTTCAATTGGAAATTTTTAAATATAGCTCGACATCTTTGTAAAGGAACCAATAAATTAGTATTAGATTCACCCTTTTTTTTCTTTTTTTTTTTTTTGGAACTGTGTAGGAGTCTTTTATCTGTAGATCACTAGTATGAGAGAGTAGCAAGTGAGAAGAGACAAAGATGACAACCTCCCATCTTTTTGTTTCTTTTCTATAAATCCTAAGAATCACACAACTCAAAAAAGACCTAAACTGTGTTCAATGATTTTTTTAAGTTAACGCGAATGACCGTTATCATACTGGTTCCTCGTAGTAGCCTCCAAAAAAGGTCACCTCCGTTGCCCCCATAGGTTCACCTCCGTTGCCCCCTTAGGTTATTGTATCTCGTCCTCGCAATACTTGCGCTCCAAAAGAGTCACCTCAATTGGCAATTCTGGGAACATGCTAACATGGTTTCCCAATAAAAAAATTTAAGCGTCAAAGTCAAACTTGCACCCTCATTAAATTGTGGCTATGCATTGCGATTCGACTGATTTTTTATGACTTAAAAATTATAAAATTAAAATCAAATCATATAAATTTAAAGTCTATTAGAGTTAAATCGTTTAAATTCGACTTATTCGATCAGTAAATTGAATAAGTTAAATATATTAAATATTTAATTTTCTTTTATTTCATGTTCTAATTCTAAAATTTAATACATTATCGCAGAAATTTAATATTATTCTACAAATTCAAACTATCACATATTAGAAATACAATACACATATGTATAAATTACAAATCTTAATATATGAACATAAGAACATGTATATTAGATATATTATATATAGATATTTCAATAAATAGTTAAGTCTATATAATTACTTAATTGTAGGATCTATATGTATTAAAAGGACATTGATAATTCATTTAATTAGTTATTGAAACAAAAGTGTTACATTAATTAGTTGTACACTTATATTAATATTTAAGTACACAAATTGTACATAACACCAATAATTATACAAAAAAAAAATATGTTTAAGTATTAATAATATTATTATTTATTAACATATTTAATTATTAAGAATTAAGAATGTAATGGTTAAAATATTATGTACACAAATGTATTAATAATATATATATATATATTGTTTGACTTATTTGACCGACAAAGTCGAACGACTTGTTCGACCGGTAAATTAGTCAAACAGGTCAATCTATAGATCGGTATTTGACCGGTAGTTTGATTTGTAAAGTTGAAGTCAAAATCGAATCGAAAAGTCGTTTAATTAATTTGATCTCGAATCAATGTCGAGTCGAAAATCGAACAATTCAAGTCAAATTTTTTTTCCACTTGACTTAACTCGATAGTTCGATTTGATTGACTTTTGAACACCCCTAAACATGCATTGAAAGGTTGGATCATTCCTATGAAAATTTTTTACTACTCAACCCACATGGTAAAAAGTTAATATTATAAATTGTTGGATGATTGAAAAGTAATGAGATCCACCTACTTTTCAGTAATTTCAACTATTATACCCACTCTGTATTACATAATGCTTACTCCATTCCTATTGCAGTTAAGTTGGCAAAATGGCTCAAGGGGAGTATTTTGGAGTAGAAAATATTTAGATAAACCCCATTTTGTCTCTAACTATAGAGATCAAAATTTAATCTTTAGGAATATTACTTATATCATGTATTTCATAAAATTTAATTTAAACCACAAAATCTACAAATGGATTTAAAGATCAAATTTAATCAGACTTAAATATTTACCTTTTGGAGTACTCATTCACTTGAATATTTTGAGTGCTCTAGGGATCTCTCCTCTACCTAAGGTTGTGTTTGGGAGTTTAGGAAGAAAAGAAAAAAGAAGGGAAAGTGTTTTGAGAGTTTAGTAATAAAAGAAAAAAGAAGCAAAAGTTTTTAATGAGAAAGGAAGAGAAGGATGGAGAAGGGAAAAGAAATTTTTTTCAAGTTGTTTGAGAATTTTAGAAGGAAATTTTCATTAATGTTAGCATTTTATTAAAGTGCCTTTCTTTTTGATATTTTTGTATTATGTTTAAAAGATAAATATGATATTTTAATCTATTTCGTCGTAGTATTAAAGAAATTAATAATTCTAAAATATTTAAGAATAAATTAAAATTTAGTAAATATGTTTTATAAATATTTTTTAACTTATATTCCGTATCTAATAATTTAAAATTATTATACATATTAATTATATATATATATATATATATATTTGTGATTCACCTGCCAAATTAAACTAATAATTCATTAATCTAATTTTCTTGCCGAATTCTTCTTCAAACCAGATTTAATAACTATGTTACTTCCACTGGATCTTTGTCACATCCACCTGTCAAGAACAAACAACCTGAGGAATTAATTGGCTTTTAACACTCAGAAGGTAGCAAGATTGACAAGTGCAACTATGACTCTTTTACTGTAGTACTAATTAGTAGTGTAATATTCCACTTTCAGAGAATCTTTCCAAGCCGGTATCTTTTTCGTGGAGTATATCCTTGTTGGAAAATCTGGTAGTCAACGAGAAGTATTATCACAAACATTTTAGTAGAACCTATTGGATAAATATTTAGGTTGACGAAATTTTTTTTATTACTCACTCTTAATTGTAGAGTGAATATTTTTTATTGTTGAATGATTAAAAAATAGTGAGATTTCACTATTTTTTAGTCATTTTAATGAATGTCATACTCACTCAGCATTATAGAGTGAATAACCAACACTTACTTTAGGTAGACTTAAATAACCAAGTCTTTACCCCACTTATAGATCCAATGTATAAATTTAACTTTATGAAATAAATGACAAAAGTTCATGTATGGAAAATTTTATAAAATTTATTTCCGATCACAAGGTTTACAAGTAGAATTTAAAATTAAATCTACCAAACTGGGGTATAACAAAATAATTTGTTCACTGGGTGCAAAATTTATAATACAATTTGAAAATAATTTTTTATTATTTTAATATTTCATTCTCCTAATATAATTTTTCATTTTCTATTTGTCGAAATTCTTTTATATTTCTAAATTTACTTAAATAATAAGAGTTATTTATAATAAAACTAATATTGATAACAATTTATGAAATATCAAATAAAATTTTCCCCTTTATTTTAAGGAGGATCTACAGTGAGTTTCCACGTCTACTCTCTTGGTGTCTTGAACCCGTGATCTAGGTCATTGGGAAGTATGGTTTTACTATTTGAATTATAACTTATGTGCAACTTCCAATTTAAAAGAATTACACTATACTTGAATTTAATATATAATATTTGTCATGTATGTTTTTCTTACCCTAAATGTTTTCTTTTGAATACGATAATTAGCAAATTAGACAAAACTTAGGTCTTATAGAAAATTCTACTTTCCCATGGGGGAACAATCCCTTTATGCTTTAAGAATTTGTGACAATTCAATATTAGGTGGTTTAAAAATTTGTACTGTACAACTTCTTAATGTATAACAGGATAGTTCCCTCACCAGTAGAATTTTCCAAAATTTATATTTTCTTTACATTGTTTAATTATTTATTTGAAAGATTGGAAAAAAAAAATCAATTGTAAATTTTGCCAATACTTCATTAATTAATTACTAAACTAATAGAACCGTAGCTAGCTTGTTAATATATAACTAAATTATTTTTCTATTAATCAAACACAATTACCCGATGGTATGAAAGAAACATGATTTTTTTGGTTAATTCATATCATATTTTACTTGCTAGTGGGGACTAAAATATTAAAATTATTTTTTAAATTTGCAAAAAATCTTTATTCCTTAATACAATGTGTATGGAAAGACTAACTGCTACCGAAGTATTTTTCAAATCTATTGCACCCCTAGTAGTATATTATATTACCGCAATAGCCATGTTTGGATTTGCATTATGCGTTCTATATATAGTATGGAAAAATATTTAAGATTTTAGATCTAACTTGTAGACATTATAATCAGAATTAAATGTTATGAAAGCTTACTTGCATCATTTAATGTAATTTATTTCATAAAATTTAATCTACACTATAAAATTTATATATAGAAGCATAAATCGGATCTACCTAAATATTTTCTTATAGTATAACTTTATTTTTCCATTGTAGAAATTTAGTATGCGGAAAGGTGTGGCGATGATTTTCATATGCGGGAAAGGAAACTTTTTAGTTTGGTACTGCTTGCATGTTCCTTCTATTATACTGTATGCCAAAAAGTAAAAAATTACGTACTCTTTAACTAATAAAAAAATAAATTAGGAATAAAAAAGTAGAGTATCTTTCCTATGCAAAGTGAGCAATGCAAATTAATTAGTACTAGTACTACATAATAATAATTAACTGCATAATTGGTTATTCATTTTATTTAATTAATTATTCAATGCAGAAATTTTTATTACATGATGAGCCCCAAGAAATTTATAACTAGATTTAACAATTCATTTCACATTTCTGATAACTCTGCTAAAAATCTATCATGTGTATAAATGTTCCTCAAATGTGCTAACTACAGTTTGGTGCATTGCATGCATGATTAGTTATCTTGGGGTTTTGGGGCTGCAGCCTCGGTATCTTTCTCGTCTTCCTTAATCTCTGGCTCCTCGGCCTTCTTCTCTTCAACAGAATTAGTGGCTTCTTCTGTGGTAGATTCGGGCTCGGCCTCCTCTTTCTCCTCCTGTGAAGAAGCAGCAGCTGCTTCTTCTACGGGCTTTGTTGTTTCTGCTGCTGCTTCCTCAACTTTTGGGGCCTCCTCGGAAAGATCAACTAAAGGCTCTTCAGTTTTTGTCTCGCTGGTCTCCTGGAATTGTTTATTTTTTCAATGACGACAAGAAAATTAATGGAAATAAAATCAATCCACCTGGTCAGTATCGTAATACTCAGCACACAGCAAAATTCTTTTGCTATTGCAGAGTGACTAACAATAAGGGTTGGATCATCCATAATGTAAGAGGACGTTTACTTTATGAATGATCCAAACTACTGTGCTATATGTGAATGATCCAACGGCTAGCAAAAAACTACTCCAGCATATAATATATACGATGGATGATGAATTAGTTACCTGAGCCTTGTCCTGGGGGTTCTCAACCGGAGCAGGTGCCTCCAGGGTATCCAAATCCTTGGGTTTGCTCGCACAGCCTCCCATGATTGATTTGCCCAAGAATGTAGGAAGCTAGGCGAGTTTGGAGAGGCCGGCTGAGAATGCCAAAAGACTAAATGTTTCTCTTTTTATTGTATCACCGACTTATATCTCTTGATGATTTGAGGCTGAAGTGAGGAAGATGCAAATGATAAGAGGTTATATAGAAGGTCCCAAGGGCCTGTTACTTTGGCCAATAATTAAACAGGAGGACGTACTTGGAATACGCATGTTGAAACTTTCAGTTTATTTCGTGGACAAGAATGTCTGATTGTGCTTGTCTAATGGATCATCAGACCTTATTTTTCGGATTTACCTTAAATACTCATCTGTTTCATTTTCATTTATGGAGGGACAGTTGTTATGACAGTTGAAGCAAAATGTTAGTACAAATCAGCATTTGTTTTAACGGCTAAGTTTTCATGGGAAAAAAAAAAAGAAATCACCAATCAACATGTCCACAAAGAAGAACAACAACAATAATATGTTATTTTTAGGCTTAACTTGGGAGTTTAGCAGAGAAAAGAAAGGAATACAAAATTAAGTTAGAAAATAAAATAAGATAATGAAGGTGATGTTATTTCTCCTATTAGTAGGGTATTCATCCTGAACCGATTCGATCCGAACCGGAAAAAGGATATCCGAACAGTATTTTGATAATTAACTAGCTAGTCGGATCACTCAAGTTAAAGGTATCCGACCCGATCCATTTCAAGGGTAATTTTATAAATTTAGTTAATAGAGTTTCATTAGAAATTAATACTTATTAGAATTATTGACAGTTTCTTACCTCTTCTTCTTCAGTTCCTTGTCTTCGCTTCATCTTCCTCCTCAATCATCTCTTTCCTTCCTCTTCCTTACATCCTCATTCTTCACATTCGCATCTGTTGAGATATATTTTGTGATTTAATTGTTGTTGCTACTTGCTAGTTTGTTGCTATTGGGATGTAATATTGGGATGTATTTTGTGACTTAAATTTAATTGTTGTTGACTTAATTATGAAGTTAACTTACTTAACTATTATTATTTAAGTTTTTATATTTTGTTACAAGTGAGGGTCGGGTTCCCGATCAACCCAACCTTCTTTTGCGGTACATGACCACCGGATACCTACTTTGCATGAATGAATAAAGAATCAAAATTTTATTAATTCGATCAATGATGATCGATTACTACATGTACTTTCTTTTAACTCATAAATTGAGTTCCTGGTCCATGAATATCCCTACCTCCTAGAAATTGATGTTTTTGAGGTGTATCAAATGAGATTTTGTTGAACAAAGAACCTTATGCAGATTTGGGCCGCTCGAGATACAATTAAATAAAAAGGCCTACTCGTGAAATTCAGGGAGCCCAAACCTGCATGCTTAAATACCTCCTTGTAACGTGAGCATACACCTTACATGCAAAGTTTGTTATGGGCTATGGCCCAGCTAACTGGGGTCCCCAACCAAACGGAAGTTACTCCTATATGTAAAACCACGTCGTTTCTCTCTGTCTCTGTCTCCTTGGACCACCACGGCACCACCTTATTCTAATTGTTTGCCGGCCCCCTAACTCAAACAAGCTAAGCCCTAAAAAGTTCTCAATCTTCTTTTAGGGCTTTTATTATTATTATTATTATTAGCATTTTTACTTAAAATTCTACTAGAAAGAATTATCAATCAATCAATCCAATCCAACTGGTAGAGCAAGAATGGCCGTCGTTTCAAAATCATCTCCCCAATTCACCCTCTTCATCCTCACCATACATTTCATCACCGTCCGATCATCCCAGTTCGATCCGCTCCTTTTACCCTCGGATCATAACCACCACCACTATGAATATGAATACGATCACCTCTGCCCCCGATCCACGGGTTCGGATTCTTGCCCCGTCAAGTGCTTCCGAACCGATCCGGTCTGTGGCGTTGACGGTGTCACCTACTGGTGCGGATGCGCAGACGCACACTGCGCCGGGACTCGAGTGGCTAAATTAGGTTTTTGCGAGGTTGGAAATGGAGGCTCCAGCCCCGTCTCCGGGCAAGCCCTCTTGTTGCTGCACATTGTTTGGCTCATCCTGCTTGGCGTCTTCGTCTTGTTCGGCCTTCTTTGAATTGGAACTGGGTTTTTTTTTTTTTTATTGCTATTTTTTTTTTGCATGAATTTACTGATATAGTGCCATTGAATTTAATGATGTAGTATGTTTTGTGTGTAAGTAAGAGGGGGGATGTCTAGTGATTAATTTACTATTCCATTCTTTGTAGTACTATATTTGATAGAAATGACACTCATTTGCAAGCCTGCCTTGATTTTTTTTTTTTATTGAAATACTGCATCAGCTCTAATGGCTGATTCATTTAGCATGTTATGTTGGAGCGATTCTCTTCTCCTGTTAATGATGAATGTGACTGGATCTATAAAGTTGATGTCATGTGGCTAATAACAGGAACAAGAGATCCACTTGTGAACAGAAACAATAAAAGCTGCTGGGACATATTCTGTAGCATGGGAAATGCTTTCTTAACATATTTCACTACTACTACCTTTTTTTAATTATTTCGAGGTAGCATTGCTAGATTTGTTGGATTCCGATTTAATTTGTTTTTTATTAAGAGGAAATTTTAATTGAGGAAGATTAGACTCTAAACTGGTCTTTTTGCAATGAAAATCGTTTTCAACAGTTAGAAACAGTTGTCAAGTATCCTTTCTCAAAACTAAGTCAATACTCTAATTGGATTTATTAATTCTTAAAATAATCTCCCTTGAATCAAATCTCTAAAACACACCATTCTCGTTAACATAAACTGTTCATAAATAGCAAAATTAAAAGAATGTAGCTGGGGTAGGAAAACCACAATGCGTCGTAGATCCTTCAGTGGAATCACCTAATTATGTTTCTGGGGGCCATCGGCAAGTATGACACTTCTCATACTTTCTTCTTTGGAGATGATTCTGGCAGTGCAGAATCTGAAATCTTTGGAAGCTGCTTGATAGTAGTATTATTGTTATTAAGGTTCTTGTATATACCCATAACTTGAGCCACCATGCTGGCAGGATCAGAAGCACTTGTAGGAAGCAAGAGTGTTGTTCCCTAGATAATTTTGATCCAAGTGTAAGAAAACTTAGCAAATTATTTGTAAAAATTACAACTTGCAAATAAGGTGTAGTCAACAATAGAGAAGCTATACCTCTTTTGCAATGTTACCAAATGCTTGGATATATTGTTCTGCAACCCTAAGTTGACCTACCGCCTGCAAAATCCAACACATACACATACATTGGTCACAAGTGCACATATTAGAGACATGTAAAATCCATATAGGGTTATTTAATCTTATATATTGATGAATATTATGCTGGAAATCCTCCGCATTCCACCCATAGTACAAACCATTACATGAAAAAATAAAAAAAAAAATCCACAAAGGATTAAATCAGATTAAATTACAATTTATGTGGCAAAATTTCAGTATCCCGGACCTATAACATACAATTTCATGTTGAATGTGGAACAACATGCAAAGTTTGTTTGTAAATTTAACTGAATGGTATGTAATCCAAAATAACTAGAGCAGATGGGATATTGGGCATCCAGTGCTGATGACAAAAGTAAAACTCCATCAATATTGATACGGAATAATGAAAACCTCACCTCAACACCTTTGTGTTCATAGTCTTTCAGAGTTTGTGCGACAATAGCAATTCCTTGTGATGTAGCTCTTGCTTTAGCAAGGATGGCTTCTGCTCTTCTCCTGTTAATTAGACCAAAAGACAGAAGAAGGAAGGAAATGTCAGTTACTATCAGGTAATTCCTAGTCATGGGGATCCTGGGAGAAAAAGTCCATCATGGGAATATCAAAATAAAAATAACTTGCCTTGAGCTCTGTTGACCTGGTCCATCTTTGCACCTTCAGAAGCGAGTATCATTGAACTCTTCATCCCATCTGCAATATTGATATGTGATTGCCTTTCACCTGTTATAAACAATACATTAATCTGTCAAGATGCAATAAGAATCACTTATTCTCATCAAAATTTACAATTGCAAGCACGAAAGAGCCCTTGCTAGCTATCTTCTCATTCAATATCCAACACTCTGTTTCAGCTGCAAGAGACAATTTGATACAAAACTAAAAGACAGTAAAATGTAAAAATACTAGGAATCCAATGAAATTCATTATGGCAAAGTTCCATCTTAAGTTGGAAAATTACTGCAAAGCAATATTTAAAGTTGATGGTAAAATTATTAATTTTATTTATGCATGTTTTTGTCCATATAGAGAAGAGAGTCCAACTGAAGGTTGGAGAGGAGGACCAAGATTGAAAGAAAGTAGATATTCTTGGTGCAAAGACAATCACTCACCCAATCTTATCTATCACGGCGAATATTTCGGCCCATTACATTAAACAAACCTTGTGCTTAGGACGTTTTTCAGAGCTACATTGTGTTGAAAAAAGAAAAGAAAGGAAAAGGAAACGGGAACTCTAAAGACTTTTTTTTCTCCAGGTGCGAAGCTTCTCAATTTTCATCTGCTTGATCAATATAATGGGGGAGAGGACAAGCAAAAGTTTTACCTTCTGACTCCAGGATTTGAGCCCTCTTCTTTCGTTCGGCTTCTACCTGTAATTCCATAGCTGCTTTCACTCCTTTAGGTGGAGATATATCCTCTGACAAAGTAGATGAACAAAGCTTGTTTGAAAATTTTACAGAAACCCCAACTAATTTGTTAAATAAATTTCAAGAAAATGTTGCATAATAACTTATTTCATAACGGAGACATTTCAATCCCCAGTCCTTGGCAGCATCATTGATGACCATCTGCAACCATAAGTAATCGCTAGGAGGAGTTTGATTCCAAAAAATTGGTACTAGTAAAGCATATCATGTTCACATTTCCATGCTGACCTATATACAATATGTGTTGTATAGATTATAATAACGGACAAATATTTATTTATAACATCTAAGCCCACACACAACAACACATTTTACCGTCCATATTTCAGTTTATGTATATCATTACCCATTGCTACTTGCAAAATAGTTCAACATTCTTCAATTGATTTAGTCAAGCCCGGTCTCTTGGAGTTACTCAGGGTAAAAAATGAAGTTCGTATAAGATCATCATCAGTTGCAGGACTAATCCAATATCGAAAATCCACACCAGTTGAATGATTTTGAAGATCAATAAGAACCACAAAGACCAGCTTAATATTTTTGCACCATGCATGGTACTAGGTCAATTTAGAGCTAATATACAGCAACAGTGTATAGAGAATTTCGTTTTGAATTGATAATGGATGCATGTATTTAACAAAACTATTCAATTGCCAAACGCAGGTGAGTAAAAACACGTAGTATGTCAACTTATCAGATAAACTCAGGATCTGTGAAATCTAAAAACTCCAAACACAAAAGGGAACTTACCACAATCTTCTCATTCAAAGTAGCCCTTTCCTCAAAAGTCTTGTCAAGTGTGATCTTACCAATTTCACTGCGCATGGTTGTTTGGGCAAGTTGAACCAAACTATATATTGGATTCTCAACCCCATAGGAGGCCAACTTAGGGTCAACAATCTGAAATCAAAATCAATTGGAAACTATGAAAAACAAATGAATTGTTTAAACAAAAAAATTAACAGAGTTTTGTTTAAAACAATATAAACTACTAGTTTATGTGTACAGAGGAATCCATCCAATACCAAATACCAAAAACAACTCTGCCTAAAATAAAAGAATTGGAGAAAGAGACCTTGACGTAGATGTACTCCGTCAATCGAAATAGTGACATTGTCTTTGGTAATGGCAGACTGTTCCGCAACCTGAATGACCTCTTCCTTGAGGGAATGCTCGTACGCAATTCGATCCACAAAAGGAATCAAGACGTGGATTCCAGGAGTCAGCGTCTTCACATACTTTCCAAAACGCTCAACCACGTATGCCTTTCTCTCCGGCACGATTCGGATTCCCCAGTTCAGCGGCGGTGAATTCTCAAAACTTTTACAATTTATTTTCAATAGATATTAGTTAAAAAAAAAACCACAGAATCACTCATGCATGCATTAACAAAAGTACATGATTGTTACTTGGGGAGAGGGCAACCATCAGCGGGGGTTTTAACAAAAGTGCATGATAACGACTTCGGTTTATTTATTACCTGGTAGCAGGGTCGCGTGTGCTGCGGAAGTGGCGGACGGAGGCAGCCGGACGAATTTGAGAGAGGGAGGAAGACTGTTTGAGAACGGAGGGTTGAACTGTGGAGATACCGCGGGTGGCGGTGATCACCGGCCATTGAAGGAGGAGGCTTTTGAGCGGCCTCAGATGATTGAGAGAACGAGAACCAGATTTCGCGATATTCATATTCCTTGATCACAATAACCAAACAAACAAAATACTAGCAAATTTTCTTTTTTTTTTTTGGTAGCAGGATAATATAATATAAAGTGCGGAGGAAACCAAAGCCCTACTAAAACCCCTACCTGATGATTGCCCCCTCCCCAAGTAACAATCTATACCTAAAATTAATTATCCATGAAAATTTGTTTAAATTAATTATCCATGAGAATTTGTTTCTTAATAGTACTCTTCCGGAAGGTCACAAGTGTCGCTGCATATGGTATAACACTCGATGCATGACTTACAAGATCTTGTGCATAAAAATTTCGTAAAACAAAAGAGAAAAAGGAAGACTTGATTCAATCCTGTTGGGTGTTGACATTATTCCCTTAATTTCGATTTTTCTAATATGCATTTTGGCGAAACTGTAATTCATCGAACGGTTAAAACTTTACTTCAATTACAGTACTGAGTTACCTAAAAAACGTACTAATAATAATAATAATAATAATAATAAAAACATTTGTATAGCTCAAATGCAAGCGCTAAGTGACTAAAAAACTACAAAATTCCAATTAAGTAACTGATTTTCCAAAAAAAATGTCTTTAAATGCAAAATTCATATTATTCATATTAAATTAATCCCAAAATCAATCACCAACAGTTTTACACACCAATTGAAGAACCCAACCGTAGATACTTATGCTATGTAATTTAGCCCTAAAATCACCAAAAATCTCATCTGATCAACAGAAACAGTATTAATATATACTCACCCAGTCATTCTGATCTCAAATCATGATATCGATCAATAATTTGTATGGATTCCGTCACTGATCTCATAATAATACTTGAAATAGTGATTTTCATATTCCACTCTGCACCGTAGCAATATATTCAATAAAGGCAGCCACACAAAAACAATTGCATAGCCCTCCCCCCAAAACATTCTACAAAACCAAACAACTCACTCAAACATTCAAAACCATTAGTGTATTAAACAAAAATTGGACAAAATGATCCGTCATAGGAAGCTTAAAAAACAAAAATTATAAGTTCAAAATTACAACCGGTCTTGTATCAAATCTCCAAATTAACTTAAACGATAAAAATGATCAAGAAAGACAGCCTACTAAACTACTCAATCCTCCTCAGCTATTCTCCCCTTCTCACTGACATAGATGCCATCCAGAAACTTCCTGATATCTTTGTTCTTCACATGGCATTTCTGTACACAAAAAATAAAGATACTAGGTTCAGCTATTCAGCCAGTTGGGCAAAATTTTAGGACAAAATTGCTTTAGGAAAAAAACTTGCAAATACAAGAGTAAGACAGAGAGATAAGTACTTGGTTTATCAGAGCAGTAGATCGGGAAACAAGCTCAATGTCATTGCCGTCCAATACCAATTCATCCTTAACCTTCTCAGATCGAACAACAGTGACTCTGCATAGTCTTCTAGCATATCTACCTTCCTCACCTGACACACACAACATAAATCAGGAGATGATCCCTATTAGAAATTCCATGCAATCTCAACATGCCTACAGACTGAGACCCTATACTATGGATGCCAGGAAATGTTCCTTATTAGAAACTTCATGCAATCTCAACATGACAAAACAGTGCAAGCCAATGGAAGCAATATAGGTGAATAAGACAACAAAGAAATCAAAATCTACCAAATAATTACTTGAAAACAAGTAAAAGAGAAACACAACCCCTGTTAAAGAAGGGGCTGTCAATAAGTACCCTTATTTTTGGAAATTAATACGATAATAACAAGTACACACAAATATCCAGTAGTACCGGAAAATTCCAAGATCCAATCTCATACCATTGGTACTAAAATGTTAACGAGATTTAATTTAGTATCAGCCATTACTACATCAGAGGAAGATTCACCACCAATGACTCATAAGTAATTGACCTCACACAAACACTTCTCTAGGATATTGGCCAGCAAAACTAAAAAGATTAGTTCCCACAAAATAATCAAAAGATTAAATGTTTGACAAAGTACAGCAGCTATCTCATTTAAAGTAAAAAGTATAATGCTAATCCAGTCTATTAACTTTTCTATGAAGTAAAAACTTCATACTTCACTAACAACATTAGTCATGCAATTTTCTAGCACCATTCCTTTCACTTTCCCAGAAACTTAGACAAACCATTTCCAATATATTTTAAAGATAATCCCCCTGTCATATTCCCACACATTTCCCATATATCTAGTAAAACCACGGATTAAAATTGAAGACTCAATGTAACCATGTTAGCAATCCGAATTTGCCATTCCAGATGATTCATCTCACAACCAAATATAACCCAACCAGGAAAATATAAAGTTGGAGATAATCAAAGTTTGCTTAATTTTCACATGCGATGGAAAAAAGCCAAGCCACGAAATAACCTAGAAATGAACAAAAACGAACAGTTAAAACAAGCAATTCAGTTCATACTTATTGAGTCTACATTAAATACAAATTTATTCCATTAAAAAGGAGGCCAAAAATCCTTGGCAGACCATATCATAAGTCAACTTCTTCACACAGTATAACAGATTCCAATCAAATCAGCAGGGCCAAATAATCACAAACATGAAGGACCAAAAAAATGGCATTTCAAAGAAGAAGGAAAAAAACAGAACACTGATCGTATGTGTATATACCTTCTTCTCGCCAAGGAAGTTGCGGATCTCAATAGAGCGGTTGGAGTTGGTGATTGAGGCGTTGATTGGGAAGTGAGCGTACACGAATCGCATCTTGTAGCGGTATCCCTTGGTGACGCCGGTGATAAGGTTCTCGACATGGCTGAGGGCGGTGCGGATGGCGGCGGTGGTCTTGCGGGAGCCGAACCAAGCGTCGACCTTCAGCTTCCTTGTCCCGGTAGCCTCATCGGTGATGAGCTGGAAGTCGAGGTTGAGATGCTTGAAGTTGCGAATAAGCTTCCCACGTGGTCCCTCCACCTCGAGATCTGCTTGGCCTTCACCTTAATCTTAACACCGTCGGGAATATCCATAGTCTCCGATGACAAAATTGTCTTCATTTTTGCTCACCGTCGGTCGATAGCTAGCAGATTTTTCCTCTTCTTCCGAGAGTGCGTGGGTACGAAGAGCGGTGAGGCCACTTTAAAGTTTAAACCCTAACGGAGCCATTGGTATATATTGGGGGCTCTTGGAACCCTAGAGTAGAGTTAAGTATTAATTGCAACAAGTACCTTAAACTATCTTTGATTTATACTTTGCCCTTTAAACTCTAAATTTTTAACACCTTAGTATCTTATGATGTGATACAATATACTCATACTTTATTAATTTATCATAAATCATTCAAATTTTGGTTTCTTTTAGCTATTTTTAAATCAAAAAAATTATACATGTGATTACGTTTATTTACCAAAATACATTTTCATTCGTATGTCTTTTCATTAAAATAATCCTTATTAAAATTGTATAATTCTTAGTTGATTTAAAGTTAAAAATATGTTACAAATTAATATTAGTATATAGTATTATAGTTGATATTTTAGTATCTATCTATATTATATATAAAATAAAAGACTCAATTTCGTCTGATTTCATTTGATGTATTTCTTTTTTACTATTATTATATTTCAATAATTACTTATAACTTCTTTTATACTTTTTATACTCTTATTTTTAAAAAATTTGTATAATTTTTTTGTTGACATTTTCACTATTTTTTTTTAAAAAAATTGTGTATTTTTTAAAAAGTAGTAGGTATAAATTAAAATCACTTATAAATTTATGGGAATTTTTTCGTGGACAGACAAAAAATGAGTCTGGTTTTCAAAATAAAATAGGATGACACTTGTACCTTGGCCCAATCAAAGGTACGGGCTCTCTTAACTTGTTTACTTTGATATGTCAAGCATGGTCGGCTTTATGGATCACAACACACATATTTAAAAAAAGAAGAAGAAGAGTGTAATTCACTTATGAGTCTACTTATGAGTCTCACATGTGAAAGGCCTTTTTCTTTTTATTTATTTATTTATTTATTTATTTTGTAACTAGGGGTCCGTTTGATTTCTAGAAAAATTAGTTTCAAGAAAATATTTGGTGATGTTTGGATGGTAAAAAAATTGCATTATTTGCCAAATAATATTTGGTCAGAATATTTGGTGTTTGTCAGCAAATAACTATTCAAATAATATTTTATACTATTCATATTTTGTCTTATTCATTATTCACACAAAACATTATTTGCACTATTCATGTCCTATTCATTATTTATATTTTAAAAAATATTCTATTAATAATTATGTATAAACAATGGAATTATTTTATTATTATTATTATTATTTTTTTTTGCAATCCTTATTTTCGCATAAGGACGTTTTAATCTGAAAACTATTAAAATCGTATATTTTTATCTTAACACTTGTTTGTTGCAATATTTTGTTAGTAATCTATAAATATTAATATTATGAATATAAAAGTAATTCGTCTTTGTGCGTTTGTTTTGAACCGTGAACATCATATATTTATTATTAGTTTAATTTGACTTATTTTGTATGTTTACTCAATTACATACAAAATGTTTATATGTGTGTGTAACGATTCTCTTAATAATGGCATAAAATAGTTGGGTATAGATGTTAATTATCTTTTATCATTATTGATTTTATACTCTTTTTTTTTTTTTTATGTGGGGTTAGTTTCACTTTATCCCTTTAGCGCTTAAGGTCATAATAACTTTAATCCCTAACGTTATTTTTTAGACATTTTAGTCATTAGACTAACAGTTAAAGCTAGAGGTGTTAAATTTTCACCTTAAATGACATTTTTACCTTCAAATTATTGATGTGTAAACAAATTTTCTCTTAACACCCAAAATATCTTATTTTATTTTCAGAAATAGAGTTTGATAAAATTTAAAATATGTCGATGAATAATAAAAAAATTATTAAAACATGTCAATAAAATAAGTGTGTGTGAGAGAGAAAATAAATCAAGTAAAATTAAAAAAAATAAGAAAAATAGAGAATAAAGGTATTTTGTTAAAATAATATTGAATGTTGAGTGACAATAAAGTGTAACTCAAATAATAAAACTACATTTTCCCTATGATTTAGGCCAAGGGTTCAAGTCACCAAGGGGTTAGGTAGAGATTTACTGTAAATTATCTTTTAAAAAAAATTCAACATAGGTTCATCAAATAATAGGTACTATTCATTATTTCCAATCCAAATAGTTATTTCTTATCCAAACAATTATTCTATTATTTCAAGAGTCGACATTATTTTTAAAAACTACTAAAGTCAACAGATAAATATTATTTACCAGTAATACTCTATTATTGACAGTCCAAAAAGCACCTTTGATTTTCATCTTACTTTCTGGTGCAGAATTTTTTTGCTTAACAAGGAACCAGAATTAGAAAGATTTTTAAAACTTTTTTCTCATAGCTTCACTTAAACCATTACTCTTTTTTGCCCATTTTCCACCACTACCTTCCTCTTTCCCTATATTTCCTTAAGTTGGTTATTGACTTCCCCTCCCCTCTCCTCTCCTCTTTGGATAATCTGTCAAGGCATCCCCTTCACCCTCTAGATCTAGATTTCTTCATCTCTATAGATCTCCAGGTACTCCTGACCACCCTCGAACAATTTCCCTTCCTATGTGTAGGTATCTATGGGTAGTGGATTTGTTGTATGAAGAAGTTAGAATTAGATTCCAGGAGGAGAGAGAAAGTGGAAGAGTTGAATGTCAGAAATGTATTTGATTATCTGAGTTTCAACCCCCTTTCAGTAGCACCCAAACCCCTTATTTATAGAATTACATAAGGAGGCATAAGGTTAACTTTATGCTAGTCCAGCTAAAGCTGAATTACATACTTGCCCTTAATGAGGCTGCCACGTAAGCACTTCTAGAACAATCTAGGCAATATGCTATGTGTCATTAATCCACATCATCAATAGTCCCCTCGGCTTGGTGTCGAGCCTCACGAATAGGGGCCGAGCCGACAACGGCTATTCACAGTCCCCAATCGATGACAACCAAGACTTTAATACCTCTAGTCGAGGTGCATAACTTCGGAGCAATTTCGTACGCCCTTGCCAAACCGAGGTCGTAACGACCCTTGGGATCCTCGGTGGTCGTAACTGCAGCATTAACTCTCAAGGGTGACGTTTTCGTTGAGTCCCCATGCACTGAATTCGCATTTATTGCACTGCATTATTCGCCCCGATTTTGCTACAAAATGCCTCATTTTACGCGCCGTAATGCTCGTACCAAGTCCAATTTTTCACGCCATATCCCGTTTATCATGCCACAATGCCTCGCTTTTCACGCCGTAACACCTCGCTTTTTCCGCCTAAACGCCTTTTTTTTTTCATTTCGAAACCGTCAATTTTTACCCCCAGAACCATTGAACATTTTGAAAGAAAACCCTCATATTTATACCCCCATTCACCCCCACATCATTTTTCTTTCCGTCACTCTTTTTACTCCATTACTCCCCAGAGACTCACTCTCTCTCCCCTACAATCTCATCTCCATTACTCCCCCAGAGACTCACACACTCTCCCCCCTGTTCAATCTCATTTTCCAGTCCTCTTTCTTCCGCCCTCTATCGTTCTATCGTCGTCGATTTCCTACCGCTGCTCTACGCCACCACCGGACACCACTAGAAGTTCCCCCAAAAATTCCCACACGCCCCCAAAACAGAAGACCATGGCCGGTACGTTCACTCCCACTTCTCTTATTAGCACACCGATTCCCCCTTCCCCTGTAAACGCCGTTGACAGGATGTTAAATCCTTTCGACGAAACTCTTCTGGTAGCAGTGCCATTAAACTTTCCTCTCAATCCTCTCTTTACCGAACCTCCACAAAACGACCACCCTAACCTCCAAAAACAAAATGTATCAAATTCCCTCGACCCCGAGGATATCAAAATCCTTAGGGATAGATGTTGTTTTTCCAAGAACGTGCACATCAGACTCCCGACCCCCGAGGACCGAGGCCACTTGCCACTTCCTGGTTACTTCATAGTCTACCAGGAACAACTGGAGGCAAGGCTGAGGCTCCCAATAGCGTCTCTCCTAGTCCGTCAACCTAAATAAGCACTGGGATATCAGCATATCCCAGCTAACCCCAAACGCTCTTCGGGTGATTGCCGGCTTCACCTTTTTATGTAGATTACACGACATCCCTCTCTCCTTAGACACCTTTAGGATGATGCTAAAATTATCCCCTACAATGGGATTTTTTTACATCTCTCCCCTAAGTGTGGGCAAACAGTTTACTTCAAGTAACCCTTCATATATTCACGACTGAAAAAAGTCATCTTACTTTGTCCGGTATCTCGACCCTCCAATGCCCAGGGGTCTATGGAGCCTTATAAAAGAAAATCTAAAAACCAAAAATGCCTCTCCCCGGGACTCCATCCACGCCCGGAGGCTCGTCGAAACTAACCTCTGAATAAACTTCAATAACCAGCCTGTCATTCTATCAAACAACATTTTGGCCTGGGCAAGACTGTTTCCTACCCACGACATCCACCCGAGCTACGACCCTCAACAAGGTCATCATCATCATTTCTCACTTTTTTTTTTTTTTTAATATCAGAATTATTTTTTCCTGACCTTTCATCTTATGCAGAGCTCGGAGCATTCCTCTGGGAGTTGGTGTCCACCACACCTGCCACCAGCGCAGGCACTTCAAACCAGCTCTCTTCGTCAGCAAGCGGATCCTCATCCGCCACCATCAACACGCCATCAGGGAGAGCCGAGACTACACCTTCAACCTCCGCTCCCCTGAATCAAACTGAGGAAGTCAATCCGCCAGAGAGACCAGCGGGGAGGTAACTCTGGCTATTTGGCCCACCGAACCCGAGCGGACTCGGGTTACAAGGAAAAGGACTAGGGAGGCTGCTGGCCTTAGGGAGGGTCATTCTTCAGCCATGACCCTCTCGTCCACGACATCGTCGCCGAGGTCCCTCGTTCCAGTAGAGAGGATTCGGACCCTAGGGACATGCTAGGGAAACGTCCCTCTATCAAAATAACTTATTACTTCATATGGTAAGGACCGCCGAACCTTATTCGTTCCCACTCCTTTTTCCTCATTCACTGTCCGGAGCTAACACTTTATTTTTTTCAAGTGATAGAAAATACACTCCCGAGGAGGAGAGGAAATCCTCAGGGTCACAGGATGTGCCTTGGGGTCGGCTGTGGGTCGACCCCCTTCCAGTACCTTCTACCTCGGGGAGCTATGATCTCTGACCCACCCTACCGATCGATATGAACGACCGGGCTTAATTCCCAAGGGTGGCTCGGGAGCAAGCAAAAATGGTGGCATTGCCTCGGGATGTAACCTATGTCAAAAGGCTCACCCCTCAACAGAGGCTGGACAAACTTCACGTCAGCCTGATGAACGTAAGTCTATCTAACCCTTTGTGAAATTTCAAACTTTTTTTTTTTTTGGCACCTCGGACTTCAACTAATCATTTGGCCTTTTTTGCAGGCCATCACCATTTTGCCCACTATGTCAGAACGGGAGGCCTCCTTCAATACTGCTTTTAACTCTATGAAGCAAGAGTTAGCCCACGCGAAGTCTAGCGTGGATCAGGTAGTGAAGGAAGCTGTCAATGCCAATGAGATGAAATGCAACTATTGAGATGGACAAAAAATATGACGAGTGGAAGGCCGAGCTGACCGAGGTGAGGAACAAGTTTCGGCAATCCGAGCTGGAGAAGAAGACCCTTGAAATGGATGTTGACGATCGAGACAAGAATGTCGCAGATCTGGAGCAAAGGGTTCTTCAACTTCAAGAAGCTCAGCTGGCCGAGGCCAAGTTCGCTTCTCGGGAAGTGGAGCTGCGGATCGAAGGCAGGAATCAATTCGGGATTCGTGACGGAAAGAAAAATGATGTGGGGGCGAATGGGGGTAGAAATATGAGGGTTTTCTTTCAAAATGTTCAATGGTTCTGGGACCACTTGGTGAAGAACCCTGATTTGTACGAGGGGCTGCCATACGATGCTTCCATCACCGAGGAGGTCATCAATGGCCTACAAGCTCAATTCAAAGCCCCCGCTCCGATTCCCGGGACTTTCGGAATGACTCTGCTGATCCAGGACCCGAATCCCGAAGCCGAGTCGGAGCTTACGAACCAAGCTTCCACCTCCACTGTCGAGCCTTCCATCAGTTTTCGGTGCTCAAGGTGATGTAATTTTGTTGTAATAGTTAGGAACTCCTTTTGTAATGTTAGGATATTTTAATGAAATTTCTAAATTTTGATAACTTTGTCCCCTTGATAAGAGCCTCAACTTTCTCTGCTTCTGGCCTTTTACCTGCTTTTCAATTTCTTTATTTCCTACATTTAAAACAGAAGTTTTATGACATAAGCAGGTAACAAACTTTCCACACTTGAGCATTCCAATCATAAAAGATTGTGTGAAACTCTCTTTCATTCTGAACTTAGGCCTTATTTAGACCCTTCCCAACTGAGGCAAAATGATTAAGTTTGGCTCCTTATGTTTGCCTTAACCATTTAATTTGAGTCAGACTTTCCAGAGCCCAAAGGATGATGTTTTGCTTAAGTAAGGCAATCAAGCCTCTTTGAAGATCGGATCCTCTTCAATTTCATTTTGCTTGGAGGGGGCTGCTTAGTTTCTACCCTTGAGGGAAAACTGCTTGGCCTCGGCTCTCAATATTTAGCTTTTTTGTTGAATTGGATTCGAACATCTGAGGGTTGGAGCAGCTCGAACATTTGACTGTGTCTTGTCCGAACCTCTGAGGGTTGGCGTGGCTTTGTTTTTGCTTGGGAGAGCTACTAAGCCTCTGCCCTTGAGGGGGGACTGCTAAGTCTCGGCCCTCAATCATTTGATTTTTTGTTGAATTGAATCCGAACCTCTGAGGGTTGGAGCAGCTCGAACATCTGACTGCGCCTTGTCCGAACATCTGAGGGTTGGCGCGACTTTGTTTTTGCTTGGGGGCTACTAAGCCTCTGCCCTTGAGGGGGGGACTGCTAAGCCTCGACCCTCAATCATTTATTTTTTTGTTGAACTGAATCCGAACCTCTGAGGGTTGGAGCAGTTCGAATATCTGACTGCGCCTTGTCCGAACATCTGAGGGTTGGCGTGACTTTGTTTTTGCTTGGGGGGCTACTAAGCCTTTGCCCTTGAGGGGGGGACTGCTAAGCCTCGGCCCTCAATTATTTATTTTTGTTGAACTGAACTGTCCGAACCTCTGAGGGTTGGAGCAGCTCGAACATCTGACTGCGCCTTGTCCGAATCTCTGAGGGTTGGCGCGGCTTTGTTTTTGCTTGGGGGGCTACTAAGCCTGTGCCCTTGAGGAGGGGCTGCTAAGCCTCGACCCTCAATCATTTGCTTTTTTGTTGAATTGGATCCAAACCTGAGAGTTTGAACAGCTCGAACATCTGACTGTATCTTGTCCGAACCTCTGAGGGTTGGCGTGGCTTTGTTTTTGCTTGGGGGCTACTAAACCTCTGCCCTTGAGGGGGGACTGCTAAGTTTCGGCCCTCAATCATTGTACATGTGAGTGTTAAAATTTGAATGAATTAGATTGGTGTTGTGTATCAATTATGTATGCTTCTCAATACTCCTTGGACGAACGAGCTAGTTTACTAATGGAGTCACCGACAAAGTTATTAGCCAATTTAGTAAATGTCTCGTCTTATCATCACTACCGATAATGGAAGAGTTGAACTAGAAGGTGGATAGAAAAGTTGAAGTGATGATAGAAGATGAACTAGAGGTGGATAGAAAAGTTGAAACTCTTATGTGTGTTCGTTTGGATTGAAAATAGTTTTTAAAAAATATTTTTTTAAATTTTTTTTGGTGTCAAACACTGGAAAATATTTTTCGGTGTAAAATATTTTTCAATTTTCTTTTTTCTGACTAAAAATAACTTACAGAATTTTTAAACGTAAGTTATTTTTCGGATAATTTAAGAGTGACATTAAATCTCAAATACTTACTTTTAAAATTTCGTTTGCTAAACTTATTTTCGTTTTCAATTCTTTTTCATTCGTTTTTCTCCAATCATGGGTCCCACTCTAATATAACTATCATTATGAATATTTTACTACTATATTGTACTATCATTTAATTTTGAACAAAATTAATATTTTATTAACCACAATTACTTGTAAAATATTTATTATCATTGTTATAAATTTTTTTAACTTGTATTCATAAAATTAAAGATAAAATCGTTAAAATTTTTTATTTCAAAATATTTTCATTTTTTCAACCGAACACCAAAAATTATATAAAAAATAAAATTTTTCATGGCCAAACGAACACACCCTTAAACTTTTAAACTAGTTACGTCAAAATTAAGATAAATTCTGTTGTTTGTTAGGGGCTAGTGGTCGCGCAATAGGGTTAAGTAAGACAACTTCAGTTAGCCTTTTTTTTTTTTTTTTTTTTTTATAATTATTTTATACCGATAGCTGTAAAATATTTTTTAGAAGAAAATATGTTCACAATTTTTATTCCGGTGAAATTAAAAATTGAATTTCGAGTAATAATTTTTGTCCTAACAAAGAAAAAAGATATAATTTTTACTGGGCAAAGAAAAAACTAAGAATTTTGGAATAAAAAAAAAGATTAAGTGAAAAGTAGCGTACGTCACAAAACGGTAGGTCCAAGAAGCCAAAGATGACTCCACTGTTGGACGTGGCAACTCCTAATTGGAGTTTTGACTTAACGCTTCTCACCTTGCTCATTAAGCTTCCCAAAAATCCCAACCGTAGTACACACAATCCCAAGCGTTATTGTAGTAAATAGTACATCAAACCTATGGACAGAAACGTAAAATGGACCAACACAGTGGCAACATCGAAGTTTCAGTATAAAACCAGGTCCCAATAATTATATTATACGCGGTATATACACTGAATTACTAAAACGCGGTCCCTCAAAATCAATTACTCACCTTCTCTCTCTCTCATCCAGGTCAGCATAACCCTTTTCTTTTTTCTTCACTTTCTCTCTCTCTCACTAAGTTGATGGATGGATGGATGGATGGATGGATTGACTAGGAAAGAAGCAGTGTAGTGAGTACTTTACTAAATTTCTAAGATGTTTCCTTCCTCGCCTCATTTAATTAGTCTCATCCCATATAACTTTATCTATCTATCAGAAGGAAGATGATGAGAGCCCACCGGATTTTCGTTTGAATCTTCATTCCTTCCTTCCTTTTTTAATCTCATACTTTTTTTAATTAGGGTTCGTTTTCCAACCTCTCTCCAAATCCCTTCTATACAAATTAATCTCCCTCGTCTTATTTATTTACACCTGTTTTTATTATTTTTTGTTTTGCCTTCAAGTTTTTGGTGGAAGATGATGACCGTGCTTCCGGTGAAATCGTTGCCTGTCGGCTACAGGTTCCGGCCGACGGACCAGGAGCTCATCGATCACTATTTGAGGTTGAAAATCAACGGTTCCGAGAAAGAAGTCAGTATTATTCGTGAAGT
Source organism: Cinchona pubescens (assembly GCA_025175665.1). Taxonomy (NCBI): domain Eukaryota; kingdom Viridiplantae; phylum Streptophyta; class Magnoliopsida; order Gentianales; family Rubiaceae; genus Cinchona; species Cinchona pubescens. The sequence continues at coordinate 471,578 of JANKKI010000014.1, forward strand.
TGATATTTGCAAATTGGAGCCCTGGGACTTGCCTGGTATTCACATCCATCCTATAAATTTATCGCCTTTTTCCTCTCTTCATCTTTACGCTAGGGTTTCAACAACTATGAGAGTTCTGAATTTCGTGTATGATTACTTAATATTTTTTGTTAATCTGACTAACAAACAGCTATCTGGAAATGTTAATAGTTAGATCAAAATCGAATCTTTTTGGTACTAGATATATGTGATCATGGGAATTGGAAGGGGTTTTATGTGTGCTTTGATTATTGATGTTTGATCGTGATTGTTTCAGGAAATTACTCAGAGAAATTTGGAAGCTAATTTCTCCTTTAATTGCTGCAGATATGTCTCTGGTAGAGTCATACGATAACGAGTGGTTCTTCTTCTGTCCCAAGGATCGCAAGTACCAGAATGGGCAGAGGCTGAACAGGGCAACGGTCAAGGGTTACTGGAAGGCTACTGGTAAAGATAGGAATATCATTACCAGGAAAGGAACCAAGATTGGCATGAAAAAGACTTTGGTGTTTTACATTGGCCGTGCTCCAGATGGCAAGAGGAGTAATTGGGTCATACATGAATACCGCGCTACCAACAAGGAGCTGGATGGAACCCACCCTGGACAGGTTCAGGCTCCTTATTTTTTTAAGCTCTTAAACTATGATCAGAAATTAGTTTATTGCCAGCGTATTTGCTTAGTTTGTTATATGCACAAGTCCAATTCACATTGAATCAGGTCAGACTTCATTTTAATGCAGTAGTCGTAAACTACACTCAACTGCTACATGTCCGATACAGGACATATGAGCGGTGATAGTGATAAGTGGATTATTGCTTTAGCAGGGAATCTGTACATAGTTGCGCATTACTACGAATGGATACTCTTTTTGTTGATTCGAGATGCCATCAAGTAATTGTTTTGTGAATAGAAAACATGAACTCTAAGCTGTTTCTTTATGTCAAATTGTCAATTCTGATTTTTTTCCTGTTTGTTAATGCATGCTACCTATCTGCTCAATTAATTGCTTTTCAATTTTACACAAATTATTGTACAAATTCACTGAGCAAAAGCCTGATAATTTGCCTTTTGCAGAGTGCCTTTGTACTATGTCGTCTATTTAAGAAGCATGAAATAAAGCAGGATGACACTGCTGAAGGTTCAAACAGCGATGAAGTTGAACCAAATGTTCCTTCTCCCACCACACACAAATCACCTGTTGAAGAAGGGAATTCTGAGGTTTTAACTCCATTTTCGGGCAACCAAGCTGAAGCGCTTCCTTCAAGTGCAGAAAGTTGCCCTGCCAAGGTATCTGATGGAGCAACTGTTCTCAATCCTTTACCCATTAAGCAGCATCATGATGGCTCACTTTCTGATGAAACAAAGGATCAGGTGTTAGACCCAGCATGTATCCAGGTGAGTTGGAGAACCATCATTTTGGCCAAAAGCTAGCTTTTTGTTTCACTTTACCGGCATTTTGATATCTCTTTGAGCTTAATTTATTTATTTTTCCTGCTTCATGCTTCAGTCGGATCCAGATCTGTTAGAGTCATTAAGAGATATGTTTTACGACCCTACACCAGGGGAATTGGACTGGAAAATCTTCTCCCCTCTGCATTCTCAGTTGGAGTTTGGATCTGATTATATTTGTAATCCCTTTGCCAATGACATTAACTGCAACACTAAGAGCATGCCGTTTCAATATGGGACGAATACTTGTGATATTAATAAGTTCTTGAACTCAGTTCTTGTTAGTTCTGATGAATATTCCCATGGAGATTCCTGTATAAATGCAATTTCAGCTGTTGAATGTGGTTTTCCAATGGATATTAAGCCAACGAATGGAGCTTTTGTCAAGGATGGTGGATCCTGTGGTGAGTCTGAAGCAGAAGTGACGCAGGGACAGGTGAATATATTTCTTAAAATTCTTTCAAGCTTGATTTATTTCTTTATTATAACTCCAGCGGATTTACACTTCCATCATACTGTTTAAATTCTTTGTATTGCTAGTTCTTTTTAAGTGGTGCATACTTCCATTCTGTCACCAAATAATTAACTTTTTATTTCTGCTATTGCCAGTTTGATGCAGGCTTTTTGGAAGGTGAGTTTTTCACGGGAGTTATTGATCAAGAGTGTCTCTTTCAAGGAGATGTTACCATCCAGACACCATATATGGAGCAAGATGCTGATAGATCTGATGTTAGCTTTGATAACCAAGAGTCAAAGTTGAATTTATTAGGCAAAGAACATCTTGGACCTGATACTTATCCTGCTTTTTTCAATGGCAACCTTGTTCCTGACTCGTTAAATGCTGCAGGGTAAACCTGGCATTAACCGTAATGCCGCATGCAATGAAAGTACTTATGGTACTGGAATTAAATTAAAGGTTCCACAGTTTCAGAATAGTTCTAGTGGCCCGGCATTCACTTCCCATGGAACTGCCCCAAGAAGACTCCGACTGCAGAAAAAACTTCAAATTGGACCAGTGCAGTGCAGCATGCCCAGGGAATCAGTTTGTGTTGAAGAAAATCATGATGGGCAATCTGCAGTAACAGAGGTACGATTGTTTGTTGCAATTTTGTCTATTTGAATTATTTTTCATAGTTGGTAAACTTGTTGGATAGATGCTGCAGGATAAAAAGGCTGTGAAAAAGATGAACACAAATGCTGCTCGTACAGATGAGACCGAGGCTGCCCTGCTTATAAATTGTAATAAGAATGATGCTGAAATAGTGGTGGGTCTAAGGGAGTCTAGAGCTGATTTACTGTTGCCTCGTGTCAAAAATTTTATCAGTTCCCTCTCCAAAGAAGCATTGCACGTGGTTCCACGTCATCTATATTCATGCACAAGTTCTTTGTAATGGTCAGCCTGCTTGCAGTCTTCATTGGCATTTGGGAATTCTTTAGAGTTTAAATATAGGCAAAAAGCAAGCAGGACTTTTTTGTTGTACAGAATGTCAAGGTCAATGTGGTTTTTAGTCGGAGTAATTTGCGGAGGTGTCTTCTTTTTTCTCGACTTATATTTGTATAAGCTAACAGGAGTTTTTCAGATGACTATGGAACTATTAGTATTTATATTACTTGAAGAATGAAGATCTTGTACATGAATTTTATCTTGGCACAGGAGATTTATTTTGCATCAGTTTGATACCTGTTCATGATTGGCTTTGGATAGCATTGTTCACGGTCCAGCCAAATGATTGGCTTTGGTAAAGGTGGAAGTAAGAAATTGGTTTGTCAGCCCTTCTGGATGCGAAGCTAATGTTTTGGATTTTCAGGGAGGAGTGTGGTTGTACATTTATTTTTCCTTTTGGGGGTAAAATTGGTATGATACTTTTAACATGATAAGCAATATTGCAGTGATTTATTTATTTTACAAAAAGTAATATTATAATGATATTAGTTTATTATTTATTGAGATATGGGAGAAGTATTATCTTAAGCATTTAACGATAAGAGATATGTGGGTGAGTGGGTGGGACTCGAGAGAAAAATATAGTCGCGATTAGTTTTTTTTTTTTTTTTTTTAAAGTTGTTCATCTATTAATGTATTTGTTAAGTTGATGATATATCAAGGTCATGTTTTATAAATGTTAATGCACTGCAATCCTTTGAATGGTTTTGTGGTTGACGCCAAAATGTTGCTAGAATTCGAATATCAATTGCTTTTGTTTAAACTTTTATTCTCACATAGAGAGATATTTTGAATAATAGGAATATTTCTTGAAAGATGGAAATAAAATTTATTTTCTTTAAATAAGATTTGTGTAAAATTATACTTAATTAATTAATTGTTATATAGTCAATTATTGATACTAGTGACCATAAAAAATAATAATATATAAAGTTATTGATACTAGTGAAAAAAATAAAAACTAATTATATTAGTTATCTTTTGACTCAAAAGATTTGCTATTATTTTGGATTTATTAAAAGTAATAATTATTGAACTTTGATGATAGATAACGAGAAATTTAAGTTTATACACACTTTTGTGATAGCCCCCATTCTATAACTGAATTCTGGTTTGGTTCAATCTGAGCACCTCTGCTAATGATATTTGTTTCGAGTAAAATGAGATGAAGCAATGACTGGTTTTTTTTGGCTTGTATAGAGACAAGGCTTTGATGCATAGCTTTTGTCTTGTGTTTTGGCTGTTTCCTTTCCAATAATTTTGTTGAGCCAAGGCTCATTTACAGACTTTCTTTCTCTCATTGACCCGATGCAAATATCAATTATATATCTCAAAGATTAAAAAAATTCATATACGTGTCTTACTTTTTTGATTTTGTGTAACAATTGACAACCATTTTAAAATTGCAAAATTTTAAGTTATATAATTTCAGTACCATACTGAGTTATATTTTCTCTCAATTCTCTACTTTTGTTGTTAGTGTGAGAAAGGTGCGACTTAGGCTTTGAAACAAGCCTTGGGTTACGTTGGAAGCGAAAGAGAGTGAGAGCCGTGACAAGTGGTATGGAAGCGAGTTTTGTAGCAAGTGCGAAGACACTATGGTGGAACTTCAGAGCGTGACCCATGAGGAGATTCCTCGGACAAAGAAGGACGGGAGAGGGCGAGAACCCTGCCATTGCTCGTGTGGAGAAACTCGAGTTGGCCATGGAAACCTGCGTGGTGAGTTGGAGGATGCAAATACGCATTGTGTCGAGTCCAAGGACGAAGACCTTGGGGAAATGCAGTGCCTTGAATGTTGTGGCATGGTTTGGCCAGGTCCGAGTGGAGGCGGAGTGGTGTCCATCAAAGATGAGATGGCGGCATCGTACGTGGAGGGACCAAGTTGCTACTATGCGAAATGAGTTTGAGGCACTCAAGGCGGAAATGATTGCCTTGAGAGGCGGTTGCGCCCGCGGGACGGGCATGATCTGACCCTACGATCGTCAGGCGCCCAAAGCCCAAGGAGTTCAATGGGCATAGGGAGGCCAAAGTGGACAACTTCTGTGGTCCATGGAGCGATAGAAATGCGGAATCGGATCGATGAGCAAGGTAAATCTTGTCATCATACTTGACGGATTATGCTACTGTGGTGGCGGCGGAGTGACACTCGTAGTGGCACTTGCCCATTACTACTTGGGACCAATTTGTGGGCGAGTTATGATTACTTCTACTCAATATACGAGGAGAGGGATGCTCGTGCAAACCGCTTCACTAGAGATGAAGGGTGAAGTCGGAGCGTGCAAAAGTTCTCCCAATTAATGCTACAAATTCAAAGCATGAGCGAGGAGGATGCCTTCTCCGGTTTATGGATGGATAAGTGGACACGGTTGGAGCTAGAAAGAAGAAATGTGGATAATCTATCCAAAGCTATGTTGGTGGCAGAGTCTCCGTGGAGTTTAAGCCACGTGAAAGACAACCACACCAAGGGAAAGGCCTAATTTCTCCAAACCAAGGTAAGGTTGCGAAGGAGAGCTACAAAGAATTTGGTGGGGAGCAAGGGAAAGTCCCCTTCCAAACGAAGTCATTCATAACAAGGGACAAGGGGCGACCAATAAAATGTTTTTCCACGATGGTCCACACATGGCGCAGAATGTCTCAACCAAAAGCAAAATTAGCTACCATGGCCATGGAAGAAGAGACAATGGAGGAAAAGCAATTGGGTTCGTGCGATCTAAATACCATCAAAGTGAAGAAGTCGCAAAGAAGAGGGGCTTGATGTTCGCGCGATGTGGAAATAGCGGGCCACAAGCTAGCGCTCTAGTGGACCTTGGTGCTTCTGACTTCTTCATCTCAATTGAGGCCGCCAAACTCAACCCGAGGTGGGGAAAGGCATGGGCACCTTGAAGACCGTCAACACCAGAGGTCCTGTCCATGGATTGGCAAGCAACAAGGGCTGTCTCTTATACACATCTAGATGTGTATAAGAGACACATCCTGGGTTTGCGATACCGTTTAGAGTTTCTCGATAAATTTGTGGTAGTATACCTTGATGATATTGTGATTTATAGTCGTACCTTGGAAGATCCCAATAGAAACACTTGAGAAAGGTGTTTAGTGCTTAGGAGAACCAACTCTTCGTGAAAAGGGATGCGCGTTCGCAGAGCGTCCGTTCCTTGGACACATTGTGGGGAAGGCGTTCGGATGGATGTGTCAAAATCCAAGCTATCGTGGAGTGGAAACCCCTACCTCTTATACACATCTAGATGTGTATAAGAGACAGCCTTTCCATAAAAGAGACAGAACTTACCAACCTCTTATACACATGTTGGAAGTAGCTTGTGGCAATCTCAAAAGAAACTCTCTCCCAAACAAGCGAGGTGGCGGGACTTTTTGCGAGTCGACTATGTCTGAATACAAGCACAGGAGGGCCAACTCTGCTGCTGAGCGAAAGACGATGCTTGCGGCCATTAGCCAACTTGACTTGCATTCATGTTGCGACATCAAAGAAGGATTGAAACACGATCGAGTTAGGGAACACCTTTTTCGAATATGCCAAGGAGGAAAACTCGAAGGTTTGGGTTGAGGAGGAGTTGCTCTACGAAGGCGCCTCGTGCGCACCATGGGAACTTAAGACGGGAGTTAATGGAAGAATGCCCGACTCAAAGTGGGCGGGCCACCGATGCAGTACCTTGGCGCCGTGCGACCGGATACTATTGGCCTCGAATGAGAGGCAGCGTGGGACTTATGTTCGGACTTGCTTAGTATGCCAACAAGACAAGATCAGCATCTAAAGCGATTCTGAATTGCCATCCGGAGAGACCATGGGAAAGCGTCTCAATGGATTTTATAGTTGGCTTCCAAAATCGAGGATGCCAAACTATCATGGTGGTAGTCGTGGAGTTCTCGAAGTATGGAACTTTATGCCGCCCCAAGGGCTGTCAGCATCCAGGCGAAGAGAGCGGCAAACTATTCATGAAGCATATCATAAAGTATTGGGAGTGCTGAACAATTGTAGTGATCGGGATCGATTCACCAGTAAATTCGGGCGACGAGAATTGTTTGAACTCACGGGTTCGAGCTCAACATGTCAACTAGCTCACATCCTCAAGCGGATGGCGAAACAGGCGAATGCGCGGAGCTATACGAGGCATTATGTGAGTTCAACACAAAATTGGGCAAAGCGCTTGATGTTGCCCAATTCTCGTTTGCGGTGAACGAGTCTAGGGAGAAAAGTCCTTTGAAGTAGTGATGGGACAACAACCACTCACTCCTAGCAGTCGTGACACAGGACAAGGTGGTAACCATTGAAGACATGGCAAGAGGAAGGCTTTGGCAGGGCATCCTACAAGAGCTGCTAAGAAGATGAAAAAATGGTCTGATGAGAAGAGACGATTCCTTGAGTTTGAGGAAGGCGACCTTGTGTTAGTCAAGATGCACTCCCTAAGATGTGTATAAGAGACAGTCTCACAACCATTTGCAACTCCATGAGCTTGTTGAAGCCATACCACGAGGAGAGAAGACCCCAATCGCGATTGTCACAACGGCACCTATGGGAGTCCCTGTCTCCTATGACTGTCTAGTATACACATAAGAGCTAGTGTTCTTCAGGTACATGGTATTGCAAACCCGGATCGAATACAGGTACGATGGAAGGTTGGTCCGCAGGATAGTTGGAGCAAGCCCTTTGGCGGTTCGAAGGAGGTTGGCGCATTCAATACCGCCAAAGCCAACGGGACGTTGCTGAATGGCTTGGTGCCTGTCTCTTATACACATCTAGATGTGTATATATCTTTGGAATATCCTCTAGAAGAATATTCTTTGTATAGAACTCTACAGAATCGTAGATTTGGTAGGTTCTAGAATCTCTCTCTTCAAGTATAAAAGGGCCAATACTCATTTGTAACACCTAGAGTTGAGTAATTCAATATACTGAGTTATATTTTCTCTCAATTCTCTCTCTACTTTTGTTGTTAGTGTGAGAAAGGTGATTAGATAAGCACCAAGTCTGCCGGGTTGGGAGCACTGAAAAGAGTGAGCCCGTGACACAAGGCTTTGATGCATAGCTTTTGTCTTGTGTTTTGGCTGTTTCCTTTCCAATAATTTTGTTGAGCCAAGGCTCATTTACAGACTTTCTTTCTCTCATTGACCCGATGCAAATATCAATTATATATCTCAAAGATTAAAAAAAAATTCATATACGTGTCTTACTTTTTTTTGATACTTTGTGTAACAATTGACAACCATTTTAAAAATTGCAAAATTTTAAGTTATATAATAATTCAGTACCATATAAAACTAACTATAAGAAATTAAATAATTTATTAGAGAAAAAGTTTGAACAATACAAAAATTCGAAATAAAACCATATAATTTCTATATTTCTTCTTATAACCGTCAAGGTGATACTGGTACATAGGACTATTTTCTTCAAAGGTCGGCAACTTCGAACTCGCGAAGAAAACAAGAATCGTCATGTTTCTAAACATAAAATCTTGGTCGAGATTGTTAGTTATTTTCTTCTGCATCATCTGTCTATTAGTTGCAATTCAGGGCAATTATGATGAAGAATGCACAGATGAGATTCTCAAAGCTGCCACGAGGGATAAAGATTGGTTGGTTTCGAAAAGAAGGAAAATTCATGAAAACCCAGAACTGCGATTCCAAGAATACAACACAAGTGCTCTCATCCGCAGTGAACTCGATAAACTTGGCATTCCTTATGAATACCCTTTTGCCCAAACTGGAGTGGTTGCTCAAATTGGCTCTGGGGCTTCCCCTGTAGTTGCCTTAAGAGCCGACATCCATTGGATGCCCTTCCTTAGCAGGTACCCAAACTCTCTCCTTTTTTTTTTTTTTTTTTTTTGTGTACTTTATGCACCATATGTGTTTGTTTATTCTTGCTTTGAGTTTGGGCTATAATTTGGGCTTTGATTAATAAAATTATGTAGGAGCTAGTTGAGTGGGAGCATAAGAGTAAAGTTGAGGGGAAGATGCATGGATGCGGACATGATGCCCACACAACTATGCTGCTTGGTGCTGCTAAGTTACTCAACGAACGTAAGCACGATCTTAAGGTCAGCTGCACAATTCCAACTTGTCTATGCCTTTGTTCATTTTGATGGTCTTGTAATGTTCTGTTGTTATTTGTTAAATTTATTTGCATTTAGACTAGGAAATAAGTCTTTTTTATTCACTATGAGATTGCCTCGATAATTGCCTACTAAACTCAAAATGAAAAACCAAGAAAAGGAAGCTGACAATATATATGTGTATGTGTGTGTGTGTGTGTGTATATATTGCACCCCAACTATAAAATCCAGACTGCGTCAACCACGCAGCCAGTTGTTTTATGGTCAAGCAAGTTGGCTTGGTACTTGAGTTGAAGCTTTATTCCAGACGAGCTGATATTAGGTGAGGAAGAAATCATTGAACCAGCTACAGTCAAATGTTTCAGTAAAATATTTCAGTAAAATAATGACTATGAGTGCTTCAATTACGCAATCCTGCTGACTGAAGAATACTGAAACTGCAGCTTTTAAGTAGCTGTTTTTCTATGTGTAATTAGGTGAATAAACTAGCAGATCTTGTGGATGAATCATTTCAAGGTTGAAAAATCAGAATGTGTTTGAACTAGGGAAACCGATTCAAGATAGTTTGTATTCCAAAATAATTTCAACCTAAGCAAGATGCATTGTAGGGAAAATCTTTTACATCATGTTCTTGTTTGATATTTTTTGATGGATAGAAGAAGTTTTGAAACAAAAATGAGGCTGTTAACCAAAGCTGTTTTAGGAATATATCTGTGAAGAGTGATTCTATCATTTGCCATACGTGATATTTTAACTCCTGTTAAAGGTGCAGTGAAGGTAACAGAAGGATGAACTGTTAACCATAATGGCTCCAAATTCTTCTACTATTTCAATATGCTTGTTGAAGGCAGAAGTTAATGAGCTCATCTTAACTCTTAAAGATTAAGTGTTATCAAGATGGGACTTAATAATTCATTCTAAGCTTCTTGCCAAAGGGTACTGTGAGACTTCTTTTCCAACCTGCTGAGGAGGGGGGAGCTGGTGCATCTTACATGATAAAGGAAGGTGCTCTTGGCAATGCGAAAGCAATATTTGGAATGCATATTGATTGTCAATTACCTACAGGGAGCATAGCAAGTAGATCAGGCCCTTTCTTAGCTGCTGCATCTTTCTTTGAAGCAAGAATAGAAGGAAAAGGTGGACATGCTGCGGGACCTCACAATGCTGTGGACCCCATACTTGCAGCATCATCTGTGATTGTGGCATTGCAACAAATTATCTCCAGGGAAGTGGATCCTCTTCATACAACTCTAGTCAAGTATGTACCTAGATGTTATTTTTTAGTTGTTCTTTCTTTTCTGCTTTTCTTGTAACTTTTACTTATGTAATTTTCCTCTCAGAATGATATCTATCTTACATGATTTTATAACTGTGTATTAGAATATGACTCACAAATTCTGGAGTAGCTAAACTAATAGCAAAAGCCTTTTTTTTTTTTAATTTTCTTTTTTGGGTTAAAGGTGCTTTCTGTAACTTATGTCAGAGCTGGGACTACATTGAATGTAATTCCACCCTATGTTGAACTAGGAGGAACTCTCAGAAGTTTAACCACCGAAGGCCTGTATAGACTCATGGAGAGGGTGAAAGAGGTATGTACTGAAACTGCCCCTTTTGCCACTCTAGGTCTTCATTTGCAATCTACCAGGGTGCTAGAAATTTTATGAAACTTTGTTTTTCCCCCCTCAAATGCAGATTCTTTGTAGTTTTCCAATTTGATAGTGGGGTTATATTTACTAAGATTGCATAAAATACCTTTAAGACTGTCTTGAACTATTAAATTATAGTGCTTACAGATAATTAGCTCCTGTCCTCCTGCCACAAATTCTTAGATGCTAATCGCAATCCTTGTGTTGGCTTGCATTAGAGGAATATATGGACAATTACACTGTTCATCCAATTGAGAATTTAAAATTTATGCTACTGCATGGGATTTTTTTAAGGCGTTCAAAACCTTCATCTTTAATGCTCGTTCCAGTTTTGTGTTCTTTACTTTGTTATGCACCCTAACTTTTTGAACCGTTAATGTCATTGAGAAGGGGATTGAGAATTTGAGATAGTCCTTTATGCTCCAAGTGAGGATCATCTGTGGTACTTTTTATTCTTTTCATGCTTACTTTTAATCCCAAAATTACAGATAAATGCCAGTTCTTTCTTTTTGATATGTCATAGACTCGTACTACCAGTGATGCAAATAGTGGATCCATGTATAAACTTGTGAAGTACTACTAAAAATGCAAGATTGCAGGTTATTGAGAACCAGGGCATCTGGGTACACAGATGTAAAGCGTATGTTGACATGAAACAAACGGAATACCCACCATATCCAGCTTGCACAAATGATGAGAGCTTGCATGAGCATGTGGAGAGAGTTGGCAGACTCCTCCTTGGTCCTGCCCATGTAAAAGAAGCTAAAAAGGTCATGGCTGGTGAAGACTTCGCCTTTTATCAAGAGGTGATTCCTGGAGTCATGTTTAGCATTGGGATTCGAAATGAGAAAGTGGGCTCGGTTCATTCTCCACACTCTCCGTACTTCTTCCTAGACGAGGATGTCTTGCCAATTGGTGCAGCATTACACACTGCTATTGCAGAAATATATTTGAATGGATTGAACCATTCAATTATACCATATAGACAGGTAATTTGAGCTTCAGTTGTACCAGATAGACAGGTATTTTGAGCTTCAGTTGTACCAGATAGACAGGTATTTTGAGCTTGTTGAGGGCTCATAGGAAACTCTCTAAATTTTTCTCAATGCCCATCCATGTACGTGAAGTCATCAATTAGAGTTTGGACATTGTTGCTTTGCTTTGCCTTTTATTTTCCCTCGTTCAAATCCAAGTTTCGGTGTAGAATACGATCATAGTAATAGACAAAGTTGAAAGCTACAGGTTTCGATGTATTGTTTCGGAGTAATTTGAGTTGGACAGAAACCATTGTGTCCCTAAAATTCCATTTTTGCAATCACCGTTGGTCTTAATTTCTCTACAGCTTCGCTCAGAAGCAACCTAACGTCAACAAGCAAGCTCAAAAGCTTGACAAATACATGAATGAGAATTAATGTTAAATTTCTCTTAAGTCAATGGCTCTATTGATACGCCGTTGATTTTTGTTTTAAAATACAAATCAAAGAATGACAATCGCCTCTGTTTCTGCCACATTCTTACCACGGTTCATTTTAAAATACGATTTCATACATTTTGAAATGATTTAATAAAAATACTAAATCTATAGTTGTTTATTATTTTTGACTTCAACCTTTTTCTTGCATCTCATTGTAACAGCCATCTAATATGCAAAACATTTGCAGCGTCTTAGCTAATACAGTCTATAGTTATAAAATGGAAAAATTATTTATAAGGGCATAAATTCATAGTTATTTGTCAAAATTATTTTACGTGCTAAGATTTCTTTCTTTCTTTTTTAAATTGAGTGACCTATCAATGACTTTAATTTATTATTTTGTATAAATATACTTACAAATAAAGGTTCTCAAGCCAAATCTATATTTTAATCATTCATAATTCACACTCAATTCAATTCAAGACAACTTATCTACTTTCTTTCTTTAACTTTCTACTCTCATCAGCTATTTTTTTTTTTTGTTTTGTATTTCTCTCTTGAAATCCTTTTCTTTCTAATCAAACCAAGATAAAAATAATAATAATAATAACCACAAAACCAAAATTTGCTAATTATAAATTATAAAGCACCAAAAAAAAAAAAAGAACCAGAGAAAATTAAAAAAAGCAAAATATTGCCCGTTTGACTGAAAGTAAAAGTCTTAATCCGGAGTGGGTAAATATATTGAATAGTTAGAATCCAACATCGGTCCAAAGCGCAATTATTCCAAAAATACTAGGGGCGCCTATGAAAATACACTGAAATATCTAAAAGAATATAGGAGTATTAGTACGACGAAATACACTTGTACTTAATAAGACTCTCTCTCTCTCGTCGCTCGGTAGTATTTTTGTTTTGCGGGTTACTACTCTTCGGCTCTCACTGGTATGCTTTTCCATATTTGTTTAATTTCGCGATAATCTTAGCTTTTTTTTAGTGTCAATTGCATAACTGTAATTTTAAGAATTTTCTTGATTTTTTAATGTCAATTTGTTAAGTAGTAGTACTAGGATTTTGTTGAATTAATTTCTGTGTTTAACTGATGAATTAAATTTATTGATGCTATATATACATGTCTGACTTTGGAATTCATTTCTGGGTTTTGATCAATTGATTGATTCACAGTGTAACACATAAAAAGCTACTATGATGATGGGTTTAGGGTCTTTGGGCGGTGGAGGTCTGACCCTCATCATCATCATTATCATCATCATCCAATTTATCAGCTTTAGCCCCACCCTTTACTGTTGAGAGATTCAATTTAAGACCACCCACTTCAAACTCACCTGTGCAATTCTCTGATTCCCAGCCCTATGCTGCTTCTGCTGCTCCCTTTGGTCATACAACCTGGCAATATTTAAACCCTTCAGCTCCTTCTCCTAGGCCCGATATGTACGAGAAATCTGAATTGGACATTGACTCTAATACTAGGATCACTTCTGTGCCTTTAGGGAATGACTATCTGTTCGGGTATTCTGATCCCCGGGCTAGTAATGATCCTCAGCATAACATTTCTTGGTCTACTGTGAACCCTAGTCCTAAAAATTCCTCTGCTACTTTCTTGTATGACGGTAAAGTGGAATCGTATTATCCCCCTTATGTTTCTCCCGTGGTCAACCATGATTCTCCCCTGGTTCCCCTTACCGAACCTCATTATGACATGTTGCCGTCTTCTGGCCTTGTATCTTCATCAATCAAACCTACCGTCTCAAGTTGATTATACTCTAAGTTTGTCTGGTTTGGAGTACCCGCCACAGTGGCATGGTGGTTGGAATGGATTAGTTGATGCAAAGCGGGGTAAAGGAGCAGCACTTGATGGGGGTTTCTCCTTGGATAACAGAAATGCTGGTGATGCACATGCTCATGGAAGCCAAATGAATCAAGGTACAATATTTCCTCTGTCTCAGATATGGTTGCTCAGTATGATCATACTAGTGTATATTGTCTAAAAAACCAGCCTAGAATCTTTGTTTGCAACTCGTGACATTCATCAAATCATTGTTATTCTTTTGATCCGTGCATTTATAGGAAGAAAATTTAATTTCATCACTTTACTTAATCAGTGCATTTATACACTTTGCTTAAGAAGTATAACTTAGTCGTGTTTCTGGTTTTAGATGGTCTCTTGTCAGTATAGGGGTATAGTCCCAATATCTTTTTGATCAAATCGTGTACTAGATTTTATTTTTCTGAATCAACAATATGCTGTCAACATGCAGGATATCATGCTGTTGAATGCGGGGACATGTTTGAAAAGAATTTTGCCATTTCGTATGGGCAGTTTTCTGATACTATTGGAAGAGAAAGGAGCAATGGTTTGGTGAAGATGGAAGCTATGGATAACATGTCAGTTTTGGCTCAAAAGGTTCTTTCCCTTCCTTTTGACTCCTCGCAGACAGCAATTTCGAGTTCCAGGTCTACAATTCCAGCATCTCACCCTCAAGGCACGTCAATGCATTCGCCTAGGAATTTTATGAACTTCCAAAAGTCACAGAATCCCTTTGAGAAATGCATCCTACCACAAAATTCTAGTGTTAGTGGTTCAATACCTGTAACAAAATCTTCTCCTGGTTTGGTCATAAGACCACCACCTTCTGCTTTAATACCACAAAAAGCAGCTTCAGGCAAAGCTGTTGATACTGGTAATGTTTCAACCATTCATCCGAACGAAGGACTGGGTAAAGATAATCCTTGTAAAGGAAAGGAAACATCAGCTATTGCTTAATTCTGAAGTTAAAGATTGTTCCTCGTTCTCAAGCCAACTCAAGCATCAGAAAGAAGGTAATGATCAAATATTTTCTGTACCATCTACTGTGATGGAGGAACCATCAAGCAAACCCCAGATTAGGGATGGCTTAAATAATTTTTTCCAAGCAAAATCTGGATTAGATGTCCTGATTATTAATGTCTCAGATGCCTCTTCACCGTCTGGAGATTGCTTTCAAGCTATCAAGTCTTCAGATAAAATTCCAGATTCTTTAGATCATCATAATTTTGCTGTGGATTCTCCCTGCTGGAAAGGAGCCCCGACTTCCAACTTCTCTCCCTTTGATGTTGTGGAAACTGAAACAACACATCCTTTTGTAAAGAAAATAGATAAATTTTGTCAGTTGGATCTTCAAAATGACCAGAAGGTCTGTCTGCCAAAAGATCGTATCAGATGTTTATCTGAAAAAGCAGGTGAAGACAAAGTGCATGAACATAGCCACATATGCACGAAGAGGCGTATCACTTAATCGGGGGAATACTTCAGAAGCTGATTTCACCGTCAGAGAACTGAAGTCAGTTGATGCTGTAAATGCAAGATTTGATTGCCCAATCCTGACAAGTCAAGGAGTTCAGTTTTGTAAGGAATACAATAAGCCTAAAGAAGATTATAACCTGCTGACGCCTTCAAAGAATGATTCAGAATCAAGATCTTCAGGGGTAAAGCAACTTGGAGTTGAAGAAGATAATCATAACCCTTCAGAGCTGAATTTTCAAACTTCAGTTATGGACTCTGTGTTGAACACGAGTGACACTGCAGAATGTTCTGTTGCTGTTCGTGCCGCAGAAAATGTTCTGTGTTCTCCTTCTTCTGAAGAAGGTGCTGCTGAGACGGCGAAACATTACGGATGTGAATCAGCTCCCAAAATGGATGTTCAAGCATTGGTTAAAGTGTTGCTGAGCCTGTCGGAATTGCTCCTGTTTAATTGTTTAACTGATTCATCTGTACTGACCTCAAAGATGAAGACTTTGAGGCTCTTAAACATGTAATCGCCAATCTTGATGCACTTGCTTTGAAAAAAATAGGGTATTTGGCTCAACCACAAGAGCGGATACTTCGGCAGCAAGTTACTTGTCATAAAGTTGGAAACTCCCTTGATCCTCATATGGTATGTTTTAAATTAGATCATGTTGAAATATAAAATAGCTTCTTACATATCTGATTAAAGCTTTCAAAGCTTCAAAAATTATTCAAAGAAGTATCTGCTCTAATTTGGTGCACTGTTAAGCTAAATGGTTTCCATTTGTTGACGAATATGACTTCTGTGTAAGTAAGTTTGTGCTGCTTTTAGCAGTTGAGGGGATTATTTTGGTTATTCATGTCCAATTTGAGGTTCATTAGCATTGGTATTAATCTGCCGATTATATGGTTTGGATTCTGTTCTTGCGCATCTTTGTTGAACATGTGATTTTATGAATCTGAGGTAACAGTAGAAAAATAAATAATCTGCTGATAATCTAATTATTGAATCTGCAATTATATTTACTTACAATGTTGCATCCTCTGACCCTCAAGAGATGTGGAGGCCAAAATGAATCATAAATATTTTAAACATTTATCATTTTGTTTCTCCATGAAACATTATTTCTTTGTAACAGAGTTATTTTGTGTTTACTGCATATTCAGCAGATTTTTTGGGTGTATAAGTAATATCTAATTTTGTGCACAAAACCAAAATAATTTGTTGTACAGAGTAATACTGCAGGCGGACAATTTGAAAATGAAGTGGGTACAAAATCTTATTGCGACGTTGATTTTCAAAGTACCCGTGATAAGATGAGGAATCACACTGTTACCCAGGAAAAAACCGAGAAGTTTCAGTTTTTTTCTCCTTTAAGAGATGATCTAGATGTATTAAGAGATGATAATATGGCCCAGGTAATATCAGGCTTCTCGTAATAAACATTTATGTGCCTTGGAAGTGGTTAACTTGAATGATTTCCAAACTAAAGCAGAATTTCTTTTTTACGTATAGCTCTCAATCAATTATGAATCCCGTGTTTCAGGCAATAAGGAAGGTACTTGAGGAAAATTTTCATTCTGGGGAAGAAATGGAGTCACAAGCTCTTCTATTTAAGAACTTGTGGCTTGAGGCAGAAGCTAAATTATGTTCCATTAGTTACAGAGCTCGCTTTGATAGGATGAAGATTGAGATGCGGAAATTCAAATCCGACCAGGCAAAAGGTAAGGATTGCTACTTGCAATTCTCTACGTATCAATGTTTCCTTACCCGATTTGTATGCTTTAAATGTTACAGAAAATGCATCTGCGTCAGAGAATACATCAACTTCTTCTAGTTCTTATGATTCGAGTATATCTGATCCGCCACCACCGAAGGTTGAAAATGGCTCGATGCAAAAGACTACCATCGGGAGCCTGCCTAGTTTGAGCTCAACCAACAATGCTAATGATATTGAGGCCTCTGTTATGACCAGATTCCATATCTTAAAATGTCGTGATGACTCAAAAGGTCTTGAATTTGGTAGGGGAAAAAGCAGATGTAGTTGATGATGTCAGTTCAGGTGAGATGCCATTTCTTAAAAACCAAGCGATGGATGGAAGACTGAATGTTGCTGTGGAACCTCATTCTCACAAAAAATGTGGCGTTAACCAAGGGCATGTTGGGTTGCATATAGGTGGTTCCCAAAATGAACCAGTCAAAGATCATTTGAGCTCAACTAGCAATGTTGATGATGTAGAAGCCTCCATTACGACCGGATTCAATATCTTCAAATGTCGCGATGACTTGAAAGGTGTGGATTTGGTGGGGCAACAAGCAAGTTTTGTTGATGCTGTCTACTCTGATGTCATGTCATTTCGTAAAGACCAAGCTGAGGATGGTAGGTTAAATGTAGCTGTGGAACCTCTTTCTCACAAAACACGTGATGTTAACGAAGGCTTAGTTGGTTGGCATTTTGGTGGTTTTGGATTTGAATCGGTAAAAGACTTTTTCCTCTCCGTCCCAGATGATCCAGTAACCCAATCTAGTGCGACCCATGGACAAATTAACCAGTATTCTCTAGGGTTCAATGATAATTGCTCCTCAGATTGGGAACATGTGCTGAAGGATGACGTATAATGGCATAAATAGAAGAAACATCTGAAAGGGTCTGTAGGCGAACGATTTCTCTTTCGTATGTGCTATTTCTCTGGTAGAAGCTTTTGAAAGTAACTGATGTCTATTTGTAAAAATGGGGATGTTTGTTGGACTTTTGTTTTTTCTCTCTGCTTCTGACTTGTAAAAAATGTGTTTCTAACTTTTCTTTTTCTTTTTTTTTTTTTTCTTTTTGGTGGCCTATTTGATTCTTGTTTTTGAAATGGCTAAATTTCTAGGTTTCATTTGCCCCATAACAATTACCCCATCTTGGTTACCGCTTGTTATTAAAATGGGGAAGGCTTCAAAACCAGATGATTTTTCTTTTTGGATCACAGAACATTATGCGGCATGAGATTGCACATTTGCCCGTCCATCCATTCAGGTTCCCCCGATTAACAAAATTGCACAATTTCGTAAACAATTACTCTTTCAAAACGTGTAGTCCTAGCAGACTGTGAAAGTCGTCGTGATTGGGATTTCAAAGGTTTCTGCGATCTGATCAGTGTCATTCCGTCCTCGCCAAGTGCTAACCTTATTTTTTTGTTTCTCTTTTTGTTCCGTTTTAGTAGCAAGAAGGAAGAAGCAAATTCCCTGAGCCTAGCTACGTTGGATTGATTGTCCCGTCAAGTATTTGTAAGTCATAAAAGTAAAGAAGAGAGGAAGGAAAAGGATTATTCTTCATCATGATAATTCTTACTACATGTTCCAAACAAATTCTGTCATCCAATAGGTTACGTTGGATTGTCCTATCAATTTGCTTATACCTGAGTTTTCAAACAAATGCACGACTATAAGTTGGATTTTACGGTCTTACATGTCCCTGTGCAGAATCAAACATAAGGGAACAAGTCCAGAAAACCTTCTTCTGGGATAGAGGAATTGCTCCTGGTTACTCACAGCTCATTTCCATGATTGCTTTGTTCGGGTAAAATTGCACCCAACCCCAACATTTTCCTCCCTTCCACCACCAACTTGTACTAGTATCCCTCAATTTCAAATTTTCCCAAAATCATGCAAGTCCATTATTTACATATGACATAGATAAGCAGTACAGCTTTCAGGGTTGAGATGGCTCCGTGATCACTGATTCAACACCAACAAACATAGCAGAGAAGGAAGGACCTCCGAATGGCATCAGTCTCCGCTGTTTGGAAGTGATAGACAATGCCAAGGCCAGACTCGAAGCAGAACGCAGAGGAGTCGTGTCCTGTGCTGATATATTGGCATTTGCGGCTAGAGACTCCGTAGTACTGGTAAGTGAAACACCAGCCTCCTAATCCATCTACTCCCGGTACCCCCCCCACACACACACACGCATGAATTCCTTAAACAATTGATGAATGAGCATTATATATACTGATTGTACTTGACAACTTGTTCATGCATTTTATATATATGTGCGAATGAATTATAGACTAGAGGCCGCCGTTGGGATGTTCCAGCAGGCGGGCGAGATGGACGCATCTCACTTGCAGCAGAGACTGCAGACATTCCTTCACCAACCCAAAATTTAGCTGAAATCACTCAGGCTTTTTCTAAGAGATGATTGCGCTTTTAGGTGAAGCTTAAGTTTGGATCGGATGTACTATTATTTCTTTGTTTTTTTTTTCAGGATTCCAAACATCTCAATTATTTCTTTGGCATTTGACTTCTCTTGTAAACTTAGTAGTACTAGACTACTAGTCGTAATGTACATATTGTGCGTAAGTATATACTATAAAGTAACATAAACGTGCTGAGGATTCCTTGCGTACAGGAGCACATACAATTGGTCGCTCTCATTGCACTGCATTCAGCAATAGGTTATACAATTTCAGCAAAGCAAACAGTCAAGAACAGAGCTGTGGTACCGGCTCTTTGCGGCACAACTGAAGCAACAATGCCTTCGAGATCCTCAAGGAAATAGCAATGTTGATCCTAACTTGGTAGTTCCGATGAACGTGAGCCCATTTCTATTTTAGAATAGCTATTGCGGAGACATCTTAGCCCACAGCGTCGTATTCTCATCCGACCAGACAATGGTTACCAGTCCTCAAGTCCTTCAGAAGTCATAGATTATGCATATAACGAGCGACAGTGGCAGGGTGATTTTGTTGATGCAATGATCAAGATGAGTCAGATTGAGGTTCTTACTGGAACTGCTGGAGAAATTCGATCGAACTGCAGGGTCATAAATCCTTAAGTCAGATTGATCAGGTTTACAAGAATGTCTTTTTTTCCCCATTAAATTATACTCATAAATGACAATACATGGAAACTAGTATGACATTGATTATACTACTCCTAGTATACTTGTATAGCCCACTATTCTATATTGATCGTTAGACTACTAGTACTATACAGTTGTATAATTAAGATTTTAGCATTACCATAATAAAATGAAAATCAGCAAACTTCATTTTTTTAGTCTGGATAGTGAAACTGATTGATGAATGTTCTTTAGAAGGTAGAATCATCAACTTTATATTATAATATTCGTGCTCAAGATCTACAATTGATTTAGCAATATCGCTCGTCGTTTTCAAAATGAGAAAATGCCATTTAGGTAGTTGTATTATGCATGTTATGATCGTTTTCAGATGGCCAAACGTCATTATCCTTTGTATAATCTCTGCTTCCGAAAGATCCGCAATCACCGATCATGTCTTGAGCTTTTTCCTCTCGTTTTATGTTGCTCATCAGCAACAAGAAAGCCAATTATTTTTCTTTTACTAATATGACTATACAATAAAAGATACTTTACTTGCTCAACTAAATCGATTCGACTGCTCGATTTAGTAGAGTGGAGAAGAAGGAAAAAGTCAACATGGAGGCCCACTTGACAACACAAACTTATACATTCCCTAGATTCCCTCTTGATATTTGATTGGTGTACAAAAATTTAAAAAATTATTAAATTTGTATAAAAATATTTTAAATAGTTTTGACTAAATTATCTTGTTATATTGATTTCTCAATTACTTAATTCTCCATTCATTAATATAATATAATATTAATAGTAAAAATTGACCCAAAAAAAAATCCATTTAGTACTTCATTTAAATTCTAAAATGATACATAATTTGACATATTTAAACTATCTAAAACATCCAGATAAAATAGAAGGGGAGTAATGCAAAAAAAAATAAAAAATCTCCTACTGTTACACATGATATGAAGCACAAATCCAAGATGCACCTTAATCAGTGAGCATAAAATAATGTACTAATTGCAAGTTGCAATCTCGACTAGATAAATGTTTGCACTAATCCATCCATAAGGACCATAACCACTATCCTTGGATTTTTACATCCAAAGTCAACATGATTGGACTTCAAAAATTGCTGCATGAGCCTTTGAAAACAGTCCCGCCCAGCTCGAGTAGATAAATGTTTGCACTAATGCATCCACAAGGACCATAACCACCATTCTTGGATTTTTACATCCAAGCATGTCAATATAATTGGACTTCAAAAATTGATGCATGAACCTTTTCAAGCAGTCCCTCCTGAGTAAGTTTTGATTACTCATTCCGCAATATAAATTAGATACGACAATTGTTGAATAAGATATTCCACTATTTTCAACTTACGGTCTATAATACTCATTTCGCATTTAGCAAAGAATTTTTCTCCCTTACGTAGGGCCTTTAGGATCTAACATAATGTTAACAACAAAAAATACGCGTAAAATGTGGCCAGATTCATACCCACTCCTGTTGTCTTTTCTTCTTCTTCTCAATAAAAACACTTCAGCTCATTTTCTTGTAACCAAGTAAAAACGACGTTACAGCTTATTGCCTTCTCACGTTGCACTACAATATTAAAATATAGGAGTATATACTAATGGATTAATTAGCCCATATTACGTGAATAGTAGTAGTACTAATCAGCATTAATATTAATTATACTGATCAACCTCTATAAATATCTCAATAATGAGGTAGATATACCCTCAAAGTCACACAGCAATAATGGCCTCAAATAAACTAACTTTTGCACTGTCAACTTTTATTCTGCTTGTATTTCAATATGTTCCTCCTTTAGATGCTCAGCTTCAAGTGGGGTATTATAACGGTGAGTGCAATTTCGTAGAATTCATCATCAAGGAAGAGGTTAGGAAGGCTTTCATTGTTGACAGGGGAGTGGCTGCTGGCCTAGTTAGGATGCATTTCCACGATTGTTTTGTTCGGGTGAGTAGAGTTGCTTATCGACCGATCCATTACTTCATTCCAACATTTATGTTTCGAACATTCCTCCTTAAATAACACTACACCAGCTCAAATTTCTTGCATTAATGCCGTGGCTGGGAACAATCAAGCAAATTATCTCCAACTAATGGCATTTATACATACTTTAGCTCCTGGATTCATAACCCCTTTCCTTTTCTTTACTTTTTCTGTGCTACTGCTACAGGGATGTGATGCATCTGTGCTCATCGATTCCACTCCTTCGAACCAAGCAGAGAAAGATGCACCGGCCAACAATCCTAGTCTTCGAGGGTTCCAAGTCATTGACAATGCAAAGGGTAGACTTGAATTCTTATGTCCAGGAATCGTCTCGTGTGCTGATATACTAGCTTTTGCAGCAAGAGACAGTGTGGAAATAGTTAAGCCCCATACCTTTTCTTTGTTTTGAAGCTTTTATACTTACTCGTGCTTCCAAAAGAGAATTAATGCAAAAAACATACTAGCAGTAAAAATTAACACGGGCACTTACTATAGACAGGAGGGCTTGGCTATGACGTTCCTGCTGGAAGAAAAGACGGAAGAATCTCATTATTAAGCGAGGCATCGGCAAATTTGCCATCTCCTAGGTTTGGTGTCAGCCAACTCACTCAAGCATTTGCAAATAAGGGACTTGACCAAAATGAACTGGTAACACTCTCCGGTAAGACTTGGCAAGCCAAAAAGTGTACTATAGAAGTTAATTTACTCAGAATGGCATACATATAGTACGTAATATGATATCATTTATTACTACTTAACACTGCACAGGAGCACACACCATTGGCCGTTCCCATTGCACTTCATTCAGCAACAGACTATTCAATTTCAACACCACAACTACACAGGATCCGACTTTGGATCCATTATTCGCAGCGCAGCTAGCACAGCAGTGCCCTCAAGGCAGCACAAATAATCCCAACTTAGTGGTGCCAATAGACCCTTCCACCCCAACCATCATGGACACTGCCTACTATGGTAACATTCTGGCCAACAGAGGCTTGTTCACTTCAGACCAAAGTCTATTGACAGATCCGTCGACTGCAACTCAAGTGACTCAAAATGCTCAAGACCCTTCGCTCTGGAGAAGCAAGTTTGCCGATGCAATGGTCAAAATGGGTCAAATTGGTGTCTCAACTGGAGGTGCTGGAGAGATTCGCGTCAACTGTAGGGTGGTTAACAGCTGAAAGCGTTATATCATACAAGCGAATTGAAGTACCTGGACTATTCACTGTTGACATTAATGGCTGTCTTTCCACTCGCAATAATGTACTACTCCAATTTTCCTATTAATACGAGGAAAACCGTATAGGGGAGGGGACCAAAAGGAAAGGGTGCAATGTGGGTGTCTTCTCTTTTAGTGTTGAACAACGACTGAAACAGGCTTTTGCAATGTTCAATTAAAAAACTAGTACTAGTACTAGTAACAATCAATCGACGGTTTACATAAAGAAATTTGCTTGCTCTCAACCAACTCCAACAAGAAAACAAAGGTAAGTTTTGAGACTAAACAGTGTCGGATTCTGCTAAACAACAAGCATTTTGTTTGGTCAGCGTCATCTCAAACAAAGATCCAAATGCATGAAAGCTTTTGACTTTTCGGCCATAATGAAGGCCGACACTCCACGGACCTTCCTCAAGTGGCATCACAGAAAGCTTTATCATATCAATGATCAATCTGATCCTACAACCTCAGCCATAGAAAGAGCGAGAGTGGATCCCCCTGTTCTATGTTTGGCCTTCAGTTTGAAATTTATTCCTGTTTGTACACCCTTTTCTTTTTTATTTACCACAATTTCCTCCTTTCTTTAGGTCTTTCCCAGATTCTTAGTAAGAGACTGATATATTGGTTGACAGGGGTAATAGCGGTAAAAACTGAAAGAGGCCAGTATTGCGCCTAAACAGTGAAATACAGGTACTGAACAAGAGAATACAAAATTTACGTGCAACCAAATATCATCATACTGAATTTCTTTCTGCTGAAACTGCAAAAGACCAAAGGCCTTAATCTCACTGGCACAAAGCATCAAGGGGCTTTATTATACCATTTCTCCCCTTGGCTTCATATTTCTTGCGGATGGGGTGAGGTGTGGTGGGAGTGGTAAGGGGTGTAGGGCAGGAGGGGCAAGGGGGTAAGGTATAATGGCAGCCAGCTTAGTTTCTCCGAGAAATATAATCATTAAAGCAGTGGGTAGCGGCTTTGTGAAGCAGCAAAGTGGATTTATGCAAGATAAATGTGTTTCATAACATTAGGAAATTCACTATCTCTGAATTGAGTGCAAACAAATGAACTCGCATGCATAGCACCACGAAAAACATTCTCCAGTATAAGAGTCATAGAACTGTTGAGCTAACAAATAAAGCTTCTTTTGATAAGATTATCCCACGAGAAGTTAAGCACAAAAATGACACTATTAGCTATGACCTCGTGAAGGATTAAACAAAATGGTACCATGATCAAAAACTCAACATCAGAATGCATCCCAAAATGGTGGAGCTGGTAGTCCAACTTTAGGTTGTTAGCTCCATGATAGCACTGACAATATCTCCACTGTGGGTCTTGAGAGCCTTGACAGCCTTGCTTCTTGACACCCCTGCTTGTGTCATCACCAAATCGATATCACGAGGCTCAACGCCAGTCTCATCAATCTCTTCCTCTTCTTCATCCTCCTGAACTGCGGCAGCTGAAGCAGATACATCTGACTTTGGCATCACCGATCCCATGTCCGGCATCCTGAACTGCTGGGCTGCAACTGTGTCTGCAGCTGAGAGCTCAAGTCCTCTATCTTAGCTTCTCCAAATATAACATAGGTCTCAGAATGTGGGCTTTTAAAGACATCAGGTTTCGAGATGAAAAACAGTATCTGCAAAATTCAAGGATTGAGTGAGATGACACCAATCACCAAGACGAGTCAAATCACATAAACAGAATATAAAAATGCAGCTTTACATTTTTGGTTCTCTTAATGGTGACCCTACTGACACCGGTAACAGGTTTCATTCCCAGCTTCAACATTGCTTTGCGACTCTTTTTCTCGCTTCTGCTCTGTTTTGAACTCTCGTTAGTGCCTGCATGTAACTTTGAATCAGTAATTCAACAAAGAGAAGATCAAGTAACAAACGTTATAAAACAGGCTTTAAAACAAAGAAACAGAATGACATTATTTATTTTTTTGGATAGCTTCATATGCAGACAAAGCTAAACAAGAAGACACGAGTTCTGTCTGGAAGAGTATTGACATGCAAAAAATAACACAAATAGCAAACAGTAGGATTGTGGCATGGTGCCTAAAATCACTAATTGCCGCGAGACCAATCAATTGGATTAATAAGAGGAATGCAATGAGGGATCGGACAAATGATATGCATGTAGAATATCACCACGAACTAAGAAATGTAGCACTTGAATGTTTCAGATATGGTAGCTAAAATCACAAGATTTCAATAACTTATATTTCAACACTAAGATTTAGAACATAATTAAGATTTAGAACATATAATTATGAGTAATTCAGTACCCTAAACACATAGCATTAGACAAATCAAATAAATCATATTTCTAACACAGATGATTAGGCAACTAAATTATAATCACATGTATTAGCATTAAAACTGAAAATCAAAATACAAGTAAATATTCGTCAAAGCCTAGAAATCACACTAATATCCTGAATCAACAAGAACGAATAATGAGTATTAGCAACAAAAGAGGAAACCTAGGAACTGAAATGTAAGTGAAAAGAACCTGGGGCGCCGTCTTCTTTGCTTCGTCGTCCTCGTCGTCGGAATCGTCTTCGTGGTCGTCTTCATCTTTCACGTCCTCCACCAACGGCTCATCTCCCTGTAAAATTGTTTTTCCTTTCAATTTATTTAAACAAAAACAAAAATATATTTAAAACCCAAAAGCAAAAAAAAAATTGTAATAAAAGTGCATTTGCAGTTGAAGAAGATAGTTAAGTGTACTTGAATCTTTTTCTCGGCCTCGAGTTCTTCTACAACGGGGCCCGGCATAGCTGCTTGCCTGTAATGCAGATGATGCGGGAAGAGAGAGGATAAACTTTGTTGGCCAAATGAAATGGAGTGTTGGGGTTGGGTTTTCTTTGCGGTATTTTCTAAACTAGGGTTTTCCACATATGGGCCTTAACAGTTTGGGTCAGGGGCCGTACGGTCTTGTTCTCACATATAGCCCCACTGTTTTTTTCCCTTCATTTTTCCGTAAATTAAGTTCTCTTCACTGATATTCTATAATTTTTTACTAGTTGTAGAAAAATTCCCTTTGCAAATGTCGAGTGAATATTACAGGCGATCAGACGATTAAAAAATAATTGTTATACCTATTTATATCGTGGGGTGAGTAACAAAAATTTACTCTAACATATAACTTATCGGTTCTTACTTGAATATAATCTATTTTTATAACTCATTATTTATTATTTTTTTCAATTATTATTCAAATACATTTTTTTAACTTCTTTTTGTATCTCACATACTATCACATTTCAAAAATATCGACAATATTATTCCAAATACTACTTAGAATAAAACATAAATAATAGTGTCCAAATGAACCATTATACTATCACATTTCAAAAATATCGACAATATTATTCCAAATACTACTTAGAATAAAACATAAATAATAGTGTCCAAATGAACCATTAATACCTTGCTCCTAATTTACTTCCCAGTAAATTTGCATATTGTCCATAATATTGATTTCACCAAAATTAGAACTTTTTTTTTTTTTTTTTGGGTGGGGGGGGGGAGGGGAGAAGGTAGGGGTGGTAGTTGTGGGGTTGTGCAAATTGCAAGACAAGAATCCCCGACTCTGAGGACTGAGTTTGTACATTACTGATTACTCATTATACAGACAAGAGAAATGATGACCTTGGACACAGGTAGGCAAGAATACAAAGGGAAAAAACATACTTATTCATGAGCTCTTAAAAGATGATGCATCTATAGCTTTCAGAAACAAAATAGGAGAATCAAATTCTCCTCCGTTTCAACGAATATGAAACTTGGCAAGCTTTCAAAGAAATCATATGGAGATGAAGTCACCTAACTAACTGCAAGAGTTAATTCCACCTTCAGTACGAGCAACAATATATTTTGCATCAAAATTCCCCCAAAAAAAAAAAGGAGCTTTTATGAAGCAGTCATCTTCCTTGACTTTTTCAGGAGCTCCCTCTCCAACCTCCATGCATCATTATCTATAGCATGGCAATGCCCCGAAGCTCCAGTCCAGTTTTTGCAAGGCGCAGCCACATCACAAACAAAACAATAGCTGCAGTAAATACTGCACACACGCAGAGTGTAGTAGAAATTACACTTTTGTGGATTGGTTGAACAATCCTCGTTGATTCAAAAATTATTATTATTTTTTAAAAATAATACTAATAAATTACCAGATGACAATAGCTATCATGAGGTGTCTGCCCAAAAGGATACTTGACACATACATGTCTCGAATGTGGATAGTCTCTACATGCCACCTGGGGGGACAATCACATTTTAATTCTGGATATAGCATTTGTGTAAAAATTGCCAACAAAATAATAATGCCAACACAACAATTACTCTACGTAATGGAAAGAATTTTTTTTTTTTTTTTTTTTTTTAATTTAATGAGAGAAATTGTGAAATTGAGAAGAATAAGAGAGAATAACCTGTCCCTTTTCCCCAACAATAGAGACATCAGGGGAGGCACCATCTTCCACATAGTCAAGATTATTGGAGACGTTTAAGGTGGCATCATCACCATGATGATGATCAGGATCAAAATCTAGGATGAAACAATCGTTCATTTTCCCTCTCTTCCATCTTCTTGATGGCGTCTCTGTTTTTGAGGCAGAAAACGGGTCTTAAGGGAGTTCCCTTTTGCCCTGGTGTTGATGATGTAGGTGAAGGTGAAGAAGAGCTCAAATCTATAACCAAGATATCTTCATCTATCAAAGTAGATGAGGCCAATTTATGCATTTTGGTTACCACGTATAGTCAAAGGGTGTAGAGCGAGGGAGGCGTTGGAGACTCTATGGAATGGAACGGCAAGTTTATTTGAATTTTGAACGCCTTCCAAATGATTACGAAGAGACGCCAGAATTCGAAGAGAACGCCACCAACTACAGCTCCCTGGGCTTTGTTTTACTTTATATATTTGTACTACTTAAAAAAGCCCAATTATCCGTTTTTAAAAACTAAACCGAAGCCCAGTCCTTGACTTTATGGATCACGGGTCGAAAACAACAATGTTTCCTACTAATTATTCGGACAAAAACTGTCCGATGTTTTGTTTTTTGAAGGCCAATGCTTAGTAATCAACTTTTTGGGCTGAAAGTTACGGTTGTAAGTTGTAAATCAATGAGCTTACAAAAATCTTTTCCGTGAACCACTTTTTTTTTGGCAGTAACTATCAAAGGTTTTTTTTTTACTACGGAGTATTTCATTATTGCTCCTCGTTTGGATTGAATTTATGTAACAGTTATATAGACCCTTTAATTGATGGCATAATGTCAAAATTCGGTTGATACTCTTTGTTGACTATCAAGGACAAAATGACAACTGTAAAAACCTATCAGGAAGTTGTGAAAAGTCTTAATTAACCGACTAAAATATTTGTGATTACAATTTGCCCTTTTCAAAATAATCAAAAAAATTGTCACTTTCCTCCCCCTAATTGTTTATACCCGACTATGACTTGTTTAGCTTTTTGAGCGTTCTATACTCTCCCAGAAAACATTCATTCGATCCATTAATTATCAAGAAATTAAGTTAGATGAGTGAATTTGTGTCAAGAAAACAGTGTCCTACTTCAATGGAGGTCAAAAACTGGTTTTACGTTGTCCAGGTGGGGTAATCAATGAATATATTGCTAGAGAATATACAAGTACACATCAAATTATATATATAGATAGGGATAATTTCATTAAACCTTCCTTGAGATTTAAATTAATATCACTTAATATTTTTAAATTTTTAAAAATATTACCTATTTCTTCTTTTTTGTTAGTGGGTCCACAATGAGTACTAAAATGCATGAAATAATATTTATATCCTAAATACTTTAGTCATATTACGAAAAGTAAAAATTTCCCTTGAGATTTTTGACAATTTTCATTTGGTATCCTATAGATTTCTAACAATTTTTGTCAAGTTATTCACAAAAATATGTACTTGTATTAATTTGTTTATTTTTATATATTTTAATAAAAACTTGATCACGAACAAACACACACTTATTATAAAATAATACAGATTATTAGTATTTTATTTAGGGGAATCCCAAACTCGTAAAAAAAAAAGTATTCTTTCGATAAATTTTTGAGCCATGCAACTAATTTATCAAAATTTTGTAAATTTTAATGTATTTGTGTGCATCAGTTTGAATAAAAATTTTAGAATATGTAGTACACATCGTATGATATACAAATAAATAAATATGACTAATACTATTTTGTTTGAAAATCAAAAACTCAATGTATTCTTAATTTTTTTAATAAATTTATGTAAAAAACATGTGTGGTTATGTAATGTGCTTGTGTGTCAATTTGAACAAAAATTTGAAAAACGTAAAAATCCACCATATATTATAAAAACAAATATGATTCGTATTTGTTTGAAAAATCTCAAACTCATAAAGAAAATAACTAAATGGAATTTTTGATAAAATTTTTTGTTTTGTCAACTTATTGAATAATAATTAGAAACACATTATTGTGCTTATATGTGTCAGTTTGAACAAAAATCTAACATGTAGATATACACTATATATTAATTATAAAAAAAATATTTTGGTTATTTTGAAAATCACTAACTTGTAAATTGACACATAAAATAATTGAATATGTTTTTTGATATTAATTGGTGAAGAACAGGAAAAGTTATTACCCAATGTTATTCGTTAATGATTATTTTACACCATCTTTTTTTTCTTTTTTCTCCAACCATTTTAATCAATAAATACTTTGTACTAGGGGTAAAAATGAAAGAAAAATAGTCTCTCTCAAATTAAATCAAATTTTTGAAGAAATGGGCGATAATGTTACAAAAAAGTTAAAATTCAGAGATAATAAATGATATTAGCATAAATTTCAGGAAATTTTTTTAAAATTATCTGTTATATATAACTATATGAAATATAATTAAGTTTACATTTTTTTTTTTGTCAAAGAGAAGAAGACATTTGTTATTCTTAAAATGCATATATCATATGGTGCTTGTTTTCATATGATCTACACTTTGCATGACCAGTGTATAGTGCATCAAATGTCTAGTAGGAATTTCGAACTGATGTCAAAGAAAGAAAATTCTTTATTACTCAATCTATAATCTGCAATACGGAACGAGTATATGTAAATTATTAGATAATTAAAAAATAATAAATTTTTATTTTATTTTTTTTACTTATTTTAATAACTATTATACTGACTCTATATTATAAAGTGTGTAATTAAATACTACTCGGCAAAAGAATGGTATGATACCAAAAAATTTGGCAACTACTAGTATGATAGAAAATTAGTGGATTCTGCTGAAGCTAGCCAAGCTGTAGTAGGTGAAGAAGTTGGTGAGGAAAATGACTATTTTATTTATTTATTTTTGGGTTTAACATACCCGTCAGCTTTCGATACTTTTGGTTCATTAATTTTCTTTAACAAAATATAGTGGCCACGCAAATCAGAGTTGAAATTGAGAGGTCGCCAAATTAGGTGAAATGTTATCGTGTTAGATTAGACTGTCCCACCTTACTAAATGGGATGCTTGCATATGCAACTAAAGATAAAATCCATAAATACGGTTTGAACAAAAATAAATTTGTAAAATTGAAACTTCAACTAAATTATAATTTTGTTTTTGGTATTGGCGAAAAAGTATTTATAAGAGTGATTGCTTGCTTGCATGCAGCTGATTCCAAAAGTGTCACATTCATTCCGCCTTTATTTTCTGGAATTGTCCAAAAATAGGAATCAAACTCAAGGTAGAGCAAGGCAGACTTGACTTATTCGCAAAGCATGAGAATGGGATTCATAACGATTCTCCGAGCTGACTAAGGACCAATGAAAATATCAGTAGAGAGTGTTGTATTAATTAGGAGTTTATAACCATAATTAATAAGTAAAGTCTTATTTATAGGTGTTGGTTAAGGTTCAAGAGTTTACAACTCATGTCCGAATTGACCATGATAGAGTCAAATCCGTGTGAAATTCGATCGATATATGCTAATTATATATTTACTTTCAAGTTATATTAGGTTAGTCATGTGTTAATAAATTATAGATCGCTAATCTATGTATAATCATCTTAATTTTTCAAAATAGGGGGAAAACGAGTTAAGAAGAACTCGAATAGTACTGCGACTCTAGCTCGAATTCAAAAAAAATGGATTATAGTTTATACAAAACGAGTTCGATTTACTGGATTCTAAGAAAGTTTGAATTAAATTTCAGGTCACTCGAATTGACGAGATAAAATCGTAATTTTATCAAATATTATCAGTATTTTAATAATTATACATATAAAAAATAAAAACTAATTATATACACAAGTTCAAGAAACTCGACAATCAAACGAATAGAGTAGTCAAAATTCGAATTCGAAAATCCAATCCGAGTAGTTTGAACTCGACTCAAACTTAGTTAATATGAATTTAAGTCTAGCATTTGACATAATTGCTAGCGAACGACTAATTCAAACCAAATTAATACATCTTTCATCTAAATTTTTATCTTGATAAATGCTCATCGATATACCAAACACACACCAAAAAAAAAAAAAAATCTTATAGAAATCAAAATATCAAAATTTGCATGCAAACTTTATTTGAAAATTAAGAAACATTTTATTTGCATGCAAAGGCCTCATTGTTTCAATTGGATTGCTTTTTACTACTTTTTTTATTTTACTATTCATTTTTTGATGAAATATTCGTTTGATTAGCAAAAAATTTTTTGGTCAACTTCTTTTACCTTTTTTCCAAAATACTATTCATTATTTACACAATTCAAAGTTTTCTTTCACTATTCATTACTTACACAATTCAAATTTTTATTTCACTATTCATTACTATTTAATCAATTATTTTGCTATTCGTCTATACCCGTATTATACTATTCACATATATTAGCATTAAAATTTTTTTATACTATCCATTATTATTCATTGGTTTAAATTTTTTTCGGAAAAAAAAATGGAAATGTAAGTTTGGAGTTCCGAACCTAAGTTCGGGAGTCCGAAGTATAAGTGAGAAAATAGAGTTTAAAATAGTATATAAGGTTCGGACTCCCGAACTTATGAACAGAAAAATAGAGTTTAAAATAATATATAAGGTTCGGATTTTCGAACCTATGTTGGAAAATTCGAACTATGAGCAAAAAATATATATTTTTTAAATTGCTTATTTTTTATTTTATATTAAATAAATACATGTTTAGCATACATGTACGAGCATATCTTGTTTTTTGGGATTCAGATTTCAAACGACGAGAAGACGACTATATTTGTATATGATTTTTAGTAATTGATTTGATAGTATAAAAAAAAGTGAACGAAATTATATATTTTGATATTAGTAATTTCATTAGACTTTTACATACATTTTTTGTCTTTTAGTGCAAAAATCAATATCCAAACATTTATTTACACTATTCACAATCCAAACACTTATTTAAATTATTCACATTTTTTGTTATGTGTCACATCATTCAAATAATTTTTCGAATAATATGCCAAAATAATATTCTAAATAATATAATTCATACGGGGCTTTCTTTCTCAAAAAAAAAAAAAAATGTTAAATTTTCTTCTAAACTTGATTTGAGGATAATATTAAAAGATTTAAGTAAACCATCATCATATTCGTAAAAAAATTGCAAATCCACACGGATTTACTACTGTGGGGAGTGGGGTCCGTAATATTCATAGCGAACTTCTACCAACAACCAGACAGGATTTAGCGTATAAAATTCTAGTCCCCTCTCCTCACTACGTGTCCATTTTCACATCACCTCTATCCACTCCACCCGGCGGAGAACCCGTTTCTTTTCTCTTCCTCTCGGAAGCTTTTCTTTTACATTTGAGCTATCTCCAACAGAAAAAAAGTCACTGAAATAGAGTTAAAATTACCCCAAATTTTGGGAAAAGAAAAATGGCAGAGGAGGAAGCTTGCTTATTTGCCATGCAACTAGCTAGTGCATCTGTACTTCCTATGGTACTGAAATCAGCCATCGAACTCGACCTCCTCGAGCTTATTGCCAAGGCCGGTCCAGGTGCCTATGTTTCCCCTTCCGAACTCGCCGCACAGCTCCCCACACACAACCCTGATGCTCCTGTCATGCTTGATCGGATTCTTCGGCTCCTGGCCAGCTATTCTGTCCTCAATTGCAAGCTCAACAATCTGGCCGACGGTGGAGTTGAGAGGCTTTACTATGGTCTGGCCCCGGTCTGCAAGTTCTTGACCAAGAACGCTGATGGGGTGTCTATGGCTGCTCTTTTGCTCATGAATCAAGATAAGGTCCTTATGGAAAGTTGGTAAGTAATTAAAATCTCTATCTCTGTTTTCCCTTCTAATGATCTGCTACCTAATTATGCAATTCATATTTATGTACAATCATCGTCTTACTCCAATGCTATTCTAAAGGAATCAATCACCCAGTGTGGCTTGGCGTGTTAGTTCTTGTATTTCAGGGAAATTTTTAAATAAATTTGATTTATATTAACATACTTCATCATTTAAAGTGCGATAAGATACCTTAATATGAATAAAAAAAATTTCATTTAAAAAAATGTATGATACGATTTATATATAAAATTTTTCGATATTTCAAATTTAGGTTGGATTTAGTATATGTCGTTTTATTTTATTTAATATAAAAATTAATTTTTTCTATATCGTCTTACACCGTCGGATGGATGGTGCGGATGCATGAGGTGCAAATGTAAAATTAATTACTATAAACATTTGTTAATGATATTATTAAAATTATAAATGAGGGAGAAGTGCTAAATTACCAATAAATGGTGTAATACGAAATGTACACCAAATAACATCAAAATCATTTCACGGCTAGAAACCAGATGTATTATAGTATACTAAGAATGCTTCAATAATACTAAAAATATTGGCAAATTTTGAAGTGAATCGCGTTAACAAATAGTGGACCCCACAGGTAGGCAGACGTGAGCATGCATCACGGTTGACATAAGAATTTTCCATTAAAAAAAAAAGTATTTGGTGTACCTGCTTCCACTGCCAGCCGTCCTACCACCCAACGACATTTTAATTATAAATTTTTCAGTTTTGGGTATTTATCTACTGTTGATTGACGCATATGAAAATTTGCACTTCTTACGCAAGGTGTCCACGTAGACACTAGATTTTTTTTTGTTGGTAAGAAAGGAAAATTAAGGAAAAAGTTGAAAACATGAGTTTTTAGAGGGTCTTCTAACCGGAGGTTAGGAGAGATCATTTAATTAGCGCGTAATGTGGTAGTTATAAATAATCAGGGGTACGAGCGAAAAAAGAAAAGTTATACACCAAATTCCTCACCTGTATACAAAGTACTAATAACCCTGATGGTGTCAGAATTTTAATTTTTGGCCACATATATTGACTTATTTATTTGCCAGGACCTAGATTTATTTATCAACTAATTATAATCATTGTTTATGAATTTATTTTCGTTCATAGCAAGAATAAGGCTCATCTTAAATCCGTTTAAAATATTAATTGGAAACTATGATTCGCTTCTTGTTTGGTAATTGATCTTGAAGATTGTGACCCAAGCTAGGGAATGGAAATTGAACCCTCAAAATGTAACGAGGATGGGAAATAATAGCAACTGAAAATTCAATTGTTAAAGCTAAAATAACTTAATCAATCATTTTATGTGCTACAGGTATCACTTAAAGGATGCGGTTCTTGACGGAGGAATCCCTTTCAATAAGGCCTATGGAATGACTGCATTCGAATACCACGGCACAGATCCAAGATTCAACAAGGTTTTTAACCAGGGAATGTCTAATCACTCCACCATTACCATGAAGAAGATTTTGGATGTTTACAAAGGGTTTGAGGTCCTCAACACCGTAGTTGATGTAGGGGGCGGAACTGGTGCTTCGCTTAACATGATAATGAGCAAATATCCCACAATCAAGGGCATTAACTTTGAGCTTCCCCATGTTATAGAAGATGCACCATCTTATCCAGGTGTGGAACATGTCGGCGGGGATATGTTTGTTAGCGTCCCTAAAGGAGATGCCATTTTCATGAAGTGGATTTGTCATGATTGGAGTGATGAACACTGCAACAAACTTCTGAAAAACTGCTACGAAGCACTTCCTGAGCATGGGAAGGTAATCCTTGCTGAATGTATTCTTCCAGAAGCCCCCGACACTTCCCTTGAAACACAGAATGTCATCCATGTTGATGTGGTCATGTTAGCCCACAACTATGGCCCGGGTGGCAAAGAGAGGACTGAAAAGGAATTTGAGGCCTTGGCAAAAGGGGCTGGATTTAAAGAATTCCGCAAGATTTGCTCTGCTTTCAGATTTACTTGGATTATGGAACTATGCAAATGAATTTTGAGTGAATCCGTTGTCTTTCTGTAATTCTTCTATGGTTTGTAGTGATGTACCTTCTGCCATTTAACCACGGCATGGAAAAGAATAAAAGAATGAATGAAATCAACCCTTTTCCCCCATTTGTTTCTCAAATCTAATGATGAAGAGAACGCAGAGGTACTATGAGAGTCAGTCGAGTATGAACTTATAAGTGGAATAGGTGAAGCCTCATCTTACTCAGGCAAAGTGATGGTTCAAAGTAGCGATGGTGGTGATAGTCGCGGAACGTATCGTTTCAGTCGTGTATCGGATGATTTATAATTTTAGTATATATATAATATGATTTTAAAAGTTTAAATAGGATGTTATTTTTCTAGTGAATAATTTTTCAAAACTATTTCCATCTGTAGATAATGTTATTTTCATTTTATTGGGAGTAAAATGAAAATCTTAATGTTGTTATTAACATCTAAAGAATATTTTTAATTAGGTTATAATTTTCTTAAATCTTACATAAGTAAAAAAATAGTTTAGAAATTTAGATAGATAAATTAACTATAAATATTTTTAATTAGGCCATCATGTAAAATGTTCCATTTCACTAAAGGTCCAATATCCCTCCTAAGAAATAAAAGTCCACAGCTCAACTGTTGAGTTAAAATACTTTAACAATTTCTTTTCTTCAGTCCAGTTACAAAACCTTAAACCACTTCCCTTCCTCCTTCCATCAAGCCTCGGCCGACTCTCCTTCCCCACCTTCCCATATGCCTCAAAGCGAAAATATATATATATATATAACTCCTCTCAACACTTAAGGTCATTAGAAACTCACCTTATTCATTCTCAGCAGTTAGGATTTAAGCATTTCTTTTCTACCTTTTCCTCCTCTTCTTGATCTTCTTATTCAGGACTTTTGAAGCCTAATCCTTCTTTTATCTCTTTCTCACTGGTACACAAATAATTAGATGATAAAAGAATGAACTTGTTTTCTTGTTTTTTGAGCGATTGCAGTTTAAATTGAAGGTCACTAGAAGAATTATGTTGGATTGACGCCATTCTCTTTCTTCAGATAGCCGAGTCGACTCAACTGATTGGGGTGAGTCTGTCGATTTTTTTAACTCAATGAGAAGAATTGGTCTGACTCGTCCGAGTCTTTCTGAGTTGTCACCGATTTTGAATATCTGATACATACAGAAGCGGTATCATAACGGTCGGAAGAGTTTCGATTACGACTCGACTAAATCTTTGAATCATGGGCAGAGTGGCGTGTGGACCGCAGTTAGGATAACATCTGCTACTTTAAATTGGGACACCATAATATGAAGAAGTCCTTGACATCATTGTGGAAAATTAGAATGTATTCTCAGTTGATTAGAACTAGCTATGATTATACTTCATTACCAACCAATGAAAACAGCCCAAAGATGCTCGATACAGTTGCTCAACTCTATAACCCAGGGGCTAACCACCAATGTTTACAGATCTCTTTCGTTGCTTTAACTGTGATCCAGAAAGACTAAGGGGGTGGTAATACAATTATTTTCCCAGGGCAACAATTATGGATTAACAAGAAATGATCTGGTAGAATTTAAATGGATCAAAGAGGGATTATTAATTTACAACACATATAACAATCATCCTTTCCACATTGACCCAAAGCAGAATCAATGAACATCTCTTATACTATAAAGTAGTTGTAACAAACAAACAAAAACAAACAAACCAAATCTTAATCCTACCAAGTAGGTTCGGTTGCATAAATTATGCTGCGCCATTGTGATTAAGTAATAGTAACAAGTAGTAATAAATGTTGAAAATGAAAAACGAAGGTCTTGCTGTACATTCATCCCCAACAGCCATGCTTGAAATCAACAATTGATGAAGTTGGACTGATAGATTTAAAAACACAACTGCCAATCGGGAGACCTTCTCCCTCTGGCCTTGAGATAATGCAGTAGGATCGCTTCCATAGAACACAAAGGAAAACATAATTGCAGCAGCACCGGATCCAACAACTGAGTATTGAGGTTTAGACAACACAGGAGAACAAAATCACAGTAGCAAAAAACAGAAGCAGCAATGCACTTTATTGCCAAGAATATAAATACCAGAAACTACGTACTTGCGACCCGTATATATAATGGGGATAGAAGGGGACCCGATAGAAGCAAATTTATTTGAAGTGGAATGCAGCAGTAGCAGTACGTATTTATACTCATTATTGGTTCTTGAAAAGTTCCAAACAGTGTTCTTGGTCCAGGTTCCTACTCCAGAACTTCTTGTAGTACTCCGCATAGGTGAAATCCCTGTATATAACCGGAGAACCATCAGCTGTGAGAGCCTTTGGAGCGCTCATTACAGCTTGGTCACAGGGACATAGGAAGGATGCCACTGAAAGTCTTGCTTTATCAGCATTAACAATTGCTACGATGCCATACGCTTTTGTACATCCCATTGCTCAGTGCCTAATATAAGGATATTAATATGACTATCTTCAAATTGTTTCACGGAATTTCTATTCAAAAGATTTGTATTAATTTGGTCAAGTGTACAAGTACCTGTAACTGATCGCCAATGTTGACGACAAAAGCGTCGGGATGGGGTTTTACGGCTAACCATTTGCCATCTTTAAGGACTTGAAGGCCAGCAACGTTCGAGTCTTGAAGTAGAATGGTGAGGGCATTAGGATCCGTGTGTGCGGGCAACCCGTAGGTCAATTCGGGTTCAGGACAGGGAGGATAATAGTTAATGGCCATATGTTGTCCTTGCTCTCCCAATACATCCTTGATGCAGCCTTTGTCTAGGCCTAGGCTCTCTGCTACGGCTTCCTGCAATCTGAACCCAAGTTGCCGTACTTCTTTACAGTAATTGCTCACGATTTCCCTATCAACATATTTAATTGAGTTGCCGTCACCGGGGTTTTTAAACTATTATTTAAAATATGTACTGTAGTTCTTGCATAAAAATGAGTATGCATTGTGCGCCCGCCCTGCAGTTCGTTTTATATGGTCTAATTGACGACCTGGTCATTTAGCAACTAATGTAATTGCTCAATAATTAATAAGGGAAACTCGTTTATATTAAGAGGCTCACCTTATCTATTCTATTCTAGATAATAAAAGTATGAATTTATTTTTTTTTATAAATATTTTTTCTTTTATTGATCTTCTTATTTTGCCCATAGTTTGAAGCCAAAAATATTACACACAAGCTTAAAGTTTAGCCTTTCTAATGATGAATAGTTAAAAAGTAAGAAAGGACACAGCTAACACACAAGGAGAGAATATGGGGACTCTTCTCTTCCAATCAAAAAACAAACACAAATAAACAAACCAAATCTTATTTCCACTAAATAGAGTCGGCAGCATGAATTCTGTTATGCCATTGTGTCCTGTCATGAACTATATTCTCCTTAATTCCTAGATGAGTTATATATTTCTCACAAGATACACACTATCAAGTACTTTCGATCTTATCTTACCCAACTTATGTTGATTACTCTCTCTAAAATTTACTCACCTGACAAGCGCTTCTATTGAACGTCTTAACACATTACCTAACTACCTTAGCTGCTTTGCCAGGTTTTATCTAGATAATAGAAAATTGGGTTTTGAGATTTTGTTAGCAGGATTAGAAATCTTTCAAATTTAACAAATCTTTGATATTTTAGAACTAGAGTTGTTGCTAAAGCGAGCAATGTGGAAACCACTAAATATTAGTATACATAGTCAAACTTATGACTCACATACTTCATAATCGTGGTTATAATTTATTAGATGTTTAAACAAAGGGTATGCTTTTTTCCGTAAGTACTTGGAAATGAATGAATAAAGGCTGATCAAGAAAAGATTAACCCAACAGAGGTTTTATATTTTCCTTTCAGAAGCTAACTAGATTTTGTGAATCATGTTGTAATATTAGCAAGGCGTGGAAGGACAAAATCCCTCTCTATTTAGGGATAAATAGAGAAATCTCCATTTATCCTTAAAAAAATAAATTTTAAAAAATACTTTCAAACTTCAAAACCGTCCATAATTGAAATCATATTCTATATAAATGTCTTACAAAAAATTTGAAAAAAAATAATATTTTTTTACCGTTTGATTAAACAACTTTATAATTTATCAAAATCTAAAAATTTTTGCACCAGCCAAATGTGAAATATAATTTAATGGTGACAATTTTTTCTGAATGAATTGATTTTTGTATATGATGATCTACTTGATAAAATAAAACTAATAGTTCACGATCTCTTGAATAGTCGATGTGGGATACTTGAACTTTAACACCCTTCTCACACATGAGTCGGGTTGAAATAAGAAAAATGGCGGCCTAATGCAGATCAGTGAACAGAGTTATTGATATGATTGATACACATGAAATCAAGCCCAATACCAAAACTAGGAGAAGCATTGCCTTAGCAGAAACCTACAAAATCAAGTCTAATGCACACAAGAGTCTGAGTTATGTGTGGATAGGTAAAACCATATTTGAGGCTAGCTCTTATACCATGTTAAAGAACATGGGTTTTCATTTCAAAATTAATTGGTGATAAGTGGAGTAGCCCATGAATTTTATTAATTAATCCAGAATCTCTTGACTAGTTGATTTGGGATATTTGAACTTTAACATCCCTCTCACACGTGACTTGGGTTGAAACAAGAAAATTGGAGACCTAGCCCAAACTAATGAACTCAGAGAAATTGATATGACTGAACATGAAGACAAGCCTAATACCATAACTAGGAGAATCATTACCTTGGTAGAAACCCACGAAACGAAGATATATTGACATGATCGATACCCATAAAGTCAAGCCCAATACCCAAGGTTTGTAAAATCGGGATCCCAGGTAGGATCGTTTTGAAGGTTACAGGATCGGATCGTAGATAGGATCGTAGGATCGTAAGATCCTATCAAAAGGATAAAAATATAACTTTTATTTATTTTTAAAGCTAATATTCAATAAAAACTTATACAAATAAATATAGGAAATTTTAATATTCATCATGAAATAAGTTTTTTTAACTAAAATTTATAGCATTTGACATTATATTCTGGTATTGTAAAAAGTTATACGTTATCGCAAATTTAATACTGTTCTTTAATTAATGGTAGAATCGTACCTCTAGGATCGGGATCGATTTTATAAATTTGGATCGTCGAATCGTAGGATCGTAAGGGTAGGATCGGGATTCTAACAACTATGCCAATACCATAATCAGTAGAAGCATTGCCTTGGCAGAAACCCATGAAACCAAACCCAATACGCAGAAGAGTCCGAATCATGTGTAGATGGGTAAAACACTTGAAACTAGTTTTGATACCATATTAAAAAACATGAGCTTCAATCTTAAAACTAATTAGTGACAAGGGTGTCCTATGAACCTGATTAATTAGTTCAGAATATATTGACTAGTCGATGTATGATATTTAAACTTTAACAATCATATGCTAGGAATTTGTGTTAAGTAATAACTTGGAGTTTCTTAGAAAAAAAATAGAACAGAAAATTTCTTTCTTCGGATTTAGTTAAATTCTTGGGTTTGTATTCTAATGAAGATCTTCTCATTCTATCTTCTCACAGTTTGTTTGATTACACTTCTTTAGTTAATAAAGACTATAGTTATAGTTACTCACACTCATCTAGCAAAAGAGAATAAAGTTGAGTGAAAGAGCAATTAAACCATTTTGGTTTGT
Source organism: Cinchona pubescens (assembly GCA_025175665.1). Lineage (NCBI taxonomy): Eukaryota > Viridiplantae > Streptophyta > Magnoliopsida > Gentianales > Rubiaceae > Cinchona > Cinchona pubescens. Next base: position 513,003 of record JANKKI010000014.1, read on the forward strand.
TTGGTTCATGAATTCATCATCCTAACTTGATTGTGTTTTGTTTGTTTAAGATAATTAACAGAATATTTTGATAATAATATTATTTAATATTTTTATTAAAAATTGTAGATGAAGAATAGCTATAGTTATTAAAAAAAGTCCATTAATTGTTACGCAATTACTCTTAATTTAAAGTTTTTACACATAAAATAATTTTAAATTATGCAATGTCATTTTTAAAATATAAAATAATTATCCTGATGCTATTTGATTTTTCCTTTCAATTAATAGCACACTTGAAAACATGTGGTCCAAAAAAAGAAATATCCAATAAATAGAACAAAAATAATTTAGAATTCTTTTGTTAAAAAAATAATAAAATAAAAAATTCGTGACATGTAATAAAATACGTATTCTCCCCCTTTTTTAAACAAAAAAAGCTATAATGATATCCTTAAAAAATAGTTACTACAAAAAATAATAATTTAAAAGGGAATTTAGGCATATAAGCCTTTATCCAACAGGATGGATTACAAATTCCAACAACTTCTATAGAATGAGTAGTATCCCATATAATCCTTGGAGTGAGGATTAAATTAGTTAAGTAAGATGATTAATCCCATGTATAAATTCCCACCAAATATAGAATTGACGTGAAATTAGTTATCTAATCTCAATTTATCCAATGAACCAAAGGAATTGTTACTACTTCATTTTGGAGTCGTGAGTCCTTGGATATTTACTAAAATTGATTTTAGATTTAGACGTCAAAATAAAAAGCTCTAATATGGTTGAAGCATTTCTTGGTGGCAAGAAACTTAGGTTGATTTTAATCATGGAGCTCATCTAAGTTAACATTTGAAATAAACTAGCTTGGACCTATGAACTTACAATCAATTAATTTTCAATTAATGTTTTAAAGAATTGTACCTAAATTTACTTCAGTAACTTTATTAATAGATAACATTAATAGAGTACTAAGGTAAAAATAAATAAATAAATAAAAATAACTACTAAGGTAGTAACTCAATTGAGTGCCAGGTGGAATATGACATACCTATATTATTCATATATTCAGGACATAATTCAAACTTTTAATAGCCTACAATGCCAACAGTTATTCTTTATTTAGTTGCAATATATACTATTTGCAAGACCATTAAATGATGTGGGTGAAAGACCAATGAACTTTGAGGAATAACTTAGAAACCTAAATATTGTATACACATATATAACAAGAGAAACAAATAAAATTAATATTTATATTATTTGTCTACTAAATGGTATTGATGAATACACAAGTTTTATAATTCACTACAAGATATAAAGTGCCATACAATTTTAATTTTGCCATTTAGTTTATGGCTATAAATTTTTTATTGAAAAAACTGTAAAATCAATGAGGACAAAAATCTATTTCTTTTCCTAAAAAGAATAAAAGAAACAAGAAAATATATAGTGATATTAGCAAGAAATGAATATGAGATTTAATAGATAATAAAGATATATTCATGCACCGTGGTATATGGCGAAAAAACCAATGGGAAAAAGACAAAATAACAATTGATCATTTTTTATTATCATTTAGAATTTTTTTTAATTTAAGTTTGAAAAGTATAGCATAGATTTCAAATTATCACGTCAACTACACGTGCATGGCATGCATATTTTTTAAATTAAAAATAAGGGGATCATATTTTTCTAAATGGGAGTCTCTTATTGACTCTTTAGTAACTATTCAATGACCAACATAAATTTTACCAGTAACTTATGTGATTTGGGCAATGATATTGCCATAACATAAATCTTATTGCCATAACTATTTTTGCCAAAATCTCAAAATTGTAAGACAGCCCGCATTCCCTAGAGTCCTAGTCATTCTCTGCTAGGGCTGTAATCAAACCTTAACAAGTTGAACAACAATATGTTTAAACTTAGCTCATTAAATTGAGAGTATTATTTGGATTCACCTCAAACTCGAGCCGATTTCAAAGAGTGATGATCAAATTTAGCTTGAATGTTTGCCAATTTATTTAAGTAAAGTTTGGCTTAACTCATAACTTTCAAGCCGAGTTCGAACATATCCACAGTTTATTTGTTTGTGACTATTTTCTTACCTTGAAATTTTGTTGTATAACAGTATAGAATTCAATTACGAGAGTTAAAAGATGTGATGTGAATATCTATTACGACAGTTTAAGGAAGTGATTTGCGGTTTGTAATTCACAATATATGCAAAAAAAATAAGGAAATGAATATTCAATAAGGGAAATAACTAAGAAGAAGGAAAAATAGAAGATATGCTGTGTAAATAAATTCTCTATCTCCAATATTCTATTTTATACTTAGGAACTTAATCAAGTCGAATAGCATGATGACCGTGCTTGACTCGTTAAAAGTCAAACCTTAGAAGTTGTACAGATTTGAATTGATAACTCAATAAACAAATTTAAACAAGTTTGTCTCCAATCAAGCTCAAACCGAGTACTAAACTACTTGAATTCATTTACAATCCTATTTTCTGTAGCTTCCAACCACCCCCAGCCGCATTGGATTCCCAGACCCCAACGATCAAAGTCTCCCAATGTTATTTTCTCATCTTCCCCAATGGCGATGTTTCATCTGTCTCTCCTAGAACGTACTCTCTAGCCCTCTATCTTTCCCCCTCTGATCCTAGTCCGTTGCTGCATGTCTCTATCTAATGCCAATGGAAACTTAATATCTACCTTATTCTCAACTCTAACCCTTACAAATTGTCTATATCTATCTTCCCAGCCCCTCAACCAAATTGGAGCCCAACAGAGAATGCGAATGAAAGATAGAGGTGGCAACCTCAACAACTGTGGTAACAGCCAACCATAGATAATTATCAAGAAACTAAAGAGGAATTTTAGCAATTATTGGATTTGTTTTGTGTGTGAACGTAATAAATACATTAATTATTAAACCAATTAATCACTATTTACACAAAATCCAAATTCTTAAAGTATAAGAATGTGCATGGGGAATTGGTAGGAGAGATTAAATTGTGGACAATTTTGGAAATTTGTCAAAAATAACTATGGTGATAAGATTTACTCCCTTCGTTCCATTTTATATGTTACTTTTTCTATTTTGATTAGTCCAAAATTATTTGTCACTCCTTAAAATGACAAAATTTTAAAGGTCATTTTATCGATTTTACCCTTCATGCATATCCCAAAAATATAATATTTAATTCATGTTTCAATATTAATTGCTCTCACAAGCCTTTTCAAAATTTGAAATTTCAAAATGAACTAACAAATTTTCTAAATTATGCAAAAAAAAAAAAAAAAAAAATATTACTAGTAGGTCAAACACTATTTTTTTTTAAATTGTGCAAATTTGATCGCATACCAAATAAAATGAGAATGAGAGAATATGTTGTGGCAATATCATTGCCCATGTGATTTGGTCCATCAAGGCCAAGCCATTTGACCAACAATTACGAACTACAAAGAGTCCTCAAATATCAAAACAAAATGATTTGGGTAAATACAAACTGATTCAACACAAGCCCGAACACCCACATGTTCTATCCAAGTAAGTGTAGGTGGGTCTCGCACTTTGATGAGATGATCGAAAAGTAGAAATATATTATTATTTTTTGATCATTTAATAATAAAATTTATTTTGGTCATTGAACAATTACTAAATATCTTAATAATTGTTCGAGAACCAATAAGAGACTTACATTTGGAGAAACATGACCCATTTATTTTTAATAAAATAGGTCATTCAATCGAAATAGATTCCTTTTATTAATTATTGAACAACAAAATTTGTCCCATCTAGCAATCTAACATACCAAGTGAGTTACAAAGACTTGATAAATTGATTCTGGAGCCGATCTGAATCAGAAAATATATTATACACTTCATTGAAAGAATGACCACTAAACCAAGTCAATGTCTCTTGGAATCAATTAGAATCATAAACCCGTATATTTCCCCTCCCATCCCTAAAAGCATAGTTATTAAATTTGACCCGACTCAGTAGTTCAACAGGTAAATCCAATGAATTATCTTAAGACTGGATTTAGTTACTCCAATTAGGGGTGTTCATAGATCGGGTACTCGATCCATGAGTTAAAAAAAGTACCCAACCCTCACTGACCGGGTCAAAAAAATTTTGACCCTCTACCCGGTCCATATAAAGCGGGTATCTTCAAAAGAGGGTCGGATTGACTGGGTACCTGACTTTCACTAGTAACAAAATATAAAAATTTAAATAATCATAATTAAACAAGTTAATTTCACAATTAAATCAATAACAACTAAATCTAAGTTACAAAATACAACCCAATATTACATCCAACTAGCAACAAACTAAAAAGTAGCAACAGGACAATATCAACAATAATTAAATCGCAAAATACATTTTCAACAGAAGCGAGTGTGAGAAATGAGGATGCGAGAGAAAGGAAGGGAAGAGATGATTGAGGCGGAAAAGGAATGAAAGACAAGGAATTGAAAAAGAAGAGATAAGAGGTTACCAATAAACCAATTAAGTATTTACTTCTAATGAAATCTTATTAATCATATTTACAAAATTATCCTTAAAATGGACCGAGTCAGGTACCCGACGGGTCAGAGAAATGTGGTCAATCAAGAACTTGGTTAGGTTTGGTAAAATCTAGTGGATTTGTTTCTTTGAGTGAAAAAACAAATTGTAATTGCTAAATTTTGTCCCAAAGATATCTTAAAAGAAAGGAAAGATCTTACCATTTAACTATGTAAACTTTTGTTTATATATGTCTCTTTTTTATTTAATTACTCTCTAAACTGTACTCTATGTATTAATTCCGTTTAACTCTTCATGTAAAAAAATTATATAAATATTCATTAGTAACATATAAATTGGCAAATTTATTCATCTCTAGAACATCCTATTATATCATAAAATTCAAAATTATAAGAAAGAAATTAAATTTCTTTTTAGTGAACTTTTATTGAATATTAATTACCAACAAATTATCATATTATTTTTCAAAAGAACAACCACGTTCTTAATATCATTTTCCATTTTAAAAGTGACAAAAAATTAAAATAAATATTAAATATATTGCTATAATAAATAACTATCTAATTTAAATTAATAAAATAAGATATTATACATTTGATTGTAAAACTTCAGGTATCTATTTAAAACATAATAAAGCACCATCGTACCATTAAGAAACCACCGAAGAAATATTTAAAAAGTTGAATTCTTGTGTGTTTGTTATTATTATTATATGTCTAATAGTCAATATTTTTTAATTATGTACATACAATAATTTAAAATTAACTATTTTATTCTATTATATTAAATTTCTTTAAAGAAATGAATTATTTCAAATTCATTTGTACTTAAAAAATTTTAATGAAATATATTTTTATCAAATTTTCACCATATGTCCTATTGTATTAATAATTTATAGATCTTAGATATTGACAAAACAATATGTTTGAATAGTTAATTGTTAAACTAGTAATCCATTACTACACCACCCTCCTCTCCTCCTGTTCTTTTTCAGGCCTCAAAGATTCTTTACTTTTTCTTTTCCAGAAATTGTTCAAGCAATGCTTAATGGCCGTATCAATAAAGAGTAGCCGGATGCTGTAAAGCTTCGATCTTCGATCACCAATTAATCGTCGATAATTTAAATCGAAGGGAAAAAAAAAATTAAAAGTGCATAATTAATCTCCCTTCATGGGTGAATGATGATGTCTCGAAAAATAAACTAATGACTTCATGACAGCAACATTAAACAACCAACAAACAACCACAACACGTTACGCTATTATTATTTTAGAAACTACAGAAAATATATATATTAATATGCCATTCAATTATTGATTCCCCAGATGTCAGTGGAATTCAAAGTCCTCTAGGCAAGTTGTTCCTAGCTTACGTTTCTGGACATGTGTGCATTGCGTTGTCAATTCCTATTAATTTGATTGGCAAATGGGCCTCTTCTTGTTTAATTCTACGTTTCTCGAAAAAAAATAAAATATATTGCTAAATGGGTCCCTCTTTTGCATAAGAACAAATATTCATCTTCAATTAAATGCTCTGTGCCTAAATTTTGATATAATAGCATTCATTATTGTAGTTCCTATTCCAGCAAGAAGCAATCTTTAAAGAGATTCTGTTACTAGTTTATTTTTATGGTGGGAAGTCTTTTAGACTTTTGTATAACACTTTTTGAAAGTCAAAAGAATCGATTGTCTGAAGTTTTGAGATTATCATTTGTCCGTAGATTCCATCCACATTAAATGAAATAAATTTCTTAATTCATATTTATTTATATGATTTTAATTTATTAAAAATAAATTTTTTTAATACAATACAAACTTCTTTTTGATAATATAAATAATTAAAAAATTTATTTTATACATCATAAATTAAATTTATATAAAAATTTTCCAGCCAGTCATAAAATACCACTATACTATATATAAAACAAAGTACGAGGATACTGATGGGCGGCGAGACGAATAAAAGAGGCTACGTCCAGCCCTAAAATTCTTGCCGCGGGCTAATCTAGAAATTGCCGACTGCTTATTATATTACTACCGCTTTTGTTGAATCGAAACCTGCTTATACTTTTTTTACCTTAAAAAAAAAAAAAAAACAAAAGCGTTATTTAGATAATTATTATTTTTAAAATTTTTTTGTAAAAATATTATAGTAAATTTTTTAATGTGATATATATAAACTGTAAAAATAATTAAAAATATATATATAAAATAATTACAAAATATTATTGAATGAAAAATAAAAATTATTTTCTTTCAAAGTGCACCATCACACATGGATCCATCACTGTTTGCCTACGTCACAACGCGGATATTTTCCTATGACGTCATCAGAAATGTTTGCTAGTGTATAAATCTGCATAAGTGGACAAATTTTGCTGACCCAATTGTACCGCTAGTGATATTTGCGGCCTGTACGTATCAATTAAGATAACGTCATCCATCTAACGTCATCTGCTGCATCATATGATAATCCAACGGCGACGATATATTTCGAAGATGGAAAATACTTCACATAAATTTGATTTTTTGTCCTATTAATAAATATTACGATTAAAATTAAATCTTATAAAATTTTATTTATTTTAATTTATATCATAAAATTCATAATATTTAATTCATATTATAAAATTTATAAATATAATTAAAAATCAAATTTATCTAAATTTTTCCTTACAAAAATTCCAAAAAAAAAAGAATACTAATTGTGTAGACAAGTAGTTATTACTTGGCGGCAGACGAGGTACTACCTTCTAGGGATGTGTCGTCTCGTTAAATTTTTAATCAAATTGCGCGTACACAACTTGATTTGTAACGCTACGACATTAAATTACTTGTGTATAACCAAGTTTCTTCGAGTTCAAATTATTTAACAAGTGAATTTTGAATAAATATATATTTTATTTAATTATTTGTTAAATTTTTTGAATACATATTTTATTTTTAATTATTTTATTATATATAAAACTATTAAATAGTCAAACTACTCTTTTTTTTCATTTCACATTCGAATTTGTTTTATTAATTTTCGAACGATTTTAAATCGAACTGAGTTACATTAAAATTTTCAATTTCAAATTCAAATGTTATTTTTATAACTCGTTTAATCTTGAAATTAAATTCAAATCTCACAAAAAATTTTAAATTCAAATTCGACTACGATACTATTTATGTTCGATGCGGTTCATTTACACCCAATTTAATGAAATGCCACAACATAAATCTTACTCGCACAGCAAATTTGCAATAAAATTAACAAAATAACTCTCTATATAATAAGGAGAGAATTGGCACAAGAATATTTTGATGATTTCACATCAAATTTTGCTGTAGCAATAAGATTTCTGCAGTGGCATTATCATTAATATCTTACGCGTCTTTGTGATCCCCTCAAACGTAATCAAGTTTACTGTGCATGTGAAGGTATGGAAGGTGTTAAAAGCATAAATCTTACATTAATTAGTTAAAAGATTTTGAATTAATGAATAAATTTTTGAACCACTCTATTTATTATTAATTAATTTTAAAATAAAAGCCTATCTTATTTAACATGTTAGAGGGGTTGTTCAAGATGTTAAAGTAAAAATTCACGTGTCTTGAATTTTATTCAATCCCTTTCAACGGCCTTTCTTACATGTGCGAGAAGGGGTGTTCAAGATGAAGGAATGTTAAAGGTGTTAAAATATAAATTTCATATCAATTAATCAAAAGATCTAAACTTAATTAATAAGTTCTTGAAACAGCACATTTATCACCAATTAAATTTAAACAAGAAATTCATAATCTTTAACCCATATGATGGCTTTTTTAAGTTTTTGTTTTATAGCTAGCAGAGGTTCCATTCTCAGCATGTCAAGGAGGAATGAATGAAACAAACACTGTCCAACTCCGGCCGAAAAGTTGGACAAATTGATACAAAGAAACAAGCAGCAACAAACAGCGGCAACGGTTGCAGTGGGTAAATTGATCGGCTACTTTAGAGTAATAATTCTTTGTTAGTTACTTTACCGTATAAATGACTAAACGGTTATTATATAAATTATTCCACGCAAAAAAAAAAAAAAAAAAAAAAAAAAATTCTTCTGAAATTCATGTAATACGAAAAAAGTCTTTGTTATTAATTTTACGATATAAAATAAGTATTATACATAAATGTATCATGTCAAGCAATTACGGTATACAGTATTCCGGTGAACCAAGAGTATAGTATTAAGGAAGACCGTGCACAGTCAGAGACAGCTCATGCAAGAACCTTCAGATTGAAGGCTCACTACTACCCTCTTGCCTGCGAGAAGCACGCACGTGGCCGTCTTAAAGTACCAGTCAAGTAGTAAAATATAAAAACATCTCTGGTATTACATATATGGAGATTCGAAATTTTATAATGCTTTGAACGCACTTAATTTGTTTTTAATTTTCCTAATGAGTACTACGGAATATTGTTTTTGAAAATTAAATAATAATAAAATTTATTAATTTTTAATTATAATAATTATTATATCACTATATATTATAACGAATCATCAAAATTAACTTTCGAGTGACTTTTTTAGGTCATATACTACTAAGGGTGAAGGATGTTTAGTAGGGGCCATATTAATTTGGTAATTGTACCATGTATCCGTCTCATCCCACCTGAGACGTGACCTCAAAATTTTAATTACTACTACATTGTTAGTGCAAAGTCACATAAACAAGTAAAGTGTAAATATTTGATTATTAATATAATATATTATAATGAGATAAAATGTTTGCATGAACGTAAATGTGAAAAATGAAAGAAAGGGACTTTTGCTGACGATTTGCATCACTTCCATTATCATCTGACGGAGCAATATTAATAGTAGTATCAAGTAGTAATGCAGTATTTCTGAGAAAGAAAGAAAGAAAGATTGAGAAGAGTGATGGAGTTCTTACTTGAAAGATGAAGGGTTGGAAGGCCCATTCAGGCACATACTGTTCTAAGGGATAGCAGTGAAGGCGGAGATAATCTCTCCAATTGTGAACTGTCTCCTTTTGCACATTAAAACTTGTGGAAAGCCTCATGGTTTTGGATGGATCGTCAGAATACAACTTCAACTTCTCTTCAAGAGGGAGACTGAAGAAATCATTCGCCACCTTAACCATTTTCTCCACTACATCCTTGGATATTCCGTGATTTATTACCTATGCAAATCATGAGATGTGATGTAAATCTCTGCTACTGGTTTCTCGACCATAAATGAAATGCAAAATATCAGATATATATATATATATGGCTGAAAATGACTACATATGTAAAGTATTTACTAGTAATTTGTGAACCTGGAAAAAACCATAGTTCCGACAGCCATCGCGAATTTGTCCTAATATGAGGCTTCTATCTCCGCAACTCAGGTCAATTAGGGGGACATTTTTGCAATCGGAAACTTCAGAAAATCGAGGCCTTTCGGATTCTGGACGGACAAATGTACATAGCTCTGGGGGAGGGTCAAGTAATTGATTCCGCTGGAAATAAGTTTGGTTTCCATGGTAGAATGAATCTGAAGAAAACCGTAAACGTTTTGGACTTTGGAGTGCACTACTGCACCGCCCTCCAATTCTTTAGGCTTTAAGCTTCTTCCAGGAAACTGCTTGCTACTACCCCCGCCAATAAAATACTAGTATATGTAAGGCTCTCCTTGGGGGATTTGGGATAGTTTTCGTTGACTCAAAACTCAAAAGTCTTTGTTTGTTTATTTACATTTATTTATTTATTGATAACAGCCATTAAAAAAAAAAAAGGAACACCGTAAAAGAGATACAGTTCAAAGATCATCCTTTACCAACATGCAAAACTAGAGCTTGATAGGACAAGCTATCGAAGATAATTAAAGCAACACACCTATGATAAATTAATATGTATCAAACTTACGAAGTATGTAATAGATTCATTAAGTATAACTATGTAAATTATACTATAGTTCTCATTCAGTCCATTCATACTGGCTCGAAGACCTTCAAGGTTTAATCAGATGTTCGACCCAAACGACCTGATTGGTTGGTCTAAGACTCGGATCAAGAAAGAAAATAATAACCGAGACTTCGCTACATATTCTTATTCTAATCGATCCCAAACTTTACTCATCAGCAGTCTACGCAGGGAGCTTTCTCCATTATGCAGTACAATAATGGAGTAATGAAGTTGAAGTAGCATTAATTTAGCAAATTAGGAGCAATTATTGTGTTGGAAAAAAATGAAGGCGTTACTCCTGTCCGGATGCCTCCCTCAAGTGCATAACGTAGGGAAGGGGTTGGAAAGAATTAAAGGTCCACTTTTGTTTTGTAACGATGAGTCTTCCACTAAATGGGGCAGGGGTCAGGATTTTACTGTAGAGAAGTAATAATATTACAGATACATACGATAATTTTTAAAATTACATATCTTAACTATAATTTTTATAAAAGAATTTTTATTTTAATTTATGAGTGTCGATAAATCTTATAAAAAATAAATCTAACTTAAAATATAAGAATATAAAATAAATATTAAAAACTGTTCGTAAAATTACACCCTATGAGTTATTTATTTTCCTTCTACTTTATTCATCCTTTTCACTCATTATTATGGTATTGAAACTATGAAAGGTCATACATTTCTCTCATACTGCATAAACGTGACAATTGCCGAAATTTTCTAGACGTGTTGGTCGGGGTGAGAATCATTCATCTACAATAACTGGCCGACCTTGCCCACCAGCACATGTGGCTTGTTTCCTACGGTTCAAAGTAATTAGTCAGGTTAATAAACAAAATGCAAGAAATTCTTCAGGATTTCCTGGGACTCTTTGCAGGTTCTAACTTAGAATCAAAGCGAAGCTTAAACTGTTACCGGGTCCCTGTCCTTCGCATTACTAAATAATGGGATGACTTAATACACTTCTTTCTCCTTTCATTTTTGTACTGAAACTCACGCGTCTACTAAAATATAATACATTCATATATCCTTGTGAATCCAAATTTTTACGTACTACGAATTATAAAATATAATTATATTTCATTTTCATATTTATACGGCGTATTGCTATAAATCGTATATTATCGATTTTTTTCTTCTATTGCGTACCACTATAAATCACGTATTGTGCAACTCTGAGACAGCAATTATGTGACTCTTCTATGGCAATGGATTTAGATTCTCATAAGAGAGGTAAAGAATTCAACATTGTTTCTAGATCTTGTCACCCAAGAATATGATATACCCAAACCTTCCAAATCCTTTACCATATCATTGAACCTACAATACATCTTGTCAATGTTCTCATGAGGTTCCATTTTGAAGGATTCATATTTAGTCACAAGAAGTGACTTCTTTTGCTCTCTTATATCTTCACTTCCTTCATGATATTTCTTTCAATTTGTCCCATATCTCCTTGGCCGATATGCGACCTTTTACTTTAGAAAACTCATCTGCATCCAAAGCATTATACAAAATATTAATGGCTTTAGCATTTAAAGATAAATTTATTTTATCTTGTGCATTTAACTCATATCTAGTCTTAAGCCTTAATCTATGAGTATTTTCATCAAGAATATTTGCCTCAAAAGGACCTTCTAAAAAATATACCACAATTAGATATTAATAGATTGAACAAAAAATTTCATTCTATCCCTCCAAAAAATAAAATTAATTCCATTAAACAAGGGAGGTCTAGAAATAGAATGCCCCTCTAAAAACAAAGCATTATTGGTTGCCATGATTTTTATTCTAATGCAATTTAAGCAAAATAAAGAGATCAATGCTCTGATACCAATTGTTGGTCCCAAAGCAACCAAGAGGGGGGGTGAATTAGGTTGTATCTAAAATAAACCTTTTTATGTGCTTAATAGAAATTCAAACTTTATGCACCAAATAAAAACTTAAGCACAAATGAATACAATAGATATTCAACTATTTAAGTTTAAAGAACAAATAAGAATATTGAGATTAAGAGAATCAAACCAAACTCCCAAACTTCTCAAGCTTGGAGCTTACAACTGTAAAGAGCTTCTTACAAGGCAACTACCAAGTTCACAACTTGAAGTTTAACCACTAAAAGTCTCTTCAAAGTAGGTGAGACAATAACCTCTTGTACACAAATGAGGATCACTCTTGCTCACACTAATTTCCTTTAGTTGAGCCAAGAGTTTTACACTCACGACCTCCCTTTGTTACAATTGTTATCTCTCCACTATTACACTTGAAAAACTCTTACACTTCTAAGCTCTCTTTTCACAAAACTACCTACACTTTTACAACATTTGTACCCACTATTTCTCCCAAATAGCTCAAGTATTATTTGTAATCAATGTAGAAGTCTCTTCCTAATTAATTCAGACTTAGAGATATTTATAGTTGCCAAATATCTTATTCCAACAACTTCCCAACGGCTATTTTCTGTTTACTGGAAAACTAGCCGTTGGACCTTTCGGACGGCCGATGCAGCAAGTGTGCATCCGAACGAACTAGCCGTTGGACCTTTCGAACGTCGGCTGCTAAACCCAGCGTCCGACGCTGCGTCCGTTCTCTGAGGATAATCGTTCGGACGTCCGAGGATGCGTCCGAACATGCGTCCGATCGAAGCAAAGTCTTTTGTAAATATGATCGGACGCTGTTCTTCGTCCGAGACTTGCTTCAAATTCTTTGTGTCGGACGATTACCATTGTCCAAAGCTCTGTCTTTCAAACAATCATTTGTATCCATGGAGTCTTCTGGTTGTTTTGTTCGGACAATCATTTTCGTCCGAACCTACATGTTTTTCTGCACACTTATTTTCAAACTATTAGTGTGATTTGGTCATCATCAAAACATGATTAATATAACTGGGGTTCAACAATCTCCCCCTTTTTGATGATGACAAATCAATTGGACAATTTCAAAAATAACCAAAAAATATGAAGCATAAGTTAAGAAGTTTTGTCCAATATTTTCTCCCCCTTTTGACATCATTAAAGCATAAAAAATATAATACAATTTAAGCTCCCCCTAAGGTTTGTTCTCCCCCTTGAAAGGTGAATATAATTCAATATGAGTACATGGAGAATATGTCAAGTTATACAATCTATGATGTAAATTTTTGTTAGAAATACAGAGATATGAGGGAATTCATGCAAAGAATTAGGATCAAAACAATTTTCGCTCATTGCTCACCAAAAACATCATCAAAACAATGAAGCATGTGTGATGCAATTTTTGCAAAATAATCCAAAAAAATTTTTGAATGCTCCCCCTTTCTTTTACAAGTTGTGACTTATTATAGACAAAAAATTGGGGATACATATTTCCTAACATTATAAATAAATTCAAACACAACATAGTTCAACTTGATAAATGAAAGCACACAAAATTTTAGATGTTACCCATTTCAATATCATCTTAACTCATATGCCTTGAACACCCTTCATAGATAATTTATCTTGAATTCCTTGGTGCTTTCCAAGTATACCTACATACAAAGTTAAGCAACAACTTTTGTTACCCAAACTTTCTTGGGTCCATATTGGATTAGTAACATGCTTAATCACCCAAATAGAATTTATTCCTAATTTTTCATTTCTTTTAACATAACAATTTCTCTTTATATGGCCATGTAGATGTGTATAATCACAAATAATATTCTTATTGCCATAAAAGGAAGATTTAGATTTAACAAAGCACAAATCATTTTTTCTAAAGGTGATAAAATTTTTGTTCAAAAATATTTTCTTTCTTCTTTTTCAAAATATCATCAAGATCATCTAATCTCTTCTTCAATGAAACTTGTCTCTTCCATGATCTTGTGTTTTTCCAACAAATTTTTCTTTCAAAACATCATTTTCTTTTGTCAAGTAATTATTTTCATGCACAAGTTTTGAGTTGGTACTTAATAAAGTATTAACTTTAATTTTTAACTCTTTGTTCTTAGCATATGATTCTTTCAAACATTCATACATATTAAAAATAAATGATTCAACATCATCATCTTTATCACATGAATCATCACAAGAATCATAACTAGAGGATTACCTCATTATTGCCAAGTGCCATAAAAGCCATTTGAGTTTCCTCATATTCTTTTTCAACCTCTCCATCCGAATTGCAATCATCCCAAGTAATTTTGAAGTTGTTGAATTGAGGATTCCTTGAGTCTTTTCTCCTTTTTGATGAAACTTTAAGCGCTGTGCTTCTTTTTTCTTTTGCCTCCTCATTTTGTACCTTGTATTTCAACTTCAATTCAAAGGAGGTTAGAGAATTGATCAATGAATCAATAGGCAGAGAATTTAAATTTTTAGACTCTTCTATGGCAATGGATTTAGGTTCCCATTCCTTAGGTAAAGCATTCAAAAATTTTCTATTCTTTTCACCCAAGGAATATTCTTTACCCAAACCTTCCAAATCCTTTACCATATTATTGAACCTACAATACATCTTGTCAATGTTCTCATGAGGTTCCATTTTGAAGGATTCATATTTAGCCACAAGAAGTGACTTCTTTTGCTCTCTTATATGTTCACTTCCTTCATGGAGTTTCTTTCAATTTGTATAACATCTTTTTGGCGATATGCAACCTTTACTTTAGAAAACTCATCTCGCATCCAAAGCATTTATCTTTAAATATATAA
Organism: Cinchona pubescens; assembly: GCA_025175665.1. Lineage (NCBI taxonomy): Eukaryota > Viridiplantae > Streptophyta > Magnoliopsida > Gentianales > Rubiaceae > Cinchona > Cinchona pubescens. Next base: position 528,125 of record JANKKI010000014.1, read on the forward strand.
ATCCATTAATATTTAAAGTATCTAGTGTGAGCAAGAGCTGTCTCTTATACACAAGCTTATCTAGTCTAAGAGACAGATGTAATCTTTATGAGTATTTGCACTCAAAAATATTTGACGTTTACGGTTTTCATTAGAATAGCAAGACCATGGAAACCAATAATGAACAAAATTTCATTCTATCCCTCCAAAAAATAAAATTAATTCCATTAAACAAGGGAGGTCTAGAAATAGAATGCCCCTCTAAAAACAAAGCATTATTGGTTGCCATGATCTTTATTCTAATGCAATTTAAGCAAAATAAAGAGACCAATGCTCTGATACCAATTGTTGGTCCCAAAGCAACCTAAGAGGGGGGGTGAATTAGGTTGTATCTAAAACAAACCTTTTTATGTGCTTAATAGAAATTCAAACTTTATGCACCAAATAAAAACTTAAGTGCACAAATGAATACAATAGATATTCAACTATTTAAGCTTAAAGAACAAATAAGAATATTGAGATTAAGAGAATCAAACCAAACTCCCAAACTTCTCAAGCTTGGAGCTTACAACTGTAAAGAGCTTCTTACAAAGCAACTACCAAGTTCACAACTTGAAGTTTAACCACTAAAAGTCTCTTCAAAGTAGGGGAGACAATAACCTCTTGTACACAAATGAGGATCACTCTTGCTCACACTAATTCCCTTTAGTTGAGTCAAGAGTTTTACAACAACAAGGTTATAAAGATTGAACTCCTGTTCTTTTATTAGAAATTGGTGTTGAGGATCTGCAGCATATCAAATATTCTTGCAAATGTCTTAGCATTAGGGTGTCAATTGAGACTTGTAAGCCAAACTTTGCAAAGTCTAAACTCGACTCACAAATTTATATGAGACTCAAGTCTTAATCGAATCGCCCAACCTCACAAATGTGAAATCTATACTCGACTGACGAAATTATTTCGAATTTCGAGTTTAATCGAGTTGGTTCAAACTTATCTAATAAAAAGTTTAATTGTTTATTTGTTAAAATTTTGTTTCTTACACCTGGTCAACATAAATGGATTAGTATACACTACATATGTCAGTAGACAATTATTAACTATATCATTGAATCACAATATTTCAACTATAAATTGACTAATGATTTTGAGTTATTATTTTTAGTTACCCAAATTTAGTTAAGTTAATAGAATATTTGATTCATTAACTATTATCCACATAAAATTAAATAATAGCATTTAATATAGGACAAAATCAGTATATGTGTCTGTGTGTGTATATATATATATATATATATATATATATATTAGGGTTGAATCTAATAAAATCCAAATTCTATTCACAATTTAATTAAATCTAATATTTATGACCAAATTTAATCCAACCCACTTTAATGTAAGGTCGACTTTTTATTTGTCGGGCCAGACGAGCCGAGTTCAGACGAACCCGACCCCATTAACAGTGCCTACTTAACATGTAAGAGTCCAAAGTTAAAATAAATGCTGGGGATGGCTCGACCCATTAACAATCCTACATAGCATATAAGAGTCCAAAGTTAAAATAAGTGTCTGATTGTGGGTAGTTTGAGTCTTCTCCAAGTTGCACACTCCACCAATTCCTTAGAAATTAATTCTTTTATTTTTTGTTTTTTTTTTTGACGGTAGGAATTATATATATATATATAACCAAAAAGGGTGTTTGTGAGAAACAATTAGAGGATGACAAATGGTAAGATAAAAATACTATAAATCTAGGTAAATAATGAGGGTAAAAGAAAAATAATTTAATTTACTAACCATGAAAATTCAAATTACTTACCTAAATCTTTTCTTTAACTAATTTTATTTATTCAAAATGGTTATGATTTATAAGACTTATACCTCTTATAATTATTAATATTTATATGACAACTTAAAATGATGCTATTTATAATAACATGTAAAAATATGTATTTTTGAATTTAAAAATCTTTCTTAGACTTATAATATGTAAAGAGCTATGACAAATAACTTTTATTAAATACGAATAGATTTAGCCTAATTATGTTTTAGTAATATCATCCTTAAATCTTATTACATTCAAGAAGGAATAATTTTATCAAAAACTTAATAATATACTATATTCAAAAAGATAACAAAGTTTTAAAATCATTATTCTTTCCGTACTTTCATTGTCATTTTTAAATGACGATGTAATTATATTACATTTAAAAGTAACTTTAATACTCTGTCTTCTCCATTTACAAGTATAAAAAGATAACAAAATTTTAAAATCATTATGTAATGCATACTTTCAATGTCATTTTTAAATGACGATGTAATTATATTACATTTAAAAGTAACTTTAATAGTTCGTCTTCTCCAATTACAGGTATGCTTTTGATTGCTATAAGTATTCTTTTCATTTTCTGATCAAGAAAATAACTCCTACTTTCTTTTTATTATGTGATATTTATAAATTATTTTGAGAAACCACGTAGTGTATTTTAAAAAGATTATTCTATGAATAATTAATCCCGTAAGTAGCACAGGTTGAATACTGATTATAGTAGATAAAATACTAAAGCAAAGTTCCCTACTTTGTGAGAAGTTACGGAAAAATATTTCAGGTAACATTATTTTTAGTTTTTCTTTTTCATTTTATTTTCTGACGATCGTTAACAAACTATAGATTTTGATATCTTAATTTCTTTTTGGGACTATTAATGTGTACACTATTAAGTTCATTTATTTCCAAATTATTACTATCATATATATTTAATTTTCAAAACATAATTACGTTTTAAATTAATTTCAATAATTCTTTATAGGAAAGAAGCATAAAGATTTTAATAAAATTTAATAATAATGGTCCTAAATCATGTTCTTTGTTTTAATTTTTGGCATTGTAAATTTTTTTTGGTATTGTTACTTAGTTTTATTTGATTTAATTACTAACAGTTTTAGACTATCATTATTATTTCACTAAAATCATTTTTTATAAAAATAATGCTACACAGATATATAAACTTTTAAAATAAAATAGTGTATATGTATATAAATATTTATTATCTTTCCTAGCGTAGCACATGTTTTCAAATTATTATATTAAAATATTAAAAGTTTAATATTCATCTTCCTTTATGTTTAAAAAATTACTATAATAAACTACGTTACTAACTCGATACTTTTGAATTTATCTTCAGATTATCAAGTAATCTTTAAATAAGAAAAATTGATTGATACACATTACTTAAGTACTTCATTATTATAACACCAAATAATCATTTATTAGCAAAAATAATTAGAAAAATGTATGATAATATCAATTTAACTTATAAAAATAGCAATATATTTTTAATCTCAATAATCACATTTTGTAAAAGTACCACAATTCATTAAAATGAATAAAAAATGTATACATTTTAGAAAAAAATTACAAAACTTAAATTTTAGTGAAATCATTCAATAAGATTAGATGATTATACTAATTATAGGAGGTAACAAACTTAAGAATATCAATTGAATAACTTACTAAAATTTAATTAATTATCCAATCGAAGTATTCTGATTGAAATTCAAAAAATGATAAGAAAAACTCATTTCTACTTGTGTACATATGGATAAATAAAATGAGAAATAATATGCAACTTTTAGTTTACTTATTTATATTAACACTAGTAGATATCATGAAAATCAATTATTACTTATATTATCTATATAATTAAAAATAAATAAATATTGTAAAAAATTCATAATATCTACATTTATTATAAATATTGTTAATTTTGAATTTTTTTTATTTGATTTAATTGTTAAAAATTACACACCATCATCATAATTTTACTAATATTATTTTATTTTATAAGTTAAATATATTTACATAAACAAGTTTTACTGCTAGTTATTATTGTGTAACAAAAGCATAAGTAACATCTGTATGGCCTTAGACTTCAAACCATAGATTGCGAAATACTCAAATCTTTGGGCCTCCTTCATGACAAAACAATTGAGGACGAAAGCTAACAAACGTTAAATGAACCAAAAAGAGTCCAAAACGACTGTCCAGAGTCCATACATGAATTCGTTCAATTACTGTTCTTAAACCAACTGAATATGAAGGAGTGAAGGGTTAGCGCCACCGTCTTCAAACGATAGTTAAGACGATGAGATAATGAATGATGTGTGAGAAAGAATCACAATTAATCGCTCAAATATATGCATGCGGAGAATTAACCTACCATTGTTAAAAAAATTTCATATTTTTGATGGCGACGGAGATCTCCCTGAAACTTTCATTACCCAAAAAAATTAAAAAAAAGTCAGTCAACAACTACCATTCAAGGATAGCAGCGGTACCTAGTGCCCAGACGAGGTAGGTATTATTTAAGATTTATGATGGTTTCATATTTTAATATTTATTAAATAATTAATCGGAAAAATTCATTTGAATTAAATAATTCATTCTACTAAAAAAAAAAAGTCATATTTGTCTCATATCAATTTTTGAGCGACCAATAATTAACCAAAATAAATATTTATTCTAGTTTGTATACACACTCTAGATGTGTATAATCTTTTTAACAAAATTATTCAGTATATATTTTAAAAATTTATACACTATAATATTATATATTTTAAAAATTTATATTGTGTAAATCTTTAAAATCGACCAACAGGATAATTTGGTAAAATTTCTACTTAAAAATTAATTAAAAAAATTCCCATTTAAACAATACATCGTCCCCTTACGGAGCACCGATCCGAATAGTTCCTTCATTAATCATTACATAATTACTAAAATATCACCAAATTATTATCCAATAATCCATGACAGCCTCTCTTGCTCAGAGTTGGAGTAGAAGTAGGAGGTCCCAGCAACCAGAATTGACCATGAAAAATTAACTCCCCAATCAACCATTCTGAAAAATCTCAAGGAATTCCACCGAACCAATTTTGGAAAAAACAAAGAAATGGATAATTCGTCGGCTCATGAACCACCCAATCTCCGATCCGAAAACTCTGTTTCCTATGATGCTATCCCTACCCAATTTACGCCATGGCGGTTTCTTCCTCCACCCACCGCCGTCGCAGCCATATCGCCGTCGGAAGCTTCATCGAGGATCTCAGCAATCGGGTCGACATCATCTCCTTCGACGAAGAAACCTTCTCTCTCAAAGCCATCCCCACCCTCTCCTTCGAGCACCCTTATCCACCTACTAAACTAATGTTCAACCCCAACTCCGCCAGCGAGCTCCTCGCCTCCTCCGGCGACTACCTTCGCCTCTGGGAAGTGAGGGACTCCTCCATCGAACCCCTCTCCACTCTCAACAACAGCAAGACCAGTGAATTCTGCGCCCCACTGACTTCCTTCGACTGGAGCGAGGTGGAGCCCCGGAGAATTGGAACCTCCAGCATCGACACCACTTGCACAATTTGGGATATCGAAAAGGGGGTTGTGGAAACCCAATTAATCGCTCATGATAAGGAAGTCTACGATATTGCTTGGGGAGAAGCTGGGATTTTTGCATCGGTTTCTGCTCAAGCAGATGGGTCTGTCAGAATTTTCGATTTGAGGGACAAAGAGCACTCTACTATCATATACGAGAGTCCGCAGCCGGATACTCCTTTATTGAGATTAGCTTGGAACAAGCAGGACTTGAGGTATATGGCTACCATTTTGATGGACAGCAATAAAGTTGTGATCTTGGATATAAGGTCGCCAACAATGCCTGTGGCGGAGTTGGAGAGGCATCAAGCGAGTGTCAATGCAATTGCCTGGGCTCCCCAGAGTAGTAGGCACATTTGTTCTGCTGGGGATGATGGCCAGGCGCTTATTTGGGAGTTGCCTACTGTTGCCGGCCCAAATGGGATTGACCCTACGTCAATGTACTTGGCTGGAGCTGAGGTTAACCAACTCCAGTGGTCTGCTGCTCTGCGTGACTGGATTGCTATTGCATTTTCCAATAAGTTGCAGATGCTCAGAGTTTGAGATAACCGGGAAATTATGATTAGTTAAGAGCTCGTTATGCGTATTAGTGCTTATTGTATATTTACAGTATAATGTTGCTGTTCGTTCAAACTTTTGTATCGTATATGCTATGCCAGAATCCCACGGGCTGTTCAATTGTTAGAAGTTTGTTGTTCCGTTCGTTTTAATTCTTCTCTTGGCACTTCCCTTTATATGTGTCTATATTGTCTGCTTTGATGTGCATTAGTATGCCCTTCAACTGCATAGCTTTGATTCTGAATGCGTTTAACTTATTTATGGAGCATTGGACAAAATGGTTCCTGATGTTGCAGCACAATCAATAAGTTGTATGGGTTTATGTGTTTGAATTCCTTATTTTTGCTTATAAACACATTTGCTGCATCCGATATTACAATGTGTTGTTTTAAACGCATTTTCTTAGTTCTCTCTCTTTATAAATTTCTTTTTCTTTCTGGTATTTCTTTTGTGTTTCAGCCTTTCATTACCATGTCAATGAATTGTCAGCTTCAATTTGAGAACTATGATATTTTCAAATCAGAGTTCTTTTTTTTTTTTTTTCATCTTTTTTGAAAGAGCAAATCAAGTTCTTGATTTTACATTTAATTGCCTTCACCTTACACCTGTGTATAAGATATAATTCCTATTGTAGTTTCCTGATGGGTAAAAATTTAACGTTTATGAAAGTGGATTCTTAGAATGAACCAGTGAGGCACTACTGTAGCATCTTACATTCTTGGAGAACGTTGTTGCTGAAACATGATATATGATGGGCATTTCCTCAAAAACTTTGCCTAAGAAACTTTTGTGCTTGAGATGTTGTCGTCTGAATTCTGATTGCCTGTTGTTTGTCCGTAGTATTTTGGTGCTCAAGAACCTTGAAGCAGAAAAGAGAAATTAAACGAGTTTAAAAGGAAAAAAAAAAAAAAAAAATCCTTTCTGGTCTCATTTGTCTGCAGCAAATTAAGCTAGCACATTAATCGACAATGTAAATAGGACAAATCATGTGTACCCGCAGTTTTGGTTAACTTATTTGTAAGCAGATGAACCTGCATGTTTAATATCAGTCTTTGCCAGTGCATACCTTTGTACATGATATTTGAGCAACTGTGTGATCACATCAGGAGAGATTGCAGTATTTGCTGTCATTTGTTAATCTAGTTTTGCTTAAACAAAGAAGTTGATTGCAATCAGCAACATTCAAAATTAAACACTTCCTTCTCGTTACCTACACTTCCTTTATACAAAATGTGTTGGTTTTCTTTTAGTTCATCATGTGAATGGTTTGGAGTTTTTTATTTTTTACTTTTATTTTTTTCTTTCTTTTTGGTAAAATGAATGGTTGTGAGTGACTGTGCAACTTTTCTTGTAGTTGATCATGTTTCACAATTCACATGATCTGTTTACATTTTATTCAACGACATAACATTCACGGACAAGTGCTTTACTTTGGAACTTACCTTGACAAAAAAAAATTTGACAAAGGATATATCAGAAACACTTGAGCAGCATGAAGCCAACACACTGCATTTTGTAGTCCGTGCATTGATCATCGCTCATACAGTCGAGAGCAACACTCACAGTACATTGATCAGAGATATACGAACGTGTATATTGAAAACTTGGCTCATTGATTAAAAAATTGTCAAATGTGATAAATTTATTAAAACGGGAAGAGTATTACTTTTGGAGACGAGTAATTCTTGAAACAGCAATTAAAAAACTAGGTGTGGCAAATTTCGGCTATAATCTCGCAGAATTCAAATTCTTAATCCTAGCCTTGTTATGTGTGAAAATTATTTTGTTACTCGCGAAGTGAGTATTACAAGTCGTTGATGATTGAAGAGTAACGGAACTCATTAGCTTTTCAGTAGACCCACTCTGTATTGTAGAATAAGTGACCGAGACGTAGTCGTTATGCCTTTGGTATTACTATTTCCTACTCTAATTTGGAGTAGCCTTGTAAATAGGTGGCATTTAGGTCGGATTTAAGTAGATTCAAGCCTAAATTTGATTAGTATATTCAGATTCGAATTTGGATTCAAAGTTCTCTTGAGTTTACCAAAGTAAATCTAAATCTGAATCCGTTGGATTTTATTGGAATCGAATTCAGATCTGGATCTTATAATATTTTTTAGCGTCTATATAAAATTTTGTAATTTATAGATTTTTTTTTTTTTTTTGTAATTATAAAAAATGTTTATTTCAAACTAGATACATTTATGCATGAGTTTTACAATATAATATAATTTACATTGACAATTTACATGTATATGTCTATGTACATATAGAATAACAATAAGGGTTCATTTGTTTAGATGAAAGGAAAACATTTTATATGAAAAAATCCATTTTTTATATAATTTTTCGATATTTGGTTGACAAAAAGAAAATATTTTGAAATATAAATCTGTAAGGTTTTTTATCCTTAATTTTATGAATACGAGTTGAAAAAAAAAATTATAACAATTGTAATGAATACTTTACAGGTGATTGTGGTCATTGAAATTTTGATTTTATCTAAAGTTAAATCATAATATAATGTAATAATAAAATAAGCATAATAATAATTATGTTATTGTAGAGAAAAACAAATGGATAACAATTGAAACAAAAATAAATTTAGTAAGTAAACTTATAAAAGTAAATATTTGAAATTTAATATCATTCTTGAATTATTTAAAAAATAATTTACACTAAAAAATTTTACAAATTATTTTCAGCTAGGAAAAGAAAATTGGAAAATATGTTATGCCGAATCCATTGTTTCTTGCCAAGATGTGTTTCTGAAACATATTTTTTTGAACAAAGTTTCTGAAAAATATTTGCACCCAACAAAATTGACCCTAATTTTATATAATTTTATTATATATTAAATATTTTAATTATATTCCTAGAACTGTTTGTGGTATGGAGCTAAAGCATGTAATTGAGTCACTTTAAAATACAAAAACAAAAACACTGCAATGGCCACTGGACTAAACCTAACCTAACCTATTTACAGGCCTGACTTGGTCCATTTGGAGTATGTTAAATGTATGGTGTTTGCTTGACCATTGGATGGCGTGGGGCCCTAAAACGATACCAGCAGACACGAAGGTTTTATACTCCTTTGTTCTGTCTATCACCCTCTCCCCATCTTCTATCGCCATCCTCACTCTCCTCCGGCCCCCTTTATTTTAGATCTATACTAGTTCATAAATATTACAGCTCTTTCCATATATTAATTTACAGAATACGCAATAGCGGTATTAACAAAAGGATGAGTAGGAAAAGACCAAGTTGAGGTATTCAGCTAATTTGGCCATGGTGGTGCTCTCGCCGTCGGGAATGATGAGGGAGGTGACATTGTGGAGCTGTTCCGGATTCTTTATCTCTATCACTTTCATTCCCAATTGTTTAAGAGCTGTCCAAATCACCAAAATCGCATTTGGTGATAAAATAAAAGCATAGAAATAATGGACGGAAGAAGAAGAATTTTTACCTGCAATGTGTTTGTTAAAAGATCCCTGTAAAACTAGGACGTCTACAGCCATTGTTTTGTTTGTCTAGCAAGAATAGGAAAGTGTACCGGGAGTGGGCGGCATGTATGAAAGTAGGAGACAGGGAGGCGTGTTCAAATATGCTTCACTTGTGAGGATGAGAAGAAACGAATGAACCGCATGCAAATAGGTAAGGAGGATGCGGTGGGAAAGGGAGGTGGAGATGTGATGTTTGTGGAGATGGCTGTGAAGTTAGAGACGGAGAAGTGGTGGGTGGAGGTAGAGGTATGTTAGAGATAGAGAATTTTTATTTTTTAGAATTTTTTTTCTTAATTTTTTAACTTTTTTTTTATAAAAAATTTAAGAATAACAAACAGATTTTTAAAAATTAAACAGCCCATCTAAATTTTCTTTTTGTTCCAGCTCTTATCGGTCAAAATTGGAGGCTATGGAAGCTTTGAGTTGTGTCACTGTTTAGGATCATTTTGATACAAAGAAAAAAATTATAGGATTAAAGTGGTATAAATTAAAATTTAAGGACCAAATATATTTTATAACAAAAAAAAAATTAGAGACCATTTTGGTTTTCTTTGATAAGATTAGAATTTGGAAGTAGACACTACCAACTTTTAATGACAGAATTGGACGATGAGAACTTTTAGCAGTTTTAGGACTTTTCCTTCACCTTTAGCCACTCAAATCATTCATTAACAATTGGGAAATGAAATTTCCTTGAATGTCCTCCCCAGTAATGCAATTGCGACCAAGTTCTATATCCAGAAAAACAGACAAATACTTACGCGGTCTGTATGTAAATTTTGTGGTTACTAAAATTGTTGCATAAACTGTGTGATATTAAATGGCATTATTTTTGTAAAATGTATACTGATATTATATGATATTACATAATTTATATAATCTTTTTAATAATTACAAGATCTATGAATTAATTCGTAAACTAAAACTACTTAAATATTTTTTTTAAAAAAAACACCTAAGTTTCATATTACAACACAAAGTATTAACAAAGAAAAAAAATAGTTTTAAACTTTATAAAGATTTTTTTTTTTTTTTTTTTAAAAAAAAAAAGAAAGGAAGAAATGCGCTATTGGCTCAGTCTTACTTGACAGATTCACCGATGGTTTGGTCAAAGTATGACGCTTTTTTCTTCCTATTTGACATTAAAATAAATATGATATTATTCTTTATTGATCAAATTGGTGGACTTAAAAGCATTAAGCGTATTATTTACTTGGGGAGATTAATTCGTCCTCTGCTAAATCATGTCAATCGTTGTCTTTGATCAGGCACCGAAGGATGAAGAAATGAGAGGATTCTCACACATTTAGATGTGTAATACTATTTAAAAAGTTGAAATTTTGTTTTGCTGGGACCATCATTATGCCATATTTTGCAATTTCCCTACAACAAAGTTGAGCATAAAATCAAAGGGACAAAATCATTCATTCGTCGGGGTTGAAAACTTTGGATTAGCATTATTCATTACGTAATCTACATGAATTTATCATCTTGGCTTTGAAATGTGAGTAATCTAGCTTCTCTTAAAACTATATTTTATCCCCTTCCTCCCCTCCCCTCCCCACATCTAGATGTGTAAAGTAAGATCCCTTCCACTAGTTCAAGTTTTTTCATGTATGATCATGACGAGGGAGATGATCAATGGTTTATTAATAAGTTAGCACTAAGTGATCGATGATACATAAATTATCTCTCTAATAAGATAAATTCGCATATAATAGGTTCATTAAAAGTAATTATGTAATTTAATTTAAATATTAAAATTAAATTAAATCTATATACTCATACCGATCAGATAACTTACAAGATGTAATTAGGTTGAAAAAACTTGAATCAATCTATTTTAGATTGTAAAAATAAGATATTCAAATTATAATAGGATCAACTATCGGGTCAAAAAACTGCATATAAAAGAATGCTATTTTTATAAAATTATAATCTTGAAGGCCACATGTATCTCCAACCCCCGAGCTTTAACAACCACATGGGGTTCCTCATTTCCATGATGGTAATGATTTCAAAATACTGCTCATTACCACAAAACTTGCAAGACCATTTTAGCATTCTAAAACAACTCTTTATGGTGCTCTTTTATCGTCTCTTGCGAGTAGTCTAGGTCAAACAAAATTCTGAAGACAGTCATGGCTTAGAAGAGTATGACATCCGGCCATCTCCTTCATTGGTATCACTTCCAGACGTCGACCTCCAGAGGCAAAGAGGAGAGGAACTCTCGGTTGATGCGTATAGTTGTCCTTGGGAGAGAAGAACGTCGACCCACAATAATAATAATAACTATGAAGAAGAAGAAGAAGATGATGATGATGATCGGAGCTGCGCGGTGTGTTTAGAGAATTATTACATGGAGGCAAGAAGTGATGATGAGAAGGTGCTGATCAGACGACTCCAGAATTGCCGTCATGTGTTTCATAAGGAGTGCCTTGATGGTTGGGTCAAGAGGGGCCACGCCACGTGTCCGGTTTGCAGAGCCAAACTGTTGGCGGATCAGAGTCCTCAGGGGGAGGAGGAGGAATGGCCTAAACCTGGAGATGATCCATGGAGGTTGGAAAGGATGATGTATTTGTTTGGCGAGGACGTTTTATTTTGATAATAATATATACAGGAGAAGATGGGTTGGATTGCGTTCATGTCTCAGCTCTTAAAACCATACATAGCAAGCGCCGTTGGTTGGCCTGTGGGTTGAAAATGGAGATGGATAGATATGGTAGCACAAACACATCTGTACAACACACAAATTAAGAGGTGGAAAGTTTCAGTTTTCTTGTGATTCAACCCTTAAAACCAACCCATTTTGTGATTAAATTCTCAATCGGAATTAGTAGTAATTTTATTTCTATTTTCTGTCGTACGTCTTTTTAACAGGAAAATTGGAATATCTACGGTAAAATTTTCCGCCTTTTGAACAAATTACAAACTCCTCCAAATACTTATATATCATTGGATTGACCTTCTCATTCGATAAAATAAAAATAATTGATTTATGGAGTGACAAAAATCTCAGGGTTCAGGAATAATGAAGGTTGAATCTTGCCAATACCAAACTCTGCATATAATAATTGCAGTGGGGTATTTTTTTATTTTTTATTTTCTTAATTTACTAGTTTTTAGTAGACACCGTGAAACTGATTAAGAGACTAGTAAATTATCATATCTATCTGATACTACAAAATTAACGTCGTTTCCCATCATTGCTATATACAACGACTTATCTATACACAATGCAGTCGAGTTGAGGTAGCAAATTTAATTACGTAGTAATTTGTATCTTCCAATTCCGTAAAATCGTCTCTCTCATTAATTCCATGGGGTTGCTCAACGGTGTCCAAAACCACTTTGCCATTCTAAAATACTACCTTTATAAGGTGTTGTTTTCTCATCTCTTCCTCGTCTGCAATCATCAAAAGAAACAAAATCCCGCCGACAGCCGCCCTTTTGATCAAGAGCAATTAGAACATGATCATTCATTAATTCCATTTCCAGTTCCAGTCCAGTCGTCGATAACTGCCGCCGCAATCGAGAAGAAACTACCAGTTAATGAATATAAGCGGGTTGTAATTCAAAGGTTGAAGAAGAATGAAAATCACGATGAAGATGGTGAAGAGGATCCGCGTGTGCGCAATTTGTTTGGACAATTTGGAAGCAAATCACGAGGTCAGAGAGCTCCACAATTGCCGTCACGTGTACCATAAACAATGCCTTGATGGTTGGGTTGAGACTGGCCACGTAAGTTGTCCCTTTTGCAGAGCCAAATTGTGGGCGGCGGAGGATCCCACGGAGAAACAGCGGGATCCATGGAGGTCGGAAAGAATGATGTACTTGTTTGGCGAGGATGTTTTGTTTTGATCATGCAATGCACTCATTAATTCATCATGTGTACTAGCAAATTAATTAGCAATTATTGGTTTGAATTCTTGATCAAAATATATGGACATCTCAAATTAATTTAATATGCAATCATATCCCTTTTGCTGGATTTTTTTTTCTGAATCTGTTGTCCGTTTCTGATCTTCGCCGAAACAGAGGATGGATCATGGAATATGTATGTACCAATACTATTCTCTCGAGATTTGAGATTAATTTTGTGCTTTTTTGCCTGTGAATTTCCAATTTCATGTCAAAGCTATGGCCGATCTATTGTTGGAATACTAGAAACAAAATGAAAATACATGCAAAGGGGATCTGCGGCAATAAAGCATTCATTCTGGACAAATCGCTAAATCAGTCGTTCATAAGCTTGAGAATAAAACAAGTTAAGTAGTAATATTCAATTTGTTTGCAACAAATCAACTAATATGTTACAAAAAACGAAATCTGATCAATTATTTATTTAAAATTAAAGATTACAGCATACAATAACTATTTGTCGCCTAAGCATTAATTTTAGCAAATACTTATAAATTTATAATCTTTCTTAAATTATTTTCTTTTACTAGTAGTTTGTATGAACTAAGAAAGTGGTCTGCAGTCTCATCTCTTCTTAGACAAAATAATACTTATGTCGAGCTCATGTGACTGTTTACGTACTTGGAATGAATAAATACAAATGGACGTACTATATATAATTAATTGGTTTTCATAGCGCTAATTAATTGTGTAAGCCATGTCAAATTAGTGAATCAGATAACAAAAACTAAATATTTATTTGTGAACTTGATATAATCTCTCTTATTTATTATTCATCTTTCCCCTCCTCCTATAGGGACAATTACTTTACGACTCCAATTTTGTATTGTTGACTCTCCTAATTTCGTTTTCGTCTAGAAGACTAGAACCCATTAAAAGCACAATTGGAAAGTATGGTGAATGCCAACGACTTTGCTAGCCAAATCAGGGCCCAGTTAGCAAAGCTATTGAGTCGAGGCTGATGGCAATTGAAATGCTACTAGTATTATTATTCAATCTTATGTAATAAAAGCAATTATTGGGCCAGCAGCCCTCTATATGTCAAGCTTTAACGCATTTGTCGGAGAAAGAAATTTTGTCTGAGAAACAAGATTCCGCTTTCGCAATGGATGGGTTTCGCTTTCTTGAACGGGCTACTGTGAGAAAACTTGTATCTATTTCGCAAGTAAATTGTGTACCTTCCACAAATAATTAATTAATGTATCGGTCAAGGGCATAAATCTAGTATAGTAATATAAAACTGACAAAGGATCCTAAGATCCAACATTTTCATCTACCATCACAATACAACAACGTTGATGAAAAATATTTAAATAAATCTAATTTTATAGTGAGAATAGTTAAATCTTAAAATATTTTATTAATATTATTTATTTTATATGTTTTAATTTATATAATAATATTTATAAAAAAATAAAATTAAAAATAGAATGTATTTAAATATTTATCAGCTTCATTATTGAATGAATGGTTAATTTAGTCCGAGGAATTTCGGTCCAAGTGCACTGCCTACTTGTCCATTTGACCATCTCAACGCTTGACTTTAATTTTGATTATTGTCGGTCGACAAAGTGTTCTAAATAAACCCAGCTGGATTTTTTTGATGACTGGATTTTTTTTATTTTTTTTTTTAAAGAAAAAGTTAGGCTAGATTTTGGGCCTGAAGACCAGCATGAAACTTCTAAAATGATGGGTTATGGGCCATCATTTGTAGTCTTGCAAACTAGTTGAAAACTGGCCCGGGAAACGTGAGAGGCCATCAACAGAAGCTCTTGTTAGAAAAAAAAAAAAAAAAATGTAAAAAGCCCAAAACAGAAGGGAGTAAAAAGACGAGAATCTTCGATTTCTGATCCTACGCAAAGCTTCCATTCCAACCTCAAATTTCTGCTATCCATTTTTTCTGCGCTTCCAAACGTCTCGTCTCATGGGAAGCTTTGTGCTGCTTTTACAACTCGGTGATTGAAAATTACTACCTAGTGGGTATACTACATGTCTTCGCATCCACCGCCGCCACCGTTACCTCCGCCGCAGCATCTTCAACTCCAATCTCATACCCATCTTAACAAAAAACCCATCACCTCACTCTCTGACTTCATCTTCACAGCCTTCTCTCTTTTCCTTATCTTCTCTTCCCCCAAATAAGACCACCACCACCACCACCACTTTCACCCTCCTCCCCAGAATCTCCTTCCCACTTAATAATCCTCGCAGGTTTTTCAGAATCCCCAATATGTCCCTCCTACTGCCTCTCCTTCTTCCAAATCTCGCCCCAACTTCCCTAATCCTCAATCCCTCTCCGATTGGCTCAAGCCTCGCCTGCCCTCCGATTCCTTTGCATCTTGGGGGGTCAAGCCCGGCACCAAAAACGTCCATAATCTCTGGCTTGAGCTCTCGGAAGGGGAAACCTTGCTAGCTGACTCCACCCCGCCGATTCGAACCGTCGAGGTCGTGGTTGTCAGAGTCATCGGCAAGGACAATAAAGTCCTCATCGAATCTCACCAACAATTGTCCAACGGCGATGTTCGTAACCGGTGCAGGCCTTTGTCTGAGAAAATGAAGCCCGGTGAATCTGTCGAGGCCGCTGTTTTTCGGGCTGTGAAAGAAGAGCTGGGTTCTATTATTGATGTGGGATTGGATTCTTCTGGCAATTTTTGTACCAACGGCATTGTAAAGATCGTCCCCAATTCGTATTCCAAAAAGGTGGAGGAGAGGGTTTCTGTGTCTTATCCGGGATTGCCAGCTTGTTATTAATTTGCTGCATACGGTGGATGCTGTAGTGGTGGGCTTGCCGGAAGGCGAATTTTGCACGGAAGAGGTTGAGGAGTATGCGGATTCTGAGGTGAAGAGAGTGGCTGAAGGGGCGGTTTCTTGTAAAAAGCATTTTTGGAAGTGGGTTGATCCTTATTCTGTTTAAAAATATAATCTTGATGTAAGAGAGGTCAGTTTTGAGGTCTCTTGACCCGGTTAAATTTTGTTATATTTTCTTACTAAAATACTCCTTAGTTTATTGATCGCCAGCTGAATGTATAGACACTGATATTATCGAATGAAAAATTTTTCATGCGTGAACTTTTGTTCACTTCCTTATAAATCTTGTTGTTGGTGTACTATTTTGCTTTTGTTGGAGCTTACAAGGAGAAAATAGTGGAAGGGGTTTTGAGGCGCCTTTGCGGGGGGTTATTAGGTTGTTTTCGTTGCTTAAAATGGCCAAAGCTTGGTTCTTGTTAGTTATTCATGCTGGGTAAAGTAAATTTCAACAATTGCTGCTCAACTGATGCTCTAACATACATTATTTGTATTCTATATTAAGTTAGAACTTTATCTTTGTGGTACCTGCAGTAAATGAGTAGAAAGGGCAAAAACAATGGAGACTTTGCAGACCACTAAGCTGCAAAATTATGGTTTCTCACATTTTTGTCCATCTAAGACTGGATTACTTGATGTGAGAGATGTCAGTTTTGAGGTATCTTGACCCTGTTAAATTTTGTTATATTTTCTCACCAAAATACTCATAGTTTACTGGTGGCAAGCTGAATGTATAGACACTGGTATTATCTAATGAAAGATTTTTCATGCGTGAACTTTTGTTCGCTTCCTCATAAATCTTGTTATTGATGAATTATTTTGCTTGTTTTGGAGCTCACCAGAGGAAAATAGTGGAAGGGGTTTTGGGGGTTATTATGTTGGTTTCATCACTTAACATGGCAACACTTGGTTCTTGTTAGTTATTCAAGCTGCATAGAGTAAATTTCTTGTAGCTCACAAACTGATGCTCTAACAAACTTCATTTAAGTCAAGACTTTATCTCATTGATATCAACTTGACTTCCCTGATTTTCTTTTAAATGAACAATGCATATCACATTGCTTATACACACTCCAACCTTTCTAATGCTGCATCAATTTCTTATTCTGTTCTAGATTAAGTTAGAACTTTATCTTTTTGGTACCTGTGATAAATGAGTAGAAAGGGCAAAAACAAATGGAGACTGTGCAGGAAGTAGATACTAAGTTGCAAAATTAACCATTTAAGACTGGAATCTTACGTCTGCCAATGTAGAAAATTTACTGCATCTTCATACTTTCTGTGTTTTCCAACTGGTATTGTGCACTTGTTTGGGTTCATATCATATCGTAGGACAAAACGGAGTAGCTTCTGTCTGGACTCCCAACTCTGTAGAAAGTTACTTTGATTTTGAAATTCTTTATTCTGCATATTTTTTTTTTTTTTTTTAAATTGATTTTCCAAGGATAGTGGATGAGCTGGGAGTAGCTTTTCTTATAGTTAATCTAAAAATTCTAGCTCACAACAAGAGGTGGTTGTTTTCATGGCAGCTATATGCTGATATCCATATTGGGAAAAATACCGTTTCTTTTGTTAGTTTTTTTTCTGCTCAAACTAAAACATGCTGTTTTTGAACTAGAATTAATTTGTAAAAGATCACTGAGAATTACTGAGGCTGGATAGCTTAGACACATTTCGTTGTTTGTTAGTTTTTTTTTCTGCTCAAACAAAAACATGCTGTTCTTGAACTAGAATTAATTTGTAAAAGACCACTGAGAATTACTGAGGCTGGATAGCTTAGACACATTTCGTTGTTTTCACATTAGCGTCCAGTATGCAGTGTGAAGGATTTTGGTTGGGTGGATTCTTTGGCCTCTGCTGAAATGCTGCTTAGAGAAAAAGCTCTGACAACTCCTTCAAAATATCTAGGGGAAAAGTTGAGAACTTCGAAAGCAGAGACGATCGTGGTTTTTAGATGGACTTAAGAGGCAGAATTTAGATATGAAAGACATGGAATGGGGCTATAATAAAGAGAAAGAACGAAGGATAAAAAGGATTGGCACTCAAAAAGCTTATTGGCTGTTTTGAGTTTCTTGGCTGCGCTGCGATGCGGATAATATATTCGTAGGTGCTGTTGGCCATAGAATGGTTCGTTAACGGAAGTTGACATGGAAATTTAAGATTATTTAGGCCATAGATTGTGGTAATTCTTTTCCTCACGCGGAATCTCCTTATCCTTGCTGCATATCCTGCCGTATTTTAGTCTGTAGAAAAAAAGATGTGAAGTTTCCAAACATGAACTAGCAGAAACGAAATCCACCCTTTTTGCCACTATGAACCGTTATCCTTTTGTCACCATTTGTCAAGTTAGGACAGAAAATCAAGATCAATAAAGATACAGTCTTTGTTTTCCCTTGTTTTTGTATGTAAGCAGCAGTATCGTCATCATTCCTCAACCCTTACTATTACTTAAAGTAGGTTACTTGCAATAAGCAATACTTTACTTCTGCAAACACGGGGAAACTATTTACTTATAAAAGCAAACTAAAACTTGAAGCAAAGATTTTAAAAAAAAAAAAAA
Organism: Cinchona pubescens; assembly: GCA_025175665.1. Taxonomy (NCBI): domain Eukaryota; kingdom Viridiplantae; phylum Streptophyta; class Magnoliopsida; order Gentianales; family Rubiaceae; genus Cinchona; species Cinchona pubescens. The sequence goes on from JANKKI010000014.1 coordinate 546,879, forward strand.
AAAATCAAAATCTTACAAGAAGATGCTAATTATGTGGAAGGGAAAAAAAGAGAGACATATACATAGTAGTGCAGCACGTTAGGTAGATAGGCTTTGGTCAGAGTGTGGTAGAACACTGAGTGCCCTGCTTTGTGCTTAGAGGGCCTGTTGGCAAGGGGGAACCAAAAGGCATGATGGCTATGCAATTCACGTTGAACCGATACCTTCCAGAAACCCAAGTTCCGACCCTCCATCGGAGACGTCCATTTACTTTGAGGCTGATTAGCATATTCCCAACAGTTCGATCACGTCCTACCTCATAACCAAAAGAAGGAGCCACAGGCAGTCCATTCCCAACCAAAGCCGCCGACAGGAGGTTACTCTCTTCATGCCCTTGATAGAAAGGAGGAAGAGTAGTATCAAGAGTGATCTGTTGACCCTTGTATGTATTATGCATACACTTGTAGAATATCGTAGTAGATGCCAACTTTTTGATTTGGATTGTTGGACAGTAAAGTGACTTGAATGGAAGAGTTGAGAAGGTGTGGACCTGAGAGGTTAAGTTGATAGATATCAGCTTCTTTGAGAGAAAATTGAGGTTTGGAGGGATGCAGGACGAGCCAGGCGAGGAAGATGAGTGCTGAAATAGAGAGCAGGAATGTAGAGAAGGTGTAGAAGAGCTTTTTGTTGAACTTGAACTTGGCGACCGCCAATCCTTGCTTAGCACAGTGTTTTGGAGATTTTACATGGATTTGAGACATTTGCAGTAAGGGAGCTGTGCGGAGTGAGGAAGGGGGGAAGTTTACAACGCCAAGGAAAGGATAGTTTTTGGGATTTTGATAAAAAAAAAAGCTTTTTGGTGGCAGAAAGAAGCAATTATTTTTGCTTTTGAATGGCAGCTGCTGGTGGTTTATAATGGTGGAAGGAGAGAGATGGTGAATTTTTTTTAACCTCATAACATACTCTCTAATGTAGTACCTTTTCAACTTACTGGGATTTTGTCTATAGTATTTCCTATGAATATTCAAGGTATTTTGAGTAATTCTATATGTTTGTGTGTGCGTGTGACCTTTCACATCCGTATCTGCAGTAGTCTGTGGCAGTACGCATCTGCAGCCACTTGGTGGATTTGGCAAAGAAAAAATCCATAATCACGAGGGGGGATATGATTAATCTTTTGCAAAAGCTAAAATTGCTTTATTTATTTATTGATATCTACTAGCTCTGTTATTGCATACAGCTTCAGAATTGGTCATTTTCTGTAGAAATTAATTTTTGTTGCGATGATGATGTTGTACCCTGCCTGTTGTACTCTAGATCTCGACTTATGGTCCATAATATGCATTTGAATTTGCATAAAACAAACTAAAAGAATTGATGAATGTGTGTTTTTTTTGTTTTTTTTTTTTTAGAGTTGTATTCATGTACACAAAAAAGACTACCTTCTTTGAAGAAAAAGAAATTAAGCGACCAATCCCACTGAATATGAGAGCCTGAGACTTCCCTAATTGAGTCGGGTGATTCCAAGATCTTGGATGTGCAATGCACTTTGCTGACAATGCATGATTAAGAAATAGTATCATATACTTACTCATTATGTAATTTATGGAGTGAGAGATGATTGATGAAAGAGGGATAGGGGAATATCTCTCTTTCAGCCGGAATCTCATGGGAAGCGCTTTCAGAATAATTGCAAGAAAAAGTTGTAGTCTTTATATATATACATATATATATATATATATATATATATATTAGGTATTTTAGATTTTTTTTTGAAATTACCCTTAAAATAAAATTAAACCTACTTTTAAGGTTTCATATTAAGAAATATATTTGATTGAAGTAAATTTCCTTATGTACTAGAATATTAGAAAAGAGTTTTAGAAATTAAAAAAGAGTAGGAAATAATTTTATTGGGATGGATTTTAGAAATCAATCAATAATAAGTAAAAGTAAAATTTACCTGAAAAATAAATTTATGCATTTTATTTATACTTTTGGATTCTTAATGAAAAAAATCCTAAAAGGTACATAGGAAATAAAACAAAATTTTTAGATTTATATTTAAAATTAAGTTTAGTTGAAGCAAATTTTCTCATAGAGTATAATTTTTGGATAGATTTAGAAATAAATGATGAATATTATATAAAGCTATTAAAAATTAATTTAATATATACTACGATAAATAAAAGTATATTTTTTAGACTTATATTTAGAATTAAGTTAATTGAAGCAAATTTCCTCATAGAGTGGAATTTTGTAATAGATTTAGATGAGTATCAAATAAAATTATTAAAAAACAAAGTAATTGAATATATAATATAATAAATTAAAAAGTTTGATTTGTTTTTATATTCTTTTCTAAGTTACTTTCAGTATAAAATTTAATGACTTTATTATGTTCCCAACTTGAATGTCTTTTTATAATTTTTTAGGTTATTTATGTAAATACTCGTCAAAAAGTAAAAGAAGAAATGAAAACCCCACTTTTAAGACTTCATATTAAGAAATAAATGTGATTGGAATAAATTTTCTTATGCAATAGAATATTAAAAATGAGTTTTAAAAACTAAAAAATAGTAGAAAATATTTTTTGGGATGGGTTTTAGAAATCAAGCAACAGTAAAAGTATAAAATCTTAAAAAACAAATTTACATGTTTCACCTATACTTTTGGACTATTAAAGAGAAAAAATTCTTAAAATGTATATAAAATAAAAATTAACTTTTTCAGACTTCGTTTAGAATTAAATTTAATTGAAGTAAATTTTCTCATAGAGTAGAGTTCTAGGATAGATTTAAAAATTAAAAATGAATATTAAATAAAGTTATCAAAAAAAAAATTAAATGAAATAAAATTTCTCATTAAATAGGGTTATGCATATGATTATTATCAACATATATAGGTTGTGGATACATTAATAGACTAGATAACAATTATATGCAATTAAATAAATTAATAATTTATTAACAAATATTAAAAGGAATCTAAACAATAAAATTTTTGTTTGGCAAATAAAGGTAAAGAAGGAAAATAAGATTATTTTAATTTCAAAAAGTTAAATACCACTTTAGTCATTCAAACTAAACAAAAATCTCAATATAACTTTTTTTAATGGAAAAGTTCTCGATTTGACCCTCCAAATTGAAAAATATTCTAAAATAGTCCTCCAATCCAAATTCAATGAGTCTCAATTTGGTCCTCAAAACTAAAATAAATGTCTCAATATGGCATCAAAACTAAAAGACTATACATTTGACCTTCGAACATTTATATGTAACTAAAGAAATTAATAATTTATTAACAACTATTAGAAGAAAAAGAAAAATTCATTTGACAAATAAAGAAAACAAGATTATTTTGATTTTGAAGAGTTAAATACTATTTTGGCCATTCAAACTAAACAAAAATCTCAATATAACATTTTAAATTAAAAAGGTCTCGATTTGACCCACCAAATTGAAAAAAAAAATATTCGAATATATTCCTCCAAATTCATAAGAAACAATCCCAATTTAGTCCTCAAAACTACAACAAATATTCCATGTGGCTCACAAAACTGAAAGATTATAAATTCAACCCTCAAAACTGAAAATTTGTTTCAATTTGCCTCTTAAACTTAATTCCGTTAAAAAAAATTCCATTAACCTTTTGAAAAGCACACAATTTTAAAATATACTTTTAATCTTAATGGTTACTTTACTATTAGAATAAAATTTGTTGACAAAATAAATAGTTTCATCCGGTATCTATTTCTCAAGGATGAATTTTAGAAATTATACAAAAGTGCAAATAAAATTTTTCAGGATTAGGAATTAAATTACATAATAGTAGATATATTCTTTAAACAAAAAAGTAGGATTTCTCACATATAAAACTTTCGAACTCTTAGAATAATTTTAAAATATTTTTCTATTTTTTATACAAAAAAATAAAAAAAAAAACAAAAGAACAAAGGAAATATAAAATTACTTAAAAGCATCAAGGGCATCTAAAATTGAATTAACAAAGACACCTTATCTTTTATAGATATTGTCAACATCTGCACCTTTTTTTTACCAATGCCATTCATTTTGTCTATAATTTTGTTGTAAAGACTTGGTAATGATGAAAGAAATTCGTTGTCCAAAATATAAAAATAATTTGGCTTTTGTGTAGTGAACTAAAAATAAAAAATAAACATAGAACCTTTTTTTTTTTTTTTATTAAACTGATTGGATGAATAAGAAAGCGGGTGAAAAATGTGATCCGTGCCTCTTCTATTTTTTCTTAAAAGAACATAATCCTTATCTTGCAATTCTTACTTTGCTTTTAGTTCCCTTTTCATGCATTGAGTAATTAGCACATATTTAATCTAAGTTACGCTGTTCCTCCAATCAAAAATTAGTTCCTAAATTATATTAACTAAAATCTTTAATAGAAAATTATTATTCGCCTACAAAAAATTATTGTTATTGTCTTTAGACGCATAAATATCTAATGTTGAATATTAATAACCATATAAATTGCATACTGCAAAATAGGGACAGATTATTATGTCAAATCAATTACTACTTTGTCTAATAAAACTTAAATATTAAATATTTACTGTTATTTTTGAATTATTACTATACAAGTTGATAGCCACAACAGTTATATATTTTTGATTTAATTCTATTAAATAAAATTTGTAATATTGAATATCTACCCTTTAATTTATTATTATACAAATTGATAGTTTTAACATAATAAATTAATTACTAAATTTCACACCATAAATTGCTAAATAGTGGTAGATTATTTTCACTTTTTTCCTTTTTTTTATGATGTAATATACATAGATGTGGAAACTATATATTTAAGAGATGTTTTGTTTCCTAAAGTAGATATTTCTATTTAGTATTTGCACACAAATAGTTCCTTCATTAAGTTGGTTGCAAGAGAGGTATAGAGATTCAATAATAATCAAATACCTTAATGCGTTAGATAAATTCAAAGTTGTTAGGATAGAAATTGAACAATTGAAAAGAATAAAGGGTTCCAATAAACTCTATAAATTGTTAATATTTTTCAAAACTACACTGCCTTTTTTGATTACTAAACTTATAGAATGGATACAATAATGAATTGTAGTATATTTCATGTTATACATTATACTCCAGTTTGATGATATTTTAAAGTTTCTTATAGTTAAATAGAGTACCAATGAGCTTATTATAGAATACTTTAATAATTCTCAATTAAAGAAATGGACTTCTATTTTAAAAATTGTAAGGTAGATGTGTTATTCACAAAATACAATTATTTAACTTTTATAAAATTGTTTAAACTATTCAACTAAATAAATCTCTTATATTTCTAACAAAGTATTTATATTTCTAATAAAGTATATCTAACGAAAATGTATAAAATTTACCTATGAACAAATATTTCTCTAAACTTATATTACAAAAATTCTTTGATTTAGTTAAATATTGAAACAGAAATTACGGGAGTGAAAAATTAAGTGAACTAAAAAAATCAAATGATTAGTATCTCTAAATATACTTTATTTGTTAATTCATAGTGACCAATAAAAATTAAACAATATATATAGAGGTAGCTTTTCCAATCAATTGGAGTTGAGAGAAAATTGGTGCCATGTTGTCCCCTCCTGTCTTGTTTTGGTTAATAAGTCGTACTAATATGATAACAAAAAGCCATTTAATGTTGTTCAAAATTTTCTTTTGAATTAGTATGAACCAATTACTCTGAAAAGTAGTCAGTCTTCATGTTGCAAGTCATCTTTAATTTAATTGATTGAGCTGTGGTGAAAAAGATTTCAAAAGAGGAGAAGAGGAAGACATGGAGAATCTCAGAAATTTTACTTTATACAAGGCCCCAGTGTCTTTCCTATAGCCGTTACTTTTAAGTTAAGAAAACCACTTTTAGGAATTTGTTTGTAATGGAACTGCGTGAAGTCAATCCGAGTTTAACCCACTGTCTTATTATTTTGTTAAGGCCAATATTGTTTGTAACACTAAAAAACGAGGAAAAAAAAGGGAGGGTTAGCAAAATCAGGCGACTGGAAATAAAACTATATGCCTTTGGATGTTGTGGTTTTTCAGTTCTATTGTTACAGATTGGCTGCTAGCGTATGGCTTTGGCATAATCCCATCTCCTGAAAGCAGAGCCACGCCCACTTATGTTTTGAAGCCTTTGGAATTTCTTGCACTGCCTTCACCTTTGTAGTGAAGTGACAATCGTGGTGTCACATCATACGATGTTGAGAGGTGAAGCCAATGATGAATCAAAATGGCCAACAAGAAAAGCAAATACCACCAAGATAACTCTTCCTCTCAAACCTATCCCCCTCAGAAGATGCACTAACATCCCTTTCTAGATGAAATATAGTGGGAAAACTAACTCGTCAAAAGATACCGGTTGCCATACTCCTGGAAAAGGGAACTTGAGAAAATGACCGTCATTCTTTTGTGATCAAATGCACTCATTTTTGCCCACTCTATGCCACAGAAACAAGTTCTACAAAGATTTATCACTAGGGTAACAATAATTTAAAGATAATCGCAACTACCACACAAGATCACAAAGTATATATTTAGGATGACATGTCATATTATGATTCTATTAGAACAGTGATAAACCAGTCTTGTCTAATTCTAGCCGAGGAATTCATCGGTGCCAGCCATTAGTGTATATCTCCCGAAAACGAAAATACATCTACAAACAGGATGACAAAGTAAATTTGGCAAACACCTCGCAAACAAAGAGCATGCCAAGAAAAAAGAATACAAAAACTACTACTATGTTACAATAATTGCTTAACTGGAGCTGATTCAGGAAGAACATGTCACGTTGCATCTTTCATTAGACTTCTAACACCTATAGATATTTGAAGTTCGACTTCAAATGCGGATGGAAATCTAAACTGATAGATCACATGCCATTTCTGCTCCTCGGTGTGACGTTCTTCTCCGTTCCTGTGACCTTCTATGCTGAGTAGTTAACCTGCTTATGAGTTTTCAGGTGGAAACTCATTGAGCACTTGGCGAACAAATTGACCTTTCACTCTTGGACGCTTCTGCAGCAAGTTTTTTTCTGCTTTCATACCGCACCTGTAAGAAATTCCAGGAGATCATTAAGAAATGAAGAAAAAAAGGACCTGATCTTGAAAGTATCTCTAACACAAACTTTCAACTCCTGGTTCCCACTTTCAAACTAATTTTATTGGTTCTTTCTACAAAAATTTCACCAAGCTTTCCTTTAAAATGGGTGTAAAGGTTACGACATATCTACCTTTTTCTCGAAGCATCTTTCTTTTCGCTTCAAACGGAATTTTGTAAGAGCTGCTTCTCTTTGTACTGATCTGATGGAATTTCCATTCTGAAGTCGGAAAGCTTCCTCATTACCACATTCTGCTGTGGACCTGAATGGAACTGCATCTATCTTCTTGTTGCTTCCACAGCCTAGGCTGTGAAGATGGTTCACTGTGCCATTGCAGAAACTGCTATTTGCACTCTGATCAGTGGCAGAAGAAAGATGTCCCCAATCTTCCAGTTTTTCCACCTTATGCTCGTCATTGTTCTCAAGCATTATTTTGATCAGCAGTATCACTGGTGTTCTGAACCATCATGCTGCGAAGCTGCTGTGGATTCCCTGGTCGATGATTTAGCTGATAAAATGCATTCACTGGAAAGGAAGCTTCTTGATGGCCAACCGAACCTGGACTCGGCATTGGTGACAGGCCTGATTGCGTACGATATATTTGAGGTATCAATGATCCATAGGAATCATTTATATTATCAAACCTTACACCTCTTATCGGGATTGGGGCAGGCAGTAATGTCTGTTGAGGGCAAGGAAATCTAATACTATCACTTTCTCCTGGTTGACCAATAGCCAGATCAACGTGTTTTTGTGAATTTATTGTTGGCCCATGAGTGTCAGAATTATAATCAACAGTGTGATCGGATAATTGTTTATCAGAATTGCTTTTCTGGTCTTTCTGTTGATTATAAGTGCTAGGGGATGTTGAATGTTGAGGCTGCGCATTCTTGTTAACGTACCTGCATATGACAATTTTCCCACCAATTAAAAGAGAAGGACATAAATCAAAATACTTTTAGGTTTCTGCTGTTTGTGTCCAGCAGCACTGCTAACGCCCAAAACACAAAAGAAAAGAAGAAAAGAAAAGAAAAAAAGAAACCTATTTCCTTCAAGATCTAAATTTTGTCACAGCTTTTCAATCTTTTCCAAAATTCTTTCCTAATTTTTGAATCTTGCTTACTTGTCATTGATAAACTTGTTTCCATCGCCAGGGCAAGGTATTATGATTAACTCAATTGGAATATTTTCATTTTAACCGAAAGAGTCGACAAGTACCTTTCATTGGATATAATTACCCTGAAAGCATGGAGTGGAAAGAGTGATAAGTGACGTTGAGGACCACCCTTTCCCACATGTGATGTAAGGGAGCTTTCTTAATTCATTTTGCACCTCCTGAATTTTAGTTTTTCTTTTTCTAAGTTTAAAAGGAGAAAGAAAATAACCACAGCAAGAAAAATTCTTTACTTACTTGGCCCAAAAATATTCAATACTATAATTGGCCCTGTTGAGGTGAATTCTGACTCTTTCCTATCTAGCATTTCAATTTTCAACCCATATAATTGATATTGGCTTTTTCCCTTTGTTAAAATCACGATTTGGTGAAGAAAAAACCAAGAGTGTATCAAATTTTTTTTACATATTTGGATATACTGTTTCCTTTGGTTTTACCACTTTCGTTATTATTCTTGGACACATGACAAAATTAAACAGAGAAAGTTGTGTAGACCATGAACATTTTCTAGGAGGCAAGAAAAAAGATGAACCATAAAATATCTTATGATCATAACTCCTAAGATTTTTCTCAAAAGACCAACTTGGAATGAGTTGCCACAAAGTTCATAAAATTGAAATCAGACTTCTGTTCAAGAAAGATGCATAATTTTTTTTCGAGTGCACGAAGCCAACATCTACATTGCAGGTCAGGTGTTCCCTGACATTGGAGGTTTCTTCACTCAAATTTGAAAGAGAAAACAACATTTCAGCAGATAGGAAAAACATTATAATAGGAACATTGTGATATAAAAGGAATGAAAATGTTCACAGTAAATTTGATGAGCTCACACTTTACTATGGTAATGCAAATGTTCCTAGCTCTAAATCATAAGTATATATCATCACCTCATTTATCTCTTTGATGTACTTGATCTGGTATGCATCTATTTATTATGATCAGTATATCTCCTTTTTTACAGCCACGACCAATAATGCATGAAGAAGAACATATCAAACAATAATCAGAAGTGTAAAAAGCAGGAGAAACTGAAAATGTAAACTAACCTTGAAAAGGCTGATGCATCTGAGTGATTTAACCAGTGCTTTTCATCTGTAACTTGATTTACAGAGCCAATTGGAAGAGATCTTCTCAAGGAAAGATCCAATTGTGGCAACAAATCAACCTTGTTTGTACCAGCGTTTGAATCACGACTTCTGTTGCTGCATTTAAGGTAATTATCGAAAGCTCCTATTAGGTCAATGGCTTCTCTTGCAGAAGCCATGACAGTGATTGTTTTCAAAACCATGACCAGTGGTATGATACTGTTCCCAATGTGCACCTGAGCTAACATCTTCTCCATGAGTAGAAATTTTCTCAGCATTTATACCAGTGGCTTCTTGTGATACTGTATTTAAAATGACAGTGGTGAATTAGAATGCTTTCCTGCTAAGAAGTGAATTTTTTTTTTTTTTTTAATGAACTATAAAAATTAAAAAAAAAAAAAAGACCAAACAAAAAAAAATTACCATCAGACTCATTATCAGATGCCTGCACTTTCTTATTCACACTATGACATCCTAGTTTATCTATTTCCATATTGCTTGGCTTGCTCCATTGTGAATGTAACTGTCCCTGTGTGCATTCCATTTCTGCTCCTTCCGCATCCTGCTCTGGTTTTGTACAAGAGCTCTGCACAACCACAGAAAATGGAGAAAATTTGCATGAGATTTTATTACGTACTAGTTTGACTGCTAGAACAATTATCACCTTCTGTTTTAAGGATAATGAACACTATTTTTTCCCCATATACAAGGAAGTTCACATGATATTCATATTTTCAATAGAAATTCTTTAGATCTTTTCCAATAAACAGAAAATGTGTATTGATAGAAAGTCCATCAAGCAGCATTGAAATAATAGTCATTGACAACCATTCGATGAGCAAGAGAACATAGTCCCTATCAAGCATAAATAACTAACCACCTGAACTGAAAATAATTTCACACATATTACCTGGGCATCACTTCCTTTCTCAAAGGATTCTCGATTTTTCTGGATGCAGGCCATGTAATCACTTGAATAATTGCTGATATCATTATTTTCAGCTGTGGCTTCAACCTTCTGTTGCGCAACACTCTCGTCTGGTGGCCCCTGTCCAGCACTGCTTGACTGATAGGACACATTGAAACAAAATGGAATTCTGTAAGATTGTTAATCCTAAGTTAAAAATGAACTGAGTAAGAGGCAAACTAATGCAGAAGAGCGACGAATATGCTTACAGCTTGTCTCCTCCAGACATAGGACAGATGTGCTGCCACAAGTTTCTCAGCTCATTTTTCCTAACAGGTTTGACCAGAAAGTCAACAGCACCTCTCAACATGCATTTGTACACAGTACTAACCGAGTCCTGTGAAGACATCACTTCAAGAAAGGAAATAAACACAAAATCAGGAGTGAACAAGAGACACTCAGGAAATTGATGTTGATGAAGAAAATAGCAAAGAAACACAGATTATGTCATACTTATAACAGGTATATTTTTGCAAATCTCATGCTCCATGATTAATGTAAGGAGAGCAAATCCAGAGATTGATGGCAGCTCAACTTCGGTCAATATGAGATCTATGTTATGGGGTCTCCGCTTCAGTACCTCCCATGCCTTCAAGCCATCAGAAACTGCAGCCACTGATCCAGTAATGAACAAGAAGTTATTAGTATATCATTATGATAATTGTTTGAGAAAGAGAACAAAATTTCTCAAATCATCCTACTGCAGATTGTAGTATTGAATAAGTCACACTACAACAATTAAGATAAACATGCAAATTTCTGCACTGATAAATGTTTCGGCTAGATTCTTAGTGGTAAAGGAGATCTGGAAGTATGAGATAATGCTCAGAACCTCAAGAGATTTAAAGGTCATAGTTCAACTGTCAGTATCAACAGCTACCTGGCTTTTGGAATTAGCTTCATTTTCCTACTAAGGAAGCGGCTTCTATTCTATGTTGATTTTTATAATTTAGGCAGCACAAAATCTGAAGCCGCTCTTTTGATACACTCGATGATGGGAAAATATATTACCACCTAAGATGCACAGCGTTGTGATCTAATATCTATTACATATTCAGGTTTGAAACAAATTAAAAGGGTAATGAATTAAGACTCGCAGCATAAACAGTTAAAGCATCCCTAACAATTCTATTACCAAAACATTGAATACAAAAGCTTGAGCATAATAAGCTCCAACAGTTGTAGCCCAGATATTTTGTTAGAAAGAAAAATGAAGACTTTGCAGCATTGAAGCAACAGAAGGTTTGAGGAAAAGAAAGAAAGTAGAACAAGAAGAGGGTGAAGAAGCTACCTCTATAACTGCATTTCCTGAGAAGAGCAGCAATAATCTGTCGAGTTGAATCATCAGCTTCAACCAGCAACACTCTTAGCACCATTTTGGGGAGAAAGCTTTCCCACCTCACAACACTAGTAGTAGTATTAGCTGCTGCTGAAGCGACAGTCTTTGTTGTTAGTGCAGCGCCTGTTTGCAATTCCATTCCATTCCCTTCTTCACTGCTAACCACCACTTCACCCATCAAGTAATTTTTCTCCCAGATTATTCACCCAACGAACATCAGGATAGAATTTTAACCCAAAAAATTCTTCTTTTTTTTTTTTTTTTTAAGAAGAAGAAGAAGCCAATGAGACGCAGAGGGAGAGAGAGAGTTGTTAGCAACAGGCAATGAGAAACTTTGGTGTTGGTAAAAATGTTCAAAGTTTGGAAGAGGAGAATAACTTGTGTCGTCGTTCTTTGGTACTTACTAGTATAGTAATAGTTATTGCTACTAGTGTATATTTTGTATAGTCCACATTTTGATCTGAACCTACAAAATATCTCGCAAAAAGTCAATACTAGTAATAATTAATGATCATCTCTATGACTAAAAGCTATCCCCTTATTCAATTCAACCTCCTCAAATCGGATGGTCTGTAGTAAATCTTGTAATAATTTAGTATTAAAATAAATTTTGATTAATAATAATAGTACTAATAATAAATAAAAAAAAAAGTGAGTGGATTTACAGATACGAAGCAAAGCAAATGGGACACAAAATATCTGAAAGTGTCATCCTCGTTTTTTATGGCTTAAAATGGCCACGTCGATCCCCGCTATCCCAAATCAAATAAAGTAGTAGTAAAGGACTTATTTCCGCCATTCGTTCGGTTGATAATGATATTGATTGATGCCCCCCCCAAATTTCATCAGCCAACCCAACGAGGACTCACTGTGACGCCTCGTGGCCTGATTGCCTTGAATTTCGCTGACCTCCTCCTAAATTTGCACTTATTGATACACAAACACTCTTCAGGATTTTTTTTTTTTTTTAAATTTACAATAAATTAAAGGTAAAAATGATGTTTTGTTGAAGAGGTAGCAGTTCAATGTGCAAAATGATAACATTAATAAAATGAATTATCAATAGTGAGAAGGACCACAAATATATAGCTCTTATAATTGAATGGTGCATTGTGGATTGCTTGAAAAGAAGGTTAGGAAATTTCATAGTTAATCATTTTTTACTTTTAAAAATTTGTATAATATAAAATTTTAAAATATATAATATTATATTATATAAATAGTTAAAGTATAAAAAAATAATTTTTCAAACTGAAACGGTTACGAAATATATCAAAACATTAGAAACAAAAAAAAGTATAAATAGTAGTGTTAATAATATAAGAAAATATGAAGGCGGATGTATATATATATATATATGTTGTTTTACTAAAACTCAGGGATGTCAGTGTAATTAAGTAGCAAGTACCGAGATATTTTTATGGGAGGACATTAGTTTAAGAAATATGTGGGTCCCAGGAAGAAGATATTTAGATTTGGGAGAGGTTGAGTTTGGTGGACAGGAGCGTGACAAATGGAGAGATCTTTTATTTGTGGCTTATGAGTTTCCATTCAAACGCCATCTTCCATTTCTTTGCACACACAAATTTAATCCACGCCACGCGTCCCCCAAACCAAGTGGCGGATTATGTTATCTCCCGTAACATAATCCGCCACTTTAGTGGCTACAAATCGGAATCGTAACCCAAATTAATAAAAAAGTCTCTTTCTCTCTCTCTGATTCCTACCTAATTAGTGGTGGTGGTTAAGTTTGATAGTATTTGGTGGAATTGAATTTAATTACAAGGCCCTTACTTTCACAATTGACCTCCACCATTAACAAACAAAGATATTTCTTCTTTTTTGTAGAAGCTATCTATCTATCTATCTGTAACACGTTTTAGCCAAGCACAACAAATATCTAAGAGCTTTCTTTGCTGCTATTGGTCATTTGTGATGGCCACTAGCTTATTTTCAATTTTATCAGGCTAGGAGTGTTTCTAAGCTCATCATCCACTTCACTTTCCCTTCAAGGGTGTGTTTTTTATTCATTATTTATTTTTAAATATTTGTGGAATATTCATTATTGCAGGCTTTCTATGTAAGACAATTAACAAGATTTACCATATATATAGATGATCTAGAATATTTTATTGTAAATCTACATAAAAGTTTTCTATATACTAATTGTATTGAAATCTAATTTATACATATTGTATATATTTTCCTGTTTCTAACAAGTGAAAAATATTGTTTCCCTTCTTTGTTATAAATTAAGTGTTTAGTGTTAATAATGTATAATATACCATGATACTAAGATTAACTTTGTATTTACTTTTCTCCTTTACACTCAAATTTCAAGTACTTATCGTAGATGGCTACAAATCAACCTTAGCTGTAATTTTTATCTATTGAGAGCAAATAGAGATCAGATTGAGGCGACTTCTATAATGGGATTATACTCCTTAACTGTTGGATTGGAATAACAGTTTATACAACAAGTATATAGGAAACTTGGTTTGGGCTGATAAATCGACTTGAATCTGTCTAGGGAAGATCTTTTCTATAGATAAACAGTCAGTAACATCTAAGGATGTTTTATACAAAATGCGGAATACCCTCCATCTCCAGAATCCAGAATCTGAATAGTCCAAACCAAAGAAATGATCCAAAATGCCAAAATCTTGAATCTCCCATTACCATTTTTCATCACTCAACCCAACCCCACAGGAGTATATACAATCTTCTTTTGCTTCTTGATTTTTTTTTTTTTTTTTTTTCCTGAAACCTTTTATATGTTTGTTTGTTTGTTTGATTTACTAGTAAGTAATCAATCTTGAAGAATGGCAGCGGTTTCCCAGACGCCTTTGCGGTATCCAAACAACAACTACTACAACATGTGCAGTTGCATCATTAAGCCTCAACAAGTCGTAATTGGGTCATTGTCGTCAAGTGCTTGTTACAGACTACCTGAGTTCAAGGTTCAGTTCCCTTGAGATTGTTAATGTTACTTCTCCTTCTCCAACATCATTTCCCATTCGAATGTCATGGGATGGCCCTCTCTCCTCTGTCAAATTAATCATTCAGGCCAAAAACCTCCAGGTACTCCCTAACACCCCCAAACAACACCCCATTTTTGTGTGTGTGTGTGTTGGGATTTTGGTTAAATTAATATTACAAGAACTTGCAACCCAAAGTCTTGATTTTTATGTCACATTTAGTTTACAAACATCAAAGGGACATGTATTTCTAGTCACATTGTAGTTAGTCATGCTGTATGATGCACACAATTCAATTATATATATATGTTGCCTTTCATTTTCCTTTTTGGGATGGGAGAATGAATTAATACTACAAGTAGTTTAGAAGCTGTGTATTTTGACAGTTAGCTCCAGCAGTAAAGAGTCACGTGGAAGAGAAGTTGGGCAAGGCTGTCCAAAAGCATAGCCATCTGGTGAGGGATGTGGTATGTTAGGTTGTCTGTCCGAGGTGGGGAATTTGGGAAAGGCCCCAAAATCCAAAGATGTGAGGTATGTATGATGCCGCTGATGATCAAATCTTGACAAAATTCTTGTTTCCTTGGATATTTTATGTTGGTTTATATATATATATATATATATGGAACAACTATGTTGTTATGTTATCAGGTAACTCTGTTCACTAAGAAGCATGGTGTGGTTTGGGCGGAGGAAGATGCAGAGACAGTGTATGGAAGCATTGATTTGTATAATCAATCATCCAGAGGAAATTGCGGAAGATCAAAGAGAAAGATTCTGACCATGGTCGTCACATGAAGGGTTTTCATAGGCTCAAGTTCCGAGAAGTTGGTGGTGTGCTAGCAGCAATTCAAAATGCCTTTAAGACAGTTGCTAAGGAAGAAGATACAGACATGGAGATTGACAATGAGGTTCTCCCTCTCTTGGTTGCTTCATCGTTGCCTTTTATTTGATTATTCATGATGTGTTTAACACATCAGATATGATGTAACTTTGCTGCTTTTTTCTGTTTTTGTTGCTTCAGGCACATGCATTACAAATTTAGTTATCACCAGTAAAGCAAAACTTGTTAACCAGTTGGTACGATTTATTTGGTTTGTGAGCATAATATGAGCAAGTATGTTAAAATTCCATTTACAATTGGCAGCTTGCCACAGTTGTCAGTAGTTGGGTTTACCAAATCTGCCTTAGCTAATGAAAGCTAAGGTAAGTGTTTCTCTTTTGATATTTGATGCTCTTTAACAGTTAATAAGTAATGCTGCCTCTTTTCTACAGTTTACTATTTTTTGGCATCAGGTACTGTTCTCTGTCATAATTTCTAGACTAGAAATGATGTTTTGCTACAGATGAGAGGAAACTCGAGGAATGCAAACTATAAGATTGCATTAAATTCTACAATGGTCTAATCAACTTGTAGTAGTGAGCTAGTTAATAAGTATCCACGTGTTTTCTAAATCTTGGTTGGGTGACTCATATAGTCAAGAGAATGACAGAATGTCGATGTTTTTTTTACCTCTGCCAAGCAATTTTGTTTATCCAACTAACTTGTGGTAAAGACATGATTTTATTTTATACACTAGACAACTGGTTTTTGTTAGTCAAATGTTGTTTATGACAAACCAGAGTGCACAGTTTCGTTGCATGTGAAACAGTGGCTGAAAGTTACATTTTTGCTTATCAATCTATTGCTAACTGAATGCAATAGGTTAGGGTATTGCACTGTGACCTTATGCAATAAGTGTAATATATATCATCTTATGTGTATATCACTTATAGCCTCTCTGTTTTGACTTGAGAGAATGTGCATTTGACTTTTTCCTGTCCGTAGTATGATAAGTGTCTTGTGTACTGAGTTTGTGTGCATTTATGTAAAATTGTAATTAGAGAGGTAGAATTTGAATATATGAAAAAATTTGTTTGTCGCAGTATCATATGCAATTAATTGGTTCCTCATTCATCTTGGTTCCAACTAAAACTTACTTAACATTGATGGATGAGATTCCATGTAGACAGTATGGAAGTTCAGTATGGCTTCTTTTATTTCCCAGAAAATCTCATTCCTTGAATTGGTTTCAGATTGTTCGCACAAAATACTTTGACATGCCACCTTTGACTGTAAGTGAAGCAATTGAGCAGCTGGAAAATGTGGATCATGACTTTTACGGTTTTCAGAATGAGGAAACTGGTAAAAGAACATAGCTTTTGTCCCTTTATTTTTTGGCACTCCATTTTTGAATCTCAACATTAGGCTATTCATCTTATTTCTGATTGTTTTATTCCTTATTGCTGATAAAATTAACATAGTATATAAAAGAAAAGATGGAGGATATGGACTGATTATACCCAAGGAGAATGGTAAAGCAGAGAAATTGGAGCCGCTGACAGTTGAGCCAGCCAGAGAACCTTCTATGTCAGAATAGAGGCATTTGGTGTAAATGATTAGAAGTAGCAATGAATTACAATAGAGTAAAATTCTGAGAGGAGCATTCTTTTGTAGCTTATATGAAGATTGAATCTTCTGACGCAACTGAACAGGGGCATATAGGATGATCTTGTGTAGACTGAAAAGCAGCATTGGGTTAGGCTCCTTGTATGGTAAAGACTAAAGATGCAGTGTGCCATTTGGTGTTTATTCTGAAAACATAATCAAGTAGGAAGAAATGGGTTAATAGCATTCGCAAATTTTAAATGCAAAGTATGCATATGGATCAGCCGGATCATTATTCAATGGGTAGTAAAAGTCCAAAGTGATGGAGGGCAAGACAGAACTGATCCGATCTCAAGTTTTCAACTGCAGTTAGTTCCAAATCCGATCAGATTTGCCTTGCCAGTCATGACTTGGGACCATTTGGTTCGTGGACTAGATAAAGGATGATTTGGGTATTCCAAACGTGAAGAAACCTGTGTTTTTTACAAAACAATCTCTTGTAATTTTTTAAGTAGGCGGTGGAAACCAAGTAAAATCTTATGGACTCCACTTCACATACATGACTTATCTTCTTTTTTCTTTTGTGCTTGTTGGGTTCGTTAAAAAATTTCTCCTAACTCTTCTCTGCAGAGGCAATCTTCCTAGTAAATGTGCAGCATCAGATGGAAAAGAACTGTAAAGCAAGAATCCCGACTAAGAGAAAATGTAACCCTGCATCAATTATTTTCTCATTTGAAATAATAGTTTGCATGTCGGTCTTAATTCCCAAACAGAGACATCATAGTATAATTTGAATTGTACACATTTTTATCAATGAAAGTATGCAGCTCCAGATGTTATAAGAGAAAGTAACAACAATCACATAGTTTGGCATCATTGATTATGAAATCTTGTTGCTATTCACATGGAGTACTACAGAATATTAGTTGTACAGTAAATTGTGAATCAAACTAAAATAGTCGGGCCAACATATATTTCAATCTGATGAGCCTGCCAGTCCTAACCATCAACTATTTTGTAGAGAGAGAGAGAGAGAGAGAGAGAGAGAGAGAGAGAGAGAGAGAGCAAAGCTTTAGTAGGAGTACATCAAATATAAAATGGGTAAATAGCTAACTGATTTTTATCTTCTTCACCCCAGAAGGGCTTGCAAATAGCTATATAGCCGCACAAGGACTTAGATAGGAGATCATACTTTGGTTACAAGACCATCAGGCCTTCAACTTCACAACTTAAGAATAGCCAATTCTACACATTATACTTTGAGTTGTCTCTGAGTTGACTTTGGACAACTTCTTGGAATGCTTGCTCCACTTTTCTTCCCTGTGGGTATGCTCTTTATAAGAACAACTGATGAGCACCCATTTCCCGAATCCCTGGGCAAACAGCGACATATCCAGTAGAGGAACAAGCTCAGGCAACAATTTCAATGAACAGAAGAATATACAAGTGCAGATATAAGAAGGCACATGTTCCTTACAATATTGCTTGCTTTTGTTTCAGAGCCTCGCCCAAGGTATCTGATATCTTTCTACTGGCTGGCTGTAATTGATTGTTCTCATAATATCCCTGCAGATATGACATATAGGCCACAAGAGATCATAAGCACAGAAACACGTTGACATGCTCAAGTAATAAGCAAGTATTTGCAGATGCACACCTCGCAACAAAACGCAGGAAAAAATGAACACGACATTATTAGTTGAACCTTGTTTATGGCAAAAATCCCACCAAAGATGGAATGATGTACACAATAATGTAAAAACAGACGGGCGCACTAACTAATTAACATGTCGTGCAGTTTAAAGAGCATGCGTGATGTACAAGGCACCAAATAAATCCAGTTTTAAAGGAGTCGTACATCAGCTGACACCACCAGAGGCACAAGTCAACACAGCATGAACAATCCGCATATGAAAACAAGTAAACACAACATTTAGCAAAAATATGAAGATCCAGCACCATACAGCAAGTTTCTTCCCAACATTGAGAAAGTGAAGTAAAAAACCAAAAGAAGGATGACTAATTACGGCTTCAGATCATCGGTTGCCAAACTCGTCAATCCCATTCGGTCGCACAACCTATCTCCGACTGCCACATTGCTCCAACTTATACATCTCACATGACTCTTTTGGCTCAGCTTCTTAGGCTTTTTTTTTTTCCCCTTAAAGTTTAACTTACCCAAAACTCCTACAAATTTCACTACTACCAAGACATTAATTTACACAATCTCTTTCCTACAAACAATAATAATTTTATTTCAACAATTAAAAAAGAAAGATAATCCATTTTGATCAGCTCAGTTTTGGTGCGTGGCAGAAGATTGGTGATTGTTAATAAAGTTCATCACATAGTATACAGAAGTAGAGCAAGAAACAGATGGTAATAAGATTTGAAAGTAAAGACACAATTTGTCCGTGGATCCTACCAAAAAAAAAATTAAAAAAATCAAATAAAAATCCATCCACAGAAGATCGTTTTCTTTTCACCTCCTTCTTTTGATTTAATAATCTTCAAATTCTCCTGTCATCCTTTATTTTTTTCCTTTCTTTCTCATTCAACCTCCTCAATTCTTCCTCTAATTTATATATACTCTGAAATATGCAAAGGAAAAAGTTTCTTTCTTTTAGTTTCGTTTCTTGAGATAAATCAATTTGCGGATCTTACATCTAATAGATTTTTTTTAAAAAAAGGTAGTAAATGCCTTTAAATCAGTTCTTACATTTTTGCAATGATGGCTGATGAGTTAGCAACAATCTTGATTTTAGATTTGTAGAGATGGCGGTGGGAGGTTTTTCTTTGATCTGTATTTTCGGTGGGAATATAGTGATGGAGGTTTTGACTTTTGGGGAGAAAAAGAAAGGAACATGAGAGAATGTGAGAGAGAGAGAGAGAGAGAAGGTTGGCTTGCATTGGTTGTGGAAATTGCGGAATAAGTGGACACCAAACCGAGTCAAGTCGAGTCGAGCCAACAATTTTAGTGAGATAAGTTACGGGCATGTGACTAAGTACCGTGGCAGTTGGAGATTGGCACGACTGAATGAGACTGAGGAGTTGGGCGACCAATGATCTGAAGCCAACTAAGTAGAATATTCCATCTCTGTATGTTCGTGTTAGCATGTATGCCAGCCAACCAAGCAGCTTTGGGTTAAGAATGCCTATGGAATTTAGATAAGTAAAACTTATCCTATTCTGTTCATATCATCACATTAATCCTATGAGAGTCATTTGTAAACTGCATTTAAGTTGATGAAATACAAATCATCAAATCGATGAATCCGCCCTCTGGCCATGATTCTAGAAGTATAATCTCTATATTATGTGACATTCTACAATATGCAACATGAGTTCACAAAATTACTGTCGAGCACTGGAAGACATCTTCCCTCATTGTCTTTTTCATATACTTCCTCAAACTTCTCATATGCAGAATCAGTACATGTGAATAGATCATCTCCAAACATGGAATGTGCGAAACCAAAAAGATACAAACACCAAATGTCACTCATAAAACAGAACACATTCATTTATGATCATCAATGTGGCAAATAGAGAAAGTTGAGACAAATTCATAAATTTGAGATTACCACATATTCACCAAGTAACTAGTTAACATTCCTTGTATAGCACATTACTAGTGATTCAGTGGTAAAAGTTTGCATAATTATGATCATCAGAAGCTAAAAAAGCAATAGAAGCATCAGAACTTACTTCCTTAAATGCTTCTTCACTTCCTTGTTTAGATAAACCACATTTATCTAAAATCTTGGGTTTCTTGACTTCACCAATCCCACTCCTAACATTTCCGCTATCAATAACGCTCGCTTTCCTCTTATTCTTCTTCTTCCAAGAACTCATCATCTTGCCGCCCTTTTTATCGCGGACTTTCCACACGTTCCTCTTCCTAAACAACATCTTCTCAAATTTCCAGCTCGCAAAGCTGGTATCTATCACCGTGACCTCAGTCCTGGAAAACCCGGAAAGATTCCCAAAACCCTTGTCCTTCTCCTCCTCTTCTTCAGCAAAATTGAGATTTTCAACCAGCTTAAGCTGGTGGTGATCACCGCCTAATTCCTTCCCCAAGCCAAACCCAGTTACTGTTGTCATCGCTCATGGGAGAAGCACCATCTTTCTTGCTGAGCGGTGGAAGAGCATTCCCACAGTTAGTAGTAGTAGTACTGAAATCTGAAGGAGGGTCCAGAGGAAGGCACAGGCTGGGATGGGTTTGTTTGCGGGAGCATTTCTTCTTTTTTGGGCCAATTTTGCCACCCATAATGAAGAGCTCAGCGAGCACATTGCTCAATATGCAGCTGAAGAGTTGTTTTTCTGGACGAGGGTTTTCAATGATTATACCCTCCTCCGTTTTGGTGGGGTTCGAGTCGGAGCGTTCTAGGTTTGTAGGCGGCGAAATCGGCATGATGTTGTTGTTGATGTTGTTGTTGTTGTTGTTGTTGTTGTTGTTGTTGTTGTTGTTGTGAGTGAGAAATTGTTCTAGATCAAGGTCGGTGGAGGAGGATGAGAAACCTTTAGAGGAACGGAGCTTTTCAAGCCAATTGGAAGTTGATCTCCGGGAGGTAGAAGTAGAGGTAGAGATTGAGCCTTCCATATCATTTTATTATTATTATTATTTTTTCTTGGAATTGGCTGGTGGAGGGATTTGGGTAGATTGATACTCAATGGTTTGAGAATTTGGGGATTACAGAGCAAAGTGCGCTTGGAGATGAAGAGGTTAGATGGGAATTGTGCAGGTGGCACGCGCAGAGCTTTTGTTTTTCCTTGTTGATGCCTTCGACGGTGTTAAAAAGTTGTTGATGGATGATATATGGTAATGCAGTTTAGGTGATAAAAAATTGTTGTTTTTTTTTTTTTTTTAATTTATGAGTTGAGTAAATGGGAGGGGTGAATTTTTTTGAAAGAAAAGATAAATAATGCAATCTAGGGGTGATCATGAAATCATAAAAAACCAGCAGTTTTGGAAACGGGGTCGAGATCGACAGATTCGGAATTATGAATAAGGTTTTAGTTCAGTTTTTATATTTATATATATATATATATGTCAATCTAATTGATTTTATTTTATTTTTTAAATTATCTTCTAGTATAAATTAGAATTTAATTTTTAATGATTCAATAAATTATGTAATAGTGTACCATTTTTCTTTTCAAAAACAAAAGTCTATAAATAGAATAAAAATAAAATGTAATTTTTTGTTTCTCATCTTAACCTTTATTAAATTTTTTAATATATATATCAATGTAATTGATAACTTTAGATTATCTATTAGTATGACTTATCTAAAATGTATGTTTACTTTAATTATTAATAGTTAGATAAATGATGTAATAGTATATTCTTTTTTTTTTAAAAAAAATAATAAAGTTTATAATTGAAATATAAATAAAATGTAATTTTTTGTTTATTATCTTAACTTTTATTATTTTTTTAGTATTATCCAAAAATGTATATTTACTTTAAAAAAATTCAAAATCAAAATCGTGATCGAAACTAAAAAATCAGCCATAATCGCTAGTTCCAGAACTGGAACCGGAATTGACTCCCAATTCCAACTTTTCATAAAACCGAAACCGACATTCCAGAGCCGTGGTCATGTATAAATGGAGGTATTAGTATATATTATTTTAGTTTAAGTAGTTCCTTTTATAATTAATTACTTAATTCTAAGTCAAGGGTAAAGTTTAACTAATAGTAGGAAAAATTTTATATGGAATCAACTAACTAATGATAGGTGGGACATATTCATTGTTTATATTTATTACATCATAATAAAAAAATATTTTTAATAAATTAAAATGATGTGAATTCATTTATTTACTGTATATGGAATTTATATAAAATTTGCCTTAATAATAGATAAAATGGAGACACGGGCCTGGCAAGCTTTAATGGTTTGCAAATGCCCAATAGGTGATTAACAATATAGTATTTTGTTTGTTGAACTTAAATCCATGAGCAGCGGATGGGTTGACGAAGATAATTAATTGGGCCTGTTGCATTATCAGCCCAACGTTAGATATTAGTTGTAGATAAGATGCTTTTTACCTTTGGAATTATTCAGTGATGAGAGCTGCCAAGATCCTCCTCGAAGACGCCGAAAATAAGCATATGCCGCACCACCATTAATTACTACAGCCACACCAACCAGCCATATCGTGGAAATCGACAGACGCAGACACCTCGGCTGACCAACACAAAAGCGCCAAAAATTCTACACCGCAACACAACCACATCCATACACACTGCGTACCAAAGGTAACAATCGAGACAAAATAATTAGATGGATTTGACTTTTTTTATTTTAAAATAAATATCACTTTAACTAATTTATCATATTATTTGTAAATTTAATAAATATTAAATGATATTTTTTTTAATTTTAACTCTTAATATAATATTAATAAAAAAATTTATATAAATAAAATATTAAAACAAAAAAATTATTTAATCACATTAAATTATTTTTTATAAAATTATTAAATTTAATAATTTTTTTTAATTCGTATATATTAATTCGATGTAATAATTATTTTTAAAAAAATATATAAATTTTTAATTATACCCATTAATTTTATTTATTTTGTCTACCTAAATATTTGTTCGACTATACACAAGAAATTTTATTATGGAAAGATTTTATCAAATGTCACGTTAGGTGTTATTCTCTAACCAATGAGATTTTACTATTTAAAATTGTGGGTCTAAAAATAAAATAAATTGATAAATTACTATTTAAAAATGCTAAAATTTTATTAATTTGAGAATACAAGACACCAGCAATAAAATTTAGAAAAGATTTAAGTAGACCTGACCCCACTTATAAATATAAATTAAAATTTATGATATCAACTGATATAAATAAGATTTTATAAAATTTAATTTTGACTATTTTCCATAAAAAATTTTACCAGCACATATTCAACAATTTGTCTGTCCCTCAGTCATTCTTCTTCCCCCAAAAAAATTATGGCGGACTATTCTTACCTAGTTATCTTCTCCATTGTACATTTTTCCTTTTAATTATTATTTTTGGGGAAGGGGAGAAAGGAAGAAGGGGGGAGGGGTTTGGGGACAAGAAATTCTTACAAAAAAAAAAAAAAATTCAAATACGACTACTTGTGTAGCACACAGTAGAAATTCAGCTTGCCCAGAAGAATCCACATAAACTTCATATCAGCCATTCGTGTCATTTTCATTTTCATCACCCAAGTAATCTTTTTTCTGTCTGTCTCCATATTCATCTCCTGTATTAATGTATATAATAGCTATATATATATATATATATATATATATCTTTCTCACATCTTCTCCTCTTCCTCTTCCTCTCTCGCTCTGTCTTTTCTCGTGATGACTATTACATAAATCTTCAACATCGACAGAGTTTTCATTTCTTTTTTCTTTTTTCTTTTTGTGTGTTTGTATATATTGAAAGTATATTTATTTTGGTTGGTATTCTATACCATAATAATAAGAAGAAGAAGAAGAAGAAAATTGTTGGGTATGGCGGTGGCTGATGCATTTTTGGAAATTCTGAGAAGACCCACAATAGGGGAAATGGTTGTAGGGATGATAATGTTGTTGGTTCCGGTTTGGGTAGCTTTTCTTGTTGGTATAATGGTAGGGTGGGCTTGGAAAACATCCCAGATGGGCTAACTTGGGCAATTGCAAATTTGATTTTTCAGCACCTTCTTCTTTTCTTATCCCTTCTAAAGTTATGAGCTTTGCTGCCCCTCCGGCTCCTTCTTGTGCCCCGCCGGATAGTTTTGTTGACCATAAACGAATTACGTTACCACCACCTTCTGATGATGCTATTTCCAGGTAAGTAATCTTTATTTGGTACGAACTCAAGCTTCTCTTTTGTTCTCTTTTTCAATTGAACCCTGAACTTACATCTTTGAAGCTCTATGTTTTATTGCTTTAGCATTGTTATTTGATCATATGGTGCAGAATTTTGATGTTCTCCTTACTTGTCTTAATGCCTTTTCCATATTGCCTGTGAATTGTTCAGAGTAGCATTATTTACATGGCAAAAAATAACGAAGGACTTAATGATAGATAGGAGAAGAATTTGTGACATAAGAAATAGTAAAGAAATAGAAGATTATATGCATGATGCATTGGATATCTGTTATGTAAAATTATACTGATGAAGGATTTTTGTTTCTTGTATCTTTTCTCCTATTAGAGTGGGGGAGTAGATAAGGTGAATCTGACCTTGTCCTTCCATTTGCCTAGTAGTTCTTCACAACTTAAAAAGGAAGAGTCAGTAGTAGTTACAGATGAGGATTTGGAACATTTATGCCGTCTTGTTGAGAAGAAAGATGGAGGTCCCCCTTGGAAACATATGATGGAACGTTCTACCTCGGATATGAGCTATCAAGCGTGGCAGAGAGATCCAGAGGTACTGTATAACCTATTGATTTTCTTGGTCAAAAACATCGTTGTTATAGCTATAGGCCTTTGGCTGTTTGTGTTTTACCATTTTCTTTTTGGACTGATAACTCTTGATGGATTTCCTAGACTGGCCCTCCTCAATATTGTAGCAGAACAGTTTATGAAGATGCCACACCAGAACTTTTGAGGGACTTTTTCTGGGATGATGAGTTTCGACTGAAGTGGGATGATATGCTTCTACATGCTGAAACCCTGGAAGAATGTCCCATGACAGGAACTATGACAGTGCACTGGATAAGAAAGGTGAACAATGCTCTATTTGGTCATTGTGACGCATATATTTTCCTTTCTTGCAGAAACTTATGTTTTTTGAATGCTCTTTGTGGCAGTTTCCCTTCTTCTGCAGTGACCGAGAATACATAATTGGGCGTCGAATATGGGAATCAGGAAGATCCTATTACTGTGTCACTAAGGTTAGCAACATACTCTTCTTTTTGGTTCGTTTTTGGAAATGTATACAATGAACATATGTGAGAATTTTCATCTATGAAGTTCTGAAGTGTTTGCTGAAAGATTATTGGATTACTTTATCGAAAATGAAGTACTTCAAGAGGATAAAATCCAAGATGGGGAAAAATTTTGATACTTATCATAGCTATTTGTGCTCTGAATACATAAACATGAATAGTCTAGTTCTTCAATAAGGGATCTTTTGGGAGACTTGATGGCAAAACTTCTGTTAGCAAACATATAGGTGGCATAAGTAAAGGGACTGTTTGTCTG
The DNA here is from genome assembly GCA_025175665.1 of Cinchona pubescens. Classification (NCBI taxonomy): domain Eukaryota; kingdom Viridiplantae; phylum Streptophyta; class Magnoliopsida; order Gentianales; family Rubiaceae; genus Cinchona; species Cinchona pubescens. The sequence continues at coordinate 573,159 of JANKKI010000014.1, forward strand.
TCTTTTTCAAAGTAGAAAATTTCTTTGTTTCCGACCTTGTAAAAAAAGTTCCTGTTGGTCATTTGGCATTCTGTACTATGAAATACGGCAATAGTAATGATCTTGTGCTTCATCATCAAATTGATTGGAAGATTATGGTTAAAGATTTTGCTGGCACTCATACAGAGTGGAAGTAAAGTAGCTAGAAGAATATTGAAAAAGCTACAGAATGTAATGTGATCATCATTTTCAAAAAGATGGTTCTTTTTCTGTTGGCAGCCTGTTGGTCATAATATAATTGGATCAAAGAAGGGGACATCCCTACATGTCAAAGATTAGATCTTAACGTTGTATAAATCCCCTAAAAGAATATGTTGTTCTTGTGTATATAGGGTCTCTCTTCCATTCTCTTTTGCTTGTAGTGTGTATTAAGTCTTCTTTTTTTTTTCTTTATTGGGTAGTGAGGCAGAACTGGTCATTCTGAGGAAGGAATGTGGTGTGCAAAACAAGAATTGGTTAATAACAGTATTGAGCACACAAAGCGCATACAGATTTTCTTTTTAAGCTTCACAGCCATTTCAAGTATATCTTTGATCAGCTGTACTAGTTTCAAGAATACTTGCTCCTACTCGGGCTTTCAGATCCCCATCTGATTCTCATTTTTTTTTTCTTTCTTGATATCAGGGAGTGCCATGTGATTCCGTTCCAAGGCGGGACAAACCAAGACGTGTTGACCTCTATTACTCAAGTTGGTATATACAAGCAGGTAAAAAAGTTTACTTCTTGCCGTTTATAAACATGCTCTCCACAAAATTAAGAGAACCTTTACTTATGTTCTGCATTGCTATCTTTTGCAACAGTCTGATTTTCCTTAATGATAAAAATCATTACTTCTCCGCACCTCTAATTTTATGGTAATTATTGTAAGATTTCCTTAATTGGAGTACTTTTATGGGTGGATGAAACAGTGGAGTCAAGGAAAGGAAATGGGCAACTACATGCGTGTGAGGTGAGTCTGCAGTGCTCTTCCATCACGAAGACATGGGTATCCCATGGGAAATTGCAAAATTTGGAGTGCGACAGGGTATGTGGGGAACTGTCAGGAAGCTTGAGCGTGGTGTTCGATCTTACCAAAGGACAAGAGCATCTGGGGCACCACTCTCTCATTCTGCATTTATGGCTCAAATTAACACAAAGATTGATCCAGACTACCTGAAGTCCGTAGAAAGTGAAGACTCGTTAGAAAATGAGATGCTTGAATCAACTGAAAAGCCTAGGGAGGGGATGAACATACCGAAGCTGCTAATTTTTGGAGGGGCTGTGGTTGTTGCTTGTGGTCTCAATCATGGGCTCTTAACCAAGGCAATCATATTTAGCGTCACAAAAAGGTTGGCAAACATAGGAAGAAGAGCATGTCCTAGGACATCATAGATATAGTTGATAAATTGTCTGTATAATTGTGGTGCTCACTGTATTAGGCTCTCGCTGGTTAAGTTACCCGCTGCATACACAGCAATATGCACAACAAGAATACATTCTTGTTTCCAAAAGTTTTAAAGAGTTTAATTGCTGAATAAGCGAGTTGGTTGCTTGCAATATTACTTGGACAATCTTGCGGCCGTCCTTTTTTTTTTTTCGAATCAGGAAGACGGTGAATATATATTATACCATAAGATGTTGGAAGAAAATCTTTACAGCAAGAAATCAAACAATCAAGAAGAGCAAATCAATAAAGAGAGAATCTTTGCACTAATAATTGTGTTATACTATGAATGAAGCTGTAGAATTTACATAATCTATCTTGAAAACGAACATGATTAATCAAGAGAATTAAAGAATCAAAATGTATAACAAGCAGTAATTAAGGCGGGTAAATTTATTTAGTATGGGATGATGGTTTCAAAACAGTGCACCCCGTCCAATTCCATAGCGAACCTGTGTCTCCTTTTGTGCTGCTGCAATTGATGGTGAACTTGAGACTTGTTGGCATCATCAACTGCCTTGCGCTCGGAAACAACAGCAGCAGCAGAAGAAGAGAGGATGTTCTTCCTCTTGTTGTTTTTTAGCTCCGGGAGCCCATGAAAGACCAACTTTTTGGCCGAAGGATTCGGCGCAAAAGGCATCAAAAGAAGTGAATAGTGACATCGACATGAAGACTGTTTATGCTGTGACTTTGAGAAAGGCAAGAAAGAATTGATGGTAAGAAAATTTAATACTATATTTTGAGGAATTCTAACTGTTTGCTGGCTTTTGGTCTATGAAGAAAGCAGTGTGGCTTATATATATATATATATGGCCGGGACTGGGAGGAAGAGGAGTAGATTCATCCGGAAGCAAGACAAGGAAGTTTCTGTTTTCCGAAGAAGTTGTATGCGCGTGGCGTGGAACCAACTGGTATACGTGTCATTATTTTATTATTATTATTTTTTGATGGGTAGAAACGTGGCTAGCTTTTCTTTGGTTTGAGAGTTGAAACTGGATTTCACACCTGGACTAATATGGAAGTTTGTAGACTGGGTCAAACGTGGTATGTCCTCGGGGTCAACTAGTGAAGCCTTCTCGGGCCGGCATTCATGACTAATGCCTGGCCCAATCCACTTGGTATAGGTTTGAATCGTTCATCTACTATAGTTTTTGCATTTTCCCATTAAATAGACGTATTTGATTTTTTTTTTTTTTTTTTTAAAGAAAAAGGAAGAAAGAGTTATGGAATTTACGAGACAAAATTTGCAATGGGAATCTACCAAAAGTCCTTTTTCTCAACACCGAAAAAACAAAGAATCAAATCACTAGCACCTTCCGCTTCAGCTGCTAATAGTGACAGATTAACAATTGCGTTGTTGGATTAATTGATGTCGTTAATTACTTGAATCCTCTACTTCCTTCTGTTAGTAAAACTTGGTTTCCTTCCCAACTCGGGGCTATTATTAACGATGAAAAATTCTTATATGGACCCGCAATGCACGATAGGTAGAACGGATCTTTTGATTCACATTCATTAACATCATTCCAACTCATTAAAATAAACTTCTTGAGAGTGAAGATGAATATGAATTAACAGAGTTCATCGTATCTATCGTAGACCAGATCGATATAAAAATTTCCCATTAACAATAACCTTGTTTGGGAAGACTAGAATTACTCAATTAAAAAGTTTCAGGGTATAACCAACTCCTTTTCAAGAACTCTCAACTTCAAACCAGAAATAGTGCAACAGATCTTTTTTTTTTGGGTTCAAAGGAGGGCTAAATCCCATTATATTATGAGTAGATTACTGTAGAAGCCTCCACAAGACTTCTGTTAATAGAACCCCAGATTCCGTAAACATCTAAAGGTTTTGGTCCAATAGACTTGGGGGAACTGAACTTTAGATAATGATCCAACAGTTGTTAAATAGTTATTGCAGTACTGGAATTTTTTTTTTAACCCGAATATCTACGGTAACCGCTCTAAAAGGTATTCAGTGCTTGAATGGTTAAAGCTGCCAGCCCGCGAATCACCGCAAGGAGAGTAACGAACACCATTCTAGACCATCATTATTCAGTGATTATTCGTACTAGGCCACGATGACATCTGTGTACACATCTGCGAAAACATCTGTGAAGTGTGCACGAATCCAATGAAAACATCTGTGAAGTGTGCACGAATCCAATACGTTGATGCTCCGTTTTCTTCGAGCCCAGCTACATTGATTATAATAATGCGTCTCTCATTAATCATAACTGTAACAACCAGATATTCAATCCAGAATCACAATTCACAACCACAAAGGATTTGCACATCGCATAAATTACTCAGGAATAACTTTCGCTGATTCATTAATTAGTGTCTTTCACTTGTTGAAACTTTCCAGGGGGAACCAATATCGAGCGAATAAAAAAAAAAAAAAAATAGGTTCACCAATGAGTTTTTGTAGGCTGCAGTATGGCCCCAAATGGCAATAACATCATGATGCACTCTCTTCACCACACATTTAGTTTGTCAATCAGTTAATTAGAGCTAGTGAAGGCCATTGTCGAAAGAGAAATGTGTTGAACAATGTTACTACCTTACAACTTTCACATAGCTATAGAAACTGATCCTTGGTTGAAAAAAGAACCAAATTGCAACCCCAAGAAACTCCATTCCTTGAGAGCTCACACCTCCCGGGCCATCATCCATCAATTATTGATGCTTCAATAATCAGGGATAAGCTTATTTTAAATGATATTAGGAGATAAACTAAACAAGTTCTGGTAAAAACACAGAAATTAGGCAGAATTCGAGAAAATCATGAATACTGGTAAATTTAATCCACATTATGCGTCGAGCCAAACCAAGAGTAGCTGCAATAAGAGCTTGCAAAACAACATCCTGGAAAATATAACCAACACTATAGTAGCAACAATATCATGGATAGATTTTATCTAGTCTCAGTAACCTATCAGATTTGAAACTACTCTGATTAGTTCTTTCCTCTATGTTCTATTTCTGTAAAGGTTATAGGGAATGAGAATAAGATAAAATGAGAGGAGTTAACATTTTATTTTAAGCCACGAGTCCTCAAGCGATGAGCAAGAGAGAAGGGGAACATCCCACTTAAAGATAAACACCCACAACTCAAACAGAGAACAGCATCCAAATATAAACTAAACAAAGAAAAATGCTTCACTGAAAGGATAAACTTAAAAACTTATGCATCATATCTATCCCATCAGCAGTTAGCATCTTTAATTTAAATCACAACACTGTTTAATAACATAATAATAATAATAATAATATAAATAAATAAAAATAAAAAAACTTCAACAAGCAGAATGAACCTTTCTAGTCCTTTCCTCAAAAGGATAAAATTGAGAAACATTGTAAGGAGCTCCTAACCTAATCAAACAAACTGAATCCCATGTCATCATCACTTTCTTCCTTGGGCTCCTCCTGAAAATTTAGGATTCATAAAAATTAGTACAACGTCTTTGACAAATCTGCATCTCTAAACAAGTACAACTATAGTACTATTATGGGATTCAGTAAATTATAATTACTACATAAGTATCAAATTCAACATGAAAAGAATTAAATTTAAAACATGTAAAATCAGAGTACCTATCATCTTCAGCAGCTCGATGCTGCTGCTATGGTGGTGGTAGTGGTGGCAGTGCTGTTCCTGAGCGGCGGCGGCGACGGCAGCGCCACCGCCAGAACCAACGTTGACGATGAGATCTTCGATGCTTCTTTTCTCGCAAAGCTTTGCAAAGAGGCTGGGCCAGTATGATTCCACAGTCAAATTTGCAGCCTTCACCAAAGCAGCAATCTTCTCTGCCTGTTAAGAAAAAGTAATACGCATTATTAATATAACCCAGAAACAATATAACATTAAAATTCCCAAATTAAACTTAAAAAAAAATTAATAAGGAAAGAAAAATCAAACGGTGAAAAAGGTTACCGTGACAGCGATGCCATCATCGTGGAGGATCAAAGCAGCGTAAGTGCAGGCGAGTTCTCCGATCGACATATTTTTTTTTTAACTGGAACGGAGGGGTTTGCGTGGGTATGCTCTGAAGCTGCGGTGGTTGACGGCGTTCGTAGAAGGAGAGAAGGCGATTTTATAGGAGTTTCGCAATTAGGGCACACTTGTATATATAAATGGGCTTACCGCTGGAGCAATGGGCTCATAAGTTAACTAATTCATTATTAATAAAATTATGGGCCTAAGCCCCACCAACTAGATGTTAATTAGCATACTAACCCCCTCACAATCTCTATGGCTAATGTAACATGAATTTTTACTCGTTTATTTGTATTTATAGCCTTACCCCGACTCTTAGTCTAACAAACAACGCGAAGGCAAGAGGGCGTGATGGCCAAACTAGAGAGGCTATTTGAGTAATGTCAACCAAATACCAATAGAGTTTGATTTTGGAGACCCTTTTTACTCTTTTATCATGCAATAAACTATGTGAAGATGGAAATTTGTCGGTCTATATAGGACTATGATTGAGCCGCGCTAGCCCTATTTTGGTAGACAGATCGACCTCACATATGTAAATCTCAATACATGCCCCAATTGTACTAGTCGAATTACTGCTCCTCCCTCGATCATGAAGTGATATCAAATCAAAATAAGTTTCACCAAAAATGAAAGCAAAGAGACTTAAAATCACTAAAAACAGATATATCATGATAACTGACTCATAAACAAAGGTCTAGGAAAAACATCCAACACATCACAGAAACAGAAGGAAACTACGGTAGTCATCCTCAAAGTCGCATCTAAGCACCAAATGTATAATGTACTTCTTCTTCATGAGTAACTAGCAAGTACAGTTGACAAGATAAAAAAAAACCAATAAAAGATAGTTTATTCCTAAGAGGTTTTTATCCGAATGATATCTTCCACTAAATCCATCAAAGGCAAGCCTTGACAGTCTCTCATCCAAGTAGGCAGACTCCTACCGGTGGTTAGTGTAATCAGCCACTGCCAGAGCGTGCCTGCAATTGCATGAATCCAGGTAATTTAAATAAAGCAGGAATATTTTCGCTTCAATATTGAACACCAACCTCAAGAATTGTCACCAAGCAAACCACAAAGTAACAGATTTGCTCACCTGCCGAGGGGATGCAGACCTTGACCTGATGATTTAGATCTGCAAATTTAAGCAAAAACATTGACCTAAGTGTCAGTAAAGATGTTAAGTGGAAAAAAGAAACTGCAGATTACCAAAACAATTACCACGTACCTCGAAGACTTGATAGGAGAAGCAGACCTAGATTTGGATGGTGATCTAGAAGCAGATCGATCCAGTGACTTGCTGCTGATAGAATCATCTTTTACTGACGGTACAGAATAGTCGGATAAATAAATCCAAGAAAACACTGAAATTAATACCTCCTGTTCCTTCTAGGAGACCTGCTTCTACTGCGACTCCTACTTCGGCTTCGTGATGGGCTGCCTTTGTACCCCTTTACCTATATGTGACAAAGTTGAGAAGGAAGCTATAAAATAAAAAATAAAAAGAGAGAGAAGGAAGTTTCAGGCTTATTAAATCTAAACATCTGCCATTTAGTCCACATCATTGCATTCACTGGGGATGAAAGAAATTCACATGACTGAGCCATATTGTCTCATTACATAAGCAGCATGCAAGAATAGCAAAGCATTTTCTACCCTAAAGTACAATAACAAAGTATGAGAGCATACTAGATAGGCAGGCATACTTCAAGCAGTAGAGAGTGAAGAAGGAGAATCTAAATTTATGGTCATACTTCCTTCAAGGAATACAACAAGGTGTCTATCATTAGGAGTTAGGACAAGAATACTGCACACTTTCATTGCTAAAGATGGATGCACATTTTTTAATACATACCCGGATATAAGTTCTTGTCCAAGGATTTCTGAATTCACTATCATCAAGTTTCCGAATCTGGAGAAAACAAAAAACATGAAGTTGCTAAGTTATTCCAATGAGAATCATACAAAAGCACCTGTGAGTCTTAAAATAGCTTACAGCATATTTCATGTCCTCATAATTAGTGAAGTCAACCAAGCCAAAAGTTCCTGCATTCAACAAATATATCCAACAAAGTAAATTTAACAGCAAACTCACAAAACGATACAAGTTCAAACAGTAAGTCAAATAATACCCTGAGTCGCCATCACGGGAAACTTCTGCAAAGCACACTTCACCAGCTTTTCGCATGTGATCCTGAAACAATCAGGCAAAGTTGCTACCACAGCTTTACAAGCAATAGAAGAATACTATTATGAAGAGTATGCATTTCCTTACCTTCAAGTCCTGCCAAGAAGCAGATGATGGAAGCCCACGAACAATAACTAAATAAAGAAGACAAACAACAATAAGTGCATAGATTCTAAGACATTAAAAGCAAGCATTCAACATTTGAGCAACCAAAAGAAGCGTGCAGAATTCAAGTAGCATGAGCACCTCGAAATTCGGAGTGTCGAGAAATACCATAGCGACCTCCTCCTCCACTGCCACCACTACCACCACCATAGCCACTGCATCGATCGCTTGAAGATGATGGTCCTCTGCCCCCATGTGCAAGCTCAACCTACATTGAGCTCATTACAAGTAAACCAGAGACAAAATAAATGAACTGCAATAAAAAATGGTTAAAGACGACCAGCTCTCTTCTTACTCTCAATTTACAACCATCAAAGTTATATCCATCTCGACCCCTAATAGGGTCTTCTGCATCACGAACACTCTCAAACTACATTAAAGGAAGAAAAAAAAAATCTAGGTGAGTCACAAATCCCATACAAAATTCTAATAGCATCTTCTAGTCAAGATAAGCATCATAGATACATCGAAATTCAAATAGACTACAAAATTAAGTCATACCTCCACAAAACAGTAGCAAGGAGGACGAGGTGGAATCTTCAATTCAATATCTAATATACGGCCATACTGCAAAAGAAGAATAGGAAATACATCAGATGATCAAGCAGCATTTCAAGCCTTAAAATAAATAGGAGTAGATTAGAATCAATTGAATCTACGATTAAAACAAAATTCCCATTTGATCTTAGCTTCCAAGGGTGAAAGCATGAAAAGAGAAGCATAATTAGCAAATCAAAGCCTAAGAAAAGTTAAAGTAACATGATGTTATCAGCAAAGAACCAGAAAAAAAATGGAATAGCATGTGGTAATAAATCATTTGATATCGATACCCACGATAAACTCCAGTATAGGTACCTACCAGACCTCTCCAAAGCACCTTGTCTCAATTCTTTAGGTAAATGTTAATCAAAATCAAATTCTAACACAACAACAAACAGAAATGAAAGTAAAAAATCATCAATGAGACAATGACCAAGGAAAGTGCATGATAACCATTTTGTATGCATCAACTCTGCATCACTTATGTTGAACTTGAACAAATAGAAGGATGTAATGGACAAAAATCTACTGGGTTCTAAAATTGACTGTTGAAATACTAGTTCAGTAGTTCCGACACTTTTTCTGCTAATTTGATAGAGGATGGTAGGAAGTGCATAGGATGGAGAAGACAGGAAGGGGGTTGGGAACACTAGATTACCGATGCCACATGAAAATGTGCAGGAACACTGCAATATTCTAGGCATAACAACTAAAGTTTCTCTGCATAACATTGCCACCGCAAATATACACTAGAAGTGCTGTGATAGAGATGGACTCAGAATTTTCAGAAATTATGTTTTGTCACTTTTGAACAAATCAAAATATGCACACCAACTTTAAACATTGATTCGTAACAAATTGATTGTCATCCAAAAGAATTTGTTTGATTTCACTTTAGGAGGACATGAAAGGGGGGAAGAATGTTGTGTGGAACATATAAAGTAGAAGAATACAAGAAATAAAACCACTTGAACCAAGGTGCCCAATCAAACCATTGGAGGATAGTAATTAAGCTTGTTATCAATTAAACAAATTAACTCGTACCTTGTAGAAAAGATCTTCAACTTCTGATTCTTTTATATCAGAGGGAAGGTTACCCACATGGATCGTGCGAGAAAAACGACCACTCATCTTCAGCTCCCAGAGAATGTAGACAGAAACTGGGTCTCAACTGCAATACTGCATATATAACGTCAGAACTTCTGAACTAAATAAAGTTGTCACTGTCAAAGTTCGGTAAACAACCTAAATTAAGACTGCTCTATTCTAAGGTAGCTTATTAACATTATTTACCCAACCTGACAATAAAAGAACCAAGTCAGAACAAAAAAAAAAACTATGAAGCAAACCAAGAGAGCAATCCTTGCTGTGAGCGGTGCTCCACAAGCTCCATTGCTCATATGCTCCAAGATGCTCCAAAGCAATAATAAATTCCAAATAAAATTTGTCTCCTCATGCTCCCTAAATTTTTTGCAGCTGTATAGCGCTTCTGAGATTGATCAAGAACCTCCAATTTTATACAAATACACATAAGTCCACTCTGACTCCTCCCACTCCCATTCTACATCCCTATGTATGATTCCAAAGCTCATATTTGTCCAAGCGCTTGACATCTATCATAAACAAAGCATGTATGTCATAAAATGAGGTAAGATTTGCATATACCAATGCATTACCTTGTTCAGATCTAATTAACTGCACTGAAGAATATGACCCTGGAAAATATGTAAAATATCCCTCAGTAATTAGCAACGACATAAGTTGACTTGATCATTTCTATTGTCAATGAGATGTTAACATCATTCTCCTCATTTTGTTAAAATTAAAAAAAATAAATAAAAAAATGTGCCCGGAAGTAACCTAATGAAGAAGAAACAATTCAAAGCTCACATACAGAACAAAAGAAACTAGGTTAGCATGATTCATTGCATAATGAAACTAAAAAGTAAGAAAAATAGGTATAGAAATGTCTGAAACAGAGCTTTGTATTTTGCAACTCAAAATTCTAGGTAACCCCATCGCAATTTTTTTGAACGGTATGCATCAAAAGGTGCATGTACGGATTTGCGATCCCAGGTAAGATCAGTTCAGGATCATGCGATCATGGTTATGTAGACGACCGAGTAGAAAAGTCGGAGAGACCTTTAACATATGAACCAACAAATAAGCTAGAAACGAATATTCCCCAAGAACACCTATTTACCCCCTCACCATATTTCTATTTAAACCCCTGTAATAAAAATGGGATTCAGCAAATACTGAATACAGAGTGCCATAAGGTGCCCACCAACATACATAATTTGCCGATTACATTTTAGAGGAAAAGAAATGGTAATTCTAAAGACAAATCTAACACCATACCGGAGCTAAAAGCGCGCAGCAACTACCGGACACGGCGGCAATTTCGACCTTCTATAACTGCAGACTCCAATTGACGGACCTAGGTTTCTTCAGCTCTCTCCCTTCCATTAGCTGTTGAATTTTTTTTTTTTTTTTTGAAAAGGGCCAAGTCAAATAATATAAAGAAAAAATAAGAAATATTAGTAAGACTTGGAAGATTTCTCACCTGGACGGACTCCCAACTGAAATTTGAAATGCATCCGGAATCCGAGCGGAAAATTAGGGTGTTAATAGGTCTCGTTATCCAATTATGTTAGTTGTTATCTAATTTTTATTGTGTATCAAGTGTGATTCATCTCTTATCGTATTTGTATTATGTAATATCGTGAAGAACCTATTTTTTATCTTGTCGTTCATTCGAATTTCTGTTCTATAACGCTTATAAACATATAAGTTCAGATCTTGGTACATAATTATAATCATGAATTTTAACATTTAATGTTAAAGCATCAAGTATATTAACATCAGATAAAGATAATTGTAAATTAGGATAAACATTAAAATAAACTGGGCCATTTGCCAGACTGGATTGAATTATCCCCATTAAGGATTTTTTCCAATCAAGATTACGAGCATCTCGTAAAGCTATAAATGATTCAGGTAAACCTTTTAAAGTTAAAGGTTTAAAAGCAATTTGCACTAAACCAATATGCATAAAATTAAATTTACCAGCAGTTCTGTAAGAATCAATATCATTATGATCTAATAATTGTATAATATGTTCATCAGAATTTAAGGAAATTGATTTTTCTGTTGTTTTAACAACATATTTAGATATAATATTATCAAATAAACCATATTTATAAATAACAGATGGTGAAATTTTTGGAATTGTCCACTTATTAAGCAGATCTATATCTTGAGGAATATCATATTCTTCTTTTAATTTAGCTTTGGTTTTTATCATATGATGAAGATGATAATGGTAAATCTTCCATTTTTTATAAAATAAATATGTCGACTGTTAAGAACTTCCTCGTCTCATGTAACCTGTAAAAATTCTCGAGATAAAAAATCAGGTAGAGAATTCTCAGATCCTTTTTTATAAAATATTTCAAAATCAAAAGGAGTTAATTGAGCCTGCCATCTTGCAAACATTTGTTTAGAAGTATCATTTTTAAAATCTTATATTAAACATAAATTTTACTGAATGAGAATCAGTAATTATTATAAATTTTTTATTATATAAATCATTTTGAAATTTTAAAACACATTTAACTATTGCTAGCATTTCATGAGCAACAGTAGCATATTTTTTCTGACTATTAGTCCATTTACCAGAATGAAATCTAATCAAATAGATTTGTTTATTTTCCGGATTAATTTGTTTTAAAATACCACCAAAGCCTATATTAGAAGCATCAGTTTCTATTAATTTTGACCATTTAGGATTTGCTAATGATAAACATAAAGGCAAATATGTGATTTTAGATTTAATCTTTTTAACTAAATTAGTTAATTTATCATTCCAGGGAATATTATTTTGTTTTAATCGATCATATAAAGGAGCTAAATTTTGAGAAAGATTTTTATAATAAGGAGAAATATAATTTAAACTTCCTAAAAATCTTTGAAGTTGTTTTTTATCTATAATTTTATCGGGAAATTTGGATGCAAATTCTATTGCTCTATTAATAGGTGTAATTTTTCCATTTTCTATAAAATGTCCTAAAAATCAAATTTTTGTTTGAAATATAGAAATCTTTGGTTTTGATATAACTAAACCATTTTGTATAATTAATTTTTTAAACAAATCAAGGTGTTTAAAATGTGATTGTAATGTTTCTGAAAAAACAAGTATATCATCAATATAAACAATGATAAAATCCATATAAGGAATAAAAATATCATTCATAATTTTCTGAAATTCAGAAGGAGCATTTTTTAATCCAAATGGCATAACATTCCATTCAAATTGTCGATATCCAAAGGGAACATTAAATGCAGTACGATAAGTATGTTTGGTAAAAATTTGACTTTGCCAATATTTTGATTTTAAATCAAATTTAGAAAATATATTGGCCTTACATAATTTTTCTAACAAATCTTTTTTATTTGGAATAGGATACCTAATCCATTTTAAAACATTATTTAGAGATTTGTAATTTATAACAAGACGAGGAACACCTCTCTCTTGTTCAGCTTTGTTATTAACATAAAAGGCAGTACATGACCAAGGAGATTGAGAAGGTTTGATTAAACCTTTCTGAAGTAAAACGTCAATTTCTTTTTTACAAAATTCTAGAAATTCAGAATTCATTTGACATGGTCTAACTTTGGTAAGAATTTCCTGTTCTCGAAAATTATCTTCGTATTGGAGAAAAACTACATGCTTTTTTCTATCCCAACAAGCACTAGGATGATCAGCACAAATAGATTGTGAAAATTGTTCAGAAATAGATTTAATCTTTTCTTGAACTTTTGGTTGTTGTAAAAATGTCAGAAATAGAAATATTATAAATTTCTGCAGTTAATGAATTTAAATGCAAATATTTTAAAGTAATAAGAGAATTTATATCTCTAGTAACAGTATCAGTTATAAACTGAAAGTAAATTTCTTGGTTTTTATAAGTACCAATAAAACCATTGTTATCCAAATTTTTAATAGGATACAAAGCATTAATAAAAGGGGTTCCTAGTATTATAGGAGGATTCATCAGATTTTTAACAAAATGTCTGAGGAATGCAGATATTATCTTGACAAATATAAGCAGAAGGAATTTTATAATTAATTTCTAGTTTATCACCAGAAGCAGACAGAAATTATGAACTGAATCGACATGATAAATGTAGGTTCTTATATTTCTCTTATACACATCTAGATGTGTATAAGAGACAGGATCAATCATGGCAACTGATTCAGCTAAGAAATCATTATCAATTAAAAATTTAATTTTTATATACCATCTTTGAGATGTTACAATTTGCATAATATTTAAAAAATTATCAACTTGTTGCTGATTTACTATTAGTGGAAGAATTATTATTTTTTGAAATAATTTCTATTTCTTTTCCTTTATTAAAAGATTTTTCAACGAAAGAAAGTCTATTATCTATAAAAACATTATTTTGTTTTAATAAATGAATTTCATTTTTTACATTTTTTATTTCATCATGCAAATTTGCTAATGTGATTCCTGTTTCTTGTGATTGATATAATTTACCAATCCTATTTTTAATTTCTAACATTGTATATGGTTCAGAAGATATTACAACTGAATTTCATTTATTAGAAGATGAAGATGTAGATCAAGATGAAGATGTAGAAGACCAATCTAAAATTTTTGATCTAATATCATTATCAGGAATTTGTTTAAGTAATTCAAGAATATTATCATTTGTAATCATATTTATTTGAAAATCTTGAAATTGAGAAAGAATGTTATAATATTCTTTATTTTGATTATCAATTGAAATAGTATTAACATTATTATTACAAGTATTACAACAGGTACATGAAGTATTACCTCAAATAATATTATCAGAATCTGTAGAATTATGATCATGTATATGAATTTGATCTGAATCATACTCATCAGAAGAAATACTAGTATTACTATCAGTACTAGAATTATTTTCTGTATCTATAATTTTATAAATTTCATTTTTAATTTCATCATAAATTACTTGTCCTTTATTAGGATTTGTTTGTAAATTATTTTCAAAATTAAGAGTATTAATTTTTAAAGAAGAAAACTTTTTATCTAAAATTTTTTCTAAATCAGTAAGAGGTTTAAAATTTAAACCGTCAATATTAGGTGGAGGTTGTAGAGAAGTTTTAGCTGTATTATAAACTTCTAAAGGTTGATTTTCATTTTCTTTATTTTGAAATTTATAAATTTAAGAAAATAATTTATCCATTTTATTATGAAGAGAACTAATTTATTCACCTAAAACTTTAATAAAAATATTAGTATAATTATTTTGTTGATACATATTATTAATATGTTGCAGAGTAATAGGTAACATATTATTTAATGTCTGCTAATTTTTGAAAAGCATTAAATGAAAGAGAAGTATTATTGGGTAAAGTAAATAATTTTTGTGGATGATATAACTCCGTAAATTGTTTTTCCATCAGAAAATTGATATGATCTTTCAAGAATATTAATATAATTATTCAAATAAGTAGTTATAAACCATGGAACAAAAGGAATTATTTTGTTATGTAAAGCAGTGAATTCATAAAATTCTTTTGAAATATTATCAAGGTCTTGAGATGTATATACATCAAAAAATCATTGTCTAAAATTATTCCAATTTGAAGATAAAAATTCTTCTTTTATTAACTGTCTTGCAGTTGAACCGGGACTAAAATCTATAACTGTAGTCATATATTAAAATCTAAAGAATCGGATTCAGTAGGAATTTCCTTATCTAATTCATTATTATGAATTGGTCTAATTATATTATTTTCATTTATATGTAAATGATCAACATGAGAAGTAAATGGAATATTATCATCAATTGTATGTAATGATGCAGGTTTACATGAACGTGCAGGAATATAATCATCAAATAATGAAATATGAGATTTTGAAGAGAATGTCCTATAAAAATGTCTAGATGATGATGGTCTAGAACCAGTACTATGTCTGGATGGAATTTTTGTTTTATCAAATCGAAGAACAATTTGTCCATTTGGTGTTGATATAATCTGAGAATCATGCTGTGTAATATTTAAAGCATGTGATGAAGAAGGAATGCCTTCATTTATTATCCAATGATCAGGAAATTGTATTTCATTTCATTTAATTGGTTGTCTAGTTATAATTTGAGATTTATTAAAATTAGTCTCAATTAAAATTGTTTCATTAGTTGAAATATCAACTAATTTACACTTTGGATTCAAAGTCGAAAGGAGTTTAAAACAAACTCTATAACATAAACATATAAGTTCAGATCCTGGTACATAATTATACCCATGAATTTTAACATTTAATGTTAAAGCATCAAGTATATTAACATCAGATAAAGATAATTGTAAATTAGGATAAACAATTTAAAATAAACTGGGCCATTTGCCAGACTGGATTGAATTATCCCCATTAAGGATTTTTTCCAATCAAGATTACGAGCATCTCGTAAAGCAGCTATAAATGATTCAGGTAAACCTTTTAAAGTTAAAGGTTTAAAAGCAATTTGCACTAAACCAATATGCATAAAATTAAATTTACCAGCAATTCTATAAGAATCAATATCATTATGATCTAATAATTGTATAACATGTTCATCAGAATTTAAGAGAATTGATTTTTCTGTTATTTTAACAACATATTTAGATATAATATTATCAAATAAACCATATTTATAAATAACAGATGGTGAAATTTTTGGAATTTTCCACTTATTAAGCAGATCTATATTTTGAGGAATATTATATTCTTCTTTTAATATTAAATTTATTATTAACAATTTTAAAATATATTATATTAAATTATATTAAAATAAAAATTTTAATAAAATCTGTTCATATAGTAATTTAACGAATTATTGTGTAAATTCAGCATCATAAGTTAACCCAACCCAACTCAATTCGTTTAATTTCGTATTATAAACAAATTGATTCAATAATAATTTAATAAATTTGGTATTATATTATAACTTGTTAATTTTATATCATATCCCTGTTTTTGTTATCGAATCGTATAAAAAATTTTCAGATCTACGGAAAATCACTCCAGCCGTTAATTGCGATGGCTTAGACCTGAAATACAGACCGTAGGAAGGCTTTGATGTTTATTAGGAGTCGTGCGTTGCCAGACTTCGTCAGATGATAACGAGTACGGACGGTGTAGATGTATTCCGTTTTTCTTAAGGTTGAAGGCGCGCTTTTCACCTACGCTTTCTTTCATGGCATATGCTCTTTTTTTTTTAATGCCTGCAGGAAAATAGTTAAGTAAACTTAATTATAATCTCACACGTAAATGTAGTGCTAATTTGAGCACGTGACATCATTCTCTGAGGTGTGATGATATCATTTATCACGTCATTTATGTGACTGATCTAATTTGACGGTAAATGTAGTGCTAATTTAAGCGTGATATCATCTATCGCATCATCTGTGTGACTGATTTAATTTGACCCAAAAATCAATAGCTGAACTCGTGGGCTGTAGACCAATCTCATCGACGTTTTCCATGTTGGAATTGATATGCGAGACTTTTGAATAAGGCAAAGATTTAGGTGGTCTGATTTTTTTTATATTTATAAATTTTATTGTGTGAATTAAATTTTAAAAAATTTATGATAATTGTAAAAATTTTAAAATTTAATCTTGATTACAGAATTTACAGATGTAGCAAAAAATCAGATTTATCTAAATATTTTTCTTTCGGTAATTATTATATAAGGTTCGTTTATTCTATGTAAATAGATAATAGTTATCTTTTATATTTATTTTATTTATAAATTATCATTTAAAATTCAATAAAGTTAAAATTTTTATTTAAAAAGAATAGTAAAATGTTAGAGTTATCCTTACTATTTTTAGTTATAGTTTGTGAATTTCTTTACCAAAATTCTTGGTTTTTAAATCTGACAATGAAAATAAAAGTTGTGTTTAGATGGATAGATCTAAATTAAATAAGGATTTGAAATAAATAAAATTGAATTGGGTATATTTGGAATGATATGAAATTTGGGTGAATTTCAAATCCACTCATTTAACTATTAAAATCACACTCTCAACTTGTTGGTAAATTTCAAATTTACAACTAAATCAATTAATTTGTTTGGATAACTTATTATAGATTATGATTTCAAATCAAATCCACTCAAATCCCTCCGTCCAAATACAATGAAATTAAATTTATTATTCTAAATTTTTTCTAAGTAGCATAAGGGAGTAAATTAGTTGATCAATTTAAATTTATTTAAAAGATATATTAATTATATCTTGACATAATATATTTACTCAAATAATGTGTTTTTTAAATACAAAGTAATAAATTAATTATTGATAATAGAAAAAAATAAGAACACTATAATAATGTGAATAAATAAATAAATAGTTTACTCTATATGTAAAATTATCTAGAAATATTAACGGAACAACTATATAATGACATGTTAAAAATGGATGCGAAGAAGATAACATAAATATTGAAATGGCAAAAAAAAATTCAATAATGTTACATGAAAAAATATCGTTACTTTTGAATAACAAAATGTTTATTAAATAAATAAATAAATAATTTAAGGACAATTATGATTTTTTACTGCTCCCTTTAAATAAAAATTTTAATTTCATTTAACTATTAAAAACAATTTGTATATAAAATAAATATAACGGGTAATTTGTAATTGTTTCGTATTTACATACAGAAGACCAACTATAATTAAGTCTAATTATAAGATTATATTGTGTGTAAATACTCACCGACCACAATAAAGCACAGAGTTTTGCTTCGGGATTGACGAACAAAAGCATTGTTGATTGATTCATAAACCGTTGCGTCAATTTACACATCCTACTCCTCCTAGCCATGCATGAGTTGGCCTATTGCACTCTTTCTCGTCCGTTACCCAAATTGAGGAACTTTGGAATGGAAAAAAAGAGAATAGGTGGATTGCCTGAGTTTGATAGCACTGAAAACCGAAAAGAACCATTGGTTGTATTTGGGGTAATTGCTAGTATTTAGAAGAGATATTTAATCGACAATTAACCGTCAAGAACTCGTGGTACTTTGAATCAACGGTCAAGATAGAGCAGTTGATTGGTGCCGTGGATTAGAGAAAACTCTTATATAGACGGTGAGATAATGTGAGATATTTTGGATTAAAAAATTTATCACATTAATTAATAGATTTGATTCATATAAAAATTTCCTGTAAATTAGTATTAGAGACAAACTCTTGAATCAATGGTGAAGGTAAAATAGTTGGTTGGTGCTGTAGATTATTATAAGAAGAAAATTTTTGTTTGTTCTAAAGTGCACGATGTATTAAGATCAAAAAAACTGTGAACTTTATATTTGTTTCATTGTAGGTCTTACAAAAAATATATAATATATTGTGTTTAGATACACCATACATCTTAGTGTATCTTACATCTTATTTCATTTCTTGTAACACTATCAAATGAATTAATAAATTATTAAGATTATTTTACTAAAATTTATTCACAAATGAACTAATAAATTATTAAAATTATTCCATTAAAATTTATTCACAAATAAATTAATAAATTGTTAAAATTATTCTATTTAGATTAAATTACAAAATCTTGATAATTTATTAAATAGTGAGATAGAGGGTAAGATTTTATGACAGCAAAAATGCTGGGTGGTCCCATGAAGGAAATACACAATTTACTTCTATTTTTTTTAATGAGAATTAGGTTTCCTTAAAGTCGGTGGTCCACCGATTTAATACTTGGTTTAGTTCATGAATTTGGAAGGGAGGATTAAAGAAATTAGCAAGTCCAAGCTGTTGAATTAACCAGAAGAGTAGCTAGAAATAGTATATACAAAAAAAAAATCAAACTTCTCTTTGATGAAAAATACTATTATAGATCTAGTTTTGAATCTCACATGTAAATTTTGCGGTTAAAATTAATATTTTATTTATATCAACTGATATCATAGATACTATAATCTTTAATATATACTATAGAATTTATAAATAAAATCGTAAATCAAATTTACCTAAATATTTTCTCTATTTTGTCCTCTCTCATTTTTTTGTCGGGTAGTTTTAGTTCCCCTCTTTTATTATCTGCCCCGTCTGTCACCCCAGGATGCCAGGTAGTTTTTGTTCTAATAAATTAAATCTGTGTAAGAATGATGTGATTTTCCAAATATAAGCATTCTTTGGACAACCAATTAATAATATCCATTATGTCAAGTTTTACAATATGGTGTCACTAATTAGTTATGAGTTATAGAAATTTGCATATCAAAATATTGTCGTATCAAAATTCTTTCATTTTCTAAAAGACTGACGACAGCATATTGAATTAGTACTTCCTGGACCAGCGAAATTTTCTTCCGTCCTGGCCCTTATAGAAAAGATACGACGAAATAATTTAACACGTGGTAGACAAAACGGCAGCGGCTCTGTACCTTATACACAACTTGGCAGGTCACCACTGTATTCGTGTTCCAGTTAATGCCAGCGGTAGGGGCAATGATATGCCACAGCAATAATCTTATTGCCACAGCTGATTTTTATCAAATACCAACATTACCCTTCTCAGTCAACAATTTGGCCTTTTTCTTTTTGCGGGTCCCACCACCAAAATTGAAAATACAGCAGCATTTGTCATCTTCCTCAAACTTTCATGGACGCCTCAGCTAGGTTGTTGATACGTAAAAAAAAATTAGCAACAAAATGTAAAATAAAAATAAAAATTTGAATTCTTATAGTCTAAAATTTTCAATATTATGGTAAATAGCAAGTGTGTATCTAATTTTTTAGAAAACCTACAACTAGAACAAGGGCGGCAGGATTATATCTCCGGAGAAATTCTGACACTCAAATCAGAATTGGTGATAGAAAGAAAATTGAGAGTAAAATAAGGGTAAGGATTAATAAAGTGTGGAGTTGAGAGAATGAAGTTCAAAATATCCGTTTGTTTTTGCTAAGGATTAATAAAGTGTGGAGTTGAGAGAATGAAGTTCAAAATTTCCGTTTGTTTGCCTTCCAACTTACTATTTATACTCTTCCAAAATAAATTTGAATAGTTCAGGGTTTAAAAAAAATTATTAATTATGAGACCCTTGAATGTATTGAATATTTTCATGATTTAAATTTAAATAAAAATTACCAAAATATCATCTCGTATGTTTGCCAATTTTGACTGACCGATCACGTGTTTGTGAACATTAGACGGTATTTTTAGCCATCATAAGAGATGTTAATATTCTAGAGCCATTTTTTTCTCATCGATAACCTCTGTGATTGACGATACAAAAATTATTCGTTATCGTTCAACAGTGCAAAAAAGAGAAGAACAATCGTAAAAAAAATAATTTTAGAATCTCTCCTGGGGAAATGATTCAGACACTTCTATTGATGTATCCTTTTTTACAAGCAAGATGGTCTTTTTTCATGAACTAATTTCTCTCCTTTTCCGTTTTTTTCCCGATCCTCCCACTTTTTGAGTGGTAAGGAATAAGCTATTTATACATTTTTTTTGGGTACATATGGTCTACAATGAACAGTTCCTGATAGTTACAATATTTTAATATTCCGAACTACCTAACTACTAAAACTTGGTTACCTGATCTTCTGATTTATTCGTTCAATCCGAGATAGCTTCTTTAATTGGATCATTTCTTATGAGAAGCTTGCCTTCATGGCCGATCTCCTACTTGTACCCCCAGCTCACGTATTCTTTGATCCGAGCTGAACTGTCATTTATTCCGAGATGAGCTAATTTAAGTGTCGTCAGTCACTAAAACTTCAAAACCAAAAATCAGTTATTTCCCTTTTCTTCTCTTCTAGATGGTGAGTCTTTTTTTTTTTTTTGTCTGTTATCTTATGCTTTTAAATCTGTTCCTCTTTTCCAATTTTTAAATCCATTGTCCCTCCTCAAAATATCTTTTCTCAGAGTATTTTGATCATCATCATCGCCCGACATTATTGTATCTGATTCAGCTGAGAGCCAAACCCTGGTTCCACCGTTGATACGAAATCTGACAGAGTCCTCATTTGATCCGAGTAGCACTCGTTATCAACATCTCCCACTTCTTCCTCATCGATCTCCATTCCCTCACGTACAATTTCGCCTCCACCTCATCCAATCTCCAATTTCTTACCCACTCCTTCGACCAAGGCCTCATCCGCAATGGCGGATATACTCTATACTGCCAAAGAAAGTGTGTTTTTTTTTTTAAAGGTACGGCCACAGGAAGTTGCTAGTTTAGCATAGAATATTTTACACAATTTGTTTTTTTACCCCATTAATTTGTAATTGTACCTCCACTAACCAAAAAAAATGTCCATTTTAGTTATTTAGTATTGAAAAAAATTTATTTTAACCCCCACTAATTTGTAAAAAGTCAAGACACATGCGTATATACAAGTAATTAAATATCAACTGTGTCCCTTGGAGCATTTGGAACGAAAGGAATCAAAGAGTCTTTACCCAAAAAGCTCAGTCAATTACCGAACTTGTTCTTAAGAGATGTTATGGGGATATCAAAAATTACATTTCGGGATGGAAGAATGTTCCAAACAATCATACAAATTGGGAGATTAATGTGGAGTTGAATATAAGATCAGAAGATTTCCATTAATAGCCTATGAAAAGTTAAACATTAACTTTTTTTGTTGTTACTATATTTGCTGTGATTTGAATCAATTGTAATAGTTTTTATGCACTTGTATTCAAAGTTAAAATCTCTGATGAGCTGGTGATATAAAAATTAAAGTTTTACCTTAAAAAAATTAAATATTAACTAAATAAAAGAAATATGTCATAAATATAATTTATCACTTTACTGATAATTAAAGTATAAACAAATATTTTAAAAATATATTATTTACTTATACAAAAAAATTCATACTTTAATAAGTTGTAGTGGATTTTTTTTTTTTCTTACAAAAAAATTCATACTTTAATAAGTTGTAGTGGATTTAATTATTTGTTCTTACATCCTATTGTGTTATTTATCATATGCACAAATTTCTACTTATTTATATTTGCTGTGTAAAATAGTTATTGTATAAATTATTTATAAAATTAAAAAATATATATATATTAATTACATTTCCATTGAAAAGTTTTTTTGTTCCGCCCCTACTCATCCGATCACCACAACCACATCCGTCCCTTGCTTTGTGATGTTTTAATGGTTTTCACAGTGTTTATATTTTCATTTTTGGTAATTATTATACAGCAGTGATTCTATTTTGGCAGGAAAAAGGGGAAAGATTCAGAAATGACAGAGAAGACAAAACAAGAGAGAGGAAACAAAACCTTTATTTTTGTCGCCCCGCAGAAAACAAAAAGTAGAAAATTATTGAATGGAAAAGAGCAATTTTGGTATTTGAACAAAATCTGGCAGTAAGACTATTGTTGTGGCAATATCATTGCCCCAACCGTAGTTAGGTAACATTATTATCATTTGGCACAATAAAGAGAGAATTAGTACTAAAATTACTAAAATAACTAAGCTAGGTAGCACAGAGATAGTTTGGTGATTTCACATTAAATTTTGTTATCGCAGTAAGCAGCATGATGATTATCAGATAATTCAGATTTCTTATCCAAAAAAAAAGATAATTCATATGAGATGATGATGCGTGATAAGTAAAGTTTTGACTAATTAGAGTGAGTGTGTGAAATTCTGATTATTATATATTGTTTCTCTTTACTTTTTACAATGAAAGATACTTTTATTTATAGATGTTCTCTATATATTTCTGTAAGAGAATTATTGTACTTTATATGTTTTTATAATATAAATTATCTAATAAAATTGTAGAATTTCTCTCTCTCATACATATATATATTTCTTATTATAATGAAATTCACCATTTTACCTTTATAAATCATAAAAGAAATATCTTATTACATAAATTATATTTCATTGTGACCCTTATATATACGCACATAATGGAAAATACTTACATAGGTCTTTGGCCTCACCTGTAGACCCTGCGGTCAAGATTAAATCTTATATAATCTGACCAGTGTGCTTACATCAACTTATGTCATAGATTCCATAACATTTAATCCACACTACAATGTCTACAAGTGAGACCAAAAATCAGATCTACCTAAGTCTTTCCCAGCACATAATTAGTACTAGCTTAGACCTTAGTATTTTTTTATTAATTTAACACCTATTAAGCCCTTACTCATGTTCCTCCCACTTCTATTTGGACAGCTATTCCATGCCTTGCATATATCCATGCATCGTAGAATATGGTGGATATACACATTTTTCATGTGTGTATATATTTTTGTTGATAATATGAGAAGAGAAATGAGTTTTTCTTTTCTTTTTTGGGGTAATTTTTTGTTTGAGAGTTTAAGAAATAAATGAAATGATATTACATACCTACTGTGTTATTATTTTGTGTTCAAATTTTTGAGCAAAAAGTTTACTAGCAATTGAATAAATTTGTGAGTAAAAAGTTTACAAGCATTTGAATAATTTTTTTTTTTTCCATTTCTCTTTAATTTGAGAGAAAACTTTTGACTGGTTTTATCTCCCATTCTTCTTTATTTCTTTATATGTTCTCCCTATTTTAGACTCCCAAATAAGGGAGAAACTCCACTTTTCTCTCTTATTTTAAGATTTTCCATCCAAACTAAGTGCAAGAATGTACACATAAATCATGTTTCTGTCATATCACATCATTGCCATTATTTAATTACTAAAAACAATTAAGTAGTATCTGTTGTAAGTTTTATTTATAGATTTTATAATCAAAATTAAATTTTATAAAATATTACTTATACCAACTAATGTCGTTTATCTTATATGAATTACTTCACAATAATGCACTACAAAGTCAGTAAAGAAGGACAAAAATCAAATTTATTTAAATATTTTCTTTTAATTACTAACAAAATCTACGGCTTTACCTGAAAAAATATAGTGCATAAACAAAACAATGTATTAGATGAAAGATTTATTTATTTATTTATTTTTAGTTCCCACCTTTTGGATTTCCCCTCCATTTTTCCAGCTTGAAAACTAGAAAAAGAAATACTACATTACAAAACTTGGAGTAGAATAAATAAATAAAAGGAGAAGAAGAAAAATAAAAATAAAAAAAGAAATGGGACCTAAAAATAAATAAGGAAAATTGGGAAATGGTATAAGATTAAATTTTAGGTAGTCGAAAATAATTATTGAGCTTCTAGGTATGCTCTTTTCAACCAACAAGAGCCCTCATTTGGAGCAGGGGCTAGTATTTCTAAAAATAGAGGGTCATTCTATTAAAAAAAATGGGTCCTCCACCATAAATAGAATGCTATTATTGGTTGAAAAGCAACTATCGTAAGCCCATGTACAGGGGCTGACGCCTGCCCAGTGCCGAAAGGTCAAGGAAGTTGGTGACCTGATGACAGTGGTGGCGACCAAGCCCAGTGAACGGCGAAACTATCCGGTCCAAGGAACCTTTCTCTTATCACACCTGATGTGTATAAGTTTCGACCCGCACGAAAGGCGTAACAATCTGGGCATTGTCTCGGAGAGAGGCTCGGTGAAATAGACATGTAGTCTGTGAAGATGCGGACTACCTGCACCTGGACAGAAAGACCCTATGAAGCTTCATTGTTCCCTGGGATTGGCTTTGGGCCTTTCCTGTCGCTTAGGTGGCGAAGAAGGCCTCCTTCCGGGGGGTCGAGTAATTGTTCTTGACCAAATAAAAATTTTGGTGCCTTAGTGACCATTTTGGTGCATGATCGAAAGAGGAGAATAGGGAAGTATTGATCAATCGGTCAAATAATTTGGTCAAAACTTAGAAATAAATCATAAAATTATTAATCAGTTTCATTTTTGAATTAAATTCATAATAAAATATAGTTAACTAAATTCGAATTCTTAAATCGGTTGCGAATTCGATTAATCACATTTGCCAATTGGGTCCATCCACGTTGGACTGAAATTCTTTATACAAAAATTGAAAAATCCAACTAAAACAAAACCTAACAAGTAATAAAATAGTCCATAATTCTATATAATGAGAATTATATTATACTTGAATGGATACAATGTTTTCTTGTAATATATATATAAACACATGCACATGTTTGTGTTTGCATGTAAATACATAATATAATTCAGGAGAATTCTACCATTTCTTTTAGAAAATTATTCTCTTAATTTTAAAAAAATGTACAGTACAAGTTTTTAAACCACATGATATTATAATGTACAAATATTTAAAGTATAAAAAAATGATTTGCTAAAAAGGATTGTAGATTATATATACGTGTGTGTGTAAAATTATAGGAAAATTCTATAATCCCATTGAGGGAACCATTCTCTTAGTTTTAAGGACTTGTACATTACTAGTTTGTAAAACACATAGTGTTGTACTGTATAAGTTCTTAAAGTACAAGAGAATGATTTCCTAAAATGGATCATAAAATTTTCTAAAATTATAATATTAGTTTGTAAAATTATATTATATAAAAAAATATATTTATTTTAAAAGAAAAAATAATGTTACCCGTTTTCAATTTATTTTGACGATAAATAGTAAAGCTTTTAAAAAAAAAATCTTAAATTCAAAATTGTTTTAGTATGTATATATTTTTATCAAAAAAAAAAAAAACTAATTAATGAAAACGGGTTACGAATTCAACTAATTAGGTTGGTGCTCAGCCAACAAGGAAGGGGGTCAAAAAAGGATATAGCGTGGGCAAAACGGTCCTAAGAACGCACCTCCCCCATTCTCTCTCTGTATTCTTTTGTCCTCTCTGTCTTTACTGCTGCTAGGACATATATCATATATGCTCACTAACCAAAATGAAAAATAAATAATAAATAGGTTAAATACTAATACTACTACTATCTCCACAGAAGAAAAGGAAAAATTGGGGTCTGTTTTTCTTCAGCCCTCGTTATTCTTCTTCTTATTTTTTGATTTCTCAGCTCTCACGATCTAATAAGAATTTCTTTCACTCCTCTCATCTCTCAAATGGACACAATTTAGACCCACTCTCCATTCTCCAAGGTACGATTTATTATTATTTCTTTTTGGGATTTTTTTGGTCCTCGAAAACATCAAAATTTTCCCGTTTTATTCTAAATCGGATAACAAAAAGTAAACACTTTATTTTATTTCTTAGTTTCAGGACCCAAAATAAATTTAAAAAAGATAAAACTAAAAAAAAATATTGGGAGAGGGAGAGTGTCAGTGGATTGTGAGTCCGATCATGGCGGTGGTTGAAAATGCTGGAACCAACGTGGTCGGGTCATCTAATCGGGCTGACCCGAATGGTGTTATGCAAAACGACGGCGTTGGAGATGACCACCACCTTCATCATCAGTCAACAAAGACGGCAGCTGCGACGGCGAATAACGCAAGCCAAAACCCTCCGATGCAGAGGTCAACGAAGCCACCACCATCAGAGGCCGATCAGACCTTCATCAACCTCATGGTCCACCACCACCACCACCAGCACCAGCAGATGACTGCTGCTCAGCAGGCGGCTTCTAATGGTCAGCCGGCGACGGGTTCGGCCAATCAGAAGCCGCTCCCAAATTCAGGAATTCAGCAGCACCACAGCAATCACAGTAGCAATAATAACAGTCTCTAAACAGCCATCATCATCAGAACATCAACGGTGTGGAAATGAGGAGAATGAATGATGATGATGTGATGATGATGATGATGATGACGACGATGATGATGGTTCCAACGATGCCGGCAAAGGGTTTAAGAGGGAAATGAGGGATTTGGAGGAGATGCTCTCCAAACTGAACCCCATGGCCGAGGAATTTGTTCCTCCGTCACTGACCGCTATCAACCACAATAGGCTGTTGCCACCAGCTGCTGGGCACTTTGGTTTAAACGCCAACAACTTTGTAATTCAGACCAACTCAGGACTTCCCAATGGAAATTCAGCTAGACGGGTACGTCAACTTTTCATCATTTGCATTTCTTTTTCTTTTTTATTTGTGATAAAGGTGTTAGATTTCTATGCAAAGGGATGCCAAAAGATTAAAATACATTTTTGGCAATGTGTTTTAGATTGTAATAGGGGGTTTGCGGCCTTGATTAGGCAGAATGACTTGTCAGATAAATGATTACCCTAATAGGGATTATTTGGATACTTGAGTTGTAAAATTAATGGGAATGAAAGGGATCACCAGTAGAACTCTATTCCACTGGCAATTTATCGACTCGAATTGGGATAAAATTCCTCCCAAGTTATTATCCTGGTTGTCGTCTGTTTTTGAATGGGCTTGTGCTGAGTTGGAGTCGTGCTGATTGTTCTAGTTGTGTATGATAATGCACAGAAGAAGAACAACTATGGTCATGGGAAGCAAAGGATGAACAGCAGAACAAGTATGGCACAGCAAGAAGATGTAATTAGGCGTACGGTATACGTATCCGACATTGATCATCAGGTTAAAAATTTAATTTTATGTGCTTTATCATCGATATTATGGATATTCACATGTTGTAACCATGTGCTTTGTTTTTTGTTTTAATTGTAGGTTACTGAAGAGCAACTTGCTGCTCTCTTTCTTGGTTGCGGACAGGTTATCATGTTTCTATATAGTTTCTCATATTCTCCGACTTGTTCAGTACCACAGAAATACTTGATCTGGTAAATTGAATTTGTTGATTGTAAACATTACGTGTGTTTTTTATTGTAAAGGTTGTGGATTGTCGAGTCTGTGGCGACCCTAACTCTGTACTTCGTTTTGCCTTCGTTGAGTTTACTGATGAGGGTATGTTGATGACCTGTTTTTGCAATTAAATGCTTGTTGAGTTTCATATCACAACTGCTTACATCATCTCTTTTATGTCTGGCAGAAGGAGCAAGGAATGCTTTAAGTCTGGCAGGTACTATGCTCGGATATTATCCTGTTAGGGTGCTGCCTTCCAAAACTGCAATTGCTCCTGTGAACCCTACATTCTTGCCCAGGGTGAGAATTTTCTTCATCTTTGGCTACTTTGTAAAGTATCTTTTTGAACTTGGTTGGTTAGATGCTAATGATTGCACTTGCGGACATGCTAATGCACTTTTTCATCCCGTTCCCTTGTTATCTTTAGTCTGAAGATGAAAGGGAGATGTGTGCAAGAACAATTTACTTTGTGCAAATATCGATAAGAAGGTATTTGGGTATTATAATCCACTTTTCCTGTGGATACATGAGTTTATAGTCGATCAGGATTATAGTTATGGTTTTCTGGTTATTTAATACAGGTTACTCAAGCCGATGTTAAACTGTTCTTTGAGTCCATATGTGGAGAGGTTTGTGCCTGCTCTTGTGGTTTATCTGGATTGTTGTTGCTTCTTGAAGTTCCTGGCTTCAACTCTTGGTATCCCATCTCTGCCACAGGTTTATCGTCTGAGGTTGCTGGGTGACTATCATCACTCAACTCGTATAGCTTTCGTTGAGTTTGTGATGGTAACCACCATCTTCTTACTCATTTGCTTACTTGTGTTCTCAGCCGTGCATGATGTTTTTCCGTTTCCTATCTTGCTATATGAGCTCATTCTTCTATTGCCTCTGCCTTATGCTATTCTCAAATTGTGAATGATTTTCTTTTTTTGTGAAATTTATCTTGGTTAAGTTTCATTTTGATGCCCTTATGTTTTATATCCTCGATAAACGTGCGGTTGAGGCTTGAATTTTGACACAGTTATGATGATTGAAATGATTCTCCTTCAACTAGTTTCATGCGGTTCTTTAAAAAATGACGCTGGATGATTGTCTTTATGGTTTCCCTCTGTGCCATTTTGATTCATCTTCGGTGTGTTTGTTGCATAACATGAAGGCTCTCTCTATAATGTGCATACGTGCCAAGTTGTAAGGTAGTGGCCAACATGTGTGTTACTTTGAAGCAATGATAATTTTGCTGTAGAAGTTGATGTTTCAGAAGTGGCTAAGATTCTTCTTGTCAGTCTGCATTATTCAGTTATAGGAATAGTAAGACAACTTTCTGTTCTTGATTCTGTTGTCTGTCAAACTTCTTGACTGCTTCAATACATGTTAGTTATCTTAGGTGGAAGGAAAAGATATTTATGTTCTTCTTGGTGACTTTTCTAATGTCTTGCGTTAATATGTGTATTTCGGCAACTTGCAATTGCAGCTTATTGATTTAGACCAGAAACTCTGAGATTGCTTGGGCAAGATCTTCATGAATATTGGCCATTTGGTTATCTACCTATTCTGGATTTGTAGTCAGTAGCCTCAGCTCTTCCACTTCTAAGAGACATTAGTATCTTCCACTTCATTACACTTTGATCCTTATATTACTTGATTAGTTTGTGTATATCTTCTTTGCCTAGGACTTTGGTTATCAAGCCGCCTTGTATGGTGATTTCTGCTAATATATTTTAACTTTCCCTTTCCTCTCTCTCTTGGATGTAGTTCATCCAAGGAAGTATCTAGATCTTGTCTCATTGGCTAGTATAGCATGTTTTCAATTTATGGTGATGTCCTTTGTAATGGAAGTGATGTCCTTCCTGAATTTTTATGGAATTTGCTTCTATTGCAGGCTGAGAGTGCAATTGCTGCTCTGAACTGCAGTGGTGCAGTCTTGGGATCACTTCCGATAAGGTTGTTGTCATGGATGATTCTGGAATTGCTTTCAGTTTATCTATTTACTTACTTTTGCCTTTTGTTTGTTTTGAAATTTACCTACTGTTGTTATTCATGTAGGGTAAGCCCATCAAAGACTCCAGTTAGACCACGCGCTCCTCGCCCATCTATGCACTGAAGTCCTTGGCACTTATTTTATGCTGATCCTCTGTTGATGAATACATATCTATATATCCGTATAAATACATACATAGATACAGATACATTTTAAGGTACTTTGTCACGTTTATGTTTTTCGATTTGTCTGTTGCATCTAAGCTGGGTACCTGCCAGCGACCAGGAGGATATTGATCATTGTCTGCTTTTTAGCTTGTAGAGTTGGGATGGAGTTTTGATGGTGAAGTTGGTTTAGTTATGATGTTACATCTGTGGCCAGTGCCTCCAAGTAGTAAAACTCTTTGATACTTCTAACACGAAGATCCATGATCGATTTTATCTTACCAACTTCTTTCATTATTTAGCAATGGCCAGCCTCTCCTTTTTGGTCTCTATTGATGGTTACAGCTTCTAGATGTGCAAGAGGGTGATGCTATATGATCATGATTTCAGTACGAGATGTTGTGTTTCTTTGCCAAAAATGTGTTTGGTTTAGGCGTTTAGCTGGTTAATGGGAAAGGTTTGCAAACAAAATAAGTGATACAGGTCAGGAGGCCTCAGTGATCTAGGCAAGGTTCCAATTCCGTCTTTCAGAAACACGCTTGCTTGCTGTCTGTCAATACTTGAGAAATATGGGCCTTTGACACTCGAACTATTCTCCCTAATCTTTCTATTCTTATTACATTTGTAGTAGTTACGTGCAGCCTCCAACTCTACCAAGGTTGAAATAGTTTCGTCTCTCATTTCTTTGATTCTTTCTCGGTGAGGTATACCTTAGCGGACGTCTCCCCTAGAAATTTTTATTTTGGTGACATGTTTAGTTGTTGTTCTACGACTAATAGGAGTATAGGAGTATGTCATTTTTTAATGTAAGGCTCATTTTTTTGAATAGGATAGTCCTCTTATTTTTTAGAAATGTGAATTAATTCCCTCTACTTCTAATAAAAAACTCTCATTAGTTGAGGTCCAATATCTATTCTTGGCTGACATAAAATTTCTCCGTCTTCCCCTCCTCTCAGTGAATCTGCTTCAATCCTTGGTTTTTTTTTGGCGGGGTTTGCATGCTTTAGTGTGTGCAAGTAAATAGACCCGATCTTACAGGAAAGTCAACGAAATTGAATGAAATATTTGCTAGCAATGTATCAACTCTTTACAGACAAGTCAATTAACTTGAACGAAATTGCTTTAATTTCGTTAATGAGAAGGTTTATGATACATTATGTAATTAATGGTATTTTAATAGCTGTTCATGTATGAAAAAACTTTACCAAATTCTGAGTGATCCCATGCCATCATTTTTGTGAAAATTGTTGAAAATTTGTAGCAACAACTTCCAAGTTCCAAAGAATCAAAGTACAAAGCATTTATACTGGTTGAAAGAGAGGAAACTTCCATAAAAAATACCAACATCTGTTAATTTAGCTACGTGTTACTAGAAGAAAATAACTACGTACTACTTATTACTCTGTGTTTTACAATTTACTTCATAGCATAACTAATTTTTTTGTTATCTGTGTGTATTACAGCCACTATTTCTAGTGGTGTTAACAAAATCTTTGGGCAATGCTGGGAGGCAAAAATAGTAAAAAGGTTAATAATGTAATTGGAAACACAATTAAGTCATTAGATTGAGTTATTGAAAATATCATATCTATTATAGACAAAAAGAGAAAACCAAGCAAATATGGTAGGGAAAATAATCTTAATAGTCCCTTATATTTTATACTAGGTAGTAGTACTTATATATATACTAAAAAATAACACATGCTTTGCACGTGTAACACTTCTATATATTTATGAAAAATATTCATTTTCTAAAAAATTAATAAATAGTCAGCGAATGATAACCAACTATAACAATTTTGCCCGTTGAGTTTTTATACAAGACTCATATATGCTAAAATGTATTTTTAATATATTTTCTCTTTTATTGTAATTAGTTTTTCACCTATTTTTTATTATTATTTTTCAATATTGTTATTTGTTATATCATTATATATAAATTTTATTTTTCTTAAAAAATTAAATCAATTTTCTCTTTTATGAGAACAACTTATGATAATTCTAGATGTTTATAAGATCTGTCTCTTATACACATAGATGTGTATAAGAGACTACAAACTCTAAATTCTTTATTTATCTTTATTGATAATATGAAAAATATATTAACTCCAATATAAAATAGTTTTTATTTTTCTTTTAGGTCCCTAGGTTATAATTTTTTATAATGACACCACTAATAATTTGATCCATATTATAGATGAAGACTTTTCTATAATATTGATTTTTTTTATATATATCTATATGTTCTTCATTATTAATAAAGGATAAAATCACTATCAAGTAGTATCAAGTATGATTTAATAGATGAAGCGTGTCAAAATTCTTCTATTATTGAAAATATTTACAGGAGATTAAATAATATAGTGATAATTATAGTGATAATATTACAAAAATGATCAATTAAAATTTCAAAAAATAAGAAAAAATAAACGTAAGTATAAAGAACAAAGATATCAAATAAAAATTGTGTTTTCTACATAAGAAAACCAACAAATTAAACTAAAATGTTCTGTATAATATAGATAGGTATCACACAGTTTATTAAAATCATAAACAAAAGATAAAACAAAAATTTATTCTTTTATCTTACTATGAAATATATAAAAAAATAATTAAAAAATCCTCTACATTACTCTAAAATATATGCAACTTTAATGAAAAACATTTAATTCTAAAGACATACAAAATAACATATAATTTCTATAATTTCTATTCTAATTATTTTTAACATATTGTGTAAATTAATTATGTATCTAGATAGAGAATATATTGGTATTTTTCATGTTTCTTAACCTTGAGATAATATTGATGTTATAAAGTCTTCCATTCATCCTAAATGATTTTGAATGTGGTTAACTCCAAAATTTGCATTAAATTTTGATATAGTATATGCTTGAATTTAGTATGAAATTAAATTTGTATTTATTAAATATATAAATAAAAGGAAAGCTAATAACTGTGTATGAATTTATTTTTTAATTTTTTGTACTTTTTTATTAATTCATTTTATTATTTACCAAAACGTTTAATCTACATCTTAATTGTTTTGCTAAATAGTAAAAAATTGCATTGTAATTCCAAAATTGACATGTAAAATCGATGTCTATTTGCAATTATTTTATAGTATGATTATATTTGAATAATTTATGTTGTCTTTTACAGTATTTATCTACTTATTTTTTCTATATTATCATTTCTATAATTTATATATAGTATTCTTGTTAGTCTTGCAAAAATTATTCCAGATTATTTTGGGGGTTGAATTGTTTTTACCTTATCAATAGTTACTTTACACTAATTTTTCTTTGTTGTTTTATCATATACTATAACAACTGGTGTTATAATATCTGAAATTGACATTTAAATACAAATATTATTTTAGAATATTTTGGGCATATGCGATGTCTAATAAAATCATGGAGTGATTTTATTTTCTAACTCATTAATAGTTCCTCTAAACTAATATTTTATAAAATGATGTTATTAAAGATAAAGATTTAGTAATCAAAATACTATTAAAAAAATATAAATTAACAAATACTTTAATTGTGAGCTTCTATTTTGTTTTTAAACTTTGTTTTCATTACTTGGTTAATTTTCTATTCTTCATATAGCACAGAGAAAAATATATTTAAATTGATTGTAATACAGACCTAAAAGAAATAAGAAAATAGTGTTATATATTTTTCTATTTTTTTACTTTATAAAATTTTAATTTTTTATTTGTATGATTGTTAATTTTGTAAATTTTAAACTGGAACATACTAAAAAAATTATATACTCATGGGTGTATCTATCCTATCAACAAAAAATTTAAATTAAAAAAGTCATTCTAATCAAGAGTCGTAAAACTATTATAGTTGACTGTCAGTTAATGAAAGTTTTGCTTAAAAATTTGATGTTGGCTAGATTTGTCGTTTTCTTTCAGTTAATCTTAGCCAAAAAGATTAGCAAAAATGCCAAATTTAACTTCAATGCATATTTTCATCAAATTCTACATGAATTAAATATTCTCTTTATGAAAAGTTTATTTATCAAACAAAATTGATCAAAAAAATTGAAATATAATAGGGGTAAAATGGTCAATATGTTTAGTTAACATGACAGGACTTTATTGGCTAAAAGATAATGTTAGGTGTTAAACAATCAATGACACTAAAAATGGGTAAAATGTAATTAACCTGATATATAAAGCATGTAGGGGGAATGATCTAATTAAGTTTTCCAGGTTAGGCGTACTTGAATGAACAATTAGAGAAAAAAAATAATTGTATTGAATGTGAAATATTTATAATAATTATAAAAGATTGTATTTATTATGAATAAAAAATAAATATAATTTGAAAATATATAACTATAACAGTTACAAATTAAATATTAATATGTTTATTATACACTTTGATTAAATATAAATGATTTTTCTATTTTTAAAAATTATATACATTCTTATTATGTATTTATGCCAAAATTTTGTAATAAGTTAAGGAAGAAACAATTTATTTCATTACCTTTTCATGCATTTTTGAGTAAGATAAATGATGTTTTCATGAGCACTCGATGCACTTTAAAGCAAGATAAAAGAAAATTTTATTATTTTGATTCTTTATAATGAATTTAATATAATATGTGATACCCATCTTTAATATAAAAAATATATTAGTTTAATATGTTTAATTTTTTATACATAAGATATAATTTTTGATTGATTAATTTAATCTTTCTATTTTAGTTAGATTAATTTTCATTTTTTGAAATTTTAATTATAATAAATATTTTTATACAAATTAAAACTTCCGTCTTATTATGTATTTATGCCGAAATAAGTGTTTGTATCCTAAAAGTAGGTAGAATAGATTATGAGTTATTTAATTATATTTTCCTACTGGGAATAAAAATTATAATAAATATTTTTCTAATAAACGTGATTTTAATTATCAATTTTTATTATAAATGGTTTTCTATTTTTTGAAATTTTAGTTATGAATAAAAATTTTCTATCTTATTATGTATTTATTCCAAAATAGGTAGTTGTATCCTAAAAAATGGGTAGAATAGATGATATGTAATTTAATTATGTTTTCCTATTAGGAATTGAAAATTATATTTCATTAAGGGCGAATATGTTGGGTATTACAAAAAAAAGTAGAGAAACACTTAAATATGTTTTCCTATCAGGAATTGGAATTTATATTTCATTAACGATGGATATTTTAGACATTACAAAAAAGAGAAGAAACACTTATATATGTTTTGTATTGAGAATTATAAATTATATTTCATTAAGGGCGGGTATTTTAGTAATCACAAAAAAGTGGAGAAACAACTCGCATATATATAATAATAATAATAGATTTGTACTTTTTAGTTACTCACATTCAAAATGATGCATTTTAATATCTCACAAATTCAAAACACATCATTTTAGTCTCTTGATACAATTACGGATATGTTAAAATGTTAGGTTGAAATAGTCACATGCGTATCTAATATAACATATTTAAAAGTAAAATTGATAATACATAACTTTAAATATTATATTGTTCCAAAAAAACGGATTGGGATGGTTGGAATAGGTGTAGCAGAGGACAATCGGCAAGGGAGGAAAATAAGAGTGGTGATGGTAGTTGAGAATTTTGGGATGGTGATGGAGGGAATTTTAGATAGTGTTGTTTAATATTTAATTTGTATATTGCTAATTTTACTTATAAAAAATATAACATTCAATATGCATGTACAAATTTCAAACTAAAATATGTTCGAAATTGTTTCAAGGAACCAAAATAATGCGATTTAAATTTATAAATGAATAAAATGTATCATTCTAAATGTGAATGATTAAAAAAATAAATATAAAATATAAAAATTAATACAAATATAAAATATGAAAAACTATTGAGATTATTTTTCTATATCATATCCTATTCCGAGGATTAAATTCCTGTGGGTGTAGAAGAGCTATTTTATTTTGAGTGTAACAGTGACAATCAAAATATCCAACTTTGTTTTTGTTTGTTTCTTAGTATTTATTTTTTATTTGCCATGGAAAAAAGAAGTTAGCAGGAGTCCAAGATGGGCACCGGAATACTACTAATACTCGAAGGGAGGCGGTCTTAACTTTCTTTTAATTTCTTTCAATCGCTGAGAGAGTGTAGTTGGAGGAAGGAGAGAAGGCAGCCCTGCCCAATTTGCGTATTGAGGAATGTTGAGTTGTACTGCTTCCTCCTTCTGGGTTGTTCCATGCGAGAAGCCCCTGAAGAGAGTCTCAATTTCAGTGAAGTCCCTGTTCCCCGTAACAATTTGGAGGCCATTTTACAGGTTTCTTTCAAATTACTACTTTATGAGGAGTCTATTTCTCTCATTGCTGCTGTCTTCTTTGTGGAGTTGGGTTTGGGACTAAAAGAATTTCTTGGATTCGGTTTGGATTTGGACGATTATTACAAATTGAAGTTTAGGCAAATGGATTTTTTTTTTTTTTGTTTTTTCTCTCTTGAATAATTCAGCTGCTGTAGCATGTGTATAAATTCTGTTGGCATGTTGCATTTGTTTTCTTGATTTTCAAAAGATATAAACTTTTTTGGCTTAATTATGCAACTATTGTACTGAATATTATCCATGGAATATTATTGCCATATTGAAATGTCTGTGTAGCCTCGCAAAAAGCTAATATAATCTGTTTTGAAGAATATTCCTAAAAGAATATCTGAATGCTATATATCTTTAGCCAGAACCCCAAAAAAAAAAAAAAAGTATTACTATCTGTTTTCATCAGATATTGAGGTGTGTCTGTAGCAAGCATGGATACCTTTATCCTGGGTGGTTGATGACCTATGCCTTTTCACTTCAGGACTCATTTTCCGTCTTCTCGGAGGCTTTTCTTTTGCCGGGCAAATTATGGTGAGCCACTGAATAGGCTAATGCATCCATTTGGTTTAGTTGCCCAGAAATGGAAATTTCTTAATCGACATATAATTATGTGCTCCTTGATGATTGGGTTTCATAAGCTGCTGAATCAGGAATAGATGGCTCAATAAATTTAAGGATGGTGCCTCCAACCCTGTTAGCTGCAGAAAAAGAAGAAGCCAAGGCTGTGCTGACACTGTTCTTGAAGAAACAAGGGTTGACCAATGCATTGGCTGCTCGAATAATCAACAAGTCTGAAGCTTTCGTTGATCACCTTATCTCACGACTTCATTCTGTTCACAAATCTCGCTACCTAGTAGGTTCGATGATAGTGTGTTCATTGCTTCTTTAAAACATGGTAAACTTGGTTTATTTTGTTTCAATACCTACGATGAACTTCTAAATTTTCCTTGACACCGCAGGACGTGAACTTACAACTCTTGAGATCAGGGATGCCCTTATTCCTTACCTTGAAACCCTCCTTGAGGAATATGGAGGAATCCTGGTAGATGTGGTGGAAAACTTTCCAAACCCACCTGTGAAAGAAAGAACAGAAGAAAATTCTCAAAACCCAGCTACAGAAGAGAAGTTCATTAACATTAGTTTCTCCCTCTAGTTCTATCCTTGACTCCAAGAAGCTGAGAGCCTTGGCTCGGGTAAGTGAGATTATCCCAACAGGGAAGCTTCCTCCGCATGTTACCTATCTAGTTGAGCTTGGAATGAACCTGGAGGCAATTAGGGAAGTGATACGCAAATTCCCGGCTTTTGCCTACTATAGCTTGGACAGAAAAATCAAACCAGTGGTTGAGTTCCTTCTTGAACTTGGTATATCAAAATCGGATATTCCAACTATCATTAGCAAAAGGCCTCAACTTTGTGGGATTAGTCTTTCTGAAAATCTGATCCCTACCATGGCATTTCTGGAGAACCTAGGTGTGGATAAAAGACAGTGGGCAAAAGTTATATACCGCTTTCCTGCCCTTCTTACTTACAGCAGGCCGAAACTGAAAGGAACTGTTGATTTTCTCT
Source organism: Cinchona pubescens (assembly GCA_025175665.1). Classification (NCBI taxonomy): domain Eukaryota; kingdom Viridiplantae; phylum Streptophyta; class Magnoliopsida; order Gentianales; family Rubiaceae; genus Cinchona; species Cinchona pubescens. The sequence goes on from JANKKI010000014.1 coordinate 611,260, forward strand.
ACGAGATTGGTCTCTCAGCTGAGAATGTGGGTAAAGTTCTTACACGTTGCCCAAATATACTTTATTAGTTACAGTGTAGACGATAAGCTACGGCCTACAGTTGAATACTTCAGTTCGTTGGGTGTTGATGTTGCACTTCTTGTTCAACGATCCCCTCAAACTTTTGGACTTAGTATAGAGGCTAACTTGAAGCCTTTGACAGAATTCTTTCTGGAAAAGGGATATAGCTTAGGGGATGTGAGGACTATGATTTCAAGATACGGTGCTCTATATACTTTTAGCTTGGCAGGGAACTTGATCCCCAAGTGGGAGTTCTTTCTTACTATGGACTATCCAAAGTCAGAACTGGTCAAATTCCCTCAGTATTTTGGTTACAGCTTAGAAGATAGAATAAAACCTAGATATGCGATTGTGAAGGAGAAGGGGGTAAGGTTACTACTGAATCAGGTGCTATCGCTGTCTGGTCCCGAGTTTGATAAAGCTCTAAGGAGAAAAGTGAAGAAGAAGCAAGAGAGCTAGCATTGTGGTTAACTTGGAAGAGAGGACTTCAGAAGGAATGTATAGGATTCTTATTGCTCGTAGTGTTAATGGATAGTGATTTTTGGTTTTAATGTTCTTGAAGAAAAAGTTACCTCGCTTTGGTCGTCATGTATGCTTTAAGATGATCAAGGTATGGAGAAGGTTTTGGTGAATGCTGGTCTAGGTTGAATGGTTGAACAAAAGAAGGAAATATTTCAACAGCTAAGTCTCCCTTGACCCATTTATTCTTATACTCTTTAAGCATTCCTCTTCGTGATTTTAATGTAGTTATTGGTTTCTTCAACCAGTCTCTTCTCATAATGCAATCTTTTTTCTTTATTTTTCAATGTCTTGCCAGACATAATCTGGAAAATGCTAAAAGTTGTATGTTGCGAAACAGTATTACATTTTTTCTGTAGTGCCGGTAACATGACTCTTATTATGGCAATGTCAGTAAATTTTCTTTTTTGGATTGTTGGAGCTGTCAATATGTGTTTGTTGGAAGTCCTTGTATGTTGAGGCCTTCAAATACTCTGGTACTTGCCTTTTCACCCTAATTTCGAGCTTAATCAGGCTGCATTATTATAGGCACTGGAAGTTGTTCTTTCTGTTCTGTTGTGAGTGGCATTGTTTCGTGATGTTTATTTTTCCAATACTTGTTGAGAACTGATTTCTTTTAATCGCTGCAATATGTTTGATCTACTATTGTTTTATGCGGTCTGTATTAGTTTTATTGCGTTCTTCGGTTTAGGTCCTGAATCGTATAGTAATTTTTTCAAACATTTATGATGAATCATAATATGGACTGGCTGCTTTTTCCCTCTTTTCCTGTGGTGACCAACATTTAATATTAATGGGCCTTTCTAATGAATGACCTAATTGATAGATGCTTATCCCATAAATTTGGCATGGGTTCATTTCTGGAACTAAGCTTAAACCTTTGTTCCTGAAGTAGTTTCTACTTCTCTACACACAAGTCCCTGATACTAAATCGTTTGCGCATCCGATGTTAACTTTCCGACCAGGGATTTAGGTCATTTATTTGGAGAAATTCTGGGGGTAACGGTGAATGGATGTTTTTATTGGTAGTATGGTTTTGGAAGTGTCTGATGTCCAGGATAGACTTTGATTTAAAGGAGGAACGAGACATCAGGGCGATATTTTAAACAAAAAAAACTGCATCGATTTACTTTTGAGTCTTTAAGTACAGCAATGTGCATTGTATACAAGAAGTAGTTGTAGACAGATGATCCAAAACTTGAACTGCTACTATTCAAGTACATTACTGCATGATTGGCAACTATAAACAGGGAATCTGAATCTTCATTTGATCTCTATGTCCATGACTTTTCTCTCCACTTCTTTCTTAGGAAACTCCATCTCACAATTTTGTGGGAGCTGGAGACGATTGGCATATGAACTGTAATTCCGTCTAGACCAGGTATCATCCTTACCATCTTCCTTGTTACTCTCACCTCTGATGACAAGGATATCATCATGCTCCACATAGACCTTAATGTCTTCCTCAGAGAGTCCAAGCATGTCAAACCGCATCTTTATTTAAGCACATTCATCTTCGTGAATGTCCCAGGGGGCACAAACCTCCCCTGGGGTCTGTTATGTCATAGAGTCGTCGAATAATCTGTCCATGGCATCCAGCGTTTGGCGCATCGTTCTCATGGGAGCCAGAGAGTCCAGTAGACCTGTTAGGCTTGCACCAAAATGTTGATGCCTGAAATCTAGTTCCTTACAAGAAGCAGGAAGGGGAAAGAGGAATCTTGTAGTACTGCTTAGTACTAACCGAAGGGGGAGATGTCAATGGGCGCCAACCTGCAAGGTCTCCTATCCGAAAACTTCTTTACTACTCACTTCATATTGCAGAGTAAGTATTACAGGTCATTAGGTAATTGAAAAATAGTGAGACCCTTTGTTTTTCAATCATTTCAACAACTGTTATACTCACTTCACATTACAAAGTGAGTAGCTAAAATTTACTACTTGTGTACTAAGGTTGTGTCCAGACTTTTAGACTGGTCACTGACATGTTGGGCTTCCAGTGAGGAATCTCATGTATGGTGACCGTTGGCTTGAGCTCTCAGAGTGGAGGGCTTTGATGGCCTATTGACATTACGTGTAGAAGATGGAAGGAAAACTGAACATGAAGGAGCAGTGGCTCGCCTTGAATTGATATATGCCAGGGGAGAAGAAGAGCACATGCAAGAATCTTGGTAGCTATGCGGAAATATGGAAGTTAAAGTTCAAAAGCAAAATTAAAAAACAAAAAAAAGGTATGTCGGCAGGATACTGTGAAATGAGAAGTGATAGCGTGCTTTATCAAGAATCTTGGTATGAGAGGTAGAGGGGGGTGAAATAACTTTAATACGGTGGAATAAGACTGTCGAGGTATCTTTTCTTGAATGTTTGAGAATTCAGAATTGAGATATTCATGAATTTTTTTTTTTGGCAAACGTCAAAAGATGAGTATACATGAACAAAAGTACATCTAGAACTGTCTCCAATTACAGTTCATGGTACTTGATAACCACATGGAAAAGCTATTTTCCCAGATTTATTTACATAAAATCTTTCAAACTAACTGCAAAAATGGCTCTCGCCTTTGGGAATTCAAGAAAATTAACACCTAGAAAACAAATCACTCGTGTTTAAAATATCCTCTAAGATATTTGCTTCCTTAGTTTATCCACAATTGCCTCGTTAGATATTCATGAAGTGTCCGGACTAAATTTATGTACCTCTTGTCACCGCTCACCTGAACTCGCGTTGGGCTTCAAATCATCTGTCCAAACGTTTTCAGTTTCTCCTGCGTAGTGCGTTCGCGGCTTCAATAGTCGGATAGCTTTTAACAATAGCGGAGCGGATATTGTACGAATCTTCCGCAAGTTGAATAAATGCAATGAGCAGGAAAATAACGCTAGTACAACTTAAGGAAACTAATGTTAGATCATCTTGTTATATAAGTTTTTAAAACACGTGATGTTGTACGGTATATAAGCAACAAGTGGTACTTAAACGAAATATAGAATTTTCACTTTCAAGTTATTAGCCACTGCATGTCATCATAGTCCAAGGAATGGCTCTCTTCTTTCCATTATGGCATTAGGAAAATCCCAAAGAGCCGCACTAGCTAGTAGCATTGGTTTCCCAGCCCAGCCTTTCATCATCTCATAGCACGTGAAATAGAATTTCTCAGATTGTTTTTTCAGAGCAAAAAAGGAAAAGCATTCAGGCTGTGTGATGTTTCTCTCATAGCTTTCAAGATTATCGAGGACAACAGACATTCTTTCATGTCTTTCTCAAACTGTTGACGAATAAGTAACACTACATTCTTAGTGCTTTTGCAGTTTGCATGCCACAACAGGCATTCGACAAATTTTCTACTTTTACAGCTGCCCCAGTTATTAAAGCTGCAGTATGCTAATTCTGTTGCATGCAATGTAACTGGGATCGCAATACTTTACTCTCGCGGTCATAGTCATAGATCCTGTCCTGTTTACCTCACTTTAGTTGTAATTGTGTATAAATAGTATAGAAATATAGGAGCGAAGTGATAGCTTCCATTCGACCGTTAATAAGTAAACCTCTTCTTCAAACAAACTCTGCATGGGGAAGATTGGAGGAAATTCTTGGTTACACGTGGTGAGAAAGGCTTTCAGATCATCTGCAAAAGACACAGACAAGAATGATAAGAAGAGCAGAAAATCAAGGGAGGAACAAGAACAAGAACAACAAGAAGGAAAGGTAAAATTAATTATTATCTCTTACAAACATGCTTAAGTGGAAATTAATGATACTTGTGAAGTTGATAAATCAAATACTACTTTTTTTTTGCAGAAGAGGGGAAAAGGAAGATGGATTTTCCAGAAGCCCTCATATTCTGAAATAACATTACTGCACGATGAAGCTAAAAATATGACCTTGGCCTCCTCAAACGCATCGACTGATGTGTTGGGTGGAAATCTGAGAAGGACTTATGCACAAGCACAAGAGGTTGCCAAGTCTCAGCAACAATGTGCAATTGCAGTAGCTATGGCAACAAAAGTAGCTGCTGAAGCAGCAGTTGCAACAGCACCCAGGCTGCTGCAGAAATTATTAGGCTTACAAGGCCATCCTATCTAGTCAGACAACAACAACAGCATGCTGCTATTTTAATTCAAACAGCCTTTAGAGGGTACATGGTAATAAACTACTACCATTTTGCACGTTTTGACACTAAGAGTAATCAGTAACTGCTTGAATCTTTTCATGGTTTCAGGCAAGGCGAGCTCTTCGGGCACTCAAGGGGCTTGTGAAGTTACAAGCCTTAGTAAGAGGACATAATGTTCGGAAACGAGCAAAGATGACACTCCAGTGCATGCAAGCTCTTATCCGCTTGCAAGCTCAAGCCTGTGATCAACGAAGGAGGCTGTCATGTGAAGGATGTATATCCAGCAGTGATGCAAACAACATAATGGAATCTCTTGCCAGGGGCAAGAAAGTTAATGTGATTATATAAGCGTTGTTTATAAAGTTCTCGTGCTTCAGTTGCTTTGAGATCTTTTGGTTTACTCTTTCATAACTCTGTGTGCAGTCCATGATCAAGACTTGTAAGAGATTCAGATGATGATGATGATGAGTACACACCACCAAAGAAATTGCATGAACTGTTGCAGAGAACAAAAGAATCTGCTTCAAAATCTGGAATGTCTCTTTCTCAGGCCTTCTCCCAGCAGGTTCTGATCTTTTTATGTTTGTTCCCCTACTTAAACTATTCAATTTACCACTCAGTACTAAAACACGTATAATGTTGAAACAAAAATAGATGTGGAAAACTGGTGAAGTACAAATTTCAGCTGACATCAAAGAGTATGAAGAAAAAAGACTGTACGAGTGTTTTGACAGGATAACTATGCAGCCAAAGAAAATTAGCAGAACTTCATCTGATGAGAAAGAATCCATTAAGACTGTCAAAATTGACAGGATCCGACCTGGCACTTATGCACCTCATAATTTCTCTATAATGCATGTGCGCAATTACCAGGACTATCAACAAAGACCATCCTCTTACACAGCTTCATCTCCTCTCCATATAATGCACAATTTCTCCATCCAACCTCCTCTCCCACAATCCCCTGTCAGAATAAAACCTCTTCAAGTGCACTCAGCGAGCCCTCGTTGCCAAAGAGAAGAGAAATATAATCGAGTATCCCGCTCCAACTGCTTTGGTATGGTAACCAATTCTGCAAACTCTGTTCCTGCACATCAGCCAAAGTACATGGCAGCCACGGTATCAGCAAATGCACGAGCTCGATCATTAAGCACACCAAGGCATAGGCCTTCAACTCCTCATGCTGAAAAAAAGGGATCAGTGAAGAAAAGACTATCATTTACAGCTCCAGATCCAAATAGCAACATACATGTTAGCAGTTCCGGATGGCATCACTCATCAAAGAATCCCAGTTCTATGGACATTGATATCTGTGTCGAGGATGAGCAGAGGTCATATATGTCTTCTTGAATCTTGATACACAACAGCCTGGAGGATGAATTCTGACATGTGTAGTTTTAGTTGATCAACAAATGCACGAGGCATGAATTCTATAACCTGAGAAGAGAAATGTCTAATACTGTATAATGAATGTGTTACTCAGTTGAATATGGAATTTAGATTCTAGCCCTTCCATTTAATCAATTTTGTTTTGCAGCAATTTTTTTACATAGTGGACCTTCATTCAGCTCTCTAATGGAATCTTCAGGAAACTAATGCTGTTAATGGTTACTATGTTAAAATATCAGAATGGTAGTAAAGCAAGCAATGGGATTTGCCCTCTAGTTTAGAAAGTTAAAAGGCCAAAAATAATCAGAAGAGAAAAGTAAATTGTTGAGAGTGGGATTTGAACCCACGCCCTTTCGGACCAGAACCTTAATCTGGCGCCTTAGACCAACTCGGCCATCTCAACTGCTTGATTTACTAGCTGGTAAGAAATTTAAAATATGATAAATTGCAGGGTTTTCAATTTCTTTCCACCCATCATAATTATCCAAGTCGCGTTTGCAGCTAAATTCTACTTAAAAAACAGGCCCCGATCAACTAGTTCTAGTAGTAAGTGTATTCTTGGTACAAAACAACCGTTTCATGCCCACTAAGTACATTCCCTATTTTTTTTTTTTTTAAACAAAAAAATGCTGATGAAGTAGTTTTATTTTTTCCAATACCAAAGTTTCATCAATTTTAACAAGTCTGAGCTCAAAAAACAACATTTGAATTCAGTAGTATAATCAAAAGATCAGTTGGTTTTCCTATAACCAGCAAGACGAAGGCATAAAATGGGCTGCCGAGGGAAAGCCCGTTCTGTCATTCTGAAGACTATAGACACTAGTAAAATCAGCGTGTCATATATCCTACAACCAATAAAAGAGTTTGCTGCTTGTGAATGCATCATCACCATTCACCAGGTGCAACTCAACTTTCTGAGTCCATCATCCACAAATGCGTCAGACTCCGGATACGTTCCTTCTCCATTGCTGTTATTAGCAGTACCATTTCAAAAGTTGTCTAGCAAATTGGAAACAGAAACTACAATCCTTCATCAACTGTTTTGGTCTATTACAGCATGTATCCCTGGATACACTACAGTCTAGACAGTAGTAAAACATTCGGTAGAATGGTTGATGTGATTTCATAATTCATACCAGACGATCAGTCGGGAATCAAACCCCTCGTCTTGGCATATTCATCACATCATAAAAGCTTAAAGAGTTGTTTTCAAAATTCTTGAAAATTCCAAGTGACGAAGGAATCAAATTTTTCATAGTGTAGTGGAAAAAAAGCAAGGAGAGAGAAAGGGCCAGCATCATCAATCGAGACTGTCAAGGATTCCACCCAACAAAAACAAAACCAATGCCCCACTTCCACTTTGCAATAGCCAGTAGATAACTGGTTCCGGCCTTCGCAACAAGAATTCTGTCTTCCCACAAGATAGATCATAGATGTACAGGAAATTTTAACTGCTACATACATCAGCACTACATGTCATCAAGCCACCAAAAAAAAAAAAAAAAAAAACCAGCATCAAGTATTAAGAGCTTATGGAAACACCAGTCACTCGATCACAAGGGGTTGCGTTTTACATTCTTTCTTTTTATCATCTCCGAGTCTTTTTAGGAACCAAAAGAATTCATGAATAGAAATGCTTATTATTGGTTTTGCCAACTAAGTATGCTGTATGTACAACATTTAAAAGAAATGCTTATTTTTTTAACTGTATTACATAACAGTCCGCACCCAATTTATACAGATAAAGTGTGTAGTGATCTCTTTTACTTCTAATGACAAACTACACAGAGTAAGTGTTGACAAATTAATCAAACCAGCACTGGACCTCATAGATTCCAAAGTATCTAATATTTAAACCAAGGAAATAACCACAAAAAAAAAAGAGAGGAGGAAATCTATGGTATACATGATAATAAAGGGGCTTATATATTCGTGTTGGAGGGGAAAAAAAAACAAGTAGAAACTCTTGTTAAAGAAAATTCCATCCTCATCCTGTTAATAAGTATTCATCCAAACTCCGAGGTGGATGGCAAATTCACAACTCAAATTCATCTTCAAGCTTGAGTGCCTCAGCAGCGGCTTTACTGGATATAATTTTATCCTCCTCTTCATCATCAATAGCAAAATACGGGTTGTGCACCTTAGGCCTAAAATTATATCCAGTAAACACATAAAAGGCCAATGTAGCCAATTCAGCAGCCACAGGACCAGTCCACTGAAATTTATATGAAGTAATAATCTCCAAGCCATGAACCACAACTCTTGTGAAGTATATATAAGAAATAACAATAATGTAGTACTGCCTGAACAAGGTCAACTTCATCAAATTCACAGCAGCCTTCCCATCCATTTTAGCAGCTTCACGCAAGTTCTTAATCGACCAAATAATGGGGAACAATACAGCACAACAACAGAGGATATCAACAAGCAAGAACACCTTCTTCCAAGTATTCGAATCATGGCCAAACGGGCCGGTCTCATCGATCGCGACCTGAGCAACATTAGACACAACTTGCAAAGGGATCACAATCATGAGCACCTTCTTCTCCTTATCTTGCAAGTATGGTTTCAAGAAAGACCATCCAGTCCCAATCAAAACATTTTCTGGAATCAAAGTGAACAAAGTTATACCCTTTAAGAAACTAAACACATAGAACAAAACATCCCACCCGTGTGCACTCCCGGTCCGATTAATATATGATTTATCCTCGGCTTCACATAACAAATTCAATGCTTTCAAAACGACGACGGAGAGCATAAAAAAATGAATCTTATAAACAGTCAAACGATTCCTGTAAATAGTATAAGCCCAAAAGGCCCCTAGTGCTAAATATACCAGAAAAAATAAGAAATAAATGACAGGCAAAGAAGTCTTGCCGGCGGATAAGTAATCGAGCAGATCGGTTTTGGGGTTAAAATTGTACATGACGTAGTGAACATTCATGGAGACTTCCAAATCCGGCACGCAATTGGAGAAAAGAAGAGTGAAGAGATTTGCATCGGAAACTTTGACGGAGACGTCGAAGTTCTTCGGGATCGAAGGATTCTGATCGAACTTGAAAACGGGTTTGATGTGTTGGGATTGGAGGGGGCATTGGATGTCGCCATCTCCTTGGAGCTGCTCGGCGAGTTGGGCCCACGAGTCAAGAGTGCAGAGGTAGAAGCCGAGTTGAGAGAGGTCGGGTTGGGGTTTGGAGAAGGAGATTTGAGTGACGGTGAGGTTTAGACGTCCTGAATGGGTAAACCCGAATTCGTCAAACGGGATGGTTGATCGTGAATCGGATCGGAGCTCGGTTGAACGGATCTCGGCCAAAGTGATAGTTGGTAGGAGGAGGAGGAGGAGGAAGTGAATCACTGAGAAGGAGGAGTGGGAAAAGCACGCCATTGATTGGAAGTCCGGCGCCGGATATTGGGAGAACCGAAGTCACCGCGACGACAAGTAGTAACAAGTCAAATCAAGTACTGGAGTTTTTTCCGGTGAAGAGTTAAATGCCGATGGTTGAGGGAAATGCATTGAATTTGACGCTCCAGAGCCCAAACCCACTTATATTCTATAACTATTTGGGCTGCTGATGGGCTTGGATTGCAGTTATTCCATTTGGGCTCAATGGATGGGCTACAATACTACGATTATTACTCTTTCATTTGTATTCTAGTTATTGTTGAATGTATATATATATATATATATTTTTTTTGGGTAAATTGTATGTATCTCTTCTAATTTCAAATTGACTTGAATTAAGTTAATAAGTTAATATCAATTTTTCATATTTTTTTTAGGGATTTTTTCCTTCAATGTCCGTTTGGGTTGCTGGTATTTTTGTTTAAAAACAAACTTTTAAATTTTAAAAATACATTTTCGTGTGTTTGATAAATATTATCACTAAATTTTAAAATAGATCTTTAGTTTCAAAAGAACTTTTAATATAAGCTAAAAATTAGTAAATTTAAATTAATTTTTCTTCTTATAATCACAAAAAGAGAAATTTTAACTATTTTATTATAAATTTTGTAATTCAATAAAAATATAATTTTTTAAAAATTCAAAATCATATATTAAAAAAAATACTTTTACAAATTTATACTCAAATAAAAAAAACTAAACACTTATTAAATATATTTTTTTACAAAATTCTACCAAATAAAATATTTTATAATAAATCACCATAATTTGAAACGGAGCCACATTAAACTGTAGAGTAGAGAAGAAACCTCCCACCCGTCCCCCAAAAAAAAAAAAAAAAAAAAAAAAAAAATCCAAGGTCCAATATCAAACAAAACTGATGCTCTCCCGAGTCTTATATACATGGCAGCAGCCGCCTCCACATCTCTAAATTTGTGGGCATCATTCAGAAATCCGATCACTTCACGCTTCTTCTTGTCATCATCCAATCAATAAGATTTTGAAGAATTGAAGGGGTTTTAGGAATTTCCAATTGCTAATTTTTTTTTTAAAAAGAAAAAAAAATGCATCAACAGCCAACCCCAGCTCTCAACTCTTCATCTCCTCCTCTTCCTCCTGCTCCATTACCATTTTCTCCTAATTCCATCACCACCGAGCAGATTCAGAAGGTATATTCTTTCTTTACCATCCCTTTTTTAAATTTTATTTTCTGGGTAACATTTTTTCCTTGAATTTATTGTTTGAAAAATTTTTCCCTTAATTGTTCCTTGGTTGGAATGGACCAGTTTTAGTTTTAGTGTTTTTTTTTTTTTTCTTATTCTTTATTACCAATTTCAGTTTTCTTTTCCTTTCTTCTCTCATACCATTATAAAGAAATGAATAATCTTGATATATTATTTCTTCAGGAATTTTTATCCTTAAATCTGATGCATTTAGGAGGTGTTTTTACCAAAACTTTTAGTAGTAGTTTTGTCCCTATAAATGGATAATATGGTACAGAAAAATGGAAACTTTTGATTATTTTCAGGATTGATTAATACTGTATAATTTTCTGGTTGTTGATAATGTTGATGCCTCTCGATGCAGTGCTTGGATGACAACAAAAATTTGATCTTGGCTATACTGGAAAATCAAAACCTCGGGAAGAATTCAGAATGTGCCCAGTAAGTAATTATCTGAAAAAAAAAGAAAAAAAAGAAAAAGCAAATTAGTTTGCATTTATCTGGTTATTGGTGGTAGTGTTGTCCATAAATGCTTCGCCATGGCTCCTTCCGTTGTAGAAGTACTTGTTCTTTGTTTTCTATTGTGCGATATATTTATCATTATAGGAGATTAGCTGCTTTGGCCTTCAGCTGATGAATCCCTGAACTTGTCTAGAAGTTGTCTTTGACTATTTGAAATAACTTGAATTGTCATTCCAGACCCTTTCTGTAGAATCTACTATGTTATGATTTATGAATCTTATGATATTAACTCAAAGTTTCTCTTTATAGCTTGAATCTATGTCACTAAATCCCTACATTTGTTACCTGAAAGAAATGCCATGGGGCGTAAATCAGCTCCTCATAATATGCTATATCAGGTTTCAGTTGGTGCCATTACTTTAACCTGATAAAAACGATTTGCCCGATTATGGCTTACCCAAGTGATGACTAGTGAAGATAGCAAAAACCGCAGCTGGCACCTAGAATCTTTTTATACTTTTTCCCTTGATAAAACATAGTTATTGCAGTTTTTAACTTTTTAAAATTTGAATAAGGAAGCCCAAACATGCTCAAAAATTCTATTCTAATGCTATTGCACATGTAAACACTCGAAACATAGCCCCATAACTAAAACTACTTTTTTGATAATCATGTTTGACAAAAAGACATTTAAATTTGAGCTACTTCTATCTATTTCTCGTCTTACTGTCTCCATCTCTTTCTCATGTACAAATGTTGAAGAAACAAATTAGAGTAAACGAGCCTAACAGATACAATTGCTGTTATGTATTTTAAGTAGGAGATCTCCAAGAATAGGCATCTTTCAATATAACTCAGATTTGCATTTTGGTTTGCTGAGGATTGGGCTTTGTTAAAGATCAATCAATATATTATTAAACTGAAATCATGGACCTAAATTTCATCAACAATTACAACTTTCCAGCCTCCATTATATCATTAAGCAAAAATTCTTATTGAGTAAATTTTTAATGTCAGAGTAGTTGACATTAAATGAAGGCTTGTTTGATCAAATTGATATACTTGCTGAACTTCTTAATAGTTCATAGTACTAGTTTAGTTCTAAGTTACCAAATAAATTACTTGTATAAAATTCAACTTCAGATTCGTTGGCTTTGTAATTCTTAAATGTTCGAGCTTCAGTAATTTCACTTGCAGTAAGCTATAAGTTATTCTCTAATTAGCTGGATTTGTTCACAAGTTGTGTGTATGTCCTCTGAGTGTGTCAGCTGTTTCCAAGAGGATTTTGAAGTGCCCAAGCTTTTAGCCCTCTTTGCCTGTACTTTTGGTCATGCAGAGAGTTCTCAACACCCTTTTGACTGTTCAAATGATTCAGGTATCAAGCTGTACTGCAGAGAAATTTGATGTATTTAGCTGCCATTGCTGATGCTCAGCCTCCACCATCAGTGACGCCTCCACAGGTGGTTTAAGGTCAATTTTAATTCTCATTGTGGATATAACTTCGTTCCAACATCTAACAAAATGTTACAGCTTCCGTCAAGTTCTGGTGCTCAACAAGGAACTTATGTGCACCAAGCTCAGACCGCAACATGCCCTCCAGCAGCACCATGGAGTTCCTGTTCAGAAGTTGCCCTTCCAGCTTAATCCTCTTCGACCTCAAGATCAGCAACATCAACTACTACACTTCCAGGCACAGCAGCAATTCCAAGGTCAAGCTGGTGCCAACCATGGCATGCATCAAAATATGCAAACTGGACTTTCCAGTTCAAGCAATTTGATGGAGGGACGAGGGACTAAACAAAGTTCATTGGATGCTAATTCTGGTGATGGTCTAGGAAAATGAGCTTTAGGGCATATCACTGTTTATATGGCTAGGGTTGAGAACTTCCCAAGAATGACCATCTCATGTTAATTCATATTTAACATGCGAATATCTGGCTCTTCTTATTTTCCCTCCAGGGTATAGTTACCCTTGGTTATGCTGTTAACTCTTTTGTTTGCTTAATTATACTTTTCCTCTATTCTTTTACTCCTTTGAGGGGTGGGGATGTGGGAGGGACAAGCAGGGTTGTTTGTTAACGTAGTTGTTTGTTGGAAACGTGATTACTACTGGAAGCATGCCAGCACCTATTCGTTTGTGCTCTACCCCCCGATAAAAGTACCTGTCGTACCCATTCCTATTGCGTTAGATGAGCACATGTCCATCATTTCAACCAACTGTGATACTTTGAAGGTTGTGGTCAAGCTATGACTCAACTTGATTTATAGGTGTGATTGGCTCATCAAGAGAGATGTCAAGAGATGCCATGTTAGTTTATCTAACAATCTGTAACTTTCACTAGCAATCTTCTTTGAAATTGTTTGTTTAATTAGTTTTCATCCAGCACACAACTGTGTAGTAATTCAAATTGCTTTGTTTACAGCAGTCTAGCTAGATGTAATGACGAGTAAGCTTACTTCGTTTTCTAATTGATTGATCAGGTAACTTAGTCCTGTGCCAACCAGTTCTTTAAGTTTGAACTGGTCCTTCATTCCTTTCTCAATTTCTTTTGTTTACATTGGGGTTCAACATACCATGACCTAAAGGCCATAGAAAGGCTTTCACATTGAAATGGTAAAAACAATCGTACATATCTCAATTCACATCTTGTTAAAAAGGCAACCCGTAGAGTGTAGCACAGTCACCAAGGTTCAACCCTTGGAATAACTAAGAATCTCCAAGACAATTTGCCATAGCATATTCAACATATCAGTCACCGAGGTTCAACCCTCCACAAAGTAGTGGAATAACTAAGAATCTCCAAGACAATTTGCCATAGCATATTCAACATATCGCACTTTCATGCGTTGCCATGGAATCAGAAGGTTTTAAAATAATCTCTTTGCTTAAAAGTAACTCCTGTGTTAAGTTGGACGAATTAAACCAGCTCTTCAGAAATTTGCAAAATTCAGAGTTTTAAGTTCTATTATAAGATGCTTAAAGCACATAATTAAACATCCAGGCAAGGTATTTCGGATCTGAAGTGTAATCTTATAGTGATGCGAGCCGCTAGATGAAAGCAAAAGTGATGCAGTACACAGATCAGGATTCAATATCTCGCCAACAAGAATTAAAAGATGAAGGGTGCTAGCAACCATCATTGCAAGCGATGTACAGTTCTCAGGATAACAAAACACATGATTTCATTGCTATCTCAGCATATAAATGAGTAAAGTTCAAGAAGAGGGTGAATGATATTAATCAGCAATTACTGGAGATTCAAACTGTAGAGTACAGGACCTCCCACTTGTCATCATCCCCAATATCATCAAATTGCAAATTTGACTGCACATTGGTTATGTGATTACATTATCCAATGCTGCACAATAAGATGACAAGAAAGCCAAGAGCTAATCAGTGAAGTATAAGCCAACATTAAGCAAGTTTCTAGTTCCAATACACACTAGAAAGAAATAATGAACTTTTATGTACCATTTAAGAAAGAAAATACTATCCTGTTGTCCAGTAGAAAGTGTCACATTCATATTCCATATTCTAGTGACAACATAATTCACTTTATGGAATCACTGTTCAAATAAAATTATGTAAAGAAAATGCTTCATATAGGCTATAGGCTACCGCCAATAAAAAAAAATAATGATACGCAGCACTACAGAAATGTCTATGAGCACATTCACTCATTGCTGCAGCTGCGGAAACTCAGAAGGAAGGCAGTATAGCAGAAATGCCTATGCATTTAGCCATTTGCTGAAACGCATGTTTGACTGTTACGAAACTCCCTAGGCCTTAAACATAAAACTGAATATAAGTTCTCATCCAAATGCATCCATATTATCAAGGCAATCTATATTGAAGCTCTTTCTAATTATTCCTGCCACATTCTGTTTGTCTTCCAATTCTTCTTACATAATATACATCTAAATAAGTAAATAGCCACTCAATTTGAATTTCCAGAGTCCAGACAGGAAAATGGTAATCAACAAATCAGATAAAATATGGTAAAAAGACCAGATTTACAACATATCATTCATCCTTTTGTGCTAGAAAGAGCTTCAAAAAGATAGTAATATAAGATTTTAAAATAAAAAGAAAGGAAGGGTTTGAGCCTTGTTTCTTGGGGAAAAAACTTCTGAACCAAATCCACTGTTCAGTCAGGTATTAAATAAAATCTTAGAAAGCAAATGCAACTGTTGTAAAAGATTTGATGCTAAAACAACTGTATCTATTGGATGTGTCGGGCTTTATCCATCACTCCTTTATCGATATTACACCGTATCATGTTCGCTATAATATTCAAGATGGAGATATGATAATTGTTTCTTTACCCTCACTATTACCCTCGCAGTACGGATGTGACTAAAGTTCTACACCAAAGTCTACACACAATAAGCAATTCTTAGTAGTTGCTAATATAGTCAAATCTGGACAATTTGAATTTGTTCCTTAATTTAAGTTTCGTACCCCCTTTTCATTTGGTTCAATAATTAAGACTTAAAAGAGAATGGCAAGGATGTTGCAAAAGAGAGCCAATCAAAGACTCAGTTACACTATTTCAAAAGTTCACCTCTGCTTTGAAATGCAGATGCCAAATTTTCACAAAAGAAAATGTATAATGTCAAGCACAACAGCGTTTCAAATCAAACTCCCATATTATAAAAGTCATCACTTACTATCTTCTAGGACTTGCCGCAACACCAATCACCCTGACAAAAGCAGATATTGAAAACAATATGTGAATACTCAATTACAACCAAAGGTTTTTTTTTTTTTTTTTTGGGGGGGGGGGGGGTGTTGTGTGTGCGGTTGTGAAGAACAGCTTATTAGAGATTCTTTAAGTACCTGCCCTGTTGTTTCCCAACTACATTCACACTGGTTTTCCATTGAGTTGAACCCCTGTTCTGGGAACCACCAAAACCATTCTTCTCAGAATTTGTTCCGTTTCCCATTGTCAACATCACAGATTGCCCATGCCTGCTTTCAGAGCCATTCATTCCCATGTGATCCTTAGGTTTGTTGAAAATTTTTCCATTTGAAACACCTTCAGTGACATTAAAGGCAACACCATTCAGATGCTGATTTGGCACTGTGGATAGCTGAGATGAATTATCGATGGCATTTGAAGAAAATCTGGAAAACACATACTCCTTAAACATGCTCTTTCCAGATGTGGACTCAACAGATGGGGCTTTCTTCAACCTTTGATACTGTGCCATTGGAGTCACAGCCACAGAAGGCACCAGTGACGAGTAAGAAGATGTAATAGCAGCAGCAGCGGCAACTTTTGCAACAGCTGCCGTAGCTGCTATGATTTCTTGTGCACCTTCTCGAAGCTGAATGTAGTCTCCATCAATTACAAATAACTGGAATAGAGAAAATGAGTTACTTAAACATATTATTGAGTAAATGAAGAATTTTAACTGACAAAAAATGCTTACGTCAGGATGGCTGGAAACGAACTCATCAAGCTTTCCATACTTCTTCTTGTAGTCATGCCAGTGCAGCGGGGCAATCATTTTACCAAGTCTATTTGGAAGCTGCACATATTAAGACATAGGTAATACGCAATTACCAATGTAAAAAAACATGTTGAACTGACAATAAATTTGTTGTGCAGAGGATGATGAAAAATTTTGAGATCAACTAACCGTTGTACTAATCCTAATTCTACCTCCAGATCCTGGTGAAATTGTACGGGCAACACAAGCCAATAATGATCTTTCATCAAGTAGATTAGCCTCTGATAATTTTCCACCTATGCCTGTATTTTCCTGATCAGTAGAAGTGAAGGCTTCAGAAAGAACAACTTCCGTGGCAGTATCCGTAGTACTTTCATTGATATTTACAGAATGGTTTGCATCTTCAGATGATGATTCATTGGAAACAGAGTCATTTTTTTCCATCATTAAACCTTGAACGTCCAAGGGAGGATTAGATAATGAGTTGACATTCTTCTCCTGTCCCAGATAAAAATTTCAATCAGATTGCACTTTTTCCAGCAATAAATAGACTGAATCTAGACAAGCAACCAGATCATCAGATGTACTTAGCCCTAGAGACCCAATAAGTTAAGAAAGTGAGTTACCTTTGTGTCATTATTGTGTTCAGGAGAATCCAATCTCAAAGCATGGCGAACGACTGGGAAGAAATGTGTTGCAAGCTCTGGTGAGGTTGGGCTCCAGAAAGATAGCTTTTATCTATTGATTCCAGTGCCTGAAAATTTTTTGCAGCAGAACAAAATGAGTAACCATATAGAAGCAGCAACAAAAATGAGTAAGCAGCAATTACAGCTTTAAGCCATCGACCTGTCCCTCCACATTTGAGGATGAAACCACAGAATGAGGTTCCATTCCTTGGCTGATGTTAACATTCATATAATCTGAATGAAGAACCTGACCATTTACAGAGGATTCATAGTCGTAATTGGAATTCAACCTCAATCTGGCAGGTTCAGTTTGTAGAGGAGAATGTTGGTCATGCGTAGGTGAACCCTCTGATACAGCCTAAGACAAAACAATAAAGACATAGATGGTAAACCAACACACTGAAATACCTGTGAAAAAACAGTCACGGTTTTAATAGAGCACCTGTTGGTTTTGCCACTGCTGAGGAGATGACATTGCTGCCACTGAGTGAAATCAAAGATGTCCAACATGTGATGGTATAGAATGAGGTACCCCTCGCTGATGCATCAAAAAAGGATGCAAAGCAGTCACCTGTCCATGTGGAAGGTACGTTGGTATCCCAAGTAGGGATGAAGGAGAAATTTGAACACCATGGACATGATCAGCCTAGGAACACAAGGTAGAAAAGAATAAACATCACATTTGGGTTTTATGTTCATTAGTTGGGGCACGGAGTGTAGGACTAGAGCACCCCCATCTTATCGATGATCCTGATTCCAACAGCTTTATAGGTGCACAATACCAATGATCTCAAATTAATCTCTTCGTTGTAAAGGAAAGTCTAGGGTACTTTCCAGTCCCCAAAAGATACAATATGGACTGACCACCAGTGCTACCTTTCTAAAACTTGTCATTCAGCTGATGACAACAAAGACAAAGTTGCATGGAATTAACAAACAACTTTGTATAGCTGTTTGCATGCTTGCGAAATTAAACAGATGCAGAATTGAGTAACCAAAACGGTCCATATTGTACACATCCTAACATCTTAAGCATCTTCAGTTACATGAGATCTTCAGAGATATTCAACCATGTAAACTGAGATATAAATTTGCACTTAAAAGAGAAGCGGAACTTCCAAGGTATACATAAAAGACAAAAGGTTACAGAACCCTAGTAAGATACCTATGTGTAAATGTATTGCTGGGTAATACAACATGATGCCTTTCCATGAATTAGTTGAAAAGACCAAATTCCAAAATTTTTTTAAAAATAAAAAAATTCTCCTGTACAGTGCCAATAATTTAGAGGAGGACTACTCATAAATTATCTGAATTGAAGTGTAAATTTAGGATAGGTGCAACCCAGTAATGAAGGCCACTATTATATTGGTAAAAAAACAATTGTTTCAGCATGTATAGCATAACGCATCTACCACAATTTGCAAAACAAGAATCCACATGATAATATATGTCAGACACTCTACCTGCTGCATTGAGCCTACTGAAACAAAAGGAACATTATCAGCATTCTCATTAGGACTAAGCTGGAGCTTTCACCAGGTGAACCTCTTCCACTCATATCCAGTTGGCCATTATTGTTCTGTCCAGTCTGGGAAACATCCTTTGAATTTGTTTGGGAAACATGAAAGCCATCTGAGTATGTGTTGCTCCTTTCTCTTGCACCAGCCAACTCATGCTGGAGCTGTTGCAGATGCATATGAAGACGCTCCATCTCACCGAACTAAGAAAAGAACAAATATCATTGGCTTTAATCCACATAAATATAAAATACAGTTTGTTTTAGGGCAATCAAGTAATGATGGAAAGAATTAGGACGAAGAAGAAATCAAGAGCATGAGACCAACAAGGAAATGTGTACGAAAGTGGATAAACCTAAACAACCTGTCTTTGACAACCAAGCCAAAGCTGATTATATTGTTCTGTGCGTTCTCGAAGTTCAGCCTCTAACGAGTGGTTGGTAGTTGATTGTAGTGCATCCATCTCCTGTACACGAGTTATCCAAGCCTGGGCCTTTCTCAATTTTGTTCATCTTTGAAGATGATGGTTTCTTGAGCAATCCTATTCTGCATGATGAAAATATCAAAACTAGTAAGAGAACAACCAAATCAAACACATTGCAAAACGTTTCAAAATATGCTGGAAACATTGACAGAGTTAGATTTCAAGGGAAACAAAATAAACTTCAAGGTATGTATCTTCTAGAAGCATATTAATGATTCCTAGGTCGCAAACATAGAGCCCGAAAAGATTTCTTCAAAATATATATCTAAAGTGAGACAAAATGCATAGCTAGAGCAGATCAAAATCCCTAGCTTCAGATTCAAAATTAGTACCTGTTCCTGCAACTCCATCAGCTGTCGCTCCTTTTCCTGAAAATGTTCCTGGAGGTCATGGCTTTGTTTGATATGTTGTGCTCTTTCAGCCTCGGTATTATCTCGCTCCCTCCTGCAAAAAAAAGGACACAGATATTAATGAAAGTTGGACCATAGTTACGAATACATAGTACTCTTTGGTACATGGTCCACACCTAAGTTACCTTTTTGGGAAAAAAAATACATGCATATATACATTCGGTACGCAGTATGCTGTACCAGTATACACGAATTGGTACATGGTATGGAGGATTGCCCACCATGAGTTGGACACCCAAGATTAACCAGGACTTGATCTGAATGAAAATTTGAAAACATGCAGGTGCCAAAAATGATGGGCAGAAACATGAGGACTAGGGTCACACAGTTTCCACTGAAACATGGGCCTCTAAGCTTACAAATATTCAAGAACATATACCTGTATGTTTGTAGCTCTTTGCTCTGCTCTCTAAGAAGATCATCTTTAGCCCAGGCCTGATAAAATTTATGACAGAGAATGAATAGCAAGCACCAGGCACTAAAACAACATATTTCCATCCTCTCAATTCTCAAAAACGCATAACAAAAAAAGTTGCCAATAGCAAGCACCAGGCACTAAAACAACATATTTCCATCCTCTCAATTCTCAAAAACGCATAACAAAAAAAGTTGCCAAACAAACCGCTATTCATTGGCTAATCTGATTGCATGCAACTCCCTTTCTTTGTCTTCCATCTTTCTCTCCAACTCAAATATCCTCTGTTCCTTTTCTCGCAGTTGCTCCTTCACAAGCAATGAAAAAGATTACTCAACCAATACTCATTTGTCAGTATAGACATGCAAATATGCTGCTAATCAGCTAAAAAAATGAAACCTGAAGTTTGATTTTAGCATTTTCATGCTCTTTGATATGGGCATCATAGGTGTTCCGCATTTCCGTTATTTCTTTCCTGGTAATAAGTTGAGCACGAAGATCAGTCTCCATCTGCTGCAACTCCTCTCTTTGTTTCACCAAGCTATGCAGCCTCTGCTGCAAAATATCATTGTCCAAACTTCCATCAACTGTAATGGAACAGAAATCTACATCTGCAGGCTCTCTTCCCTGTTGCACCTTAACACACACATAAATCACCTTCATTTTTCACTCACATTCCTAATCAACAGCACATTAATTAAAAAGGAGACCATGCAATAACCCCAATTTTCAAGAACACATCTATTACCTCGTATATCAGTCTCTCATCGGATTGCCCCAACTTTGAACGCTCCAACTCCTATAATTCAACATTATCACATTCAAAAAGAAAACTGGAAAAATAAAAATCACAAAGCCCTTACTTTCACTTATAAATAAGCAATGCAAAGTAGGTTTTGTAAGTAAAGAATACCTCGTTACTGGAATTTCGAACCGATGTTTCGGAAACAACCCTCCATTCTTTGCGAGAAGGCTGAGACGACGAAGGCATGGACAGAGCGCGCGCTGCGGCGGGGGTAACACCCGCCGCGGCCTCCATTACTCAAATCTCCCAACTACAAATATTCCTCCAATTAACGACTCGCTCTCAAAAAAAAAACCTAAAGAAAAATTTTGGGGCCAACGAAAAATAAAACCCTAAATTTTTAGGCTTGAACCAGACGAACGAGGCAGAATTTTCATTTGTTAGAGTCAGTGAGTATATTATCAAGTGAGAGCTGTCGGAGTTGGGGGCGGATGAAAGGCTAACAAGTGGAAAGGCAAAAACGTTGACGACACAAGAACACAGCGAGAAATATTGTATATGATTGGCTGGCAGTACAAGGGCCAAGAAAAAAAGTTGCCTGTTTCTTACTCTCCCGCCTTTTATATATAGCTGAAAATTTGTTACTTATTACTGGGTTGGGGTGGCAAATAAGTCTCGAATTGAAAAAATTCTTTATTTTGCATCTCGTCCTTGCAGTGTAAAGAAATTCTTTATTATTCATCTTATTCGTTCAATGTAAAATAAGTATCATAGATAGTATAATAATTAAAATATAATAAAATTATCTTATTTTTTAATTAATTATAGATTGATTAACATGATTTATTCTTTGAATGATAAAATTTTTTATATGGAATCGATTCATAATGGGTAGAATAGATCTTTTAATTTATATTCATCCATATCATTCTAACTTATTAAAATAAACTTATTCAAGGTGATAGATATAAATTAAAGAGTCCATTCCACTTATAATAGATCAGATTCATATAAGAATTTTCTCAAGATCATCAAATGGGCCGGGAGAGGTTTTTTGGTGTCTTTCTGGGGTGAAGGTGGGTTGGACTTGGAATCCTCCATCCCGCTAACAATTTCCCAAGACAAAGCAACAACTTTGGACCCAAATCATGAACAAAAGCCCAAAGTTAACCATACAGTTAACCTAATTGAACCCAAAACCATAGTAAAACAAGAAACAGAACCTCTGTGCAATCATCCGAGAAAATGTTGATCGGAGCGGCTTTCTGCCAAGAGATGGCTAGACAGAGAATGACGATGTCGGCTGCATCGTCTCCATTTTCCCAACAGTATTGTTCAATGGCGAGGAATTTCAGTGTCTTGTCGGAGGAGAAACGGTGTATGAAAGATCACAACCGCCGACAGATGGCCGCTAAATTCGAAGTGAAGCGAAGGCTTTATAAAGCCCTTGTCAGAGATCCTGAACTTCCGAATGATCTTAAGGAGAAGTATCGCTACAAGCTGGCCAAGTTGCCGAGAAACAGTGCCTTTACTCGAATTAGAAACCGCTGTATTCTCACCGGTCGCCCTCGTGCCGTTTATCAGCTGTTTCGGATGTCTCGTATTTGTTTCCGCGAACTGGCATCGAAAGGGGCTTTGATGGGCATCAAGAAAGCTTCTTGGTAGAACAAATGTTCATCATCCTGGATCCTTGAGGTGAGTTGGGCACCCCATTTTTTCTTTGTATGCTTCATTTCATCTGCTATTTGATTTTTGCTTTGTAAGAATTGTTCATTTTCTGTCAATTTCAGTAAAGTAGAATAGTTGATACTGTATTCAAGCTCCATTTTTTCTTTATGGCACAAAGATATCAGATTTAGTATATCGATTGCCTTTGCTTGCTATAGATTATATTGCTTCTGAGTTGCTCTTCATTAACAACTGTTTTGAAACACCTTAGGAGTGATTGATACTGTTTTCTATTGAGTTCTTTTGTTTGGCCTGGCTTAGACACAGTTTTGTTAAGCTGGATATGCATCGGGTGCGTCTACAGTGGAGCAATATGGCATGATGAACTAACTTGGTCAGGACTAGTATTGATTTGTCGTTTGTCAAAGAATTTTCACCTAATTTCGGTGTTTGTGTTGATTTAATGGTATTCATGTTGTGTACCATTATATGGTGTCCAAATTTCAGGACCATGAAAGTTAGTGATTAGCGTAATCATCTCGAGTCCAGCACTCCTTAATGGTGTCAAAATTTATGCCACAAAGGTCTCCAAAAATCTAAATCATGACAGGAAATTCTTGGCCTTGCCTATGCTGCTGAGTTTTTCCCGAATAGCACCAGAAAGCATATTGTGAGTGTGACTGCCATCAAAAGTGATGTATTCCTACCATTTAATCAGCCTGTTCATTTATCTTAATGTTGGAACCCCCAAAGCGCACTCTTGCCTTATAGCATCTGGTAGCATCCATGTCAAGAAGAGATAATGTATCTGTTTCTCCTTATGTCTCACATCTGCTTCATTTGTTATTTTCTCCTATTGACCTGAGGTTTAGATTTCCTATTGCAGTTATTTTCTCCTATTGACCTGAGGTTTAGATTTCCTATTGTAGTGCAAGGTAGAAACTTTGGAATAGTATCTTTCCTCCTCAGGTTATTGCGTCTTTGGAGGGTCCTCAATTGTGGAGCCTGAAATTTATTAGTTTGGTTTTAATATGGTTTTTTCCTATGATTTTCACAATTTCTTCTACATATGTTGTAATGTCTTCTTTATTATACTCCCAGTCTCATTGAACTTTTAGAGAGGTAGAGGTAGTCTATTTGTTCACTATTGAAAGCTCCTCAGTTGGTGCAATAATTTGAAATGTTCGTTTGTATGGTAAAGCATTTTTTTTTTTATATATATATCTCATTTTTTTCTTGGAACATCTAGATGTGAATCAGATTGTTGCTTATGTTGGGCCTAAATTTTTCCTCTTGTTAGTCTCTTCTCTAGTCTGCCCCTTGCCTTATGAACAACCGTCACTTCTTTGGCATCTGATATTTCATTTCTCATCCTTTGTTTATCATTCATTTGTTTCATTAAAGTTTGGAAATGTAGAAATGTTAACAGACATGTTCATTTGCAGATGATTGGAGCAATGTAAATGGAAGATGTTCTTGGGGAGCCAAGAGTGTTTAAAGATATGTTTTAAACCTTAACCAGAAATAAGATTATGGTCACGTTACCTTGTCATCGGATACTGTTTTTGCTGATTGCCACTTCTGTTATATTTTCTTGTGTTGTTAGAATATTTGTATCCTATTTATATAAGAGTTTTTACCTTTTATTCATATAGAGCTTTTTTCTATTTTGTCTTTGGGGAAGCATGTCATCTGGTTGAATGTCAATATCATCAATAAACCCTTCCATTGCTTTAGTAGGATCATGTTGCATAATCAGGCATGCATCTCCTTTTACACAAATTTGAGATGATGCTTCTATTCCATTTTATATAATTATCCCCCATTCGGATATCTTCCTTCCAACATTGTGTGGTAATAATGCATTTTTCATCGCATCAATTAAACAAATTAGTAGAACCTGAAGACACATCAGCAAGGGCTGATGACATGTTCTCTCAGGCATCCAATGTTTTGGCCCAAGCAACTACTTCGCTGTCCATTTAAGAGTGTCATTAAATGGTCAATTACTTTGTTGGTAAATCCATCTCACATCATTAATAACTTCTCAGCCCTCACCCCCACCCCCAGGAAAGGGAAACAGGAAAAAGTTAGTAACACTGACCTTTTACTAGCTACTTATTGTGATATGACTCGGGCCATTTTTCAGAAGTTAGGGAGGGGAAGTAGTACTTTGCACCAGTGAAAAAGCTTTAAACTTGGTATTGATATGGAATGGTGCTTTGCATTTTTTTATTGTACATAAGCCATGAATTAATGTTGCTAGTTGTACTTATAAATTACTGAGCTGGAAAATGGGTTCTTACAGCTGCTTGCTCTCAAGAATTATATTCTTCTTGCACAGGATGGCAAATTTTCTTTCATGACCTCTTCCAATCCTCTTATGGTAGGATTTGTTCTCTTTCGTAGGGAAATAATTATTAGCAACAAACAATAATTTGGTAAATCTCTGTTATCTGCCTATGAATTTCCCCTTTCAATTATGTCTCATTTGAGATACAATTGTGGTGGTAGGCTGGTAGCTGTGGGATAGGGATGGTATCCCCAACTACGGTGAACCACTCACCACGCATTATACCGAAGTGTCGAAATTTCTAAGAGAAAAAGACTTCCAGATTTCCTAATGCCTTGAGTAGTACTTCTTAACCAAATTAACACAAACAAACTGGGCAAACATCCTTGTAATTTTCGATGGAAGAAAACGTTATAGGTACATTTGATTTCCTTTCGAGGTCTTGAAATCCAATGCCAACTACTAGTCCTCCTAGCCTACGCAATCAAACGCCATGCAAATGCACTGATTATTAAAAAGGTCGCCTCGCCCCTACCATTTCACTTCTAAGTTGTCTATCTTCAATTCTTGATCTAGCATTTTTCTTTTTTCTTTTTTGTTTCCACAAATTTAGAAAACGATCTCATCGATTAAGAGATAAAATTGTTTTTTATATAAATATGCATTGCTTCGGATTTCATAGATATTTGATGCAATTCCGTTTTTTTGTTCGATTTAATTTATAAAACGTGTGACATTATCACTATTAATATTTAATCTTTACAAGAAATACTTATTTAATATTTCCAAAGCTTTAATTTCATGTGGGACATATATTATAGTCTACTACTATTAAGCTTAATTAATGTTTAAATTTTTTTAAAATAAAAATTTTAAAAAAAAAAAAATCCCAGTACTAGTACATTTTCATTTTCCTATCCAAAATTTTCATGCTCCTAATATAAAAAGCTCTAAACGCGCATTTCTTTCTCCACGTTATTCTTGGCCGGCGTCAGCGTCTAAAAATTTCCATTGACCGGTGCATGAGTGGACTTTGACCGATCTTCGTCGTAATTGTAGCCGTTAATGGGGCATTGCTGTAGCAAAAGTGATCCAGTTTCAGTCCACCAGGTCGACAATCCCGTCGCCTCCTTCGAGGATAACTCCTCCGGCGCTGGCTCTGCCGCAGCTGAGCGCCACCGGAAGCACGGGCAAACTGTATCTCCAGGCCCACCATCGGCCAACGGCCACTCCAATAAGAGCACTCCAGCTCATTCCTTCGCCGCCAGCCCATGGCAGAGTCCGTACCCGGCAGGTGTCCGGCCGTCTCCGTCGCCGGCGAGAACTCCGGGGAGGAAATTCAGGTGGCCCTTCCCGCCTCCGTCTCCGGCGAAGCCGATCATGTCCGCAATTCTAAAGCGACAAGCTAGGGGCGCCGGCGAAGCCGAAGGAGGGTCCAATACCGGAGGATAACGGCGGCAGGGGAGACAATGAAGCCGAGGGGCCGCTAGATAAAAGCTTTGGATATCCCAAGAATTTTGCAGCCAAGTATGAATTAGGAAAAGAAGTGGGGCGTGGACATTTTGGACATACTTGCTGGGCTAAAGGGAAAAAAGGTGAGCTCAAGAATCAAGCTGTAGCTGTGAAGATTATTTCCAAAGCTAAGGTGTGTGGTATGTTTTTGTAATTTGTTGCTTTTTAAAATTCCTCCGTTTACATTTCTGGAGATTATTTGATTTTCTTCCCTTTGGAAGTGGAAAATTAGCCTACTCTCTAGGTGTACCACTAAAAATGTGAAATTTTGGACAAAATTGTTACAATATTGAATCCCAACAAGATGATCACTTCCAGTAGATTATCTTGCCCTATTTTCTACTAGTTTTTGGATAAAAAAGTGGTCTTTATTTCTTTTGACATGGTGTGGACTGTGACACATCTGTGTGGGGTTCATGGTAAGCTATTTCCCTTGCATATGGAGAAAAGATCTGGTTTTAGGTTCTTCAAGTTTGTAGCTAGTCTGTTCGTGGCTGAATTCCTCACCTGGATTGACAATGAGTGATTTTCAGGCTGGTTCCGGGAGGCAACGCCTCATTCTTGCAATGTTTTATTGTACCGCAGATGTTAAAAGTATTGAGTGAATTGGAGTGGCGAAGGGGACATTGTTTAATTTGACTCCTAAGTTCTCATGTTGGGTGTTGGAAACTCAGTACAAAAGCATAAGTTTTGGTCCCTAGTATTTACCACGGATCTCCCATCTCTCCGAACAGATTTGTACATTTTATTGGTTCCATGGAACCTGAGCTTTCTCTCGTGCTTCGATGTATTTGATTTATCAAAAACATGGCTGCTAAGTTTTATTGCAGAGTTGTTAATAGAAAGTGTTTTTTGGTAGATGACCACAGCAATATCGATTGAAGATGTCCGTAGGGAGGTGAAGATATTGATATGCAAAGCCTTATCTGGACATAAGAATCTGGTCAAATTTCATGATGCATTTGAGGATGCCCAGAATGTCTACATAGTTATGGAGTACGTATTTTCTACTATACTAGTATTCTCAAGCCATGGATCCATAGAAGGTGCAACTCATTTTACATTATCTACAAAGGGTTTTGTTCTCTGGTTGCTTGAATTAAATTCTATCAATGGTTCTTCTCGATTAAATATTAGCAGAAACCATTATACAGAAGTCCTGCATACGTTAGTCATTACATAATTCTAGACCAATCTCCTTGTTCAGAGTTATGTTTTCCTTTTACACTTTCTCAGTGATTGAAAGAAATATCAATTGTGTGGGCTTGATTCTTAGTAAGTGAAACAATAATGTATTTAACAATTATGTGTTCTTTGCAGGTTGTGTGAAGGAGGTGAACTGCTTGA
Organism: Cinchona pubescens; assembly: GCA_025175665.1. Lineage (NCBI taxonomy): Eukaryota > Viridiplantae > Streptophyta > Magnoliopsida > Gentianales > Rubiaceae > Cinchona > Cinchona pubescens. The sequence goes on from JANKKI010000014.1 coordinate 638,958, forward strand.
CAGAATTTTATCAAGGTATTGCTACATGATTTTGCAATCTATTCTGATATGTCAGCTTATAATATGGTTAACTGCTTGAAGTCATACTGTATGCATTTTTTGTTGCAGAGGTGGAAGATATACAGAGAAGGATGCTAAGAATATTGTTGCACAAATATTGAGTGTTGTTGCCTTTTGCCACCTTCAAGGTGTTGTGCACCGTGATCTTAAGCCAGAGGTATTTCAAGACATACCTGCATGGCCAAACACATGATACATGTTTATCTGTGCTTGTTCATACATATGCTTTCAAGCATGTATCATCATTCATCAATAACATAGTGCTTTCTGTTAATTTGTTAGATTTTTTATATTTAATTTTGTTAAATAAATTCCATGCGACTAGTTCACTTCTCATGTAGATTTTTCTAAAGTACTATTTATATGAGAAATGAACTAGTTACATGGAGGCCTATGGACATATGGTTCATTATTTTACTATTACGTGGCAGAATTTTCTTTTTTCCGCAAGAGATGAGGATGCTCCATTGAAGGTTATAGACTTTGGTCTGTCCGACTTTATTAGGCCTGGTAACAAACAATTGTGGTTCAATATTTTGATTGATCTATGTGTCTTGGTTTGCTTAATTGACATTAAATTGTCCATGACAAAATTTTGTTCATGCAGCTATATTTTTAATTATTTCTGTTCAAGTAAAACTAGTTGGTTGTTTCAGTGCGTACTCTCGTACATTCTTGTAATTTTGAAGGAACTAGAAGTGCTAAAAGTTTGTTCTGAAATGACACTTTAATCAGTCATACAAGTTATACGTAAAAGAAAATATCAAGGAAACAAAAAAGATGGGGTAGATGGGCATTTTTTGATAAAAAGAATACCAGACAAATCTAGTTTGACATTTCATATGTCTGACCATGGCTGACAAAATTTTGGCAGTCAATCTGGACCAGGCATAAGACAATTTAGGAGATGAGCTGCTACATTTAGCATTGTCTTACAAAGTTATCCCTTATCATAGATGAGTAGTTGTTATATGTCTTGATTAAGTTACTACTTGCTGATTACAGTATATAGGTCATGAACTCTGTGTGTGATACTTCATTCGTCATCTAGATAAATAACATTTATGTTCTTCATATACTGCAGATCAGCGCCTCAATGACATTGTTGGCAGTGCCTATTATGTTGCTCCGGAAGTACTTCATAGATCATACAACATTGAGGGAGATATTTGGAGCATTGGTGTGATAACATATATCTTATTATGTGGAAGCAGACCTTTCTGGGCACGCACAGAATCAGGAATTTTCCGTTCTGTGCTTCGAGCTGATCCTAACTTCGATGACTCACCTTGGCCTTCTGTATCAGCAGAAGCTAAAGATTTTGTAAAAAGGCTTTTGAACAAAGACCATAGGAAAAGAATGACTGCTTCCCAAGCACTGGGTAAGTAGAAAATTTCATAATCAGGGACTTCTCAAAACTGAGCTGGGATTACATTCTGGATTTCTTTTGGCTGATATTGTTGATCTTGGTGTATTCTCTCTTTTACTCTGTAAAAGTATAAACTGCTTCTGTATTTTCAGCTCACCCATGGTTTTTTAGAAGGGATCAAAATTATGCCGTGCCACTTGATATATTGATCTATAAGCTAGTCAAGTCATATATTCGAGCCACACCTTTAAGGCGTGCTGCACTTAAGGTATTTACTGCTGGCTATTGTCCATTTAATTGCTTCCAAAGTTCTTATACATCTTGAAATCTGGAACAAAATCATTTTATGGAACATATAACTTATTCTAGACATTCATTCTTTGCTAACTGTTTCTCTATGATATGTTGCAGGCTCTCTCTAAAGCTTTGACAGAGGATGAACTGATCTACTTAAGGGCTCAGTTTGAGCTTTTGGCACCTGAAGATGGTTTTATATCCCTTCAAAACTTTAGAACGGTTAGTTGTTGCTTCCACTTTTATTATATCAGTTTTCGGTTTCTTAAACTTAATCTGCAGACAGATTAATGGTACTTGAACTTCTCTCATAGATGATTCTTGCAGACAGATGAACTTGTCTCATAGATGATTCTCATGTTGTTCTTGTGAACATGTCAGGCTCTCTTGAGAAATGCATCTGATGCCATGATGGAATCAAGGGTTCCTGAAATTTTAAATTTGGTGAGATGTTTATTTTTTTTATTTAGAATTTAGTATCTAATGTTAAATTTTGACAATTGGCATACTGTTTCAGTTGTTTCTTACCCTCTTCACTTTGATATTCTTCTCGGATGGTCTGTCAGACATGGGATGTTTGAAAACTTTGTTCTGTTAATATGAACTTGTATTGATTTTGCAAAATATGGATGCCATGTTTTGAGTGGACACCAAAGAATAGAAACGGAGAGATTTAGGATCACTGCCACTCATCTTTCTTCCTTCCATATTGAGCTAAAGAATGTGGAAGAGAGAAAACTCACCTGCTTAAAATCTTCATGGATTAAGATGACCTCCACTAAAATGATAATTTTAAAAGTACAAAGTCCCTAACAAGTAAAAAGTGCTGGAAAAATTATCCTCATTCCCTTTTTTCTGAAATCTCAAATAAGTCAAAGAATCAAGAAATTTCTCCAAATTCATTAGTAAAAGAACAGCAGATTTTTTATGACGCTGACTTGTACAAAACAGTGCTATCTTTTATGTTCTGAATGCAGTATGTTTGAGAAAAAGCACCTTCACAGGAATTTGTCTATGTTCCTTCACCTTGGAGGAATGCAGATTTTGCTTGTCTCTATCTTAGTCCTCTCTTTTTGTCTTTTTGTTATGCACCTTAAGTTTTGAAGGTGTTTGTATTCCCTGTCTGCAACATCTCAGCATTTTCATTGCATGGTTCTTTTTGTCTCCTGTGATTCTGTAGCTAACAGCTAGTTTTCTATATTGAAGTTGGAACCTTTATCCTACAAAAGCATTGATTTTGAAGAGTTTTGTGCTGCTGCAATTAGCATATATCAGCTGGAGGCTCTTGAAAAATGGGAGCATATGGCTATTACAGCCTTTGAGAATTTTGAACTAGAAGGCAATCGTGTTACTTCCGTGGAGGAAATAGCAAAGGTACATGAGTACAAACCAATGCAAATAATCACCATTTAACCTTGTAAAGTTGTTACTCTTAAATCTTTAATAAAACCACTTCAATAGTTCAACTCGATTTACCTTGCACTTGATGTACGATGGTCTTTCGCGCAGGAAATGAATGTTGGCCCTGCAGCTTACTCCTTATTTAAAGACTGGATAAGAGAGTCCGATAGAAAACTCAGTTTTCTTGGTTATACCAAGTTTTTGCACGGTGTTACCCTGCGTAATTCAAATCTAAGACATCACTAATAATACCGTTTAGACAGTGCATGCATGCTGTAGCGATTGAAAAATACTCGTAGATCGAACTGTTAAATCTGTATGTTAATTCTTTGTTTTCCCCCCTTTATATTCCACTAAAGATGTGCAGAATTGAATTTGTAGAAAGGATCAGAAAGTGTGCTTCGTTATGTATGTACTAGTATCTGACTTTGCTTGTTGGACGTGCAAAAATATAGGATTCGGCATTAGCATTTCTTGTTTGGAGTAGGAAAAGAGGAGAAGGTTGTCTACTTTGTAATCCAGCTATATTACTCTTGGGATTTTCCAAAAAGAAGAACTAGTGGGTTGACGAAAGGAACGACCGGAAGAATTGTGATAGTATTATTTATCTGCATTTGGGAAAATGAATGTGGTTACCTTGTTTCCGTCAATGCTGTTTGTTTTAGTGCAATTTATTTCCAGTTCTATCTCTCTCTTAAATATGATTCTCAATATATATATTAGCTAAAGAGTAAATTTCCATTTTCTCCCTTCTGCTTAGGGTGTAAATGGACATAAACAAGGTGACGCTCTAATGTCTAAATTTATTTGATTATTTTAATCTGTTTGAAATTTTGTTCAAATTTAGCTTGTTTAGCTTTCGAGTCGATCTCAAATGATCTTTTATGGAGTCGAATTCAAATTAAGTTTGACTAGTTTAGAATTTTTACATATAAATTTAAAATTTGTAATTTATTGAGTAGAGTTCAAGTCAAACACAAAAATGCCAAATTCTATTTAAATTTGGTTGGATTTTATTGACAAACCAAATTCAAACAAATTTTATTGAGTGCAGTTCGATTCAATATGAATGTCGAGTTTAAGTCGAACATGCAGCTCAATTCAAGTATGAATTTAAGTCGAACATAAAAATTTAACGAACGCCAAATTCTGTTTAAATTTAATTTGATTATTAACTGTCTCAAATACACATCAGATTTGTCGAATCGAATTTGATTCGAGTATCAATAATTTGAATTTATTTACAATCTTACATCTACTGCTCTTGTTAAAGCCAAAAAAAAAAAATGAAAAATGTACAGGTCTACTTAAAGATTAATTATTTTTTCCGTTAAATGAAAAGTGACTTGATGAAAAAAAAAAAAAGTGATGAAAAACTTATTAATTTTATTATTTAGATTACACTTTCTCGTTAAATAGTAATGAATTTTATACTCTAATTTATTAAATGAAATTTTTTTCAAAGAACAATTAAAAGTTTGGCTACACAAATTACTAATATGAGTTGTAAAATTATTACGTATACAATCACAAAGTATAATTTGATTACAAAATGAAAAAATACAGAGAAACATATGTGTTGGAAGGAAGCTTTTGAACGTTTCACAGGCGAGAACGTGATGCAGACTAGCTTTTGTTTTGAAGTTTTCATTTTTTTCAAAGCGAATTACGATTAGTACAAGACTTGTATATAGGAATAGTTAGCAATACAAAACGAGGTTGGCAAGTCGAATCAACCCGGCCGAGAGGAATTAACCGACTCAACAATCTTAAAATTGTCAGAGGAAATTCAGAGTTCAGACAGAGATCAGCCTAACAATACCTAACCTTACTAATACTTAATGTTTTCTTTGGATATTCCGTTTCTTTCTCATATTCAGCCGTCGTCTCACATGCTTAGAGAAACTGTGAGTATTAATGAACAGATCAAACCAATCTTCATTATAGTTATCGGATTCACTAAATAATTCCGTAAATTATGTTTTAATTTATAATATTTTTGTAATTTAAAACACGATAGTATATGCGTAACGGATCGTCACTCTAATTTAGCGTATCATCTTTAAATTCAATCTGCAAAAAATTTAACCAATTAAGAATAAAATATTTTATCAAATATCCATAATTTATATATAAAAACATATGTATATATATATCTCACGTATATTAGTACTAATTATAATTAACTTAGTAATGTTTATTGTTGTCTTCTTTTTAGAAGATCAACTATTACCTGTTGTCATGTAGTATAATTAAGCTATACAAAAATTATTCTAAGTCAAATTATACCAAATATAGTATAGGAAGATAACAAAAAAAAACAATAAGAGATAAAATGAAAAGAAAACTTGAGAAATTGAATTTCTTTTAAATTGTTATGCTTATGTTTTTTTATTGTTTTGTTTCTTGAGTTTTTGTTGTTTTATGTTTGTGTTTTTTGAATTAATTCCAACTTTTTACATTAGCATAAAATTTATAATGATTGTTTTTATTATTTAAGTTTAAGTTTGTATAAAAATTTATATATGAAACATACCAACTAAATTAACTATCAATGAAAACATACCACGTATTGAAATAGCGTATCAACAAAATCTATCCCTAGCGTATTATATTTTTACAAAGTGATAGACTGTATATCTGTATCCGTACCACGTACTAAAAAGTTTGATAACTATGATGTTCGCAACTTAATTATGACTAAGTGGTCTCACCGAGAATGCAAAGATTATTGGTAAGATCGTAATTAAAATAGATTTCGGAATGGGGAGTGATGTTGCATTGTCTGATCAACCAGAAGATTTTAATGGGAGAACAAAATTTAGAACACAATGTAATACTAAAAGTTATCATTTCATAATTCAAGTAATGTATTTGGAACTTCAAAAATATACTTGTAAGTTGCAACTTACTGTTGGAGTATAGGGAGTGGAATATATTGAAATTAATTTTTACGGAAAAATAATAAAATAACATGAGAAGAAGTCACCATAATTGTAAAAATTAATGTGTAGAGATCTTTGTAATCATCCCAATTATGAAGGCTTAATTACTAGAATATTAATTCTTTGCATTACATTGTGATTGAGAAGTATAACTACTCCATATAATTTCAACATTATGTTGGTAGTAGTCAACTATACTTGTGTTCATATTTTTGGGTTGGGAAAAGATTTAGGTAGATCTGGTTTATGATTCTATTTATAAATTTTATGATATAGATTAAATATTATGAAATCTGTAATATCAGCGGATATAAATAAGATTTTATATAAATTTAATTCACAATAAATGAGATGAATTTTTTAATCTATATTCATCTATATTATTCTAATTTATTATAAATTAAAAAATTTATTTTATCTATAATAAATCAAATTCATATAAAAAATTTCAAATTTACATGGAGTATGGGAACATTATGAATCCAGCAGAAATTAATATGAAAAGGTTTAGCCGAAAGCAGAAATGACTTGAATGATGAATCATGATTTGACACAGTGGACACAACACAGGCTTCAATGAGACCCCCAGATGCTGGAACCTTTTCCTTTAATCAAAGATAACTCCTCCTCGGTTAAATTATTCAAAGTCAAATGCATACTTAGTGGCATCCAATTTAAATGGTGAAGAAGCCACCCCCATAAAGTCTCCGACTTTTTAGGATGATTGGAAAAACTTCTAATATGCTCCCCCATTTCTCTAAATTAACAAGCACGCTAACAAATGTTATCGCTAGAATAGAAGTTACTAGTATCGGAATACTTTGCTGTATGTCATGACAATCTGTCATACTCCAACATCTCAATCACTCACTGAATTAATACAAATGAAAATTTGAGAAATTTTTTAACTAGGTTTGGTCTCCTAAACATTTAATCTTTGTGTCGTCTAATCTTTCGGGAAATTTTCACATTAAAAAAACGTCTGGTCCACCCATCAAATCTCTCGCTCGCATCAAACCTTGGGTCAATCATTTCTTTCATTAGTAGTCAAGTTGGTTTATCTACATTTTACTTTGATAAGTTTCAACCCAAAAAGATAACGTTTAAAAAACAAATATCTTCTTCTAGCTAATGATCCGAAACTAGTTTAAAATTCTAGAAATTAACAAGAATTGTGAGCAGGTCACATGCATATGCTTCCTTAATTAATCTAAGACAGTCCAAGGATGTAGGGACGTCCAACTCCAAACCACAAATCTATGGAAACAAAAAATGAACTCAAATAAAATGGGCCAAACCAGTGGTGGTGTCTACAAAACCGTATAGGCTAAGATTAGCGAAAATTTGACGAAAAGGATCGAAAGGCCGATTTCTCTCAAGTTTGAAGTAGTTGTCTTCAACCAACAATTGACGATCTCAACTAACGTATGACATCTCCATAACAATCACCCTTCACCGGACACGCAACACCAGCGGCCTCTATCCTACCATAATATTTGGGATAACTAAAAAAGAAAATCAAAGTAAAAAAATATCAACTAGTACTATGAAGCAATAACCAAGCTCCACCGGTTCTTAAGGAAAAAAAAAAATGATAATTACATATAAACAAAGTGATAAAGTATTAGAGACTAGTTATGATATGTCGCTAATTAGATTCGAAAAAAAAAAAAAATATTCGATCTAACATCTAAAATTAAAAATGGTTGCTGAATTTATAATTTTATAAATTATTTTTCTTTTTTATATTAGGTTAAAGGAAATAAATATTGCTGATATGGTAGAAGACTAGAAAAGAATTGGATATTTATTTCCCAAGTATCTGAGTATTGTTTAATTATACTCCATTTTTAAAAATCAATCTCATTCACACTAAACAGGAGGCAAAATAATTATCGTACACGTTCATAACTCCCACTAAGACGAAAGAAGAATTGTCAATTAATACCTATGTGCGAAGTATTGAGTATTTATTAGTCAATTTCTTGATCATAACATCACACTAACAATGAGGTAAAATAATCTCCGTCCAAGTTCCTACCTGCAACTAATATCTATCCATATCCAGCTATTTATATCTATATTATATAAAAAAAATATGAACATAAATTTAGTATGCATCATATTTTAAATTACTAAATATATTTTCACCGCTATAACTTTTTTTCCCTACTTGCTACGGATATTTTCTTTTTAATTTCAGAATAATTTTTTTTTTTTTTAAATATTACACATCCATTAAATAAGTCTTTCCCACTAATAACAATATTAAACAGCGTACAAGGACCCAATAACAACAAATTACTCATTTCGTTTTAAATAACTATCATTTTAAACAATTTATTTTGTACCATATTATCTGTTATTTTAGAAAATCAAAAAAGTATTAAATAATTCTTTTTAAACTTTTACTCTTAATAGCATATTAATAAAAAGATGATTATATAATTGAGATATTAATATAAAGGGGGTAATTTAGTTATTTTGAACTATTTTTTTACATAATTGATATAATTTAATAACTTTTTTAATCCGTATACACCAATTAAGGATAATAATTATTTTAAAATAAAAAAAATAAATTAAAATACAATACCATATAATTTAAAAATTAATATTATACAACATATTATGTATATATAAAAAAATTTACAATCCCTTACTTTACTACTAATTACTTTCCATTTAAGAAATTTGTTATAAAAAAAATTACACAAGAAGTCCACTAGTATTATCATCCGACTTTCATCACCATCTTCGGCAATATTTTGGCTGCATACGGCATATATGCATATAGGAAAAATGGCCAATAATTTAATTAAACAAATAAAGAAAAGGGGCCAAAAAATTTACAAGGAGCATGTAAAGATCAAAGTTTAAACGATCTAATTGATCATGAAATTAGGACACTATACATAGTAAATTAGTTAATATGAATACATATATAGTTCAAGCCTTGAAGCACCAACTAGCATGGTGATGGTGGTGGTGGTGGTTGTGGTGGGAATTTTCCTTGTCAATCATACCCTGGACGTGACGAAATTCCTCAACGTGACAAGGAATATTGAGAGGGCCTTTATGGTCAAATCCATACTCTTCCTCGGCTTCTTTCAACAAGTGCGTGAAGAGCGGATGGTTGATGTAGATGATCGGTATGATGAACCTTTGCCGCTCCTCTCCCTGTTGCCCCACCATGATTGCTAAGCACCCCTTTGGTACATCTCTCAGATCTTTCTTTTCTTGATGATGATGGTGGTGTGTGATGAAAATGAATGTGTGGCATATGAATATGGAAATTCAGATGCAGAAGATTTTTATCTCCACTAACCATAATTGCAAGAAACCAAGAAATTAGCAACCCCTTAATTGTGGGTTTTTTATTTTTTTAATTCTTTTGGTTTTTGTTGATGAGGAGGCAGAGTGTATACAAAAAAACGTTACAAGAAAACAAGAGAAAAAGGCCAAGGATCAGAGGCCGAAATGGCAAGTTTAAAGAGGGTTAAAGAAGAGTCTGTTAAGGACCTTGGAACGTTGCTCATCATATATATCAATAGCAATTAAAAAACATGTAGTATGAGTTTTTTCAATGGAGAGGCTTTTGAGATGTGGAGAAGGAGCTGTATTTATATACTACTACTAACTAGTAGTACCTACCTAGTAGTTCTACGTTAGATGCCGAGTTGGTTACTGGGTGGGGTGGGTGGGGACTTTCTTGATTCATACACGAGAAAAAGATGAGAAAGAAGGCCTCAAGGCCCTCTTATATCTTAATTAACTGAGGAAGTTAATGGTATATTCTAGAGAGAGAGGAGCCGGAACACGGGAACAATGAATACATGAAAATTTTTGTTCGTCGGCGGAACGGACCAATTGAAAAAGTCAAACCATGGGTGGGTTTTTATTTTTATTGACGTATTGGGGTAATCAATCGATGAAAAAATTCTTACATAAATTTTATTTATAATAGATAAAATAAATTTTTTATTTTATATATATTTATATTATTTTAATTTATTAAAAATAAATTTTTTTAAAATAATATGAATGATTATAAATCAAAAAATTCATCTCATATAATTATCTACGTGTGTATTAGAGACTTTGGCTCTTTGAACATCAGAACTCCATCCGAAACCACGACACTCTTTGAATATCTTAATTTAGTAGTAAGATTTTAGGGTCATCATGACGAATTATATCAAAATTAATATTAATACAAATATTATCCAAGTGCATCCCTCAAGGATAAGTAGTTATTCCATAATTTACTTCATTTAAGTCAACTATTTCAGTTTCACTTAACTTTGAAAATAAGATTGATATACGTAGCAATATCAATCGTTGTTTAATATTTTGATTAGGTAGATAGTTTTATCAAAAGAAGAAAGTAATATATTTATGTTGTTAAAAAAAAAAAAGTGAAAGAGAGACCGTCGTTGCATAATTAAGAATCTTTAACTATATAAATTGTACTCTAACAACGAAATGTAATTTAGGTGATAAAATATTTTAATTTAAATGATAAGATATTTTTCTATGACTTATTAGTTATAAGTTCGAGTCACTAGAGACTATAAAGAGAGGTGATTTTTAAAAAAAAATTTAAAATATTTCACTCTTTAACTAAATTCATGTGAACATATAGTTTCTTTTATTTAAGGATATTAGATAAATCATGGAATAGAAATTATGAATCCAAATATAAAATAGTAATGCTTAAAAAAGGTAGAAATACAAATTCAACCATTAGAAATTGAAATTTCTAAATTGTGGAATTCAAAAACCATACCCGTTCAAAAAGGGTTGTTTTGGTTGCCATCTCAAAATTGCAACCTCCGGAGCAACAAGCTGGAGGAGGTAGAAAAATCTGGATTTGCCACTCTGGCAAACATGGGGTCCACAAGCGATAAGGTTGACCGACAACGGGGGATGTCAATAGTCGTCAGCATGTAGGGAACAGCCAATAAGAAATCTGGGTAAATGTCTTCGATGACGTCATAAGTCCCGTGACGTGTCCTCCTACTGATGCTCCATTTTGCATCAAAATCTAAATGTCAATCTATCCTTTGAGTTCATACTTCGGTTTAATCAAGGCCCAATATGAATGCGTAAAATTAAATACACCAAATTTGGGGCCACAAACAGTAACACTCCGCTGGGCCATTCGGGGTCAGGAACCCGTTGTAGTGCAGTGATTTTGCTCCGCATCTTTACTTTACTTTTCTAAAAAATTCTTACATAAATAAAATCCATAACAAAATATTATAAATATTTAATTTATATCACTTAATTAAAAAATGTGAGATGATATTTATTAATATAAATTAAAAAAATCATAGTATTATGTTATAAATCAAATTTTTATAAGAATTTTCGTTTCTTCCTTGAAAAGAAAAGAAAAGGTGGCGTGATCATTTCCCTTAATGCGTGACCAAGAATCATGTGCCCTTCAAATGTGACCACAGTTTTACAACTTTATCTTTTCCAAATATTCTTCCACTTTCCTTGATTACTACTAAAATTCTTTTCCAAAAAATAAAGATGAAAACTACTCCGTAGTAGGGGTGTACAAAATAACTTGCGAATTCGAAAATTTGACGAAACCGATCCATTCCGAACTGTAAAAGAAGGGTATCTAAACCGAGTTAAACAATCGATTCAGATACTGAATCGATCCATATACATATAGGTTCAGATACCGATTCACTATTTGGTGAACCGCCGGTTATCCGAACTGGTCCATAATCAGGGGCAATTATGTAATTTCACCAAATATAGCTAAATTTTTCTATTCATATGTTCATAAATTATTGATTTATTTTGTAACTGTAAATTTGCTTAAAGGGACATTTGATAATTCAAGTTTTTTTTTTTTTTTTTTTTGATAATTTGCTTAAAGGGATATTTGATAATTTATTTTGATAGCATTTTTTTTTTCCTTTTATGTTCATATGCATGATTGAGTTATATTCTTTTGTCTAAAAGGATATATGATAATTTAAGAGAAAAATAATATTTGTCCAAAATTATAATTTTCAGTTTAGAAAATGGATTTTATAAAATGTTGCATTTCCTTGTGATAAACTACCCATAATTGGAAAAGGTATTTTATTTTATTTTATAAGTACATAAAATTGACATGGTACAAATATTTAATTTTTGGAGTTCTTAGGAAGTTTTTTTTTTTTTTTTTGGTCACACAAGTTCGGGTATCTGCCTTTGAGTTCCGAACTGCTTCAATTGGTTACCTAAAATTTGTGGACCGGATACGGTTCAAAAAATTAGTGAACCGGAAATATCGGTTCGAATTACTCCATAAACTCATAGATCGGGTATCCGATCGATAAACAGCCCTACTCCATAGTCGTGTTATGCAATATTATTACGTTGCAAATAGCACACTAAACTTCTAAATTTGTAAATTAATTGCCATTATGTTAATTTTCTTTAATTCCTTTAAGTTTAGTAACATTTATGTCTATACTTAATATTTAAAAAAAAATAATAATAATAATCTACCAACCTGGTGATGTATAATTTGCGCTTTCTCTTTGATTATTACATGGAAGATCAATTATGAAAATTAGATATGGTAGTATATCAGTTCTAACTAAACAGTACACCACACCCTAAAACGACATTCTGTATATCTATTTAAGGGGATAAATCCAATTTAGGCCACATCTAATTGTAAATTTTGTAGAATGGGCTAATTGAGATCTGTAAATGGGGGGCTAATAATTCAGCTGTTGACCCAAATGGCCTGAAAGACATATTTCAATAGTCCTTCTGGATACGGATTTAAGTTGATAATGCCCCCCATTTGATCATAAAAGAACACCCCATGAAAGCCCAATAAACTTCCAAAGTTGGCATCCCTCAACAACCTGGGCCTCTGCAGTTTTATTAATTTAGCACACCGACTTGACTGAAATTGATGTACCATTTATTTCAAAAAAATAAAAAACAATAAATCACACGTTAATGGAAACTACGTCTCTACATTGATTATTGAGTAATTAGTAGTCACTCTCAATAATTATTTAATAATTAATGAGAGTGACTCATTTTTACAGAATGGCCTACTTTATTACTAATTGGAGTCTATGTTTTATCTAAGCAACTACTAAAATATCAAGTAATTAATCAATGACCCTAATAAATTTTGTCAACTTGTCATAGCCAAAATAGGAACTGAAATGGAAAGCCATTCAGTTCAATTCAATTCAAGCAGATTCCAACTAAGTTCCAGCCAATCCATTCAATGTAAAAACTGGAATTTATTAATTTAAAGTTTTATTCCATTAAATAAAAATAAAAATAAAAATAAAAACCTGTGCTAGCTCTTCATTTGCACAACATACACAAAATTGAAAAAAGAAAGAGCGATTCTCAAATTCATTTATTGCTTACTCCCGTCAAACGTTATGGTACAACGTATAAAATAAATTAAAAAATATACATAATAGATTTCCTATAATTTTATTCGTAGATTTTCTCTTACCCCACCATAATTTAGTAACTAGTTGTTAACAAAATTAAAAGCATAATTCACAATGCCAAAACAATATGTCTACTAAAAATGTTATACGTGCCTTTCAGCTTAGTTCCATTAGTGGTATTTTCATAATTTTATCCCTTGAGTTTCAAATAGGATCAAATGGGTCCACAAATCGATCTGACCTGACAATTATAAATATAAATATTGAAATGATAGATCAAATTCATCAATTACTTTACTTAATTTTTTAAATTCTGAATTCTTATAAATTTTACTTTTTAGTCTAAGTTTTGACTCGAACACCAAAGCTTATTCCGGGAGGCCAAATCCTATCCTTTTCTTTTTAAGTGTTAGAAACATAAGTACTGTGTACAGTGCTTAACTTCTAGTTTAAACGATACTGCACACAAACTAATTGTAATCCAAATTTTTGTATCAACAATAATCAAATAATTGCTCTGTAATGGAAAGAATTCATAAGCTGTGCAGTTAAAACTAAAAGCAGGAATATAAACAATCTGAAAATAAGTAATTACACATAATAGAACAAAGAACTAACTAATCCTTTTTCCCTTTACACCTTTCAAGTTTTAAACAAAATTTTTTTTCTATTTGTAGCAAACATATATTCTGGAAAAAACCCTGATAATTTACTGGATTTCTCGCTGAAGAAAAAAGAATTTTACAAATTGGATATAACAAAGAGGGCAGAGGAAATAATTGTCTTAAAAATTAATCAACTGTAGTTCACCCTGCTTATTCCTTCAAGTAATTTGCCACTGTATCAAACACTACGATGCACTGCTGACGATCTCCCATTATATTGAAGCGAAAGCGTGGATTGACCTAATTGCCTCACTGAAGGCGCCACCGGCGGCGAGTGCGTCCGTAATGGGCTTAATAACCAAAAGGACCAACCCAACTGCGAGTAACCAAGCCACGCAAAAGAACATGGCCAGAACAGCGCAGCAATAGACGAAATCGTCCGGCGACCACAAGAAAGTCAACGCCAGGCACAAGATTTGCAGGGGCAACGTTATCATTAAGGTCAAAACAAGCATGTCGATTCGAGCCCTGATGCTCTTGTTGATCACGAATGTAACCACCCTCCAACACGATAACAAGAATGCCAACGAATATGCGATCGCAAAAGCTCCGAAAATCGCGGAACTCAAAAATGGGTACGTGCAAAGCACCGTTTTCTTACCCAACATATCCGTCTGAATAACAAAACTTCCGTGCATGAGCTGTTCGGTAATTGAGACTCGAATGGCGAGTAGAACACGAAGATTGCCTGTAACAAGAGAATCGGAGAACAAGAGACGCACACGGAGGTTGCCAGGGCCCACATGCGACTAGGCAGCCGTTTCTTGATCGACACGTTAACCAAAAAGAGAAGGGTGACTAGGAATCCCGGTTCGAAGAATCCGAGGGAGAGGACAACGTGGACTTTGCAGATGTTGGCTTGTTGGTCTAAATCTTGAAGATCTGGAAAGAAAGGAAAGAGATAGTCCCGGCGAAAGATGGGGAGGCGCAGAAGTTCGTTGAGAGCCCAAAGGGAAGCGAAGGAGACGAGGAGCAATCGGACGGTCCAGAGATAATTGAAGTGTTGTAAGTGTTGTAAACGACACGATCTCAACTTTAGATGTAACACCAAGGAAAGGGAGAGGGTGGAGAGGAGGATCAGGCAGCCGATGAAAGAAAGGGTGGACAAATCGAAGGCGTTGTCGGCGTTAATGGGTAACCAAGGAAATGAAGAAATGGATTGTCTTTCAATTAATGTGTCATCAAAATAATTAAGCGAAGCAGAAGGAGAAGGGGAAGGGAAAGGGGGTAACAATATTGATGTCAACAAGGTTTGTGGTGGCGATGCCATTCCATGGTTACCTTGTCGATGGTGGAGCTTTCTCATAGAAAAAGGTGGTGGTTGGCAGAGGAGGAGATGGGTGTGGCGGCCGTCCTCGTGGTGGTGGTGACGATGTTATTGGTATTGTGATCTAGATGTGTATTATGACACTTGGAATTGTGTATGAAGAGGAGATCTCCTTTTCAGTATCTAATCTTACCCACATCTAGGGGTGAGATAGGGGATTTTAGGGTTGTACATTTCCCACCTCTTCTCCCAACCAACAGGAAAAAACGTGGGGGGTGGGTTGGGGGGCTAACAAATACTAACAAAAGATTGTGCTGTGTTTGAGAGAGAGAGAGAGGTGAGCTGTGTAATGGGAGAGATGGGTTCCCCCTAAGACGTCGATTAATGTAAGGTTAAGAATGTGGTGGTGCTTTGCTGGTTCATGTAACGATGGATATTCTTAATATTGGTTATTTGGTAATACAGTTTTTTTTTTATATTCTTAATATTCTTAATTCCAATCCCTTAATTTAAAGTTATTGAGGCATTTGAGATTAGATTAAATTAATTTCCTTCCTAACTTATATTCTTCGTGTTGCAGTTTATTTATTTATTTAGTTTACTTAATACACAACTCACAACAATTTTTGATTTGATACATATTTTTAAATAGTTTCAAAATAATTATTTCAATACATCTTATGAAAATATGTCTGTACGTAAAGAAATTTTTGAATGATGAGGATATTACCTCAACCAAACTGATATTTTGAGCTCTTTTTTCTTTTTTTCAATTATCGCGACAATTCTAATACACAAATTATATATTATTGAAAGAATAGTACAAATTTCCTCCGATTGTATGGAATGGTATATGCCTTTTAAGAGATTGACGACATCAATTCGTGATCAATGCGATAGAAAAAGTGACATTTGATACTCTAAAATAAGTATATAAACAGTTAGATGATTGAATAATAATAAATAATTTTATTTTTTAATTACTTTTAATAGTTATAATATTTATTCACATTGTGAATTGAATAACACAAACTTATTTCAGTACCATAATATTATACTATAAATTTCATCCAATTAAAAAACAATGATTGTACTATGAGATTTGACGAAATGGTGGTGTAGCATGAAACAAGTAGTATTTAGATGCTTGCGAAACTCTCTTTAATCAGACTATGAACTGATGAAGTTATGCCATTAACAGCCAATAAGGTTTCTGCGCATACCTCGATCAGAGTCCCAGAAGAGAGCTCATAACTGACTCACAATGAGCTTTCCCCATCATCTTTGTCAGCTTTCTCCGTGTCCTTTGATTGCAGTGTTCCCAGGATTTCTGAAAGATTAGATTACATATGGTAGCAGCAGTAGTAGTATGAGAAAACTACAGTAATAACTGTGGGTTACAGTGGTGTTTCAAGAAAGATGAATTTGCGTTGCGAGTGAACTGTTCACTGTAAAAAAGCCAACTACCCTTCTTGGCTAAAGAGATGTCTCCCCCAGTCCTCACTCTTCAGTCGATCAGTACGAAGTCTGTGTTAACTTTTGCAACTCTTCCCTGCTGCTTACACAATTCCGGAGAGCATTCTAGAGAGAGAGAGATCTAGAGAGGGATAATAAAATGAAGGGAAGCATTCTTGATTTGGGATTATACATATAAATGGTACTAACATGCTTGCAAGATATTAATAATGGGGAAATAACTAGATTTCATTATGTGGTACTTATTGGTATATGATATAAGTATGTTACTTCTTTAAAAAAATATATGTATATGTATATTTGATGTATGATATGATGTACCAATATATGTAAATTAGTAAGCGATACTGAAAGTTATCTAGTGAATTCCACAACTATAGAATTTTCCTAAAATTTATGAATATTAAAGAAATCATATAGATAATGTGATCTAGAATAACATCACCAATGTGAAGTGATGTCTTGATGTCATTTGACATTGCAATTGTCCTTTGTAGGTTCTCTAATAACCATTAAGTCTATGAGTGGAATCATAAACCAAACTTACGTAAATATTATTTTTAGGGAAATTCTACAATATGGAACCATTCCCTTATACTTTAAGGATTTGCACAGTACAATACTATGTGTTTTAAAAATTTGTACTGTACAAGTTCTTAAAGTCAAGGGAATGATTCCCTTAACGGGATGGTAGAATTCCCCCTTATCTTTAATAATGACTTGATTATTAAAGTTGAAGTCTTTTTTTTTTTTTTTTTTTTAAATCCTAGTTAAGTAGAGCCAACAACAACCATTAATAGGTATAAGTAATTTTGGCACACTTTTATGTGTGTGCTATTTAAAAAAAAATTATAAATATAACTTAATTTCAGTGTTATTAATTTAGAAAGATTATTTAAATAAATTTAAGAGAATTTTTTTTTTAAGTAACTAAAGAATTAGATAATTTTAAACTTTTTTTTTTTTAGTTTGATTGATAGTTATTATTATTATTTTTTTAACTTTATGATGGTTATTTTTAAATTTTAACATTAACTAATTAGAAACTGAAAAGGAGATATCACTATATCAAATGGAACTCTCCTTTTATATCAGTAAAAAGATAAGATGATAGGAGAATTTGCGGTAGTTCCTCCTCATGATAATTTCCAAAAAATGGTTTATATTCTTCATCATCAAAAAAGAACTAATATGAAATAAAAAGTATATGATACTCAACTGTCTCTTTCCAGCAAATATTTAGTGCAGAAAGAAATCGTCCAACATATGCAGCAATCTGGCACGATGTATAATACTATAACAGACATCCCGATTCACGGGGTGATGGACATTATAATACAAAAACCCACCGATCAACTCTAACCATAAAAAATTAACAAAAGATTTTAAAAGCTGGAGGAGAATATTCCTTTGCGTAAATTTTATATTACTAGTAGTTAAATTGTTTGAATTCACACAGTTCACACAAACACAAACAGATGACCCTAATCTCCTAAGAATTACTATCATTCATTAGAAATTTTTATTTTGTTCAGAGTAATTATTAGACACGTTCAGTAATCACTCTCTAACTAACGAGTACTTTATTTAGAATGGAGGGTCCATTTTCTAAATAAGATGACACCCTACTCACCTCAAATATAAAGTTGTATTAGTTGAAAAACAATTATTGGACAATACCTTACCCTTGACCAATATAAAATTTCCCATCATTCATTGTAGACATGGGTGCTGAAAAATGAGGGCGCAAAATTGCTACCGAACCAAAGCGGTTTTAGGGTGATTATTAGTACAGTATTGTCGATATAGGAACCCTAAGAAGGTTAATGGATGTTGAAAATAGGTTTTTTGAGCCAAACAAACAGAAAAAGATAGATCAGAATCTTAAATTCATCCTGATAGATTTATTATCCAATGATGAACTGCAAAAGGGTATAAACTAGTCTACCCTAAGGGATCAAGAATCATGACAAATTAAAGAATGATGATCGAGCTACATAAGTAACATATGCAATAAATAAGCTGAGGGTTAGGTGGAAATAATCATCATGAATCCTAGGTTAGAATTGAATGCAAAACCTAACTAATTAATCTGCTAAGAGTAATCAATCTTTGATCAAAAACCCATGTCCCCGAGAGATAAATACTGATGGAAAAATGAAGAAAAACATCAAAATAGCCATTTTATTAAAAAAAACATGTATAACCCACCCACCTGCTGGCTGCTGCAGTTAGGTAGATGATCATCAGCTGGATCCTGCTGGAAAGCTAAAACTGAGACCAAAGAAGCTGCATTTGACCCTATGCGTGGAAGCAGAGATTGGGGGGAATGAAGCCTGGTCCGACGACACTAACACATACCAAATATTATGTGCTCTTATATTTCTTGATACAATCATGTCATAAATAAAACTTGTAAAGATTAATTTCTTAAAGAAGTTAAATGTATTTTAGAATCCTGGATTATTTATTACTTATCAAGTTGGTGGCCTCGATAGTGTCAGGAGCCAGACAACATTCCCCTCAAATATGGATGCTATGCTTCTCTACTGAAATCTTTTCGAAGCCGATAAGTTTCCATGGTTGTGGGCTTGAAGTGAGCTTGAGCTTGTATTAATGAGAAATTTATGAAGGGTTTTTTCTTCTCTGTTTTTTGGGCAATCATGAACTTTATGATGAATACAATGATTTGGTTCCATATGAGAGGGAGAAGACAGGGAGATGGAGATAAAACTTACAAAAGTTTTGATCAGAAAACCTAGCTAGCCCCTACCACTACATCAACAACAGCTGGGTAGCAGAAATGACTAGTAGTGCCAAATTGTTAATGGTTAGTTCGATCGGTAAGTAAGACAATTAAATACTGTATAAGATTATAAATTTAATTTTTATTATTCTTAATTCAATATTGGTGAATAATTTATAAGAATGGTTATTTGTCAAAATATGTTATAGTGATAATGTCCCAACCAACCCTGTAAAAAGAAAGGTAAATAGTAATCTAACTTTTATACTTAATTTTTTTTCTGAGAAATAAAAAATAAAAAAAGCAGTAGGAGCAACCAAGGCTGCAGTACCCCACTACCCCTCTCTGTAGCTTATTTTATTCAAGGAAACACAAAATGTGACTCCTCAATCAATCTTATACCGTTGGATTCATGAAATCATTACCATTGTGGTATATTCCAATTAATCATGGTGGGTACTGGTCAATTAGTCATTTATGAAAAACAAAATGACCAGGATGATTCATAGCAAACATTCATAGTTTCTCCAGTCACGGTTAGGAGCCAAAAATGTACACATCTCACGTGAAATCATATCTCTCTTTTATTATTCTACTCCCCAAACACCCCCCACCCCCCTACAAATTCTATAGTATAAGCTTTTATTCATGAATGAATCCATTTTTAATTCTATCAAGTTTGATTCAAACAAATTCTATCAAGTACCAAAAATATGCCAAGGAATACGCATTCTGCTCATGAATGTACAACGGCTGGTCTTGCCAGTTTTAATTGCAGTGCAATTTGACTGGTTGAGCCCAAATCCGTTTTTTTCGTATTAGTTAGCGCAGAGATTCAAATGTTCGTGCGGCCCAAACAAAACCAAGCTGACATGCGACAAAGCCGAGTCCAGGCGGCATTCAAACCAAGTCCGAGCCCATGTTTATACAACTATCTAAAAGAACAATACACCACCAAATAATCCAATTCAATTCCAAATTTTTTTTATTTACTTGAATTAGATCATCCTGGTTAATTTAAATTTAAGAAAAAAAAATTTATCAAGATGATATGTTGGAATTTAAGGGATAAAAGTTTTGGATCGATATTTCTATGAAATTACTGTTAAAAAACATGGATTTCCAAACCAAGACACGTGTGGAGTTGTGGGGCTCTTTGTGAGTAAAATCAAAAAATATGGGTTTCTATCTCAAAACCAATTGACAGTGAGTGGTGTGACCCATGAATCTTATTAATTAATTTAGAAATTCTTGAGCAACCGATGTGGGGCATTTTGTCATTTGAGGAACAATTACAATTGATTATATTCCTATTCTATTTTCTTAAAAAAAAAAAAAAAAAGATTATAGATAATAATGTTCCAACAAGTTGCAGTCTCTTCCGGACTTCTTTAAAGACTTATTTTTTTAGATTGACTTCAACAAATTTTAAATACTCATTTGTTAAAGTAAAATACTCTCCTGTTAGAGTACTACTACTCATTTTTCCATTCCTAAAGCTAAATTTTAAGTTGAACTTACTCTTAAATTTTAGACACTCATCCATTAAAATAAGAACTCTCTTGTAATGTTTGTAATTTTATAAATTAATATAATACTACCATCACTCAAAAATAAAACAACCCACTAATTACTTTTCATATTCAAAGTTTTACGTGCATGGACATGCATCTGAAAGCAAATTTCAACTGCTTAAATCCGAGTTTTAATACTTCAGCTCATGTCAACAATTTTAATCCAATTTGAATGAGCGAAGCCCTCATCGAGTACTGGACCAGAAAACGTTACTGTGTATATTAGTCAACTTCATCGCAAATCGCAGCTTGGGATCAACAATAGCGTGGTACATTCACGAATCCACCAAACAACATGTTCTTTAACGTAGAATGGTTATCCAAAAACAAAAGAAGATATTTTAAACATCTTGTCCAAGTCTAATACATACAAGGAACAATCATCTTTGACATAATAGCACTAAATTCATCTACTATTGTTGCAAGCATACTATTAGTAAAACATTTTCTCAATGATGAAAGATGGAATCTTCAAATTCACCATTCCCCATCGGACTGGCTAACAATTCTGTGCACGAAAACATCTGCCCCTAACCTGAGAGAATATAATGATCATTCGATGCAAAATATTGTGGGCAAGTCCATTATTAACACCTGTCTTGGCCCCCACGTCCCGTCAATAGAGATCCAATGGATGCATGCAAATTCAATAATTATCATGGAACTATACGTGTCTGTTTAAGATCTATTCTTGGGTCATTTTCAAAGAGTTGGTAATTAGTCCAGAGGCATATACAGACGGCAATTTCTTCACATAGTTAATTGGGAAAATTCTCTATTATTTAGGTTGCTTATGAATCAAAACATTTACGATATAATGATATAGATTCCATCCATTTTAAAATAAAAATGCAAAACATTTACGATATAATGATATAGATTCCATCCATTTTAAAATAAAAATGCTCGTTAATTAATTGGCCACCTAGCTTCCCGGATGTGGACAGATTTTTTGTCCTTCACGCATAAATTTTCCAACTCAAGAAACTACGGCTCAATAAATGCTATGATGATAGAGCCACGGAGACACCTTCTGACAATTTGTGGGGTAGGCCTGGAGATTTTTTTCAAAGGGAAAGCTGAGTAATCACTTGTTAAAGAAAAATAAGTTCCGGTAAAAGGGTTTTCACAAAGGGAAAATGTTATGAGAAATTGAAACAAAAACTAAAAAGATGCACACCAATTATCACCACCTAATCTATATCTATCTATATTATAATAAAAGGAAGAAATTTGATTTAGTGATTTAAATTTTCTTCTCAAAGTTATCTTTACTATAAAATTTAATTACTTTATTGTGTCCCTTAACTGAATGCCTTTTTTTTTTTCCTAATTATTTAGACTATTTATGTAAATAGTCTTCAAAGAATAAAATAGGAAATAAAACTTACTTTTAAGCCTTCGTATTAAGAAATAAATTTGATTAAAGTAACATTTCCTTATTTATTAGAATATTAGGAATGAGTTTTAGAAATTAAAGAAGAGTAGGAAATAATTTTATTGGATGGATTTTAAAAATCAAGCAATAATAAAAATAAATAAATTTACTTCTAAATAGATTCGAATATTCATTTATACTTTTGAACCCTTAACGAAAAAAAATCTTAAAAATAAAATTAAATAATTTTTGACTTATACGTAGAATTAAATTTAATTAAAGTAAATTTTCTCATAGAGTAGAATTTTGGAATAGATTTAGAAATAAAAGATGAATGTTAAATAAAGTTATTAAAAATTAATTGAATATATACTATAATTAATAAAAGTAATTTTTATAAATTATATTTAGAATTAAGATTAATTGAAGCAAACTTTCTAATAGACTAAATTTTGGGATATATTTTTAAAAAATGAGTATTAGATAAAGTTATTTAAAAAATTAATTGAATATATACTTTAATAAAAAAAAAAAGGTGTTTGATTTAGTTTTATATTTTATTTTCTAAGTTATCCTCACTATAAAACTTAATGATTTTGTTATGTTCCCAACTCGAATGCCTTTTTTTATAATTTTTTTAGGTTATTTATATAATAATTTTTTATTTTACTCCTCAAAGAAAATGAAGAAATAAATCCTACTTTTAAGACTCCATATTAGGAAATAAATTTGATTGAAATAAATTTTCTTATGCAATAGAATATTAGGAATGAGTTTTAGTAATTAAAGAATAGTAGGAAATATTTTTTATTTTGGATGTGTTTTAGAAATCAAGTAATAATAAAAATATAAAATTCAGTCTCTATTGGAAAATAAATTTGTCTCTTTCACTATACTAGATGTGACTCTTATACAGCCATTCTGGCTACAAAAAAAGAGAGGGACTATTTTGGCTAAAATCGCCAAAAAAGTTGAGGGACTATTTTAGCGAATTTCCCTATACTCAATCGATTTTTTTGTAGCCAGAATGGTCCTAACAACTTTTTTTTTTTAGCCAAGATAGTCCTTTCATGTGAAATTTATAAAAAAATAATAATAATAAATTATGGTGACTACAACATAAAAGGACTTTTTTGGCTAAAAAATAAAAGTTAAAGGACTATTCTGGCTAAAAAATAACTGGTATGTTAAACACTATTCTGTTATACAAAGAAAAGTTGTATAAGAGATTCTGGCTAAAAAAAGTTGAAGGACTATTCTGGCTAAAAAAAAAGTTGAGGGACTATTTTGGCGATTTTCCCCATGAAATAATATCTAACTTTTAAAGACTTCATTTTGAATTAAATTTGATTGAAGTAAATTTTCTCACATAGTAGAATTCAGGGATGGATTTAGAAATGTGAAGATAAATATTAAATAAAGTTTAAAAAAAACTTAATGAAATAAAATTTCTCATTAAATATAATTATGCATATAGTTATCATAAACATATATAAGTTGTGGACACATTAATAGACTATAAAACATTTATATGTAATTAAAAAAACTAATAGTTTATTAACAACTATTAAAAGAAAAAAAATGTGTTTGACAAATAAAGTTAAAGAAGGAAAATAATTTTATTTTAATTTCAAAAAGTTAAATACCATTTTGTCCATTCAAATTAATAAAACACAATATAGCCTTTTAAATGGAAACGATCTCAAATCAACTCTCCAAATTAAAAATTTTTCATTATAGTCCTCCAAATTCAAAGAGTCTCTAAACCTACTTTTAAGGCTTTATATTAAAAAATAAATTTGATCAAAGTAAAAATTCCTTATTTAATAGAATATTAGGAATTAGTATTAAAAATTAAAGAAAAATAGGACATAATTTTATTGGGATGAATTTTAGAAATCAAGCATTAATAACAAAAAGATAGACTTATATTTAGAATTAAATTTAATTAATGCAAATTTTCTCATGGAGTAGAATTTTCTTATAGATTTAGAAATAAAATGTGAATATTAAATAAAGTTATTAAAAAATTAATTGAATATATACTATAATAAAAGAAATAAATTTTAGATTTATATTTAGAATTAAGATTCATTGAAGCAAATTTCCTCATAGGGTAAATTTTGGATATATTTAAAACGAAAATATGAATATTAAATAAAGTTTTTAAAAAAATTATTTGAGTATATACTTTAATAAATGAAGGTGTTTGATTTAGTTTTATATTTTATTTTCTAAGTTACCATCACTATAAACATTAATGATTTTGTTATGTTCCCAACTTGAATGCCTTTTTTAATAATTTTTTAGGTTATTTATATAAATACCTTTTTTTAGTTTACTTCTCAAAGAGTAAAAGACAAAATAAAACTTACTGTTAAAACTTCATATTAGAAAATAAATTTGATTGAATATAATAAATTTTCTTATACAATAGAATATTAGGAATGAGTTTTAAAAATTAAAGAAGAGTAGGAAACAATTTTTTTATGGATGGGTTTTAGAAATCAAGCAATAATAAAAATAAAAAAGTTACTTGAAAAAATTCAATTTATATATGTCACTATACCGTTGAACCATTAAAGAGAAAAAAATAATCTATAAATGTGCATATGAAATAAAAACTAACGTTTTGAGATTTCATTTAGAATTAAATTTGATTGAAGTAAATTTTCTCACATAGTAGAATTCGAGAATAGATTTAGAAATTTAAAATGAATAATAAATAAAGTTTAAAAAAAAAAACTTAATGAAATAAAATTTCTCATTATATAGAATTATGCATATAATTATTATCAACATATATAAGTTGTAGATACATTCATAGACTAGACAATATTTACATGCAATTAAAAAGCTGATAGTTTATTAACAAATATTATAAAAAAAAAATTGTTTGACAAATAAAGTTAAAGAAGTAAGACAATACATTTTATTTTAATTTCAAAGAGTTAAATAGTATTTTGGCCATTCAAATTAAGCAAAAACACAATATGGCCTTTTAAATGGAAAAGGTCTCGATTTGACCTTTCAAATTGACAAAATATTTTAATACATTCCTTCAAATTTAAAGAATCTCAGTTTGGTTCTCAAAACTAAAAATATGTCCCAGTGGGGCCTACAAAATTGAAAGATTATGAATTCAACCTTTCAAACTGAAAATCTATTCTAATTTATCCTTCAAATTGTATTTCGATACCAAAAATATAATTAACCTTTTAAAAACACACAATTTTAAAATAGAGTGCATTTATACAAAGTGTCAAAATGACAAAAGCCATTAATGTATCACTAGATCCAGAAAAGAATGAATAAAATTCGACAAATTAAGGATCACAAATTTGGGATTCATGATTTGATATGATTTTGTCACGTGGAGTAGCTTTGGCATGTGGCTCTGAATTTGTGGCTTTGTAAATGATTTTTCTCTAAATAATATACTTTCAATTTTAATGATTACTTTACTATTAAAATAAATTTTTTATACAAAATAGAGAATTCTATTTGGTATCCATTTTTTAAGGATAAATTTTAGAAATTATACAAGTATCAAGATAAAACTTTTTTAGAATTAGGAATTAAGTTAAATAATAGTACGAATTATTTTTAAATAAAAAAGTAGGACTTATCACGTATAAAACTTTTGGATTCTTTTGAGAGAATAAGTCTGAATTCTTTTTTTATTTTTGACACAAAAAAAGAAAAAAAATAAAAGAACAAAGGAGACACAAAATTTGCTTAAAAGCCTCAAGAGCAGCTAAAGTTAAATTAACATAGACATTATCCTTCATAAATATTGTTAATATTTTCACATTCCTGTCGCCAATGCCATTTACTTTGTCTTTAATGTTGTTGTCTAGATTTTGTAATGACGAAATCGTGTCTAGAATATAAAAAGAATTTGACTTTTGTGTAGTCTACTAAAAATAAATAGGAGTATAATATATGTAAAACCTATCTTTTCGATTATTGTAAAATTAATTTCATGAGTAAGAAAGAGGGTGAAAAATGTGATCTATACCTATTTTATTTTTCTTAAAATAACATAATCCTTATCTAAAAATTCTTACTTTGCTTTAGTTTCGTTTTCATACATTGAATATTCAGTATATATTCAATCTAAATTACACTTTTCCTATAATCAAATAGAATTCCTAAATTATATTAAATAAAATTCTTAATAGATAATTATTATCCTCCCATAAAAAATTAGTTATTGTCTTTCTACGTGAAAATATCTATTGTTGAATATTAGTAATCGTATAAATAACATACTAAAAATAGGGAAATCAAATTAGTTACTAATTAGATTTTAAAAGTGTATTTTGTCTCATAAAAGTTAAATACTAAATAATTATGTTACTTTTGATTTATTACTATACAAGTAGATAGCCATTGCAACTATATATTGTTTATCTTATTCTATCAAATAAAATTTATAATATTGAAAAATAGCTACCTTTTAATTTACTACTATACAGATTGTAATTTTAATATAGTGAATTAATCACTAAATTTTACACCATAAATTGCTAAATGATGGCAGATTATTTTTCACTTTTTTCTTATTTTCATGATATATATAATACCTATACTTGTGCAAACTATATATTTAAGAGAGATTTTATTTGCTAAACTAGAAATTGTTATTTAGTTTTTGCACACAAATGATTCATTCATCAAGTTGGTTCCAAAAGATATATAGGGATTCAAGAATAATCAAATATCTTAATGCACATGATAAATCCAAAATGGTTACGATAGAATTTAAATAATCAAAGAGAATAAATTGTTGCAATAAAATCTATAAATTGTCAACATTTTCAAGACTCACTACCTTCTTTGATTACTAAACTTATAGAATGAATATAATAATAAACTCTAATATTTCGTACCCCACATTGTGCTATATTATGGTGATACTTTAAACTTTCCTATTTTTTAAGTTAACAATATAGAGTACTAATGAGCTCATTGTAGAATATTTCAATAATTCTTAATCGAGAAAATAGATTTTTATTTTAAAAATTATAAAGTAAATGTATTATTCACAAGACATAATTATTTAGAGTTTATAAAATTACTTGAACTATTAAATTAACTAAATCTCTTATATTTCTAACAAAGTATATCTAAACAAAATGTGTAAAAATCACCTATGAACAAATATTTCTCTAAAGTCACATGAATTACAAAAAATTCTTTAATTTAGTTAAATGCTAAAATAGAAATTATATAAGCAAAAATTAAGTGAATTAAAAAATCAAACAGTTATCATCTCCAAACATGCTTTTCTTTTTAATTCATAACAACAAAAATTAAACAATTAGTATTTTTAAACGTGCAAACCACGTGCTCCTAGATTAGTATTGCTAAGGAAGCCTGTACAGTCTACAAACCAGAATTATCTTTACTAAGTCTATTTTTCAAATTGATGGTAGGTACTAATTTACTACATCTACTAGCTTTAACCAAAGCATCAAGAATTGTTTGCCCCATTAAAAGTCTTGAGGATAAAGTAGCTTAGAAATTGGAAAAAATAATTAACAAGCAAAAGCAAATTAAAGCCAACTATTTAAATCAGGGAAGTGTCTAAACTAGATTGGTGTAAAGATTTTAAAATTCAGTATTGGAGAATCCTCGTGTGTCTTGTGTTTCTCTGTTTTATCAATTTTGCAAGAATGGTGGAGGAATGTATGGGAAAAAAGCTTTGAATCCCAGGAGACCAAATAAAGTTCCAAAGCTAATAAATCCAGTCTTAGGGGCTCCACAATCAACACCAAGCAAGAAAAGTTTTCTTCTTTGGAGATTCTTTAATCTGATCAGATTAACTTTAAAGCCTAAGCATACATCATGCCAAGGCTATAGAGGACCCCCCACCTACTTATATAAGGAATTACTTAACCATCACAAGAATGCCAACCACTTGGTGGGTCATTTATGCCTGGAAGATTTTAAGCAATATTCCTTTTAAATTCCAAAGGCCTTTCAAGGCAGGTGATGACATCTGTGGGAGAATGCAAAAGGAGGGCCGCCTCCAATTTCGTACAGCCTTCACAGATTGGGACAAGCCAATATTCTAACGGCACTTCAACTTAATATCGAGAGGAAGACAACTTTGACAAGGTTCTACGTACAGACGTAGCATCCCCATCCGTATGTTAAATCAAAAGGAAGAACCTCTCAAGAATTAAATCTGAAGTAATTTTATTTGTTCACAATGTGTTTTCTTCTTCCTTATGATTTACAACCTCGACAATCTTTTGTTCGTATTGGGCGCCCTCAGAGTGTCAGCCACACACACAGAATCTGCACACAAGAAGTTGGCAATTTATGCAATAATACCAGCAAAATGATTACCAAAGGAAAAGCACATAGGTCATTGTCAAATTAACTCACTTCAAGAGAAATGCAGGACATTCAGCAATCTTTCTAAACTCATTCCATGGGAAGGAAAAAAATTTATAAACCACAACCTTAGACAGCCTATTCACCTTTCCAACCCCCACCCTCATCCTACTCCCATAGTTTATGGCTTTATGCAGGAAAATGAATTAACAAATTTTGAGTATACTTGACTTCCCACATACATATATGATCAAGAAAAAAGAAATCTATCCATGGTGAATCAATAAGCTAGAAAAAGTTCAACAATCTGCTAAAAGAGAAGACGTGAGTGTAAAGAAAAATTAAGCATTAAAGAAACATAATGCGTACAAAAGCAACAGATCTCTGTTTCCTTGTGCCTATTCATTTCCCAAAAGAGATTTACGTAAATTTTGCTGCCAGGAAAATGAACATCAGAAGTAAAAGAAAGAAAGAAAGAAGTCAAAGGATCAAAAAAGAGTAAGAATTAGGACAAGTGATTCCATACCTGATGAGTAATAAACAACTGACAAACACTTTGCTAAAGAAGTCTTACACTTGCATCAGGTTGTAGAACATAAGTGCAATAATGACACGTACAGAAAGATGTGTGGCCATACCTAATGATGTAAAATTTATTAGTAGAAAGTTTATCTCCCTTTTCTGGTCTTCCCAAAAAAAAAAAAAAAAAAAAAAAAAAAAAACGGAGGGATTTTCATCACAAACTTAGAAAGGTAGAATAAGACAATATCAAGATTTGGCAAATGTGGAAGGGTAAAAATTGTACAAGATGAAATTATCCATCAAGCTGATGTCTTTGAAAGCAACCACGGTAGGTCACTAGGTGTTTTTCTACATGCAATATTTTTCAGGACTATATAGCTAAAAGCCCACATCCGCAATAAACTTCTGAAAAGCAATGGACTAGAATATAAGGATTAGTCCATTGCCCCTCTGATAGCCAGCTAGAGTTAAATGAAAGACAACTTAGTTAAGATCCAAAACTCAACAGCATGATGAAACAACAAGCAGGCTATTCAGAACATGAACATAGCAAGCCTTCTAACAGTCAGAATCCCTCGCCAACTCCAAAGAGAAAGAGAAACGACAATACTAAGAGGTTTAGTGATGAACTAAATAAGTGAAGTCCCTCGAGTCCATGTTTAGCCGAGGGGCAAAGCTTGAGCCAAGGAACAAGATGGAGCTGGCAAAAGATCTCGGGCTGCAGCCACGCCAGGTATCTATTTGGTTTCAGAACAAAAGAGCCAGATGGAAATCAAAGAAACTAGAGCAAGAATACAGAGTATTAAAAGCCAATTTTGATGCTCTATACCACCAATTCGAATCCTTGAAGAAAGAAAATGAGTCTTTGCTTGATCAGGTATGTATCTGTTATCTACAACTTGTTCTCCATCTTGCAGAGTCTTTATTTAAATGTTATCTACCTTATTTCTTGTTCATTTTCTTAAATTTGTACTCCTCCTAGCTGGATATGAGTTAAAAGTGAAAATCTCCTGCTCTCTTACAGTTGCACACACTAAATAGTCTGCTGGATTACTCCCATAGGAGGCAGAGCAGCAGCAAAGATTCAAATGAAAATATGACAAATGCAGCTCCAGTAAATAGAGATAAACATTTTGAGCACAGAGAATATAAAGGGAGGACACTGAATATGGATGTTGATGGGGTAGGCAATCACGAGTACTTTGAACAGAAAGACCAACCAGAATTTGATACGTTCACTGAACAAGGAGAAAGTTCATCGGCGTTGCGAAAACCCTGGTGCAATCTTGTCTCAGGTGATCTCCTGGATGAGTCATGTTGCCCTTCAAGTTGGTGGGATTTCTGAACTGAGAAATGCAATGGGACTTTGCCAAAAAAACGAAAGAAGACAGAATGGAGATTCCAGAAAATCCTGTCCAATATCCAAAAGCCAATGAACTCGTGAGTTTAGCCTGATCAAATTCACACTATATTGTAAAAATTGTCAGGATTTCAAGAATAGAAAGGAACTGCTCGAAGGAGCAAAAATACAGAGACACTTCTAGAAAATTCACAGTAGGTGTGAGCTACAAGCGATGCAGAAAGTAACCAGAAACAGCAGTCAGAAACAAGTATCCCACCTTTCAACTATGCCTCTTGTATATTTGTTTTCAAGAAAGTTTATTTCTTTCTTCTTCTTTTTTTTTATGCTTTGGCTAACAATAAAAGGAAATAGTATTGTCAATATTATTAAAAATGTAAGCATTCTCTAAATTAATTAATATTTTATTTCTCAAAATTTTGGTTTTTTTAGTATTTAAAACTCAAAAATACGGCGAAATAAAGCGATGGTAACAACAATAGTTTGGATCATTAACTCGCCTAGCTTCCTCCGGCCGTTTCATCTCGGGGAGTTCAATGAGTTTGGCTTTGAGTAGATCATCAAACATGATCCGTAATGTCAACTCTAAAATTCTTCTAGACTTCCTCATCCGAAAATAGTCTCAAATCAGAATCTGTTACAAAAAACAAGAGCATTTGGCATTTCAATCTCAAAAGACTGTTGGTGCAATGGACAGTACTGACCAGTAGAACGTTGGTCTTTTTTATCAGCATAAACTTACAGCAACTAGAAGATCAGTGGGTGTTATGAAGGATGCTCAAGACATTGAGGAGATTGCTATTGTATCTGGCCTTGTTCCTAAGTTGGACAAGAGTGAGGTAGTGAATGGTTAGCCACTAATAGTAAGAGGAAAAAGTGAAAATATGGTTAAATGTTCGTATTGTTCATAGGTTCCATGATTAAAGGTGGAACCATAGTTTTGGTTCAACGCCACAGTTACCTTCGAAAACACTAAATTCAACTAATAGACCGTAGTTTCGGTAATTTTCTATTAAGGTATAAAATTAAATTACTTTGCCGTACTACCCGTGTTTTCAAATTTGGGCGTAAAATTTAATTAACTGGCCCACAATCGGGCCCAAAAATAGTTTCCACTCTTGCCCTTTTATTTCTTCTCAATTCTTGAAGTCCTTCGTACCGCCCCAATAGCACCCTAAGACATTAAATTACCCTTAGACATGTTCTACAACTAAAGGTTAACCCCAGTACATGCCACAAGAATTAGCATAATTCTTGCATAGGCCTCAGGACACTCGTGCTGGCAGCCATTATTATCATCAATCATCTTTTGTAGAATGATATGAAATTTGTGGGATAATATACTAAACTTTGGAATTAGAATATGGAATAGAAGAAAATTAAAATTTAAATGATTGGATTTTAATCAACTTTGAGTTTATATGACTTGATTCCATTACCAACTGCGTCTTAACTCTAACTGGCCATTTTTCTTCAAAAATTAATCAAGCTCCTGATGCAGATGAGGCTGAAAAGAAGGATCTTATTCAAGGGGTATTGTTGTTCAAGATCATAGTAGAGTGCACTGACGTCACAAACACCTGTGCCTGTGATAGATTATGCCACAGTTGTGGACGTCATTTGAAGGTGTTGGTAAGTCTTAAACTGAATTCTCCTCTATTATGAGGTTTAATTGTGTCTTATAGGGAGAAAACAAGATGGATTGCATTTAGCTATGAGAATCTGGTCATTCTCCTGTTGCTTAAAGCATTCGTTCAAGTTTTCTTGAATTTTCAGGCAATCAGAGTGAATGATCAGCATTCTGCAGTACACATATGTACAACAAGGGAAACCCAAATTTCATTTCATATTCTCAAATGGTTTGTTAGGAGGATCAGCGAGATTACTTGGTTTTTTTTTTCTATTTTTTATAACATGATTTATGAGAATTAATACTGATTTACTAACTGTTATTGAATCAGAGCCTTTCCATCTTTCTTCGTCTCTTAAAAACAGACTCTTTCAATCTTCCCTGTATTAATTCAAGTAAAAAGAAAAAAAAGACCAGTCTTTCAATCTTCCCTCTAATAATTAATTCATTTAGAAAACAGAAAGACAAATTTTTTTTGGCAAAACATGTTAAATCAGTCAATAAAACAGGACGAATAAAGTGACATGAACAGATTATGACAACTGATTAGTTGAATTAATTATGATGGTTACTAAAGCAAAAAAAAAAAAATCAACTTCTTGATGACATACTGAAGCTGAACCCAAAGCAAAACAACGACCACTATTTATTCAAGCTATCATCAAGTTAGTTAACTCATGAAAAATATAGGCAAAAGAAAGGGGAAAAAAATGAAAAGCTTGTATTCTGAATCTCTCACTGAAACTGGAATGTCGGCTATCTTAAAGTATTATAATATTAATCTTAATGAGACGGTTTGGCCGAGTGGTCTAAGGCGCCAGATTTAGGCTCTGGTCCGAAAGGGCGTGGGTTCAAATCCCACAGCCGTCACAAAACCTTTTATTTTTTTTTGGTTTGCACTAAATATCGAAAATATTTTTATCTTTAATGCCTTTAACTAAAAAACAACTAATAGAATTATTGAGTATAATTTATCTTTTGAATACTTTAAGAGCTATATTAATTCTCAATTACTAAATCTATTTTTATTTTTAATCTTGTCCATTCATTTATTTTGGATGTGGGTCCTACTAATATAAGTATAATCATGTATTATGTATTACCTTTAAATTATCTTAAACCATAAATTTAAACAAAGTAAATCAATTAATAGCTACAATTATTTGTCAAGTATTAATTTATCAAGAATTCTGAACTATCCTGTCTCGTTGAGTATCATACCATTGTATTTTAAAATTTGTATTGTATAAACATTTAAAATACATAATATTGTATTATCTAAACATTTAAAATACAACGGTACGGTACCTAAAAGGACAGTAAAATTTTTCTTAATTTATAATTATTATAATCTATTGGCTTAATTACAGTTTGTCCCTGTAAATAGGGATAGTTATAAATTGCCCTTATATTTATTTTATCTACAAATTACCCCTTATCTAAAGAGAGTAGTAAAATGTCATAGTTACCCTCAATATTTTTAGTTACACTTTGTGAATTTCTTTACTAAAATTATTCTTTTAAATTTGACAATGATAATAAACTAAATGTATTATGCTAAGTTTTTTTTTCTTTTTTTTCTTTTTTTCCTAGGTAGCATGAGGAATGAGTTAGTTGATCAACTTAATTTATTTAAAATATATATTGACTACATCTCCAAGTAATATATTTGCTCAAATAATGTGATTTTTTGAATACAATGTAATGAATTAATTATTGATAATAGAAAAAATAAAAATAAGAAAACTAAGATAATGTGATTAAATAAATAAAATAATACTTACGGAACAAGTCTATGATGGCATGCCAAAATTGGATGCAAAAAAGATAATATAAAATAGTTCTCTTAATTCATACAATTAATATTGAAGTGGTAATTTTTTTTTTTTTTACTAATGTTGGATGAAAAAATATTGTTACTTTTGAATAAAAAATTATTTATAAAATAAAATTAGATATTAAAGTGCAACTCACCCTAATTTTGTGTTAGTTAAACCAATTAAAAGATTGAATAATTATAACATTTTATTACTTGTTTTAGATGAAAATTTTAACTTCATTTAAATTTGGGGACAATTTGTATATAAAATAAACATAAAGGGTAATTGTTCCCTATTTAGGGGGAAACTGTAACTAAGCCAAATCTATTTAACTAATCTAACTATTTATAAATGCTAAAGTTTGGTATAATGTCAAAATTGATGTACTTCCACTCACATAAATAGTATAATGTCAAAATTGATGTACTTCCAAAAATATTCATATAAATTTATTTAAATAACCAATCATTTAACCCACTTTCACTTCTCCATCTTTTTTAATTACAGACTATTTTCATCTTTTGTTTTTAACTTCTATCTCCTACTTATTAACACACTCATTGAGTGCCCCTTAGTTGCCAGTGTTAATGATATAAAACATGAAAACATGAAGGTTGTATTTGGATTGTTTAACTATATATATATAGCCTAAGGTATGGTGTAATGTCAAAATTAATATACTTTTAAAATATTCTCATAAATTTATTTAAATAATCAATCATTTCACCCATTTTCGCTTCTCTACTTTTTTCAACCACCCACTTTTTTTTTTTAATCTTCCGTTTTTAATTTCTACCTCGTATTTATTAGCACATTCATTGAGTGTGTCTCAGTTGCTAGTATTAATAATATAAAACATGAAAACATGAAGGATGTGTTTAGATTGATGAATTTGAATTGCATGAATGATTTAAAATTAATGAATTGGAATCGAAGAATTTGGAACAAATTGAAATTTAATTGAATTTAAAATTTATTTCTTAAACTAATTAAAGTCACACTCTCACGTATTGATAAATTTTAAAATTTCAACTAATTAAATTCATTAATCTATTTAAATAAATTATGATAGCTTTAGTTTTAGATTTGAAATCCAAAATTTTTAATCTACCTAAATTCCTATAGGCTACATCCAAGCACAAACACAGCCCAATACATTGTCAAATGGTTCGGCACCCCACGCTCACGACCCATCTCTGAGGCCCCAACAACAACAATCATGCGGCCCACGCTCATGTCATTGACCTTTTCTCCTCCTTCCTAGCACGTTCTTCTCACAGACGTGTGGCCCTTCCTAACATGATCTGACAACAATTTATTAATACAATACTAAATTAATAAATGGTAGTAATACAATTTAAAATTTATTTAATTAAATAATTATTTAACCAATTAAATAAGATTAAAATTTTAATTTAAAAAATAATAAATTATATAATTTATCAAATAAATTAATAATCTTTAGTAATATTAAATGGGTAATGCACAACACTAAATGAAACGGATCAAAAAACGAACGCAATGAAATGAGAATTCAGTGCCACAAGACAATAAAAAATTGGGTCACAAATTAAACACGAGACCCAGCCTGGCACTGAGATCTTAATATGGCCTCTTGCTTCCTTGCCGCCAGTACTCCCCGAACACTCCCAGCAAACTGCATTATTGCTCCGATCAGCGCATCACCGCCGTCCATTCCCTCCTTAGCTTTTCAATCCTCCCTTTCACTCACACCCATTTCTTGCTCGAAACAGCCGCCACTAGTCTCATTGGTCAATCCGTATTTCAAGAATCCAAACTGCATAACAAAGGCATCATCAATGGCCGAGGTCTCAACTGAGAATACCAATATTAATAGTAACAATAAAGGCCGAGCAGTAGAAAAACAAGTGTTTGAATCGGACGGAAGATCTGGCAGTGGAGTTGGCAAAGTACGTGGCTCATCTATCCGATCAATTCGGCAAAGAGAGGGGTGCATTTACGGTGGTTTTATCAGGAGGTTCTCTTATCAAGTCTCTCAGGTCAACAATGCTAAGTCTTCCCTTCTTTCTAATGTTGTTGAATCTGCCATCAAAATATTATGTTGGTCAAGTATCAATGTAGTGTTAATTTGGTGCTGGGAATCGCAGGAAATTAGTGGAGGCTCCATATAATGATTCTGTGGATTGGTCCAAATGGCATGTTTTCTGGGCTGATGAAAGAGTTGTTCCTAAGGATCATCCTGATAGCAATTACTTGCTTGCTTATAATGGCTTTTTATCCAAGGTAAAATTATTGTTTGTCTTGTGATTGCATTGCGTTGACCGATTGTATGCTTGATCTAATCGATGGATGGAAAGTTGAAACTTGTTGTTTATAAGCATATGATTTCAGAATTTAAGCTAATTAGTTCTCTGTTAAAATCATTTGAGTTTTTCAGTGACATGTTAATTTGGCATGAATTCAGAACTAGAGCCTTAAACTCAATTTTTGCATACACATGTATAATAATGCTGCGTGCATTGTCGCATTGTATACATATAATAAACCTTTAATTGCTGTTTCGTTATGATGGTTGAGTCATGGAATTCTGCCATCAAACAAGCACTTCACTTGATGTTAAAACATGAAACTCAAATTGTTATTGAAATTAAAGGAATTTCGTAGCTATTTCTACATTTGTAGGTTTCCCTGTGCTATTGTTGACAGCAATCTGTCCATGCATCCTTATATACTCCAAGAGTAATTGGTGTTGATGTTTCTGGGATCCCCAGATATTGTTACATTTCACCTATATTGCTGTAACATTTACCATGGTGAATAAAATCCCATGCATCTGTAATCATGTCGTGAGAAGTTAGTAATTATGGTTAAAGTCTCGTTCCAAAGAGAAGATGTGCTAATTTAGTGCCACTGCAATCACTTCTGAACCAAAGATACACATCTTGTCTCTGAACAGTTTGAACATTTTAGGTTAACAATAATTTCCCTTACTGGACATCATTACTCATTATGTTCCTCTTTTTGCCTCACATATAAGCTTTAGCCCTGCTTCAGTTACCTCTTGTTCCGCATATATGTCTTTGCCTTTTGTTTTACCAGATATCACAAAATTCCAATTCAGTTGGTGGAATAATTCTCAATTTTTAAAAGCAGCTACATTTTATTTCAAGCATTAGAGTTTGTGAAATATTCAAGCTAATTAGTTCGGTGAAGGATCTGTAATCAGGTAGTGAGAAGTTAGTAGTTATGGTTAAAGTCTCATGGATCTTGTTTCAAAGAGGAGAAGCACTAACTAAGTGCCACTGCAATTACTTCTGAACAAAGATATGCATTTCTTGTTTCTGAACAGTTTGAACATTTTGGATTAACAACAATTTTCCTTTACTGACCATCATTACACTTTGTGTTCCTCTTTTTTGCCTCACATTTATAGCTTTATGCTCTGCTTCAGTTACCTCTTGTTCCGCATATATGTCTTCTCCTTTTGTTTTACCAGAGATCACAAAAATTCCAATCAGTTGGTGGAAATTGTCAGTTGTTAAATGCTGCTACATTTTCTTTCAAGCATTAGAGTGTGTTAATATTCAAGCTTGGTCTGGAATGTTGCTTTTGTCCTAGAGATTCCTATTTTTGAAGATATTCTTGAGGCTAGGGAAGTAGAGGTTCTCTTAGTATGTGAACTTGATGATAATCCAACAGCAAAAGAGGACATAATTCAACTACTCCTTGTTGTAAAGTTATACTAATAGAATTTGGCAGTCTAAGTTTAACGCCTTTTTATCTTCTTCTCTCTGGCCAATCCTTTGATTACCTTCGACTTTGCTATTTATTAATGGTTTTGATACTTGTGTTTTACATCCATATGAGATGACCGTACTTTATTACGTAACCATCCTATTCCGGCCCCTCCATGAACAAATTATATGAAGGTGGAGTATTCTGAACTTGTGCATTTCCTTGTTCATTTATCTGGCAGATTCCAATTCCTGCTGGTAATGTATATGCCATAAACGATGCATTGTCTTCTGAGGATGCAGCAGAAGACTACGAGACCTGTCTCAATCACTTGGTTAAAAACAAGACAATAGAACTATCAGAGACCTGTGGTTTTCCAAAATTTGATCTCATGCTTTTGGGCATGGGACCAGATGGGCATGTTGCCTCTCTTTTCCCCGGGCATCCACTTATGAAAGAAAATGAGAAATGGGTTACCTTCATCAAGGACTCACCAAAACCTCCTCCAGAGAGGATAACTTTCACATTCCCAGTGATAAACTCTTCTGCTCATGTTGCACTTGTTGTAGCAGGCGCTGGTAAAGCGGATGCTGTTTGTTCAACTCTGGTCAGTAATCAAAACTCTGATGTGCTTCCGGTGCAAATGGTTTCACCTGAAGGGAAGTTGAAGTGGTTCTTGGACAAGGGAGCAGCTTCAAAGCTGTGCCCAGTATACACATTTTTGCCAATAACTACATCTGCTGATCTTGTAGATGTGCTCAAAGGCTTGTAATCTTAGCATTATGCAAGGGAGTGGTGTTTCTGTCTACTTGGAAAAGCGGCAGACAAGAATTAAATACTCCTGTTGTTTAAATGGTGTATTTTAGCTTTCTAACTCTTTTTGGCTACGATTCACCCAAACTGTAGATTAAGGAAAATTAAGCATTCGTCTTGTATTTGCGATGTTAAATGGAAAAACCCAAATCAGTCTACTGTTTGATATTAATTAAGTCCAATAATAGTAGTAGTTTTAAACCCACAAGTTATTATGTTGGATTCATAGATAATTATATTTTATAAAGGGACTAATCATTAAATACTATAAGTTGATATTTACTATATATATATATATAGTTAGTTAGGGTTAGAAGAGTATACGACATATTTTATATTAGGGTTTAGAGTTATGGCCGTATAAGCAAAAGAGGAGGGAGAAGGAAAAAGAATTCAATGTCCGATCTCGACGATTCAAAGTGGAAGTAGTTATATTCGACTTTATTATTTGATTATTTAAGATATGTTTATGGATGAAATTATGAAATTATTTCAATGGTGTTCATATAATTAGAGTTCATATTCGAAATTTTTGATATGAAAATTATATGAAGTCTTTTATTTGTGATATTTGTAATTATATTGGTAAATTGAAAAATAAAATAAAGGGATTAAAACGAAACAATGGAGCCGCAGCTGTATAAAAGCGGCTTTGAATCCATCGCTTTTGACAATAAGTTTATTGCCATCAAAATTTTGATAGATTGTTACCCAAAAAAAAAAAAAAAAAAGGATTTGGGGTTGCATGGCAGCAGCCCGTCTCAATTTGGGTAAAGGATACTTGGCAGCAAGGCTTGCTGCCAATCATGTTGATTACTAAAGAGTAAAAAAAATAAAAAAATAAAAAAATAAAAAAAAATTACTGCGAATCATGTTGATTACTAAAGAGTAAAAAATAAAATAAAATAAAATGCTTGCAAGTAAAATAAAATAAAATAGGATTATGGCTGCGTGGTAGCAGCCGTTTGTTGTAATTGGGATAGAGATTGCAAGCATGTTCAATTCATGGTGTATTTTATTTTATAATTATTAAGAGTGAAGATTAGTATAGCTTTGGGACAATAGTTGACTGCGAGTTAATTAGAAAAGTAAAAAAATTAAGTCTTGATTTATTTATTTTTTTGAAGCGATTAATTGAATTTGTTTTATTTTAGAAATTTATTCAACGTTATTAAATTTTATTGTAATTTGTTATAGATGACGAGGAATATTTGGAGCCTAAATATTTGAGATAAGTATAGCACTTTGATTAGTCGTTGAGGTAAGGAGTTCTGACTTTCTTCCATATTTTTCAAAAATTCTTTGTAAAAACTTTTATTTGAAAATTATATTTACATATTTAATCGGATCGAGTATGGTTATTTTTCTTGTTTGATTATATAAAATTATCGTAAGTGGTATTCCGACTCGATAAATAACTTGTGTCCACTGATGCATGTCTAATATTTTTGACTACTATCTATTGTTTTGGCTCTCGACTATCTTTGGTGGAATTTGTGGGAGTTAGTTTCCAATATTCTATATGAGTTTTTGTATGACTCTTTTTCTAACGGATTATAGTAGTTAGATTTTGTTATGACCTTTTCCTAACAGTTTATAGTAGTTAGAATTGAATATCTAACTTGCCAATAAAGTTATAAAGAACTCATGAGGCAAATATTGATTATTGTATTGTGTTTGTATTTTTGTCATAAATAGTATTGAATTGTAATAATTTGAATTATTGATAATGCTACTTATTTATATATGTACTCGTACCTTAATTTCTTAAAACATTCGTTTATATATATGTATGCATGTTACGATGTATTTGAAATAAATTTTTAAAATATAGATATTATATAACATACTTGTTTTAGTGAAAGAGAACTCGAACTTCTTATTGAACAATGTGTATGTTCACCTAATTATATAATATTTTTGTAGGTGTTTCTCTTAGTAATTTTCTCTAGGACAAGGGATTGGATATTAGAGATTTTGAATCTTGTGTTCTCGTGTGAATGTTAGGACATGACGTGTTACGTCCCCGGTTTTCGGACGTGACATTTAATGTGATGTCCCATCCCACATCGGAAGTAAAAGGAAATATTGTATTGTTTATAACACTTTGGGTATTTGGCTACTAGCAACTTGACTTAAACATTTTGAACCTGTTAATTTCGCTCAAAAGTTGTTGGGCTAGCCCAGGGATTGGGGTGTTATAGTTGTATCTACATGGGGTAAAACTGGGTCAGTGATATTGGTTAAACAGGTTCTTTAAGTTTGATACGGGTTTCCGTGCTTTGAACGTGCAGCATTAGTTGAAACCGTTGGTTTGTTGCAACATTTAAGAAACATATTTTTAGACAAGTTGCAACATCATTCTTTTTCCAAAATCATGTTTTAGATAAGTTGGAATAGTCCGTTTCTTTTCAAACACGTTTTTGTAGCATCAGCCATCATCTAGAAATAAGACGTCCAAATATTTCTTCTTAATAGTGATGACAAGAGAGGTTCAAAACTAACAAGTATAATTGAATTATCAAAGCCAAACCATGGTTGTATTTTGACTATATGTATATGTGGAATTATCAAAGTTCCCTACCTTTCCCACCTCACCAAATTGTTAACAACGCCAAAGTTGGGAAGGAAAATTAAAGACTTTGTTGGACATTCAGTCGTTGGATATGATCACATGACCATATTACTAGTATTAGTTATCTGACAAGTACTGCAAAGTAATTTAGAACACCTTAAATAAACTACAGATGTTCACAGTGAATTGGTCCAATTTCTTATAGAAAAGAAAAATACAGTGGTGCAACTTTTCCAAGTGGAGGAAGGAATCTTATCCGAATTCCTCCAATTTTTTATAGAAAGCTAGGAAAAAAAAGTTAAAAAGAGCCTCCGTGTTGAAGTGGAGCATCATCAATGACTAAATGCGCGAGGAATGTTATACTAATCCGACCCCGATCTGCTGAAGAATTTTGAGCTTATAAATTACAGCCCACTCGAACGTCTCTCCACAGAAATTGAGCTGCAAATCCTAAGCCATTCCAAATTCGAAAAGCCGAACAACAAAAGAACCTCTCTCTATTATTATTATTATTATTTTTTCTTCCAGGCCTCTAAAGAGTAGTCGACTGGGCAGATGGCTTGTGAAAAAGGAAACCAAATCATCTTGAAA
The DNA here is from genome assembly GCA_025175665.1 of Cinchona pubescens. NCBI lineage: Eukaryota > Viridiplantae > Streptophyta > Magnoliopsida > Gentianales > Rubiaceae > Cinchona > Cinchona pubescens. The sequence continues at coordinate 680,951 of JANKKI010000014.1, forward strand.
TTCGACACGGAGGATGATGTTGCGAAGGCTCTGGCAAAATACATAGCCCTTCACTCCGGAAGATTCATCACAGAGAAAGGTTCTTTCAATGTCGTCCTCTCCGGAGGTACCCTCATCGACACAATGAGGTAATCAACATTTCTGTGTATATATATATAATCTCTTTTATAAAATGTACCCTTCTTGTTTCGTCTCACGCCTTAAAAAATGTTGGGATTATTAATTGTTTCAGGTATCTAACTCAGACCCCTTACAAGGAATCAGTGGATTGGTCCAAATGGAGTAGTATTTTGGTTGGATGAGAGGGTGGTTCCTCTCGATCACAAGGATAGCAATTACAAACTTGCATGGGACGGTTTTCTTTCTAAGGTACGTAATCCATTCTACCAAAAGGTCCTATTCATTTCCTTATGTACCACATATTTTGTATACTAGTATTTGATTGTTTGGAAGCCTACTATTTTCTGTAACAACGTTTTGGATAGTGAAGATTATTCATTATTTTCAAATACTAATATTTTGTAATAATTCATATATGTTTTTAAACTACATTTTATTCACATGTATAACTAATCAATCAAAAATAAATAAAAATTATTACAGTTCTCTCTAAATGACAATATTTCTAAAATAATAACAAGAATCTAATAAAGTGGAGTTTCACTAATTTAAAGGACTGAATGTGATGCTTCTCATCAACCAAGTGCTCTCTTCTATTTTTCAGGTATCAATTCCAGAGGGACATATATATCCCATCAATGACAAGAAATCATCACCTGAGAGTGCAGCTGAAGATTACGAGACCCGTCACAGAATTCTGGTGGATAAAAAGATTCTACCTTTATCAGATATCAGTGGCTTCCCCAAATTCGATCTTATGCTTGTGGGCATGGGACCAGATGGGCATGTGGCTTCTTTATTCCCTAATCGTCCACAACGATTCGAGAAGGAGCGTTGGGTTACCTACATTAAGGACTCTCCAAAACCACCACCTCCAAGAATCACCTACACCTTTCCCCTCATCAACTCTTCTACAGAGATTGCAATGGTGGTTACCGGCGCCGAATTAGCCAATGCAGTCAAAGATGTACTGAACAATCCCAAATCTAATTTGCCCGGTGCTGAAGTTTCCGCAGAGGGGCTACTCACCTGGTTTCTGGACAAAGATGCTGCTTCAAAACTTTGAAGCACCAGCCAGAACTCTACTACTGCACCATATATACATTCACACCTATTACCTACAAGTATAACATTAATTAAGAGTGGTATATCACAAATAAATATTTATAACTACTTTGGGTTACTTGTGGATTGTACGCACTGAATATTAATAACTAGATAAATAAATAATCAGTGTGCTCAGCAGCCAGAATGTTGATTCTCCAGTTCCATCATTATTACCTAGCAACTTTAATTGCTAAGTAGATAAATAAGAATGATGATGTATTACTATATATTTTCTTTTTGACGATGCAACTTTGCTACAAATAGTATGGATTTTGGCAATCATGTTGTTTTATTCTCGCAACCATTTCTTCTTTGTAATTCAGTTAAGCCGCGATTTCTACATGCATCCCTACTTACAACACTGTTGATGCGTAAAATTAATTGGCATAAAGATCTAAAACATTGGTGCTCTTGTACATGGATCCCTCTGGTCTATAATAGTAAAGTTGTTAAATTAACCTCTTTTGCTGTGTGAGTCTTGTGTTAATGATTAGTTGGAAAAATAGTTTTCCTAGCTGACTGAACTAAGGCTGCTAGGATCTCAAGACTAGAACAGTTGAAGGTGTTAAAAATTTGAGTCGAGTCTAATTACAAAAATACTAAGGTAAAGGTATTTCTACATGCATCCTTATTTACAAGACTGTTGTGGTGTAAAAATAATTAGCACCAAGGTTTAAAAAATTGAGTATAAAATTCAAATTTAATTACAAAAATATTTTAAAGCAAAAATATTGACGTGCGTCGAATTCACTATACGATAACCTACAACAAGAACAAGAACGATGGTCCTTATTCCCGAAAGAGGTTTCGACGCTCAAGTCAGAATTTACCGACGAGAGAAAATTAGAGAGCAAAATAAAAGCTAAGAAAGGCAAGAATCTTGCAATGAGAGTTGTATTTTTGTAAGTGTATACTACTAACCTTGAACATTAACTATTTATAGCTGTTCTTAATAAGTTTATAGCTGTTCTTAATAAGTTTGGATGACTTATGGGTTTGGACATAATTATTTAACCCATGAGATTTTTATTATCTTAGATTGAATCGGCATCAAAAATTACGATGAAATCCGTTGGTCTTAGTTGATTATTTTTATAACATTGTCACGTGTTCACGAATAATTGGGTGATATTTTTGCGTATCATCAAAACACAAAATCCGACCGCACACCTTTTTTTTTTGGTTGGATTGATGGCCATGATTGCAGGGGAGACAACCATCGATCCCTGCCCCAAATCACTTTGATTCAATATTGCATATGCGTTTTTTGGTTTTCATCATGCTGCACCAGAATACTGAATCAAAACTTGGCAATTAGAAGAATAGGGTATTGTTTCCAATTGCTTCTAATTTTTGTAGAAGGTTAAAATTAAAAATCTAAAAAACAGGTCTATTGTAACTTCTTATTTTGATTTCTTTTTAATTTTCAGCTTTAAAAAAGCAAAAGGAAAAGCAATAGCGAGCATAACATAAGAAAGGGTTAATAATACTTTGCCCTCTAAATTAATAAGGTGGATAATTACACTTTATTCTCTTAAATTAAAAAATATATATTTTGTCCCTGTTCACATTATTTTTCTAATCATTTAAAAGTTTTAAAACATCTAGAAAATCTAGTTAAATGACTGAAATATTATTAGTATTATATTTTAATTTTTTATATATTTAATTTTGATGTTTGATAGTTATAAAATAATTAGAAAAAAATAAACTAAAATAATAACTAATAAATTTGACTTTGGAGAGTAAAATATGTGAGAAAATATTGAATTAAATTATATATGACATTACAATTTGCATAGGTTGAGCCGAATACTAAAAATGTAAAATATTAAGAGACATCAAAAATAAAAATTAAGTCTATTTGGAAATTATTTTACCACTATAGTTAAACATTCAAATTTAAAATAATATCAAATAAAATCTAAAAATTTTAAAAAAAAAATTGACCAAGAAATATATTGAAATATTATATAGTTTATTTTTTCTTATTTTTAAATAATTATCAATTATTATCAAAATTCATATACATAAAAAATCAAAATATAGTATCAAGATATTTTAGTCATTAAAATGTATTATTTGATAGGTGGTCATAAAATTATCATTGGATAAATAGTGTTAATGAAGGGAAACAATATATATTAATTTAGTTTAAGAGGTAAAATGTAATCACTCACCTAATTAAGGGGACAAAGTATTATTAACCCAATTTTATAAAATCTTAATAATAAAAGCTTGCCCAAAAGTAGTTCAGAAGAATAGACCAAGACTTTGTGCATCAAAAGCATGAGCAAGTAAGCGCGGGTTTAGGGAATCTTTGGTCCTTTTCCTAAATGGACATGTGGGGTGAAACGCATCAAAAATTCTTTGTTGAATGATTAAAAAATAATAAAATTTTATATTATTTTAATTATTATTATATTTATTCTACATTATTAAGTGAGTAATCAAAATTTATTCTAAAATTACTTCATACTCAGACTACATCTCACTTTGATAAGAAGTTTTTAAAGGTTAATTTATGCAAATTATAAAATCAAATAGAAACAAATTTTATCGTTTATTAAGCTTTTAATTTTAACTAAATTGCATTCTTATCCAACCAACAGTAAATTTTATAATCTCCAAAACATTTTTATGAATTTAAAATTTATATAATATAATTTTTTAAATCATATAATATTATACAAATATAAATTTTTAATGATCGACCCAACTAACCCGAACATCAACTTTGATAATTGACAGCGGATCGAGTTTTCAAACCAAATACACTGATGCTCACCCATTTCTCCAAAGTTGAGGTATATATACAAGAAAAATATTTAAATAGATTTAATTTTTGATATTATCTATAAATTTTGTTATTAAAATTAAATTTTAAAAAATTTACTTATTTTATCTAATATTATAAATTTTCTAAAATGACCAGATTACCTGAGTATTTGACCATATACAAATCTAATCTTGGATAATTTGAGGGTGATAGAGGAGACTGCCCTAGAAGACTTGAGAGAGAGAGAGAGAGGAGACTAATGAGGAAAAGTGCAAATTGAAAAAGAAAAAAAGGAAAAAGCAATTATGAGGTTGGTTATCGGTGGAAAAGCTACTAAGCTTCCTGCAGTGTAGCTGAGGGGCAAAGTCGTCATTCCAAAATCTCCTCTCTCCTCTATTCCTCCATGCTCCGGCTCTTCTTCATCACTACCTCAGAAACTTCAGCTGCTGGTTCTTCCGCTGTTGTTGAAGTCATCAGTAACACTATCAATAAACTAACTGGAATCTTCCTCATCGGCGACGGCGACGGCGGCGGTGGCGGAGGAGACGGTAGCGGATTCTGGAAGGATACAGCAGCTTCCAATGCCGGAGTAGCTTTCGTCGTCACGGCATTCGCCGGTTTCGCCTTGGCCGCCGCCGTTGTCTGCAACACTAGGTAAACTGGAAGCATTGAAAAAATAAATCAAAATTACTACTGCTGCTAATTGAAACTTGACAAACCCTAGGGGTCAAATAAAATCTGTTAATCACTAGTATTTCTTCCAACATTTTAAAAAAATATATATATAAAATTATTAGATGAAAGCTCTTAAACGAAGTTAGAACCGGTCTCTTCGTCATCTTCCAATTCCAATTCACAGTCTTCGTCATCATCTTCGTCGTCGTCGTCGTCGATTTGAGATCGGTTCTATTCGTAGTAGCGTCCTCTTCGCCAGCTTCTTGTTCTTCTTCCGATCGGTGAGTCTCTCTTTCAATCTGTTCTCTGTTTGTAGATCCTCTTCTCCAAGTAGCTTAGCTCACAATGAACTTTTCCCCATTGCTACAGCTATAAATGCTACTATTATCCCGAGCTTTTGAAGTTAAGATCTCAGTTTTTAAGTACGCAAACTTGTTGATTTCTTTCTTCTCTTGAGTCAGTCTCTAGCTATTACATCTCTAGTTCGCCATAGTTTCACTTCCTTTCTTTTTTTTTCACCCGATAATGTCATGTATTTTTCTTTCTTTTTCCCCCTAATTTTGTATCAATAAGATCCAAATGTTGATCTAAATACTAAATCAAATAAAAGAATAAAAAGACATGGCGTTTTATTAACATTAATCATTTTGATTCTGTTCCAAATACTTACTACATGGTAAATCACCTTTAATGATTGTTCATATTTGATTGAAACCGTTGCTTTGGTTTCCTTCCTGCCTTGGATATTGAAAAAATTAGGGAAGTCTGCAGCAATGTGTTCCTGGTGCACGGTCAATGTATTGGATTTTGCTGCCTTCTTGATCCTTTCAGCTATATGTTGTTCTATGTTTAGTGCCAATTTAGCCGTCATTCCTAATCAATATACTATTTGTTTCCAGGGGTCGAATAAAATCTCCATGGTCCCGAAGAAAAAGAAAACATGCTCTATCACCTCAGGAGTGGAGAAGCATGTTTACACCAGATGGAAAACTTCGTGATCGTGGAGTAAAATTTCTGAAGAAAGTTAGAAGTGGAGTGAGTTTTATATGTAATTTTGTATTTACTTGATTTATAAAATATTATTGTTTTTACATGGATCGAATTCAAATGTTTCACTTTGTGTCCATAGGGTGTTGATCCAAGAATTAGGGCAGAGGTTTGGCCATTCCTCCTTGGAGTGTAAGCCCTTTTTGCTTTTTGCTAAATGTAATTCTTTGGTTAGTGACACACATGTTCTGTACAATCTCCCTGAATTCAATGGAACTTCTTTTTCCTTAATGCTACATCTTTTGCTCTCAACCTTTTTGGAGATGGAAAAAGCTGTTCCATCTTTTCACATGATAGAAGTAACATCTGCAGTTTGACGATTGATATTAACTTTTTCTTATAGATGAATTTACCACTAACCGTGGTTCCCTTGTCTATTTGGTGATCGGTTGAAATAAGAAAATTGAGATCTTCTAATTTGCATCTGTACCTCTCTCTTTCTCTCTCTGTTTTTTTTTTTTGGGTTCCCTTAGGGGGTTACAGGGGGGAGTTGGTTTACAGGTTTCCATGGCTATTTAATGGTATACATCTAAATATAACCTGGAACATCTTCTCATCACGAATTCTTGTAGTGATACTTTTTCTGTTACAACAATGAGGATTGCAATAGGGACTTTGTGCATGCTAATAAACTAATCTATTCGAGTTACCATTTCTAATGTTTTCTGCGGATAAGTTTATTAGCTCAGCAATTACCTGATTACAACCACTCTTATTTCTGCAGCTATGACTTGAGCAGTACAAAAGATGAAAGAGATATCATAAGAACTGTGAAAAGGTATGATGCACGGTTCATCTCTCTCTCTCTCTAAGAGAGAGTGTGTGTGTTGTTTTCAGCATTTCTAAATCTCCTTGTTTGGTTGAACAACTTGGTGTATGCAGAAAGGAATATGAGAAGCTTCGAAGACAGTGTCGCCGGCTTCTGAAACATAATGATGAGATCTTTAAACTGAACAATGCTGGTGGCACAAGCAGGAATCCAAACAGCAGGTTTGAAGGACGTAATTCTCCAGATTCTGGTGATGTTGTCAGTGCTAGGGAATCCCTTTCCAGTGAGGAAAGGATCCCGTACATTAATTACTCAGATAATCCAACCGGGTCAATGCTGGATGGAAATGCTGATTCTAAAAGATTGACAGAAATGCAAGTGTTGTTTATGACACTGATTCATCAGACTCTGACTCCTCAGAAGACCCTGAAGTCAGTCAAACTTTTCCATCTACAGAAAGCCAGGAGGAGAGTGATCCTCATATGCAATCCAAGGAGTATTCATCTCCCTCAAAGACTGAAGTCCAGTCAAAACTCGAAAACATAGAAGATTTTACCTCATGGCAGCGGATCATTCGCCTTGATGCAATTCGTGCTAATGGAGAATGGATATCATATTCCCCCACTCAGGCTGCTGTATTAGTAGATGAAAGAGCACGTTGTTCTGCTGTAGCTGTTGGGTTGAAGGACTATGATCACCTAGAATCTTCCAGGATATTCCATGCTGCTCGCCTAGTTGCCATTCTTGAAGCCTATTCTCTTTATGACCCCGAAATTGGCTACTGCCAGGGAATGAGTGATTTGCTGTCCCCAGTAATTGCTGTAATGACGGAGGACGACGAAGCTTTCTGGTGTTTTGTTGGTTTCATGAGGAAGCAGCTAGGCATAATTTTAGGCTTGATGAAGTTGGAATCAGAAGGCAACTGAATACTGTTTCTAAAATTATCAAATTCAAGGATTCACATCTCTATAGACACTTGGAGAAGCTTCAGGCAGAGGACTGCTTTTTTGTATACCGAATGGTGGTGGTACTCTTCAGGAGGGAATTAACTTTTGAGCAAACACTTTGTTTGTGGGAAGTTATGTGGGCAGATCAGGCTGCTATTAGAGCTGGTATTTGGAAGTCCGCTTGGAGCGGGATAAGGTTGCAGGTACCCCCAACAGAAGATTTGTTGTTGTATGCCATTGCTGCTTCCGTTTTGCAAAGGAGGAAACAAATCATAGAGAAGTACAGTAGCATGGATGAGATCTTAAGGGAGTGCAATAGCATGGCTGGTCATCTAGATGTATGGAAACTTCTTGATGATGCGCACAACTTGGTGGTGACCCTGCATGACAAGATAGAGACACCTTTATGATGGCCCCAACTGAATTATGTCTAATTTACTCTTCTCAGTCAATCCTCTTCCGTGTTGGATGCGAGGACCTTAAAACATAAAACTAGCGGTAAGACAGATTAGATAGTTCATCATACTGCTGGTGCCAATGTTGTGAGGGCCTTGAAAAACATAAAAATAGGCGGTAAGACAGATTAGTTCATCATACTTCTGGTGCCAATGTCGTTTCCAGGGTTTAGATTTGGCCATGGAAATACTTGGTAGATATATATACTGAGATCTTCTGCTGAATCTGGTCTTTCTGCCTATGTTCTCATGCGAGTGATTTGATTGACTTTTGCGACGCAACAGATTCATTACTAATCAGATGAATGTGGCATGTTAAAATAAAAAAGGGGAAAGAAAAAAAAAAAAGAAAAAAGAATTGAATGGTTCATGCTGGAGCTGGACTTCTACTCCGTTTGGGAATTGAGATGGCCTCTTTTCCGATGAACCCTGAAGCATCCCGGATCACATCCTGAGCTAGATTTGTTAAGCTGTTGGAACAAATTGCAAGCGAAGTGTGGTTGCTGCTTTTAGTTTAACGTCATTAACAAATGGATTAATACATTTCATAATAGTTGCATTTGTTTACCGGCAATATTTTTGGGATAAACTCTACTTCTTTGGGCCTTGAACAAGTATTATTTCTAATAAATCTAGTCTAAACTAGCTAGGTTATGCTTACAACTAATTTTATAATACTTATGTTTGATTTGATATGTGGCGCGTTTGTTCTCAACCGTTTATGGTTTCTCATAGGTGCGCATACTCTACAATTGCTGCCGTGCAACTGAATTCTTCCGCTAGCAAAATTTGAACATGCGAAAATGCTTTGACAAAGTTAAAAACTAACATTTAAAAAAAAAAAATGAAAACAAGCTACATTTTAAAATTTTGTTGAAAAGGAATTGCAAGCACGTTTTTATTTTTCATGTTTAAAATTGTTAGATGATTTTAGCAGTTTAATATCTGTTGCGGAAAACAATAAAAATCACCTAATTTTTTTTTTTTTTTAATTAAAACTATTGGGAACGAATACTCGACTCATTTAAATGTGAAATGCGAATAACTTGGCATGTTATGTTTACTGCCTTCAAAGGTACAATATGTAAAACTCCATAGATTATTATGATTGTGTTAAAAATGCTTGCGAATTCATGCTTGAAAAATGCAATGTTCCAACTTTAAAATGCTCTACTCAAACAATAGCAGGAAATCTACCATAATTCACTACTGTTCTCTCTCATAAGCACGGCAAAAACAGCAAAGAATGTAATTATACCACACAACTAGTTTCTTTTCTTTTATAATAGTGGGATGTCTTCCAGAATTCACTACTGTGAGCACGGGAAAAACAGTAAAGAAGGTAATTACACCATTCCATTGCAATTTGTGCCCGGGTAATACCAAAGTATAGATTTTAAAGGGGAAAGAACACTAAGAAAATGGAGAATGACACGAAACAGAACAGAATACTGACTGGCAAAACAAATCTCGTCAGCAGACGCAAGTTTACTTGAAAAAGAAAAGCACCGTCAAATACTACATAAATCAAACGTCAACAAAGGACCAGAGCAAGGAGAACATTGTGATTGATTACTTCTCCTTGGTATAGTGTCGGACAGCAAAGGCCAAACCCAAGATCAAGAGGGGTACAAGAAACTGTAAAATCTTGATCACGAATTCTGGAGTCTTGTCAGGATTGTATTGAGCTTGCTGGGGTGGGGTGTATGTGCGTTTCAGGGGAACTGTGGCCTTGTCTATCTCTCCAATGTAGTACTTGCCCATCATATCCCTAGCAGAATCACTGTGGCCCACATCATCAAAATCATTTGTTGCATCTTTCCCTGCAAAATTCCCCATAACAGTTAGCACAAACCTACAAAAAAGATTCGTAATCAAGGCTCTGTATTCATTAGATAAGGTAGTGAATCAGTGGAAAAGAATTTCATAATATTACCCGTGGCTGAAAGCAAAACTTCATCACCTCCAGGATGATCATCCATGAATGGGGTAAGTCATCATACACCTGAAGACACAAAGTATACATTATTGAGAAGTCGCAGAAAAGGGAAAACGTGTGGGCAAATAAAGACAACATCACAAGGAAATAACAATTTGCAAACAGTTCAGAGGCATATCCCCTAAGGGCCCCCAGGATTCAGACATCTAACCCCTTCCACGGCAACCTCCAACTGCTAAAAACTGAAGTTTGAATTAAATATCAAGTTTAACAACCAACCATCCGAACTACAAGTGCAGTTAATTCCACCAAGTTGCACACAATTATGCATAAATGCACAAACTCAACAAAGGCCAAAAAGATTGTAATTAGGGGAATTACTCCAGTTTGCTAGCATTAAAGAATTTGATGAAATGGTGAAAATTTCAACAAGACCTTTGCAGCAGAAAAACTTGCTGAGCATCTGTAAAGGTTCAACATCATTTTTGTGTAATTCCAAAATAACAGAAACATTTCACTAATTGCATGGAGAATCTAATTCATAAATTTTATACGTGGGCATGGAGTGAGTTTTAAGCATGAAATGATGCACAAGTAGCACAAGTATTTGTTGAGTTTCGCCTTTACAACATAAAAGGTGATTTAGGCCGAGGAAGCATATTGCTCAGTTACCAGATTCAGTAGTACCTATTGCCCAAAAGGCTTATCACTAATTATAAAGACTATGCCAATTGCCAAATCAAATCACCAAAATGACCTGAATCAAAGCTGATTTATTTCAGTTTTACAAATAGAACCTTTTGGCAAGTGATAATGTATAATTAATGCATTCTTGGCATGAAAATTCGAGCATCGGACTACTTAAAACATTTTGATCAGTCCAGAGTATTCAAACCCCCTGAAGCTTCTAGAATGTTCATCAAAGAATGAGCAAGACATAATTTCAGAAATTTCAAGAATCAAAGTGTAAACAGAATTAAGGTCGAACATAATACAGATAATTACCAGAAGTCAATAGTAGTAAATCATACTAATTCAAAGACTACAGAAAATTTGGAAAAAAAAATACAATAAAAAGAATCAAGTGAGATTAATAAAGATCTGACCTTTCCATTGATAATTAGCCAGCAATCCTTAGTTTTGTTGTGATGAACAACCTCATCAAATTTGTAAATTTTCCGATCTGATGCCATTTTTCCTTCAAAACTGAACAATCAAAATTCAACCCCCCTTCCTTCTTTATGAGAAAAATAAAATAATTTATATACTACATCAAAGTACAACTTTGGTGGGGGAATCCCAGTAATTAGATTCCACATACGAAAGAATACAAACAAAAAAGAAATCATCTAAAACAAGTTTAATTATACTTACAAGAGAGAGAAGAGGAATTTGCTGAAAGACGGAGCCCTTTTCTTGAATAGAATAGAATCCGATTCCCCGTACTTTCTATCTCTCACTCACAAATCACAATCTTTCAAGCGAGAGCGACAACTTCCCTAAATCCCCCCAAATTTGGGCCTTGTGGATTGCATTTATGGTATTCTTATGTACACAGAATTGAGGTGGGGAAGTACGGTATAAGTCAAATTACGGAATTGCCCCGGATGTTCTTGCACGTACACGCGCCTCAATTAACAATCGGGATTTTTATCTTTCTCAATAAAATATTATTATTAATTAATATTTGAAGAATTATACGATGCATTATGCTATGTTTTAAATCTTATAACATACAAATATTATATATAATATTATATTATATAATTATTTAAAATATAATAATATAATAAATGATAAATGTTTCCGTTAACTTAATTGGTCCTTATTTAAAGGATCATTTTTTACTATTCGAATCACCTAATTATTTTGTACGTTGAAGGTTGCTTTCATAAAATGGTGATATATGGACAATGACAATTTATGTCCCGCGTAGGATCACGCCCAAAACATTTGTAACATTTTGGATTAATAATTTAGTAGTCAATTGTGTCAACTAATTTGGTTTGCTTAGATTTACTGATAGTCAAAATTGGCAACTTACAATGTTCTGCATTGATGTCTTTTTTCTCATACTATTTTCCTCTATAATAAATTACTGCCTTTTTAACCAAATACTGCTTTCTTCGTGTTTTCGGTAAAACAAAACTGATGAACACTATATAGCATAGTTATTAAACTCGATTTGCGCAGAAAATCGACGAATAAATGGATTATTAATTTAACTAATTGGTTATTGATTCAACCGGTGGATCGCTTAAATATATTTTTTATTCATATATAATATCTATAAATTATTAAATACAAAATATATAATAAAAATATTGATAAAAATATATTTTATTAAAATTTTTTAAATATAAATGTAACTTTTCAATATTTACAAATCTTTTTACATCAAGGATTAAAAAGGAATTAATGTATAGAGTAGAGTTTGAAGAGTATATAAATAAAAAAAAAAAGAGGCATATAATAACCAGAACCTTACATTGTTAGGTGGTACGGCCTTTTATTCTTATTTAAGAGGTTTTTGGTTCAAAATTTAGCAATTACAATTTAATTTTTTTCTCAAAAAAATAAACTCGGATTCCGATTTACTGGTTGAACCGCCGGGTTGCACGAACTCGATAGGTTCCTTTGATTTTTTTTTTTCAAAAAAATATACCTGAATTTTCGGGTTTACTGGTTGAACCGTCGGGTTGCACCAAATCCGACAAGTTCCTTCCTTGTCTGGTTATTGAAGAAATCCAACTCAGATCTCAAGACCAATTCACCGGGTGAATCGCCTCGTAGGATTGGTCGGATTAGGTTCAATAACTATGCCATATAGCATTTGCAGCGTCAACTCGTTGTTGGACTATCACTGCAAGTCCATGAAAATTCTTTGTTACTCCACTGCAGTGCAAAATGGATATTTTAGATATTTGATAATTGAAAAGTTATAAAATTTATATATTTTTTTGTCATTTTAATAACTGTTATACTCACCTCGGCTTGTATAATGAATAATCAACACTTACTCGCAAGTCTAATACTCGGGAATAGAATTATCACAATCACATGCAAGTCTAATACTCGGGAATAGAATTATCACAATCACATGCAAGGAGTATCTAATACTCAGGAATAGAATTATCACAATCACATGCCAATTAAAAGACTACTACTACTTCTACTAACAAACGAGAACATGTGTATGGATTCGATTCATGATGCTTTTATGGATTCTTTAATTCAAATTCATTAACATCAATTTATTTTATTAAAATAATCATCTTTAAAATTGATGTAAGTGAATTTAGACCAAAAAATTCATATCACCTATTATAAATTAGATCCATCTAAAAATTTCGCCTAACAAGGAAGTGGAGGAAGTTTCAAATCCCCAAATAGCAGAAATGATAGCGGCACCGAGAACGTTAGAGCTAGGGGCTGAATTGGGATTAACTGGTTTCAGCCTAGAAGGGTATGCAAAACAGTTGTCACGGCTGTCTTTGGGGGTGGGGGAAAGAACACTTATCTGTCTTAGAAAAAATTTTATGACTCATTTCGTACTGTAAATTAAGTATTATAAATTGTTAAATAATTAAAAAATAATAAAATTTATTTATTTTTATCTTATTTCAATGTCTATTATATTAACTATATATTATAAAATGAATAATTAAAACTTAATAATAATTATACATTATAAAGTGAGTACTTAAAACTTAAGATGTTAGGAGATACAAAAAAGTGGATTGGGAGTATTTGAAATATTATGTACGCGGCGGGAGGGCAATAAACTAGCCCACATGTTTGCAAAACTGTGGTTACAAGAACCACCAGAGTCTATAAAGCCTGCCTGCATGGCTGATTCTTTTAATTAATGAAAGTTTCATGTTATTGTCCAAAAAAAAAAAAATGTAATAGGGAAAAAAAATAAAGATTACAAAAAGACTGATATAATCCAGTGACGGGAAGCCAATTTTCTGTGACATTGGACTGAATTCTAAAATTTTCGGGAATAATTACAGTACCTTCCATGTCCATAATGGCATAATGCCATGAATCAGCACCAATCTAATGGTCCCTTAAAAATTAAAACAAACGTGTGGTGCTAATAAATAAACAAAAATTAGTTGGATTTATTGGTACATTTGATTTGATGTGTGTACGAAATTGTATTAAATTTTTTTACAAAAGATTAAAAATTAAAATATAAATTAAATTGAGAATGTGTGTATAATGAAATGAAGGAAATTATGTGGAAGGGGATGAGAAGTTACAAAATTACACCGTATCGATCCCAAGGCCTAAGGGACAGACCATGTGTTCTGATCCTGAAACGCCAATCAACTAGATCGGAAGGTCGGAAGCCCGAGAACCTGGTCGGACTGATCAATGAGGTTCAACGATCAAGACACTAAAAAACTTATTTACCTCTCATTATAAAAAAAAACAAGAGGAAAATAATACACAACAACCCAGAGTTTAGTCTCTCTCTGTAGTTCGTCAAAAACTCATGTGTGGTCATCAGATAAGGACCTGGTGCTTCTGAGAAGCAGATGATAAGCTTGATGACAATCCTTTCCACTAAAACTGCAAGAAGCCAAGAACAGGTATTGATTTACATCATTTACTTGGTCACTCCAAGAGGACTTGTAATTTTGCTCAACATTATATTCTTTTCGTATTTTTCCTTGGTTGTGGACCTTACCATCAGGCAACCTTCGAGATCCCTTGAGCTAGTGATAACTGTTAAATACACCAATGAGCTCCATTGCCTCTCATGTCCCATCAATGATCCGTCCAGTTTGAGAATTACTACTGCACTTACAAAGGCAGCCAAAATTTTCCTAACTTTTCAGTAGATGGAAAGATGCATGGATAATACGACAACAGTCAGCAATGTTGCGTTTTGTTTCTCCTGGGAATTGGCAGGACCTCGGCCATTATAAAACTGTACCGATAATCACGTACTAGTACATAATTTGAGTATGTGTTCATGGTTGTTATTGATATCTCAACAGCCCACACATTAACATGTGTTTATGGTTGGAATCCTGGCTATTGAAAAAGTAGGCTATCAGAAAACTTGTGTATACCATGATATTAGAATGTTTATACACTGCTTCTGCAATTGTCTTTTTTTCCATTTAACCATGGGATTGACTTTACAAATCTTCTCCGCAACAATTGCAGTACAATATGAGACTTATTACATGCAATTATTGAGCTCTTAGTCATCATTTCTCTGCTAGCTAAAACTGTAGTATTATTCTCTCCGAATTATACTAAAAGTACCCATTCCTGTTGTTTGATTGAGTACCATCTAATCTAGTATTCAGGATCTAGCTGAAGACAAGAAGTTCATGCAAATTGGAGGGTGAATTTTGAATAGAGCTAGAATCGATGAAGGGAGAATCCACAATCCATCCCCACATATCATACCTGAAGCAACTGCAGGTACCATCAAAGTGGCCTTCCTGCTATTCAGCTTGTGCCACGCATAGACTATCAAACTGCCCATGCACATATCGATTGCAAAATAAGCACCAACCAAGAATGGCACAGCCATAGCCATTGGAAGCGGCATCCATTTCCCAAACCTCTTGGGGGTTGTGTCTCTCAGAAAATTGGCCACAATGGCCAAGGCAAAAAACCCATAACAAAGCTGCAAGCAATGTGCTTGTGGCAGGGCGGAGAAGCCTTCAACACCTAGAATTGCCATATTTCTGTATATCAGTGCGTATGGAGCTTTATATTCGCCATCAGGGTTTCCAACATCAAAGGCCTTATAGAAAAGGAAGAATGTCAGCGGAGCTACTATGCAGCCAATGGCAGTCCCAATGGCTTGGCTAAGAAGCATCGACCGAGGGGATGTTAGGGTCAGATGACCAGTCTTGAAATCATGCATCAAGTCAGAGGATATGGAAACTATAGACTTTATAAGACCACAACCAATAAGCCCTGCAACTACACCATTATTTTTTCCAGCCAAAGCGGCAAGCACAAAGAGGGCCACCTTCCCATAATTGTAGGCCATGTTCATGTCAGTTAGACCAGCACCATAAGCATTACAGAAGCCTAGCGATGGAGCAAGTAAATAGGCAACGAGAACAAAGTACCATTTCAGCTGCGGAAACATGAATGGAATCACAATGATGGAGATGATGGAAAACACAACATATCCCGACACACGCTACCCATAAAGGAATGCTCTCTCTCATGAATACTTCATTTCGTTGAAGATCAACAAGGGGTTGATTTTTGTTGTCTGAAGTATCTGTTACCAAATAGACAGAAAACACAATGCATTCAGAAAACCTTTATTTATTTATTTATTTTTTTCCTTTGAAAGGCATTTAAATACATTTGGCCTAATACAGGGGCATAAGTTTTCAGTGTAGTAGACCTTTAGAAGCTGCTTTATTACCTGATATAAGAGTCTTTTTCTTCAATGCAGCATGCATACTAAGGCCAGTGAAGAGAAGTGTCTTGAGAAAATTGTACAATCCATCTCCTAGAATAAGAGCAATAGAAATGAAGACCTGCAGATACACAAAAAGAGAAACAATGAAAGGTAAGGAAAAACCAACAACTAGACTAATGCATGCATCAATTTAGTAGCATTAGCTTTGAGATGAAACGAAACAAAAATAAGAGTTGAAAAGTTTTTAGAATGATGGCAACGTAAATGCACCCAAGAGTAATTTCTCCACTAAAGAAATGTCAAAACAGTTTATTCGTAGACCTTGTAACCATTTAGACTCTTCATACTGCTTTTTGGTAAAGTTGTAGGGAACCAGTCTCCCTTGTGGTCTTGTATTAGTGGCCACATTATTCCCCAAGAGAGAACAGCTCCGAATAGCAAAGACAAATTGACAAGATGTGAACAAATCATCCCTGCCCCTATGTAAGTCATGCTGAAATCAAAGTAAAATCTGCAAAATTCAAATAATTCATCAATTACAATCGAACAACTTCCATCACAAGGCTCGTAACCTTGTAAAGAAAAGAGCAATTAGATAAAGGGATAAGAGAACACACGTTTGTCTCCACGCTTTCAACCCGAAGGTTGGAAAGTTGACAAAACCGCATTGGCTTCCACCAGAGTAGAACCACTGAAACATACCCCAAATGAAACTAATTGAGAAAAAATTCATGAACCCTCGTACCTGTTTCCTGAATAGGTAAAAGTAAAAGATCAAGTTTTAATAGATATCAAGTAAATTTCAACAATTTCCAAAATTTCTGATAATCATGCTTTACTTGGCATTCTTGTCTCCTTTAGGGGTGTGGAAACCATTGATGAGAACTGCAGTGGCAGTTCCACTTGGATAAGTTAACTTGTAATCAATTATCATGATCTGCCAAATACAATAGAAAAACCATGAATAAACAACCACGTTAACAGGTAAATCCAAAGCTGTTATTGGCAAGAATCATATATACATTACCTTTCTAAGAGGAACCAAAGCCAAAAGGCCAACAAAGCTGACAACAAAAAGAAAACCAATCATCCACTCAAGCCCAGGTTCTTTATAGCTCCCGGGGACATTTCCATCCGTATCAACTCCAGCTTGCTCATATGTCCTCTTGTTTAATCCCAGGAGATAAGATCCAAAGCCACCTAATTAAAACCCTTAATCAATTAATTAATAAGCTCCAAGCTAAGGGATTAAGAAAGCAGAGCAATTTACATGTACTGAGATGTTTTAATTAGTACTACCTCCGACGGCTATGCTATAGCACGCAACAGCACAAGTCTGAATAATTGTATTCTCTTGTCGAGTGAATGGAGCTGACACGAAATTGGCCTTATCAAGAACCTTGGTCCATGTCCGAATAAAGACGAAGGCAAGAAGTGCAGCTGAGACATTGAGGTTAGGTACGAGCCCTGTGGTGAGATTGAGTTTCATCACAATCACACTATATATGATCCCAATCATTATGCTCGCGATTATTCCTCTAATGGTGATTTGGTTTGTCCATGGAGGAATTCTTTTCACATCCTCCGCCAAATCCAAATCCAAACCCAACCCCCCTCCTCTTACTTCTTCCACATCACCTCCTGTAATCTCCTTCGAATCTTCAATGTCCATGTTTCCTACTTGGGTAATTCTTGCACTCATCCTGTCAATTTTTCATCAACACTTTTTTTATCAACACTAAACATCTTTAACCATTATTTAATAGAAACATAGTCCACCTATTATGAAACTGAGAGGGACAAAAAAATAAAATAAAAAGTAACATAAACTAAACAAGATATATAATTAATTAATTACGTGAATAGAGGACCTGAATTCACAAAATGGAGTGAAGGGATATTCTTGGTGAAGCAGTTCAGGGAATTAGAAAAGACTAAACCACAATTAAGGAGAAACACAACTAAATGCCAATTGCGAGTCTAAGTGAAGTCAAAAAAATCCCAAAAATCCCAGATAGATTCTGTTCTTGACAAATTGCTATTTTGACACGAGTACACAAAACTTGACTAGCTGTAATGTAGTACACAAATAAGCAGAATTTAAAGCAGTGAATCCAGGGAAGGAAAGCAAATAACTTGCCAACCAATTGGTCGTGCAATAAAGACTAGATCTTGTACTACATCTACTGCTTAGGTAGTACAAATCCCAATAAAGCCTTTGGTAGTACAAACGAACCACATTCCCACCATTACACTTCCAACAACATAGTACATCATGGAGACTCGTAAATCAAAATGGTGGGCTAGAAATGATTTTGCTTTCTCGTTGACTAGAAGTTATGAAGTCCAGTGTCAACTATCAAGACACACGTACACTAGAGATTAAAAGATGTGCTTTTGGTGACGGATTTAGATGGAAGTAGTAGAGACTAGTATACTCACTACAGTTGCTTGAGTAGTATGTAGTACAAGTTGAAAATGGAGGAAATGGGCAAGTGTACTGGGATGGATCATGGAACCATTTAAAAAGAATGTCGCCTTTTCCATCACTTTCTGGCGTGTGCATCGAACTCGACCCCTCTTAGGTCTTGGGGGAAATTGACGTGATGGGCAATGTGAGGGAGACAAGTCAAATCGGGTCATAATAATTAAAATATTTTAATTTCAACTCTAGCTATATTCAGATTAAGTCGTTACAGTATGTATATATTGGCTTATCCTCTTTGATTAAGTAAAAGTAATCTTTTTTTTTTTATTTTAAATTTTATTAACAAAAAAATAGAGTCAATCTGAATTTTCTTTTATATTTTTTAATATATAATGGATTGACATTAGAATACAAAAATAATGGCAACTGAGGTTTACCGTTGAAATAAAATCTTAATTCGAAGCTATTGAATGAACAGGCGCATTTTCTTTCATGTCTTGTTGAAGCAAATGGGAATTTCCTAGAGTTAAATAAATTAAATTGGACTAATCTATTGTAGCAGCTACTTATATTAATTATATATAATACTTCTTCTATTTTAAAATAACTATTATTTTAGACAATTTATCTTATTCCATATTATTTATTTGTTATTTTAAAAAATTAATAAAATATTAAATGATATTTTTCATCCTTTACCATTAATATCATATTAGTAGAGGAAGATTTATGTGATTGGGATATTAATGTAAAAGAGTAATTATAATCACTTTGAGTAACTTTTTGTAAAAAATGATGCAATTTAATAATTTTCTTAACTTGTGTATCATCAATCAAAAGTAATAATTCTTTTGACACGGAGATCTAGTACAAATATCAAGAAAATACTTAAGTATATCTAGTTCTTGACTTACTTATAAATCTTATAATATAGATTAAATATTATAAAATTTATATATAAATAAAATTTTATAAAATTTAATGTTAACTATAAGGATTCAGAACCAATTCTATACTAATATTTTTCCTAAGTATAAAGGCAAAATGACGTCATTGGCATCTTAATTATTAGCTCCATTTAATCTGTAGTATGGGATAGACATGATAGCTCAGCAGCATATCAGCTGTGCTAATTAGTGCGTAATTTTGTCTTGATGCTTCACCCAAGTGTGTGAATGGAAGAATAAGTAACGATTTTCATCCACTGTGTATTAGGAGAAATTTTTATATCAACGTGACTTATGATATAATATTATTAATTTTTTAATTTATAAAATTTTATATTATTTTATTTTATTTTATTCTAATAAAATGATATTATGAATAAAGAATCAATGACATTACTCTATATAACATTTTTTCGAATTTTATAATGCGTTGTTGCACGCCACACATCAATTATCGATATATCTTCTTAGCATTTTTTTTAAAAACCAAGTTTCGTGTATAGTTTGTAACTTTCAATTGCTTTGTTTACTACCCTAAACTATATATATTTGTCTTAGATTAGTCCAATTATCGAAGGCATGTGGGGGAATGTCTTACTTTGGCTGTGAAACTATGACGTCCAAACACCCTTAAATAGTAGGAGAAAATAACATTATATAACCGGCTAACAGCTGCGATATGTTAAAGATAGAGTACACAAATCAATTAGTATTATAAGGTCAAGTGATGAGTCGTCCATAATTATGATCAATTGTGTTGACCTAATATTAATGGACAATTGTTTGCCCCTTTCACATTTTACAGGTACTTGTGTTGTAAGTAATAGTCAATTTTTTGTTTTTAAAAAATTTTGAAACTGAAAAAACCATATATGAATCGTGTCAAGTACTCGATGAATCGACATTCTTTCGGTGCGTACCAAATCGATGTGGACTGGGTCAGTTTTTTTATCAACTTGTGACCAGGTTGGATGGTCTACCGATCATATAATCCAAGTACAAGAACTACTTCGGGCTAAGCTTCCGTTACTTTGTTTTAAGTTGTGAGTATGCTCTTTACAGGCCCATTAGCCTCTGAATGGAAGTATAATACCATACATGAGTTTAGCCTAGGTTAGGCCCATTTTATATCCCATGCAAAGTGTCATGATTATGATCCAATTGGACTACGGCTACTAAGAGCCCAAAGATTTGTATTCCTGGATGATCAAGACATATCAAGAAAATTGGAAAATTTTTAGGTGGATGGATCGGATATCTAGAATAAGTGTCATGTATTCCTTAATCTTAATTTACCTATATCACTGGTGAAAATAATTATTTTAATAAACTGGAGTGACGTGAATGAATTAAAACAAGGGGTCAAGGCACTATAGGAGAAATTTTTATATAGACTTGTTTCACGATAGGTGGAATGGATCTCTTAGTTCATTGTATTCATCCACGTCACTTTAATTCATTGAAATAAACTTTCATGGACGACAATCAAGGAGTCCATCACACCTATCGTAGACCAGATCCATAAAAGAATTTCCCGCATTGTAGGATGTAATAGCTTGTGATTTCTATGGAGATAAATCTTCTACTCTGCTCTGCTTTAGCTTTTTGAACAGGATAGGTTTTCAGCTGATATGAAGTTGGATTTTGTTCATTATGTTGTCGTCTCAGAATCAAACACAATCACTTTTTTTCACGTCTGAGTTTTGGTGTTTAAATGGCATACTAGGATGTGATAGCTTGTGATGTCTTTAACCCCGATCATATTGATGTGGAATTTGATTCTGTTGGCGGATTGAAAGCCATCAAGGAAACTTTGTTATGAATTGATCATACTTCCATTGCGGAGGCCAGAATTGTTTTCGGATGGGAAGCTCCTCGGACTGCAAAAAGGTGTCTTGTTATGTGGACCTCCTACCATCCTTGCCAAAGCAATTGCAAAAGAGTATGGAGCTATTTTTATCAATATCAGAATATCAAGCTTGATGAGTAAATGGTTTGGTGAAGCTCAAAAACTTGGTGGGTATTGAGGTAAGGGTTGAAATGTTCTGCGTCTTCCTCAGGCCTTTGAGGTCGGGATCCCTGATAGACAGGAAAGGGTTGAAATACTGAAGGTAATTCTGAAGGGCGAGAAGGTTTTAGATAACATTAACTTTGACAGCATTGCACGTATGTGCGATGGATACACTGGCTCAGATCATCTAGAGCTCTGTAAGAAAGCTGCCTATTTCCTATCAGGATCTACTCGGTGCAGAGAAGGCGGGCAATAACTCTCCGGTTTGTATTTTTTTATCATTTGTTTGCTTAATTATCTGGTTTACGTTTGCATTTTCCTTTCTTTGAGTGCACTCTGTGTGGTAATGACAAGAAATACTAATATGTGGGCTGTTGTGTACCATACGAACTTGCATCAATTGCACAGGTTATTTTACTTGTAGTTCACTAACAAGAATTAATTATAGCTTAGAACCTTCTAAATCGATGTAAGGTCAAGTTAATCCCAATATAGCATAGTCCAGAAGTCTCTTGCTTTTGATTATTTATCTCAACTCTAACCTATCAATTTCAGGAACTTTTATGTTTGCTGCTGCTTTACTACTAAATGTTAGTAATTCCTTTGTTGGTTCAAGGTCTACACTGTGTTTACACTGATGTACATGCCTAAATTAACTGATATGCACCACAAAATTTTGCTATATAATTTATTACTTTAATTTAGCTAGCTTAAATTAGTTTATTTAAGAAATGAGACTTAGGCTAGAAACCAGTGGTGGATTTGGATGGAAATATTCCTTCTTTTGGTTTTTGAGTGTGTATAAATATGTCTGAGTTGATCATTTACTCATTTCCTTGTTCGTCTACCCCTTCAGGAACGACGACCATTATCACAATCAAATTTAGAGAAAGTCATTTCCACAACCAAAAGAACTAAAGTTGATGCAACTAAGTACACCAGATTGAATTCCCAACTCATCAGCATGATGAAGACACAGCGATCCAGATTATTTACGGGATACAATTAGTGAGCTCTCTAGACTTAGTGACTCATCAATTTTTGGTTTTCTGTTGTTTCTGTTACTATAGCAAAAGATAGCGTATTCAATTATTTTGAATCAAATTGGATACATGGTTACAGAGTGGTTGATTAATCAGTTAAATCTTAATATTTGCCCTCCGAGCATTAACAACTGTTGTTTTCTTGATTAGTATCTTTTACATGTATAGATCTCAGGATATGATGCAACAGATTTGTTCTTTGGCTCATAGTTTTTATATGTGATTGGCATTGATCTATTCCATGGCCTGTTTGTTACCAATAGTATACTATTACAAATGTTCTATTGTACTATGTGGAGTCTAAGGTGGAGATAGTTGAAGACCTCCATTCTTGGCTGTTATTTTTGGTTTTCTTACATGCGAAAGGCGGCTTAGGGCGGGATAAATGTTTTTAAATATTTTCTAATTTCTCCTCCTCTGACCGAAAATAATTTACAAAATTTTGAACGTAAGTTATTTTTCTGAATAATTCAAGAGTGACATTAAATCTCAAATACTTACTTTTATAATTTCATTTGCTAAATTTATTTTCATTTTCAATTCTTTTCCATTCGTTTTTCTCTTAATCATAGGTCTCACACTAACACTAATATAACTATCATTATGCATATTTTACTACTACATTGTACTATCATTTAATTTTAAACAAAATCAATCTTTTATTAATGGACAATACTTTAAAACCATTTATTACCATTGTTATAAGTTTTTTTAACTTGTATTCATAAAATTAAAGATGAAACCGTTAAAATTTTTTATTTCAAAATATTTTTATTTTGTCAACCGAACACCGCAAATTATATGAAAAATGAATTTTTTCATGTAAAATGTTTTCGAAGGAAAATATTTTCCCCAGGACAATATTTTTAATCCAAACGAACACACTTTAGGTGTGTTCGTTTGGACTTAAAAATTTTCTTGAGAAAAATATTTTCCTTGAAAAATATTTTACATGAAAAAATCCATTTTCCATACAATTTTTCGGTGTTCGGTTGAAAAAATGAAAATATTTTGAAATAAAAAATTTTAAAGGTTTTATCTTTAATTTTATGAATACAAGTTAAAAAAACTTATAACAATGGTAATAAATACCTTACAAGTAATTGTGATTAATAAAAAAATTGATTTTGTTCAAACTTAATGATAGTACAATATAGTAGTAAAATATACATAATGGTAGTTATATTAGTGTGGGATCCGTGATTGAGAAAAAAACGAATGAAAAATAATTGAAAACGAAAATAAGTTTAGCAAACGAAATTTTAAAAGTAAGTATTTAAGGTTTAATGTCACTTTTTAATTATTCGAAAACTAACTTACGCTCAAAAATTTCATAAGTTCTTTTCAGCCAAAGGAAGAAAAATTGGAAAAAATTTTACATTAAAAAATATTTTCCGATATTTGGCACCAAAAAAATTTCTGAAAAATATTTTCCTAAAAATATTCAGTCGTTCAATCCAAACCAACACACCCTTAGTGTTTCACTTATTCAAGACAAGTTCTGTAAAGGAGGAGGTCTCAGGGTTATTTGACTCCAATTGTTCCCAACTACTCTGAAGATGGAGGAACCCACAGTAAGCATAGTTTTAAAGACAAATTTTTCTTCCTTCTGCCCTTCTTCTTTCGGCTTGAAAAGTGGTGGGAGGTACTTCCTTCTCCAATTCACTTACTCAATTTTGAGGATTAATTATTCTCGGGCATTTGTTGATGATGCCAATTATTATTAAAATTTACCGTTATGAGATGAAATTAGATTTCTATCCCTATTTGATGAGAAATTTTATTATGGAAAAATTTCATTAAGTGATATGTTAAGTGATATTCTCAAATCAATGAAATTCTATTATTTAAAGTGATAGTTGATACATCTAAAAATAAAATAAATTGGTGATCTATTATTTAAAATATTAAAATCTCATTATTTAAAAATACCACTTGACATGTCACTTAAGGTTAAAAACTTTCTATAATAAAATTTTTCCTATTTGACGCCCCATTTCTTATGATATTGCAAAGGAAATTGTCCTGTTATTTCTTTTGTAGGCTTGTTAGAATCTATTGGGCGGAAGACTGGACCTATTGTGCCTGAGATGCTGCGAATCACTATCTCTCGCATTTATATTGTAATGTTGCATCGTAGCACAGTATGAATCAATATAACCATCTTTGCAGACTGCACTACACTAAAGAGCAATCACAATATGCAGATTGATGTTGACATGTTGCCTAGTTCCATACTACGGATAAGGTCGTGGTCATCATCCTATTTGAAAATTTTGACAACGTAAATACTTCCTGTATAAGTAAATTTAATAATTAATTAATGTTAGAAGCAGCTAAAAAAAAAAATGGGATCATTTAGCAGGAAGAAAAGAAATAAAGTAAAATGGGGTTTGCACAATGAAAATGACAAGTTTGAATCTGGTTTCCTGTTGGATGTGCTCCTAAAAATAATAAATGTGGTTTGGTAAATCCCCGTAGGCAGGACGCGGTTTGCCCGTATTGACTATCTGATCACATTTGGTAAAGCTGAGAGTAACAAATAAACACAGCGAGAAGCACATTGCTGACCAAATCACTTTGACATTATAAACTGCTTTTTGATGGCTTTCCTTCGCCATTGTTGAAAGTCTGGTTATTGAAATAATCCACCAATGGGTCATAATAGCACGCAAAACAGGCTCTTTTTTTTTTTCCCATGTCCAAATAATAATCAAAATTAAATGAACCTTGACGCGTAATTTCTATGTCCTCAAAAGAATTGTTGACAATTGCCGAGCACTTGGATTCTCTTGTCTCCCTCAAAAGAATGATGTAATAGGAAGGAAAATAAAAAAGGAGAGGAATGGTTGTATATCCATATTATTCTCTACACTTTATGGGTGATTTTGGGAGTTACACGGTACGGTATGCAGTAGCCAGTTGCTTAATTGCATAATATTTTTGGCTTTTGAGTCCAGCAAAATTGCTCAACTCCAACAGATAATGGATAAGAAATTCCTACAAGCTTCACAACAAGATGTAAGTTAGGCTCAACTGACAAAACATTGGTCTTTCCAACTCCCACCAACCAACCAGAGCCAATTGTTACCATTGAAGTTTAAAATCATTGATATCCAGCACTGACCAACTAACTAACTAAGAGTCACAAGACGTGGGCTGTGGGGCAGAACATGGTGCCCACTGCCCAGAATTAAGAATTGTTGCATAACAGGAAATAAACAAAAGAGAGAACACTTGATGTTACCTAGTCCTATAATTACAGTGAGCGAAAGAAAGCTCGTGACCGCCGGATTAATGCCCGGTGAACACATTTCTCCTTAGCCGCGAATCACTTATTGTTGTCTGTTGGTCCCAGATTACTTTGACAATGTGTAAAATGGTGGGGATGGAACTTTGAAAATAATTACACCGATACAATGTTGTTAAATAAAATACAAATGCTTGGCACAGATTTATACAATTTGACCGAACTAGAGAGGATATAAATATTCTTTTAGTACCCTCAAACTTTTAGGCTAACTTGATTCAGTTCAGGAACAGACTAAATCCACATTCCGCTAGACTAAATTCGCAGCTTTTACAAGTGTTATTGTCCTTGATACATGTTATTAATTCACAGAAAGTGTAATTTAGCCCCTACCTTCAATTTATTGCGTCACAATTTTTTTTTTTTTTAATACCAAGATACCCAAAAATAATGAACTGTAGTTCTTATCAATCTAACTACGCATGCTGATGCAGCTTCCTTGTAAAATATAAGCCAGACTAAGATCCATATTAGACTCAAATCTCGACATTTAACTGAAAAAGAAGAAAAGGAACGATGTAATGAGTCCAAGTCCAACAGCTATAGCTGCCCACCAGAAAATTAACAAGAAGCCCCATATGGTGTTGGCATAAACTAATAATCAAAGCTCAGTTGTTCAATGACCATTCAAGCGTAAACTATTGAACAATAAAAGATAGAACACTAGCCATGAATTTGACTGTTGAAAAGTCCCCGAGTAATTATTCTCCTTTAAAATATAATTGCATTATAGTTCAACGTAGTAGTATATATTTTATACTTGGAATGAAAAAGAAAAAGAAATTTAGTAATAGATTGTCATTAAAGTGGGTCCGGGTATTAATACTAAGAGGACTATTTCACACATTCATAAATGGTCATAAAAAAAAGTAGCTACAGCAAAGTATAGGCGTACCAATCCTCAGAACCAGAGGAAAAATAAATAAATAAATACTACCAGAAAGCTTACAAAATGATACTACAAGTCCTAGTTATTAAATTTGGTCCGATCCGATAGTCGAATTAGTCGACCAAATGAACCGACTATAGAATTGGATCGGATTGTACATCTAACCAGATAAAGAAACAATTTCTGAAATTTTTTATAACTCTACGGTTTAATTGGATAAACCAGCAACACATCCAGTTGAACTGCCTAAGCAATCCACTTTTGGCAAAAATTTGATTGCATACTCCAACCGCAAAGATTTGAACCTCGGATCATAGTTATTAAACCTGACCCAAAGAGGAACCCTACGAGAAAAGTGGATCAACGAGTTACTAGTTCAACCGGTGAGTCAATTAAATATATTTTTTATAAATATATAATATCTGTAAATTATTAAATATAAGATATATAGTGAAAATATTGATCAAAACATATTTTATTAAAAAATTGTAAGTATAAATGTAACTTTTAAATATTTACATAATCTTTTCACATGAAAAGTTAAAAAGAAGTTAATGCATAGAGTGGAGTTTATAAAGTATATAAATAAAAAAAAGAAATATAATAATAAAAAACTTACATAGTTAGGTTGTAACGTCTTTTATTACTATTTAAGAAATTTTTGGTAGTAAAACTTGATAATTATAATTTGATTTTTTCTTCAAAAAAACAAACCCACTGGGTTGAAACAAACTCGGTTGCGTTCTCAGGTTTACCGATTAAACCGCTGAGATCTCGAAATACCCAGCGGGTTCTTTTCTTATTCAGTCATTAGAGGAAGCCAACCCGGTTTTAAAACGGGTTCACCAATTAAACCATCGGGCCGAATTCAATAACTATGCCTCGGACACCAACATGGCCTAGCAACAACAATACCATCAAGCCTCCCCTTTGTTGTGGGTCTTTTTAAGTCTTTTTAATATTATATCCTTTTCACCGTATAAATTCTTTCATTTTCCTTCTTTTGTAAACATAAATTTTAAAATCATTTAATTTTTCAAAATTCATTTATGTTGTTTTTAGAAATAAATTATCAAAAGCATTTACTATTATTATATTTTCTAACAAAAATGTAATCATTATACATTACAAATTTTTTTCCTAAACATTTATTATTATATTAAATATATAATCATTACAAAATAAATGTGATAAGATGTAGCGAAAAAATAATTTCTTACGTGTTAGATATATATTTTATTATAATTACTTTTAAAACTACATATACATAAGAATTTAAAATTATATTATTTCAATCTTTTTTCATCATAATTTTTATAGAAATTAAATATTTTAAAATTTATTTATAATAATTAAAAATTTGATATAATCATTTTTATTATATGACTTTTATTTATTATTTTAAATTTATTATATATTAATAAAAAATATTTTATAATAATTCATCGATTAAATTAATAATTTAATAACTATGGTACAAGCCGGACAAGTAGAAAGTGATCTCACAATATTCTCCCTCAGACACGGTCATGTGATGCGTTAATTGTGTTTCCTTTATCTCACAGTGATTTGACCAATTAAACATTAGCTTTGGCGTGCCGGCCATAGCCGTCTTCCAATTTCAAACCAAACAGCATTTTATTTAAAAGCCCTTTCTTACTTTCTTTCTTTCTGTCGTAGCCTAATCCTCCCCATCATCTCCATCATCATCATCACCATCACTGCGAAACTAGTATACTAATCCCTCCTGATGATGCTTTTCCCCTCTCATTCCTATATGATCATCATCATCATTCCATCTTTTGGCAGTTGAGGCGTTGCCGTCCGCCTCCACCACCGCCTCTTCCTCCGCCTTGGGCCATCATCATTTTAGTTTTTCATCAATAATTTTACTATCATTACTCCCTTTTTTCCATACACGTACGTCTCATCAAACATGTTTCTTCTAAATCCTATATTATTTTTGTTCATAATCATAGCTGCATTTTTGTTTATTAGATTCTTGTCCAGAACATCCATGTTGTATATTGTGAATAATTGGCTCCGAATTTTAGCAGACAAATTTTACGTGTATCAATTCTACAGAGTCCCCCAATTCAACGATCACATGCAGGAAAATCAACTTTATAGAAAAGTCCATACTTACCTCAATTCTTTGACTGCTGTCGAGGATTCCGATTTCACCAACCTCTTCTCCGGCAACAAACCTAACGAGATCAACCTCGTTCTCGACCCCAACCAGATCGTCGTCGACCAATTCCTCGGGGCTCGGTTGTCCTGGATTAACGAGACCAATGCGAGAAATCAGTTTTGAAATCACTGGTTTTGAAGATCAGGAAGTCCGATAAGCGGAGAATTCTCCGTCCCTACCTTCAGCATATTCATACGGTCTTCGATGAGCTCGAGCAGAGAAAAGAGGTAAAACTCTACATCAACGTCGAGGACGAGCCTCAGAGAAACGGACGGTGGAGGTCGGTTCCGTTTACGCATCCGGCGACGATTGACTCGGTCGTGATGGACTCGGATTTGAAAAATAAAGTCAAATCAGATTTAGAATCGTTCCTCAAATCCAAACAGTATTATCACAGGCTAGGCCGCGTTTGGAAACGGAGTTATCTCCTCTACGGTCCGCCCGGTACCGGAAAGTCAACATTCATTGCTGCGATGGCAAAGTTCCTCTGCTACGACGTCTACGATATCGATTTATCCAAAATATCGGACGATTCTGACTTAAGGTCGCTGTTGCTTCAAACCACGAGCAAGTCGTTAATCGTGATGGAAGATCTGGACCGCGAAGAAATTATTTGGTTGGAGATGGAAAATCAACGGCCGTTAGCTTGTCTGGAATTTTAAACTTCATGGACGGTATAGTCTCCTGCTGCGGCGAGGAACGCGTGATGGTCTTCACAATGAACGGTAAGGATCACGTTGATCCGACGGTTCTGAGACCCGGGCGTATAGACGTTCACCTGGAGTTCCCCTTATGCGATTTCAACGCCTTCAAAAGTTTGGCGAATAGTCATTTGGGTTTAAAAGACCACAAGCTTTTCCCGCAAGTGGAAGAGATGTTTCAAACCGGGGCGAGTTTGAGTCCGGCTGAAATTGGCGAGCTCATGATTGCGAACCGGAGTTCACCCAGTCGGGCTTTGAAGTCGGTCCTATCCGCCTTGCAGAATAATGCCGACACCAAACTGGCAAGTAGAATATCGCGTAAATTCACCGAAAGCGGGTCGGTTCGAGTGGTGGAGGAGTCGGGTGATTCGGGGATATTTTGTAAAGAAAACGTTCCCACCGTGAAGGAATTAATTCCGGAAATTGTACGGATTTTTGAGGAGAAGCAAAAGAGAATCCATAGATTTGGATGAAAAGGAAAGGGAAATTTCTCGACAAGAAAGTTGAAACATGCCTTCCCCAACCAAAAAATGCTTTCTATTATTTGTACTACATTAAATCTTTTTGTTTCTTTTTTACCATTTATAATTAGCACAGTATTTAGCACAAAAACACTTTGTTAGGATACTTTGATGTAGCAGTGAGGCAAACTCGTAATTATATACATTTTTTTACTACTTGAATTATTGATAATTGTGTATAATATTTATTGTTGCATAAATTTTTCTTTTTAGGTATTATTGCATAAGATTTGCGATTAATCTCACTACTATATATTTTTTTGGACGACACTTTAATCTCACTATGGAACTACTTTCGCTGAATTTGGTAGTATAAGAGTACTAATTAATACTTTATTCATGTCATAATTACTTGTGCAAACCTTGGGTACTGATGATAACAAAATGAAAAGCCGAATCTATTCCAATGGTGTTGATAGATTGAGTAATACTCAAATAAGGTAGTTTGTAATATTAAAGTACTCCGACATGGGACCATTTGTTTGTGTTGATGGATTGAGTAAGAACGTAGTAGTCCTATCGGATTAAAATTTGTATATGGATCAAAATGTACGATTTCATTGTATATTTTATAATTTATATTTATTTACATATTTTATTTTTTAAAAAAAAATAAAATATTTAATCTATAAATCAGTAAATGTTAATAAATATGAATTATAAAATATATTATAAAAAGTTATACATTTTGATCCATATAAAAATTTTCTCTCAATTACTATTAAGATGAATCATTGCTTGGGACAATAATATACAAGATGGACGCCTCATGCATATAAATCTATAAAACGATAATAAATTTTATTTTTGAAATAAGTGTTCGTATCAAGAACAAATATAAACAGATAAAATTTACCCATATTTTCTTGTTCGAGTATGGTTAGTAAATTACGATGACTGACTTGGGTCGAAAATCATGATGGAAATGGTGTCCGTAGTCGTAGAAATTAAGAACCATTTTCGACAGCTTCAGGATGAGGGGCATGAAAATGCAATGGTCTCTGACAAAAGGTTATTGACTTATTCGTTGGTTGTGTGAGACCGGAAAGAAGGAGATGTAGAACCCTATTGCATTGTCTAATCTTGACTTTTGCAAAATGGCACAATAACAATGGCCCGTGATACCGGACTGGCGCCGAAATTACATACCATTATCATTTATCACCATCCAAAAGGTAAAAAGGATGACTTTTTGAACGAACATGACGCCTCATTGTTTTCAATTTTCCACTAACTTTGTATTATTACCCAAAAAAAAGAGAGAGAGAGAGAGAAAAAATGTGTTTCCATTTTCCACGCATTTGTTGAACTTTTTGGTTATGTTTGGTTCCTGAATCATACCAGAAGCTACTGCTAAAAAAAGAAATAAATAACGGTCTTTCTTTTGGGATTTTTTGTTTTTTTTAATCTCCTGTGATTTGACTCGCTCGGTTGCGTTTGGAGATGAATATTGAAGTTTCCTTCATATCCAATTTTCAAAGGGGAAGTTGGAACCGGAGGTGGAGAGTTGGAAGAGGAAAGTTGGCTTTCGTGTCAATTTCTATTGAGGGGTACCAGATTAGAGGGTACCGAAAACTTGATTCCCTAATTAAGATGTCGTGGATATGTAAATTGTTATTTTTGTGCTCCAGGCAAACTAGTCCGAGGCTTATATAAGTTTTTTACCAAAGATGTCACATTTATTATTATAATATTAAATAATAAAATAAAAATAATAAGGATAATTTCATATATCTTCCTACAGATTTATTATAATTACAACTACTTCCTTTTAACTTTTAATAGTTACACTTATTTCTCTTGATTGTTTAAAAAGACCTTAATAACCTTCCTATCACTATTAAACCACAATTTCCCCAACTAGAAAGAAAAAGAAAGAAAAAGTGAAAACCAAACTCATTGACAGCTAAGGAATGGAATATTGTTACTTTCTCCAATTCTCTTCCTTTGCCTCTTCTACCTTCATTGTCCAACTATCTCTCCGTTCCTTAGCCACCTCTCTCCATCCTTCCTTGACTGTTGTCTTCTCTCTTCCTCTCTAATCTTCATCTTCCCTCTTAAACACAAATATGGACATAATATTGAGATTCCCATTTGGACCATTCATAAGAGGGGCAATACTCAAATTTTGTCTTTTTACCCAATTTTCTTGGATATGATTCCAAAATCCAACAAACACAAGATGACCGTACTATTTTATTTCTCTCTCTCCGATGTGCTCAGCTTTAATCCCAAAATCCAAAATCTTCCCAAACCAAATTACATCTAATTCTTAAATCTTACTAATAAAAGTTTACCTGTGGTTTTTAGTATTCGAATTTGGACTATGATATGGTATTGAAACAAGGTTTTGGTGATTATTTTTGAAAATTTGTTTTGTTCTTGGAATTTATAATAAATTTTGATTCATTATTTATGTACAAAACCTTATCAGAAAGATAGGGTACGTATGGTTTTTTTCTCCCCTCGATTGCTTTAAGTATGATCTTGATGAATGTCTATTTTAAGTTGGATTTCAAGTTAAATCTTCAAGTTGTTAGCTATTCGTTGGGCAGCGCCATGGGAAGGGGTTTGACTTTGAGTGGTAGAGGCTGGTTGGAGTAGAGATTGATTTTCCTCAATTTTGATTTTTGAGATTTTACAACATAATGATCAATATTTGTTTTTATTGTTTTCTGATTGTGATAATAAAAAAAAAGTCAATAGGGGTATTTTTTGGATATTCAATTTGTTTTCTTGCCTTGTGTCAACAAATTGGGGGTTTTTGTTACCTCAAATATTAAAATAGGGGGTGTAATTGTAATTATTGAAATTTGAAGGTGGTAGATGTAATTAAGGCAAACCTCAAGATAGGTACGTGCAATTATCCCGGAATAATATATGAGTCCAAAATCATAGTATAATTTCTTTCATAATCAAAGAAACTTATTATTTTTTGAAATCTTAATTATTTATAAAACTATAAATTTAATATTATTTATCAATTCATGTGACAAACTCATATTAAATAGCTAAATTTAACCATTTTCTTTTATATATTTAATCAAATTTTATTATCTTTTTCACATATTTAGTGAGTGATTTTTTCACTTTTGTATAAATATATATATATTTTCACTATTCTCCTCTTACTTGTATTTTCTTTCCTAAACTCCCCAACTTAGAATTAGACCACAATTAAAAACAATGGAAAATAAAATGGTACTCTAGGAAACTTTAGAGTTAGGTTATTTTTGGGAGTTTTACTAATATTAGAAAGAAAAGAATGAAGACGGAAACAAAGATGATACTTTCTCTCTCTAGGAGCTTTTGAGCATAAGAAAAGAAACGAAATGAGGTGATTTTAAAGAAAAAATTTTCTGTGTAGAACCCAAAATTATCTTCTTTTCCCTTGTAAGTTTTCCATTCTTTTTTATCTTATCTCCTGAACTCCCAAACTAAGCCAGAGTGCGCAGGATGCTTGGTCGATGTTCAACCTCGCGTTCTTCAGCCGCCACAGTTCCGTCGTCATTGCAAATTCGGTCAGTAACTCTAGGGCTTACAATTGCGCCGGCGCCTTCGACGGCTGTTGTTTGTTGCCTGTTGTCTTTGGTTTGGATTAGTTGCAGTAGCAGGTAATAATCATTTGTTTGCGCTCGATTAAAGTTATTCAGAAGAATAGTACTAATTGGATTGATTTGAAGCTTTGGCTTTTCAATTACTTGAGAACTGCAACGAGAAATTTTTTTTTTTTTTTTTAATTTACATTGTATTTTTTTCGGAGTGTTCATTTCTATGCAAAATCTCGGTTGCCAGCTTAATTAGTTGTTAATTATGGAATGCTTAGCGGAAAGAGAAGCTGTAGATCGATCTTTTTGATTCTGTCATTCTTCTGCCTCTCTTCCTCTTTCAAATGGCTGCATATTGCTTAGTGATCATGTTTTTTTTTTTTTTTTTTAACAATTAATAAATAATATACACCAATGATCACAGCAACACATAATGATAATTAGTTTTTCAGAAGTGGCAGCTTCATATATTTGAGCTTGAGAGGGATATAAAGATTGATCCTTCAATTAAATGCGTTGTTTACCAGGTACCCATCATATTCATCACCCTGCATTAATCTTTTGAAAAGCATGTTTCGTAGTTTACACATTTTTAGTGGTCTTTCAATATTAGCACGTGTATAGAAGGAAAACAAGTATCCTAGTTTCTTTTTTTATGTGAGATGTTTTCTTGATTAATACTCTTGCATTTCTTGTCTCTTAAAAGCAATGGCAACAGTGACCTCATCAAGGCAAACTAGTGTATGCTCGGTTAATAAAGTAGAGCATCTTTTTTTCATTAGGTCAATGTGTGCAGAAGATATTTGGTGAATCTTTTCTTTTCTTGAAAAAAGGAAATAATTGCTTGCAAAAAGTTCGTGTTTTCAGTGGTCTTGAACTGCTATTCTTGGGACAATAGAGTAAGAACTGGCATAGGGTTCAGGCAACCGCAGTCTCACCTGATAATTTTGAAATCTAGAATCTTCTACCATATCTTTGGAGAGACTACGGGCATCTCTTGTTGTACTTTTGCGCACGAGTGGATTCATTGGGAAATCGAACTTATGAGGTGCTTTTGCTATGGTAAGGGTTTCTTTAATGTCTGAAGCAGCAAATAATGTTATGAAAAACTTGTTTTATCTGCAATTTTGACATACTGAACTCAAGTACCATCCTTTTGTCATCTTCAAATCCGTAAATTTATTGAGAACTCATTTCTGTACAAAAATTGTCTCAGGCAAAGACATCAGCATGTAATACATTAACATGTCAAGGTCAAATTGAGTCTATCAGGAACACAATTGGTGCCTCAATCTGAATCTTCAGAAGCTGCAGGCAATCCTTCTTTAAACCAGGTATATAGTCCTCCTTCCAGGTGGTAAACATTACTGTAACCATTGAGAACTAGCACGTAAGCTGCTATTAGTGACCTACAGAAAAAGTAACAAAAGCAGTTAATGATTTCTCCTTTCCACAGTGTGCAGACCGTGTTAATGAAACATAGCCTCCTAAACAGTTTGCTGCATTTATGAATCTAGCTTTTCTTCTCACAAGTACTTTTTGGCACACAAGTGTGACTCTGGAATTGGTGAATATAACAATTGAACATTGTGTCGAACCTTGATTGTTGCCCTTCTGGAAGACTTTGTGATGGCTTCATTGTACCTCCAGAGGAGCAAGCAACTATTATCTTGGCATTCTTATCTATTTTTGACTCCACACCTGCTTTCAGTTACCAACAAATCAGTTCACAGTTCACATTAGAACTCTTTCATGAGCCTTAAATTCACAGATTCATGATAAGAGCCATACTTTGCAGAAATTCTGGATTTTCTTCTGTTCCTTGGAAGATGCCGAAAAATGCGAAAGCTGCCCTCCGGGCAATGTCCCATGCTGTCCACTCCTTTATGAGCCGATATATTTGAACATTAATAGCTCCTGCAACATAAGTGGATGTGCCTATGCCAATAAATAATCAGAAATGTTTGCTTGTAGTTAAATTAAGCAACCTAGTTAAGTTGAAGAAGATGATCAACCGGCATGCTTCTATCCAACAGGTATGGAACTTAAAATTTTAGGTGGTTTGGGTTACCATGGTGTAAGGTAGATGATCTATATGCTCCACTAGTGCAATACAAAGTCTAGCATAGTTAGGCTAGTATCTGTTTCAGCAAAGATGATGCATATGTTTCACATCAGAAATACCCTCTCGTGGAAAAATGCATTAAGACTTGAGTGCTCATCCATCTATGGGTACTTAAAATTTACATGTCTCTG
The DNA here is from genome assembly GCA_025175665.1 of Cinchona pubescens. Lineage (NCBI taxonomy): Eukaryota > Viridiplantae > Streptophyta > Magnoliopsida > Gentianales > Rubiaceae > Cinchona > Cinchona pubescens. The sequence continues at coordinate 717,049 of JANKKI010000014.1, forward strand.
TGTGCACGTACTGCTATCCAACTTGAATCTAATAGTTAGGCTCCTGTTTGAGTAGTTAAAAAGAAGAGAAAAAAATTACCTACCTCTTTAAACTCTGTTTCTGGACGTACATCAAGAATCACAAAGTTGTTTTCTTTCTGAAGCCGCAAAGCTTCTTTCACATCCACACTCCTCCTCTTACCTACATAATCTGGCATGGTTAGACACTTCTTTCACAAAGTTATGTAGTAATTTGTAGGTTTATGACAGTTTGCAATATAAAAGCTAATTTGTACCAATAAACAAATACTTCAGATTTACATTTGTTTCGTTTGTAGTTATCATCTTCTTGACTATCAGAAAGTTTCTACATATGAATAGATGGACACACAATTGAAAGTAACTATTAACCAATGATAGCTATGTTAAAAAGTAGTTAAATATCGTCTTAAATATATCACGAGATAACCTGTAATGTGAGAGAGTTGTTCAAGTTTAGTAACAATTACACACTATAATTGTGTACTCAATGTGCACGCTTGTGTTTGTAGGTATGATTGATTTGTCATGTGCGTGAATGAGACATTACCTTCTTCTCCAGAAGATATTTCCGCTTAATTGACCAGTCTTCTTCAGCTAATCCCTCCAAAAGGAAAGAAATTACTGAGATCATGCCTTAATGTTTCTTTTTCGTATTTAGAATCATAGGTGTATATCTAAAGTTTTCTATGACATGAGATTACCTAGATACCAGTAATAGGAACAATAGCAGATACCTGGTGATTTGGCAGGTTTGGTTGCCGCGCTTCGAATTACGAGTCTAACAGCTGTAGAGTTTGAGGAGTTTCTCCTGCTTGAGTATCCAACAGAGACTTTAGGGCTTAAGCAACAGGAACTAGATTCATTAGCAGAATTTGGGTTATAGTTGAAAGCAAGGCTTGTGGAAGGAAATTTTCTATGTAAAGAACAAGTTGAGTGTGGAGTGACTAAAGTGGTAAGGGAAGCCATACACCTAAAAGCTTATAACAAATGCCAAAAGAAACAGTACTCAAAAACCAACTGATTCTTCAGCTCTGTATGTTCTGAATCAAGATTTTCAAATTCAAAGAACAATAATATGAGCTTCCTTTCTGTTCCTTGCTTTTGATTTCTTATTATGAGAATTTTAAATAAGTATCTTGTGGAAGTTAGTGGGCCAGGGAGGTTTTGTGGATATTTTTTGATTTCCAAATCTGAAGTTGTGGCTGTGATCGCAGGGTCTCCTCCTTTTTGGATTTTTATCATCACCTCTTATCAGCTTTATTATGCTTTTCAATGGTTTGCTAACTTTTTCCTCATATGTACTAATTTATTTCCCTAATTAAGTTGCTTAGTTTAAAAATTATATACGAGCCTGCTTAAGCCTCTCTTGAGGCATGTTGGAGATGCCCTTGGAGTTATGAAATCTAGTTGCACTATTCAGCCAAAAAATAAAAACAATTTATTGCTTTTGTCTTTATTCCTGTTATAGTATTTACCAAAAAGGTAACAAAAATTGATTTCCAATTTGTATTTAACATTAAAAGTCTTTGTGAATTTATATTTGTTTTATGTTAACGTGTAGTGCATTTTGTACAATTACTCGTATTTTTGTTTTAGAATACATCCCCTTCCTTTTGTCTTTGATCCAAAAATATTTGACAGAAATTTATGTAATGAAAAATCCAAGGCTTTAATCAAAGATTTCTGTTGATGCGTGAGAACTATAGCATCAAAGTCTAAGGTTTATATTTTAAAATTTTGAGTTTTTAGTTGTTCTAATTTTTCAATGCAACGGTAAAGGTGTGTGTGCTCACACCAAACTTACGGCAAGAATAAGAGCGGCAGTACTTTGTCTCCCGAAAAATTTCGACGTTCTAGTCAGAATTTGTGCAAAGAAAATAATTAAGGTTAAAATTAAAGTTTGAAATGAGAAGATGAATGAATATTATGTGTCGTGATTTACCTTGACATCTTTTTATTTATATTAATCATTGATGGGTTTGAACAATTCATAATTTTGGAAATAATTATTTGGTCCATGAGGATTTTGAATATTTTGGTTTGAGTTTAGATAAAATTATTAAAATGCTTTAACGTATATTTGATAGTTTTGACTGATTAGTCACGTATCGACAAGGTAATGGATGGCATATTGAAGTTAACAGAAACAAGTTTGAAATACTGAACAATCAGTTCTCGCCGAAGTATTGAAGTCATAATTTTTTAATGGCGTCTGTCTTCCAGGCATTAATCAGCTCAAATGTTACCATTAAAAGACTCCATAATCCAAGATTTTGAGATGTATGCATATATTAGTTAGTTAATAGTAAAATGACTAGGTTATTGACTTCATAGGAATTATGAACGAAATACTCTGACTGCTAGTGTGAATTAGTGTCTACAACGTTATTTATTTAGTTTTCCAGATGATGAGTGGGGCTTGTTAACCGGAGAAGGTGATTACCGAGTCAGGTGGATTGGGCTTTCGTAAGTCCTCATGGGATAACGTTCTGTCTTCCGGAAGAGAGAGGAATGAACAGTCTCCTGGTGGATCATTATTTTGCGGGGCTGGTTTTATTGCCAGAGCAATGCTTGTCCAGCCAGAGCAATTTTGCTCATCTGGACAAAATTATCCCCATCAACCAAGCTTCAAAATATGGGACCACCAACCATCTCTTCTCCTGTTTAAAAAAAAAAAAATCTCTTCTCCTTTGTCTCTCATCGTTGGCTTTCTGTTTATAATGCCTTCTAATATCTCCATTGTTTCGCAAATGATGTCGACAGATGGATGGGCGCTCTGGCAGTCGGTGGATATGGAAACTGTTGTCGTCGGAATATTTTTAGCATAGGTCACGAATATGGGTTTAAAATTGGAAAACAATGGCGGAAAAACACCATGCCTCCTCCTCCGCTAGTAATCATTAACTTCAAAAAAATCACGCTAGACACTAAAAAAAAAGTAATTCTTCTATTAGTAAGAGATCTTTGTTAATTAATCGGAAAAAATATCACTCAAGAAAAATGATTAACAATCCATGGTGATATAATTTTGAAAATTCGAAGCAAAATCATTCATGAAAACAGGCAAATAAAACATAACACTACACAGTATTTTGTCCAATTTTTTGTGATTTCGTTTCTAGTGTTAACAGAGCTGCAAAATTTCTATTTGAGTAGGTTTTGAAAGAGAAACCTACTACACAATAGATCTTTAGATTTTGACTGGCTAAGATAAATGAGGCTGTGGTGGGAACTTTTGGATCTAAAAGTTTAATTAAAGTACTATAGTAGTAGCATAGAAGATGTCTTGAATGAGATTTTGGAAATAAAGAACAAAAGAAATGGAGACAAATCTGTGAGACAGGAGGCAGCACAACAGTGGGTGGGTGTGGTACTGTATAAAAATGTTTTAAAAATAATTTGATGAATTTAAAGGGGTAATATTGTACAATTGAGCAACATTGCTTTGGTAGGATAATAACTGCTCTGGCAATAACACCAGCCATTTTGCGGTTATATTTATACCTTATACCAAGACCAATGTCATTTTGAAAAATTCTATTGAATAGTCAAAGTATCGTGCTTGAATATTTATATATTACAATATTATGTATTTTTAATATTTATATTGTATAAGTTTTAAAATATAATGGTAATGATACACTAACGTAATCATTAGATTCCTCTATATACATTAATGGAAAATTTTACCGGTTGAGAGAATCATTCTCTTGTTCTTTAATGTCTTTATAGTATAATACTATGTATTTTAAAAATTTGTATTGTATAAATTCTTAAAATTAAGGGAATGGTTCCCTTAACGGAACTATAGAATTACCCTTAATTAATGAGGAATTCTACAGTTTCTTTTAGGGAACTATGCCCTTAGATTTAAAAATTTATACCGTACAAGCATTTAAAGTACATGATGTTAAATTACAAACATATAAAGTACAACGGAATGGTTCCCTAAAAGGAACTGTAGAATTTTCCTGTGTCATATGCCAAAACATGATGGGAAATTCTATAATTCTTTTTAGGGAACTATTTTCTTAATTTTAAAAACTAGCACCGTACAAGTATTTAAAATAAATAGTATTGTATTGTATAAGTATTTAAAGTACAAAAGAATGATTTCTTAGAAGAAACAATAAAATTTTGCAAACATGATTTGTACATTTTACCAATGGATTTTCCAGGTGTTTATATGCTACAAATGAAATATGAGATCCCTTGTTGAAGAAAAAGAAAATGAGAAAGAGAAGATGAGATCAGCTTTGTCACGATTCCTGCTTCTCACCCTAAATTAAGACCGAGGACTCTAACGTCTCAACCTATTGCGATATCCATGTGATATTTATTGCAGAGAGGTGTTCCCAAGGCTCCAATTTGGCACTCCTCAACAGAAATTTGTCATACTGTAACTTTTTACAGTATACCAGTAAAATTTTAATTTTTGATCCAACTTTTATAATAGATATTATTATTAAAGTTATTATCAATAAATTATTATAAATATATTCGAACTTTTCAAAAGAAAGTTAAATATATGTAAAAATCAAATCATGAAAAGTTGTATTGTCGATTATAGGTGACAACGAAAGTGAGAGGAGTGCCAAGTAATCTAACAACAATCCAATGGATCAAAGAATCACAGCCACGGGATTCTCCAACTTCCCCTCCACCTTCTCAATCACGATAGATATGTGAAGATTTTATTTCGGAGCGCTATAATAATCAGGCACGTTGAATAACCAGTATAATAATTAGACACATCAAATAATTGTTCTTAAGTTTATGAGAGTCTTGGGCCTAATAAACTCTTTTCTATCTCTAACCTTCTTCTTTTTTCCTTTTCTTTAAAAACTTTTTCAACATTATTCATCATAGCACGTGGAAATTTTATTGATTTTTAATACAAATTATCACCAACAACACTTTTTCTTTATTAAATTTTGTCACCCCTAAATAAGTGAGAGTTTTAGTCTTTCTCTTGAATAAGTAGGAGTCTTTTTCTATCCTCTTGAATAAATGAGATTTTTTTTTTAATTTTTTTGTAGTTGATAAAGATAAATAATTCAGTCAACATAATCAGATTTGTTTTTGTACTTTAGATCACAACTTTAGTGACATGTTTGATATTGGTCAAATCCGATACGAGACTTATTCAATCATTTGAAATTGAATTTAAATTTAGATATGTGTAGATTTACTTGATTCTAGATTTGTTATGATATTTTTTTTTTTTACATCGGTTTGTAATAGGTAAATTTGGCATACTAAATTTTCACATGCACCCGATTCATGACATAATGTCATGACCTCTTAATCCATGTTTAAACACATCACCAATTATCTCAAATTTACTATGTTATAGATCTGATTTATATAAAGATTTTCTTAGTTGCGGCAGTGTAGAGTAAAATTTTGGGTTAATACTACTTTGCCTCGTGGGTAATTATACTTTACCGCATAAACTATAGAAATATACATTTGCCCCCTATTCACATTATATATTCTTTAAAAATTGTAAGATATCAATAAAATATAGTTAAATGACTAAAATACCTTTATTTTTATGTATTTAATTAATTTTTAATAGTTATAGAAGAATTAAGTAAAAAATAAAATATAATGACACATTGATATCTTTGACTTTAGGGTGTAAAAATGTGAGAAATTATTGAATTATATTATATCCAATATCGCAATTTGCACAAATTATAAGCTAAATACTAAAAGTGTAAAATATTAAGAGATATCAAAATAATCACAAAGTTTTATAAAAAAATATATTTTTATATAATACCTTTAAAGAAAAAAATTTAATAGAAAATAAACTCATTCGGGAATTATGCTAGTGTATAATTAAACATTCAAATTCGAAAAAATATAAGATGAATTTCAAAAAATTTAAAAATTTGACTAAAAAATATATTGATATAGATTATATTTAAATATTATATAGGTTATATTTATTTATTTTTAAATAATTATCATATCATTCAAAATTTAAATATATAAAAAATCAAAATATAATAGTAAGAGTATTTTACTCACTTAACCAAATTATCTTAATATTTTAATATCAGTTATAGATACATAATGTCAATGAGGTAAATTGAATATTTTTATAATTTAAAATTATAAAATATAATTACATACATAATTAATAAAGTGTTATTAACCCAAAAAAATTCTAGCGCACCCACTGTCTAAGTGCCTTCACGTACTAGAACAACATCTAACCATAGATTTTGGTGCCAATTGGGAAGTTGGAAATTAGTCGGCTGAGATCAGATCATCAAGTAAAATCCAGTACACTAGTATTGTCGACCAAGCCAACCGACAGAATCTGACCAACCAACGTCCACCACGTGTCAATCCTTAAATCGAACGGCTAAAAAAAATGATCAAACGGAAAATACTGAATACTAATTAATCATATCCTCTATATTGATTAACAGGAAAAATCGCGTATAAATAGTAGTGTCCTGTGTCCCCTACGACTCCTCGAAAGATACTATACTTTAGTAGTAACTCTCTTTTTGCAGTAGAGAGAGAGAGTGCGAGTGCGAGAGTGCGAGTTTTGTTGGCGTTGGGAAAATGGAGTTGTTTTATTACACGGTGTTTGGGGCGTTGGGGGCGATAGTGGCAGCTTTGGAGCTGAGTAAGACCAACAAAGATCGTATCACAACTTCTCAGGCATTCAGTTCCTTCAAGAACAATTACCTCCATCTTCTTGTTTACTCTCTCATGATGGGTATTTTTTTCATATTTAATTACTTCTTCTATTATTATGGTTCAGATCTAATACTTTTCGGATCAATTGCTTATTTTGTCTCTTTTTGAGTCCGATCTGATCTATTAATCTGTTATGATTAATGCCATTTGGGAGGTAATGTATAATTATCGGATCTGGGTTTTTTATTTTGATCAATCATGTTGCTCATTTGTACTTTGTTTTATTGGATCTGGATCTGTACTAGCATTTGATTGATGAGAGCAATGTAGGGGTTGAGTCACATTACGTTAATGTGGTTTACTAGATTGATCAAGTTTACGGGCAATTTGTTAACTTTTAAATCGAGTTACAATGCTGTTTGATTATTTTCTGTATAGATTGGTCGGTGTCTGTTTCTTTAGCCAATTTGTTACTGTTTATCCACTTATTCGTGGGATTTCTTTTGATCAAGAAATTGGGACACGAAAATTCAACAATATATTTATACGATAAGTGGGCCTAAATGCTTTGCATTCTCAACAGGATAAAGTTTTTACGCATTTCTTGTTTTTTTTTTTTTTTTTAATATTCTTCATAAACTGAGTTATGCATTTCTACATCTTAGTTGTTGTAGCGGCCACCTACTTGTATTCTTTTCTTCAATACTTCTGAGAATTGTTTGGATAATTATTAGAGTAATAGCCATAGATTGTTGTGCCTATGTTCTGATGATTAGCCTTTTTTTTGTGCCGAATAGCCGGTGACTGGTTGCAGGGTCCATATGTCTACTACCTTTACAGTACCTATGGCTATGGAAAGGGCGAAATTGGGCAGCTCTTTATTGCTGGCTTTGGATCTTCCATGTTGTTTGGCACAATAGTTGGATCTCTAGCCGACAAACAGTGAGATGTCCCACTGAAATTATGCTGCCATAGTTTTTTCTTTATCTCCCAATTCAATTCATTCGAGCTTTTTCGTAACATTGCAGGGGAAGAAAGAGAGCTTGCGTGACTTACTGCATTACGTACATACTCTAGCTGCATCACCAAGCATTCCCCTCAATACAAAGTTTTGATGTTGGGACGTATATTTGGTGGTATTGCCACCTCCCTACTTTTCTCAGCATTTGAGTCATGGCTTGTTGCAGAACACTTCAAGGTGAGTTGCTGCCCAATTCTCACACACTTTAGATGTTAGAAGCAGCTTACAATGCTAGCTTTTTCAAATGTCTTGTGTCACATTACAGCATTGGCATCTTCTCAAAAATTGTGAAAGCCTGTTTTTGCTGCTTTGATTTGGGAATAGAATCAAAGTTAATTTAATAGCTTAAGTACCATGAAAGCTTTCTTCTAAGCTTTGACCATGATATTTTGATGACTCAACTTTGCAGAGGGGCTTTGATCAGCAATGGCTTTCTTTAACTTTTTCGAAGGCAATATTTCTTGGCAATGGTCTTGTGGCTATTCTCTCTGGATTGTTTGGGAATCTGTTGGTTGATTCCCTAAGTCTTGGCCCTGTATCTCCCTTTCTGATGCTGCCGCCTGCTTTCTTGCAATTGGAATGGCTATTATATTGTCAACATGGACTGAGAATTATGGTGATCCTTCAGAAAATAAGGACTTGCTCACTCAGTTCAAGACTGCAGCTGTAGCAATTGCTTCAGGTAGATTCCATGACCTGTTATGCACCGGAAATAAATCTTAATGACCGGAAGAATAAATAGTTGTTAAATCATTGATACTTGCTTCATTTACTCATGATACATGTCAGTGGATCCTCAACTTTGGTCCCATTCTTATTTGCTTAAAATGATCTGATTCCACATTTTGTTTTATGATTTTGCTCACTTTCTTTAGTTTACTGATTGATACCTAAAAGTTTTAGTGGTAGATTTTCTTAGATCCAAACAGAAGAGCTGAGAAATGCTACTGTTCTTAAGCAATATTGGATGCTTGTTGTTGGGAGTTGGGACAGAGGTTCACCATCACTTTTATCCTTAGCCTAGTAATATTTTCAACAATGAAAACATTTACTCAAATTACTTTACCTATGGAAAAGCTGTAACTTGAAATTGGTAATGATGAGAATGGAGAACAGGTTGAATTTTACCTGCTTTTTAAACCATATTTTTGGATGTAATGATCTTATGATAATGAGTCTGCCTGTCAAATCTTAATACAGGATGCAAATCTTGATTGTAATGAGTGACTTCTCATTCTTTTTAAATCTGTTTTACAATTCTTATGTAGACATATTCTTCATTCATGATTTCTCAATTTTCCCAATTTCTTTTATTTTTCCCTCATTAGTAATATTCCTTTTTTGTTCTTGGTGTTCTTGGTGTTCAGATGAGAGGATAGCATTGTTGGGTGCAATTCAGTCCCTGTTTGAAGGTTCAATGTATACTTTTGTGTTTCTCTGGACCCCTGCTCTGAGTCCAAATGACGAAGAAATTCCTCACGGTTTTATTTTTGCAACCTTCATGTTGTCTTCAATGTTGGGAAGCTCATTTGCATCTCGACCATATTATGGCACGTAACTCACCTAAAGTTGAGAGCTATATGCAGATTGTATTTGTGATATCTTCTGCCTCTCTTCTGCTACCTATAATAGCAAATGTATGTTCCACCTCCTTTTCTTGACTTCTTTCCCTTAATCAGGGTGATTGTCTCTAATTTCCTCATGTTTTACAGTTCTTGGTAGCTCCCTCGAAGGTAAAAGGTGGTGGTATCTCATTAGCTGGTTGTCTCCAAGTTCTTGGTTTCTGTACCTTTGAGTCTTGTGTTGGAATTTTCTGGCCATCAATTATGAAGATGCGATCTCAATACATTCCCGAGGAGGCACGAAGCACTATAATGAACTTCTTCCGCATCCCCCTGAACATTTTTGTGTGCATTGTACTCTACAACGTACGTTACTGATACGTGACTGCTTTTTTTTTTTTTTTTTTTTGTTTGGTCGAGTAAATCTGGATCTAGTGATATGTTGCTTTTCCCATGTGTCATTAACCAAAATATTTGTTGAGCTTTGACCTGACCTTAAATCTAACACATCTGGTCACCTAGTCAATCAGTTCACCTTTTTTGCCAAAGCATAGTAGTTTCAATCACACACACATGATAATGCAAGACCTTTGTTTGTGACGCCACAAATTTCCTGTCTCTACATTTTCTCTGTGCATGCAGGAAACTTATTCTCCTTAATTCTATCTATTGAGCAGCCATTGCACCAGTCATGCACCTAGTATTGTTTCCTCTATGCTAAGAGAGTTTTTGGTTGTCTGAAGGTTGATGCATTCCCAATCACAGTCATGTTTGGTATGTGCTCGATCTTCCTGTTTGTGGCATCCATCTTACAGAGACGGCTCGCAGCAATCACAGACAAGCCGAGTAAGTATTTAGGTTTCTAATCGTTCGAATGTGTTTTTGAGCTATGATGCAGACTACTCTTTGTTACAAGTTTATGTAAAAAATTGTTGTGACAAAGTTGACACGTCCTTCTGTGACGTGTCCCAATTCGGTCAATTGTCCTCCCATCTTTCATGTTTGCTGGTTGGAACATTTTTGCAGAGGCAGAAGTTTGGACAGCAATGAAAGAAAGAGATGGTGAGGCGGAACCATTAAATGTGCCTTGATTCTGACATAGGCGGAACCATGGATTGATATACTTGGGCAAACATCTAATTCATTAGTCCTATCAGAGATCAAAGAAAAGCAGAAGCGGGTAGCAAGAATATTGATGCCGCTATAGCTATTTTTGGCTACAGTTAAGAGGAAGTTTTTACATCCAGGGTCTCCTGAACTCTAGCTTTGGTGCATTTGGGTCTTTATATTTGTAATTTTGATGTCTTTTGTCGATAACCAAAAGTGAAAACAGATGTCCTTTTCATAATTTAGGTCTCAGTTAAAGATTTTATTGAGGATGTAGTTTTGTATTTTGGTATTTCTATTGTTCTTTACCATTATTTCTGTTGATTTGTAAGGACGACATACCATTCTTTACAACTTCGGATTGCACTTTAGATTAATCAATACGCTAAACAAAAGACGTGAAAACATTTTTGTCGACACATTCGAGAATCCCATCTTCCGATCAGATATAAAATTGCTTATAACAACTTTCCTGTTTATTCAACTTACACTAGAAAAAAAAAAAAAAAAAAAAAATTCCTGTTTTTATCTCTCCACAACTATTTTACTGGCTACGTGCTCGTAGATTTTGAAGGAAATAAGAAATTTAGTTCTAGAGTATTTGTCTGTTTTCATTGACAACAAAATACTTATTGCTGTTGATTAACGTTTTGGACCCCAATTTTTGTTTATGCTTAACATTAGACCCCTTAAGGTCCATGAGAGTTACACGCACCCCTTTAATCTTTTTTTTTTTTTTTTTGGGGGGTTGGTGATCTAGATGTGTATAAGAGGTCATGGAATCTACCTGAATCAAAACGTGCAGCAAAACTGGTGCTTTGGAGGAAGTTCTTGTAAACGGGTTGGATGTAAATTGGATGTTACAGAGTTAGATTAAAATTCGTTTAATATTATCGAATCCGAATGAAATTTAAATATCTTTAGAGTCTATAAAAGAAGATCCGTGTCAGTTCTGAATTCGAATCTTAATATTATTTTATAAGATTGAAAATTTATATATACACAGTGCAAATATATATATATATATTTTGTAATTGTGGAAAAAGATTAAATTTGTATTTAATACTTATGCATGTATTTTAAATTAGAGTATAAATTATATTAGAAATTTATACATACTAGAAATTACGCACGTGCTCCGCACATGATTAATAAGAGTACATTAAAAATTATTTGAATTACATATTTTTTTATTTCTCTCTTTTAATGTTTAATAAACTTTGTACTCATGAAAAATTATAAACATATAAAAATCTATACAAACTTGATCTTTGAAAACTTGATGCGTTGATATTAAAAATCAAATTATGACAAAATAAATAAGATTGAGGTAATAATAACTTTCAAATTTATTATTATTGCATTTGAGTAATATTTGTCTATTTTTCCAAAATATACGTATCCAAAGTAGGGCTAAATTTGTAAAATTATATTAGAAATCAAAGAATAATTCCTAAAACAAAATTTTTTGATGTTGATAATGAGGTTAACCAACTTGGTCTGAAATATAGGGAAATATAAATTTAGTTTTAAGAATTGGTATTGAATTTGTAAATTAAAACAAAATAATTATAATGTTACAATAAAAGGAACATTATATACATGTTTGTTCTTCCTCTTTTACCATTGAGACTTGTGATATATTGTAAATCGTAGAATTGCATAAACAATGTATTAGTTTCAATTTCATGGTAAGTTACTTATAAAGCAGATGTAAAAGTAATTTTTTAGTGAAAGCAGTGATGAAGAGTTCTCTATAATTTTGTGGTGGTTGGATATTATACTCATTCTCAAGTATTATAGTTGTTATGATGTATAGTGGTGGTTTATATTAGTATACATTGTCATTACGTAATGTAAGAATTTACTTATATTCAATTTCAATATTGCAATATGACGAAGGAGCTGCATAGTATTTATTAATCTAGAGAATGATGGAAGGTCATTTTTGCATTAAAAGAAATAGTTCTTTGACTGTTTGTTTTCTTAGTATTCATTAATTAGAGAATTATTTAATTAGTATTCATTTTCTATTTAATTGTTAACTTTTCAAAGTTTCCTAATTAACTTTTTTTTTTTTTAGAGAAACTTGAAAAAACTAAATTAAAAGATATTTTATGATTTTAAAATGTCAAAAATAATAAGCTCATTCTCTAGACGTATTCAAGAATTAGTTCAATAATAACAAATGATTTTATTAAAATTAATTTTTCACTTAATTATTAATTTTTCAAAATTTCCTAATTACCCTTCATTTTGTAATATTTAGAATGCTGAACTAATGTGCATTTTAAGAATTAAGGGGCATTGTTACTTTAAAAGAAATAGTTTTTTGAAAATGAATTTTCTTTTTTAAGTGACTGTTCATTTTTTTATTATTCATTAAATAGGAAATTATTTAATTAGTATTCATCTCGTGTAGTTAATTGTATTCAATGTATAGTTAATTGTTATTTTGTTTTAGAAATTAAAATTAATTTTTACTTTAAAAAGAAATAAATAGTTTTTTGACGGTTTATTTTCTTTTTTTTTCAGGCGACTATTCATTTTCTTCTCTTGTTCATTAATTAGAAAATTATTTAATTAGTATTCATTTTGCAATTAATTGTATTCATTTTAAGGTTAGTTGTTATTTTGTTTTAGGAATTAAGAGCCATTTTTACTTTAAAAGAAATGATTTTTTGACAGTTCGTTTTCTCTTTTTTTTAGGTGATTATCCATTTTCTCTTAATTCATTAATTAGAGAATTATTTAATTAGTCTTCATTTTGAAGTTTATTTTTATCTTGTTTTAGGAATTAAGAGGCGCTTTTAGATGTGTATAAAGAGTTTTTGATGACCCATTTTTTTTTATAAAAGATTTTTTAGTTGTTATTTCAATGGCTCTTTTTTTTAGACAACTGTTCATTCAACTTAGCATTAAATAATTATAGCGGAAGAATTATTTAATTGTGGCGCTCATTTTATACACATCTAGAATTCATTATGTGGCTACTGTGAATACTCTTCTACAAATCTAGATAAGTATAAGAATTTTATGATGCTTGAAGTACTAAATCAAAATACAAGTTAGGAATGAAATATGTCAAAGACAATAAGTTAGTTGGTACTATTAAGAGCCATTTTTATTTTAAAAGAAATGGTTTTTTGACAATTCGTTTCCTTTTTTTAAGATGAGTATTCATTTTTTTAGTGTTCATTAATTAGAGAATTATTTAATTAGCCTTCATTTTGCAGTTAATTGTTATTTTATTTTAGGAATTAAGAGGCACTTTTACTTTAAAAGAAATAGTTTTTTGACGGCTCATTTTAAAAAAGTGACTATTCATTTTCTTAGTTAGTTTTTTGATGGCTCATTTCTTCTAAGGGGACTGTGAATTTTCTTAGTGTTCATTAATTAGAGAATTACTTAATTTTTCTTCATTTTGTAGTTAATTGTTACTTTTTCAAAATTTCTCTAAATATCCGCTTGAAGTACTAAATCAAAAGGTATTTTAACAGCCGTTTTTACTTTAAAAAAATGATTTTTTGATGGTTTGTTTTCTTTTTTTAGGTGACTATTCATTTTCTTACTATTCATTAATTAGAGAATTATTCAATTTGTCTTCATTTTGCAGTTACCTATATTTATTTTAGTTAATTTTTATTTTGTTTTAGGAATTAAGAAGCACTTTTACTTTAAAAGAAATAGTTTTTTGATGGCTCATTTTTCTCTGATGAATTGTTCATTTTCTTAGTTAATTTTTCACGGCTCATTTTCCTTTTTTTTTTTAGGTAAGTGTTTTTTTTTTAGTGTTTATTAATTAGAGAATTATTTAATTAGTCTTCATTTTATAGTTAATTGAATTTATTTTGCAGTTAATTATCATTTTTTAAAAATTTCCTATAAATCCCTTATTTTATGATCTTTGAAGTACTAAATTGAAAGGCATTTTTAGAATGTCAAAAATATCAAAAACAATAACTTAGTTGGTACTTTTATATTCTTTTTTAGGTGATTGTTCATTTTCTTAGTATTCCATTAATTAGAGAATTATTTAATTAGTCTTCATTTTGTAGTTAATTGAATTCATTTTGAAGTTAATTATTATTTTTTCAAAATTTCCTAAATACCCCTCATTTTATAATGTTTGACGTACTAAATTGAAAGGCATTTTATGAATGAAAAATATCAAAAGCAATAAGCTAGTTGGTACTTTTATAATACATATGTATGTGTGTGTGTATATATATATATATATTGAAATTGATAAATACTTTTAAAATAATTGTCACATATATAGAAATTTTGATACTTAGTGGACACAATTTTCTTTTCGATATTCTCATTTTTTTTTTTTGATAGTGTTTGTTGGAGTATTGCTAAAATTTTATTAGAATATTGGTTTTTTGTTTACGATGATTTTTGATAGGGTTAGACATTTAGTCTTATTGACTTTTCCAATTTGAATTTAATTAATTTGAATTTAATTTTATTTCTTTAATTTTTCTTTAATGCCTTTTCTTTAAATGATTGTAAAGTATCTAAATTAGTGGTATTTTTTGAAACAAAAAAATGTCAAAAATATTAAACTCTTCATACTTTTATTTATAGTATAGATATAGATAGAGAGAATAACTAATATACATAATTTTATTATGTATAAATTTTTTAATTAAATTCGAGTCCTAAATGAATTGAATAATTAGATCATATCTGATCCGTTTATCATAACATTTAAATAAATCTAAATCAAATCCGAATAATTAGATTTATACATTAATCCAAATTCAAATAAATAGATCCAAAATAAGTTAGATTCGAGTTTAGACACGTCAGCTTACATGCCTACACTCAACGTAAGGCCAAGGTCTGAGTGTTGGTGTTTGAGAATAGGTTGTTTGTTTGCGTACTTAGATATGAGTAGAGTTTGCTACTTTGGATACAAAATATTTACGAAAAAAAACACTTGAAGTTACAAAATGTATCAAACTATTAAGCACAACTATGTTCAATGAACATTTGTTTGTTTTTGTTAACAGGGATTTGTATAGTTTAGGTATCATTTTCGACTGACTATCTGGCCAAATCTTTTTATCAAAGTCGACCATGCTATCAAAAAACAACATTCTTGAAATTTCAGACAATTTTTCTATCTTAAAATACTAATGTTGTTTATTAAGCCAAGTCAAAAGCGAACTACCACTCAAACTTCATACGGAAGAAATTAATCGTGACAGTATTCTCTACTTAATCTACGATGGGCTGCAATATTAGAGATATATTTTACTATTTGCGGAAATGATGTTTGTTTGGAGTCCATATAAGACATTTGCTTAGTTGAAAAGGATGGTTTTATCTCCATTCTGGTTGGGATCTATTGTAGTTTGTTTGGGGATTCGACTTGAATAATGACCACAAAAAAAAAAAAAAAAATCAAGAAGAACCATACACGTGAAAAATATTAAAATATATTTTTTTAATTTAAGATGTGATTCATATTTAATTACATCATTTATGTGAATAACGTGACCCACATTATCCACTTAAAAATATTCCCGGGCACATCAAAAACTAATAGTAGTAGTTAACATGTTGCACAACAGACTCAGATTTTGCATAATCAATCTTTTCTTCCCCACACATGCTGGGCACCATAATAATCTGACTTCTTTTTCGGGGAAAAAAATACTCAACTGATAAAGATTGAGAGGAGATTTGCATTTCATTCATTATCGCCAGCCATTAATAGGACCCAGTTTGTTTTAAGGCATGGGAGGAAAATGATGCATTTGAATTTCCCATAATGGGGAAAAAACAAGCAGAAAGAAAAGAAAGAAGAGAAAAAAAGATTCAGTAAACTTTCAAACAAGGTGCCTAGTTAGCTAGCTAGGTTACACTTGGTCTTTATCCTCAACTCTTAGGAGAGGTCCGAGAGGACGAAAGATTAGGATTCTCTACTATTAACAGTAAGACTAGTTTACACAGATAAAAAAATTAAGGTAGACTTGCTAAAATTCAAGCACATGATGACCACTGAATTAATTTGTTTAAGACCACAAGTTGTTCATCATTGATACAAACTTTTAAGGTCCACTGCTTTGGTTTAGATTTTCTTTAGTCCAAAAAGGAAGGGCCCCTCCACTTCCATTCAAATCAATATATATGACCATAAATTAAATTTTTTTATTATTTATTTTATAATGTGAAAGTAAATAATACGTAATATATCGTTAAATAGTTTAGAAGTAATAAAATTTGTAATTTTATACACATCTAATAATATTTATAAGAGAGTGACTAGTACAAATTTACTCAATTAATTGATTTTGCGACGTGAAGGTTTAATTATCTATTCACTACTTGCTTATCTCTTTAGTAATTTACTCCTCATCTTCTCATGTTGAACTGATTCTCTTTGCTTTTTGTACCCTTAATTAGGAGTGGAAAATTGGCTTTCTGCTCAGAGCTTTAAAGCAAATGTCTGTCTTTAGCTGAATAACATATTGTAATCCACAAAAAGAGTTGAAACCATTTAGTGCTCAACATACGCATTAGTTAGGTCATGTTTCTAGTCAACAGTCATTGGCCATTTGGCTTTTTTTTTGTTCTTAAATTTGACCAAGAAATGGCAACAAATCCGTATAAAATAATCACGTGGGATTTTTTGAAAAATCCTCCACTATGCTCGTTTTTATAAACAATACAATACAATATATAGATAATGGAAAAGACTATTAGTGGATTCTTAGTTTTGATATGATGGACAATTAAATAGGGGAATTCCTTTCTTATTCTTATCTCTAGTCCTTGGTTGTCGGGGTCATTTCACTGCCCACGAACCCAATTATTTCTTCCGTATTAAAATAAATTATTTTAATAATTTATCTTATATTATATTATTTATTATTTTAAAAAATTAAAAAAATATTTAAAAATATTTTTTTTACCTTTCACTTTTAATACTATATTGATAGAAAGAGATTTATATAATTGTTATAATATTAATATAAAAGAGAAATTAAGTCAATTTAAATTATTTTTTTATAAAATTAATATAATTTAATAATTTTTTTAAATTTGTGTGCACTAACAAAAAGGTTGATTATTGAATGCACTTTACTATGGTATCTTTTATATAAAGAGACGATAAGCTAGCATACTTCTGATCATCAAGGAAACTGCTTCGAACAAACAAGAGGGAGAAGTAGACATGGCGTGATATTGGTTGCGGCTCACCACATTCTGTCTCGCTGAAGTACCCAATGAACAGTTTGAAGATGATGAGCCGAACCACTATCACTCTTGTATACTTCCCTGTTCCCATTCAGGCGAAGATGTGGGACTGGGAGGATCTGTACCCACGATCGACTTAATTTGTTTCTCTTCATCTTTCTTTAATCTTTAATTAAATCCTAATATCGTGTAGTGAGTAACTCTGTAGCTTAATTGCAGGTTTCTGCTATTGCAGTGAACAAGAATATGTTTCAAACCATTTACAAGATAGGTTTTCACTGCCTGAGGAGAGAATGTTAAGTCAACGATGCCACGCAAAGTGCTCGATCCAGGTTATCTTGTATGATACACAATTAATTGATTCATCATATTTTACATAATAACCGATCCGTCATTTTTACAGTAATTAGTTGTGAATGCAGAATGAAGATAAGCCAGAGCTTAGATCATTTTGGGCTCGGTTAATTATCACAACTTACAACAACTGCTAATTCATTTCCGTCATGGGTTATGAAATACTAGTATATTTGTATCACGTACGCACAGATTTCCTTCATAATTTTCTTGCTGAGCAAATACATGTACGTACTTATCCCCATGTTTCACCCTGACATGGATGTCACAGATTTTTTTTTTTTTTCAATTCTTGCAGTAGACTTTGATGAACACAAAACCCTTGCTTTAAAAAAAATCATAAATTCTGCATAATATTAAGTAGTAGAATTTGATTACAAGCTAATACAGGACGTGTGATGCATAATGGGGGGGGAAAGTAGTTTTCTGTCCTTATTTGAGTTGGCCTACGTTACAGATAAATTGCAAAAATTACGTAAAATACATTATACTACAATGCAGTACGTACATGCATATTGTGAAATAAGTAGTAATTTAAGGATATTACTTTTAGACGAGCTGATAAAATATTCATTGCAATTTTCCAGCAACTTAAATTATCATTCAACCGGCCGAAAGCAAAACATGTCATTTTCCACAATGCAAAATACACGAACTGGTGTGTTCGAGTTCAAATCATCAGAGAAGACTCCATCAGTTTCTAATGAGGGCCATGATCGACTTGCTTTTATTTCTTTATTTTCTCGCCAGGGGTGGCTGGGGATTGGCTGTTGAAAGTTGAAACTGTCAAATTTGGACCCTTTTTAAATTATCTATTTAGTTATTATGTTTATTGACTATTTTGGTTGTACAAGATTTTAAAGTATCTGAATTCCAAGAATCTGATTATAAAGATTTTTGCTTGAGGATAGAAACCAAATTTACTCTATATAGTATATGTGATCACTGATCACTTATCATACCTTAATTCTAACTTAAAGTTCAATACAAAACCACCACCAATTAAAAGTTGTAAAAAACAAATTTTTAAAATTGAAGAAATTACTATTCCACAGTACTGGTGATCTGTATTTTGTTATATTCATAGGTAGAGTTCTCAATCTATATACATCATCAACATGACAGAATCACTAGCTAACTCAAGAATATTATGTACAAGTTGGTGGTTTGTACTTTTACTTTAAACACATTATTCTCCAAGATACTCAAGTTGTCCTTATTCCAACAAAATTGACTTGGTGAGTCATTCTCGTGTCTGTAATCTCTCTCATGTAATGGCAATTCCCAAAAGGCAAAAGGATTTTGTATCTCTTAAGTAAAGATGTGAAAAATAGATTTGGAGGATACAAAGAATGGATAACTTAGTGACGACTGGAGAAACCAATATCATAATAGGGGTCCCATTTTTCTCATTTTATACTAGAGGATAGTTAATAGAAGAAGATCAAAGAAAATTTGTGTTCTTGAAAATATAATTAGGGAAATTAGCATCTAAAGGATGAAGACAATTGGTCTAATCTCTAAAGATTCTTTGAAGTAGTTATATAGTAATATGCCATTACTGGATATTACACGTGAAATGATATTGGAGATAAATTAAATCTGTGTATATATTATTATATTACAGTAGTAATATAGTACAAGAAGAGTCCATATATAATATGTTATATTTGGAGTATATATAAGTCATATATACTAGTATTTCATAACCCATGATGGAAATGAATGGCTGTGTATCATACAAGGTATAAGACAAAAATTAATGAAAAGTGAAGACAAATTTGCCAAATTCCTAGGTGAAGAATTTGAAATGTAGCTAGACAATTGCTGCTTTATTATGATCCAAGTACAAAAGCTGTTTAAAGGGACTAACAACTAAGTAGTACTGGTAAAAAACAGAGGGAGAGAGATTAATTACATATAATTAAACTTAAACTATGACAATCTAGGTGAAAACAGGGCAGCCATGAACTGAAATTCCTTTGGCAGTTGGACAAGAAGCCAATGGACATCCATCCACATTTGATCCCCACCAGTTAAGTTGAACAGTTCTGAAATACTGCAAAGCAAAGAATGTTAAGATGGTCATAAAAGCAGTTCCTGCATCAAGTCCACCAGATAGGATATAATTGTAGCGCTCCCACTTTTCAGGCCAATATCTGAAGACAACGAAGCCTGATAAAAACCCGAGGAGGATCCAAGAAGTGAAGTTGACAGCAGAAGCCGGAGGCATCATGGAGGTGGCGCCTAGCAAGACTGGCATATTGATCAGCCTAATCCATTTCTGCTTTGGAAACGCCTTTGATGCTAACCAAACCAGGACAGGTGCAATTGCTCCCCCGAGAAAGAACCAATTGATATTAGAATACAAACCAAGATTTCCGAACATTCTCTGTGGCCCAACCAGCCCCCAGATAACTGAGGCTGCGTAGAATACACTGTCCCCATGGGACATTTCCAGGGGCTGTCGTCTGGAAGCAGAGATGTATCGCAGAGGTTGGGGATGGTATCCATCAGCCACCATGCAGTTATTGTGTATACCACACCCGATACTAGTGTCCCTAACAACTGAATTATTCGAAAAATTTTATAAGCTGTATGTATTATAGTACTCAATTCAATTATCATTAATTAATAGATCAATTAAGGTGGCCAGCTGACCAAGATTATTAACTAAAAAAGAAAAGAAAACACATCGACATAATTTACACGAACCTGTGCCATAAACATTGATCTGGGTGGGATTTTCATGTAGTGACCGAGCTTGAAATCTTGCAAGAAAGTCACAGCCTGAGTCATACTTATGTATCCATAGACCTTAAAGCACATATTAGCGACAGGGCGCCCCGGATATGCATATCCGATGATATATTCTGTGATGATGTTTAGACCGGGTTGCTAATGAAATCCATCAAAGAAAAAATTAGTATCTATAAATATTCTGGATGCGGAGTATTTATTTAGTGGATCCGGAGTATTATTATAGAGACAAGTCCAAAAAGATTCACCACCACGCCGTTCTATACCCTCAACTGAATTCAATTTCTTACTATAATTCAATTTTACCTGGTTTGTAGTGGCCGTAATGACACCAATAGGAAGGGTGTAAACGAAGGCAATGGCACAGGCTAACAGGACACCCCACCAAGGCAACTGCAGTGCCTCTTTATAATGTAAACAAGCGAACATGATGGCACCGATGTTCACAATCAGGATAATATGAAACCACCACATGGGGACCTCTTTGTATGCTTTCATTAGCCTAGTGTGTATATCCATCTTTCTATTAGCTTTGAATGCATCTCTAGTTTGCCTCCACACTTTCCTGCATCAAATTCAGCACGCGGAGATGAAACCAATATAATTAATTTAATTAGTTTACTACCTACCTCGAGTTAGTTTAATTTTACATATACAATCGATCTACTAGCACACATGATACAACTAGACTTTATATTACTTGGTACAAAAGAGACAAATCCATTCAGTTATAGTCACACAAACAATAATACTAGTAATTATTTAAAGCCCTTGTATTGTATGTGGCAAGAGAAGAAGTCAGAACTGCGGATTGCGCATACAACTGTTAGATCATTCACAAATCAGGGTCTTACTTTTGGAAGGACCCGTACTTTGTGGATGATGTAATAGTTGTGCTAATCACTCTGCAGTAGTATTGTAGTAAGGAAGGAAGTACGTACTTTCCATTGAATATCAAGACATGAATGAGAGTGGCCGGTAGTGTTGCAAATCCCACACCATAAGTCATAGCAAAGAATGTGCTCATATATACGGGACCATTTTTCTCATATGCTGCTTTATCCAGGTTGAAGTTGGGATCAATGACGACAGAGGTGTCGTATTTTGAGCCATCAAGATGATAAAGTTTAGAGGAATATATAGGGAAGTTCTTGGCATTGTAGACATTGAACCAGTAACAGAGTGGTGTCATCACATACATTATTAGGACAAAGCCAACAGCAACGTTGAGAGTTGCAAACCATGGACTAGCTAGAGGACTTCCCAAGTATGCAGAAATTGTAGACCAGTCGATTCCGAAGCTACCTATTCCGATCCCTCCTAGCCCGGAACCCAGTTGATTCAGTAAGACTGAGTTGGGGTTAATCCAGCAAACCCAAGATAATGCGGTTACCATTTGAATCAAAAACCCAGGAAATATGTAGTAGGCGAAGCCGCCTGTTAAGGCTATTAGGAAGAATTGAGTCCGAGTTACACCACCTTTGGCCCTTTTTTCCTTCACATGAAGAGCCCTGCAAAATTTCTAGTACTATTTATGCATGCAAGTGATTAACATATCATGCCAAATACAAGTGATATAAATTAGAATCACCTAAATAACGAGACTTGAATCAAATTACTAGGCCACCACATCTCCGCAGCCTCAACGAGTTGTTTCCTGAAAATCCCTGCCCATCCAAACCCTAACACCTGCTTTCGATACAGTTACATCATCACCACATTTTTTCATAGTTATCTTTTACTAGTGTTGTTTGTTTATACCATTTGATTCGAGAGAAGATACTTATATACTACTCTATCTTCCCATGCATCATATATCTTCACACTCACTAGTTTGATTTGTTCTAAAAATAATAATATAAAAAAAATTATTATTTTTTAAATAATATTTTATAATTATTTTAAACCAATCACTTTTTTTCTCCATATATCCCATCAAAAAAAAAAATTTTACTATAATTATTCAAATAATATTATAAAAATAATAATTATCTAAACAGAACGATTAATATTAGAGAAGAGTCAATGGTCATTAATCCATGAGAAATAGTAGTGTAGTATAAATTTCACGGGCTCACCTGTGTAGTGATCATGAGAATAAAAGAGGGAATGAAATCAAGTTCTCTCTTGTAATAAAGCTTGACAGAACTGAGAATATGGGTTGCATAAACAGCTCCGGCACCGGCATTGGCCAATATTGTAATCACTAGACACATGCTCTTTCACATTAAAAGGCCCTGGATTCAACGTAAATGCCCATTTTGAACCCTCAAAGAATACCCGTTTCGTGATGGTCTTAGCCATCAAGTGGCCTAACGGCACCACCGCAATCTGAGCCGATATCGCCGACACCGTCAACGGCTGCGTCCGGTACCAAAAGAACTGATTTATGAAGGATAACAAAACGCATGAGGCGAGTCCCAACACCCACATCCTGAATGTTAGGACTGGCATTTCCGGGTCATCGGTTTTGGGTACGGTTAGATCCACTTGTTTGATCGGGCAAACGTCGTCGTCGTCGTCATCTTCACGCGGCCTAATAACACCCGAGCCTTCTACTTCCATCGCCGCCATAGAGGATATTTGATGAATTGATGGAGGAAAGTGAAGAAAAACAAATTTGGTGTTGTGGACTATAGTTAGTTAACCATATAGTACTTAGTAAGCATGAAATCTAAAGATTCTATTCTAAGTAAATCTGTTGGTGGAATTGAAATTCTTTGTGGATTTTGATTTGTGAATATTTATTCAAGATATGATATTAACTGAATTCAAGGATGTTACCTTTTACCACGGACTTTGAATTTACTATGACTACTTACTATGTATTTAGTATATACTACTTGCCATGTATTTACTATACATATGTCTCTATTTAGGGGTAAATAAAGAAATTTTTAATTGACCCTCTAAGTAAGTAATACTTCATCTAAATGCAAGAGTAATACCTCATTTAATGCATAATTAAAGGTGAAATTATCATTTCTATAAATTTTTAAGTCAAAATTACGTAATTTTCATTTTCTTCTTCTTGATGATTAATTAATTTTAAAAATAATTGTCATCTAAAAAAATTAATCAAATTATTTTATTAAGATTCATACTATATTTAATTAAAAATATACCAATTAATTTCTAGCCACAAAGTAAAAATATATAACAAAACTTTTAATCAATCATTAAATTGGAGTAACATAATAATATAATTTCACTAGGGTCTTTTTTTAAGCATTTATTTTTTGCTTCTACTTAAACTTAAATTTGTCATATAAATATGAAACTACATAATTTTGACTGTTAGTTTAAAGTAGTACAGTAATTATGTAAATAAAATCTAGCTCTCAATTTAATAAAATGGTAAGGTATCACTCAATTAATGATCTAAATGTCTATTTATTCCTAAATAAAAAGATCCTTGTACTACAAGTAACAACAATTGTATTACCACCAAATCTACAACCAAAATCCAAATGTATGACGAGCCGAAAATTCAAAGCGTGGCCTGAGAGCCTTCAGTTAGGGCTGTAAACGGGTCGGATTCGGCATATTCAGACCCGGATCCGATTAATATTACCAGTTTCGGATCCGGATCCGAACGGGTCTACAAAAGTAGATCCGTATCCAGATCCGTCGGGTCTTGTCGGATTCCGGATCCGGGTCTTAATAATTTTTTTTAAAATTATATGTAAAACTATTACAATTTATCAATTTTTTTTTTTTTTTAATTATACAAAAGTATAGCCTCAGGAATTGAGTTCATAATTAATATTTATGCATGTATTTTATATTAAATATAAATTACATAGGCAATTTACACAATATAAATGTATATATACATATAAAATAACACTAATATAAAATAATTTTATTATATATTAAATATTTTAATCGGATCCGAGTCTTAATCGGATCGAAACACCAAGATCCAGATCCGACCTGTTTATTATAATAGCTAAACGGGTTCGGATCGGATCCGAGTAATCGGAATTTGTTATAGATCCAGACCCGGATAAACGGGTCCGGATCAGGTCGGGTCCGGGTCTAGACCCGACCCATTGACAGGCCTACCTTCAGTTATCCTTCATGTGTTAAGGCTTCTCGACTAATTTTAAAGAAAATCCCACATGTTTTGGAGTATGTTGCCATTACGGGTGTAAACGACTCGAATCGAGTATGAATAGTGTCCTATTCGAATTCAAAATTTTTTACAATACTCGAACGAGCTTCAAAAATTGAGCTCGAGCTCGAAAAATTTGAGAGAAGCCTTCGAGCTCGCTCGAAATAAGTAAAATGAGTTCGAACTTGAGTAGTTTGTCTTTTTCTTGGGTAAAATATGCAATTTTTTTAAAAAATATGGACATTTTAGTAATTTTATATATAATAAAAAAATAAAAAAAAATTATATGGTGCTCGAAAAACTCGATGAGCATTCGAACATAATATCCATGTGCTCGAAATCGACTCGTCAAGAATCGAGTTTGAACTCGCTCGACTCGAGTTCGGTCAACTCGAACTCGAGTCGAGTTTTTGACCGAATTACTCGCGAGCAGCTCGATTCGTTGCCAGCCCTAGTTGCCATTACCTGTTTCCAATAAGTTCCCATATAATTCAAATTAGGGACTTTGGCTGTAATACCTAACTTTTCTGATCATTTCACACATTTTTGTATTTGATCTTATCATTTTAAATACTCATTAATATTCCTCTCAAATATTAAATAATTATTTTACCTTTTTAAATATTTTCTAAAATTTTTTGACAAAAATATAATTTTATAAAAAAGTTGTGTTTGAGGGACCAAAGCGTAATTTTTCAAAGAAATGTGGTAAACTTATCCATGAAGTTCATAACACGGTTGTATATGTCCCTTATTATCTCCAAGCTAGCAAAAGAATTGCAGAGAACATATCTTCAAAACCTTTCAATTCCAAATTTCAAATCCTAGTACTAGTTTAGGAAAATTAACTCTCAAATCAAATTGGTTATCTAGAAATACTCGTAAACTTTTAATCCAATTTCAAAAGTAAGTTTTACTTCAAAATTTGCATGATTTTTATGTTAAATTTCAAGTTTCTCAATAAATTAATTTATTTAATTTTTGTTGTTTGTGAATTGATTTTATTACCAAATATGTTTATGAGCTACTGGAACTTGATTTATGGTTTGTTTTTAATTATTATTTTTGTGAGATTTGAATTAGGATTTTGACAAATTTTAACCTAGTGATATATTCAAAATTATGAACGGACTTTTATCTTACTTTTACAAATTTAAGTCAAACTCTTATTTACCGATCAAATATTTGTGTTCGATTATTGCCAAATTTGAGAATTTGGGTGATAATCAAAAGTGAACCCTTATCTCTTTTTTATCCTCACGGTAAAACACTCTTCTGGTTTAAGTGATTCGAAACTAGAGTTTTAGACGGTTAAAATTAGGATACGTCTACGAAATCGATTTTCAAGATAAGTAACGTTTACGCATTTTTATCGATACCCTGTATATGATTGGTTTGCTACCCTAGAATAATTGATATTAATGTCAGTATATTTATTTTGATTAATGTTTATAAGGTAAGTACGTTTATAAATTATATGTTCATTATTTAATGTATTATTTGTTCATTATTGAACTATATGTTAATGAATGATCACTGTGAATGGCTCAATGGGTCACTTTAGTGGATTTAGTTATGAGTGAGTGAATGAAATGATATATTGAGTACTCTATTTCGTAAATGTTATACCCAGTTTATCGGGAAGACAAGTGACAGACAATCCGTTATGCCTTGTCTACTCAGACGGATACATAGAATAGGTAAACCTGGACCAATGCTGAGAAAACTTTTGTGAACCATGAGCTCATTGATTGGCATTTATATTTTAAATATTGATAATATTTCGTATAATGTGCCATGCACTGATTATATGCGTGTTATCTATGATTAGGTTTAAATGTTATTTACTAAGCACATAATACTTATTCCATTATTGTTTTTCCCTTTTGTTTGCAGTTGAGAACCAACAGGAGATGTTAGTAGATCCTGAGTCGAGTGTTGACCTGGGAAGAGGTTACAGTACAGACCCCAATTATTGGAGATAGAGTTTTCCTATTTACCATCTTTAGTGTGAAGTTAGTTTTTATGCTTAAGCCTGTGTGCCTAGGGACTTGTTAGATTTGTTGTGAACGAATCTCTTACTGTGTTTGGGTTGTAGTTTTGATACTTGTATATGAATGTGATTTGGTTATCGTGAAATTTTATGGATATGGTTGTTGAATATATTTTTGTGATCTTGTATTGGTTGATTTTAAGATCTAATGACATGACAGGTTTATGGATGTTTATTATTTTTGTATTGTGCCTTACATGTTTGGGGTAATTCTAAGATACGGCATATCATTATCCCACTTTGGAGGCGTGACATTGAGACTCTTAAAATCTGGTTTCCAAGAGAGATAAGGGAGATATCAAAGGAAGTTCTTTTCTGTCATAAAAAAGTGAGTCAATTTAATTACTCTAAAATGAATATAAGTGTACCTTTAATGTCTTCACGAACGGAAAAAGTCAGAGGGGTCCTCTAGGCAGCTTTGGAAGGCAGGGAGTGTGACTTTATGTGTGTCATTTACCAGAAAAATTATAAATAAATTTTAATTAAATAATTTAATATTATTAAATTAAAAATACTTTTTAAATAAAATTAAAAAATAAATTTTTTTGTAACTAATTAAAGAATTGAACACTTTTCGGAAGCGGAGTTAAACTGGGGGCAATGGAAGCAGTTGCCCCCACTGACCCCACTCTAACCCTACTAATTAGATTAATGGAATAAATATAGGTTGTTGAATTACTCACATATTTATTATTCCATTACAAAGTCTTGCCTAACCTAATTTGTAGATTATCATGCTATAGTTTTTTACGGAAATAGATTCTCTACCACAATTTTTGGTATTATATTTGTATTATATTACGTGATGAGATAATATGTGTCCCTCATTTAATATATTCTTATATTAAAAAATTACATGTCAGTTTATCACATAATATAACGTATGTGTACTATCAAAAAAAATAATAGAGGATGTAATATTGAGCGTTGTTCCCTTTATTTTGAAAATTGATTTGGTCCATTTCAACCTATTGTGATATGTTCTCAAATATTTTCTTGCAAAACTTTTCAATTTAATTTATTTTACATTTATATTAATATACAAATTTAGAACAATACTTTAATATCAAGAGGGCTTTTCTTCAACACTTTATCAATTGTCATTTGATGTACATGAATAGATGAAGGCATGTCCTAGTTGTAATCTATGATAACATTAAAAATAATTAAATATTTTTACCACTTACTAAATCGTAAATTAAATTATAATATAGTCCTTATTATTCTTATTTCCACCATAGTCAAATAGTATTATTTATCTTTGATTTTCTTCGTTTTTTGTTAACACTATATATAGATTCCCACTGAAAAAAATTTCTCTTATACACCACTAGTAGTTTTAAACATTTTTTTTGTTACTTGATGGAAGTTATTTTTTTTTTGTTTTGTTTTTACTTGTAATAGTTATTTTTTGAAATTTAATTTTTTTTCTCTTAATAACTAATTAGAGTCTAAAAGGAGAGACCATCATATCAAATGGGTCTCTCCCTTTATATATATATAGTAAAATAAGATGGTTACTTGGGGTTTCAAATGAGTTGCTATGGAGGTGGTTACTTAATCAAATAGTAGTGATTAGTGCAAACTTTATGTGCGTGCTTTTTAAAAAATATATATATTTATCGTGAATAAGAAATAAGGGGAACTTTTAAAACTGCTTATATGGGTATATTAAGCAAAATATCAAATGACATCGTACTAAAAAAAACTCTTATTTTATACATAGTATAGATTATAATTGTGACTAATATATATATATATATATATATATATTATGTATATTATAATTCAATTAAGATGTTCTCACTCTTAGGTGACACCTCTAATTGAAGAGAATTTTTGAGTCCTGGGTATACTCATTTTCTTTTCAAGTATATATCCAATAATCTTTTATCAAATTAAAAAGTTGCCACTTCTCTATCTTCTAATAACTTTATCACTTCTTATGAATTATTTATTTGTTTCAATTAAGAGCTTTCTCATTTTTAGGTGACACCTCTTTGAGTCATGGGTATACTCATTTTCTCTTCAAGTATTTATCTAATAATCTTTTATCAAATTTAAAAGTTACCACTTTTCTATCTTCTAATAACTTTATCTCTTCTTATGAATTATTTATTTTTTAACATGTAAAGTAATTTTGTTAGTAAATATTATAATTGGTAATATTAAATATTTAATTAAGGTTCGACAATATATTTAATCAAATTTTTTTCTTAGGTGGAATAGATAATTGAGGAAAAAAATGTGTAAAATAATTTCAAATTTACTAGGTTTATGTACCGATTTGTAATTATATCCGTATTTTCTAGCTGACTTTTAAACATTTACTATGTTATTTTAGAAATAACAATTTGAACTTATGCATTATTATACAGGACATTTACTTTAGTTTTTCCTAAAAATAGAGTATATTTATTTTTGTTTTATATTGATCCTTTTAAAGAAAAAACATCAGTATCGTCACCGCAATAGAGTTTAACCACCAAGTTCGGGATGGATTGGTGTGGTTCCTCTACACCTAGGACACCATAATATCGAACCATGAACGAAGAAAGGCGTGAGAGAAAAGTATATTGGCTAGTGATTATGAGGTCCCAATTCTTGACTGGAGGGGACACCAAAGGCCTCTGCCCTTCCATCCCTTAGATAGAGAGGGAGGGCAGAGTAAAAAAAACAATCTGTCTTGAGTCAAGAAATTTGGATTTATCTGATATATGTACCCCGTTTATAATCACATCCATATTTTCTTGCAAATTTTTAAAATTTATTATGTAATTGGAATTTTTTAGATAAAATGTAAACAAACCAATGTTTTCTAACTTTTAAAACTCAATTATATGTTATTAATTTTATTATCTTTTTCAAATAATTTAAGAAAATACTAAAATTGCACGAAATATCATCTAATTAAAGGAGAATTCTACAGTCCCTTTTAAGGAACCATTCTCTTGGCTTTGAAAGCTTGTACAGTACAAGCTCTTAAAGCACATAGTGTGTACTGTACAAGTATCTAAAGTACAAGGAAATAATTTCCTAAAAGGACGGTAGAATTTTCCCTAATTAAAATATTCTTTCTGGAAAATTCTAAGTCCCGTAATGGAATTATTCCATTGTGCACTAAAAATTTATACAGTATACATTATTTGCTTTTAAAACTTTTACTATATAAACTTTTAAAATTAAAGGGATTATTCCTCTCAACGGAAGTATAAAATTTCCCATGCTTTTACCCCTAAAGTAATTCAAAGTGAATCACAAGTTCCAATTCCATGCTTTTACCCCTAAAGTAATTCAAAGTGAATCACAAGTTCCAATTCCTAACCATCTCGTTTGGGTCGTGTATTTGTGATTTAAGCAAATTTATACCTCAAAAAATAAATAAATATCAATTTAAGCCATATCCACCATATCCACTCTACATAATCGTTTTTTTGCACAATTGGACCCACAACTTAGTTCCAGCGACCACCCTTCTTGCCTCTTTTTTTCCCCTCTTCTTCCTTCGTCGCATTATTTTTCTTCCTCGCACGTCTTTCACAATATCAGAACAGATAAATCAGCCTCTCCATCTTTTCACTCCTTCCCTCATCAGGCTCTCCCATCTGCACTCCTCGATTATAAGCAGAGCCAAACAAGCACGCCAAGAAAACGCAGTTTAAAGCACATTATCAAACGCTAAATACGCGTGTTGGGACCACACAAATAGAGATCAGAAATTAGAATAAACAGGTAAAAAAAACCCTGAAAAATAGGTCTTCCTCATATATGTAACCCAATGTCACTTGAGATGCATATACAAGACAAATCAGAATCTAGCTTACAATCAGTCCCACCATTTCCAAATCAAAAGGAAAGAACCATTACAATAAGTAGCTTGGACAGATGTAAATCTAACAATCTAACAGAGAAGTTACCCATTAAAACTATATCTACATGAACAAGATTCTCAGCCCGTTAAGTGAAGGCACCAATCTTTGCACTCCAGCCAAACATATCAAAGAAGTCAGTCGGATATAGCCATGAAACCAAAACTAAGCTGCACAGTAATAGAGGGCTTGAATTACAGCACATCACCTGCCAAAAGAAAGCAAGTGTTGCAAATGTCAGTAGACAAGTAAAGGTGCAATCAATAATGATGCTCAATCAATATCCATTTATAATGCATCAAAGCAGCTAGAACATAAACAGCTTATATGAAATCATCAGAATTCAGGATGCAAAGACACCAAAAAAAGCTCCCCTGTGAACTTCCTAGAGTAGAAAAGCTACAAGTCTATTCCAGCAAGTAAAAATGATATTTTCCATCCTGCAAAACAGAAAGCAACCAGCAAACAGGCTGTCTTCAACAAGTGACGGTATTCTTTTAGAGAACAGACACTTATATCTTGGTGCTGACTTGCACACTCCCGTCAACTTTGAAATATCAAGGGAAATGAAACGACTAAAACCAGCAATCAAGATATTCAGTCTCCAATTCTTGTTTTATCTTCTCCTCCTGATCCCAATTGAGAGCTGCAAAGCTGACTGAACAATCTCGGAAGAAAGAGACCTTGCCCTTTTCCTGCAGATCACCGAAGATCTATCTTAAATAAATTTTGCACAAACATATTTAATTCATTTAGAAATTGCAACATAAAAACATTAACATTTATCAAATACCATATATCCCATAATATAACCTCATTTAATGGTACCAATCATAATGATGCAAACTGTGATATACAACAACACTATGACTCAGCAGGGACATTCATCTAGTATGTTTATCCAGTAGAATTATGGTTATTGATCAAGAGAAGGGTGGGGAGAGAGAGAGAGAGAGAGATTCAAAAGTGACTCAGCAGAATATGGAAAAATATTTAATGCGTAACTTAAGTATAAGAGACATTCAGATGTGACTCAGCAGAAGTTGGAAAAATATTCAATGCATAACCTAATATGGTAATTACAACAAGACAGCAGTTACTGACC
Source organism: Cinchona pubescens (assembly GCA_025175665.1). Taxonomy (NCBI): domain Eukaryota; kingdom Viridiplantae; phylum Streptophyta; class Magnoliopsida; order Gentianales; family Rubiaceae; genus Cinchona; species Cinchona pubescens. The sequence goes on from JANKKI010000014.1 coordinate 748,896, forward strand.
ATTCGATAAAAGATTCCTTGCTACTAACTTAAACACAGAGAAAAAGAAGGAAATGATGAACTATCACCGCTCCTATCTATTTAGAACTACAAAGGTTTACACAATAATGAACTAGAGCTTATCCATTACCACACGACACTTAATAAAAGAAAATAACAAAGTTGAACAAGTGCCTTGTTTTTACCATATAATTCAAGTTTAATACTTCTCCACGCCAACAAGGTACAAGACTGAGATGGCAAGCACTGTCTTTGTTCCACTGCCTATAGAGCGGAATTAGATTTGACTCATCAAAGTCAAAAGGGAAGAAGTCAATGAGAAAATTAGACAGAAGGGGGGATGTGTCGAACTCTAGAAGTATCATCACATAACGGGGAACATTTGCGCAACTGGGTTCAAAGTTGGCCATTGGAGAATAATTCAGCTGCCATTAGACTGTTTCTCTAAAAGTATGATTTTTGCATAATATGGTAATTTGATATCTACCTTTGAGAAAGGACCACAACTTGAATAGATTCAAGAGCTATCAGCTTTACTCTATTAGCAAGCTAGATTTTTCACCCAAATCCTGACCTGCAGTCTTAGCAGACGTAACGAATGTGATTTCCTTAGACTTAGAATTTTGAAGAACAAAATGCTTAGACTATAGCTTTTAGCCAGCCAGTGGCTTTTGAATTTGTAAGTAATATACCATGTAGAAAAATTTTAAAAGATTAGCTTATTACTTCAAGTATGCCCTAAGCTGAAGAAGACAGAGAATCCTGTTTTCCCCCACTATGATGTTGCAATTAGATTTGAATGTTATTCCCATTTTCCATAACTCAGTGTTGTGTCATGCCTCAAATAGAATGTGTGCTCCAATAAGATGTGGTAAAATACGCTGACTAATGTGCATAAGGTGTGGATGCAGCCCCTCGGCATTTTAATGTTCATTTTGGAAAAAGCAGAACAAAAGAACCCTCTGAAGAAGGCATGATAGATCTAACTAGGGAAAATTTTTGTAGTTCTATCATAATTTTCATAAATTTTAGTTGCTCTATTACAAAACATTATGACTCGAGGGAGGCTGATTAATTTACCAGTTCTTAACTTCGTTTAGCATAAGGTGCATAATCTAAGACTTTAGCCACCTCTTTGTTCTTCTCTCAGATATGGTACAGATCTCGTGGAACGCAGAAAGTGCAAAACCTCGTTACACACTTGATATAAACTCCTGTACTTAATCAAAAAAAGATGGGGGCATGGTCAAGTATGAGGACTGCAGCTGTGAACCATAATCCAGGTCATGAAGAGCCCCACAAATGACACTACCTCATACCACTTCAAGACTATGCATGGAACAGCGCAGACAATGAAAAAAAGATTAAGAAAAATCATGCAGACTACTTCCCATCACTAGAACAGCATTGTTGCAGTCGCTAAAACCTAGGTTGAAATAACAATAATTCTAATTTTCTTAGAATTGCTTTTCAATCCTTTTCCCTTGTCTTTCTTTTACTGTTGCCTTAGCACCATTCCAGCTCAGCAGCTTGTATTTTCTAGGTGTATCCACCAGATACACATTCACATTCACACAAACCTATATAAGATTCACTTGGACCATTTTATAAACATTTTGTCAAGCCGCTCATTTCTAACACCCAGAAGAAGGTTGGCAAAACAAATTATTGAGCATTAGGAGTGAAAAGTCAAACTTATAAGGGAAAGCTAGTTTCTAAATTTATGGAACTTATGGATAATTAAAAAAATCCTTTCAACTAAGGAAATAAAACAAAACAAAACATGCAATGCATGATGTGCAGAACCTATACTGTGAATATCATAATACTCAGGCTATCTGTCTCTTAAGTTATTTAGTAATAAAAAAAAAAAGTCTTATAAAATTTAGGGTCACACAGGTACCCAACTCTTTATGCACCACATGAAAATTATATAATATAGATATAATTATGTTCATATCCTATCTCATGTCCCCCAAAGGATAGGAAGCCATCCACATAAACATGACAGAGTCAGTTTAGTAAAAGTCTGAGACAGAAAATAAAGCCAAACATAAGCTAACATGCTATTTAAACTGAGACAGAAAATAAAGCCAAACATAAGCTAACATGCTATTTAAACTCCAGCAGCCAACCCTTGAAAAAGGAGAACCCACCGATTCAAGCTGATCCTAGGAAAACCATCCATTTGGCCATTTGGGTTTAGTTCATGAAACTCCAAAGTCTGAAGTTTGGTCTAAATTATGGAAGTGTCCTACAATAGCGTAGGAATCAATTGAGATTCCATGAAAACCAAAAAAATACAAAGAGATTCAAAATTTAGCAATATATAGTCAGCATTCTGAGCATTTCTTAGAGCTCAGTTAGAAACAATAAAAGTTCTACATTTGCCAGTGTAGAATATATCACCTGTCACCTTAGAACACACCAATTTCAACGCAGCCCACCACCTGACCTTGCAGCAGGGTAATGAGCAATTGCACCCTCAAACAGACAGAATTAGGATCAAGCTCATTGAATTTGTAACCTGCAAATGGAATTTGACAACTTCATAACTTACGGTTGCTTTAAAAGACAGCTTCATGGACATCAATTGATGTCAGAATCCAGCTATTGCTGAAAATGAAACACAGGGCAGTCCAATAATAATGTCTACATATAATACTACCCTAGTTTGACATACAAGTGGAAGCCCATCATTTGAGCTCAACCCAGCGGCATTTAAGAGAGAATGAAAATCCTACCTAAATTAAATCCCTTAGCAAGATTGCAATGCTTCTGGTTTCATGCTGTCAATGGTGCAAGTAAAAAGTTGCAATCCATGGTAACAATGTGCAGACCAAGAGCAAATTGACATGATCATTACATGATAATAATTATCTTCTTTCATTCATGGGATGAACAACATAAAAATGTTCAGCTCAACATGAAAATGAAGATGATAACAGTACCATCATAACACCATTTTTTTCTGCAAGAAATGAACTCTGCAACAACTTTGACAAGTAAAAGTAGCGAATGTCTAATGTTAAAACGATAAACTTTCATTTCCACTCCAACTTTAAGTATTTGCAGTAACATCTATCATATGTGAAGGTCCCATATCATAAACATACAAAGTTCCACTGGCAGCTCCATCCACTCTAATTCACCATAAAATCAAGTAAAAGATAGCTACTAAAATCACATAGGATTTGTGTAGATAACATGTCACTTCTTATCTTAATGTACCTCATTTTTTGACAATTTTAAGTTTTCAACCTCAAGACTTCTACTTCTCATAACATTATTTCGCCAAACTGCATGCACACACACACACACACACATACATATATATATATATATATATATATATTTCAATGGTAAAAAAACATAGAATTGGAATTCAGATCTGATATGATATTGTGATAGAGAAGCGTATAATGTACTTTAACATTTCTGTTAAGTGAGCACTCGGTTGGCTCAGTAGAAATGAAAACCATTGATAAGAGAGACATGAACAAAGAAGGGGCAGAATGAGAATTACTATGAATTTTGATATATTTAGAAACATAATGAAAATCTAAGTGGAAAATTCAACTAAGAGTAAAAAACATATAAATATACTATAGAAACTTTCAATGGAAACACAGCACACTTGTTGATAAAAAGTGAAAATAGGGAAAAACTCAACAGTAACACATAAAAAGAATTTGGGAAATATAGAAAAAGTTCTCACGAAATTTTCATGGATTCCATGAAGATCTCGCCTATTCGCAACTTGTTACCTCAAGTCCCCAAAACTTCTCCCAAGGTGTCAAAAATTATTCCCCATAGTTTGAGGGGATATAGCTGTGCAATTTCTGGAAAGGTTTCCAACCTTGCATTCAGGTACTTACGCTAACAAGTATAGCAGGTTTGACCTCCAAAAAGTCAATTACGACCATAAAATTTGATTATAAATGCACATCCAGAATAACAAATTGCACATATCAAAAGCAAAATCTCAATGGTTTTGAACATGTATTACCCAGTTTTCATAAGCATGATATAAGTAAATATTAATAGGGAAGCAATAAATTAAGAGGCAAACCAGTTTTTTACCTTTTAAGGTCTGCTTTATTTGCAAGTGTTGTAATTAAGGCCATAAAGGTTTTTAAGTGTGTGCTTATCATCTCACCTTGTAAAGCATCCTTCACCATTGCAGCATGAGCTGGACTCACATAATCCACAAAACAAAGTATTGTTGGATAATCACCAGGTTGCACAAGCTGTAACCAGTGATTTTAATAAAACAAAATGCAATAAATCAGGAGATGAAAAGAACTGTAAGTAAAGGCTTACATGTCTTGGTTCTTTCCTTACAAGTCTCACTTCTTCATAGCCAATAAAACGGCGGAACAGATATGCAGAAAATGGAGTAAAGGAACACAACTACAAAGACCTATATAAGTAGCACCATGAGTTTGCAGGTAACAAGAGGATACGAGAAACTTCATGGCGTGTACAGTCTAAAGGCAAACCCTGCACAAGCAATGTCCTGGAAGCAGCAGCTGGAACAGAACTTTTTGGTCTTTCACCACTGAGAGCCATGCTTCGGCTATCATTACTTCTAGCTGGATTGGATCCCCTAACACTAATATCAACAGGACGTTCATCAAGCCCACCATCCACAGACCTGGCAGACTCTCCCCCCATATAAGGTGACATTTCACGGAGTGCACAGTCTAAAGGCAAACCCTGCAGAAGCAATGTCCTGGAAGCATAAGATGGAACAGAACTTTCTGGTCTTTCACCACCGAGAGCCATGCTTCGGCTATAAGACATTACTTCTAGCTGGATTGGATCCCCTAACACTAATATCAACGGGATCTTCATTAAGCCCGCCATCCACAGACCTGGCAGGCTCTCCCCCAATATAAGGTGACATTTGCTGTTCAATAGCACTAGTATGTCAATACACATTAAAAAATAAAACTTACTAATTTTGGATCCCATTTCCAGATTTTAATTAAGAACCGATTACTGAGCATTGGAGGTAAAAGTCGTAGGCGGCTCCAATGGGGTCAGTATCTACAACAACATGGGTTTCTCCTCTTCCATCCTAATGAGTATAAAAACTTGACAAATTAAGGCTGCTACGATTATCTGCAACGTGGCACAAAAATAAAATTCAAATTAACCTCAAAAGGACACAAATCACATAAAGCCACATATCATCGACAAACATTTTCACGGATTAGGAAAATGCAATTTAGAATTACAGTGGCAATAAATGTGCTCAGTCATTCAAAACATCTACTATACAAACTGTCCTCATATAGCACTCCATCAAATAGCATCTAAAAAGCATTAACTTAGTTATCACTATTTTCCCCCTTTTCTACCCACACACTGCAAAACAGAAAAAGCAACAGAGTCGAGAGTATTTTTTTTTCCCAAATCACCTCAGTATATACCTAAGTATATCCAGCCATTCCCACTGTAATCAACTAAACGAATAGTTACTCTTACGGTATGGATATTTACACCATCCAACAAACACCCAATTCCAAAACCTAACCTTTTTGCCGCACCCAAAAAAGAGACATGAAAACATTCTAGTCCGTTCCAAGAGGAATTCAACACCAACAGATCATAAATTTCTCTGTGTGGGAGTGAGATAGAAATAAGGCCTGCCAACACCAACAAATAAACAAGATCCCCACCAGAAAGAAGCACATTTCTGCCGTCATATTTCTTTAAAATCAAGGGTTCTTCCTACGCCCCGAATCAAACACGGCTTCTACAACGGCAATTTCTGCCCCAAATCAAAAAATTATCTCATTCGAAACACCCGTTAAATAGTTTTAAAGCAACAATTCAAACCCATCGAATATGATATCAAACGACACGGAGATAAATAGCGATAAACGGAAATTGAAGTTGATACCAATATCAGCACGGCGGCGCTCAGCCGCAGGTACGGGAGGAGCCTCCGAGATCTGCTTTCCAGCGGCACCGTACTTGTTGCAAGCCCCTGCCATCTCTCCACTAGCAAAGCTTGACTGGTTTCCTAGTTCGTTTTCTTCACTTTCCTATTTAAAAAGACTGATTTCCAGATTTCAGCCTTTTCTCTATTTAAGTAGGATTGTGAGGGTATTTATTTATTTATTTTTACTTATTACTCCCTAAAGACCTGTTAATTTTGTGTAATTTGTTGAATTAATCACCATATTTCAAATCTTTGCTCATACAGTTTGCTTTATTGTTGCTTTTAATTTCATGTTGCCAAATTAATTGTTTGAATTACGAGGCTAATTTGGTATGGGAGTAATTACATTTTTTGAAGTTTTAATTTTTTTTAAATATAAAAAAATGATTTTTGTTAAAAAGAAATTGTTTTTTTTTTAAACTATAGGGATGGTATGTTTTGAGTTGAAAATATTTTTCACAATTTTTTTTTGGTGCTAAACATTAGAAAGTATTTTTTTTTTGTGTAAAATATTTTCTTACTTTTTTATATCTTCAAATTACTAGGGACTAATTTTAATGTAGTAAAGTAAGGGTAAAGCAAATTATGTGAGCAATAAAATACAAAGATTTGAAATATATGAATTAATTTAACAAATTACTCATAATTAGATTTTATCCAGGGAGGAATATGTAAAAAGAAAAAATTAAATAAATACTATCACAATCCTACTTAAAATAAAACTTAAATCTAGAAATAAAGAAGACGAAGGAGGATTCTTATATGGCATCTTTGCTATTGATTGATGACAAATAAGAATTCTTATATGGATTCAATACACGATTTTATTTACAATTTTTGTGATTTAAATTTTAAACAAAGAGTCATAAAAGCTCTTGTAATCTGCTGTTTATATTACAAAATCACAGATAAGGCTCGAAACCTCTAAATTGGGTTCATGTCAAAATCTACCGCGAAACAAGTACAGTGTTGTTGGAAAGCAGATTGCAGAGACTCCTTCAGTGCTTGCCATCAAGTGTCGTGGAGCTGATTTTGGTATCACCTTTAATTTTTGTTTATAGTTATTTATTTCTATACTTCCAAAATTGCTTTCATGGTTTTAAAATGTTGCTTTAATGGTTAGGGTTTTTCAAAAATGAGATCCTCTTTTTCATTTGGGGCAGAAGTATCTAATGTGGAAGCTTTGTTTGATTGGGGGTTGAGAAAGAACCTTAGATTTTAGGGTCTGTTTTGTTAGATGTAAAATATTTTCCTTGAAACCAATCATGCAAACTTGCCATTATTTTTTGCAACTTTTGATTATTGATTTGTTCTTCAATAATTTCGTACGTGGTATCTTCATTCGTGTCTCTTTTTATACGAGATATATTTGCTAGGCAAATATTTACTGATAGATCCGATTTTTGATCTCATTTATAGATACGGTAGTATAGATTAAATCTTAAACAATCTATGACATCAACTGATATAAATAATATTTTTTAAAATTTAATCTTGATCACAGAATCTACAAGTGAGATCAAAAATCGAATCTACCTAAATATTTTCCTATTTGTTATAATTGAGTGAGTCACTTCCATCTTTCCATTTCGATAAAGGATGACTCTGACACTACGGTTGAAATATAAAACTTACAATTAAAAAAACAATAGAGATTAGGAGGAGACAGAAGAGGAAGATAGGAGAGGAAAGTGTTGCAAAGAGAGAGATAAGAATTGAACAAGGAATGAAATTACAGAGAAGAGAGATATAAAAGATCAAGAGAATTATTGATCAAACGTTCCCTCTTATTACAATTAACAAGCCTTTTTTCGGCCGGTAATTAACTAACTACTCAATCAACAAATAACTAACTGCTATAAACTCCTAGCTAATTGGCTAACTTTATTTCTAATATCATAGCTTCTGGACACTTTTAGTGCCATAAACAAGTATTCACGTTTAGTTCTGATTTTTTACTTCATTTATAAATACTGTAATGTCAATTAAATTTATATAATAAATTATATCATTTAATAACTTAATATAAATAAAATTATAAAATATTTATTTACGATTACAAAATTTACAAGTAAAGTTCGAGAACCGTTCAAATTATTTTTCATTGATTTATGTAGAGCTGCTGAGTCATTTACTCATTTCTCAGCTCTTCTGACCATTACAGCCCCACCTAAGTCATTAACAATAAGCAAAGTCGGTCAACGGACTCTTAGTTTATTCTATTTATTTTTCTAACCATACACCTCCAGTCAATGTACTCACATTTTCCTTGAAATTTCGTCTTGTATAAGGTCCTTTTGATCTGTTTATATAAATCTATACATATTTCCTATTGGCATCTAATGACATCTTCTCTTTGTTGTCCAATCGATTGCTGAGCATCAGTCGACTTGTTCTTGTATATTAGTTTTCAGTTAATCAAACAACTGCAGACAAATTAAGTACTACCTAGTAATCTTGATCAGGTTTTCCAAACTGCGTTTTGTATTTCTAATTTCTACTAATTAATTGAATTTGATGTTGTTAATCCTGCAGTTAAATGGCAGGAGTCGCAGGTATTAATCCCTTTTACAGCTGCAGAAAGTGCCGAACACCTGTTGCTCTTCGCGATGACCTTCTCTCTAAAAAATTTGTGGTAATTAATATTAATCTCAACCTGCTTAATTAGGAAGCTCTCTCTCTCTAATTGGAAGATGATCTTACATGAAAATGGTTTTTCTTGCTTGAAATCATCATCTGATACAAACAATTTCTTGGATTCTATTATGTTCTTCTAAGTATATGGGAGCTAGTACATGTTCTTATGTTTATGTCTTATCTACAAGGCAAGTGCAAAATAATTCAATCAGAAGCCCTGCAACCTTACAAAATTTATGCTTGTTTAGGGGGTGTTTCGAACTCGTTGGGAGGGGATGTCAAACATTATTCATATACTATATTATCCCGACCTAAATATCTAGGTAGATCTGATTTTTAGTCATATTTATTGGCATTAGGTTATGTTTGGATAGGTGGATTTGAATTAAAGGAAATATTTGAAATGAATGAATTTGAATTGGGTGGATTTGAATTGGTATGAAATTTAGGTGAATTTCAAATTCACTCATTTGATTATTAAAATCACGCTCTTACATGTTGATGGACTTCGAATCTTCAACTAAATCAATTAATTTGTTTAGATAACTTAATAAAAATTAAGATTTCAAATCAAATCCACTCAAATATCTTCATTTAAACACAATGTTAAACTTTATGGAATATATAATATCAGCTAATATAAATAAAGAAGATTCTATAAGATTAAAATCTAATCATAAGTTTTATGGATAAGGATAAAAACCAAATTTACTTAAATATTTTCTTTACCACAATGCCACTTGGTGCATATTTTTTAAAAATTCATAGGGGTATTACCATGCTGAAGCCTTCAATAATTCACCTAAAAAAAAAGGAAGAGGAGAATTATCATCATTACTCATGGAAATTACTTCACTAAATGTAAAAGTCAAAAGTTTTAGTTATATAGCTGCCAATTAAATTTACAGTGGATTTGAGGTGGGCGGATTTTATTTTTAATAAAAGTGAGTACTGATTTGTAATAAAAGTGAGTATTGCTGTTGTCAGGGTTCATGTTTTGAGATAATTGAGAAGAAATTTTGGCACAGGACCATAAATAACAAAAAAAAAAAAAAATTATTAAATCATTTGGACGTATGTATTCATTGATCTTAATTCAGTTTTTCCTGATTGTGAGTTTTGATAATTAGGCAAAATATGGGGGAGCATACATGTTCACTCATGCAATGAACATTGTGTTGGGGCAAAAACAAGATAGGCAGCTCATCACTGGAAAATATGACGTTTCTGAAGTCTTTTGCAGCAACTGTAATGAGTATTTGGGATGGAAATACATTCGATCGACATATGATACAAGAGAGAAGTACAAGGAAGGGAGGTTTGTCATTGAGAAGGCAAAGATCTTAAAAGAATATTGAAAAGCAGCCCAGGAATAAGGGAAATTTTTACAAAAATCAATCTTACGGTCTAGTGTTATGAATCTTGTTATGAATCTTCTGAACCATATTAAGTTATATTATCCAACAAGATGATATTAAAGTAATGTGGGATGAAGTGGTTTATATGAATAGGAGATTCATACCAATATGTCATAAATTGTATTCATAACACTATATCATGGATCGACTCCATATGAAAATTTCCCAATAAATAATAAATCTTGTTGTTTAACATGAAACTCGTGTTGCGTAGGGCTCTAAAACTCTACGATTTGGTGCTACTAAATCCCTGAACTTGTGGGAAATAAATAAAGAAGTCGTGTATGCTACTATTATATAAACGTAGCTTGTGTTGTGTGAATGTCAAATACCTTGGATTTAAGAATGCGGTGTCAATTATGGTTCTCATTTCATTTCCATATGCTATGTTGTATTTTTTGTGTTTTCATTTGGGAAAATTTTGTCTTCTTGTTATTGTTAGTATATTATATCGTTATATTTTAAATTTTGTATTGTATAAATATTCAAAATATATATTATACTGTACAATTATTTAAAATATACGCTAATGACATTATAAGATTTTCTGTTTAATTTGATTATAAATCAAAGAAATGAGTAAATGACTGAATCAAGCAAAACTATCTTAAGCAACTTCTGAAATGCTTTAAACTCAAGGATTATTATATAGTTAAAATGGTACCGTAAGTGAAACTAATGAGAAAAGCAATCGTATAAACTTGGCATTTTTTGTTGTCAGAACAATAACATTCTAATTCTATTATACAAGGAGATACAAAGGGATCCAATTAGGTACTATTAAGGGATTGGAGGGAAAGAGATAAGGGGATACAAAGGGATCCAACTGAGGGGATATAAGGGGATCCAACTGGGTACTATGAAGGGATTGGAGATGAAAGAAACAAAGGGATACAAGAAAATCCAACTGAGAGGAAAGAGACCAGGGATGCAAGGGTACTATTGAGGGACTAGAAGGAAAGAGAATCTTCCAAACCAGCAAGGGTACTTTAGCACTTGTTTGAATTTCTACAATGTTTGGAGTTTGAACTTCAAATCTCACAACAGAAAATACCTTATGGACATTTCCGCTATAAAGAATGCCTTATGAGACATCTCTTGGGGTGGAGTTGATTGTAAACTTGGCATTCTAATGGTTCAAATTGAACTTGAGTTGATTGTAAACTTGGCATTCTAATGGTTCAAATTGAACTTGTGGGAAATTTAGTGGGACATAGGTAGCAATTAAATAAAAAAAAAGAAAAAAAAATACTAAAATTGCATTAATCCAATTATCTAAGATTCTCAGTGCCAATCCAAAATCTGATGGCAAGAAGACTAAAATTTCCATGCCACGTCATTATGATGCAGTTGCGCTTTTATTCATTTGTATCCGCCAATCAAACTTCCCCGGGAACTGTCTTGAAAGTGTTATCTTTTTTTTTCCGTCCAATTCTCCCTCCATCAAAATTCAAGAATGGCTAGTTCAATTAATACTTAGAAATCTGAGTAATAAATTACAATTAATTTGGAGTATCCAATTAGTATTAGTATTCTATCCTCAAATTCAACCTTTTTCCATCACTAGAAGTTTCTTGGTGGTAGGTGAATTCAAGGCAAGAATAAAGGATTTCTTGAATTAACAATTTCTTCTTTTCCTAAAAAAGGTGTCACAGGTACATGGTTTTCTACTATCCTTTATCCGAATCTTTACTCATGTACTTATAGTATTCCACACGATTCTTTGTTATAGTAGTACAATAACTTTAGTATTCAAGGTAGTTTTGAATTTTGATGATTACTTTTAAAACCAATATGTCATTGTCAAAACCCAACATTGTCTTACACGCACTATCTTTTCTAGTATTATAGTAGCAACATCTTGTACGCTAACAAGCTTTGCTGCATTCTTTTATCTTTTGGAGTGAAAGAACTTCTTGGGTCATCCATCATTCAGGTTGTTGAAGGTAAAAGAACTTTATGATTTCTTCTCCCTTTTTGGCTTGTGCAGCCAGCCATCGATGTGTAGCTTAAATATTTTATCTTTATAATCTCTGATTTTGTTTAATTTTTGGGTTTTGTCCCAGAACTTTTGAATATTGATGGATGAATCGGTTGAACTTGGACCTCGCTTGTATAGCTGCTATAAATGCAAGAATCATGTTTCACTTCATGATGATATAATCTCCAAGGCGTTTCAGGTAATTAAGTCGTTTGATCCAATCCTGCCCTCTTAACTGTCGTATTTTATCAGACCCTTTTTAGGGGCCGATGATTGTTGATCTTGTGCAACAAAAAAAAAAATTGTTATTCACCTCGCAATGGGGAATAACGAGATTGAAAATTAATGGTAACCCTGCTTTTAGATCAGCTGTGACACCCACCCGAGTAAGTAGCATGGACTTGTTCCTTCGTGCACGAGGCCATCTGAAGTGAGAATAGTTTTGGTTTTGTTGAGAATATTTGGGGCACTGCCTATTATTTTTGCATTGTATAAGTCTCTGGATACAAATTAATGTAGGCAAAAGGAATTCCTTATTTCAATTTCAGGGATTATTGTTCAATTGGATGTTTAATTTCTATTTTGGTAAGAATGAACAGGGAGATCAATAACGACCAACAGTAGATTAATGCATTCAAATTTCTTGAGATTTCAGTGATCATATTTAGCGTTTATGATATTCCTTTTGACATTTGTTTCAGGGAAGAAATGGGAGAGCATTTTTGTTCTCTCATGTGATGAACATTGTTGCGGGAGTAAAGGAAGACAGGCAGCTCATGACTGGACTTCACAGAGTTGCTGACATACATTGTGGTGATTGCCATGAGCTATTAGGCTGGAAGTATGAGCGGGCCTATGAGCCCTCGCAGAAGTACAAGGAAGGAAAGTTCATACTTGAGAAGTCTAAAATGTGTAAAAGACAATTGGTAGCCCTTGTCTAGATTAGATTTACCTTGCTTTCTTTAATTTTTATTGAAGCTAATAAGAATTATTGATTCTCCTTGATGTACAAAAAAAATCTCACCGAATTGATACTTGCCAATGTTTCAATATGAGAATGGCTGGCTACCTTCTGTTATGTCTTGGAATTCATTGAATAGGATTTATGTCCTTCCTGGTACATATAAAAAATCTGGAAAAATTCTACAACTTCGTTGAAGAAATCATCTTATTGTGATTTAAAACTTTGTATAGTACAAAATCGTGTATTTTAAAAATTTATACTGTACAAATATTTAAAATGAACGGATAATTCCTTAATCGGACTATAGAATTCCTCTCAAATCTAATGTGCCACTTAATCTGAATGAAGATTTAAAGCAAGAAGCAGAGCATTATTGTTCTTGTTGTAGCTTCTAACTCCCTGAAAATCAATGTAGAACATTAGTTGGACTTACAAACGAGAAAAATGTGTATTTGCTACATGAATATTTTGCAGGAGATATTATTATGTTGTTTTTCTTGGTTCTTTCAAAAATAAAATGACTCCGAATATTAAAACACAAATCCATTTAATATTATTATTTAAAAATATAAAAATAGTAGCGTGTAAACAAAACAAAAAAAGTAAGTTTTCGTGATTATTACCTATTTTCCCTAGGATTTTTCTTCAAATTATAACATACTCTAGGGGGGTCATTGGTATTAGCCTATTATGGAACCTTAAAAAAAAAAAAAAACCCAATGATAAAGGTCACAAAAAATAAAAAACATTGGGGGACGTCGATGGAATTATGACAAACCTAAGGGGTTGTCAAGGTTTTCTATTTTTAATCGTTGGGTTACACCAGATGGACAAGTTGAGCCCATTTAACTTCCCAAGCCCAACTTAATTGTCCAATTCCTTTTTTAGTTAGTTATACAGTACATCAGAAGAAAAGGCCAGAAAACAAACAGAAAGACGGCGGTGACCTGATGCAATACCTGAAAAAGCCCTTCTGGAGAACCAGCTCACAGACGGAGTCTGAGAATCAGACTCGGCCTGAATCGGCGGTGGCCGAACTGGTCAACTCGCTCGACCTGCAAAGACTCTACAGAGAAGTCACACTCGCACTCCGAACCGGACTCAGAGAAGCCCGGGCGGAATTCTCATTCCTCCGAGTCAGAGGTCTCCGCAGCATCCTCAAATTCCTCCGATCCGTCGCCGAGTCTGATTCCACCATCAATCTATTCTCTAACACCCAATCAATCCCCGACCTCCAAGGTACAATTCTATCTCATTTCATAAATCCTTTCTCAATTGCAATAAAAAAGATAGGGGGGTTGGGGACCTGTCTCTTAAAAGTTGTGAGATGTGTAGGGTTTGGTTGTAAATTGAAAATAGTGGTGCCGGTGCTATTTCAGCAGTCATTGAAAGAATTGGAGGAGCAGACAGTGAGCAATGTGGAGCATATATTCAGCGTAGAGCCCATGAAGATAGACAAGTCCGTCCACGGATGATGAGGTGGCTCTTGCGCTTCGGGTTCTCGAAGGTTGCTGTCTGCTTCACCCTCACAGCACTGTTTTAGCCCATCAACATAGCGCCATTCCGGTAATTACTACTATATCTTTGCCCACCCTACATTTTTTCCATCACATATATTCGTTTATGCCCTCGTACTAATTAATTAATGATCCGTTGATTCAGAAACTATAATATTTTGGAAGGTTTCAATATTTGTGATTGATTCATCTCTTCGCTATCGATTCTTGTACTCGATTAACACCCCATATTGTACACTTATCCTGTAACATGGTTTCTACCCTCAATATGGGGGTCACTGAATTCAGAAGTTATGATCTTCGGCAGCTGATTCGGTGACTCGACTAATTGTAGTTCTTTCTTTCCATACTGTGCTCTTGAGCTTAAGAAAATGTTTACATTTTACTTCTAGTTTATATTTCCTGATTTTATGAAATTACAATATAATTGTTCTATGTAAATTTTCAGGTCTTGATGAATATATTGTCAACTCGTGGAGTACTTGAACAAGGTGCATGTTTAGATGCTTTGATTTCAATAATGCTGGATTCATCAGCCAATCAAATGGTGCGTGCAATGTTTTGTGCTGGTTATTTGTTCTATAACTCTTAAAATGGGTGACCTATTTGATGGCCTTCAACTGAAGTCTTCACACAAAGAACCTATCCTAGAAATTGTCCGCTTTTTAAGATCTCAGAAATAGTTTAGCACAGCAAAAGTTGCAATTTTTTTAGTTCAAGATTTTCTAATCGTAGGGGTAAATTAGAGTGTTTGGGGGAAATGGGCTCTGTTTATGTGCTTCTACTTCTGCTGTAGTTACTAGGAAATACATCCTGCTGGCTGCTGGGGAGTGGGGAGGGGTAACTGTTGTTATTGTGAGGGAAAAGCTTTTGTAGCTGCTCATATTCTAGCATTACAAACTAATAGTGTTGGTATTTCCCTTATTCTATTCTACTTATGACGTGCTTTTGGATATCTTTACAAATCCAGAATATGTTAATTCTCTGATTCTATGTATTTAAGTCCTACATACTTTTGGCCACAACACATGTTCAGGTGACATATATTAGCTTATGATACCAGGATTTTGAGAGGTGCAATGGGATTGAGGAAGTTGCTGTACTGATACGAGACAAACAAGTAGATGAAAACCTAAGGTACCTTTTATATTGCATTTCAATGGGAAATTGATATTCTTCTTTCCTTGATCTAGTATTTTTATTTTTGGTTGGGGATAAAAGAATGTTTTCAGACTTTGATATGACTCAACTATTTCCTATGTGATGACATCTTATTCCATTTATGTTTTTCTCGTATCAAGACAAACTTTAAAACTTGGGAAAATGATGGTATCATCCCCCTCTCCCCTTTCTTCATTTAGGAGATTTGAAGTTTTGAACTATTGATTTTCTTGTGTTATTGTCAGTGCCATACATCGATCAGTTGCCATTTCTTTGTGCCAACTCCTCTGAAATTCTTTTTTGTTCATATAAATGCTTTTATTTTTTTGGCTAGGCTGAAATGTGGAGAGTTCTTGTTGCTTCTGATTGGACATGTAAATGGGAGAGATACGCCTCCAATGGCAACAATACATGAAGATGTAAGGCGATTTCTGGGGGAAAAATGTGCATCATTATTATGGGCAGCCAGTCAGTTTGGCTCAACCCTTGATCCAGAGGAGAGATTGACAGCTCTGCACATTCAAGCCCGGAGGGTGCTGGAGTCAATTGACCTTTATTGATGCATCATGCATGAGGTGTTGCTTTCAGCTCAATCAATAATCTTTATCACAGCCATTCAGAAGCCATTCCACTTGAGTAGTTGAGTCCAAGCTTGGTTCTGCTTTGTTGCATATACATGGACTGTAGATTGAATGTGTTATATTTATGGTACGAATTACACAGAGCTAATGTCTTCTGTGCTAATCTTGTTCCAAACTCCTCATTTCAAAGGTGAAGTTTCTCTTTGGACTAGAAAATGCATACGGAGTATAATGTAGCGGATCGTAGCCTGCTCTGAGTTCTCAACATGCAATGATGCAAAAGATTGTGGTCATAAAACTATCAAGGAACTAATGCAATTAGGAAAAGCTAGTGGTTGTCGACATTATACACTTCCACTCTTACCCACATAATAATTCTTGCATGGGCCAATTAGATGATTTTCTGAATGCTGCACGTTAACCTAGGGGAATGTTTGGTGGGGCCCGTTCAAAACTAAGAAGGCAACAGTTTGGAACTTTAGGGTGTTCATTTTTTTTTCTTTTTCTCCCGTGTTCAAATATTTAAATTATTTATATTTTCTAGCCATAGACTAAATGGTTAATACATAATACAAATGCAAAGTATGCAAAAATAAGGACATTTTTTTCAGAAATAGGGCGGGGAATAAGGCTGAGTTATACCTTGAAACTTGATTGATAATATACAGAAATCCATATAAAGTATTTTGCCACCAGGGAGAAAAAAGAATGTTGAGTTTGGTAAATCAAATGAAGTGCCTTCCAATAAGGGATGATTACATTAATCCTGAGCAAGAATTTAAAAATCTTGAGAAAGAATTAAGGTGGCAGTTTTTTACTAATTTGTTGTTCAAATACGAAACATAAAGCTCCTATTGAATCTCTTTTTCACGTCTTAAAGTGGCCTGCCATGTGATGTAAAGATTTGGATCATGGGTCATTCCTCTTTTTACGTTATTAATCTTCTCCACACTCTAAATCCTAGTTAGTGATGATGGGACGCAAATGCTTCTGCTAAAAAAAAAAATAATAATTACAGAAAACAAAGAAAAAATAAATTGATTACAGAAAACATTGCGTAGGAAATAATTACTAGTTAAGCTTAATTGCTTTATCAATTAGTAAATTGAGTTCCTGCATCAAGCAACATAGTACTAAAAATCTGCTGATCTGATCTCATAGAACTTTAACTGTATTACGTTCATCCATACATCATCAACTAGGAACATTCAGTTGTACAAGATCTATGAAAATAATAGTAATACATGCCATAAAAGCTTAGGAACTGGTCCACAATGTAAGTTTGTACTGCACGATGATAATATAAATAATTATCATCATGATGAAAGTACTTCAAAGCCAATTAATCAGACAAACCCAACGATTAGTAGCATTTCAACTAATTAATAACTGGTGAAATTAAAAAAATGAAAAAGAAGAAGAAGAAAACACACAAAAAGAAGATGATAATTAATGGCAAATTAAGAGAAAGCCCCCCAAGAAATTAAGAAGTCCTCCTCTTATCTGTTAGTTGATCTGATCACACTTCAAACAGCTGATTAACAAAGTCACTGAACATTACTTGAAATTAAACAAACACTCTATATATCTATTACCACGAGCCTCCTCCACCGAGCATCCCATTCCAGTACCCATTAGCAGATTGATCTCCTTCCTGCCCTCTATTCTCATACTTGAAATCCTCACAAGGAAGAAAGGGTCTTGCGCTATTATTCGTATTAGTATTATTATTTATTTTCTTGAACTTCTTGAACCCCATGATGTAGACTTCCATAACTACTAGTAGTAGTAGTACCACTGTGGTCGTCAAAACCATCCAGAGAAAAGCTCATCAGCTTTGGCTTAAATTCTTGCATAGGAGGAAGCTGTAAAGAAGAGTAGATTATTTTGTTCGAATCAGAAAAAGGGATCGACGACGACATTAAAGAGCTGAAACCCATTGTAGATAATCCACTGTTACTCTTCAGGAAATCTAAGGCTGTCGTCGTTGATGAAATCAAACTGTTAATGCTAGGGTTTGGATTTTCATCAAAATTAGGTAACTGCATGAGCCCGGATAAAGTAGTGGGATAAGTTAAATTCAGGTCATGGCTCTCATGGATCTTAGGAGTGTTCTGAGAAAAACCTGCAGGTGTCAGATCTGGAAGCTTCTTATTTAGTAGTGTTGATGAAGCTGATGAAATTGAAGACGATCTTTTGTTGTTTTTTCTTGATCCTCCTCCAACTGGGACAGATCTTTCTTAAGGTTCCACCTTCGGTCCAATACCTTCGACAAGTCTTGCAGAAGTATCTTGGCTGAGAAAGACTATAATTGTTGTAGTAACAAAACTTTGTATTAGTAGAATTGCACCGAGGACAGTTCAAAGCTTGTTCCTTTTGCGGCCTTGGTTTCCTTTCTAGGGCTGCCTGCTGCTTCTGACTACTACTGTCAATTTGTGTCACTTGCAGTCCTATTCCCTGTATATATGTAGTTGATCATCAAGATTGACAAAGGAAAAGGGGAAAAAAAAAGTTCATTCAGAAAAGACCATTTTTTCTTACGTAGGAAAAGAAGAAACAGCAAACAAACAAGACAAGAAAAAAACAAAGATGCATGGTGGATTTACTTTTAAGACTTTGAAAACACCATATATATCATCAATGAAATTAAGAACAAATTAAATTAGCTTTTCCATACCCCTTTTTATTAGATGGTGGAATAAGGAGAAAGCAAAGATAAAAAGTGCAGTACTACTTGTAGTATCTTTCAGACATCAAAGAAAGATTTCAAAGGCAGCAAACTAACTAAAAGCAAAGCAAAGCAAAGCACATAAAATTCAAACATTAGTGGGGGTGCTTATCATCTCATCTCTCTAGCTAAGTTAGCAAAAACTATCAATATCAATTACATAGAAAGCAAAAAAAAAAAGAAGATTTCTAGAAAAAGCCCTTGAAAATCCCAGCCCTAGAAAGATGTTATGATGATATATGAGTGAGAGAAGAAAACATATGTAAATTGTCTTTTACCTGTGGCCACTGATTAGTATCCATTGAGAAATTAAGAGGCAGAAAAAGATAGAGAGAAAAAGGCAAAGGCTATGAAGAGAGAGCAAGTCTTTGATAGAAAGGAAGGAAGAAAGAAAGAAAGAAAGAGGAAAATCATCCGCTTTCTACTTTCCAGCACTCCATCTTAAAGCAAGAAAAAGCCACTTGATGAGAAGTTTGTGTTTGTGCTTTCATGCGTTGGCTTACAATATGCATATGAGACCAGAGAGAGATAGTTAATTAGTGCTAATTTTTTTATGTATTATTGGTAGACTGTGCTTTATTAAAGACTTTGCATACACCAATCTCAGCATATACATATACGTTTGTCAAATCTTTTTGTCAATGTTTCGCACTTTTAAGGGTGGGTTTGTACTTATTATTATTACTAATTTTCTTTTTAGAAAAAAAAAAAAGGTCCATTTGTGGTGGGATGTACTGTTTGAAGCTAAGTGGATTCTTTTCTGACAACTGACTGTCACTGGAGAATGAGTTGGTCAGCTTTGCTACTATTGTTATATGGGAGGGAAGAGACCATCAGTTCATGTTCAGGTAGATAGTGCTAGATAGGTTCCTTCTTGCTAGCTAGCTAGCTAGGGCCTAGAATTCCACTATTTTTTTTTAATTTTTTTTTGGTGGTAATATTAAGCTTAATTTCACTGTTGCCATCACAATAAACAACCTAATCTGCTCTGTAAAATGTCCATGCAATGCAATGCAATGCAATGCATACGATGTAAGTAGAATTTCTGCATTGAGCAAGATATGATGTACAATTTCTTTCTAGTCATGAGGCATGCATGCAAGTAATGAATGAAGAGCAAATTTAATTCATTCTTATGGTGTTTCTACGACACCATTTAAACGAAAGCATGCTTCAAAAGCATACGAAAACACGTATAACTAGTATAGGGGATAACACACTTCTTTTATAATTACATTCGAATCACTAATGAATAATGAAAATGAGTCCTTTTTTATTTTTTATTTTTTTTATACATTAAAAAAAAAAAAAAAAAAACCTTATGTAACTATTTATCTTCCAGACAAAATTAAGAACCCAACCTCCTCTTGTTTTCAATTACGTTGTTCTTGAACGAGCAGTGCATTGAACAACCTTTTTACCCACTAGAGGTTAGCTCCCTGATGGATGACGGATCTTTTTTTCAAAAAAAAAAAAAATTATTCTAATACAAGATACAACTGCACTCGGAGTGTTAACTGTTAACCAAAATCCAGAATTCAATATATATTGGTACACCTCGTAGTTCTACTTGGGTAAACTTGATTTATAATTTTATTCGTAGATTTTATCACTTATGTAAGGTATATTAATATCATTTGACATCATATAATTTATATAATTTTTTTAATAGTCACTAAATTTACAAGTGAAGTCGTAAATCAAATTTATTTAAATAGTATTTCCCTTCAACCAAGTCTTAGTAATTACAACTAGTATTAATATACTCTAAAATCCAAATTGGTAGTAATATTTTCATTTTATTTTTCTCTATTCGCTGTGAAGTGAAGTTTAATCTGTTTCCTTTCTTTCAAAAAACATGGCAACACAAGGTGTAAGCCTATTGGACCCACTTGGAACCAATGAGGAGACGAAACGTTAGCTAAAAGAATATTTGGAATTGCAAAAGTACGGTTTGGGCCCATCCCATCAGAGAGTTTGTTGAGGCTAATCCAATCTAATATGGGCCGTTTGGTAATAAGAAGCTTGGCAAGATGCACCCTCCAAAGTCTTGAGAAGAATATTGACGGACATTTCTGAGAAGACGCCGTCACTGTAATAAAATACGTAGACGGACATGAAGCCCCCTGCCGCGCTGCATCAAACGTCTGGAGAACAGGAAGGTTCTTCAAATATTCGTGATACGTACTAGACGGGACAGTTCCAGTTGAATTAATTTACGATATTATATCGTGGATCACGTATTATAAATTTAATTAAATTATTAAATATTTTTTAATAAATTATTATTTTATATTTTAATAATTTATACAGTACAATATTATATATTTTAAAATTTTATATTATATAAATCCTTTAAGTCAAAGAAAATAATTTTTTCGATGAAACTGTAAAATTTATAATTACAAACTCTACCTAAATTAAATTCATGAGATACATTATATTATTTTGAATCGAGTTTATTTTAAAATTATTTAATATTAAACCGGTAATACTAGCAATAAGGCACATGGCCTTCATTTATTACATTTACAACTGAAATTGTGTTGTGCTTGAATTGATATATTTGATAAAAGATTTAAAATTTAATCATTCATTAACGAGATTTATAAAGTTAAAATAAATAAATATTAAATTCAACTCATTTAAAATTTTTGATTTTATATTTTTTAATTTAGATAAATTTAAAATTAATCCATTTCAAACTTATATATTTATAAAAAAAAAAAGAAGATGAATTTCACATTTTTTTTTTCAAATTCATCAATCTAAACACAATCTTGAATAATTTGAAATGCCCTTGTAATACACTGACATTGTAATTGTATATTTTTGTGTAAGGATAAACATACTACAATGTACTAGGTGATTATTACTAGTGTTTTTTTTTTTAATAAAAGAAATTTAGGAAGAAGATAAATTACCGTTATTTATTAATAAGTATACCAAGCAACCGACATATATTTTTGGTATAAGCCATACCCAAAGGTGACAAAATAAGAAGTTTTTTTTTTTTTTTTCCGTGAATTTTGTCGTTGAGCTTCATATTTAACTGTCGAGAATAAAGAATGAAGGACTTTCGTTGGTTATCAAGACAAAGATGTCAAAAAAAAAAAATGCAGAAAGAACGCCAGGTCAAAGACGGATTGGAAAAATGTTTCTACAATAAATAAATTCCTTTTACCATGTTCGTCTTGAAAAATCAAATAACTTGAAATTTTCGTATGATGATCCAACATAGCTTGACCCACCGCCCAACAAAGAATTTTATGTGGGTCATGTATCAAGTTGGCCTTTACTTTTTCCTCTTTCTCGACTCCAGACTAGTCCACATAAAATATAGGTAGAACCGTGTTCGTTAAACATCATGTTGCTATATAATATATTATAATCCTATTTGTATTAATTAATAATTGTTTACTTATTAAATTAATCATATAATATCTTAGTGCTTTGACGACTTAAAATATTTTAATCGCCGTCTGAGATAAAGTTAATCCGTTGTCAAATTGCTTGGATCGAGAATACATTCTTCTTAATCTGCTGTTATATCCTATCCATTTTAATATGCTATAAGATCAAGAGAAGAAGCAATATGTGATCCGTGAACGCCATCATTCAGCTTCATTTTCCCAGACACTATAATGCTAACCCGTACATCACGGCCATTTCAAACAACGCAAAATTCTTTTCTACTCATTTTATGTTGTGTAAGTAATACAGAATAAATATTAAAAGTCATCGAATGATTAAAAAATACTACTTTTCAATTATCATACGCATCTTTGTCCTAAAGATCACTATAAATTTCATGCTAATAACCAATTTCAAACTAATCTGGAGACATTTCACACATCCGGCCTCACAAAAAAACATGGGGGAAAAGGAAAAATACAAAATGAACACCATAAAAAAAAATGTTGAAAAAGCATTATTTCGATTGCAACCATTGCCTGACATAATGTAAACAGCTACTTTTACAAAAAAGCATCCCATCCCTCTTCAGTTGAATATACAACATTCCAGAGTTTACAGTGAAACTAGTGAAGTGCTAGAGCACAGTTCTTCAATAAATAAATAAAAATTCAAACTAACAAGAAGATAAACGAAACTTATCTTCTCTAATTTGTTTAGACCAAGATAGAAGCATGGTTGCCTTTCGTTTGATCATCAAATTAAATGGATTGGAGCTATTCATTTAGCTTGCATACGTTGATGAACTTCTGAACTGCATTGTGATATTGGGTTCCCTGTGACAACATAATGTGCAAAAACCACATGTGAGCACTGTTTCCGGGGGCCACTTCACTGAACCACAAATGCTGATTATTTTATCCAAACAGTAGAACTGAAAGTGTGCTTAAATAGTAGAACTCAGGCAACAAACGGGAATTCTAAAGGCTTTGTATAACCGGAAATTTGAGATCAATTCTGATGTATTGAACTAAGCCTTAGATGAGACCACTGACTAAAGATGGGTCCTAAACTCTATTCACAAGACCAGAACTCCAGGCACATGGGCATCCCATCATGCACTGGGAGCACTAATGTTATTTAAACAAAAAAGCAGCAGACTGACCTTCAAATTGACACGGACAGAGCAGGAGCTATTTTACGAATTTCACAAAATTAACATGCAATAAAGAAGTTTCTCCTTTAATCACTGAAAACCACCAAATTAAGGTACAACGTCACTGAATCTACTGTAAAGAACTCCCTAATCAAATACAAGGCTTCCTACACCGAGCAGTCACTGGAATGGAATTGACTGTTACACTATCATACAAACCTCCTTACAATAAAAACTTTCTTTAGATTTGATTGCTTTAAAGTTATGAAGTAGATCTTGACACAGGTGGCGACCCAAAAAAAAAAAAAAAATGAAAATCAGACGGGATCCAAGAAATGCATAATGAAAAACTTACCTCCCAGTAAAGTTGATTGCAGTCCATACACTGCCAAAACTCTAGATTCTTGTTGAACAAGCAGTTGGGGATCACTTGGAATCCTTTGGCAGCTTCAAGAGCTTCTTCAGTTGTTAAAGGTTTTTGGATGAACTTACCATTGCATTTGGTGAACCTTGACATTAGCTGTAATCCTCACAAATTTTCAGCTGAAAAGTTTCAATTACCTGCAACCAACCAATTTTCATTCTCCAGGAGATGGCACTGTAAACGCAAACATGTGATCTGTTGTTTCTTGTTCTTTGTATTAGTTGAAAGGTTGGTAAAAGTGATTAGGACAAAATTTTCAGAATCTACTTGGCTTAAAACAAGAAGCTGTCTTATATTCCCAAAACAAGGTTGGAGATCTACCTCAAGCAGCTGTTCATTTTTCAGAAGACTCTTAACCCTGTATATTTGATTTTTTATCAGATAATTATATCTCAAAAGCTTTGCATCCCGCGTTAGAAGCACCCTCTTTTCCTTGTTTGCTTGGTCTATCAAATCCCTGAACAAAATGAAAAAGCAGTTAAGGAACCGGGCTACATTTTCTGCAGCTGATGCATATGACAAGTATCATTTTTAACTTCCAAAACTTCTTTTGGAGAACACTACCAAAATTATTTGTTGAAACGTCACCTAGTTTCAGGCTTACTCTTTGAATGTGGAATAGCAGCATCTATCCCAACGCAACGTAAATGCTTTGCTAAGCCCTCCACCTATACCATTTGCTATCAGTTTAACACTTAGAATGAAGAGTTTGAAATGTTCCAGACAACTAGCATACAATATTACGTAATAGAACCATCATGTACATGAGTACATCTATTTAACTGAATCTAAGATTAAAGTTTCAGCAATATCGTAACTAAAAAGAAAAACTTTCCAACTTACCATGACGTCACATAGAAACTTAGGACATCCATCACCACCCACAGATAAATCCCATGGTGGAGGGCCTTGCCAATCATCAGCAATTTGTACCAATCTTTCTTTGTAAGTCATTCCTGCAGAAGACCTTTTTCCTTTCTTCTTGGACATTTTAGGCTTCCTGTCAGAGTCCTTTAACAAAATTTTGTCACCATACTTTGTAACAATATGCAAGAGCGTGACATCCAATGTTTTGGTAAATCCACTTGAGTTCTCAGAGACTTTACGTGCCTCGATAGCAGGAATTCTACCTGGGAATTCAGGCATAGCAGCCCGAACCATATTAGATGCGTCACACACATTATTCCTCAGTACTGTTTGACAACAATTTGGAACATCAAGAATCTGCTTCAACCCAAGGTTCAAAGTTGATGACCTATGAAAAGAATTCCCTGCAATGAATAGCCCAAAAAATTGATACCCAATAATTGAAGAGAGTATTTATACGGACTAGTATGGGAGCACGACGTTTGGAAATATTCAGGAGGTGTTTGGTTTATGGGTAAGAGAGGAAGGAATGTGAATCAAGGTTAATGATACCCATAGATGTTGTTTGGTTAATCACTATGGGAATCATTCTATGGGAATGAAAGTGTTAGAAAATGTCCACTTTCATTCCCCACTTGTGATACAGGTTTAAAATTTATTAACTTATTAATATAATGAAACTCATTCCTTATTCAAACCAAACGAGTAAAGGGGAATGGCATAAACCTATACCGATAGTTGGGTCTTTTATGATTCCCATTCCGATTCCAATTCTTGAATGCAAACCAAACACCTCCCAATGGTTTGATTTTTATTGCTATGAATTAAAAAGTAAAGCATATTAGGAGATACAAACTGTTTGATTTTTTTAATTCACTTGATTTTTCGCTTATATAATTTCTGTTTTAATGTTTAACTAAGACAAATAATTTTTTGCAATTCGTATGAGTTGAGAAAAATATTTGCTAATAAGTAATTCTTATACATTTTTTTAGATATATTTTGTCAGAAATATAAGAGATTTGTTTAGTTTAATAGTTCAAGAAATTTTATAAAAGCTAAATAACTGTATCTTGTGAATAACACATCTACCTTACAAATTTTAAAATAGAAGTCTATTTTTTTGATTGAGAATTATCGATGCATTCTATAATGAGCTCATTGACATTTTATTTAACTTCAAAAACAGGAAAGTTTAAAATATCATCAAATTGCAGCACAGTGTATGACATGAAATATATTAAAGTTTGTTAATAATTATATTCATTTTGTAAGGGTAGTAATCAAAAAGAGTTATAGTATTTATTGAAACTCTTTATTCTCTTCAATTATTCAACTTCTATCCTAACAACTTTGGATTTATTAAGCGCATTAAGATATTTGATTATTCTTGAATCCTTACACCTCTCTTGGAACTAACTTGATGAAGGAATTATTCGTGTGCAAATACTAAATAGCAATTTCTAATTTAGGAAACAAAATCTCTCTTAAATATATAGTTTGTATAACTATAGGAATTACACCATGAAAATAGGAAAAAAGTGAAAAATAGTCTACCACCATTTAGCAATTTACAATGAAAATTTTAGTGATTAATTCCTTACGTTATTCAGTGATTAATTCCTTACGTTAAAATTATCAATCTGTATAGTAGTACATTAAAATGTAGATATTCAATATTATAAATTTGATTTAATAAAACAAGATCAACAACATATAGCTTGCTACAGTGGCCACCAACTTGTATAGTAATAATCGTATTACTTAAAAGTAAAAATAAACATTTAGTATTTAGGTTTTATTAGACAAAAACACACTTTATTTAAAATCTAATTAGTAACTGATTTGATATCCCTATTTTTTAGTATATAATTTATACGGTTACTAATATTCAACATTAAATATTTACAGGTCCAAAGGCAAAGGATAATAATTATCAATTAAGAATTTTAATTAATAGTCGCTCCATCTTATTTATATTATCACACTTCCTACATTGGAATGCCCCAATTAAAATATCACATTACTTAAAATGGATTATTTGCATTATTAAATTTCAAATTTACCCTTCCCAAGTATTCAAAATATTTTCCAAACTCCGATAACCAATGGGCCCAATAATAAATTCATCATCTCACTCTCCTATGTTCTCTCTCCTTTCTCCTGCTAATAAAAGCTCTCCCATTTCAAATATTTATCTTTTAGTGATATGAAGTCAATTAAAATTAATAAGCACATTTGTGGACATTTGAAAGAAATCTATAAGTAATTATATTAGCTAAAATTTTGTGCAAATGTGTAAGGTAACAATTATATTGGGACCAAGAGAGTATAATTTAGGAAGTAAAATTTGATTATAGGAAAAGCGTAATTTATATTAAATATGTATTAATTATTAAATGCATAAAAAGCAAACTAAAAGTAAGTAAGATTGCAAGATAAGGATTAAAAGTAAAATAGGTGCGGATCACATTGTTCATCCCCTCTTACCCGTCCAACCAGTTTAACAATAATAAAAAAAGATGTTCCACATTATATTTATTTTTTGGTATACCACATAGAAGTCAAATTCTTTTTATAATCTAAAAAACGAATCTCTTTCATCATTACAAACTCCATACAATAACGTTAGAGACAAAATAAATGGCACTAGCAGAAGGAATGTGAAGATGTTAACAATATGTATGAAGAATAATATATTTGTTAATTCAAGTTTAGATGGCCTCGAGGCTTTTAAGCAATTTTATGTCTCCTTCGTTGTTTTTGTTTTTCCTTTTTTGAGCTATATCAAAAATAGAAAAAGATTTCAGAATTATTCTCTCAAAAGAGTCCAAAAGTTTTATACGTAATAACTCCTACTTTTTTGTTTAAAGATAATTCTTACTATTATTTAACTTAATTCCTAATCCTAAAAAAAATTTATTTGCATACTTGTATAATTTCTAAATACATCCTTGAAAAATGGATGCCAGATGGAACTCTCTAGTCTATACAAAAATCTTATTCTAAAAGTAAAGTAATCAGTGAGATTGAAAGTATATTTTAAAATTGTGTACTTTTAAAAAGTTGATATTTTTGTGTTGAAATATAGTCTGGATTGCATATTAGAACAAATTTTCCGTTTGGTGGTTGGATTCATAATCATTCGGCTTTAGGGGCCACAGTGGGACATTTGTTTTAGTTTTGAGGACCAAATTGAACATTCTTTGAATTTGGAGGACTATAATAGAATATTTTTTCAATTTGGATGGTCAAATTGACACCTTTTCAATTTAAAAGATCATATTGATGATTTTACTTATTTTGACTGGCTAAATAGTATTTAACTCTTTGAAAGTAAAATAACCTTAGGTCATAGGAAAAACGTCTTACCACCTCAACTTCACTTCAATGTAAAAAATTATTAGTTTCTTTTAATAGTTGTTAATAAACTATTAGTTTCTTTAATTGCTTATAAATGTTGTCTAGTTTATTAATGTATCCACAACCTATATATGTTGACAATATATGCATAGTTATATTTAATGAGAATTTTATTCCATTAACTTTTTTTATAACTTTATTTAATATTCATCTCTAAATCTATACTAATATTCTACTCTATGATAAAATTTACTTCAATCAAATTTAATTCTAAATGAAGTCTCAAAAATTGGTTTTCATTTCATGTGTACCTTTGTACGATTTTTTTCTCTTTAAGTGTCCAAAAGTATATGTGAAATATATAACTTTATTTTTCAAGTAAATTTTATATTTTTATTATTGCTTGATTTTTAAAACTCATCCCCAAAAGAAGATATTTCCTACTCTTCTTTAATTTCTAAAACTCATTCCTAATATTCTATTATACAAAGAAATTTACTTCAATCAAGTTTATTTCCTAATGAAGTCTTAAAAGTAGGTTTTATTTCTTCTTTTACTCTTTGAGGAGCATTTACATAAATAGCATAAAAATTTCTAAGAAAGACATTCAAGTTGGGAACATAATAAAATCATTAAATTTTATAGTGAGGGTAACTTGAGAAAGAAAATAAAAAACTAAATCAAACTTTTTCATTTATTATAATATATATTCAATTAGTTTTTTTAATAACTTTATTTAATATTCATCTTTTATTTCTAAATCTATCACAAAATTCTACTCTATGAGGAAATTTGCTTCAATTAAACTTAATTCTACATATAAGTCTAAAGAATTTAGTTTTATTTCCCATGTACCTTTTAGGACTTTTTCTAGTTAAGGGTCCAAAAGTATAAATGAAATATGTAAATTTATTTTTCAAATAAATTTTATATTTTATTTTTATTATTCCTTGATTTCTAAAATCAATCCCAATAAAATTATTTCCTACTCTTCTTTAATTTCTAAAATTCATTCCTAATATTCTATTGCATAAGGAAATTTACTTCAATTAAACTTATTTCTTAATATGAAGCCTTAAAAGTAGGTTTTATTTCCTCTTTTACTCTTTGATGAGTATTTACATAAATAGCCTTAGTAGTTATAAAAAAGGAATTCAAGTTAGGAGACATAACAAAGTAATTAAATTTTATAGGAAGGGTAACTTCGGAAAGAAAATCTAAATCACTAAATCATATTGACTCTTTTAATATAGTATAGATAATAAATCAAGAACCGTATGATTTTTGCCTGTGGACGATGAGGACAGCTCAATACACAGACATAGGAGTTCTTTTTTGGCATTGAAATAAAGTTGAGAGCTTTTCGCATTGAAATAAACCATCATATAATCTGTAAACCGGCACTAGGAAGTAGCTATGTTAACTTCAAAGGTGAACTCTATATAACTTCCATGAAATTGACTAAAGAATCTAGAACAGCTAATAGGATACATTAAAGGGCATTCAGCCAACCTTGTTTCTCAACCTTTGCTTGGAAGACATCAAATATATCAAGTAAACACCGAGCATCTGCAGCTGCATACAGCATTTGTTCTTCACTGAGAGGACGTTGCGACCAATCACTACATTGAAGTTCCTAAAGCACGTGCATATATAATATCACCAAGTAAAATCCCAACTACTTAATCAAACACATTAATAAAACTCGAAAAAATGACATATTAGTTTAAAAAGTCCGAACCTTTGAAAGTGAAACGCCCAGCACTTCTTGGCAAATAGTTGCCAAGCTCTTGCTTTGTTTCGGTACTTTTCTTCCTACTGATGATTGCTTGTGTTGTAGATAGTTGTATAAGCTTGTAATATCTAGAAAAGGCTCCACCTATTCACCCATTACTATTAGCTAAAATGCACCGTGAAAGTTATCAATGAACATAGAAATGCCATACTCATTCGTAATCCAATTTCCCTAATAGTCATGTACATAATATACATAGATAACATTTCACAGTGGCAGTAAATATCAGTATTTAAAAATGCATATTAAAAATAAAAACTTCACCGAAAAAAAGAAAAAAAAAATGAGAAGCTGACTCACCCTATCGAAGCCAGGAAGACAGCCATGAGAGGAGAAAGTGGAGGATAAATATACCAAATCTTGTTTGAATCGAAAACCTAATTTCAGAATATCAGGGGATACAAATGCCTTTTTCAGTAATTCGTAGATTGACAGAAGAGGAAGTGCAGATAGGTCTAGGAGGAAAACTGCCGACTCGTACGAGTCGGTGTCGGAGAGGCGGAGTCGGCATGCGATTTGGAGGAGAGAGACGGTGGGGAAGGTGGATTGGTGGCTGCTGCTGCGGACGGGCTTCCATTCGGCGTCGAGTCCGACGACGGTGGAGTGAGTTAGAGACCAAGTCAAGTGGGTGAACTCGGGCGAATCGGTTGAGGCGACCAACTGAACATACAACTCGGAGAAATTTTCGGATGTTGCTGGTCTTTGGGTTCCATGGATCTTCAAAAGCAATCTCTATCTCCTCCGGCCCTTCCATCCAACTACTCTTTTTAGTACTACAGTATTCCGTCTTGTGGGCCGTTTGACTACGTAAGCCCATGACTTTTTTCTTTTGTTTTGTTAATTGAAATCATTTTTTTTAAAAAAAAATTAATTAAAATACCCCTTTTTTCAACATTTTTAACTGTTTGTATACGAAAATTTTCAACTTGAACCAATAGGAGTCCCCATTGATAATGGAGTGTGTCCACTCATTTAAAGATATGTTCCCTATTTATTCAGAAATCTCTAGATTTAACTAGTGTCGTGAAATTTTTTGGGTGATCATTTGGAAAGAATGTTACTTTACTTGTGAAATCTGTAAAGTTTCTTAAGTGTTCAATGAAAAAAAAAATCAGTTGATTGATTAGCTGCTGGAAAGATATACTGAATAGATTGATTAGATAAGAACAGAAGCTAAAAACTTGAAATATATAGGTCTAATTGTATCACAATGTAGTCCATTAGAACCCATTTTGTTTGCTATTCATTAGAATTTAAACAATGTAGTACAAAATTTATGTGTATAGCGTTACTTTCCAGAAGGAAATTCTTTACAAACTGATGATACGAAAATTGTTCCATATCAGAAATAATTTGAAGAGAATAAATAGAGAGAGTGGAAATAATTTTAAAGTGAGAGAGAATTTTTGTTGGGGAGAGAAAGTGTGTACTTTTATTATTTGTAGCTTGATTAGCTTGTTATTGCTTGTCTTGCTTTTCTTGCTTTTTTTTTACAAATGAGGGGTAAGTCCCCTATTTATAAAGATTTTTAGGTAATGGGACCCATGATAATGGGGCCCATGAGGTCATACATGTCCGACCTACCGATCTATTCGTGCCGAACAACATGTGCCGAGCTACTTTGAGCGAGCCGAACCACTTGATAATTAGTCCGATCTATCTAACCAATTTTGAATGAAGGAAATGACGGCATATAATGCCATGTGTTTCCTATCTAAGCTTGATTATTTTTGATATCGTCATAAGGCCCCCTCGATTGGGTCTGTATCGTAGATCGGACTGAATCGAAATTACTTTCTCTGTTTGGTAACCCCCTGACTGTTGAAATGGTTCTTCTATTTTTGTACTTTGTTTGTTCCCAGGATTTGCTTTTTAGCCCTCCGGTTTGTTGAATCCTATTCGGTTGATCGAACTTTTGTATTCAATTTAGCAGCTTAGTTGATCGACTTAGCCAAGAAGCTTGCTGTGTGGGTTCAAAATCGACCCATTGTACATCACTTTCTCTCCCTTTTATTTTTATTTTTTTGGGTTCATTGCCAGTTTTTAGGCTCACTTTTTGTATATATTTTGGTATTTTTAGGCTTAAAGCCTTATTTTTGCTTTTGATTTTTGAGACTAGACCGCTTAGTGCACTTCAGCAGATCTTTTAGTCTCATCTTCATTTTTTTTTTCGGGCCATCGAAATTAATCAGTGTTTTCCCTCTTGGGCGTTTTTTTTTTTTTTTTTTTTTTTTTGCTTTTTGACCACTTAAGCCATTTTGGCAGGTCTGCCTTTAGTTTATCATCTATCGTAATTGACCATGTTCATATTATTAATGGCTACTTGACCACGTCGACGACCCTGACATTTAATTGATGTCATCAATTTAGGAACTTAAGGCT
Source organism: Cinchona pubescens (assembly GCA_025175665.1). Lineage (NCBI taxonomy): Eukaryota > Viridiplantae > Streptophyta > Magnoliopsida > Gentianales > Rubiaceae > Cinchona > Cinchona pubescens. Next base: position 781,236 of record JANKKI010000014.1, read on the forward strand.
ACTTGTAGCACTTCGGCGAGCCATCCCTTATTTGGCCAAGCCATTTGGAGTACTTCGGCAGGTCGACCTTTACTCTTTTGATCATGTAGAGCCTTTTTGAAACATTTTTTGGGCTTGTAGCCTCTTTAAAATAAATTTTTGCCTTGTTGCCTCTTTGAGATAATTTTTGAGCTTGTAGCCTCTTTAAAATAATTTTTGGGCTTGTAGCCTCTGTTGAATGGATCGACCGTCGGAGGTCAGCCACTTTTATTGAAAAGGTCGACCATTGGAGGTCGGCCACTTCTATTGAATAGATTGATCGTCGGAGGTCGGTCACTTTTTTTGAGTAGATCGGTCGTAATGGAGATTGGCCACTTTTATTGAATAGATCGGCCGTAGGAGATCGGCCATTTTTATTGAGTAAGTAGGCCGTCGGAGGTCGGCCACTTTTCTTGAATAGATCGGTCACATTTATTGAAGAGGTCGGCCGTCGTAGGTCGGCTATTTTTATTAAGTAAGTCGGCCATTGAAGGTCGGCCACTTTTATTAGTAAGTCGGCCATCGGAGGTCAACCACTTTTATTCAGTAGTTCGGCCATCATAGGCTAGCCATTTTTATTAAGGAGGGTGGCCACTTTTATTTAGTAAGTCAGCCGTCGGAGGTCGGCTATTTTTATTCGATAGTTCGGCCAACGGAGGTTGGCCATTTTTATTGAGGAGGTCGGCCGTCGGAGGTCGGTCATTTTTATTGAGTAAGTCGGCCGTAGGAGGTTAGTCACTTTTATTTAGTAGGTCGGCTATCGGAGGTCGACCACATTTATTAAGGAGGTCGGCCGTCGAAGGTCAGCCATTTTTATTGAGCAAGTACCAACACACCTGGCCGTCGGAGGTCGGCCACTTTTATTCAGTAGTTCGGGAGGTCGGCCACTTTTATTGAGGAGGTCGGCTGTCGGAGGTCAACCATTTTATTGAGTAAGTCGGCTATCGGAGGTCGACCACTTTTCTTGGGAGAGCTCGGCAATTTATATCTCAGTTGTTTGCTGATCTTTAATTACTGTAGTAATTTTGTCCATTCGATCCAGTCGAATTAGATTGACTTGTGCCAAGCATCTCCTTGCTTATTTTTCGTGCTCTAGAGAAGCACTCTGCATCGGCTGCTTGTTGATAATTTTTGGTCGGTTAGTTCATCGAAATGAAATTATGAACACCGATCTGCTTGATTTTTGGACTCAGAATTATTGCAATTCTAATCTCCGTCTTTATTGTAATGCTATTTATTCAACGTCATGGAATTAAGATCGATGTTCGATCTTGACCGATCAGAATTTGCTCCCTATAATTTGATCAACATCGACCAAGCTAGAGTATTTCAGCAGATATCGTATATCTAGAGTTATTTTTTTCTCATTTTTTTCAATAGATTTTTCTTCTGTATGTAGAGCATAGCCTGAATCTTGGCTCCTCGCTTCACTTTCTTGTTGATCTCTGCTGCTTCTCTGTGAAGTTGTGTTTTATGTGTAGCATTACCTCATACAGAAGTTAGAGGAAAAAGAATATACATTAGGTGCATCCATCGTTTAAGCAACCAATATATTAATTTAAGTTTTGAAGAGCTATAATTCAACTCAATAAAGGAAAATATTGCGTTTAATTGAACAATCTTTATGTTCAGCGAAGAATATGCAAAAGTTGTAGATTCCAACAACAGGTACCAGGGGTTGGTCAGCCAAAGCTTGTGGTATTCAACATCAAGTCAATGCAAGAGTTTCCAACTTAATAATAAAATGATTTTGCACTTGGTTAAGTTCACACACGTAATATCAAATGTCAAATTAGTAATTTAAATACTTAGCTTTTCTTTGTGAATTGATCACTTTGTTTCTGTCTGATAACATTAAAAGTCATCTTCTTCATGCGCTTCAGTGCTTCGGATAGATTTTCATATCAAGCCAAGTTACTTTATATCTGTACTATGATTTTATTTCGGATTCTTCTAGAGCGTTTCAACAATTTAACTTTGGCAGATAAACTGAGATTTGATTAAGTTGGGTAGAGTAGGATTTTCTGTAATCTCAACTTTGTAAAGTGGAATTTTCGTGAAATATGCCTTCCAAAACTTAGATCCAGCTTCATAAAGTTGGATTTTTGTTCAAAGAAGAGAAAATGAGAATCCTAAACAACACTTGACTTTTTGCTGCGATTCCTACAGAAGACGCCAATTGACGACACAAAAATTTTTCCATATCAGAAATCATTTGTAAAGAATAAATAAAGAGAGTGGAAATAATTTTAAAGTGAGAGAGAATTTTTGTTGGGGAGAGAAAGTGTGTATTTTATTATTTGTAGCCAAAGTAGCTAATTATTGCTTTTCTTGCTTTTTTTTTTTACAAATAAGGGGTAAGATCCAGAACCATCCCCTATTTATAGAGATTTTTAGGTAGTGGGATCCATGATAATGGGGCCCATGAGGTCATACATGTCCGACCTACCGACCTACTTGTGCCGAACAACATCTGTCAAACAACATGTGCCGAGCTACTTTGAGCAAGCCGAGCCATTTAATAATTAGTCCGATCTATCTGACCTATTTTGAATAGAGAAAATCGGCATATAATGCCACGTATCTCCTGTCTGAACTTGATTATTTTTGGTATCGTCATAAACTATACGATCCCACATTTTTTTTCCTATTCTTTAATGTTTGTGCAGCTTTTCCTCTCGTACAAACCAAAATTGTTGATAATCAAGGTAAAATGCATCTCTATGCCTTGTAGGCATCTCTCTTATGTTTAAGTTATTGGAAGTTTGTCTCTAAAGCACAATTTCAATAAATTTAATTTTTCCTCTAATTGTATTTTCTCTTTTTTATGAATTCTTCAGTCTCACATTGAAAATTTGTATTGGTTGTTTTCACCTTGTTGTAGATGAGTTTGATGATTTGTCAATGTGTAACACTAGTTATGAGCCTAAATTATGAATGGTTGATGGTTTTGGAGATTTTTCTCAAACATACACGCGCGCGTATGCTCGTATAAGAGGCGCTGCGCGGCATCGTATGGTGCGTATGCTAATGATTTTACTTTCTTCACGTTTTTCTTTCCTATATTTTTTTTACATATTTCGTGTGAATTTTACTTACGGTTCTTATATTTTCTCTCAAAACAGACAGCTTTTCTTTCTTTTCTCTCAAATCATCTACCATTTCTCTCAAGGTAATGTTATTACTCCTAATTTCTGGCCGAATTTATCACTATAAATAGAGACCTTGAGGTTCTCTTCAATACCACCAAAATAACTCTCTTCTTATCTTCTCATTGGTATTGAGTAGTTCAATTTTGAACTCGAAATCTTGCTTACGAATGCACGCGACCGAAACTGTAACACTCCGGGCCCTGGTTGGCCCAACAACTTTTGAACGGGCTCAAAATGCTTAAACCAAGTTGTAAGTAGCCCATGACCTAAGGTGTTATAAACAATACAATATCCCCTCTCACTTTCGATATGGTACGGGGCGTCACAATCACCCCTCCTTAAGGCTTTGCGTCCTCACAAAGCCCAAGTTGGGGCCCAATAACATATAACATACAATACATAGCATAGCCCAATATCACTGGCCCAATCTCATCTCGTGCAGAGACCACACGAGATTCGTTCTGATACCAACTGTAACACCCCAGGCCCTGGGCTGGCCCAACAACTTTTGAGTGAAAGCAACGGAATCAAAATGTTTAAGCCAAGTTGTAAGTGGCCCATGACCCAAGGTGTTATAAACAATACAATATCCTCTTTCACTTTCGATGCGGGACGGGGCATCACAAAAACTGTCGTTGAATCCTAGAGAGTGACCGTTCAGTGATCCCATTTGCATCAGTGAATTACAACTCCGTGAAAGGCGAAATCACTTTTAAGGACAGTGATTACACGTCTCAGTAAATTCTGTTATACTTTCGGTCTAATAATTTTCTGTCTAGATTTCTAACAATTTTAAAACTGATTTGTCTGTTGTTGTGATGGCCAACACTGGTGTTCCTGAAATATCCAAATTGTAATTGTTCGACAGAAAAAATTACGAATGCTAATCCCAGAATGTTCTATTTTATCTACAAACCCTCAAAATGGATTACGACCTATTCGGAGATGCTGTCTCTTCCAAATCTATTAGGATTTATACTGATGACAACTGAACTGTTAAGGGTCAGATACTGAAATTCATGATCGACGCCCTATTTGATTTGTATCGCCCATATAAGTCTATCAAAGAAATAGATAACATTCCTAGACAATAAATACAACACAGAAGATGTTGGAAAGAAAAAGTATATGGTTTCTAAGTTCTTGGATTTCAAGATGGTTGACAACAAACTTGTCACCGACGAAATTCATGCATACTAGAATATTATTCTGGACATCAATCAGGAAGGCGTGAAAATTGATGATACTTTCCAGGTTACTACTTTGATTGACTCACTGAAATTGCCACTGTCTTGAAAGGAGTACAGAAATATATTGAAACATGACAAAACTGCTATGACGGTTGATGAGATGATATCTCATATCCAGATTGAGGAGAGTAACCGTATGAAGAATAAGTATGATTTGGCTTATGATTTTGCAACCAAAGTAAATCTGGAAGATAGCAAACTCAAACGAACTTCTCAAAGATTCAAAGGTAAAAGTCGTGGACCCAAGAAGGGTTGGAACAACAATAGTCAGAATCAGGACAACAAGCAGTCTGGTAAGTTTAAAAAGTTTGGTAAGATTAATATAAAAGTTCAAAGGACCTTACTATATTTGTGGAGTTTTAAATCACAACACAAACAAATGCAAGTTTCGTAAGGGACAAGAGCAGTAACCGACCAATCAAGTGAATCTAACTGAAAGCGATAATGAGACAATTGTTGTTGTTTCTCTAAAGCAAATTTGGTCCATAATGTAACCGAATGGATTGTGGACACTGGACCTACGAAACATATCGCTAGATGTTGACAAATGTCACTTCCTTAAGTATGAAGGAGAGAGAAATAAGGAGCTTGTCTTCCTTGGAGATGCTCGTTCTACTCCATTTTAGGTAAGAAAAAAGTCCTTTTAACTCTTACACATAGAAAGACTATTACTTTGACCAATGTGTTGCATATTCTATCCATGAGTAGAAATTTAATTTATGGTTCTTTGTTTAATAAGGTTGTCATTAAACTTATTTTTGAAGGTGATAATTTAGTTTTGACTAGTAATAGGGAGTTTGTGGGAAAGAATTTTTGTTGTGAGGGTTTATTTGTACTTGATGCTACTTGCAATGGAATGAATAAGAATGCCACTTTTACTTATATTGTTGATTTTATTGATATATGGCATGCTAGATTAGGACATGTGAATGCTGACTCTATAAGAAAAATGAAAATTTTAAATTTGATTCCTAATCTGAATGATCATAAGTTCACAAAATGTAAAATTTGTATGACAGTTAAACATCATAAGAAACCCTAATTAAGTCCACTGAAAGAACTAATAGTCTATTGAAATTAATTCACAGTGATCTTCGATATTTTAAAAATAATATGAGTAGAGGTGAAAAGAATATTATACCACTTTTATTGATGATTACTCAAGATACACTAAGTTATATCTCCTAAGTCAAAAAGATGAAGTTGAAGAAATGTTTATTAAATTAAAAAATGAAGTTGAAAATCAATTAGAGACAAAGATTAAATAGCTTAGGTCTAATAGAGAAGGTGAATATGATTCCAATCAACTCAAAAAAATTTGTGAATAAAATGGTTTAATTCATGAGACTATTTCTCCTTACTCGCCTCAATCTAATAGGGTTGCGGAAAGGAAAAATATGATTCTTAAAGACATGATGAATGCAATGTTAATAAGTTCTAAATTATCTACTAACATGTGAGAGGAGATTATCTTGTCTGCTTGTCATATTCTTAACAGAATACTTCACAAGAAAATTTTTAAAACACCTTATGAACTTTGCAAAGCATGTTATTCTCCCAATTTTGGGTATTTCAAAGTGTGGTGGTGTCTAGCTAAGGTAGCGATACTGGACTTTAAAATGAATAAAATTGGGTTTAAAACTGTTGATAGTGTCTTCATTAGGTATGCACATTATAGTACTACCTATATGTTCTTGGTTTTAGAGTCTAATCATGTTTGGGGAACTAAAAATGCTGAATTTTTGGAAAATATTTTTACAATGAATAAAAATTTTGTAAAAATATTGTCTCAAGAAGTTCAAGATTTAGAACAACATGATAATGAATAAACTCTAAAATTGAGACAAAGTAAAAAGGTAAAAGTGAAAACTAATTTTGGATCTGATTTTATAACTATTTTCATTACTGAAGAAGACCCGAAAACATTTAAAGACGTTATGAATTCAATTGATGCCAATTTTTTGAAAGATGCAGTCAGAAATGAATTTGAATCCATAATGAGTAATCACACCTGAGAATTGGTAGATTTACCTAGAGAGTGTAAATCCATTGGTGGATGTAAATGAGTATTTAGAAAGAAATTAAAAGTCTGGCAGTTCTATTGATAAATTCAAGGCACGTTTAGTGGCCAAGGATTTTTCACAAAAAGAAGGCATTGATTTTTTTGACACTTATTCACCTGTTGTTAGAATAACCACCATTAGAGTACTTGTTGCTATTGCTTCTATTTTTAATTTAATTGTGCTCCAAATAAATGTAAAAACTACTTTTTTTTAAGTTGTGAATTGGATGAGGAAATATACATACATCAACCGAGGGCTTTGTTGTTGAAGGACAAGAACATAAAGTGTGTAGATTTGTTAAATCTTTGTATAGCCTTAAACAAGTTCCTAAACAATGGCATGAAAAAATTGTTAAGACTCTTGTTTCTAATGATTTTAAGGTAAATGAATCTAATAGATGTATCTATAGCAGATTTCATAGAAATGTTGGAGTCTTGATTTTCTTGTACGTTGATGACATGTTTATTTTTGGAACCGATGAAAGTCCTTACTTCTAATTTCCAATGGTATGAAAGACATGGGTACAACTGATATTATTTGGGTTTTAAATTGACTAAATTTAACAATAATTTCATGTTTTCTCAGTCACACTTTATTGAAAAAATTCTTAAAAAATTTAACCACTTTAATTTGAATTATGTTAGTACACTTTATGATCCTAATGTGCAGTTGAGAAAGGATAAAGGTGATAATGTCTCACAAACTGAATATGCCAAAATTATTGAGAGTGTGATATATTTGATTAATTGTACTCGTCTTGATATTGCATATATTATTGATAGATTGAGTAGATACAAGTATAATCCTGATAAAAGTCATTAGAATGCATTATTTAGATTGCTTATGTGAAACCCAGTATTTTAATAGCCTTGTTCTTTGATTTTAACTGGTTTAAAATGTTTTTCATATTATTTTTAGTCATAAAGTACTTCAACTTATTCGTTTTTCAATTCGGCAAATTTTTCGGTTTACGCGATTTCGGTTCCGGCGGGTAAACGGGTCAAAAGTTGCCGACTAAGTGTAATTAGTGCATTGTGGGGTGTGAGTGTTGTTTGATGGCTGATTTATAATGTTAATTTAGTAGCAAAAAAAATTAGTTTTTGGGTTAAATAGTCAACTTGGAGACTATTTGGTCAATGGGGTACTATTTGAGTCAACTTTGGAATTCTTTTTAAGTCTTCTTCTTGTTGTTTCTTCCTCATTTCTTCCTAGCAGCAGCTGAACTCCTCTTCCTCCATTTTCCCCAAAAATTTTCTTGGATTTCAAGTAGGAATCACTTGGAAGGTAAGATTTTATGTATTTTAGCATTTATGGCTTATGGGCTTTATGATCCAAGCTTTAATTTCAAGTTTTGTAGGATTCTTTATGGCTGAGAAAACCCTCTTTGCAGCCTTATAAGTTATGATTTATGTATGTTATGGGTTGTTTTTAGTGTTTTGGAGGTTGGGAAGTGATTGGGGTTGATTTTTAACAACTTTCCATGGTTAGATTACAAAATTTTAAGATTATGAGTTTTATAGGGTTTTGTCTTCCATATGTGACTTAGAGTGTTATGCTATGAATGCTTATGTCTATGCTCATAATGATGTTTTAAGAGTGTTTTAAGGTTAGTTTGGATAGGAATTGAGACTTGAAACCAAGTGGAATTGATTTCCCTTCATTTTGTAAGTAAGCGGAAGTTTGGCGCAACTAGGATAATTTGGATAATTGGTTATGTTTGAAGGATCTTTAATGATCTTTTGATGGTTTTAAGTGTTTCCTTGGTAGTGGGTTGGATAGGAAGCATGTTTGAATCATGCGTGTGGCTAATCGGTAAAAATTTCAGTTTGGTAATAAAGAGGAATTCCACCCATAGGTTGTTGCTCTAATGTTGTAATGGAGTTAATTGTAGTGGTTATGGGGTATGGATTGTTGTGGAATGCTATTGATATAGTCCCGGCTATTGCTCCGGTGAATCTTTCCGTTTATGGATTTTGTTGGTTGATTGATTATGTTGTTTTGAGTTGGGTTGTAACCAATCAGGTCCCTTGAATACCTTGGAAATGGATTTTGTTGGTTGGTTGAATATGTTGTTTTGAGTTGGGTTGTAACCAAGGTCCCTTGAATACCTTGGAATTAGATTTTGTTGGCAGGAGGATATCTCTAGAATCATGCATATGAGTCGCAAAAGAAGATACAATCAAACAAGATTGAGAACTAATAAAGGAATACGAATTTGAGGGTTAACTAAGTGTTTTGACTGGGGTTTTAGCTTGTCGAAGTTGGTCGAAATTGTGGAAAGGTCATTTTTGACCAAAGAGTCATTGGTGTCGTTTTCTATCATTTCGCGTCGTTTTCGCTTCCTAGTCATTCTTTAACTTCTACATCTCTTCTAAGAGTCCTCTTATATCTGTTTTAGGTACCACGCCACCTACCGCCGCGATCGCGTTCGTGATCATTGTGCGTCTTTGCTTTGATAGGTGGGTAACATACACGCAGGTACCAAAGCTGTCTCTTATACATGATCTTCGATGTGTAGTTTGGATGGATTTACAGGTAACATAGACCCTTATCGACTTGTATTTTGTTTAAATGGTTTCATAATGCTGTTGTGATGGATTTTAAGATATAGAGTATGGACATTAGGATTCTGCACTCTACAAAGTTTTGGAATTATTACTGGTGAAATCGGGACCAAGCTATTTTATGTTAATCAATTAATATGTTTGCAAACTCTTTTGATATGAAAGCATTTTATGACTGTTTTGGCTCATAGGTGATCGAGGTATATAATTTTGGATGTATCTGAAAATGTCTGATTTGGGGTGCACCGGTTCTATAGTCATCCATGGGACATCATGGAACTATAAGAGACTAGGTGTTTTAGAATGTAACTCGGGGTCTTGTGATGGGATAACTTGACCTCCCGGTCAGACTAGTAGGTGTAGTAGATTACTAGATCTGACTAGTACTGTAGGTCATACTTTTGAGCCTAAAAGATACTCATGCTATTTTACTAAATTCCGGATTGAAACTGTACTTGGATTTGTTAGCCTATGCTTTAGCATACTATGTTTTGAAATGATTTGATCTGTTTGGCTATGTTTTGGACATACTTTTGAGCCTAAAAGATACTCATGCTATTTTACTAAATTCCGGATTGAAACTGTACTTGGATTTGTTAGCTATGCTTTAGCATACTATGTTTTGAAATGATTTGATCTGTTTGGCTATGTTTTGGACATACTTTTGAGCCTAAAAGATACTCATGCTATTTTATTATATTCCGGAATTTAGTAAAATAGCATGAGTATCTTTTACACTTCAGATGTGTATAAGAGACAGTGTAAGTTTTGGACATGCCTGACGATTAAATGGCATGATACATTTTAGAAACTACTTATGATTATGGTTTATTGACGTTTAAATGGCATGAGACATTTTAGAAACTGCTTCATGACTATGGTTTTCGCAAATGTTATTATATTTATGTTTTCTTTTTATCGAAATGCTTGGCCCCATTTGAAGAGCTTTTATGATATCCACTGAGCTAGTTATACTCACCCCACGTGATTATAATTTTTCAGATTAGGTGCTCGTTTTTGACTCTTAAACCGCGTTAGCAGCTTTTAGATTTTCTCCAGATTCCACATTACTGGTATAAACTCTGCGGATAATCTTCCAAGCTTCTCTTTTGTTTGGAAAGGGGTAGTGTATTAGATAGATTTTGTATTGATGAACTTTGTTTTTGTTGTAGCATCTTTTGTACTAAGAAGGAATTTTGTAATTCGTATTTTTGTGTAAAATGAAATATTCGGTTTTATAGTTAAGAAATGGTTTGATGGTTCTATTACATTGCGGTTAAGTTTGTTGCTCTGTTCGTTTGTGCCTTGCGCTTTGGACCAGTGTGCCATTAGCGCGGCGTGTTACGGTCCCGTTTTTGGGGCGTGACAGCTTAGATATTAAAAAGGCACCATGCATTTAGGACTTTGTTTTTTTTGGAGTTCTTCTATGCTAGAAGTTTACTGTGATGCTAATTAGGTGTTTGAACTAATGATGAAACTAATTCCACAAGTAATTATAATTTTACTCTTGTTGGAGGTGCTATTTCTTGAAAATCATCTAAGCAAATAAGTAATGCTTAATCTATCATGAAATTTGAATTTATTACTTTAGAGTTGACATATTTAGAAGCAGAATGGCTTCGTAATTTATTGACTGACATTCCTTTGTGACCAAAGCTTGTGTCTTCTATTTTTTTGCATTGTAATTCACAGGTAGCGATCGCTAGAGTCAAAAGCAAAATTTACAATAAGAAGAGTCGGTATATCTGTTTGAGACATATTATTGTGAAACATCTCATGAGTCATGGGGTCATTGCCATGAATTTTGTGAGGTATGAACAGAATTTGGCTGATCCTTTAACTAAGAGACTGATGTCACGGGCTCACTCTTTTTAGATCTTCCAACCCGTGCGGCACTTAGGTTTTCACCCTAAGTTAGTCTTTCTCACACTGTCAACAATAGAAGAGAGAGAATTGAGAGAATGAAAAGCTCTGTGTATATTCAATTGCTCAACTTCTGAGGTGTGTTACAAATGAGGGGGTTAGCCCCTTTTTATACTTGTAAGAGAAAATTCTAGAACCTACCAAATTAGATACAAATCTACAAGATTCTAGAGAATTATATACAAAGAATATTCCTTCTAGAAAATATTCTAAATCTACATGATTCTAGAGAATTCTATACAGAGAATATTCCTTCTAGAATATTCTGGAAAGTCCAAGGTTACTTAAGGAAATTCTAAAGAATTCTAGAATGTTCCTTTATCTTCTGGGCCAATCATTTGGACTTACTTTTATTTTGGGCCAAACCTCTTCGTCAAAATGGGCGGATCGTGTCACTGAACTAAAAGTTAATCCAAGACACATCAAGGGGGATGGGATTTAGACCTGTTGATGGAAATTGAATGGAGATCCCATGATATAGGTTCAATGGGTAATAACAAATTACAAAGATATTCCAATTGCACTATCATATGCGGTCCCTCCTTATAGTATAAATAGCCGACAGTGCTTACTGTCTATAATTTGTGAGGGTTGAGTCGATAACTCTTAATGAACTTATATCCTTTATAGGTAGTGTGTGGCCGTACACACTTGATAAGCTCACCTATATGAGTATGAAAGTGGGGATTGATTCCTATAAGACTAACGGGTTCGTCTCTAGAGCACTCATGAACATCTAAGTAGGGTGCATGACCCTGAAAAGTACCAAATCGAGAGCTTATAATGGATCGAAATCTAACATATGTTAAGCTGTAGAAGTGTGCTTCAAGGAGGAAGGTTCAAGACTTTTGTCACCTATCTTCCGTATAGTTTTCTGTTGAATGCACTAAATGCGATTTGTTGGTCCCAAAGGGCAACCTAAGAAGGGCGGTGAATTAGGTTGTATCTAAAATAAACCTTTTTATGTGCTTAATAGAAATTCAAACTTTATGCACCAAATAAAAACTTAAGCACAAATGAATACAATAGATATTCAACAATTTAAGCTTAAAGAACAAATAAGAATCATTGAGATTAAGAGAATCAAACCAAACTCCCAAGCTTCTCAAGCTTGGAGCTTTCAACTACAAAGAGCTTCTTACAAGGCAACTACCAAGTTTACAACTTGAAGTTTAGTCACTAAAAGTCTCTTTAAAGTAGGTGAGACAATAACTTCTTGTACACAAATGAGGATCACTCTTGCTCACACTAATTTCCTTTAGTTGAGCCAAGAGTTTTACACTCACAACCTCCCTTTGTTACAATTGTTATCTCTCCACTCTTACACTTGAAGAACTCTTATACTTCTAAACTCTTTTCACAAAACTACCTACACTATTACAACACTTGTTCCTACTATTTCTCCCAAATAGCTCAAGAGTTATTTGTAATCAATGTAGAAGTCTCTTTTCATTTAATTCAGGCTTAGGGGTATTTATAGTTGCCCAAAATTTGCTTCCAACAACTTTCCAACGGCTATTTTTTATTTACTGTAAAACTAGCTGTTGGACCTTTCGGACGGCCGATGTCAGCAAGTGTGCGTCCGAACGAACTAGCCGTTGGACCGTTCGGACGGCCGCTGCTAATCCCTACGTCCGTTCTCTGAGGATATTCGTTCGAACGTCCGAGGCTGCGTCCGATCGAAGCAAAGTCTTCTGGAAATATGATCGGATACTGTTCTTCATCCGAAACTTGCTTCAAATTCTTTGTGTCGAATAATTACCATCATCCGAAGCTCTGTCTTTCAAACAGTCATTTGTGTCCGTGGAGTCTTCTGGTTGTTTTGTTTTTCTGCACACTTTTCAAACCATTAGTGCGATTTGGTCATCATCAAAACATGATTATCATAATTGGGGTTCAACACGATTCAAGTCCAAAAGACATTATCATTTATGTGTTAGATTTTTTTACACAGTACCACTTTGTATTTTTGATTCATGTGGGAGATTGTAGGAAGTTTGCCTCCAAAATACAATTTCAATAAATTTGATTTTCTCTGCAATTGTATTTCCTCCTTTTTGTGAAATCTTTAGTCTCACATTGGAACTTTGTATTGGTTGTTTTCACCTTATATGAGTTTGGTGTTTTGCCAATGTACAACACTAGTTGAGAGCCTAGACTATGCATGGTTGATGGTTTGGAAATTTTTCTCAGACACACGTGCGCGCACCCGACATAGTGTGATGTGGTGCATGCGTGTGAACCATTAGAGTTTTACTTCCATTACGTTTTTCTTTTCTATATTTTTGTTACCTATTCTGTGTGAACTTTACTTACGGTTCTTATCTTTTCTCCCAAGGTAGACAGATTTCTTTTCTTTTCTCCCAAGTCACCTACATTTTCTCTCAAGGCAGTGTTATTACTTCCAATTTTTGGCTGAGTTTATCACTACAAATAGAGACCTTGAGTCCTCTTCAATACTATCGAAGTAACTCTCTTCTTCTCTTCTCCTTGGTACTGAATAGTCCAGTTTTGAGTTCGAAGCATTACTCGCAATTGCACGTGACCGAGACTGCCGTTGAATCCTGGAGAGTGACCGTCAAATGATACCCAATGATCGCATTTGTATCAGTGGATTACGATATTGTGGGGGGCGAAATCACTTTCAAAAACAGTGATTATACGGCTCGACAAACTGTGTTATGCTTTTAATTATTTTCTGTCCAAATTTTTTAACGCAAGTATAGGCTTCTATTAATCTGTTAATGGAAATAGTTTTATCATTTTATGTTTTTGTGATTTCCTAGATGGCAGAAAGGAAGAAAAACGAACTAATAGTAGCCTAGTCATGTCCAAAAAGAGGTGGAAGTTGTCGGTATTCAATCCCACCGAGTATCCCACAAGGAGATTGGAGCAAATGGCATCACTTGCCACAGCATTGACCGCAACAGGGACAGAATTCAGTAATGACCTCACTTACGTTCCTAGAATGGCCCCAAGATCAGCCGATCGTGCTAAACATGAACGAGAAGGAATGCAGGTTTGATGATTTTTAAGTCACTTAACTACTTTAGGTACCCATATGCCAAGTGTAGCCGTGGCATGAAACTCTCTAACATATGTTAGTATTCACAACGATGTCTCAAATTTCATGTCCTATATATGAAGATCGTGAACATGCCAATTGATCCAGTCTTGTACAATTAGTATGGAACTTGAATATATTTTGAAAATTGCAGGTTTTATCAAAGGAGGATATACTGAGACCTTGAATTTATGCCAGAATATGATAGGAAGAGGTGAATTACCACCCCTTATGGTTGTCTTTGATTCTCTCGAAGGGTGAGTATATGAGAAGAAGTTGATCATGTTTTGCACTTTGGCACATTGATGATATTCATTTGGCTATTTGATGATCTTAATAGATTCACAGTGGAAACTGATAGATTTATAAGGGATTTGACAATCATTACAGAATATGTTGGGGATGCTGATTACTTAAAAAAATGGAGAAAATGATGAAGGTGATAGCATGATGACCCTTCTTTCTGCAGCTGATCCATCAAAAAGCCTCGTCATCTGCCCGGACAAGCGTAACAATCATACTCCGTATGTTCATTCCCCAGACCTGTATCTGAATTATGTTTCCTTCTCTTCAGATCATTCTCTTGGCCTACATAGATCCATTAAATTTTGTTATCATCTCAAATACTAATAACACATTTTAGATCACATATGGACCTAAAATTGTATTCTTAATCGATTTAATCACTGATCACATCATTTTACTTAGTTATCATGCTTGCTAGACCTATTTGACCATTCCAGAAAAATGGTGCAATAGCATAAAGATATTGTAGATGTTCCAATACTGCACAAGCCACTACTTATTCGTCATGTTTATTTTGAAAAATTCGTGATAAGTATTTCCTGTCTTGTGATGCAGGGATGGCAAGAAGAAGCAGAATGTAAAATGTGTGAGATTTGATGTTAATGGAGATTGTCGGGACTTATTGAATGCAAGCAGAGACATAACCAAAGGGGAGAGATTGTACTATGATTACAATGGATATGAGCATGAATATCCAACCGAGCACTTTGTCTGACTTTTTCTCATCATCCCACTCCTACTCTATGACATCACCTTCCATCCCTTTTGAACTTCTTTGCAATGGATGGTTTGGTTTGGAAACCTCCCTTGCTAATACCCTGACACTGTGTTCTACTACCACACGGTCCACACACGAGTCCTGCCCAATAGATCAGTCTTCTTGCAATAGTTGAAATGGCCGAAGTCGGCCCAATATAAATGGAATAGGGACTGAACTTTGCGAGTCCTTATAACGATTGTATTTGGGCCCAATTGCATAAAACTCCTAAATTCATAATCAAGAATCAAGAGTAAGTGTTACCTATACTTAATTTTGGATGCATATTGATATGATTAAAAAATAATTGTCGATTTATAATACTCACTCCACAATGCGGTGAAAGTAGCAAAAAATTTTCTTCTATGGATATAATAGCGGCCAAGATCCATATATCTTGAGACATTTAAGCATACACTGGGCAAAGTGCAAAAGCATCTTCCTTCTTTCTCTTCTTGTGCTCCTCTATTATGGACTTCGTTTTGTCGGAAAAGCAGATTCATGACTAGCTAGAAGCAAGTGACAAGATTTTGTTGTTATATACGTAGTTGTAGACTTCTTGCAGTTTATGGAAACCGAAAGACGAATTTGATGGCTGCTGCTGCTGCCAAAATATACCTCAATCGTCCGGAAGATCACCTTTTCAACTAGGCATACCATAGGACCACTCTAAGGCTCTGAAAAAATGTAACAAACACGTATATATAGGGTGGTCCAAACATAGATAGACATTGCAATAATCGCCATTGAATTATATGCAGAAGCAGAGAACAGAGGACGACCGTCAGGTTTTCGGATCAGAGCTACCCCCACAAACAGTTGTCCCCCTTTGGCCTTCTGATTTCTTTCTGATGCAGCCACCGCCACCACCATCGCCGCACTTAATGACCCATCGAGAGTTTGATGTGTAAACATGGGGCCATTTTACGAAAAATTGTCAGTAACCAAATATTTTGCTTCAGAACCCACCCTGATTACCCAATGCATGCACCATCATCAAGCTCCTCGATCGTCCTTATGAGTTCCAACTATTTTGCTTCCTGTATCAGAAACTGCGATCATCATCATCAACAACATCATGGGTAAATTTTGGTTATTCACTCTGTAATATAAAACGAATCTCCATTTTTCAATCATTTAACGCGATATAATACTCATTTCATAACATAAAATGAATAACAAATAATTTTTCCAATATCATTAGTTATCTTGTTATTTGCTGCTTTCTTAGTGTACTTTCTGTTTTGTTATACATTTCGGGTAATCGTTTCTGTTTGACAACAATGCGGGAAGAATGACTAATATGACAAATAATGATATTAAAATATTATTTAAAAATTAAAAAAAAAAAATTAGCCATTCAACAGGCTTTGTGTAAGTTGCGTAATTCTATAATTTACTGAGCCTAGAATATCAGTACAGTCGAGGGAGAGGGATATGTTTATGAGGACTATTTTATATTTTAATCAAAATTTTAGGGGTGAAATTGAAATTTTATAAATTAATGCAAATAAATTTTTTTAAATATTCTTTAAGTTGGAAAATATAAATTTTAAAATCTTGACGTCCCTGAATCCGCCGGGATGCTAGCTTTGAAATTAAATACTGTAAAATTGTAAAAGTTTTTAAGGACCAAAAATGTAAATTATGAAATCTTGTATTTATCCAGCTTTGAAATTACTATAGGTTGTGAATTTGAATTGCACGCTAAATTGGTGAATTTTAAGTTCCAACTAAATTTGGATACTTAATATATATTTAAATTTGAAATCAAATCCATCTAAATTCTTCTATTTAAACACACATAATCTGAAATTAAAAGAAAAAAGCGAATTCCGAAAGTCAAAAAAAAAAAAGAAAAAAGAAAAAACAATTTGGTTGCAGATAGTATTGCTTAAAAGACAAAGTGAACTGGGTACCCATCCTAATTAATCCATAGTGGAGCGGTGGGCCATCAGAGGCCCACCGCCCCACTATCTCGTATTGCATTGGATGTCTGCGCCACCACGCTGCCCCTTTTTGGCCCCAAGATTTCACGGATGTTATGGTGGCGTGGTGGCGCTGCCGTGGTACGTTGGGCATATTTAATTTAGGCCCATCAATAACGAAAAAAGTCAATCGGTTGGTACGACTTTTATAAAAGTTTAATCTCGCTCCAAAACCCAAAAATGTACCTAGTTTAGATATTGGATCTTTTGGACCGCATTCAGCTTTTTAGAGAAAACTCACATTGGTCCTTTTTTCTTTATTTTTTTTAAAAATCATACTAATAATCTTTAACATTTTGCTAAATGTCGAGTAATGAAATGTGATTAATGTGAAGTACTATGATATATATATATATATATATATATATATATATAGCGGTTAATTAAGAGTCTTAGGGTACGTTTGATAAAATTGAAATTTGAAATTTGAATTCTGAATTCTAAATAATGAACATTGAAAATTAAGTGATGAAGTTTTAATTTGCTGAATTCATGAAATTGCATATGTTTTATAGTCAGCTGAATCAAAATATAGTCAATCATGAATTAAAATATTTTACCTCTTTTGTATTATATATTTTGATGATAATATTATATTTTTTATAGTAGATTATTTTAATTAAATATTTTTAATACAAATAAATAATTTTTTAATATAGAGTATATGTGTACGAGAGAGGGGTATGTGTGTGTGAGAGATATTATGTACAAGTGTGTGTTTATATGTGAGAGAAAATGAATATAATAAGTGCAAGTGTGCGTTTTTGTATGTGAAAAGGAATATAGTGTGTGCAAGTGTGTGTTTATGTGAAAAAAAGAATATAATGTGTGTAAGTATGTGTTTATGTGTGAGAGATAATGAATATAATATGTGTGTGTTTATGTATGAGAGATAAGGAATATAGTAGTTCAAGTGTGTACGTGTGAGACAGAGAAGGAATATTTTTTTATGCAAATGTGCACCTATGTGTGAGAAATAAAGAATATAGTGTATACAAATTGCAACTGTGTGTTTATATGTGAGAGAGAAGGAATATAATATGTGCCATCAATGTGTGTTTATGTATAAGAGAGAAATAATATAGTGTGTTCAAATGTGTGTTTATGTGTGAGAGAGAAGAAATATAGTGTGTGCAAATGTGTGTTTGTGTGTGTGAGAGAATGAATATAGTGTGTGCAAGTGTGTGTTTCTGTGTGAGAGAGAAGAAATATAATGTGTGCAAATGTGTGTGAATGTGAAATAAAGAATATTTGGGTAAATTTTGCTATACTAGTAAAGAATTCAACAAATTAAGTAATAGACTTTTTACTTAAAATTTTGTATAGAAATTAAGTGACACTTAATGCATTTAGAGGTAAGAAAATTTCGTTATTAAACATACTTAATACAAAAAATACTTAATAAATTAAGTTTAAGCACTTAATGGAGTTATCAAATACCCCTTAATTAGGTATTGACAAATAACACTATTAACTTAATAGGCATTGTTTGTGGTGGTATTTGATATTTGATAGGTTAAGAATCTTTTATCTCATTATTCGACATTTTTCTGCCACAAATGTCGAGTAATGAAATGTGATTAATGTGAAGTACTATGATATATATATATATATATATATAGTAGTAAATTAAGAGTCTTAAATAGGTATTGACAAATAGCACTACTAACTTAATAGGCGTCGTTGGTGGTGGTCTTTGATAGGTTAGGAATCTTTTATCTAATTTTTTTTTATTCCAATTTGTAATATTTTAATTGTGCAATCAATAATAATTAAGCCTTAGGGAGAAAAGCAGTTACTAGTATGATATAGGCATATAGCTATCAAACTATACTTTAGAACTTTACTTCAATGTCGGCCACCATACAGAGCTTTGAATGAAGACTCTTTGATTGATAATATATGTGTAAATTAATCTAGATTTCATAAGAACTCAGTTAATTAATATAACTACTACTTAAAGAAATGGTCGGCATACAATTCACGGAGTGAATTTAGGAAACATTCACACATTCCCACGAGCAAAAAATAAAAAATAAAAGGCTAAACACCATTTATAGCTTTCTATCTGTAATTACAAAATGATAAAGTAAAAAATAAAAAGAAGAGAAAAAGGCATGGAGTTTTATGAAAATATATTAACCGTGCTTGTAGGAGTTGTACATTGATTTACAAAACATTAACCATAGTAGAGTTAATAAGTCAACGGTTGGTTTAAGATAGAGAATGTGTAGTTGGTGTTTCGGGAACAACAAATGAATCCATGAACTGGAGAAGATCTAATTAAGGGTAGAATCTTGAAAAGATTGTTGGGTGGGTTTCGATGCTTCCCAGAGAATGATTTTTGTTGCTTGAGAATCAGGCAATCCGACGAATATAAAAAATATACTTGTATATTTTTGTGTACATTTATTATTATTATTATTATTTCCTTCAAAAGGTATATGTCTCCATTGCCTTCATTTGCAGCTCAATCCCCACGTTAAAATTTACCAATGAATGCATGGTTTAACCTGCACGGAAACAAAAGGGATTTTGGGACTGATTCGATTCTTTCTCTCTTGTAAAATCCCTTACGTTACTGTTGAGAGCAACGTTCGTCCTGCATTGGTTCCGTTAGGAAAAAGACTTTCCGATGCAAATATATTATATACGTGAAGATAATACGCTTATTAAAAATATTTATATGGTTTTAAATCCGGTTATAAGGGTTTTTTTTAATAATTTTACTCATTCATATATCACTTTATATATTTTACTGTTGTGTATTCTTTTTAAATTCACTTTTTAATCAAAGTGTTGAATTGAGCGTCAAAATTTTTCCATGAGATAAAATCTCGTTCTCTTTTTTTCTTAGATATTTCGAATGCAAACATTATGCGCGATTCCTTACATAAACATTGGACTACTCTGCACTTGAACTTTGTACTCGTAAAAATTTAGCATTAACAACTAGTATATGACTAGAGCATGAAAATGGCTAGAAACAATTATAAGCCCTCTCTCTTACCGCCGTCAATATTTACGGAATGTGGTACTGGTGGTAAAATTTTCAACACAATATACAATTAGCAGTGCTCTCTTTAATCACAAGTCAAGACAAGGAAGAAGAGAGAAAAATAATTTGATCGAACAGCCATGTATGTCAACTTACTTAGTATCTTTTTACAACCTTTTGTTTTAGTGTTGGAATGTTGTCTGTACTTGACATTTCAAAGAATAATGATGCGGTCGGTGATCAATGCAATCGTATAAGAAGGAACAGACAGTACGTATTAAGCCCCAATTAATTAAAGTATTTAATTAAGGATGGTACGTATTATGGTGGAAACAAGGCCAATAATCACTTTTGACTTTCGTAAACCTATGTTAAACTTCGATTAAGACGCAGTCTTGATTCTTGACTACAAGCTTACCACCTAAAACCTACACCAACGTTGACAAGCTTTATTTAATTAGACGTCTGTCGACAAAACTTTCTTCATCTGCAGTTTTTTTAGGTAAATATCTTAGAACTTTTGGTATCGTTGTCGCTACAATCCACGTACAAGTTCACTTAGTTTGGTATAGTACAATTTAGCGTAAACGACTAACCTGCATTATCAATGTTCCGAAGTCATAGGCTGCCAAAAGAGAATTAAAGAACATTTTTAAAATACTAGCATACAATCGATATTATGAATCATATTTTTAAAAATTTATACAACACGAAAATTATTTATATTTATTCAAAAAGTATGATAACAAAAATAAATAACTTACTTGATCAATATTGAATTTATCTAAGTATATTTTAAACTATTAATTAAGTGTGAAAAAATGTTGACGATTAAGACTCTTCCCTATGACTGGTTGGTTATGAGTTTGAGTCAAGGACACAACCAAGACTCTAATGTTAGTGGGGGCAAAAAAATTTTAATGTAAAGTAAGTGCAAAAAATACAAATGGATAAATTCAATAATAAATCTATGATAAAGAAAGTTATAATAAGTATTCATTATAGTATTATTGTTATTAATATATTTTCATGATCAATTAGTATTTTTGTATATAAAAAATTTATAATTGTTTTGTTATAAAGGCGGAAATTAATATTAAACATATTTTAACTTTTTAAGAGTCAAAGTTTGAAAAAAGACTAATATTAAGAAATTTAAAGAGGGAGGGGCAAATGTGACACAACTTTAAAAAATTTTATTTTAGACTATTCTACAATTTTTTCAAAGTTGCCCACCCTCCCGTTTATGTAACTTTTTTTTGGTTCGAATCACTAGAGAAATACGGTAGAGGTGGTTTTTTTTCTTTTATTTATTTAGAAAAGTGTGGGCAAATGCAACTAATCACGCACTTAATAGTGAAGGGCACAATAGGCTTTCTATTTCATATTCTTTGATGGAAGACTTGAGCACGATACTCGCTGTTGGGATTGAGAGACACATTGCCAGGAAAATAAATTGAGGGTGCAAAATGCAACCGACCCTAATTACAAGAGGCTAAGTGTAATTACCTGCCAATAATAATGTGTAAAAAGATAACAAGGCTAAGAAGATAGATAGCCCTGTGGAAAGTGAAAACTGAAAATAGGTAACAGTCTAATTGCTGTAGATAATTGAAAGCTTAGTGGTGTAAAGGGGTTTCATGTGAATTGATTTGCGTCCACTTAATATGCTACTGGTTTAGATTAGGATCAGCAATCAGTTCAATGCATCATTGCTTTGCAAATCTTCTGGTGCTCCCACTGGGCCAAGGGGTAATAATTGTTACTAATAACTTGGATTGAAATTCTTATGGACCGACTAAAAGTTGTTATTGATAAGATGAAGAAAAAGCCGACTGATTATTGGGAAATTTTTTATATATATATATATTTTTGTTATTATTCTAGTTAACTGTTTTTGGTGTTATTCAAAAAATTGTTTCTTGAAGAAGATCTTGGAGTTTTATTTTAGTCTATTCACCATTGTTAAATTTTGGTACTTACCAATGGAAGAAGATTTCTGAATTTTATTTTACACCTCTACTCAAATATTTGATATTAGATATATTCTAGTTTAACTGCTACAACCCCCAACTTAGACCCGAACAAAGAAAAATCTTTTCAAAATTAGACTTTTTCTTCCTTTTGGTCATCGTTCTTATATAAGTATATATTAAGTATTAGTATTATTTTACGAAATTTCCATGACTTCGTTGTAGTTGTATATTATAATATATCGTGTTTTAAAAAAATATACAGACTGTTGCAGTTTTATATTATAATACATTGAGGAAAAAGAAAAAAAAAAAAAAAACTTATGCTTCACAAATTTTAGGCTTAATTACTGTTTACCCCTATAAGTAGGGGATAGTTGTAAATTGCCTCATATATTTATTTTATTCATAAATTGCACCCAACATTAAATGAAGTTAAAATTTTCATCTAAAATGTAGTGAAATGTCATAATTGTTTTTAATATTTTAAGTATATATTAAGTATTAGTATTACTTTACGAAAATTCTATTACCTCGTTGTAGTTGTATATTATAATATACTGTATTTTAAAAAAACTTACAGAGAATAAATCCGTTGTAGTCATATATTATAAAACATTATACTTTATAAATTTTAAAGTAGAATCAGTACAATTTTATTTAAAAAAAAAAAAAGAATAGTATGATTTCCAGATAAAACTGTAAAACTCCTCCCTAATTAAATAGTAGTATTTGGCTGAGGAAACGGACTGACTATTGTTGTCTTATTGAAGGAAGCAAGATAGTAGTTTAGCTTTCATTTATTTTGTATTGTCCTGCAGATATTATTCATTGTTTCCCTAATATTCTTTCTTTCTTATTAACAAATTACTAGTAAGTACAGTAAGTTAAAAAAATATATATATTTGTTGGTTTGAATAGTAAAAAGAACTCTTGAAATTGACTTCGCCACCAATACTGGATTAGAAGTAGAAATTGTAATTTTCCACTAAAGCCACATGATTGTGATGTCTTGCCACAACTTAGGACAGTATAATATTTTCCATTATATTCCCCCACAAAAATGTATTGTTTCCTTTAATTCTTGCCTAATTCATAAAGAAGTTTGAAATCCAATGGATATTTTATGCATCCATTTATGGCTAAGTTAATATCCCCATGATAATTGAGAATAGAGGATTTCCACAAATATATACTTACCTTAATTGTTGCACCAGAAATGCACAGAAAGATGCTAACCACATAAGGAAATCAGTAATTAACATAATTTAATTAGAGAAATCTTGGAAAATATCATTTATTTTCTTTTAATGTTTGCGGTATCAATCAGCTCCTTGAATATAGGGGGCTGATTGGCTGAATGTAGAGATGAGCACCTAAGCGACGGTGTTAATAGATTTTCGTGAACTAGTTATCTCGTTCAAGAACCGTGATTATGTATCTCACGCCCTGTCATATCATTTAATAAATTCTCAAGATTTTATGAAATAATTTTAGTAACGTGATTTTGACAATTCATTAAGTAATCTAACATGAAATGACACAGAATATAAAACCAAGAATCCTTTACCTTCAAAGACATATTTAAAAGTTTTCAAAAATAAATGTTGTGACCTAAAATCTTAAATACTTTGGTTTGAATAATGAATAATATTCATAGATGAGTCTATATTGTATAATTGATCTTAGTCATGTGAAATAAAGAGATCTTAAAGAATTAAAATGTTGTGAAGAAGTTAGTTAAAAAAAAACTAAAGATGTTGTGAAGAAAAAGAAAGAATCCAAAACTAACAGAAGCTTCAAGAATCGGACCGGATTGTATACCACTTCTTACTCATCAGACTTAAAATTCCACCATAAATAACAAAAGGTAAATATTCCTTGCCTGGTTTTTACCTGCACATTATTACATCACTCATTTTTTATTCTTTACATCATGCCTTCTCTCTCTTTATATTAATCCAAAAAATAAAAGACTAAAATAGCACAAATCTCTGTCACAATTCTTTTTTTGTTTCTTAAAAAATTAAAGAACAATTAAGAAATGGTAGTCAGTAAGTTCAAGAATCACAAAAAATATATATATAGTATATCAATTATGTACTCAGTTATGCTTTCAAAGTAAACCTTTAATTTCTTTTTGACAATAACAATTCATGCGCCACTCTTACTAGCGTACAATATCAATTGTATAATGCATTATGTCTTTGAAAATTCATTCTTGCAAATCAGATGACTAATTCTTCGGAGATCCCTTGGCTTTAAGTATCCCTGCAAATTTGCATATAGGCATGAGATCTTATATTTAATCCCTGTAATTATTTTGTAATTCTATTATAATTATACATGAGATCTTATATTTAATCAATGTGAGGTATTTACATTATATCGAGTTAAGTCGTGAATCAATTCATATATTCTTTATAAATAAAGCTGTCAAATCAGTCTATATATTCCTTCTATCCCACTAAAAGTGTCATAATTTTTTTTTTGTTCCAAAGTATTTGTTAATTTTAAAAGGTCAAAGTACAAGCATTACACTTTTCTACTTTTATCACTTTGCCTTTTTGCGAAGACAAGTAATACGTCATTTAAAATTTAAATTTTAAAAGATAAAATAGAAAAAATTTAAACAATTATTATCACTAACAACACACTATTATTAATTAATTAAATTCACATGTTTCGAAAAACAATAACAATTATGAAACATGTGATTTACTAGTAAAGTGGAAGCCTAGTGAAGGTGTAACCAAATTCATGCAAAATTCTATAACACCTCCACGTCCTAAATCACATGTTATTAGATAATTATATATTGTTATGCATAATTTTTCATAACCTCTCACTTAATTTATAATTTATTTTTATTATTTTTTGAGTTAATTTTAAGCACAATTCTTAACCCGCTATTATTTCTTTTTCAGTTCTTAAAATTTTAAAAGAAAAAATAGTTATTTTTTTTTTAGAAACAATAAAAATCACTAAAATATATTTTATTAATTTACAATAATACATGACTTTTTTTGATAATTTAATTATATTTATTTATCTTTTAAAACAACTCTGATTCTTGCACATATTAAATGTGCCAATAAGACTAGTCAATTAATAAAGCCGTGTAAGTATGATCTACGAACCAAATTCATGCAAAATCCTACAATTGCAATTCACAGGTTACAGCCCCACCCATCTCTCGTTTATCGGGCCATCCAGCATTCACGAATATCAAGGGATGTTATTTTTACTTTTTATTTTATTTTATTTTTTTGGGTAAATAAAGGGATTTTCTATTTTCTTTTCATAATAGGAGTCCAATTGTAACCGTATTACTAGTAGTAACAATTCCTTTTTACAGTTTAGCCCCACCTCTTTCCATTAATTACTCTGTGTCCCTTTCTTATTCCTCTCTCTTTTTATGTTCATCTCCACCTCCTTGCTTCCCCATCCCTTTCCAGTTTAGAGAGAGAGAGTTGGAAGTAAAACATACATATATACTCCTATATATAGGAATAATTTCTTTACGTTTGAAAAGTTTGATTTCATGAACCCCATTCAACCCAGATGCCTTTTTCTTCGATCCCATTTGCATAATCCAAACCCATGTGAGCGAATCTTTTTCTTTCCCCTCTTTTTTTTTTTACTCACTTAAATTTCGCATCTATATTCTGCTGAGTTGATTTATTCTTATACATGTCTATGTCAAGTGTTTGATAAAATGCGTGTAAAAGATAAATATATGTCTGCACCGCTTAACATGTAAGCAAGATTGGTCCTAACGTCCTTGCAGTCGTCATCCTGATGATGGATTCTCTATTTTGTTGACTAATTACTTCTGGGTAGTGTTAATAGTATTTTCTGGAACTAGGGTTGGTGTTTTTTATGCAAGTATTTTGCTTTCCGATGTTTCTGTTTGTTGTAGGAAGTTTTAGTTTTTGGGGAAGACCAGGTTCAATGAGCGTGGATAGGGATCCATGTTGGATCTATTGTTTATTTTAAAATTTGGGTGTTAGTCATAAATAATGGTAGTTAGTATTATTCTGGGTTGCTACTGGATTAGTACAAGGTGGTTGGTGTTATTTTTTTTTTCTTCTGTTTGACTGATCTTGGTAGTTGTGTTGCTTGTCTGTTGTTTATTCTGGTTGTATATTTTATTTATATGTGTGTTAATGTCAATGTAGGTTTTTATATTGAAGGGCACAATTAACATTTTTTAGCACATTGCCTAAGGATTAAAAAGTTTATTTCTTGAGGTGGGGTTTCATGGGTTGAACTCAAGGAGTCATGGGTAGCTTCATTGGTGACGATGACGAAGATAACGAATATCGATTCTTTGATGCTCAGGAGAGCATTACATCAGTTTCAGATTCAGGTCTAGGTTGCCCCAGAAGTCATGATTCTGACTCTGGGGTTGAGAATTGGGAGTCCGGCAGTTTTCAGTATGATGTCTGGATGAGAAGTCCCCAAAGTGTTAGGGAGCGGAGAAGGAAATTCCTTAGTTGGATGGGTGTAAATTCAGATAGGATAACAGGAGATGATTATATAGATGTATATGGTGATAGGGATGTCTTTAGAGGACATATTGATAGAGTTCTAGAGGATAGTGGTGCTGTTCTAAGAAATTCAATATTTGAAGATAAATTTTCTTCAAGCCGATCTAGCATGTCAAGTTGGTCCACAGATGCTTTGGATTCAGTAAGAGAGTTGGGTGCAATAGAAATGGGAATTTTGTAAGAAGCTGGAAGTCAGATTGCAGAATAGAGTGCAATAAAAATGAACTAGTGGAGGATGGTAAGCTGAGTAGAATTCAAGCTGTGGCTTTAAACCATTCACAGACACCTGAAGGGTTTGAAAGCTCATATGGTGTACAAGCTGTGGATCAGCAATTTGTGCAGAGAGAAATAGAGGGTAATGGGAACAGTGCAGCAACTGTGGACAGGTTGAAGACTCGGTGGTTGCGCAGAATACGCTCTATGACGTGTATGACGAGTGAGCCTGCACACACTGAGAACAGGGGAAATAATGGCTCCAACCCAAGAATTGCAGCTAAGGTTCAAAGGGTTAAGGTTCGCAACAGTAGGAAGCTATTTAAGGAGCTCTCTGCTCTGTTCAAGGGGCAAGATATTCAGGCCCATGAGGGATCAATCTTGACCATGAAATTCAGTCTTGACGGACAATATTTAGCAAGTGCAGGAGAAGATAAGACTGTTCGGATTTGCAACGCAAGTTGTGGAAGATGAGAGAGCTAATGAAACCGACATTCCAGATATAGATCCATCGTGCTTGTACTTCACAATTAACCATCTTTCTGAACTTGCACCTCTTATGGCTGATAAAGAGAAAATCAGCAAATTGAAGAGTCTCAGAAAGTCCTCAGACTCTGCCTGCATTATCTTTCCACCAAAAGTTTTCCGAATTCTGGAGGAACCATTGCATGTGTTTCGAGGTCACACGGCGGAGGTCTTGGATCTCTCCTGGTCGAGGGATAATGTGAGTTCAGCAGATTACAACTAAGAATTATCTTTTACGGGTAAATGTTTTATGATCATGTATGATTTTCTCATTATTTCTGTTCTTGTAGTGTTTGCTTTCATCCTCTGTTGATAAAACTGTTCGCTTATGGAAAGTTGGATGCAATCAGTGCCTCAAAGTCTTTCCACATAGTAACTATGGTACATGCCTGGCTATTTCATCTCCATATGAATTTCACATTTTAATAAATGAGGTCACTTGAGTGATCCAATGATCAATTTGGATATGCTGTGAATATATCTCTAAATTACACTCTTGTTTCTTTTCCAATTGGATTTGATGCAGTGACATGTGCTCAATTTAATCCCATAAACGATGATTACTTCGTTACTGGTTCAATAGATGGAAAAGTTCGAATTTGGGAAATTAGTGCTTGTAGAGTTGTTGATTGGAGGGATATAAAAGACATCATCACTGCTGTTTGTTATCATCCTGATGGGCAGGTCAGTGATCATGATATTCTGTTTTCTGGGAGGAAAATATACTGTGATAGAATTAATGAATTTTGTTGACATTTCTTTGTTTGTCATGCAGGGAGGGATTATCGGCTCAGTGACAGGCACCTGTCGCTTCTTCAATGTAGCAGGTAACCTCTTTCTGGTTTTCGTTAATAGTTGCCAACTGTCCTCTTTTCTAGGGTGGAGTTGGTTTTTTGTATGCATGGAAGTGTATGATATTACCATCTAGGGAAGGTACATCTTGCACAGTGAATAGCTATGACATTCTGTGCGTCAATTTTCTTCTAGTGATTTCATGAAGTTATTAAATTCTTGAGTCCGAAAAAAGCGAGGCTTTAAAAGTAACAATTTGATGTTCTTTTTTTTTTTCCCCTTCCTAGTGCATTGACACGAACAGATATATTATCATCAACTTCCCTTTGTTCTGTGCTGGTATGAAATTTTTGTAACTCTAGGTTCAGAAATTAAGTCTATATGCACTTGTGTAAGAATATTGTTGTTAGCATTAAGTTAAAAGGCTTTGCAACAATTAATCTTGATTGTAGCATGTGTATAACCCAGGTTATTATTGTGATTGAGAGCAACCTGGAGACAAGTCATTGATCTTTGTTTCTGTTTCTTTCTTGTGTTAGATGATCATCTGCAGGTGGAAGCACAGATAGGCTTAGCCACTAAAAAGAAGTCTCCTTGCAAAAGGATAACTGGCTTTCAGGTATCATCTGTCACTAGCTGGTTTTCATGTTGCTTCGACTATCGGTCTTTTTATTTCTTTGTTTCATATAAAACAGTTTCTTCATTCACTGTTATTTGCCTGCAGTTCTTCCCGAAAGATCCGAGCAAAGTAATGGTTACTTGTGCCGACTCTCAAGTCAGAGTCCTTAGCGGCACCAATGTGATCAGGAAATACAGAGGTGAGTTATTTGCTTGCGTCTTTCTTGGTGCAGGCCAGATGATGTTGATAACATGATGATGTCTGCCAAATTCTCTTGCCTCTGTAATGCTTCTGTTGCATAAACCTCTGACTATGCTTAGTAGAAAAATTTTAAATATGGTCAACTGTAACCAAAATGCAAATGTTAATTGTTGCTTTCTTCCGTCATAGTGTCTTGCACCGTCTTTTAAAGCTGTTCATTCATTTTTTTTTTTCCACGGTTTATAGTATTTACTCGTGCTCCGTCTCTTTCTAGGTTCACGAAGCTCAGGAAACCAGATGTCTGCTTCTTTCACCTCAGATGGGAAACATATAATCGCTGTCTTCATCTGAAGACTCTAGTGTATATATGTGGAACTCCTTTAATCTGGAGGACTCATCTCCATCTCAACCAAAAAGTATACGAGCTTTTGAGTCCTTTGCAGGTGATGCCTCAGTCGCAGTTCCCTGGTTTGGGCTGAAAAGAGGCAATTCAGATGACATTCAGCAATCGTGTGGATTTGATCCGAATGCGACTGACAAATTGCCTTTCTCTCCTACTTGTTTTTCTTTGGGTCAAGAGTTCTTCTTAGAGTCCATACCCCGTGTATCTGCAACTTGGCCAGAGGAAAAGCTTCCTGCTTCGGGCTCTCAGATTGTAGCTTCAATTCTGAGTAAATCTCAATACAAGTTTCTCAAGACTTCTTTCCAGAATTCATCCAGTTCCCAAGCCTGGGGTCTGGTAATTGTTACCGCAGGGTGGGATGGTCGAATTAGATCATTTCACAATTATGGGTTGCCAATTCCTCTTTGAGAAAAGGTTCTCTGGCTATTGATAGCATTGGCCACTACGAATAATCTTTTGGCGGCAAACCACTTTCGGGATCCCTCATCTGCAGTGTGGCGACAGAGAATAATGTTGATTTTGGCATGGTGAAATTGCTGACCACATTCCAGTTATTGCAGTAGTAGAGATTTTCGACCTGAGAAATGGTGTGCAGTGGGTCCCTTTGAATTTTCAGGTATATCAACGATTACTTGGTGAGAGTTTCAATTGATACACTGATTAAACGGCTAATACAAATGCATATGTTGAGGTTTACTGCATATGCCCTGTTGAGACAGGTGTTTTAGGATTCTTTGATTTGTTATTTGAGAAGAGTTCATATGGGTTGGGCCATTAAAAAGATGGAGTCGTGTAAGGAAATCTGGAAATGTCAATTTGTGAATCCGTCTTTATTGAGGATCCAGTGGGTCCTTGTACAACCTCTTCCATTTGTTCTTTGGAATTAGGCTTGGGCTGGCAGAGCTGGTGGTCAACATTCGTTCGGGAAAATTAGTGGGGTGCTTCACGACTCTTTTCATGGTTTTGTTGGCTGGTCTAAATAATTGTAGTAGTTTGTCTGCCATTTCATCCACACATCTAGATGGGGTGGAGTCTTGGGAGCCTTTAGCTGGGATTTTGAGAGGCGTGGGCCATTTTCCCTCGGAAACTTTAGGTTGTTTTAAGATTTATGGAAATGACCTGAGGATAAGTGATCCATTTTCAAAGTTTTGAATTGGCTATCCCCAGATATTGTATCCAAGGTCCCTAGTAGCTTGTGGGGGTCGTGGAGTATTTTGTTAGCACTAACTTGACGGCGCTGGAGTGCCATGTCTAACATATTTGTAATTGAATTATTAGCTCTTGTACAGTTCTTTTTTCTTTATTAATTTCTGTTTTGGATGCACACGAGTGGAATCTCGCAATCACATCCTTCAACATTATAACCAATAATACACAACAAAAGACCAAAGTTTTTTGGTTCATTAGATCACATTCTATTCGATGGTGCAGTTCTTTTGCCTTTTTTTTTTCCCTCTACATCAGGTTTTTGTTTTTCTTGAATAATTGAATCTCATTGTTTATAGACCTCAAGCATTCTATCGTAATGATGATGCAGTTACAGTGGAATGCGGGCTCATATTGATTTTGTTTGTCTGCAATTGGTGCGCCATCTGCATGTGACCATGGACACCACACCACACCATCAAGTGCTTAATTACGGTATTCGGTAGAGTAGTCTACGTAGGGGCAATAACTCAAGAGACAATGTTAACTGCTCTTTGTCCTTGAGCGCGCAGTTGATCTTCGTGCTATTAATTTGCTTGAGCCTGAGGATAAACATGACCATGGAGGGGTCATATACAGTACTGTACTGTGTATGGAGATTGCTGAAACCATGAAAATCCCTTGAAAGATTTGCAGACTTGTATTGTTCTGTAACTTAGTTTATGACAAATTGGAATGCATATGAATTTTCTCGTGCATATGCTCAAGTTCAACCACACAGGCGGATAACAAGCTTAATTTTAGATGATTTATGAGGAAAATTCATATGCATTCCAATGTCATAAACTAAGTTGCATTTTTGGTATTTCTACTGAGAGCAACAATATTCTGATTTTCTCATGTATTCCTTGTCCGAGTTGGTTGGCTACCCAAAACATGGTTCAGCTAATGTAAAAGGGTGACATTGTTTGAAACAAGAATGTTTAAAAGAAAAAACAATAATTAATTTTTATGCAAGAAGGGTATCTATGGCTAACCCGATAATATTGGGGGAAAAATAAACACGTAGTTCGGAGGGAGAGCACAAGGTTTCTGTCTCCCTGCAAAATGATGCTAACATCAAACCCTAATATCTTTCTGTGTGAACTCTTATAAACTACTCTACCCTAAGAACAAGGCATTGCTACATGAAGAATCAGTTACTCATCTTTTTTGGTATACAGTGGTATACAGTATTTGTTCAGTTGTTCTCAGATGAAGAAGTTAATCATGAGGTATCTCCAACACCCAAAAATATGTTATTGTGGTACAAAAAGGAGTACATCTTTGTACAGCCAGCTTCAATACCATGAATGAAAAGCTATATGGCAGGATAAGAACACATTTTTCAGAATTCGAATACTTTATAATTCATCTTGTGAACAAAATAAGAAAACTACTGATTCTTCACTTGAAGAGGCAAAGGCGAGAAAAAGTGGATCAATACAGAAACAATCTTCATTATGTTAGAAAAGACTAGGTGGCACATAACATGGGGGGCAAGCAAAAGAAAGCCAAAACAATTAGCAAGATGAGTTCAACATATTTGAGTATCTAGATTCAGATCTCAACACAGTTCTCGTTGTATTGAAGTCTATCAAAGACCACACTTGAATTAGCACCATGAAGAATAAAATAAAATATATATCCCAAAATTCTTAATAAGAAAGAAAGATAATGTCCGACCCCATTTGGGTTTAACAGGCGCCACCAATCTAACCAATTGAAGCCAGGAAAGTACCATTCACGATGTAACTAAGAAACCAGAAAGCTGGTAAATTTTTCATGTACAAAGCTAACAAGCAAAAATAATAACAAAGAAAATCAACTGACAAAAACCAAGTATAATTGAAATCAAATCATAAAATTAGCTACCATCTTCATAATAGTCACCACATGTTTTCCTGGTTGTTATATTGGTAAGAGCAACGGAATGAACAGTAATGAAACTGACCATTTACCTTATTTTATGCATCTGCAATCCCATATTTCCCAACTGAAAATGCTTAAAGTCCTTCACAATCCATACCCAAGACATGACGACCAGCTATCTTAACTAAAAGTAGATATGAAATAGATTTCCCCCACAATGGATTGTTGATATCCAACTAATTATCGGTCATATGCACTAGTTCAATTCTGGATTAGGACTACAATTACCTAAATATTTCAAGTTTTTGCACAAGTCTCTACTTGAAAGCAATTCCCTGTCTTACCATCATGGATATCTAAAGAAAAAGCAATTATCAATATCTCTGTAGTCTTTAGCAGCTAAGCCATCAGTACCTTCTAGCATGATGGCATTTCACAGCCATTCTTTCTAAAAATCTAGAAGAAAAAATTGCACTTTACTTGTAGATGTTGCATTCTGAAAGTGAGGTTTGCACAGAAGAGAAATAATGTTCTAAACTACTGCCAACCAAACTACAGAACTTGTTTAAATAAGTTCAACATTCAACTCCAATCTACCACGAAATGATGAAAACTTAGGGCTTTGATTCAGTTAGCACATCACATATTGTTGCAGAATAAGCACAGATTGTGTTCCTTTTTAACAAGACAGGGACAGCAACATATAAAAGTTATGCAGCTAAAGTGTGATGTCAGACCCTCGTTAGTATGTTACAGGAGAATTTGTTATAGGCCTTCTTTAATGGCCAACTCGTTTGCCTAATGTATCCATCCAAGTAACATGTTATACATACAAGTACAACGGTTATTCGACTATAAGCTAATCCACTCTACATATATGACGACACACTATTGATGGATAAGAATCCTAGATGTTTTTAGTACTATTAGCTCAATCTCTCATAAAGGCTTTTCATTCTAGAACCAAAGAATGCTGAATGACAATGCTATGAAGAGTGTCATATTCTTTGTTTAGATATGCTCCCACCATGTCAATGACATTAAGCAGCAACTAGATATTTTAATTGCTCCTTTAGTTAATTATCTACTCATTATTAGATCCAGATTCCTCCAGACTTCTTTTGTAATTGCTAATATTACCTCTACAAAAGAGAAAAACGAACAAGAGAATAAAGGGGGGAAAAAAAAAAACAACCTGGAAATCTATTGCTCCGATTTAAATATCTTTTGCTTAAAATTGAATCAATGGAATTGTCCACATAGTTTACATCTTCATTATTCCTCAGTCGTTTCTTATACTACTAGTTGTCTGGAGGAAAATTAAAAACAATCAAAAAGTGCATCAACTGCAAGATTTTTTATTTTTATTTTTTATTTTTATTTTTTGTTTTCCCGAAGAAGAAGTAGAAACATAACAATCAAGAAATCAAAGAAATCCTCATACGTACATTTGGATCAAAGGGCAAGCGACGGCAACAGAATCTCGCAAGAAAAGAATTTTCTTCAATTTCCAAACAGATGCACAAGACCAATAATTCATTCTCCAATAAAAAAAATAAAAAAAAAAGCTACCCACTTACGAAACATTCATAGACTCCATGAGTAATCAACGAGAAAAGAAAAACTCGAAAGTTAACAATATCGAAGCTTTAAAACAAAATCAAAACAAAAATAAAGTTTTGAACTTTTTCGTCCTCCAATACATAAAAAAAAAAAAATTTACAAATGAATATCCTTTACCCATCAGGCTTGAATTGATCAGACGGGGAGGGTATCGACGGAGGGAGGCTGATTATTAGAACGATTGATGGTGGAAGAGGAGACGGAAGAGTCGGTGCGGTAAGATCGGAAGCTGGTGAACATGAGAGGGCGGTCGTTGGCCTCTTCCTCGTCCTCGTCGTCGGTGGTGAGGTTAACGCAGGAGCAGCTTTCGAGGGATGCAAAGAATGCGGAAGCTACGCTCGTTCCGACCCACCTCGCCAGGCCATCCAGCTTCTCGTAGTAGGTTGAATTCTCCATCACTATTTGTGTGTGAGAGAGAAAGATAGAGAGAGCTGGAGGAGAAAAAGAAAGAAGAATCCGAAGCCAGATTGGGGGAGAACTAGTGGAGGGACATATTGGTCAATGCGACAAAAGCGGTGCCTGACTTTTTACATCCGTACACGTTGGTGGTTAAATTATTTTACCGAATTTATAAATTTTTTTATTTTTTAAGTCCTATTTGATTAATTTTAATATTTAAATGATACTCAAATATTTTAAATGTTTTATGTATAAATTTAAAATTTAATTTTATCGTATCAAATTCAAATCGAGATAAAAGCTGTAACTCATATAATGTTATAATTCAAAATTTTGATTTGATTTTTTGAATATGATTATGGGCATGTCTACATTTTACTGAAAAATATTTGTTAATTTTAAAAATTTATATTTTTGAAGATTTTATACAAATATCCAGATAACTTTACAATTTTGTTGTGTTATATATTACATAGGATAAATTAACGTGGTATGCCACGTCAGAAAGGAAATATGTAGTACATTCAGGAAATCCAGTCAGTCTGGATGGATAAGTCCGTGGAATACAACCGAAAGCGGAGAGAGAGAAAGAAAAGACAGTATCCGTATTGAATAGAGCGATTCACAAAAATGGCGACCATCTCAAATTCAATGCCTATCTCGCAAAAACTCTTCTCTTCTGCTACAATTACTAGAAGAAATTCGTCCTCAACCAAACATCATCATTCTTCTCTCAAATGTTCTTATGGTACAAACAAGTCAAGAACCACCAATGTTTTTATTTATTTATTTATTTATTTTGGATTAACTTTTAATTTAACTGTTATTTACGTACTACTTATCATCCGAGGAGATTAACATTTGATGTTGTTTGTCTGGGGATGCAGTTTCAAGAAGTGACGAAGATCCTCCACAAACTAAGGAAAATCAATCTCAATTCAAGCAACTAAGGAGTGTAGCTTGTGGGGGTTCTTGCTGTTTGGGCTGTGACTGCTGCTCAAGCCCGTGCTTGGTGCTAATGTATGTTAATTTACACCAACCCATCTTCTTATGGTTTTCAAGTCCAATTGGAAATTAACTTGAGCAAAAATCTAGCATCATACTAGTGTTTGGTCATTTTCTTTGTTAGTTTTTATAGAAAACTCTTTGTTAATCCTTCGTTCGTGTATCTATTATTGTAAATTGTTAGATAATTAAAAAAAAGTAATGAAATTTATTTTTCAGTCATCTCAACCGTTATCATATCCACTCCTACGGGTGACTAAACAAGACTTCATGAAATTAACTATTTTAATTTCTGAATCAAGTAATTCTATGCTAGTTTGTTGAAATTACACCAAAATACTTGGTACAAAATTGAGTATGCTACGATAGAAAAAGACATTTAGTTAGGGTGGTAAGGGCCTGCAGAAATATAATCAGATAAGTGTTTGACAATTATAATTTATAATAAGGGTGATGCAACAGGACATATTTCTCTTTTAGATAATTCTACAGTAGTGTTAGGTACCATACGGTTGGTTTAAACCAGTTTTTATGTTCGCCTTTTCTTATAGTAGTAAATAGTTTAGACGGGTATCTTTTCTTGCTATAATTGGAATTTGGAACTGGTTTCTGGTGCGGAACATTATCAGAATTGATTGTGATTACAGACCAGGTTGCCGCCATTGTCAACAGAGCCCAATAGGTGCGAGCGTGCATTTGTAGGTAACACAATTGGTCAAGCCAATGGCGTGTATGACAAACCACTTGATCTCCGCTTTTGTGATTACACAAATGAAAAGTCCAACCTCAAAGGCAAATCTCTTGCTGCAGCACTCATGTCTGATGCTAAATTTGATGGGGCTGACATGACTGAAGTTGTCATGTCCAAGGCTTATGCTGTTGGCGCAAGCTTTAAGGGTATATGATGCATCTTTTGTTTTTCAATTTCAAACAGAATTAAGTGATATATACACACAAGAAACTTCCAAGATGCCTGGAAAACTTTGATCCAAATTGCACACTCCAACTTTAGTTCCCTCTGGACCTCTGACTTTGATCAAACAGCGCAGGGTAATGACTAGTTGTTTCAAAATTGAGAACCCTTAATGTTCATAATGATCCTCATGACCTCTGCACCATCACCGATCAAAGCAATGTTAGTCTTAGTTTTTACACGCGTGGACATTTTCCAGAGATGGACCTCCCTCCACATGGATGTGTAGTACGTGAACTTATGCAAATGGCATCAGTGTTTTATATATACGCTCCTGGTCTTGTGGTAGACAGGTCAAATTAGACATGAAAACACGAGCCCTGTTTAATTTCTTTTCTTTTTGTTGTTGGAAATGCATACTTCCTGTCAAGTTTTTCTCATACCTAATACTAGATGTTTTCTTTGGATTGGATTGATGCCATTCTAGGGGCGAGAATTCTTTTATTGGCTTGGTTAAGTGAGGAAAGCGTCCTTCTTTTGTGCTTGAGAAACTGATTCTTCTCTGGGTATTTGCAGGTACAGACTTCTCCAATGCAGTTCTGGACAGAGTCAACTTTGAGAAAGCCAATCTACAGGGAGCTCTATTCAAGAACACTGTATTATCTGGATCCACCTTTGGTGAAGCCCAACTTCAAGATGTGGTATTTGAGGATACTATCATAGGCTACATAGACCTTCGGAAGCTTTGCACAAATACAACCATCAGTGAAGGTGGGAGAGCTACTTTGGGATGTCGGTGACTTCAATTTTATCTTCCATCCAATGTTCCTTCCATCAATTTTTCTCTCTATGACTAATTGATGTAGACTGAAATTTTTGTATTTGTAACAATTTACAATATAACACCGAAGGTAAATCCACATTGCAGCTCAATTATGTTTTCGTTTGTCGGGATTTATAGCTAAACATTGTTTCAATTCAACAGCTCTTTAGTGTTCATAGGCTTTGTTTTCAGTTCCAAATGTCTATTATGCTGCAATTTTTGCCATGGGGAAGGGTGCTTTTTCTTTTTTTTTGATGGGGTGGGTGGGGGAGGGGAACAACTTATCAACAAATGACATCAAGATTTTCTAGTCTTTTTTCTTTTGTTAAAACTGTATAAGAACGGGAACGGGAACGGGAGGAAACAGATACTCCAAGTTGGAAGGTTGATGTTTAAAGATTAGAATCTATACAAGCCTTCAAATTCACTCCCCTGAAAAAGCGTCAGAAAATACTACTATAAAACATCAGACATCTAGATGTTTAAGACGAAACATAATGAGCCCGAAGAAAGTCTAATTCAGACTTTAGTTAGTAGGTTAGAGATCCACGGAAGGATACAGATTTGCAGTCTTTTCTAAAAGCAGGCTGACCAAATTAATATTCTTTTTCTCACATCACACTCCAGCACTTTACTGCCTGAAAAACTCAGCTAGAAAGAAAAGAATCACAACTGCCAGAAGTCATCTTTTTTTCAATGTGCTTTAATCTCCGTCTGCCAAAGATCACATTATACATGATCACCATCCTAATCAAAGTGATGGCGAAAAGCATGCACAACCCTCTTGTTCATGTCATCAGCGGAATGTTGCTGCCGCTGGTGCTTGCCTTGGTACACATTCAAGGTATGCCTTCAATCAATCTTTAACTCATATG
Organism: Cinchona pubescens; assembly: GCA_025175665.1. Taxonomy (NCBI): domain Eukaryota; kingdom Viridiplantae; phylum Streptophyta; class Magnoliopsida; order Gentianales; family Rubiaceae; genus Cinchona; species Cinchona pubescens. The sequence continues at coordinate 819,293 of JANKKI010000014.1, forward strand.
ATACAAATGTGAGATTGTTGCCTAAATATTGGTACTTACTAAACATTGTTTATTTGTGACATTCAGGAATTGAAGGAACAATTGGTGTCAACTATGGCACGGTGGCTGACAACCTTCCTCCGCCAGCAGAGGTTGCACATTTTCTCCTTGAAAACACCATCATCAATCGTGTGAGGCTGTTTGATGCCAACCCTGAAATTTTAAGTGCATTTGCTCACACTGGTATTGCCATTACAGTAACTGTCCCCAACAATCAAATTCCAAACCTTACAAAGTTAAGTTTTGCACAACAGTGGGTTAAAACCACCATTGTACCTCATGTTCCTGCTACCAACATTGTCCGGATTCTAGTAGGAAATGAAGTAATTTCTCACAGCTAGTAAATTCTTGATAACTAATCTCGTCCCTGCTATGCAGACCCTCCACACCGCCCTTGTTGCTGAGTCTTTAGATCATCGTATTAAAGTTTCAACCCCACATTCCCTAGGCATTCTGTCAAGCTCAAGCCCACCATCCACCGGAATATTTAGGCAGGGCTATGACGGTCATGTCCTTAAGCCGTTGCTTAGCTTCCTGAGAGCCACGGATTCACCTTTCTTAGTGAACGCATATCCATTTTTCGGCTGCTCTGCTGACACTTTAGATTATGCACTTTTTAGGCCTAATTCAGGCGCTTTTGATGACAACACAAAAGCCACCTACACCAACATGTTAGACGGACAACTAGATGCAGTTTTCTCAGCACTAAAGCTCTTAAATTTTTCTGATATCGAGATTGTTATAGCTGAAACAGGCTGGCCCTCAAAAGGAGATGTGGGGCAAGTTGGCGTTGATCCTGATATGGCAGCTGAATACAACAGAAACCTCATGCATGTTCGGTGACATGTGACATCTGGGATCGGAACACCCCTCATGCCTAACAGAACATTTGAAACATATATTTTTGCACTTTTCAATGAAGATTTAAAGCCAGGGCCAACTTGTGAGAGAAATTTTGGTCTGTTCCAGCCAGATATGACTCCAGTCTACGACATAGGAATCCTCCGGCCAACGGTAGCTGCAGCTGCTGATATTCACCATAATGCTAGATATTTCTTGGTAATTGTATTCATTTGCTTGACTGGTTTGTAAAATTGGCTCTGGTCTGGCAGGCAAAATCGAATTTCCCTTCCTACCCAACTCCAGAAGCTGCACCAGTCCATCCCAATCCAATCCCGACATACGAGGGAAAACGATGGTGTCTACCAAAGACAGGGGCTAAAGAAGATGCATTGCAGAACAATCTTGATTATGTATGTGGGTTGGGAGTGGACTGCAAGCCCATCCAAGAAGGCGGTGCCTGCTATCTTCCTAACACTGTTAGAGCTCATGCTGCCTATGCTCATGAATGCATATTATCAATCTACACGAAGAAATGACTACGATTGTGACTTCAAAGAAACTGGAGCTATCACCGAAATTGATCCAAGTATGTTGATTTTGTAACTATATATATTCTTAAGTTCCAGACATCTTTTCATTCCTTGATGATTACATATTTCTAGTTTTAACTTGTATAGTCTTTTTTGTACTGAAATTTCAGGTTATGGAAACTGCAAATACTGAAATGAATTGGGATCCAAGAACTAGAAAAAGCCGAATGCTTTACTAGAAATTTAATGTTATGGGCTTCTTGATTTTGTTCCCACAGCATTAGCACTGTAATCTGTGGACGTTGAAATTTCTACTCTTTGGCTCTTTTGAATCTTGAAACTTATAATAGCGGTACAATTTGATAGCAATCCTCTTCTAAGCAAGAAATTTTCATGTACTACTGAATATTTGAGTTATTTTTTAGGCCAGACAATTCGAATGGTTTATAGTCTCCACAACCTTTTCCACTCCAGAATAGCTTTGAATAAGTTCAGCATGTAAAAACATGCTCCAATGTAGAAATGTTAAAACTTTGCATACACCATTGAACCAGATACCATTGGATATGCATTCAACTAATCAAGATGGTTCAAAGTCGCGATATTCGTCATAATTACAATGATGATTATTTTATATCAATCACTATAGTATCGAATAATAAATTTATTCAAAATTATAAAAACAATGTAAAACTTATAACTGTAGATTAGTTATAAGGAATTATTAACCAAAAATAATCCTTATACTACAATTTTGGTTTATATCCTAATATTTATATAGGTTATAGGACGATACGGGTGTTGATATCGAATACGTTTGGGCGAGTCTACTCGTGTCAGGCTGAGTCTTTGAAATATGCTAATCAAACAGATAAGACACACACGGAGAATGCAAGGTTGTCCGCGATTTAAACAAACACCAACTCTAAAAGTCCAAGTAAATGACAATTACCACAAATGATACTCATAATTGAGATCGGAAAGCTTTAATGAAAAATGAAATTAGTAACGTTCACAATGATTAGTTATACGGAGTATCTTATTTTAATGTCAATATTCTATGAAAAAGAAAACTATTCTTGTAACTTGGACATACACATCAAAAAATTAAAGCATAAACAAACACGTATATAGTACTAATAAAGATTACTTATGAATATGTTTACCAAAAAAAAATTATTAAGCTTATTTAAGCCAAACAAATTAAATTAGCCAATACAAGTTCTTGGGTTTTGTACCCACAGAAAATGAAAATGTGGAATTCTGTCATTTTCATCATCGTTCAATTTGATTGGATTAAAATCTATTTGGCCATTTCAGATTTATTAGTTGCAATGGTACCTCATTTCATTAATGCTTCGCACAATGTGCAATTATTGAATTAGAGTGGTTATAAATCTTTGGTGTGGGCGATATTTTCTTTCCCTTACAAGAATTAAAATCTTAAAAAAAAAAAGATAACTACTTCACTTGTGACTGGTATAAGAAAATAACCATTTAAACCTCTACAGTCTCAGTGTGATGTCCCGTTCCACATCAAACGTGTGAGAAAATATTGTATTATTTTTAACACCTTAAGTTGTGGATTACTTACAACTTGACTTAAACATTTTGAATCCGTTGATTTCGCTCAAAAGTTGTCGGGCCAGCCTAGGACCCGAAGTGTTACAATTGGTTTAGGTTTTAAAATCATGCGGCTAGTTTTAAGTTTGAATTGTATGGGAGTATGTATTGGATATTGTTGAAATTTTTGGAGTTAAGTGACTAATCTTTGGTATTATTTTTCTTAGATGGCCAGGAAGCAAAAGGGACAAGATAATCGAGTTCAAGGGGATCAAGAGGACGTGTATGTAGAGGAAGTGTGAACATGGAGGATGACAGGATGACGACACAAGTTTGGATCAGCACATTGGAGGGTTGATGTCGGATACTAGTCGTCATCGGAAGCAACGTAGAATCGATGTCCATGTGCCACCTGTTGATTATACCATAGCAATAATAGTAGCAGTGGCACAAGCTTTTCAACAAGAAGAAAACCCAATGGGCTGATGTCGGATGCTAGGCGTCGTCGTAAGCAACATAGAATCGATGTCCATGTGCTGCCTGTTGATTATGTAGCAATAACAGTAACAGTGACACAAGCTTTTCAGCAAGAAGGAAACCAGTAGGTTCCACCTCCGCAACAGGCAATGCCTTCAAGGACTAAAGTCCATTATAAGGCCATGAAAGATTCTAATGTTCCAACTTTTGAAGGTGGACCATATCCTCTAAAGGTGAAAAAATGATTGGGCCAGGTGGAGCGGAATTCATTCTATTAGAGGTACCTGAAGAAGTAAGGTCGGAGATTATTTAACCCTTTTTGGTTGGTAAGGCAGCCAACTGGTGGGAAGGTGTTGAACCTGCTCTTAGGGAGAGAAGACAACTAGTTACATGGGTCCAATTCAAGGAAGCTTTGTTGAAAAAATATTTTTCTCCATCCTTGCACTCTTAAAAGATTATCTGCCGAATTCCATAACTTGACCCAGACAAGTGGAATGTCCGTGGTTAAGTATACTCATAAATTTCAGAATTTCAAACCCTTGGGAGATTTGTACCTACTATAATCAAAGATGATAAACTTTAGGCATATAACTTCAAGAAAGGTCTTCAAAGTGATCTTCAGTCTGCGATTGTTCTAGCACGAGCTAAAACCTACAAAGATATGTATGATGTTGCTGTAGAGAATGAGACAGACATCAAACGCAAAGTGAATGAGGAAAGTAATAAAAAGATGAAGTTCACGCAACTTCAAGGACTGGATAACGTGCAAACCCAGTCAGTGAAGCAAGATCAGTTCTTTGTCCAAACTGGTTCTTCTCGAAATAAGAAACATGGACAATCTTCAACAGTTACCTTGAATCATTATAATGAGTGTGATTACTGCCATAGGAGGCACCCAGGATAGTGTAGATGGAAGTCAGGAGCATGCTTTAGTTGTGAAAAATTTGACCATAGATTAAAGGATTGTACCTACTGCTAAGCTGCTTACAATTATGTCGGATGAGCAAAAGGCGAATGTGAGGAATTTTAAGGATAAGGTGAACTCAAGAGTTTTTACTCCATAACTCAACAGGAAGTGGATAGAGGTAATGATGCTATGATAAGTATTATTTCAATTTTTTTTATCGACTTAGTGATTGCTTGTGTTTGAGCACAGAGAAGATTGTAGGAGAGAGAGAAAAAAATAATAATGGGTATGTATAGTTAATATCTAGGGGTAAGAGTGATATTTTATAACTCTTGAATTAATTAAAAATGGGATGTAGTGAAATTTGGGAGTTACACAAGGTGTATGTAGTTTCGAGTACGAAACTTCTTTTAAGGAGGTAGAATGTGAAATTCCAAACCGGTCCATTATTTGATATTAATTAACCGGTCCATTATTTGATATTAATTAAAATCCAATAATGGATTAGTAGTAATTTGAACTTACAAGATATTGAGTTGGATTAATAAGTAATTAAATGCTACCATAAGGAGTAATTGTTAAATATTAAAAGTTGTGTACGATGGATATTAGGGTAGAGTCGTACAAGAGGTAGAGGAGGAAGAATGACAAGAATTTGATCATTTTCAACAAGCAACGGTGGACGTAAATTTTAATATGCATATAGTTAAATTTCGTATGTAATTCTTTGTTTGCAAGGTGAGTATTAGATTGAGGTTAAGAATTTGTTGTAAAAAAAAACGAAAAAAGAGAAGACAGCAGTTGCACGGCATAGGCCATGCGATCTGCTGCGTGTCGTGAGTGTATGAAACCAACCAAAGCAATAATAATGCAAGATGTCTGCAGTTGTTATGGAAGGAAAACAAAGAATCTGAATGATATAATAATGATGGAATAATAGCTTTATAATATAATAATTGATTATTAATATTGGAGAGAATAAACTAAGTTTAGCATTCTTGTAAGGGTTGTGTGTGGCCATGCATGTATATCCTTACTAGGACGAAAGAGAAGAAAGTCATAATCTACTAAATTTGTACGAGGAGGAAATAATAGCTTTGGCCATCGAAAGTCCTCTGTTTTGGGTGGAGTCTCTCGGCCTGACATTTATTTGGCTTAGGGAAAATTGAGTTCTCGCCTTTTTTTTCTCTGTTATTAATTGAGACTTTTATTTAATTATCTCAAAATAATGTTAGAATTATTTGAGTAAGGATTAAGTATATACACTATCTTATAGGTAACAAAGACGACGTGGACGCAAGTTCTTAGGTTAAATATTTTTATTTGCGCTTTATATCAAGGTAAGTAGTTCCTAAACTCTTCCACGTTTTTCAAATTATTTCATAAATGTGTAAGTGTTTTCTAAACATATATTTTTATGTATAAAATGGTTCGAGCATGTATATTTGATTGTTTTCATCTATGTGTAATTGTAAGTGACACCTTTAAATGTAAATGAGCCTGTGTGACTTGATATGATTCGTAATGTTTTGGCTCGTTGTATAAGTTTTGGTTGAGTCGGCAGGAAGCTATTATAAATTCTTGTTACTGAGTGGCCCTTGTCCAGCGAGATATAGCTGGCTAGTATTGTGGCCCATCCTAGCGGGTATAATAGTTAGGACAAGATATCTTGAATAGCTGATAATGCCTAAGTGAGTCCCTGAGCCTATCAAATGTGAATGATTACCTGTGATAAGGAATTGTTTTGATTATTGCTTTTAAAGAAATATGTTAATTGTTGCCACTTATCCTTCTAACGAATTAATTACTTTTCAAAGAATCGAATTGCAAATGTCTTATAAACTATATATATGTATATGTATGTGTTGATTGTGTTCACAAATTTTTTTGAAACTAATATGTATATTAACATGCTCGGTCCCATAGAGGAGAATATGGGCTACTTACTGGGCAAGTGTTTGCTCATCCTATTATTTATAATTATTTTGCAAATAATATAGAAGTTGTTGGTTATGGGAATAAGTCCAACCATTGAACTTGATGAGAGTGATTCAACTCCAGCGTGGATAATTAGTTGATAGGATTATTCCTAAGAAGTATTGCCAAAATTTAATAATATTCTATTTAGACTATTTAGTAGTTTATGAGATCGTAATAGTTTTATAATTAGTGGCCTTTTGTTTTGGGTTTAATATTATTTGATTGTGAATGATCGTGTTTTAGTGAAGTACTTGAATATTGGTTTTTAAAATATATTTCACATCGCCCCGAGGTTTAACTTGGGCTTTGCGTGTATGCAACATGTGTTATTGGACTCTAATTTGGGTTTTGCGAGAACGCAAAGTTTAAAGGAGGGGTGAATGTGACCCCCGTCCCACATTGGAAGTGGGAAGGGATATTGTATTGTTTATAACACATTGGGTTGTGGGCTACTTACAACTTGGCTTAAGCATTTTGAACTCGTTGATTTCGCTCAAAAGTTGTCGGGCCAGCCCAAGACCTACCTGGGGTGTTACATTCAGGGATGAGTTATTCGAGAATGATTGTGGAGAACCTATAAACTGCTAACTTTGATCAGAAGATCTCAATTTAAATTTATTTCTATAGTGTTAAAAAATTTCCATTTTCTTGCTATTTTTAGAACTATATTATCAGTGTAATGGTTTTTTATAGGATTGAAACTCATGCCAATTTTGAGTGTCAAGACCTAGTTTTGATCCTTATTTCTATCTTACATAGCCTTATAACTTAATCTAGGGCGTAGGTTCGTGAACTGGAAAATTATCGAAACTTCAATGCTGGTACTAACACTGCAAAAAAGGATGGCCATTTATGACTTTAGTTTGAGCTAGCTAATACTTTAGTAAATAGGAGTTTGATATTTTTATACTTGATTACGATGGAAATGGTTTGTAACTTTCCAAAAGTTTGTCTTTGACATCTTTGGAATTGTGTTAGTTGGGGTATAGTGCTGGGAGAAAGAGAATTTGGGAAAGTTAACAAAAGTTGGCTTGATGACAAATCTGTTAAGAGTCAATCATTTCTAGAGAATTCTAAAAACATCAATCCTTTACTTATCAAGTTTTGTGTAGATGACTTCTCTAGAAAATTCTAAATAGTCTAGTTTAGAAAATATCATAAAAGTCTAAAAACTTCTACAATCAATCATTGAGCAGTATAAATAACCTTTGATTGTTTTGAAGTAAGGTAAGTCCTTGAGTCCTTGTCTTGAGAGCTGGTTATAGTTTTGTGTTCAAGACTTTCTTATAGTCTTGTGTGTTCAATACTTGATATTGTCTCTAGTGTCCCATTGTTATGTGATTATTAATGTTTATATAGGTGAGTTATTTTTTTGATATATTTGGTGTGATATCACTTTATTTTCTTAGGCCAACCACTTGAAAAATCTCCAACAAAATCTGCCTCCAAGTATGCTAGTTGTGGTTAAAAAATTGAATTCTGAAAATATGCAAGGCTTTCAAGAGTGGCTGGTAATTCTAACCATTGATTTCATCTCTATACAGTTTTCTCCAAACAATGGAATGTCTTCATTTTCATCTCTATCTTTTATCATACCAATTCTCTCATGTAAGGTTGCACCAAATGATTAAAGTACGTCCAACAAGCGGCAAGCAAGATCGCTAACGCTTGATGATTTTCTGAATCCTTGAATTGAGTTGAGGTTCTACGTACTAGTCTTTGATCACCCACCCAAGAAATAGAATTAGAAGTATATAAGAGTATGAAAGCTACTAGGAGGAAAAAAAATATATTCAATTTTTTGTTTAATAAATACTGTTGGGAAGTTAAAATGAACTAATGTATTTAATCTAATATATCCAAAATCTAAAACAGTACTAGTAGTATATAAAGATGACAGTTACAGACTAGTGTATTTTTGCATCATATGCTTTTTTGGCAATTTTTAAATTTTTAAGGTGTTTGTGGTAATTATCGTAGAAGCGGTGAACGGTGGTATTTGTGTAGCTTAAAGTAATGATTATATTTTGTAGTGCTGTGATTGCGTTTTATGGTAGAGCCGATTGATGATATTGCCCTTGATTTGTAAGCAAGATTGTTTATATTGCCAGGGTGTTTATGACTTCGTCTGCCAATGTGGTTGGAGGTATATTCTGATTCTACAACTTTACGCCATTGATTTCTTCTCTAATTTGTCTTTCTATTTTTCTCCATTCTCTTAATAGTAGGCTATAAACGAATCGAGTTGCTCGCGAGCAGTCCGATAAAAAACTTGACTCGAACTCGAAACTCTCAACGAGTCGATCTCGAGCATAAGTATATCATGCTTGACTGCTCATCGAGCTTTTCGAGTAGTATATAATTTTTTTAAAATTTTTTTATTATATGTCAAATTACTAAAATATCCATACTCTTTAAAAAAATCTTTTACCTTCGAAAAAGTCAAGCAACTCGAGTTCAAGCTCGTTTTACTCATTTTCGAGCGAGCTCGAATCGAGTTCGAGTTTCGTCCAATTTTTCAAGCTCGAGCTCAAATTTCAAAGCCAGTTCGAGCTTGAGCACCATGAAAAAAGTAGAGCTCGAATTCGAGTAATGCAATATTTGTGCTCGACTCGACTCGTTTACACCCCTACTTCAATCGTTCTTGCTTGAGTTTCGTCCATCTATTTAAGACACTGAACTGCTATGCTCGCTTGAGTTTCGTACATCTATTTAAGACACTGAACTGCTATGCCACAAGAAAAGTATTGCCAAAAACCAACTTTGTTGCAGTGTGAAACGAGTCAGGGTATTGTCAATTCTCAATATTTAGTTGATCTTGATTCAGTAAGCTGTAATAATGAGGGAGATGATCCAAGAAAATTTGCCCGGAGAGTTGATGGGACACCCCTCCTTTGAAAGAAAAAAGCGGCCGGGAAATTGGAATAGTTTTGGGGATGTTTTGTTTTGGTTATCCTTTCTTTCCATTCATTACCTCAATTAGTGTTGGTCTTGTAAAGTTTCAATGCCATGGTTGTGATGTTGATGATGGATATTTGGGAAAGAAGTGTTGTGTCTTGGCCAGTTTGGGTGTAAGGTTTTTGTGACAATACTGGATGTATACACAGAAGATCTTGTCCCTTGGGATGTTGAATTGATGTAGTAATATCACTGAACTTCTTCCTATATTCTCTACAACTTAGACCCTGTGGTGTGGATTAAACCTTAGAGAATCTATGACATTAACTGATGTAAGCAAGATTCTTTAAAGTTTAATCCTGACCACATGGTCTACAAGTGGGGCTAATTGACCTTAGTTTTGGCAATTTCTACTAAGGTATAAAATTAAATTAGTTTGCCGTACCATCCGTTTTTCCAAATCTGGGCTAAAAATTTAATTAACTGGCATCAATGCTCGTACGTACTCACCGCAACACATGAAGATCCCAATTGATTATGCGGCGCGGGAAAAAAACTTGACCAGTTAATAGTAAACCCCTCCACAAGGCTTTTTTATTCTGTTTTGTTTTTCATTTTTTCTTGATCTCTTATTGCTTTCTTGTTCAAATATTTGATCACTTCTTATTCTTTTTCTATCTTCCATTTTATATTTAAGAATATTATTTATCGCTCCACAATTGTCAAAGAAGCCTTTTAATTTTCATCTTGACCTTTTCGCTATCCTACCAATTCTCTCAAGCATGTAAGGTTGTCTGATTAAAGTACGTCCAACAGGCGGCAAGCAAGATCGCTAACGCTTGATTATTTTCTGAATCCTTGAATTGAGTTGAAGTTCTACGTACTAGTCTTTGATCACCTCGACCAAGAAATAGAATTAGAAGTAAGTATGAAAGCTATTAGGAGGAAAAAAAAAGATATTCAATTTTTTGTTTAATAAATACAGTTGGGAAGTTAAAATGAACTAATATATTTAATCTAATCCATCCAAAATCTAAAATAGTACTAGTAGTATATAAAGATCTAAAATAGTACTAGTAGTATATAAAGATGATAGTTACAGACTAGTGTATTTTTGCATCACATGTTTTTTTGGCAATTTTTTAAATTTTTAAGGTGTTTGTGGTAATTATGGTAGAAGCGGTGAACGGTGGTATTTGTGTAGCTTAAAGTAATGATTCTATTATGTAGCTAAAGTAATGATTATATTTTGTAGTGCTGTGATTTGCGTTTTACGGCAGAGACGATGGATGATATTGCCCTCGATTTGTAAGCAAGATTGTTTATATTGCCATGCTGTTTGACTTTTTGCGGGATGTGTTTTGGGGTATATTCTGATTCTACAACTTTACGCCATTGATTTCTTCTCTAATTTCTCTTTCTATTTTTCTCCATTCTCTTCATCATAGGCTATAAACGAACCGAGCTGCTCACGAGCAGTTCCATCAAAAACTTGACTCGAACCCGAAACTCTCAACGAGTCGATCTCGAGCATATGTATATCATGCTTGGGTGCTCGTCAAGCTTTTCGAGCAGTATATAATTTTTTAAATTTTTTTTATTATATGTAAAATTACTAAAATATCCATACTCTTTAAAAAAATCTTTTACCTACGAAAAATACGTGCAACTCGACTTCATACTCAAGTTCAAGCTCGTTTTACTCATCCAATTTTTCAAGCTCGAGCTCAGATTTCAAAGCTCGTTCGAGCTCGAGCACCATGAAAAAATTAGAGCTCGAATTCGAGTAATGCAATATTTGTGCTCGACTCGACTCGTTTACATCCCTACTTCATCGTTCTCGCTCATTCTGGCTCGAGTTTCGCCCATCTATTTACGACACTGTACTACTATGACACAAGAAAAGTGTCGCCAAAAGCCAACTTTGTTGTAGTGAAATGAGTCAGGGTATCGTCGATCCTCCATAGATGATCTTGATTCAGTAAGCCGTAATAATGAGGGAGATGATCCACCAAATACGAAGAGTTGATGGGACACCCCTCCTTTGAAAGAAAAAAGCTGCCAGGTTGCACATACTCACCGCAACACGTGAAGATCCCAATTGATTATGCGGCGCGGAAAAAAACTTGACCACTTCCCTATGCCTTTTTTCATTCTATTTTGTTTTTCATTTTTTCTTGATCTCTTATTGCTTTCTTGTTCAAATATTTGATCACTTCTTATTCTCTTTCTATCTTTCATTTTAGATTTAAGAATATTATTTATCGCTTCACAATTCTCAAACCTATTGAAGCCTCTTCATTTGCATCTCGATCTTTTATCATACCAATTCTCTCCGTTGCCAGATTAAAGTATGTCCAACAGGCGGCAAGCAATATCACTAACGCTTGATGATTTTCTGAATCCTTGAATTGAGTTGAAGTTCTACGTACTAGTCTTTTATCACCCCTCCCAAGAAATAGAATTAGAAGTATATAAGAGTATGAAAGCTACTAGGAGGGAAAAAAAAGAGATTCAATTTTTTGTTTAATAAATCCAGTTGGGAGGTTAAAATGAACTAATATATCTAATTTAATATATCCAAAAAAATCTAAAAGAGTACTAGTAGTATATAAAGATGACATTACAGACTAGTGTGTTTTTGCATCATATGCTTTTTTGGCAATTTTTGAATTTTTGAGTTGTTTGTGGTAATTATGGTAGAAGCAGTGAACAGTAGTATTTGTGTAGCTTAGAGTAATGATTCTATTTTGTAGTGTTGTGATTGCGTTTTATGGCAGAGCCGATTGACGATAGTCTCATTGCCCACGATTTGTAAGCAAGATTGTTTATATTGCCAGGGTGTTTATGACTTTCTGCCAATGCGTTTGGGGGTATATTCTGATTCTACAACTTTACGCCATTGATTTCTTCTCTAATTTCTCTTTCTATTTTTTCTCCATTCTCTTAATAGTAGGCTATAAACGAATCGAGTTGCTCGCGAGCAGTTCGATAAAAAACTTAACTCGAACTCGAAACTCTCAACGAGTCGATCTCGAACATAAGTATATCATGCTTGAGTGCTCGTCGAGCTTTTCGAGCCGTATATAATTTTTTTTTAATTTTTTTATTATATATAAAATTACTAAAAAGTTCATACTCGAGTTCAAGTTCGTTTTACTCATTTTCGATCTCGCTCGAATCGAGTTCGAGTTTCGTCCAATTTTTCAAGCTCGAGGTCAAATTTCAAAGCTCGTTCGAGCTCGAGCACCATGAAAAAAATTAGAGCTCGAATTCGAGTAATGCAATATTTGTGCTTGACTCCGCTCATACATATATATATATATATATATAGTTGTTTTCTTCATTTTTTCAGATTTATCCAAAATTATTTCATTTCGAGAAGGAATTATCTTTTTCATTTCGATTATTGTGAGTGTGTATTTAAGTTCTAATTTTGTTTGATAATCGATCTAGAAGATGGAAGAATTCTATCCAACTTCGCCGAAGCTTCCGCATGATTTGTTAAAATTTTCATCAAACTCAGATAGAGTAGATAACGTATAAATCCCAGATAATTTCACCTCTATTTATTTGTTTATCTAATCATTTTTAATTCGGCTATATTTGTTCTTTATTCTCAAGATTTCTCGACCTTCACTGCCCAAGTTGTGTAAGTTTCGCATTTTCGTTTTATTTTCCTTATTATTTTAAAAATATTTTTTCACATCCTCTTTGTATTACCTTTTTGACCCCTTACAAATTTGGACCTTTTTTACAATTTTATTCTATGGTGCATGTTTATGGATTTAGAGTTTTGTTTTTGTATTTTTAAATTAATTTTGGGATTAATAAAATAATTTGTCATTTGTTTGCATTCATTTGTGGTATTTTTAGCATTTTTCTGGGGTCTATTTTTAAGATTTTTTTTTTTTTTTGCAAACTGCATTTGTAGTTTCAATTCAATTTATTGTTTATCAGTGAAAAACTGAGCCTGCCAATTGATTAATGAGAGGAGATACTGACCTAGCACTATTAGTGACAGGGATTTTATGTCAAGATTCTTTGGATTTTTGTTTTGTCTATTATCTCTGTTATATCTGTTTTTATCTTGTCCAAGTAATCTCTTACTCTTTTGTTTTCTCTGTTATAAATGTTATTAATACCTTTATACTTATTGGGACATTTTCATTCTTTTATTACTTCCTTTAACACATTTTGACTTTGCATACGCAATTGTAAACTTTTTTTTGTTGCCTAGCTGATTTATTTAATCTGGCATTGGTTTGAAGTTTTATTAATCTGGTAGAGGCTCCACTTTCGTTGTGAACACATTTCAAGTCCGAATAATTTATGATTTGAGTAGTTTTCAGTTTGTAATTTTTTTTCTATTGTTGTATTGTTCTTTTTAGCTACATTTGTTGTCTTAATAAACTTAAATTACATGCATGTCCTGCTACTTTTATATACATATGCAAAAATTGGTTAGAATTATGGACTTCCTTAATTGATCTTTTATCTTTGATTTAGGATCTTATATCTTTGATTGCTGAATTTATTGTGATTCATATGTTCAAAAAAGATTGTAGATAGTTGGAGGATATTTCAAGATGGGAGATTTCCTTTTTCTTATTTGTACAAATTGTTACAATAGCATGATGGACCCTTATTCTTTGTCTGGCCAACATGTACTACAAAGATAGTAGTGTTAGTAGAGAGATTTTTGGTAGCTAGCGGCTTCACGGGAAGGCCAGAGATATATACTACTTACAGGACATAAGTTGCGTAGAAAAGTTATTAATGATATTTTGGGGTTTGACTCAATGAAGTAGTTGTCTTTTAGAATCCAACAAAATTTTCCATGCATATAGTAGGTGAAAGATTGGTGATTTGTGTAACAAAAGTTGTGTACATTATTCATGATCTTTATGGTTTTCAGGATGAAGTAGTTGCAAGAATTGAGGAAAGAATTTCAGCTTGGACTTTTACACCCACAGGTGATTTTACTCACCTAAACATTTGCTTCCTACAGCTATTGTCTTCTGCAATCCATCTTCGTTTGTTGCATGCCCTGATATATTTTCACCTAACTGCTATTTCAGAAAATGGCAGGCGTTTATAAGAAGGTTTTACATTTCGACAACGAAGAATCTAAACAAAATCATGATGACTTTGGTAAGGAATTCAAGACACTACCTAATTAACCTTTGATGGCAACAGTTGTTTTGTGTTTCTCAAATGGCTCTCAGGCTGGCTAGATCCTCTTTCCTGAGTCAGAAGTAAGACAGAAACAACCTTCATTGATTGCATCATATAGCCAGTAAGTTGTGGAATATAACGAACATTTTGGACAACTATCATGCAGAATGAGATCTTGTCAGATTGCATAATGAGTGGTAGTACGGCTTTGAAATCTATAAAAGGAAATGCAGTTGCCTTTTTCAGTGTCCAACTCAATACATTTCCTGACTAGAGCAGTTCACATGCCCGACGCCCAATTCTTGAAGGAGATATGTGGTGCGCAACCAAATTTCTCCATCTAAGAGCCATTGGGGGGAAGAAGGAACCTCTGCAGTTGGATAACACTGATTGCACCGATGAAGATGAAAATCGTCCTCATTGGGTCATGTTTTGTGCCATTGGGGAGTTCCAAAAGAATCCAGCATTCACGGTTGGGTCTCATGACTACTACGGAACATGCAGGAAAAGCTGTCATGTCTGCTTATTGTTAGAATAATAATACATAGGACTTCAGATTCTTTTTTTTTTTCCTTTTTTCTATTTGCCCATTTGTGCTTGTAGAAACGGTGAAAGAATTAGAATTAGAGGTCTCCTAGCCTTTCTCCTTTGATAGTTGTAGGTTGATGTTTCATATTTTGTTCATAATACACTGCAAATTTTGTTGAATTTCAATATTTTAACTCTTTGATAGTTGTAGGTTGATGTTTCATATTTTGTTCATAATACACTGCAAATTTTTTTGAATTTCAAGATTTTAACTCTTTTGGTCTAAAGTGGTTGCTTCTTACCTGGTAACAATTTAATTTGCTTTAGTTTAATTGGATGAAGTTTAACGAATAGAATAATAAACAGGACTAATTGGTTCTGTTTATGTTATTCAATATTTGATGTCCCTCTACAGTGTCCTTTCCTAAAAGTCGTCTGGTTGAAGTTTTCTCTATAGTAGAAAGTGCATTTTAAAATAGTTTCCGTCCTTTAATCTTTTTCCCGGTATCATTTCTTATGCTTACAAGTTGATAGGGATTTGGGCGAAACGTGGAAAACGGTTTTAGAAATTTGATCAACGAAGTAAATTTTGCGAAGTACAATATAATTGTTGTTCTCAATGCAAACAGTAGGTCAACCTCATAACAAAGAAGCCACCAAATACAACAATTATCTATGCACTGTTTCATAAGCACAATAGAGTAGAAAACAGTCTGCTACACTTTTTTTCTGCTTATTGGACGGTTTCCCAAGAATCACAATAAAAATCAAACAAAAAGGAAAGAAAACGCATTAACAGAAACAAACCATAGGAGAGGAATTCATATGATCATCACCTAATCTCAACAAAATGTTGTACAGTATATCCAATTTTCTCATACTACAAAAGGCTTATAGAGCTTGAAGTTTCTTCACATTGCAAAAACTTCATGAGTGCATATATCACCTTTTCATCTTCAAACCACTAAAAGAAAGCAATGGAAAACTGATTTACACATTGTCTAAGGACTACTCAGTGCTCAGATGACCTCAACTTGCCATTGCTTGAGGCTTGCATCAACTCACCAATGTTCACCACAAGATAGCTATTTCTTGGGTTTATATCCATCCATTTTCCATCATTTGACCTCAATTGAAGACCTCCGATCTCAAATAGGGATAGTTAAAAACAAAATTGAACCAAAACGTAGCATTAAAGAGTAAATTCCAACATTTTCAAGCAATTAAAATATCAACATACTAAAGAATAACGAATCTAGCAATAGAAAGTAAGAATCAAAAAAGAAAAAAATTAAATTAGCAAAAAACCTAAACTCATAGGTACCTAATTGCAAAAACTTACAAAAAGTTTTTGGATAAAAAACAAATTCTAAGTAATTTAGGAATTTACAAATGCAATTCACAAATGCTTAGGGACACAACACTGCAATTCCAAAAGTTTTAGGGTCAAAATGTAAATTCTAAAAGGGACTAAAATGTAATTACAAAAGTTTTAGAGTCTAAAATGCAAATGTAGAAAGATCTGGTGGACTAAAAATACAATTTTAGAAAGTTTTAGTACTGAAATATAATTTATAAAGTTTTAGGGACTAAAATATGATTTTAAAAAATTTCAGAGAATAGAATGCTAATTAAAAGGTTTAAGGGACTCGAATACAATTATAGAAAGTTTTAAGGGTCTAATGGTAATTACATAAAAGTAAAAAATAATGGACTTGAAATAATTCTCAAAGTTAACCAAAATAAAAATATGGCCCAACTCATTTCCTATTAACTAGGACAAACAAAATAAACCCAACATGCCAAACAAATCAATAAGGCCCAAAGGAAAACTAAGCCATTATTAATAAAATACTTAACATGCTCATCAAAAACAAAATGGCCTAACACAAAATAAATCATATATCTATACTATTTATAAAAGAAGATGGGAGAGTTTGGTACCTGTCATTTTTTATTTTCCCAAGTATACCCTTACCTTCATACTTATTTTACAATATACCACTCTATGAGTAATAACCTATAATAATCTTCCACTCCTCACTACCTCATTATATTATTTTGTTTTTTTTGTGTAATTTTTTTACTAGCAATATTCAGCTACCTTTTTTTCTAAAACTTTGTGTAAATTTTTTTTTAAATGCACACGTAAGACATTTTCCTACTAGTGTAGAATAACCAAACATAAAAGTATGACCCAATTATCAAATTAGAGCCCATCGGTTAAATTTAAACCAAATCTATTAAGCCACTAAAAATAACTAGCCCATTCATTAAACAAAAGCCTAATGGAATAAAAAAACACTATAACCCATCAAATTAAAATACAATCCCAACAGAAATGATTAATGAAAGAAGGCCAGCAACCCAATAAAACAATTAATTAAAATAAAAAATGCCCAACAACCCAAGCCCATTAAATTAAACCGTTTGGGGTCAACTTCCACAAATCTAAAAAATCTTTGGTTTAAAGCAGAAACGGGGTAAAACTTTAGAGGCTAAAGTACAATTCTAAAGCTTAATCATCTGCTTCAACTGGGCAGAACACTACTACTACTACAACAATAGAAAGAGATACTCTATTGAATCAGGATTTTTATAAACACATCCCTCCACGTCCGCCTCTAACCTTCTTCTTCTTCTATCTCTCGTACATGATAGATTTTTAAATTTATAAAACGAAATTTGATATGTGCATAAATAATTTCATAGAATATCGAATGCGAAATAAAATCAAAGAACATACCTCCCACCATTGATGTTGTTGGGTCACTGTAGAATAAAAAGAAAAATAAAAATATTTTTTCTGGATATTTCTAAACCTAGACAATGTGATAAGATGGTGTATTTTATGATAGAATGTCAGGTCTAAAGATCCAAACTACTCTGTATATTTATAACATTTTTCCCTATCAGAAAACTTAAACAGTTATAATGAGTGACTATTATCACAAGTGTAACAATTATCACAAGATAATTATTAAGTTAAATTGATAAATATCAGAATTAAATATTGGATCAAATATTTAGAATTTAAAATAAAACCCACATGGATATTTAAAAATTTTAACATTTCTCTCACTGATCCACATATTTTATTCGATATACAAACTATCAAATCTCACAAGCAAGATCCAAAATACATGAATCGTGGCAACAAATCCTCTAACAAACAAGTATTGTCTTCCATGTATTACTATGCATTATGTCTCTTCAACACTAAACCTTTATGTGATAACACAACTTAATTAATAAGCCTTATGCTTATTATAGGTCCAATTTAAGTGAGTTTTCTCAAATAACCAAATAAGTATGCCCAATTGATTATGAAAAAAACACAACTGAATAAAAGTTTCATTGGAAATATCAAATGTACGTACATGTAAAATGAGGTCACATTATGGAATCAAGTCACATTCTAACTAGATGATCCCTGAAAATCTTTGGTGTTGCTGGCATACCTTTAGTCAAGAGATCGGCAATCATCAATTCGGTATTATCGTGTTTAATGGCCACTTAATTTTCTTTAACACGTTCTCGAATGGCTAAGTACTTGATGTCGATGTGTTTACTTCGACTACCACTCTTATTATTTTTAGCCATAAAAATAGAAGTTGAATTGTCACAAAATAACCACAATGGCCTAAAAATAGAATCCACTATTCTAAACCCAGACATGAAACTCTTTAACCATAGACCATGTGATATGGATCCGAATAGCCCAAATATGTGTCAAGAGGAGGATATGAAAGATAGAGCAAGCATGGATTCATTCTTTCCAAGATTGGACTACATTCATGGTATTTCGATCAAGTTGGATTGGACTATTCTCAATTCAATAATACATGAAGTCCAATTCTTCAAAGTGAAGCACAAGTGGAGATCCTTTGAGTGCAAGAAGGCGGAGTTCCTTTCAAGTTTATTTTACTTTGGTCTTTATTGTGTAAAGCCCAATATGAATATCATATAGGCAACGGGTCAATTCTTGCTTTAAATCTTGTTAAGAGTTTGGTTCTTGTTTCGTTATAGACAACGGGTTGAATTCTTGCTTGATTTTTGTGTGTTCTTTATTGTTCTTGTTTGTGTGTTTGCTGTCCAAATTCTTGACAGATTTACAATAAAGACCAATCTAGGCGACTTGAAAGGAAGTCTGACTTTATTTTTTCTGAAAGAAAATTTCCAGATTTTCTTTCAAAGAAAATCATATCTTAGTTTCTGCAAAAAAAAAAAAAAAAAAAAAAATCGTACTGTTCACCGCTACTGTTCACCGCTACTGTTCACCGGTACTGTTCATCCGGGGGAAAAAAAAATTCCAGCCATATTGTTGTTTCTTTGCTATTGTTCTCTTGTTGTTGCTGCTGTTAAAAAAAAAAAAAAAAAAAAAAGTGCTGAAAAAAGTATACGTGGAAAAACAAAAAAAGGAAGAAGAAGAATCGGCTATTAGTTGCTTATAAATATAGGCAATTATTTGTTTATTTCCTGATCTGAAAAGGTTTTGGTTTCTTACCCTTTCCTACTTGTGTTTGGTACTCCATATCCCAATTCTAATTTTTTGAAAACTTTCCAAATTTGTATTGCTATTCCAAAAGCACTTAATTTTTCTTGGTTCTTTTAATTTCTTTGTTATTCTTAAGTGCTACTTATTTGTTCTTGTGTGCTTAGTTTCCTTTTTTATTTGGTAAATTTGCCTACCAAATTCTTATTTGCTTTCTATACGTTTTGTTGCTTCACGTAGTCTCGGATATTTTGTTGTCTCTTATTCTTTGAAGCTTAAATCCGAAAGTTTGCGTGTCTCTTATTTGTCATTGGTATAACTTTTGGATTTAAGCTTGTCTTGACCAATTAAGTGGTTAAGAAAATTGGAGCTCACTTTGGTCCTCGTAGTCTTCCAAAGACTTTGAGAACGAACTAAAGAGAGGAAAAAGGCAGTGTGGCGAGATCATTTGAGTGATAAAAAGCCATTCAATTGAGGGTATACACGAGAGATTGAGTGATTCAACTTGAGTGAATTGCACTCCAAAGAGTAAGACCGAGTGGTGAGGAAAAATTCTAATTTTTTTTCTAACACTAACCACTTTATTTTGTGAGTTTTATTTGTGATGTCTTGCAGATTTCACTAGATTTCTTCACTAAGGTTCTTGTGAATGAAAGGGTTTGTGTATACTGTAATTGATAGTAGCATATGGATTAATATGGCAAGTACATATCTTGTTGAAAAGTTGAATTTGCCTACTTTCCCACATCCAAAACCTTATAAGTTTCGATGGTCAAAGAATTTCGTGTGTTTGAGGTTATTGAACTGAACAAGTTATTGTATCCTTCACTATTGGTAAGTATTTTGATAAGGTAGTTTGTGATGTAGCACCTTTGCTCACATGTCATTTACAACTTGGTCAGCTATGGAAATTATCTGAAATTGGTTTTTATGATAGCTATACTAAGGCATATCACTTGTGTAAAAAGGGTAAAGAGTTCAAATTTATTCCTTTGCCACAACATCAAATAAATGAAGAAAGATTAGAAATTCAAAGAAAATTTCTTCAATGGAATAAAGCTGAAAAGCAAAGTGGGAAACGCCATCAAGAGGAAAAGATTGTAAAGGCTTCGACCATAGGCCAAGAAAAAGAGAGAAAAGTGGAAGATATCAAGAGAACTTATTTTGTCATGGCTAACCTTGATTTATCTTTGTCTAGTTTTCTTTCTTATGTTCAACCCTTCAAAGGTGTAAGTCGTGATGCACTAACCTCCCAATTGAGTATCTCATCATTCCAACCAAAGCAAGGTAAGAAAGAACTTTCTCTATCACAAACAGCATGAATACAGGTATGAATATCTTTTTGCTCTTTGTGCTGAAATTCTGTAGATATGACACATCTTCAGATATTGTATAAATTTAATTCTGAATTTAGAGTTATTTTTAGTGTACATTTTGTTGATTTCTTGTTTAAAATTAATTCTTTTGACTTGGTTGTTGTTTTGAACAGAAAAAGCATGCAAATTGTTCTTGAATTTCAATTCCAATTTGTGGAGCATTATTTGGATAAATCCGTCCAAGCTTTACTTGATAATAATCATTTCCATGCATTCATAAAAATCTGCTGAAATTCGTGCATATGATGAGGCCTATTTATAGGCTTAATAAAGTCCTAAAAACTAGCTTAACAACTCCTAAAAAAGAAGTGCTAGGGTTCAGCCATAAGTGGCCCCAAGAGTTGGGCTAAATGAGCCTTATTTAGGCTAATTAATGAGCCTAAAACTAATAACTAAATCACAACTAAACTTGACTTAAACCAGCCCAATTTACACAAAACACTTTAAATTATTATTGGGCTTTACACAATAAAGACCAAAGTAAAATAAACTTGAAAGGAACTCCGCCTTCTTGCACTCAAAGGATCTCCACTTGTGCTTCACTTTGAAGAATTGGACTTCATGTATTATTGAATTGAGAATAGTCCAATCCAACTTGATCGAAATACCATGAATGTAGTCCAATCTTGGAAAGAATGAATCCATGCTTGCTCTATCTTTCATATCCTCCTCTTGACACATATTTGAGCTATTCGGATCCATATCACCATGCGAAGTTGCCTCAAAACAAGAAACGAACTCAACTTCTATAGTAGAGGATGCAATCAAAATTTGTTTAGCACTTCTCCAAGACACAACTCCACCGGCTAGCATATGACAGATGTCGATTTTCGTGAATGAATGCAGCCAACGTAGTGTGAATCTAAGTAGCCAAACACTTCTAGATTATCAGTCAGTCTGTACATAAGTACGTAATCTTTTGTTCCTTGAAGGTACTCACTCAATACCTTCTTTGCAACTCTCCAATGGTCCATACCTGGATTACTCTGATATCTTTCTAACATTCCTACAGCAAATGCAATGTCAGGTCTTGTTCAGACCTGAGTATACATCAGGCTTCCTACGGCAGAAACATATGGAATATTTTTCATTTGTTCCTGCTCAAAATCATTTTTCAGACATGGGTCCAAGTTGAACCTGTCACCCTTCACAATGGGTGCCACACTTGGTGAACAATCTTTCATCTGAAATCTCTCTAAAACTTTATTAATATAGGTTTCTTGAGACAAATCCAAAATGCAATGAGTTTTATCTCTTTGGATCTTTATGCCAATGACATAAGATGCTTCACCCATGTCCTTCATATCAAAGTTTATAGAGAGAAATTGTTTCACCTCATGCAGTAATCATTTATCATTACTTGTAAGTAAAATGTCGTCCACATAAGAAAATAAATCTTACTCCTATTGACCTTCTGATATATACATTGATTCATGATAATCAAACGAAAAACTCTAGATCACACCATAAAATTTCAAATACCATTGACTGGAGGCTTGCTTCAATCTATATATAAACTTTTTAAGTGCTCACCATTACTAGAGGAGAATCCTTCAAATCTAGATATAAATATTTTCCTCTAAATCTCCATTAAGGAACGCCGTTTTCACATCCATTTGATGTAAATCCATATCAAAATGGGCAAATATTGCCATAATAACTCAAAGGGAATATTTCTTAGATACAGGAGAAAAGGTTTCCATGTAATCATTTATTTCTTCCTAAGTGAATCCTTTGGCAACAAGTCTCGCTTTATGCCTCTCGATGTTGCCTAATGAGTCTTTCTCGGTTTTGAAGACCCATTTACATCCTATGATTTTTGAACCAACAGGCAACTCGACGAGATCCCATACTCCATTCGATGCCATCAATTCCATCTCTTCTTTCATGGCATTGTATCACAAGTCAGATTTATTATAGTTCATGGCTTGTGAAAACGTTTCAGGATCATTTTGACTATCTAATATTATATTTAGACTCTTGCAGATATACCATATAGTCATCAAAAATTGTCATTTTTTTTCACTCTAGTAGATCTTCTCAATATTGTTCCAACATTATCCTGAGGAATGTGTTGTTCAACTAATTGTTCAACAATTTCAGGTATTTGTTGAACGGGATCTACTGGATTATTATCAGTAGTTTGTGGAGTTTCAAGGTTGGTTGTTCAACACGTACTTGATCTCGGGGAGTGTGATGAATAACAATACTCCGTCCATGACTAGAAGTGGAAGATTGTGGAACAAAATATTCTGTCTCAGATCTAATATCCATTGATCTGTCACTCCCAATAATTAGGTCATTCTCAAGAAATTTTTCATTTCTTGACTCCACAATTCTTGTATATTAGATGGACAGTAAAATTTATATCCCTTAGACCTTTCAGTATATCCAATAAAATACCCACTAATAGTCCTTGGGTTTAACTTTATTTCTTGTAGGTTTTAAACTCTCATTTTAGATGGGCATGCCCCAAATACGTACATGTTGCAAACTCAATATTCAACCTTTAAATAACTCAAATGGCGTCTTTAGGACAGTTTTGGTTGGAATTCGGTTTAATATGTATACTGTAGTCTTAAGACCTTCACTCCACAAAGATTCTGAAACTTTTGAGCTTGCTTGCATGCTTCGCACCATGTCCAATAATGTTCGATTTCTTCTCTTTGCTATACCATTTTGGCTCAGAGAACTAGGTGTAGTGTATTGAGCAACAATCCTATGCTCAGCAAGAAACCTTGCAAAAGGCCCAGGTGCTTGTCCATCTTCGGTGTATTTGTCATAATACTCACCACCTCTATCGGATCTCATAATTTTAATTTATTTTTCACATTATTTCTCTACTTCTACCTTAAACACCTAAAACGCGTCTAGTGCTTCATTTTTGTTATTAAGCAAGTAGAGATACATGTATCGTGAGAAATTATTTATGAAGGTGATGAAATACTTTTGACAATATGCGTCTATATTCATGGACAAGATAAGTCTGTATGTATGATCTCTAATAATTCTGAACTCCTCTTGGCTCCTTTTTTCACATGTTGTGTCTAACTTACCTTTTATGCAACCCACACAAGTCTCGAAATCAGTAAAATATAGAGTAATAAGTACTCCATCATTCACTAATTTCTTGATTTTCTGAATGAAAATGTGTCCCAATCTCCGGTGCCACAACATAGAGGAATCCTCATTCATAACACATATTTTAACACTAGCATTATTTTGAATATACAAAGTAGTTATTGTAGCATCGTTTTGCAAATTAATTTGAAAAAAACCATCAAACAAAATACCATTCCCGACAAGGTCAGATTTATGGAACGAACTAAATCCAACATTTGAACAATACTAGAAATATCCCAAAGGTACAAATTTTGACAATGAAATTAAATTTCTAGAGAAATTTGGAACATAAAATGTCCTTTCGAAATCTAAAACAAAGCCACTATTGAGAACTAAACTGCATGTCCTAATTGAAATTCTATTCACGTGAGACCGCATCTTATTTCCTGAATAGATGTACTCCTCACTTTTCATTGGCTTCATTAGGTTTCGCAATTCCTGAAAGGAATTCGTAATATGGATTGTAGAATCAGAACCAATCCACCATGTGTTATGATTAACATCTACCATATTAGATTCATAACATACAAGTGAAATTAGGTTACCTTTCTTCTCAAACCAGTTCTAGAATTTGGGGCAATCCTTTTTCATGTGCCCTTTCTTTTTACAGAAGAAGCACTTGGATTCCTTCTTAATATCTCATTGAGAAGACATTTTTTCCTTTCTCTTCTTCTTGGCTTGGTTGTTTTTGTTCTTTCCTTGAGTTGCCGATGCACACTCTCTCCAGTTTCTATAAGCAACCTTCCTTCCTCTTGCACACACATGGTCATCAACTCATTGATAGACCATTTATCCTTATGTGTGTTGTAAGAGATCCTAAAAGGCCCATACTGCTGTGATAGAGATTTCAGAATATCGTGCACAAGAATAAGACTCAGACAATGTAATCTCAAGATTTTTCAGTTGAGCCGCTATTGCCCCCATGTGCATGATGTATTCATGCACTCCTTTGATACCGGTGAGCTTCATGGTAGAAAATTTTATGATTAGGGTGCTTGCTAAAGCCTTATCTGAAGACTCAAACTGCTCATCAATGGCCTTCAATAGCTCTCGAACATTATTATACTGATCGACAGAATCTCAAATGCCAGTTGAGATGTTGGTTTTTATGAATATCACGCTGAGGCGACTAAATCGCTCCCACGTTTCATAAAGCTCAACATCACTGGATTGGCTATTCTCAGTAATTGGAGATGATTCGTCTTTCCTGATAGCATAATCAATGTCCATCCACCCCAAATGAAGAAGAATCCTCTCTTTTCACAACTTATAGTTGTCACCCTTGAGTTCAGGAATGTCACATTTCATATCAAAAAAATTCATAGGTTGAAAAACTATACAAATAATTATATAGATGCTTATGTCAAAATTTTGAGGCAAATTAATATTTACTATGTTTTACCAATGCAAAACATTCTAAGAAATATGAATTACATAACATAGAAATTGCCTATAGGCTAAATTTCTAATTCATATAAATTCATATGATCAAAATTACAAAACTATTAAATCATGTTCATTTCCGTAATTCCTGTGGGTAAATTAAGGAATATAATTTAATATTTCACCCTTTTAATCACACAATATAATATAATAAAAATTTCTATGGGATAAAATTTATTATATTAAATGTGATATAATAACAATTAATGTCTTATATTATACGTGATCTCAAAATAACAGAATTAATGTACAATATATATATATACAGATTTATACGGATCACAGGCATTAATAATTACAGAATAGTCACAAACATATATATAATGTTGATATATATATATATATATATATATATATAGAGAAATGTATATATATATATATATATATATACAAATAACAAATTGGAAGTAACTTATATATAAAAATGATATAGTTCCAAAACTAAATAGCTTGAGTGGCTTAACTAGTTAGACTGTCTAACCTTTAACCTGAAGGTTTTAGGTTCAAACCCTTCCATTTCTGAATAACTACCTTTAGGTCAAACCCTTCCAACAGCGTTTTGGCTTATTGGTCAGAACGCGTTACCCATTACTACAAGGTCACGAGTTTGAACCAAGGCGACCTACTTTTTTTTTTTTAATGTGAACTAGTTTATAGAATTGTTTTATTCCATATTCCATAAACCACAAGGTGGTCCAGTGGTCAAAAAGTGTTGCCGTAACCAACGGGGCACAAGTTCGAATCTTACCCCAGGCAATTTGTTTTATTCCAAATTATAACACCAGTTTGGACCAAGGCGACCTTTTTTTTTGTTTTTGCTTTTGTTTTTAATGTGAACTAGTTTATATTATTGTTTTATTCCAGATTCCATAAACCACAATGTGGTAAATAATACCAAAATAATGTTTTATTCCAGATTATAACACTAGTTTGAACCAAGGCTTGATCTACCTTTTTTTTTAATTTTTTATAATGTGAACTAGTTTATAGAATTGTTTTATTCCAAATTCCATAAACCACAAGGTGGTCCAACGGTCAAAAAGTGTTGTTGTAACCAACAGGGCACAAGTTCGAATCTTACCCAGGCACAAGGTAGATTCCATTGTTTTCCATTGTTTTATTCCAGATTCCATAAACGCGGTAAATAACACCAAAATAATAACCAACAGGGATAACACCACAATGCGGTAAATAACACCAGATTCCATTCCAGATTCCATAAACCACAAGGCAAATACCATAAACCACGGTAAATAACACCAAAATGATAGACGGTAAATAACACCAAACTAATTATAACCAACAGGGATAACACCACAAGGCGGTAAATAACACCAGATCCCATTCCAGATTCCATAAACCACAAGGTAGATTCCATAAACCACAAGGCGGTAAATAACACCAAAATAATAACCAACAGGGATAACACCACAAGGCGGTAAATAACACCAGCCAAATTATCATTCCATAATAACCAAAGCGGTAAATAACACCAGATCCCATTCCAGATTCCATAATAACCAAGGCGGTAAATAACACCAGATCCCATTCCAGATTCCATAACCACAAGGCAGATTCCATAAACCACAAGGCGGTAAATAACACCAAAATAATAACCAACAGGGACAACACCACAAGGCGGTAAATAACACCAGATTCCATAATAACCAATAGGGATAACACCACAAACCAACAGGGATAACAACACAAGGCGGTAAATAACACCAGATTCCATAAATCACAAGGCGGTAAATAACACCAAGATAATAACCAACAGGGATAACACCAAAATAATGTTTTATTCCAGATTCCATAAACCACAAGGCGGTAAATAACACCAAAACAATAACCAACAGGGCACAAGTTCGAATCTTACCCTAGGCAACCTGCATGATCCATAATTCATATATAAAATTCCATAATCCATAATTCATAATAAAAATATACAGTCATAACCCATCAATAAATAAGACACCAAAATAAAAATATAAAGTCATAACCCAGCAATAAATAACATCAAAATACATGTTTTAATCAAGGAAAAGTCATAGAATCAATTTTAAATAATTTATAATTCTAAATTTTCTCAATAACATATCAACAGTAAACCCAAATCATCTTGTAAACAAGATAGAGGCATAATCAGCTCTAATACCAAATGATAGATTTTTAAATCTATAAAACGAAATTTGATCTGTGCATAAATAATATTACAGAATATCGAATAAAATCAAGGAACATACCTCCCTTGTTGAGTCACTGTAGAATAAAAAAAAATAGAAATAATTTTTCTGGATACTTTTAAATTTAGACAATCTGATACGATGTGGTGTATTATCTGATAGAATGTTAGGACTAGGGGTGGGCAAAAATATCCGCTGATCCGCTGACCCGCCCGCTCCGCCCCGCTCCGCCCCAAAAAATGAGGGTATCCGACCCTCATCCATTGATCGGGTCAATTGAGGGTCGGATACCCGCTTGAGACATCTGTGAGGGTCGGATACGGGTCAGGGTTTTAAAAACCCTCGGGTACCCGATCCGACCCTCATATATAATGTTTCCTATAATTTTTAGTGTAAATAAGTCATTCATCAATTTTTAAAGTCTTGATTTATAGTAGTATTGATTTTATCTAATTTTTCTCGGATAAATTTGATGTTAGTTTTATTTTTCTTTTCAGTTTGAAGAAATTATGTGATTTTTTAAATTGAATTTTGTTAACACTTTTTTTTTGACAATTTAATATTGGATTTTTTTCCCTTTATTCTTCTCAATTTATATAGAATTTTTGTTAATCAACTTGTCACTTCTAAAAATTATTAAAAGTTTGGTGTTCAAAATGAGATTAGTTTAGTTTTATTTTATTTTTTTAGAAAGTGAATGATGATAGGATAGGGTCGGGTATCCGCGGTTACATAACCAGTCATTACCGGGTGCTTGCGCTCTCCGGATACCCGGTAATATGAGGGTCGGATCAGGGTCAAAAAATGACTGACCAGACAAGTGAGGGATCGGATCAAAAAAATCCCTTGAGGGGCGGGTACCCGCCCCACGCCCACCCCTAGTTAGGACCCAAAATACTCTATATATTTACTACGTTTTTTCATCCGTAAACGCAAGCAATTACAATGACTGGTTATGTAACAATTATTACAACGTGATAATTATCACAAAATAATTATTAAGTCAAATTGATAAATATCATAATTAAATAATGGATCAAATATTTAGTATTGAAATAAAATCCATAATTAAAAATTCCAACAGTACAAGGAAACATGCCCTTCTATCAGCTAACCCCAGAACGGTCCAGCTTCTGCTGCTTCTGGGGACAATGGAATCAAGATTTTCTGCCGAACTTACAGACGAGAACCAATCAAAGTGCTCATGATCATCGGTAACTTAAAAACAAAATGATACAAACGTTTTTGAAATCAAATGGGTTTGGATTGCATTTTGTGGGTTTATGATGATTTTTGGATTTGATGGTTAGGATTGGCGGGAACTCACATTTCATGGGAACCACAAATCAGGGAGCTCGCCGGAACGGTGACACCCGAAACCCACTATGAGGAATCCCCTGCGGTGATCGGAGACCTAATGGTGACAGTGAGAGCCTCGGCATTGAGGTTTGTGCCTTCGATAATCGGGGAATGGGCCGCAGTTCCGTGCCCGCCAAAAAGTCAGCTTACACGTGAGTCCTGAATTTCAATCTCATAAAAATCTAATCTTTAATTTGTGGGGTGAAAAAAATCGGAGCTTTCTATGGATGATTGCTACTTTCCTTGTTAAATTGCTGCTGGGATTAGTAAATTTGTGGACCTTGATATTTTTTAGGAGTCTAAATATACAGGGTTTTTACTCTTAATCCTTGTACTTCAACTATGTGGAACTGGAACAGTGCGTGGATATATTCTGAAACTGATAGTTATTTGGTGAATGGTTATTGTGCAGAACAACACTTATGGCAAAAGGTGCAATAGCTATAATGGATCATTTGGCCTGGAAAAGGCCCATGTATGGGACCCATCCCCCCCCCCAAAAAAAATAAAATAAAAAAAGACAATAATAATTTCGTCAGTGGCTTTTCAAAATTCAAATAGGAAATGCAAGTGATTTTGGGGTTTTCTGTTAAATAATGTAGAACATGTACTTTGACTGAGCTGGTTCATGATTTTGAATTGGTTATTCTAGATGTGGTTGACTATGAAAACTTCAATGGAACTAGGTCTTAGGTATTGCAGGTTCAGTTTTGCTGTAAGTGTCATATGAATTCCCATGACTAAGTGAAGTTTCACATTAATGCAGGAGGCATGATTGCTTGCAAAATGGCTGCAATGGTTCCTAGCAGAGTATTGTCACTGGCTTTATTAAACATGACAGGTGGAGGTGTATACCAAAGGTAGGTGTTCTTTTTTTAGTGAATGGCAATTGTTCTTTAACCATAAATTTAGGTGTAATTCAATTCTTGTTTGAATCTGTAAATCAACGAGAAGGATGAGAAAAGAAATGATCGCAGATTCCAAAGAACAATTTTATGTCATTGAGCATGCCTAGAACCTTTAAGTAATTCCTTTTAGAACTGTATTTCTTTTTCGTTTACCTTTTTTTTTCCTGGGGAGGGGGAACATAAGTACTTATTTCTCTCTCTCTCTCTCCTCTCACTCGTCTCTCTCTCTCTATATCTATCTATGTATGTATGTTTGTGATTTTGTATACAATAGCTGTTTGTTTAACATAGGAGCGGCAGCAGTCATTGGAGCTGTCTCCAATCAATAAACAGCTTGGTTTATCTATGTGACTTTGCTTTCCATTGGATTTGAATTTGCATCATGAATGTATATTCTTTATGGAGTACAATCATGTTCATTTATTCTTATAAGAAATTTCCGTTTTTTGCAGCTCGATCGCCAAACTATTGATTGCAATTTGCTTTTTGAGGGCAAAAACTCCTGAGCATCCAATGAGTGCAGCAGTTGATTTGTACACTCATTACTCAAAGGTTATTCAGCATTTCCCTTTCTATGGTTCTAGTTTGAGCATTTTCTTTCTTTTGTTCTTTTTTTCCTTTTTTGGTGGGACGACTGTTTTTGTGCTAATCTAGTTTTCATTCTTGAAATTACTATAACAATGGAACAGGAAGTTCTTGTTTTTCTTTGTAACTTACAAACTTCTCCTCCTGTTAGGGTGTCGATTTAGCTGAAAGATACAGTTGAAAAATTCGTGCACATTCTTCTTAAGCTTTTTTTTTTAAATTTTATTTTTTATTTTTTATTTTTATTTTTTTGGTTTTGAAAGGTGTTAGTGTTAGAAATATACATGCCCCTTATTGTATCAATGAGATTTTGACATTTGACCAACAGTAACCTCTCCGCAGGAATGTCTTGAAGAGTATGTTGGGACACAAACCAGAAGAGCAATTCTATATCAAGTAAGCAATCGTAAGCCCATCTGCCTTTGTTGCATTAAGGCTTGTAGTTAAGATGTATTATTTTTTTGTAGCATTCGAGACACAACAAGAAGGTGGCAGGCTTTACGACTAGTATTCCAATAGATTTTCTTGACTTGCTGTAAATGGTTGCATGATTATCAACAACAGATGTATTGTTCATAGTGCATGATTGTACCTGTGTTCAAAATCATTTCCAAACATTTACATGAGAACATTAGGTGAAGTTATCACATAATAATTGCTGGCACAGCCTTATTCTGACCCATTTTACTTGTCCCTTTACCTTCATCTTTCTCAAAATTCCACTCATTCTTCTTATTGGCTTCCAGTTGGTTTCATACTACTTCTTGATGTGATAAGGAGATGTGATCTATTCCGTTTTCGACTTATGTTTCACAGAGCTCCTGAAGCCTTAGTAGACCAGCAAACTGATTATATGTCTTGATTATCCTACCACATTTTCTACTACCTGGGGTCAATAACTATTGCAGGCTACAAATCAGCTGGCCTTATCCAAATGTTCTTGCACCGTTGTATTATATTATCCAAATGTTCTTACAAATCAGCTGGCCCTATATTATGTATGACAATCTGTTTGGTCCTCTATAACTTTCTCGTTAAAGAAACTCATGGATAGCACATATGCTTTCCATGGCAATTTTTTATGCATAAACTTTCACTTTTCCTTTAGTAATTGATACCATAGTATATAGCTGTTACTTAACAGAGATGAAATGCAGTATATGAAGCTGATCTTTTCATGCTGTTAGACTAGCATTCTCACTTGAGGCCATTTTGCAGGAATTTGTAAAAGGTATATCATCTGCTGGAAAGCAGACAAATTATGGATTTGAAGGTCAAATAAATGCACGCTGGATACACAAGGTGACTCTTGCAGAGTTTGAAGCAATCCGTGCTGTTGAATTCCTAGTATCAGTCATCCATGGAAGGTATTACTGTTCATAGCAAAAGAACAGTACCTATTACGTGCAATTTTTTACCTGAAATATGTCTAGTTGGAGAAACTGAGGCACTGCCTATTCCCAGATGTGTGTTTTCTGTGTGTTTAAGCATGATGTCATTGCTCAATTAAGCCATGCAAAGAGGATTGCTGAGAAATTGTGTCCGTCTACCAGAATGGTAGAACTTCACGGGGGACATCTTGCGAGTCATGAGAGGACTGAAGAGGTATAAATTCTTGTTATTATAATTGAGAATGGAAAAAGTAGTGTGAAGGTTTGTTTGGAAACAAAGTGTTGCATTACCCTCCCAGACCACACCAAAACCAGAGAGAGAGACAGGTAAAATGAAAAACACGAGCATGAAACTACTGTTTTTCATTTTACCCGAAATATGTCTAGATATGACCATAGGAATCCTCTGTCCAACGGTAGCTGCAGCTGCAGCTGATGATAATCACCATAATGCTAAATCTTTCTTGGTTGTTCTATTGATTTGCTTGATTGGTTTGTAAAATTGGCTCTGGTCTGGCAGGCTAAATAGAATCTCCCTTCCTACCCAACTCCAAAAGCTGCACCAGTCCATCCCAATCCGATCCGTAGAACCCGACATATGAGGGAAAACGATGGTGTCTACCAAAGACGGGCTGAAGAAGATGCACTGCAGAACAATCTTGATTATGTATCTGGGTTGGGAGTGGACTGCAAACCAATCCAAGAAGGCGGTGCCTGCTCTCTTCCTAACACTGTCAGAGCTCATGCTGCCTATGCCATGAATGCATATTATCAATCTACAGGAAGAAATGACTACGATTGTGTCTTCAAAGAAGCTGGAGCTCTCACCAAACAGATCTAAGTACGTTTATTATGTAACTATACATATCAAAGCTCATTTCATTCATTCATTGATGATTAATATTTTTAGTTTAATCTTTTTTGTACAGAATTTTCAGGTTACGGGAACTGCAAATACTGAACTCTTAAGCGTAGAATTCGTCGAATTCTTTACTATATATATCTTACTAAATTTTGTTGTTCGAAGCTATGTAGCATGAAATTTCATGTAAAGGGAATCTTGAATTTGTTTCCACGGCATAAGCATAGAACGCAAGTTAAATTTCTTATAATAATTCATTTTGATAAGAGACAGGTGAGACTGGTCTTTATTGATGTGTCTATGCTACGCATTATATGTGATATGTTATTGGCCCCAAATTGGGTTTTGCGAGGACGCAGCCAAGTCTTAAGGAGGGGTGATTGTGACGCCCCATTTTACATTGAAAGTGGGAGGGGATATTGTATTGTTTATAACACTTTGGGTCATGAACTACTTACAACTTGGTTTAACCATTTTGAACCCTTTGTTTCTGCTCAAAAGTTGTAATGGATCAGCTCAGGACCCGGGGTGTTACAAATTCTACTAAGTAAGAAAATTTTCACGTACTTAATATTTGAGTTATTTATAGGCTATGCAATTCGAATGGTTTATAGTTTCCACAACTTTTTCCATTCCAAGCTTGAATAAAATCATCATGCAAACATGATCCAATGTAGAAATGGTAAATTTTGCATAAAACCATCGAACAAATTAAGGAGGTGTTTGGTTCACATTCGGGAATCGGAATCATAAACTCCACTATTGGTATGGGTTTATATCATTCCCCCTTACTTGTTTGTTTTAACATAGGAATGAGTTTCATTATGTTAATAAGTTACTCAATTTGAAACCCATGCCATAAGTGGGGAATGAAAGTAGGTATTTTTTAACACTTTTATTCCCATAGTGTTCAACCAAACACCATTTATGGGTATCATTAACTTTGATTCCCATTCCCCCTCTTATACCCATAAACCAAACAACTCCTAAACCGAATATCACTGGACATGCATTCAGCTAATCGAGGAGATGAGATGTTTAAAAAAAAATTGATTTTTTCAATTTTTAGTGCAAGAAAATTCAAATTAAATTCAAATTAATTTTTTTTTATGTTGGTTAATCAAACTTTCTCAGTTTATCTAATTAATTGAAATTCATTGGTTAATTGAATAATTAAGTATAAAATTAAATACAAAACAAATAAAATTAATAAATAAGAATCTAAAAATAACAAAGAGAAACAATATTAAAATATTGAATGAATTGAAATATAGAATTAATTACTAAAAAATTAAAAATTAAAAGTTCAATTATTAATTTTCAATAACTAAAATCAAAACATATAACCTTATTTAGTGTATTTGAACATCGAAAATCAAATTAATTTCAACACCCAAGATAAGACACACATTGAGAATACAAGGTTGTATCATATATGCGATTTAAACTAATACAAACTCCAAAAGTCCAATTATATGACAATTACCCCAAATGAGATTAAATAATTGAGAAGAAAGCTCCAATCAGAAAAATGAAATTAGTAAATTACATGGATATGTTCACAATGATTAGTTTTAGATCATCTTATTTTAATGTCCTGCATTAATTACATTCCTTAAAAAGCAAAATTGTCCAAGAAATAGAAAACTATTCTTGTAAATTGGCATACACACAAAAAATTAAAAGCATAAGCAAAAATGAATAGTAATAATAAATACTATTACTTAGGAATCTGTTTACAAAAAAAGGAGAAAAAAAAAAAAAACACTTTATGAAGCTTTTCTTAGTTCTTAGCCAAACAAATACACAAAAGAAATGTATATCGTTCTTTTTTAGAGAACTATTTTTTTTTTGTATTTTAAATATTTATACAGTATAATATCATATAATTTAAAAAATTATATTGTATAAATTTATAAAATTAAGAGAATGATTTGTTAAAAAAGATAGTAAAATTCTCCCAAATTAAATTAGCCATACACATGTAATTATATTTTCATCACTCTCTAATTAAAGTGGGAGCGCAATAAGCCAAAAATCTAGAGGAGTTAACTGTAATTTAATCTCCCAAAACTATCTATTTATTCTTCTAATTTCTACACCGCCAACCATTTCGACTGCGACCCACCATTAACATTCACATAGAGCACCTCCGCTCTCTCTTTCTCTTTCATTTGTTTCTGTCGGAATAATTATCAGAAAAAAAAGGTTATAACTTTATCGTATACGGTTATATTTATACGTACATAATCCGTATTATTAGTATTATTTATAGTTATAATTAGAGGTCTCTTTTTTAGTTCAATTATTATAGCTAGGGTTTCAATAATTGTTGAGGTATATTGATATAATGGCGGAGTGGCAACAATTCATTCATTCAGTATTCTTCGGCGTAATCTTCTCGTTTCTTCTGGCGAAGCTCTTCGCTGTAATTTTTGCTTTCCGAGAAGATAATCTGCGGGTCACCCGTGGCGATCCGACCGAAGGATCCGAATCCAAACCCGATGTTTCAGGATCGGATTCTAGGGTTTTGGAGGAGGAGGAGGAAAGGAGGAGCGGTTGATTTCCGATAACAATGAAAATGCTGCCGCTGCCGCTGCCTTGATACAGAGCGGGTCGATTACTGCTGCTGGTGGGGAGGATACCAATAAGAGTAGTGATGATAGTGATAGTGATAGTGATAGTGATTGGGAGGGCGTTGAGTGTACTGAATTGGATGAGGCGTTTAGTGCTGCCACTGCGTTTGTGGCGGCCACCGCGGCTGATAGATCGTCGCAGAAAGTGTCTAATGATGTGCAGTTGCAGCTTTATGGTCTGTATAAGATTGCCACTGAGGGACCCTGCAGCACACCCCAGCCTTCTCCTCTCAAAATGACTGCCCGTGCCAAGTGGTAATAATGCTCATTTTGTTGCTTTTTTCTTTTTTTTTTTAAACAATTAAAGTTGTTCTGATTGGTATTTGTGGCTTATCAAGAATTGTTTTTTTGGTTTCTGTATCCGATAAATGACCTTACTTTGTGTTTATTAAGGCTTGGGAAGCTTTTATGTCACGTTGAAAGAGTGGCATGAAACTTTTTTGAAATCTTTTGAATTGTTAATTAGAATTGTCAAGCCCTGTTATTCAGCATTAAGAATGTTAAAACCAGCAATTGTAGTTTATCCATTGTTGTTGTCATTCAGAACTTGTACTCCACTTCTAATAGATCTAAATGAAATATAATAGTAATAAATACATTCCTCATCCAAATAAAGTTCATTAATTGACTGATTGGGATGTGGGGTTGTCAATTTCAAACTTCAGTCTTTTGTTATTTCGTATTAGTTATCTACATCTCTCTTTTCTTTTCCCTTTTTTGATCAATGTTTTAAGAGAAAGCAAGGAGAGTAGGTTTTGTCTACAAGCATCTGTGAAGCAAACTTATAATTGCTTATAACTGGGTTTGATGGGGACCTTGATAATAATAGGGTGGCTGATAGACTTCTTTACTAGCTTTAAATGTTGCTTTAATGTATGCAGTATATTTTCATATGTGCTCAAGGAATCTGGATCAAGTTTTTATTTCCCCCCTTTATATGGGATAAGAACGAGAGGCAAGACTGGTTACTGATGGATCTTCAGAACACAAATGATTATATAGATTGGTTACTGAGGGATCTTTGGAACACAAAAGATTGTATAGATTGTCGTCGTGTGGATTGGTTACCGAGGGATCTCTGAAACACTGCTAGTTAGCAGTGACTTATTAT
Organism: Cinchona pubescens; assembly: GCA_025175665.1. NCBI lineage: Eukaryota > Viridiplantae > Streptophyta > Magnoliopsida > Gentianales > Rubiaceae > Cinchona > Cinchona pubescens. Next base: position 855,708 of record JANKKI010000014.1, read on the forward strand.
ATTTGGTTTTTCTGGTGGATGATGCTCTCCTGGGTCTATGATGTTCTTTATATACGCTTTTTTCTAATTTCAGATCGATACATGATTCTAGGAAAGGAAGTTACTCTTTATATCCCTTTCTGGGTTTTGTGATTAACATAGTTGACCATTAGCTTGTGAGACAGATGATGTTTATCATGTATGTGCATCTGTTATTCTTGCATTTGGCTGAATATCCCAACCTTGATAAATGGATTTTTTTTTTTTGGCTAGGCAAGCATGGCAGAAATTGGGTGCTATGCCTCCTGAAGAAGCAATGCAGAAGTACATTGAGATTGTTACTGAATTGTACCCTTCTTGGATTACCAGTACAGATACTGTAAGAGTTTAAACTATCCAAGTCGCTGGATGCGATGTTATTTCTCTTGTACTGGTCCTTAACTTCTTACTTGATTTATTGCAGAAAAAGGAAGGCAAAGAGTATATTGGTGCTTCAAGTGCAGAATCTAAAGGACCGATGGGACCTGTTTTCAGCACCTTTACTTATGAGGATGAACCTGGAAATGACCTGTAAGATATCTACATATATTAGATTGAAGGTTCCAACTTAAATTCTTAAACCTGATTTCATTTATCTTAATGTGATTGAATACAAGTTTAGGATGGCCATTGTCCTCATGCTACAATTGAATAGTGACAGGTCTTAAATATTATTAGGGGTTGAGATTTGAGAAAAGGTTAAAAACTGGCTCACCTGTAATAATCTGTTTGAGTTGAATTTGGAGCTGCAGTTTGTGCTGAATGTTTAAAACAGACGAGTAGGCATTTGCACAATGTTTTGAACTTAACAGTGAGTATGGACTTGAACTTTATAGCTTTTAACCTGGTAGTATGTTTTATGGATGTCTATTTAACCTTCATAATTAAAACAGACGAGTAAGCATTTGCACTTTTGAACTTATTCTTGTGGATACCATAGACACAGCATTTCATGTTGTTAAGATGGTTAATGTTGCATCTGTAGAAGATATTTTCGAGTGGTTATACTTTTGCGTATGATTTGTTAACAGTGAGTATGGTCTTGAACTTTTATAGCTTTTAATCTGGTAGCATGTTTTATGGATGTCTATTGAACCTTCATAATTAACCTTGTTGATAAAAAGGAAAATAGTTCTGTATGGAAATAGCTTCCCTGCTTACAGCCTCTCTTCAAAAAACCCAGAGAATATATACAGCCAATTCCTGGAGGTGTTATCTTGAGTTTGTACTTCTGCTCTCATGAACTAGAGGTTACCTTTTATGACATGGTAGCAGTTTGAGTGGGATTGAGTTGTGGTTCTTCCCTCAACCACAATCTTCCCCTTTTTACTTCGTACTTCTGCTCTCATGAATTGGAGGACAGATTTTTATGACATTGGTTGCTATTTGAGTTGGATTGAATTGCGTTTGAGGTTCCAATTGCTATCTTTCTGGCACTTCATCAGCTTTTTTTCTTGCTTTTGTTAAACAGCATCACATGTCCCTGTTGCACTTCATGTATGTGTATGTGATTTTGTGTGTGACTAAGGAATATAGTACCTTCAACAACTGTGGATTATAGACTAAAGGATCACTACGTCCTTTGCAGAAAATTGGAAGCAATGCATGCTTTTGCGAGAGAAGGAGATATGGAGAATTTGCTTAAGTGCATTGAGAGTGGTGTTCCAGTAAATGTGAAGGGTGGATTTTCCTTTTTATGTTTTAATTTCGGCTGTCATGAAATTTATAGCTCTTCTGTGATGTTATAAGCTTGAAATTACAGAAATTGAAATAGATTCAATTAGTTCTCAAGAACTTTCATTTACTGCATTAATTTTCACAAATATATAGTTTAGAATTTTACCTGGGAAAATGAGAAATCGATAGGGTAAATAATAGCTGCTTTTGTTTTCTTTTGCCAATATTATAATAGCTAATCAATGTTGCTTGAAATGAATGGCTATTGTATAAAACCTTCACGCGGTTCATGAACTGAAGTAAGAATCCTGTTATGTTTTCATGTGCTTCCGCTTGTTGATTTTATGCAGTTTCATTAAAATGACTGCAGATAGCGAGGGTAGGACGCCATTACATTGGGCTGTGGATCGGGGTCATCTGAAAGTTACAGAATTGCTTTTGAGTAAAGATGTTGATATAAATGCGAAGGTGAAAAAATATATATATATTTGTTTGAACTCCTATTTAGAAGAGAAGGATTATTTGTTGGTTTTACCATTTATGATATGTATGGTACATGTGCATCTTTCTTTTTGAGCTCGGAGGATGTTGATCAAGGCTGTTATTTGCCCTCATGTTGTCCAGTGATAATGACTAATTGTTGGACTAAGAATTTTCTGACGCTGCATGTAATAGTTAGCTATATTTTATTGTTCTCAGGGATTGGGTAGAATGTTTTAGCTCTCCTTTTGGCCAGTGAAGCCTAAGCTATGGCATCAGTATCTGGTTATTCCTTGTCTAATGTATTTAGATGATAAAGGACCTTTGCTTTGACCATTCGCGTCTGTATTGCAAAATACAATTCCCATTTGCTTTTCTATATGATCCTGATATTGGCCAAAAAATGAAAAAGGAGTCCTATTAGAGACAAATTGGCATGAACTTTTTCAAACCAGCTGACTTTACACTTTGAACCCTTGTAGTATAAAATACTGAAGTTTCATTACTTGCTTTTCTTAGGGCTATTTGGTAAGATGGTTACTGGTTTAAAAACATCTTACACCTTGAACTCTTGTAGAATAAAATACTGAAATTTCATTACTTGCTTGCTCAAGTTTCCATCTCCTTCATTGCAGGACAATGATGGTCAAACAGCAAATTACATTATGCTGTCATCTGTGAAAGAGCAACTCTTGCTGATTTCCTAGTGAAACATAAAGCTGATATAGAAATGAAGGACAATGATGGCAGTTCTCCTGCTGATCTTTGCAATTTGAACTGGCCTTGGATGCAACAATCAGCTAATGCGACGGACTGATGATTTTTTGGCGTTCTGTATGCCACTTGTTTAAAATTTAACATTGTACATGCCATACATAAGCACTAGGTTTACCTCTCTGAAAAGTTTATCTTTAACATATATATTCATTTGGAAGTTGCAATCCTTTCCACTCCTCTTTGGCGTTCTTTTGCATTCTTTTGACTTGGTTACCTAGTGATAGATGTTCCATGTGTCTGGAACTTAGGTTTTGTATCCACAGAAAACGTGGAATCCTGTCATTTTCATCGTTCAATTTAATTGGATTAAAATCTATTTGCCCATTTCAGATATATATTAGTTGTAATTCGGTTCCTTATTTGTTGCAGTTTGGTACCTTATTAGTGCTTCGTGCTATGTGCAATTATTGAATTAGAGTGGTTATAAATTTTTGGTGTGGATGAAATTTTCTTTCCCTTACAAGAATTAAAATCTTTAAAAAAACAAAAAAAAAATCAGGAAAAATAATAAAGGGGTAATTGCTTTGCTTGTGTCTGATCTAAGGAAATAAAAATTTAAACATCTACAGGCTTTCAAGTTCTTAAATTTCTAGCGTTAGTTTTGTGAGTTTTATTGTCCTATGAAAGATTTCCAAGGCAATTGTTCTTCACCTGGTAATTTTGTCCTGCTACTTCACCAAATCCAGTATCCCGGACACCTCAATGTTTGTGAAAAATGGTTGACCGTATTTGCTAATGTTTCATGATGGACATGCAAACCAATTATTCAGTGAAATATCATTTATAAAAAAACAAATGAAATATTCGATTGGAGAAGAATCACCAGACTAGGAGAATTTACATTGTCCCAATCTGCATTTCATAAATCTCTATACACATAATCCAAGTTCTTATTCAAAAAATGAGTGAGATGGAAGAAAAACTCCAAGAGTTATGTGATTCAGATCTCCCATTTTGTATTTAATCCTTCTCTATCCTACGCTATTCCTAGATGTCGTGAGAACTGAAAAAGACAATTTTTCTACAGCTCATCATGAGATTCATCGTCTTCTTCTGAGCCAGCACCAGGGGCACCCCGACCTTTGATAAACTGCTGTTACAATTGGGTTGCAAACAGCTTCTACCTCCTTTAACTTATCCTCGTAATCCTCCTCCTCAGCTGTCTGATTATCATCTAACCATTCGAGGTCTTCCTTAGTTGCCGTTTCAATTTTTCTTTTTCATCAAACTCAAGTTTGTCAGCAAGCTTGTCCTTGTCATTGATCTGATCTCTCATGTTGTAAACATAGGTTTCGAAGCTATTTCTGGCATCAATTTTCTCCTTGACCTTTTTGTCTTCTTCAGAAAACTCTTCAGCTTCACCAACCATGCGTTCAATCTCTTCTTGACTCAAACGACCTTCAAATTGTCATTGGTGATTGTGATCTTCTCAGACTTACCAGAAGCCTTGTCTTCAGCCTTGACATTAAGAATACCATTGGCGTCAACCTCAAATGTAACTTCAATTTGAGGAGTTCCCCTGTAAAAACAAACAAACAATATTAAGAAACAATATTTTCTAGTTAATGGAAAAGTAACCTCAATATTATCTTTATGGGGCATGGGCATGGACAATTCCTACCTTGGAGCTGGGGCTATAGCAGTTAAATCAAACTTTCCAAGTAGCCTGAAGTCCTTTGTAAGGCTACGTTCTCCTTCAAAGACCTGCATGATGGCACTAGTACACTTTCAAGAATGCACTATTCAGGTTTAAGTTACTACCTTATGATTACTAATGCTGTAATACGTTCAGGAAGGAAACAAACCTGGATGGTGACAGTTGTCTGCTGATCCTGATAAGTTGTGAAAACTTGAGATTTTTTAGTTGGGATAACAGTGGTCCTAGGAATCAACTTAGTCATCACCCCTCATCCAACAGTTTCAATGCCCCAGAGTGAGGGGAGCCACATCCAAGAGAAGATCATCTGATTGATACCACACAACAAATTAATAGATTAGTTACCGATTGAAGCTAAATTAAGTCACATTGATTTCTAATTAGCCAAGTAAAGTCCAGAAAGATTACTTTTGGTCTCATCGCCTCCGTCCCCACTCAAGATTCCTCCTTGTACAGCAGCACCAAAGGCAACTGCATCATCGGGGTTAACACCCTTGTTTGGCTCCTTCCCATCAAATAATCCTTCAAAAGTTATTGAACCTTTGGAATCCTGGTACTTCCACCAACAAGGACAATTTCATCGATCTGATGTTTCTCCAAACCAGCATCCTCCATGGCCTTCTTAACAGGCCCCATGGTTTTTCTGAATAAATCATTGTTCAACTCTTCAAAGCGAGCTCTCTTAAGTGGTTCGGAGAAATCCTCACCATCAAAAAGAGACTCAATCTCCACACGTACTTGATGATGGCTACTCAACGTAGCTCTTTTTGCACGCTCACATTCTCTCCTCAACTTTCCAAGAGCTCAATTATCCTTACTAATGTCTTTCCCGTGCTTCTTCTTGATCAATTTGATAAAGTACTCCATGATCCTTTGATCAAAATCCTCACCTGCACGAAATTCACAAAATAAACTTTTTAAACCCAACGAATGCTAATTATAGGTCAGCGTTTATATTCCTAAGCATTATTAACATCAGTACCAATCAACTGTCGAAATCATAAGGTTGAAGGAAGGCATTGCAAATGTTTCTTTGCACGAAAGAACCCTTACCTCCACCCCCAACAAAATCAAATCATCATAATTGGACAAAAGTTCTTACCTCCCAGATGAGTATCTCCATTTGTTGCAAGAACCTCAATAACTTATGTTGTTAGATGCTATTTATTTTATAAAATTTATTTCACGTTACAAGGTTTAAAATTAATTAATTATTTTTTTAATAACTTATGTTGTTAGATACAGAATTAGATATTTCTCTACATCCATACTTTTTATGTTATAAATATAAATTGTGATGCTTTTATTGATTTTTCACAATACTATTAATAACATTAATATCAAATAAATGAATAGTGATAGATTACTAGTACGAGAAATATTTTAACTTTATTTGTAAACGTTGTAGTATAAATCAAACTATATGAAATAAATAACATTTATATTACTATTAATATAAATAAGAGTACAGTAAGATTTAGTAAAATTTATAAAATTTAATATTGATTATAATGTCTATATGAGTAAAAATGTAATTGCATGACTACAATGTCCATGTGAGTGGAAATACAATTGCATAAAAAGGTCCAAAATCTCTAACACCCTCTCCAATCAGCTGCATAGGTCCGCTCCAATATCTGAAAAATTTTCTCTTAGTGCCAGTTGAGTATTGCAAGTTTTTGAATAATTAAAAATTAGTGAGATATTATTTTTCAGTCATTTCAATTATTATCATATCCATTTTGTATTACGGGTGAGTGCCTAAGATATATACTCCCGATATAGGCTGCTCAAGCTTTAACCGTCGATAACGGATTAACGGTTTTTCTCGAAAGTAAAGGAAAAAACAAAGAAAGCAAACAAAGGTAAAAACTTCCTACGTTCCCTCTGGTCATAAATACACCAGAGGGAAGATGTCGAAGGCGGTGGTTTGCTCCATGTTAGCCACCGCCCTCGTCCTCATCGTACTGTTACCTAAAAATTCAAAACCTAATCATCACAAACACGAATATCCTCTTCATGGCTTAAGCAGACGCTTGGGTTCTTCTCCTATAATCTTTGGCCCCATTGTCGCGAAAGCCCACAGAAATGCCGAGGAAAATGCGTCAAACAACAACAACAACGATAACAAAGCCAGTTATCCTTCGGATGAGGATAAGAAATATTTTAATGATGACGGCACATTAAACTTGAGATTAAGGTTAATGGTCTTGTTCCCTGTTTTGGACGTCGCCCCGCAGGATGGGATGCTTGATGCCAGGGAGCTCGAGGGAAACCCTGGCTTACCCAACAAGCCGTTGACCGATTGCATTATAGAACTCAGAGAGAATTGGAATTGCGCGATAAAGATGGGGATGGATCGATTTCTTTCTCCGAGTACCTCCCTCAGTTCACCAAGGAAGACATTGGTAATTAACTTAATCCATCCATCATATAATTGTCGTGTAACATATATCGGTATCTTACATGCATCATTTTCGACAACTATTATTCAGAATAATTACATCAACAACTTTTTTAAATATAATTTTTGTGAAATAAGAAGGTAATTAAAAAAACGTGATATGAATAGTTTTGAGACGGGGTTCTAATGAAAAGAGATAATGTGGAACAGAGAGAAACGAGACGAAACACGGGGAAGCTGGATGGTGGATGGAACAATTTAGGGATGCTGATGTTGATAGGAATGGGACTCTCAATTTATACGAGTTCAGAGAGTACGCGATCCGTCCTGGACTTTTCTCTTCATTAATAAATAATTATCAATGAGTTGTAGTTTAACCACAAACATTGCCTATTTACTAATGGAATAAGCATGAATTTTGCAGTTTCTTGCATCCAGAAGACAGTAGGAATGAATCCATTCAGAGACGGTTGTTGAGAGAGAAGCTCAGGTTGGTTCTATTTTTATAAATTGCTGCCAATTTGATGCTTCTCCCGTATTTGTATGGCGCGCGCCTTGCTAAATCCTTTAATTTCTCCACATTAATTTCGAATAATGTTCAGGCTGATGGATAAGGATAATGATCAGAAGTTGAATTTGCTGGAATTTGAGATTGGTGCATATAATAACTACAAGGCTTACGTCGAATACGAAAGCCTGGAAAATAATAACGTGCCTACAGCAGCAGATGTATTTGACAGGCTTGATGTTGATCAGGACAAGTAATTGTTGCTTAATTTATCTGTGGGAACATTATCCATATCCCGAGTTGCTGTAATTAAAACTATGTGTATGTGCTTGATGTTTTAATAATTCGCAGTTTCTTTGGTGTGACAGATTGTTCGAGAGTCGAAGAATTGAAGCCTTTATTCAAGTACCTGAGCCCTGGAGAGTTGGTATATGCTAAATACTACACCAATTACCTTATTCAGGAGGCAAGTTTCTACTTCTATTTATTTATATACATACTTAATTAGAACAATGTTTGAAGTTATCATAACCAGATGGAGCTTTGTTTGTTACAGGCCGACGAGAATGGAGATGGAAAATTGACGCTGGATGAGATGCTGAATCATGAACATATTTTCTACAACGCAATTTATGACAATGGCAGATACGAGGATGAAGATTACATTTTTCATGATGAACTCTGATACATTTGAATTACTCCCCGAGCTTAACAGCTGTTCTGGAAGGTGGAGACAGAGAGAGTTGTGGGCAGACAAATTGACACAGGATCGTTTATCTCACATATCATCATACCACTTAATGAACAATCAAAATTATTTAATGTAATTTTAATGGGATAATTTATTAAGTAATGTGACAAAATATAACATGAGAAGCCAAAATATCCTTAACTATACAATTTCTCTAATATAACATATTCGTATTTGAGGTTGAATGTTGTCGGGTGTCTATTGCCATAGACAACCCTGGCAGTCGAATACTTGCATATGTTTTGCGTTTCCATTTTTGTAGTATGTGAAAATCGGATGTTAATACATTTTGTTTATTTTTTCTTGGATATCTTTTGAGAGGATGGTGATTGACCAAACCACAGTTTGGTTTGGATATGATTTTGATTTTCTTGCATTTATAACTAAAAAAATGAAACTCTTTCCACAGGAAAACCAAAAAGACAGATAAACCTGAAAAAAAAAAAAGAAAAGAAATGCGAGAGATAAAATAGATATTTTTAGTTTAATTTATATCAGTCTTTTAACTTATTACAAGAGAAATAATATGTCAATTTTATTTTTTTATTTTTAAAAAAATACTAACAGACAATACCACTTTGAAATATCCACGTTAAGATTTTAAATGTATTTCACAATTTTTACTACTTGTCGACTTATGAAACTAAAAGTTTTAAGCATATATATTCTTATGAAAATGAGACACTATTAATATTTGTTTATTCTTAAAAATTGTGCAAAAGTAATTTATTTTAAATTCAATTATAATGTATACATAAATAGAGACATTTTATTCAATACTCAAATTTAGTTTACTTACTTTCCTCATCATTTATATTTAACTAGTAAAAAAGACACATTTTGCATGTATGCATATAGAAGAACAAAATTAAAAGAAAATAAAAAAAAAGGAATATTTGTTAATATTAATTAATGAGAAGTGGAAAGAAGTAAAAGGTCATTAATGGAAAGTGAAAAAAATAAATTCAAAAATAAAAAAAATTACACCAAAGAATCTGTTCTTACAATTTTAGTTTTGGTTTTTATTTTTATCAAATAAGTAAAAATAAAAAAAAAAAACGAAAGAGGGGAAACAAGTTTAAGAAATTGAGTTTGTGGGGTCCGGTATGAGTTAAACGAAAGCGTTGGTCAGAACTCCAATAATTCCATATTCGTTACAAATTTTCGAAGACATATTTAAGGAAATAATTAAATTATCCCTATCCCCCTTCAGATATTAAAAAGATTATTAATAATACAATTCCAGCTTTACATCCGCGTCCCCTTTTTCCTCCCCCCTTAGGGTTTCCGGGCGCCGCTTTTGTTTCAAATCGATCTAAGAGTGTGATTCTCTCGCTCGCACTTTCTCTCTCATTTGATCATCAATTCGCTCCTTTAGGTAATCTTCCCACTTCCGTACTAATTTCTTCATGGATTTACCTTTTTTTTTTTCTCGAATTTAAACTAGGGTTTCTAACGCCACGATCTGTGTGTTTTTTTTTTTTTTTAAATATCTGCTTAATGTGTTTAATTACTGTTCAGTACTTGAAATCCTTTCCAAGCTTCAAGCTGCTTTTTTTTTTTTTTCTCACTTATGTGGAAGGTTCAATTAATTTATTTTTCAGTTGAAGTGTCTGAGTTTTGTTAGATCGGGTAGCTTTCGTGTTTGTTTAAATAAGAAATAGAGCTTTTAGAGTTCGGATATGTTGGTTGGATGGTTTTGGACTGAGGTGGGATTCGGGTTATATTAGTCGATGGATTTCGGTTTTGCAATTGATGAAATGAGTTTTGTTATTACACATTGATTAGTTTCACTTTGGTTTGATCTTGACTTGATTGCAGGTTCGGTATAATTTGTTTGACCGTTTCTGTCTCTTCGGCTCGGGTTGAAGTAAAAAGTTATGGTGCTTCTGTTTTTGGAGTTATTTGAGATCTAGATTGCTCGTGGAGATGTTATAGTTAGTAACATGTTTTGTTATATTAGTCCTTTGCCCTATGCATTCTTGTTGGTCAGAAATCAGCTTTGATATGGAGTTCACATTTTTTGACTTATGTGATCAGTTTGATCTCTAGGAGACATCGTTGAATGAACTGTATTGATTTTCACCACATAGCTTGGGTGGAAGAGAAGCTCAATATACAATTGGTTATACTTATTAATGTGGGTTTAATAACTCAGAAATATGACCTAGTTCCTAACGTACCTATTCCCTGATGGGAGTTTTGTGCAGCATCGGCCCTGGCCAAATATTTGTATAGCCTGCTGCTGTGCTCTTAGTGTTGAAAATTTTCATTCCTGCTAAGGTTTGCATTTTAGTTAGATTATCTGCAATGTTTGTTCATGTCTTTCTCGACCTTTGTCTTTCTGTTAAGTGTGCTGTGTTCCTGTTTGTACGAGGAATTGTAAATGTCTTAACAGATAAAGTTTTATAATATTGGCAGATATAATATGGCAATGGAAGTCACCCAGGTCCTTCTAAATGCACAATCAGTGGATTCAACCGTGCGAAAACATGCAGAAGATTCATTGAGACAGTTTCAGGAGCAAAATCTTTCTGTTTTCTTATTGTCTCTTTCTGGAGAACTTGCTGGTGAGGAAAAACCAGTTGATAGCCGTAAATTAGCTGGTTTGATTCTTAAAAATGCTTTGGATGCCAAGGAACAACATCGGAAATATGAGCTTGTCCAACGTCAAGAGATGGTTAGCACTAGATGTTGGTGTGAAAACCCAAATAAAAACATGCTTATTACAGACGCTTTCCTCACCTGTGCCTGATGCTCGCTCTACTGCATCACAAGTCATTGCAAAAGTTGCAGGCATTGAGTTGCCACAAAAACAGTGGCCTGAACTGATAGGATCACTTCTATCGAACATTCACCAAGTTCCCGCTCATGTGAAGCAAGCCACCTTGGAAACTCTAGGATATTTGTGTGAAGAAGTTTCTCCAGATGTGGTAGACCAAGATCAAGTGAATAAAATACTGACAGCTGTTGTTCAAGGTATGAATGCTAATGAGGGGAACAATGATGTCAGGCTTGCTGCTACCAGAGCATTGTATAATGCTCTTGGCTTTGCTCAAGCAAATTTTTCAAATGATATGGAGCGTGATTACATCATGAGAGTTGTGTGTGAGGCTACTTTGTCCCCTGATGTCAAAATCCGACAGGCTGCTTTTGAATGTCTTGTCTCAATTTCACATCTCTACCTACTATGAGAAGTTAGCTCCATACATCCAGGATATTTTCAATATCACAGCCAAGGCTGTCAGGGAAGATGAGGAGCCCGTCGCTCTTCAAGCAATTGAATTCTGGAGTTCAATATGTGATGAGGAGATAGATATTTTGGAAGAATATGGGGGTGATTTTACTGCAGACTCGGAGGTTCCATGCTATTATTTTATCAAGCAGGCTCTCCCTGCTCTTGTACCTATGCTGTTAGAGACGCTTCTTAAGCAAGAAGAAGATCAAGATCAAGATGAGGGTGCTTGGAATCTTGCTATGGCTGGTGGTACGTGCCTTGGTTTGGTTGCTCGCACGGTGGGTGATGATATTGTCCCACTAGTCATACCATTTATAGAAGAGAACATAACAAAGCCTGATTGGAGACAGAGAGAGGCTGCCACATATGCCTTTGGTTCCATACTGGAGGGTCCTTCGCCTGATAAGTTGACTCCCATTGTCAATGTTGCGCTAAATTTCATTCTGCTGCTCACTGCTCTCACGAATGACCCTAATAGTCATGTTAAGGATACGACAGCATGGACCCTTGGTAGAATATTTGAATTCCTTCATGGTTCAACTGTAGAGACTCCCATTATTACCCCTGCAAATTGTCAACAGATTATTTCAGTTCTGCTTCAGAGCATGAATGATGCTCCCAATGTTGCTGAGAAGGCCTGCGGTGCTCTTTATTTTCTTGCGCAGGGTTATGAGGATGTTGCCTCCACATCTCCAATAACTCCTTATTTCCAGGAAATTGTTAAATCCCTTCTTAATGTGACTGACAGGGAAGATGCCGGAGAGTCACGACTGAGGACTGCTGCATATGAGACACTTAACGAAGTGGTGAGGTGTTCCACAGACGAAACAGCTCCAATGGTGTTGCAATTAGTTCCTGTCATCATGACAAAGCTTCACCAAACCCTGGAAGCACAGAAGCTCTCATCTGATGAGAGAGAGAAGCAAAACGAGTTACAGGGCCTACTTTTGTGGGTGCTTACAGGTCATTATTCAAAAACTCGGCGTATCTGAGTCGACCAAGTATGCCTTCATGCAGTTTGCAGATCAGATCATGAATCTCTTCCTCCGGGTTTTCGCTTGTAGAAGTGCAACTGTGCATGAGGAAGCCATGCTTGCCATTGGAGCCCTTGCCTATGCCACTGGCCCCGATTTTACTAAATACATGCCTGAACTTTACAAATATTTGGAAATGGGTCTTCAGAATTTTGAGGAGTATCAGGTATGCGCCGTCACAGTTGGTGTTGTGGGTGATATATGCAGGGCATTGGAGGACAAAATCCTACCTTACTGTGATGGAATAATGACTCAGCTCCTAAAAGATCTTTCTAGCAATCAGTTGCACCGATCTGTGAAGCCTCCTATCTTCTCATGCTTTGGTGACATAGCTCTGGCAATAGGAGAGAATTTTGAAAAGTACTTGATGTATGCCATGCCTATGCTCCAGAGTGCAGCTGAATTGTCTGCCCACAGTCTTCTGGCGCTGATGATGAAATGATTGAGTATACTAATCTGTTGAGGAATGGTATCTTAGAGGCATACTCTGGGATATTTCAGGGTTTCAAGAACTCTCCTAAAACTCAGTTGTTGATTCCATATGCACCTCACATTTTGCAATTTCTGGATAGCATTTACATGGAGAAAGACATGTAAGTGCTATCTACGTCACAGCTTTTGAGTTGATGTTTTATTCGATGTCTTTAATTTTAGGACCTTTCTAAATGTTTCACTTGTTATATTTCAGGGATGATGTGGTGATGAAAACTGCTATTGGGGTGCTGGGGGATCTTGCGGATACTCTGGGAAGTAATGCAGGTTCCTTGATTCAGCAATCTCTGTCATGCAAGGACTTTTTAAATGAGTGTTTGTCCTCAGATGACCATTTTATTAAAGAATCAGCTGAGTGGGCCAAGATGGCCATCAGTCGTGCCATCTCTGTTTGAGGCTACGGCCACTTGGTACATACTTTTGCTTAACACAAATGATTCCCTTTCAGAAGTCCCTGCATGCATATGGTTGTGTCGAGTCGGGGTCCATGGTTGCATTCAACATGTTTGGTCATTGGCATCTACTGACATAAGGAGTAACTGATCTTCAAGTTGTCACTAACTCGTGCATCAGCACCATAGGGGTCGGGTTCTTTTATTTTGCCATGGAAGGAGTGTCAGACAATGGCATCCCAGAACTGGCTAAAGGTTCTCCCAAAGAAGTATAACGTTGTTTTGCTGGAGATTGGGATTGGATGGGGTTGTTGCCATGAGATGTGTAATTGTCATACGAGGTTGGTTGATCATTAATTATTCCATGGTCTATTTCACGTTCTACCAGAATGACTGATGTACCATCCAGGTGCTGCATTGTCTCGATATCTTTGCTGTGATGGCATTATCAAGTGCAAATTTTGGTCCACGACACATTTAAGTTGACGCACTTGCCGCTCCTTTTTTGACCCATGATTTTGGTTTTTTGCCTTTTATTTTATCTTTCCAATTTTGGTGTCAGTCCACATCTTGCATTGGTCAACCAGATATACTTTTAGGGGTGGGGGTTATCCTCTCCCTTTTGTTTCAGTGCATATCGATTGTCTCATTCATGTTGCATTTTTTTTTCTCTTCTTGTCAAAAGTTGTAGCAATTAAATTAAAGAGTCAAAAATACCATGCATCTATTGAATCTTGGTGCTTCTTCGTAGTTGAAATTTAGGTTTTGAGAGTATTTTTTGGATGTATAATGATGTTTAATTCTCGCTCTAGAGAATGGGATTCCAAATATCACATATTGTATCAATTATAAAAGGTCTTGAATTAGGATAGCGAATCCACTTGTGATTGAGGCAGGGTATTTGCAGTGTTGCTTCGTACTTCGTTCTCATCTTACCAATATCATTTCATTATTCATTTGAATTGTTGGTTTGTATTATATATTTTTGTCGTCTATATCTTGTGATGTGCTTTTGTCACTTCCGGCTTTGAAAGAGATTGAGAGATCCAGTCAAGTTGATATTGCCCTCTTGTGACACTCTATCCATAAATTCATTTGTTTGTTGCCAAGAGGATCTGAAATTGCTTTTAGGGTTTAACTTTCGACTTTTTAAGTAAGCTCAGCAGAGCCAGTGGTGGGCAATAGATGGGAATGTTTGCCTGTACTCTCTATGAAAGCTTGAAGCCTGGAACTGAGCCACATATGAGTTGGTCTCCGTCCAAGCTTTTTGTAATCTAGTACAGTTTACTCATCACCATTCTCTCTAATATCAAATGGTTGAATGCACAAGTAATATTGGTTTTAGACTTTTGTAATGCGTATTTGAAGTTTCACTGCAATCAATCTCCTATAAAATTTCAAATTGTGAATGAGGGTCTTTTGTTTTTTATTCTTTTTATTCCAAGTACTCTTACTGGTGAATTATTTTGAAGAGGAATTTGTTTGGTAGACTTATTATATAGAACAATGTGTTGATAGTTACTTGCAGAAATGCATAATGGAATTCATAATGCCTTTTATATTGTTGGCTTTTGCAAACTCAATTATATTTGTTATGTGCGCGTTACGCCTCTTTTGCTTGGTACTAGGACTGTCAATTGGGTTGGGCCGGTCCGAAAAATAATGGATTGAGTCTATGATAAAGTGAGCTGGGCTAAGTTTGGATTTAAATATTAGACTCGATTAAATTGTGAGCCGAGTTTGAGTTTTATTAGGTTCGGCTCGATTAAAATCAAGCCCATATATATATATATATATACTAATTTCATCCTATATTAAATAGTATTATTTAATTTGATGTGGATAATGATTAATAATTTTAGTATTCTATTAACTTACTTAAACTCGAGTAATTAAAAAATAATAATCTAACATCATTTGTCAATTTAGTTGAAATATTGTGGTTCAATGATATAGTTAATAGTTGTTTATTGACATAAGTAGTACATATTATTCCATATTGTATTGACAGGGTGCAAAAAATAAAATTTTAAGAAAAAAAATTATAAAATTTTTATTGGATAATGTAAGTTTGGGCTAAACTTAGCCGATTAAAGTCTGAAATTCGAATAATTTTGTGAGTTGAGTATGAGCTTTACTTTTGTGAGCTTTGTCCGACCCGATTAATGTTCGAAACCCAAATAAATTTGTGAGTCGAGTTTGAGTTTTGCAAAACCCGGCGAATTTTACAAAATACGGCTCACAAGACCCAATTGACAGTCCTACTTGGTACTCTATCGATTCAGATGTTTTGTGTTTTATAAAAGGTCAGCTATTTTTTGTTTCGACATTGTGGAAACAGAGGTATAATTATTAAATCATTAGGCCCATGAATGCAGTAATCATTTCCAACATTTTGTCTCCCAACAATAGATTTTAATTTTCACTATAGCTTTAATGAATGAATAAACAGAATTTAGTGCAATAATTATGAGGGTTGTGTCTACGTTGTCTACCTTGTTTCTGGTGCTCCCACTAACGGTGTCAAATTGATTTCATAAGTTGGCCATTGCCCATTTCTGTCTCCTTTCAATTGATTTCACTAGGTCTTGACAATGATGAAAACCTATTTTTGGGCACTGAGCACCACAAATCAAACGGCTTTTAGGTACCACGGACAAGTCAATTTCACCTTTTTTCCAGAGAATTTTTGTATAAATTCAGTTTAGGATGTAGATTTTGTAATTTAAATTAAAACGATATATATTAATAGTATTAAGTAATGTAAAGACTTCGCAGTCTAAATAGTAACGACACAATATTCAGTATTAAGTAATGTAAAAGACATCATTATAACTCTTATTTACGCGACAACAGCAAGATCCAAGTAAAGTTGTAGACAATGTCTATACAAAATTCTTTTTCTCACCTCATGAACAAGCAAAACAATGTTGTGCAGTACATAGGACCCTTCTTTGAGCCATGCAAAAAGATTGATCCAACAAGTGCCCATCCCATTTGCATACTGTTGCTTCTTTTTGGATGTAACATGAAATAGTGTAGTTGACTTACAGGATGTGGATCATTTTTAGGTAATGCATCTCACCATCCTTGTATATGGATTCTACTTGTATTTGGAATCCTATATGCAGTCTGAGGTAACATTTTAAGAGGATAACCCCTGTCTCTTATACACATCTAGATGTGTATAAGAGACAAGCACTACTCAGATAAGAGAAATCAAAACATCTCAAAACTCTTTCTTTTAACACTCAATCTCCTGTCTCCAGGTGAGCTAGTTAACCACATTCATATCTCTTATATATTACTACTCATAAATTCAGATGATCTTTTTTCTTCAGTCCTTCCTCTGATCTTTTACTTATTTAATAGAACCCCAAACTGATAGCTCTAATTGTCATTACTTGTTCTTTATAGCTAGTGACGAAGGCTTCAGTCGTGGCCGGAATCGCAAGTACTCACTTAACAAGGTAGTTAATGCAAATACTGGTTTTAATGAACTTCTGTGTAATGTGCCAAATCATACAGGAATAGAGTTTTCATCCTACAGTACAGTAGAGCATTATCGTATTCGTGGCACACATCGATCCTATGACCAAGATTCAGAAAGAAAGAGAAAGAGTTTTAATGCTTGTGATATCTCTTTCTGAGTAGTACATGTCTGCTAACTAATTTAGTTTGCTGCATCTTTATTTGATATTTTTTGTCTTTTGTTTATGAAGGATGGAGTTCTGAGGAACAGCAGAAACGTCCTGGTACTGGATGCAGTGTTGGATTATGACTATGCAGGACCTAATCCTAAGCACGATCCAAGGGGAAAGAAACCAGGTGGAGGTGGCAACAAGAATCCTTAATTATGGGAATATGGTAGTATGTAGATGCTCTTTGTACTCTTCTTGCTACATCTATATCATATATTCTTATGATCCCCATAATATATAGTAGTATAAAGTCAGAATAAACACAGTTTTTGTTGCTCTAAAACAAACATGTTGCCTAAGTCATCTTGAGTAAAAGAAACTGAAGGCATCAAACCGTATATGTTAGTTGAGCCAGGTTGTTGATCTTATTCTTAGTTGAGCCAGGTACTATTGTGTGGAGAAATCAGAACGTTGTTCCTATTAATTTTTGAAGCAAAAGGGCTTGGCAAGAAAAAGGAAGAGCTGTATGCTATTTTGGCCTTACACAGCGAAAATTTCTAGTGAACATCATGGCTAGATCCCAATCATCTCTATTATGCTTGGAACATCAAATCCTAATTTCAGGAAGTGCTCTAAATCAAAGATACACCTTATCTAAACATAAACAGTATAAACAGAAGGGCAATGTTCTCAACTTCTCATTCCAATTTAAAGAACAGTTGGAAAATGCACTTCTGTTTACAGCCAACATTTTCGAAGATGCTATTCTTTACTAGACTTGAATCTACAGGAGTATCAATCAAGTATACCGAGTATCAGCCAAGCAAGTGAATAGCCAGTTTAGATTTTTAAGAAGTTGTATATACACTATAGAGTACAGGCATGGCAAACTTCATTTTACAAATTAAGTTGAGATGTCATCCAAATCCCCAATGAAACTACGCCAATTGTGACCAAAGCTTGGGCCAACTCATATACAACATTTTGCTGCTTGAGAGGCACACTTGCCCAATCTGTTCGCCTGTATACAAAACAAGAATAATACTAAGTAAATGAAAAATTCAATCAATGAACCATCAAACTGAAAGAATTTGGAACAAAACAGAGTTACTACTTGTAATGATGAATATCCAAGAGAAAGAACAGCTAATACGAACTACTCTCTAGTTTTATGCCGTGTCTGGTTAATGACTACAGGAAGCTAATAACAGCTATCAACAGAGATTTGCATGGTTCCTACCTTCATTTTAAAACTATCTAGTTTACTTGCATGTCAGAAAAACCAAAATGATCACTCCAATAGTGTAGAAAGAGAGTTAGAATGAAAAAAGAACAAGTGCATACCCCAAATCAGCAACCACAATGCTGATCAGACTCTAGTTATCTTGTGAGCCTTGGTCCTGTAGTAATTAGGAAATTTACAGGATAAGAAAAATAAAACAAAATGAAATGTAGAATGAGAATAGAGAAGTGATGCAGTCATGGTTTCCATTTATTACCAGTGCCATCTCGGCAAGTGCTTCACAAGCTCTCTGTCATCAGAGCAAAGAAAATCAGATAATGCATAGTACAGGACCAACTAAGGAGCCATGGTAGATTGCATACCTGAACATCTCCATGTTGTCGAAGTTGATTCCTAACAAAATCAGCAGCATCTGAACTGAAACATCGTAAACTTTCTATATGATTATGCTTATTATTTGTCATGGAGCAGCCAATATAAGGGGAAAAATGAACAGCTAATTATTTATTATATGAATAAACTTCAACTGAAATTGTCAGTTGCCGCAAAAAATAAACCTGTTTACGTAATCCCACAAGCCATCAGACGCTAATATGACACATTCTGCATCTGATCCCAGAGAAACTTGGGAAACATCATAGGATATGCTGTAACCAAGTCCCCACTAAAATTTATCCTGAAACAGTTCAGAAAGCTCTTGCATCATAACAAAGTAGTCTGCGCACAAAACAGTAATATGCCTATGCACATCTGTATACAACTCTACTTTTTCTTTCACTCAAGTGCAACTTTGCAAAGATGGAATCATTTCACAGTTTAGAAATAATTGATCAAAGAATAAACTAATAACAAACCAAGGAAATATCTTTTCTTTGTAATGTCGGAATACAGGCATTTCAAAATGTCTTTTCTTTTTAATGTAGGAATACAGGCATTTCAAAATATGTTGTCGTCGTGTTGTAGGAGTACAGACATTTCAGAAATATCATGTCCTTGTATTGTAGGAATACGGGCATGACGTGGCAACCAAGTTAATTAGTTCTAGCTTCAGAGGTGGTAACTTAAGGAGTGCAAACTCACTCCAGTCAAGGCACACAAAACGAGATAGATTTATTTGGAGAACAACTTACCTAGAAACAAATAAAAAAGCTATTCTTTTGAGTCCATCTGCCTTCCTCAACTCCCTTCTCCAGCAACCTTCATAGTACCATGTCTTGAGATTAACAGAAGATTCACACAATATACGCTCTTCTAATAAGTAAATATTTCGATAGCATAAAATATATTCTGTGAACTGAGAAAATTGAGGAATAAACCCACTCGTTCTTCTTGGTCTTAAACCGCATGTCACCAAAAGCACGTGATACAGCAATATCTCCACATCTATTCTGCCATTAACAATCTGCAGCCATCATATAAAAGAATTCCCATTATGCCTTTTACACCTCTAAATCCTGAAAGAATTCTTGAATTGCAAAGAAATTTCAGAATCAAAATGGGCTTCAGTGCCAGAGTGACGGCTAAAGTTTGTGTCAACAAAGATAATGGGGAAAAAAACATGGCCAGACTGTTTCAGGTCTCTCCAAGAATACAGGTGAATCTCATGGTATTGTTTATCAGCCAAAAATGAAATTATCTTCCATGTCTAGTGCACAACTTTGCCTTGAACACCAATTGAAGCAATTGAACTTAAAAAAGATTTACCCTAAAATACCTACACACTGAAGAATTAAGAGCATACAGAAATTTTAGAAATATTGGTTGTTTAAGTAGCAGATTGGAGTATTCATGGCCTGTTAATGCCTTCTAGTGTAGGATTTCACCTCGTACTTTGTTAATTAGGATTTCATCTTGTAATGGTATGATAAACATGTCTTAATCACAGTATATTGAGATGGAAGTTTCTGACAGGTTTTTTAATTACTTTCTGAAGCTTAACATATCATTAACAAGTAGAAAAGTAGCCTAATCATTTTAAACCAGATAGCTGGTCTGACTGGAAGAGAAGTGTTCAAATTAAGAAATCAAGAAAAGAAAACACACCCATCCACCTGCTTCATTGATGCGCCTAATTTCTTGGAGGGATGTTTTGTTACTTCCATATGGCCTATGAGAATTGGTTAATACTTCTGCCTTTCCAGATCGTGAGAGAACCTACACCGAAGTGATAGAAAAATGAAAAGAGAGTCTTGTCTATTTTACAAGAATAGCATCACAAGAATACAAAAGCACAATCATGAAGATTTCAGGAGTGTACCACGCATGAGTCACCAACATGAGAGATGAACAGCATATCATCTCCAATTAGAATAACAGTAGCTGTTGAGCCAGAATCGACCTCCTCACCACTAGTCTCAAGCCTTTACAAAATCAAACAGCGTCTAAACCTTCAATGCAATCATATAGAATATAAAATCATACTGAGACTACATTACATGTCCGATGTCCACATTCGAATGATGCAGTTTGAAATTGAAACTTGACTAGGAAAGTACATGGTTTTACCAATTCAATAATTTCATGTCAGCACTTTCAAAAGCCGCCTCTAACGCCCTTCTAATTGTGTCTAACCCTTTCCCCTTCAGTAGAAGCCCACCTTGTAGTGCTGCTACACATTCTTTGTATAACTCATTTCTGCAACAAGTATATCGAGTTACTATCTTTTCTTTCAAGAAAAACCAGCAAGAAATTCAATTTAGGCAGGAAGTTGGGAGTAAGGTAATTGCAACATCATAAGGAGATTCAAAAAGTATGAACAAAATTACGTTTTCAGTTTTCATTGATATGACATAAAATTATTATAGATGTAGAAATCTTGAAAGTTGACAGTAAATGCCACCGGAAAAACCATAAAATTACAGGTAACTTAGATGGATTTTCTGTGTTTCTACTTAAACTCTCCCTAAATACACATACAGGGACTCCCTATCGCATTCAATTAATAAAGGAGAAGCAATTTAGAAAGCTACAAAAGATCATACACACAATTCAGAGCATTACCATTTTCCTGAATGGTTCATAGGAATCAATAAGCTAAAAACATCATTTTGATAAATTAACCTGAGAAACTTGACAGAAGAGTAGCCAGCATGTCCATCAAAAACAGCTGCATAAGAGAACCCAGCAAGATCATCCTCTGACTGAACAATAATAAGATCATCCTCCATCTTGGCTCTTCGCGGGCACCTTGCACAAGAGCCGAACCCCATCTAATGCTGGAAACAGTACTGGTCAAAGAAGATGGAGAATCAATTGCAATGGCTGAGCAGCATCTTCCTCCTCCTCCACTACCCTTAATAACTGTTTTAGTGATCTTGTTGTTATTACATTCGTAGTTGTAATATCCCCTGTGGTTCAAGAGAAACCTCTGAAGTTGTGGGCTAGACAAAGCCATATATATTACTGCTTAATTAATCAAAAGCAGAGTAGTTTCAGAGGTTCTTGAACAACCTTAGAAGTTGCCAACTGCTGCTGCTGCTGCTGATGTTTTTATGTACGGTAAGAAATTGTCTGGCTTAGATTTCTGGAAGGATAAGATTGGGAACTAAGCCACACCTCTAACTAATTTAACGGCCTAGATTTCAGATTCTGTCCACTCCTTCAGACCATTATTATTTACGGCAGCAAAACTACAAGGACAAAAGATACAAATGGTCCTCAAACTTTTTTGCTACATCTATTCACTATTGATACTTTTAATTTTAAATTGGGACAATTTAGTCTTCGTACTTTTTTATTGAGCCAATTTGGTCCTTACTAGGTAGTAGTTCCATAGCTATTAAAATTTCCACTCAAAAGGCTGCTCATGTGAGGACAAGTCAGTCATTTCACGTCTTTGATAAGGCAATATAAGTTTTTGTTTGATTAAAAGTGGCAAAAAATGGGGAAAAAATAAATAACTAAATCAAACAGATACTTGTGTTGCCTCCTTGAAAAAAATTAGTGTCCCAATTTAATTTCTTCAATTTTTTCTAATTTTTTGTCTATATACATCGGGTAGAGACTTGTATTGCCAACCCAAAGATGTTAAAAGACTCAATTGCCCTCAAATGAGCAACCATTTGGGTGGAGATTTTAATAACTATGGTAGCATTATCTAATAGGGACCAAATTAGCTCCCAAAAAAATGTCTGAGGACTAAATTGTCCCAGTTTAAAATTAATGGACCAATACTAGATTAGATAAAAAAGTTTGGGGATCATTTGTGTCTTTTTCCCAAACTAAAAGCATTTCTCTCTCTTTTTTTAATTGTTATTGAAGTAAACGAGCGTGTAGGAATTTGCTTTTTTGTGTTTCCCGGAACCTTAAAAAAAAAAAATTTCCTTTAATTTTACAAGATTATATCAATCAAGTTGGATCGGACAGTTATTATTATGTGAAATAAAAAAAAATTATAAAATATTAATTAGAAAAATAATGAATAAACTTTCTGTCCAAAGGGAACCACAGAAACAGGTTTAACATTCGGGTGGTTCTATAGGAAAAATAGTTATAATATAATTGAGGGGAAATACTTAGGTATATCTGTTTTTTTGACTCCATTTATAAATCTTGTAGTGTAAATTAAATGTTATAAAATCTATGACATCAGTTGATGTAAGAAATATTTTATAAGATTTAATTTTGACCATAAGATCTACAGGGGTCAAATATCGAATCTATGTAAGTATTTTCCATAATTGAGGTTCAATTGGTACGTAATGAGTCCAAAATTTGTAGATCCAAAATAAAAGATTAATTTCTGCAGCAACTGGCAGACACGTTTGCGGGGTTAATTACACTTTCCCCCTTAAACTTACACTCTAGTTACACTTTATCCCTTAAATCTCAATAATATACACTTTACCCCTATAAAAGATTGCATATAATAAATAATTATAAAAGAATGATGTGGACATTTGTTTTGATATTATTACCCTCCAAACTCATATGGACAAATTACTTTCTCCTTATATCATTTTTATTGTTTCTATACAATGGTTTTTAATTTTTTTTAATTTTTTTTAATTTCACAATAATAAGAGAATTTCTTGAATTATTACATTTTTCTTAATCAATTTATGTACTAATTTTCTTCATTCTAAAACTAAATACAAAAAATAGCGAACTTTTAGTTTTTACAACTAGTTTTTCTTTATTTTTTTTTGTGGTATCTAAACATATTAATCATAAAATAATTAAGTAAATTTAAATTTTTCATACACATTTTATACATCTTGATAAAAAAGGATAATTATACTTTGCCTCGTAAACCTACACGCCAGTTACAATTTATCTTGTGAATCCCAACAATGTACATTCTATCTCCTCTAAAAGATTCCATCATATATTTTTGAAAAGGTGATACGGATATTTGTTTTTACAAAAACTCCCTTCAAAAATTGTGTGCAAAATTGTTCTCATTTTATTTAATTTTTAATGATTGTACATGTTATTTTTATTTATTTTTATTTTGAGATTATGAGAGAATTTCATGAATTTTCAAATTTCTTTAATCAACTTATATATTATTTTCTTTAATATAAAACTATGTACAAAAATGAGATTTTTTTTACAACTATTTTTTATTCATTTTCGTTTTGCATAAACTAAACATGTTAAACATAAAATTATTAAATAATTTTTTAATTAGATATTATTTTTATATCAAAAATATATTTTTGATTTCACATTAGATAATAAGGTGCAAGAAGTAGTCTTCTAGCTAAATAAGTACATTTTTATTTTTTTATGACATTAAAACACATACAATTTTTTTTTTATCAAGTATCTAAATGGGTATAAATAAAATAAATTTACTTAATTATTTATCATTGATATGTTTAGATACCACAAAGAAAAAAAAAAAGTAACTATAAAAGTTCGTCATTTTTGTATTTAGTTTAATGAAGAAAAATAATATATAAATTGATTTTAAAAAATGTGATAATTCAAGAAATCTCTTATTGTTACAATTTTTTTTTTTAAAAAAAAAGCATTGTATGGAAACATTAAAAATGATATAAAGGGAAAGTTATTTATCCATAAAAGTTTAGAGGGTAATAATGTCAAAATAAATGTTCACATCATCTTTTTATAATTATTTATCATATAAAATCTTTTATAAGGGGAAAACTGTACCTTATTTAGATTCATGAGGCAAAATATAAGTAGAGTATAGACTCAAGGGGGTCAATTACACTTGACCCGCGTTTGCGTATATAAACTCGTTCGAGGAAAAAAGCACTGTTATAAATAATTTTAAAATTAATTATTTTATAGACAAATGGTCGTTTATAACCATGAAGTGATAAAAGATTCACCGAAAATTATGCACTCCCAAAGATCATATGCTCAGATTATTCTTTTTTTTTTTTGCCCTTTTTCTGGAAAAACGAGAGAGCCAACAGTGCAAACTGAAAAATATCAAAAGACCAGAAAAACAAACTTCTCATAGCTGGAAAATTATTGCTGTTTCAGGTTATTCCAGTTTCTTGCACTCATTTCTGAGATGCTTCCCCTGAATACATGTCATACCATTTTATCAAAAGCTTCGGAAATTTGATGATGCAAGTTCTTGTTCACCAGTACCTTTTTCCGAAATCAAAGAGATTGAAGTTTTTTTTTTTTTGCAAATTTCCTTATTTTTTTTATTTTGGGATGAATAAAAAAGTGCTCATAATTAACTTCACGTATTTTAACTCTCAAGTGTACCAGAGGAGCTCCACTTAAATACTGCTTCAAGCACATATTTTTCCTGCAGTCAAAGCAGAGTCATAATTTTTGTAGATGATCAAGTTGAAAACTGAATGTAATGAGATAACTAAAAAATTCACATACTCTCACATCTATGAATAAGATAGAGGCAAGGAGAAACCTATCCTAACATTACCGTACAATATGATTGCATCTTCATTTAGTTTTTTTTTAAAAAAAAAAAAAAAAAAAGAAGGAACAAATGCTAAATGTGATAAAATCTAAATTATGTTCTCATTACAAAAATCAAATATCTGAAACCACGTTCATGTATGGAACTCATGCAAATATAAACTAAGAAAAGAACAAAAAATACAACCGGAGGATAGAGTGAAGTACAGTTGTTCTGTACAAATCTTAAGCTCAGCCCAAAAGAAAGCACTACAGCAGTCTATTCCTAGCTTAGCTCACTAAATTATCCGGGGAGAAAAAAAAAAAAAAAAAAGATCAAGTGTGCTTTCAAGAAAACAAAAAACAGGAATTAAAAAAATGTTAAAGAAGCCAAACTTCAGACCCATTTAATCCACCGAGAGAGGCAGCCCCAATACATTTGCACAACAACTGCTTGATAAGCAGAAACATCAGATGTCCGCACAGGAATTCCATTGAGAGGAAGAACATTAGCTGCCTTACAAATAGACAGAGTAATGTCGAAATCAGATTCCCCTTTGCATATTCTATAGAAATTCAGCAATAACCTCCTTGTAACTTAATGCAATTGGTTCCAGCTTCTCCCATCCAATATACAGCTGAGTACTCTAAAATCATCAGCAGCCAAAAAAGCTGACTACAGCTCTGGAATTAGTATGTGTCTTAGAACTCAGCACTCGAATTGTTAGATAAGCAAATCATTAACCAACTACAAATGAAGAAAGTCGGGGCTAATTGAGCTTCTTTCATTTGAGTTCAATGACATGAGTAATAATAGTATTCACCAAAGCTTCTAGTTTAATCTCATGCTTGAGTGAAAAATTTAAAAATGTGTCTAATCTTTTTTCTAGGTCAAGGTAGGGTACAAGACTACAGGAATCTACAAACTAGGCCTCTAATTGCTCTTTCTGCTAGTAGCACGGCAACAATGAAAATCAGAGATCTATACAAATGGAATTAAGAGACTCAGAAGTTTTTCCACATTCTTCTCTCTCTCTAGCATGCCCAAGCTGCTAGACTGATTTAGATTCATATCAAAGAGAAGTGAAACATATGTGCACAAGCTGTTAATCTTCAACTCAATAAGTGGTTAATGCATGCCCAAGCTACAACTCCTTCCTTTCATTTTCTTTCAATTGAAACTTAAGAAACGGACATTGATCCAGGTTCTAACAGCCTTCCATCATAACTCCAATACTTGAATAAGACCCCCAATGACCTCTAAGTATTTGTCTAAACGAATACACTCCCAGTTAATTAAGCACAAGCACCTTTTAGATTTTCCAACCGTATGTGAAGAATCTAGAGGGTGCAAAACTACAAATACATATTGACATATAATGTAAACCACTATAGTGCAGAAAATGAACTGTCTGTTGCATCATCTTAAAACTAGAAAAAGACTGTAAATAACTATAGTACCACCCATAGAACACCAAATTAGGAAGCAGGCTTAAAGATGATATTATATTCAAAGACACATGAAAAAGCTGGGATAAATATAAATAAGTTGATTGTTACATAAAATTGTATAAGAGCAACCTATTTTTTGAGGCCCAAAAGGATTAGGATCATCTGCCATGGCCATGCCCTCCAACTTCAGAACTAAAATATAACACGATTTATTCCACTAAGGGTCTGAGGAAAAAAAAAAACTGTGTAAAAATACAGCAATAGAAAAGCTAACACGCTTGTAATAAGTAGCCACCCCTCAAATACGGCAACCTACCCAATTCAGTTGGACCCAAGGAAAGCATCCTTTTGAAAAAGGATGTAATTTGCACCAGTCCAAAGCGCGCATCAACTCTCATTGTCATACATCATCCAAATTGAGGGGTCCTACATACAAACGTTGCTCCATAATTTAGTCATTTATTGTGCTTTATTGACCACTACGAAAGTCATATAACAAACGTAGTGGTCACAGACATCAAGGGTTCAAGCGCATCGAGAATAGCATGCATCACCTGCAGCCACATAATTCAACGTTTTCCACGATGCCCGCCACCTGACCTTGCACCAGGGTAGCGAGCAAATTGCAGCCTTAGACGGACGGAATCACGGTCATGTTCGTCGAATATATAACCTGCAAGATTCAGTTCGTCTATTTTATGCCTCATCCCAGGGTTATTGGACATTGCAACTGTGGGATATCAACTCATTTTATCCGTCGAATTATCGCTGAATCGCAAACAAATGAACACTCGTAGAATAATGTCCCTTAACGCTATTTATCAACATTTCAGCACACTATGCAAGTCCAACACGTTGAGTTGGACTTAATAGTATACGTGAGAAAAGGATTTTAAAAGCTGACAAAAGATTTATTATTTTGCTAGAATAGCGATAGATTTCATACTAACATCAATGACCACTTCGGAGCATTAAGAATTTCACTGATGAATTGATTACACTCTGATGTGAAGAATAATCTCACCCGTACAGTGTACGCTTCATATTCGGTCTCCTTCGACACAGAATAAAGAACATGAAAAAGTACATTTGACTGTATAGAAGTGAAAATTGAAAACTAAACCGCACATTTCTAGATTAAACCCCATTCGGCAATCTAAGTTTCGGCTCATAACAGACAAGTTAAAAAGAGACTGCAATTAGTGGCACTAACTGTTACATTTATGATCTCAGATCCTAAACTCATGTCTTCTCCCTCATCCCTCACCCTCAGATTTTCAGTAGTAACACACTTTGCTCTTAGACTTCTAAGTTGATATTAAACCCCATTGTTGATCGTCGTCTTGGCATTATCTACTAATATGATAGATGCATATTGTTGGCTCAAAAGGGAGAAGTTTCTGATCACATTAGTGGAATTAATAAAATAAGGAGGTGATAAAAGTAGAGTTATTTTCAATCTTCCAATATCTTGTGACTAAGACATTGAGAAGAAAGGACCAGACCAACCAGTATGTATAACTTCATAATTAAGCCTATAATAGATCCTTACCTGTTTAGTGTTCTCTTGGTCGGGTCCATTGGGAAATTGTGTAACAAGGAGCAAATAGAATATAAGATTGTGCTTCTCAATCTTACCTTGTAATACATCCATTGCTGTAGCTGCATGTGCTGGACTTACAAAATCAACAAAACAAAGGACCAATGGATCACCTCCAGACTGCAACAATTTAAATAAAAATTGAATTGTAGCAGCATAATTTACAACACAAATGTCTTGATGGATTCACGAAAAAATATACATTAGTGTCACTACTTACATGTCTCGATTCTTTGGTTACAAGCCTCACTTCTTTGTAGCCTACAAAAGGGCGGAATATATCTGCAAACCCTAGTGAAGGAAACCAAACTAGAATAGAAATATAAAAGCAGCACTTTGAGTTCCCAATAACGAAAGGATACGAGAAACTTCCCTACGTTTACAATTTGCAGGCAAGCCTTCCACAAACAGAGTAGACTGGAAGCATCAGGAGGGAGAGGAAGTTCAGATCTTCCACCACCTACTCCCATGCTCTGGCTCTTTAAACTTATAGTTGGATCAGATCCCCCAATACTCACAATTCGCCGATCATCAACCGGATGTCCACCAAGTCCACTGCCCATTGATCTTGCAGACTCCCCGCCAGAGTAAGATGACATCTGCTGTTGAATTGCACAAGTATGTCAGACCTAAGCACACATAAATTGAAAAATACCCAACAGGGGATCTAAAAATGTTAAAACAAATGTCATACTGCTGAACTACGTAAATAACGGTCATAAGATGCTCCAATGGGGTCAGTATCTCTGATGACACGGTGTGCTACCCTTTCATCTTCGCGAGCATAATAATTTGGCAGTTCATATCCGCTAGGCACATCTGAAATGTGACAGAACAAATTAAAGTCAATCATAAAGGTCCAAACTTGGTCATTTTGGACGATAATGTGAAGTATGGCATTGTAATTATGCATCATTCACTGTAATGAAAACTTCACATAAGAAAAGAAACAGCAATCGAACTTCTCAAGCTCTCTTTTCCTAATAATAATAATAATATAACAACAACAACAAAGAAAATAATTTGTAACTTTGTCCATACACAACACTCGTGATCTCTTATTTCTATTTTCTACTTCCCAAAAGGTGACAAATTATTTTGATCACCTTGATGACCATCTCATACAAGTCAACATGATAAAAAAATACTCGAACACAGAAAGCACTAATCAAACTTAATTAGCTAAAACTACTTCACCCAATATTTCCACAGCCATCCTACGGCGTTCAATCAAAACAAATCAAAGATAGCAACTTTTTTAGTCCTTTCATCTAATATAGCAAATCTAAAACGGAAAAAAAAAAATCCCCCCCAAAACCCTAGCTAAATACCTCGAAAAAGAAAGATACACCGGAAAGCAATCTTTTTTTCCCCAAAACCCTAGCTTTCCGTATAAAATTCGACGCAACCAGGCAAGTTCATCCATCGTATCTTTGGCAAAGACAATTGGAAACAGAGTAAATTTATTGGATATTACCGTAATCGGAACGAGGACGTTTAGCGACCGGCATCTGAATAGCTGCCGCTGCCGCCGATGACTGCTGCCGGTTGTCGCCGTACCTCCAGTACGCATCCGCCATTTGAGAAATTCTTTTTCCTCGAGTGTTTTTGTATTTTGATTGAAATTTAATGGCTAAAGCCAAATGCGCAGTCGTGCACTAATTCTAATGAGTTAGGAGAACTCACGAGCCAGGTTGCGCGAATGTCGTGTCGAGTCCCTTTGTTAATTGGGTTATTTGCAATTTGCACCTCTATGAAACATACATACTGAACTAACGGCCAAGCACTTAGTATGAAATAAATAGAAAATAATTTACACACGGTTATAAATTTAGAATCACTTATGAAAAAATAATTTATCTAATAAAATTATTTTGAATCATTAATTTTTAATTTTAAATATTTGATTAAATTTTGTTATTTTTTTTATGTATCTAATTAATAAACGTGTAATTTTATCACTTTATATAAAAATACTATAAATAAATATCGATATTTTCTTTCTTACTCAATCATGGTTGTGTATTTCATCTCATGTCCATTGTACATATATAGAGTGTGCATATATCGTTAATATTAATAAAACACGTAATTTAATACGATTGAAAATTAATAAATTTTTATTTATTTTTTAATAAAAATACTTTATTACTAGAATATGTAAATAAGAGTATTTTGATAAAGAAATGTAAATTAGACGAACCAAAATCTTATCATTAAAAATAATTGGAAAAATAATTTTTTTTAATAAATTTGAATACTAAAAATGATAACATAAAATAATATTTAAATATTCAAATTAGTAATAGTTTAGGGGTGCAAATTGCAAATAATCATTAGTCTCCTTAGCCACACCACGCCGCACTACGCACGCTTTCCTCTTTTCAAGTCATTAGAAAATCTCACTCGCTCTCCGTCTCCCTTTCGCGTTACAATCTTCCTAACCGGTCGCCGCCACCCTCTATTGGGCTCTCCCTCAAGGCTCTGGTCAGTGGTCAGTAAGTACCCCTATTTTTTTTTTTGTTACATTCTTGAATCATGTCTTATCTTGAACAAAGGGTGTAGTAATCTAGTTGTTTTTGTAGAAGTTAATGATTCCATATATTTTCTTGTGTATGTTGAACTGGGATTTATATACCACCTGAAAATTTGAATGATTTTTGTCTGGATGTGCATGATGAGTTATTAGAGTCCTTGTTAACAGTTTCTTGAAGCTTGTTAATGGTTGATTTTGTTCTAATATGGAAATGAGAGACAGATTTGCTCCTTGCACTTGCACAATTAGTGGGATGATTACAATTTTAACGATCCTAATCAAAATGGAAGAATGAAGGCTTTGTCAAGTTGATTTCTTTTTTGTGGCTTAAACTTTTCCTCAGGAATGTCATCATCATGGGAACCATTATCATCAACGATGGAAAATTTAATCTTGCAGCTCCACGACATCTCCGCTGTTAAGTTCGGCAATTTCAAGTTAAAATCTGGCATTTCATCGCCCATTTACATAGACCTCCGACTCATAGTATCCTACCCTACTCTCCTTCAACAAATCTCCCAATCCTTAGTTTCAATCCTCCCTTCCTCCACCAAGTATGATGTTGTGTGCGGTGTACCTTACACTGCCCTCCCCATTGCCACCTGTGTGTCCGTTGCTAACAATGTCCCCATGCTCATGCGCCGCAAAGAGATTAAAGATTATGGAACTTCCAAAGCCATTGAAGGTGCCTTTGAAGCTAACCAAGTTTGCCTCATTATTGAAGACCTCGTCACTTCTGGTGCCTCTGTTCTTGAAACTGCTGCTCCCCTCCGCCTTGCTGGTCTTAAAGTCACTGACGCCGTTGTTATGATAGATAGGTACACTTCCTCAATTTTATTCTCAAGTCATGATGTCATTCAATATGACCAAATTTCGTGAATCCGTAAAAGTGGATCTTCTGTAATAATATTTGTCCTTTTGTGTGTTTTCTGTGGTAACTGCGTTGCTCTATGAGCAGGTTTTTAGTACACCTTTGAAGTCTGATTTGTGCAAAGCTGGTCCTTTTATTTTTATGCAAGTCATGGCATACAATTATACATCTTTTTAGGAGGAGTTCAAAGTATATAAGCCACATACTCTGTATTTTGTTGTGTTTTTGTCTTTAGGCATGGGCTTATTATGCAAATTTGAGCATTTTTTTGTTGGAAAAGTTACATGTAAAGAAATGTTTTTTTTTTTTTCCTGCAAGGAATTAAACCATTCCATTATGTAATTCATGCATGAGTTGTTCATTATACGCGTATTCTGTGTCTGATTATATGTTTTCATGATGTTTTGACTAGTAGTTGTCTTTCAGTGTTTGTATTGGAATTTGTCATGCGTAGGCAAATTTGGTTCTGTAAGGGCAAATATGCATAAAGAAATGCAGCTGGCACTTTGGTGGTGTTTTGGAAATGGACAGTATATGCATGTCAAAATTATGTCAATGCATGGACTTGCTTTCACACACACAAAGCTTGAGGGGTCTTTTGGTGTCCGTCATCTTTTAATTTTCCATTATTAACCCCATCTGCTAGAGGATATTTGTTTATCTGTATTTTTTTCTACTTGAATCTCTTTTTGGCAATTGCTATGCCTTGAGGGTTTTTTTGGATGTAAATATTCAGAACTAAGTTTTGGTTTCTGGAGTGGGAAAGTTAACTGTGTTATCATGTTATTTCGAACGATTTCTCTTGCATTTTCATTTTGGGTTCCTCTGATTGTATTGATCTTCATTCTTTGTTTCTTGGCAACGGTTATGCTCAGGGCTTCATTTATTTCCATCACTGATTTTGTCTCTCTCTTTTTTTTTTTTTTGGGCGGAAAGGGAACAAGGGGGGAGGGAGAACTTGGCAGAAAATGGGATCACATTGCATGCCATGGTTAAGTTGACTGAGATGGTGAGGATACTAAAGGAAAAGGGTAGGGTTTCAGAAGAGACTAGAGAAGATGGTGATGCAGTTCTTGGAGGAGAATCGAAAGGTGGCAGTGCCAGCTGCTTCAGCAGAAAAGGTCAAGTTTAGGGTGCCATATGGAGAAAGGGCAAGGTTAGCAAAAAATCCTACAGGGAAGAAGTTGTTTGAGATAATGATGCAAAAGGAGACCAACTTATGCTTGGCTGCTGATGTTGCCACTGCTGCTGAGTTGCTTGACATTGCAGACAAGGTGAGAGTCCAGAAACAGAAAAAGGACATGAGAGCTTTTCTTTATTGAACAAAAATATGCATCTCACATGTGTATATGAACCTATGTACATGAATCAATGTATGTAGATATGTACTGTTTACTGTTCTTAGTTTCTTGGTTTTGGTAGGGTAACTTTTGCTATTTGGAGTTTGGAGTGCTCTCCTTGATGACCGACAGGTCTTCTTTTCCTTTACTTAGATGCTTTAGATTGATGCTTTTGTCTATCTTTGCAGGTTGGACCTGAAATCTGCATGCTGAAAAACCCATGTGGATATCTTGCCTGATTTCACCCCAGATTTTGGCTCTAAACTTCGCTCGGTAAATTTCTGTCTTTGAGCACTTGATCAAATCCGCTTCAATGCAAACGAATTTTTTACCCAGTTCAACTGAATTGGTTCAGTATCTACTGAAACAATGAGACATAGGATAATTTCCTGGAAATTGGTCACTTGTTTATTCATTTTTTCGGATCCCGTCATTTCATATGCAACTAAATTTGGTTTTTGCACTTAAAGAGCCTTCCTGCTTATCTTCCTTCTTATCATACTAAATTATGGTTTTGTTTCTTGAACAAATATGATAAGAATGCAGAACGCTTGGATTCTGTCTCATGTTGTTTTGATGGCACAATTATGCAATATGTTGACTTTTTAAGCTGAATTGATTCCCGTGTCAGAGCTAATTTATGAATATTTCTGAAGATTGCAGAGAAACATAGCTTTTTAATATTTGAAGATCGAAAATTTGCCGATATTGGTACCTAGAAAAATACAGTGACAATGCAATATGAAGGGTGAGACTGCACTTTTCTGTCATGTGTATCCGTCCATTCTTTTCTATTAGCTATCAAGTGTTGAGAACCTTCTGTTATATTTTCTGCAGGGGAATCTTTAAAATATTGGATTGGGCGGATATAGTGAATGCTCACATTGTATCAGGTCCAGGAATTGTTGATGGTTTGAAATTGAAGGTTTGGATTTATGCTTTCTGATGATTGTTTGTTCTAGCTTCTAAGAGTTTCTGATTTGAATGTTGTTATTAGGGTTTGCCTCGTGGTAGAGGCCTGTTACTGCTTGCTGAAATGAGTTCGTCTGGTAATTTTGCTAAGGGAGATTACACAGCTGCGGCTGTAAAAATTGCCGAGGAACATTCAGATTTTGTTATCGGCTTCATTTCTGTTAATCCTGCATCATGGCCTGGGGGTCCAGGGAATCCATCCTTAATTCATGCTACACCTGGAGTTCAAATGGCAAAAGGTGGAGATGGTCTGTGGGCCAGCAATACAACACCCCATCTTCTGTGAGTTCGATTATTTGCTATCTGTTCTCCCTCATAATTTCTATGCTCCTTCTAAAATACCAAGGATATCGATTTGAGTGATGCAAATTGTTCTAGTTGGTTAAGAGGCCAAGTTGACACACAAATTCAGTTGAGACAATTTTTAAGTTGAAGTTAGATTGAATCTTTAGAAGCCCAAAAAACTACACTGCACATTAGGTGAGACTAAATTTCTTTGTAGATATGGTCCCAACATAGCTGGCATTGTGATCATAATAATCATGGAAACCACTCTTATCAAGAGTTTACCATTTCCAACGTTATCGTCCTGCCGAGTCTAAATGCAAAAGTTTGACAACCAGAGCTGGCTACTTTTGCTGACATTCTCACAAAGAGGGAAGGGTGCATATGATTATGACTACTTTTGCTGACATTCTCACAAAGAGGGAAGAGTGCATATCATTATGACTCCGTTATTTTATTCCTGCCTTGATAAATATTGTAAAGAAATTGAACACACATGCATCAAAGAAGCTGACATAGCACGATTTCCAGGTCATTTCTGAAAGAGGAAGTGATATCATAATTGTTGGCCGTGGAATTATAAAGGCAGCAAATCCTGCAGAGGCAGCTCGAGAATACAGGATTCAAGGATGGGATGCTTATTTAGTTAAATGCAAATAGAGAAAGTGGATGTACTGTGTTTCCTCGGAGTGGATGTACTCGGTGTTTCCTTTCTGGCTTGTTATTTCAAGACTCAAGGCTTTTGTGATGCCCTCAGTGCATTGTGTGCACAGAGAAAATGACAGCAACAGCTTCTCCTGTTTTTTAGCATAAGTGGTCAGGGTGCTGATCTCGTGTGAGGTAATAAATGTCTATGGGATTTGATTTAAAATCCTCCATCGTCTTTGCTTCTACTCGAGAGTATAACGACAGACAAACAGGTAAAAAGTATGTTAACTGGATCAAAAAATAGAAATACACTTTCCCTTATGCAAGTGGTACAGTGACCAAAACAGAATACATGAAATTGACCGTCTTATTGACCTCTGAAAGATTTGAATTGTCTTTCAAAAGAGAAAATATACTAGTATTTGCTTCAACTTTGGCATGTTGGTTGCCTTATGGTAGTACTTTTGCTGTCTATTGTTGAAACTGAGGTTTGCTATTCAAGTGAAAGTTTGCCAATTTAGACTGATGAAGTCATTGGTTTAGCGAAGGGGAAAACTATTTGCTCAAGGACTTTGACTAAATCCACTTCAACAAGACCTTTTCAACAAGTAATAACTGAGATTTCATCGACCCCCGTAGCCTACTTAGCTTCCAAACACTTGTTGAAGAATTTGCAAAGAGCTACTCATACACGTATCATGTCTCTGGAAATTCTTGCAGTAACTAACCAAATGGCAGAATTTGATGCGCATGCATGCAGTGCCAGTTGAAAGAAATTTTCAGCTGCTTTTTCTTTTGTTTTCGAATATGAAAATGTGGGGAGGAACTAAACTTTTCGAGTCTATATTCTACACCTCATATCTGGCAGATACGAATTGATTGAGAGACAACTTGGAGTTGGAGCTATCACCAACGGAGACGAAGGTTGCATGATACAAGCACAACAATAACTATAAACTACCAACCCCATCAAAATCATATTCACTGTCATCATCTTTGTTCTCATCCATTAATTTCTACCAATTTAAAAACTTTTTTTGAACCAATCTCCGCATCCATGCACTGGAATCTTACCGTATCTTTCTTTTACTTTTTTCATAGGTAACACATTATAAACTCTAATCAAGAAGCTGGAAAACAAATTGTACGGACATCATATGAATTTCTTTGAGAGTTTAGCCTTCAGGAAGGTTGAATTTGGGAGTTTAAAAAGGGATCTTTTGCCGAATCATAAACAAAATACAAATTAGACTACTTTCAAAACTAAAGTGAATAATAACTACTCGAGTGGTATATAGTATTCAAATAGTGATTTTCGTGTTCAAGGTTATTTTAAATGGTCTATGGAATAATTCAGCAGGATTACAAGTTTGTTTGTAGCTAATTAGGTAGCATTAATTAATTTAAAACTTGATAAGATAATGTCCAAATAAAGACCCTTTCTCCTCCACTTTTCTCGTGTCCAGTTCTCATGAATGATGAATATTCTATACTACTATTACCCTTTCAATGACTGACTTTGACATTTTTTATTTTTGGTAGGACTTTGACATTTATTACACGTCTACACCTTTGGCTTTGAGGACCATTCCAATCGCCCGAAAATTATAAAATGGCCCCATCTATAATAGTAAATTTTGTGCTCCGTATTTGAATAATTCGTGGTTTACTAAATCTTCAACATAGTATTATGAATATAATTCACTTTCAAAATTATTCATATCCACTCAAAATGAGATACTTTTACCTTTGACTTAATTTACTTAACTTGTATATATTATCATTTGAATAATATAACTACAAATAAAAATAATACATTTATGGTCATAAATTGAGTAAACCTATGAGTTTTTTTTGCACTCCTTATCTGTCGCACGTCTCATTTCCGTCTAAAAATTAGTAAATTAGCCACGGAAAAAAAGAAAAACAAAAAGTAGCGTTCAAAATTTTGATTTTTAGCTCTATAATGAAAAAGAATGAGATTCTATTGAATCAGGATTTGTATAAAAAACGAGTCTCTCCCCGCCCGCCTCTCCCCCCAACAACTCTTGCTCTCTTTCTCCTCCTCACTCTTAAATTCAAGGAAACATGCCGTTCTGTCAAGTCAGCTCATCCCAGAACGGTCCAGATGATGATGCTGCTACTGCTGGGGACAATGGAATCAAGATTTTCTACAGAACTTACGGACGAGGACCAATCAAAGTGCTCATGATTATCGGTAACTTAAAAACAAAATGATAAAAACGTTACTGAAATATAACCTCTGAAATCAAATGGGTTTTGGATTGCATTTTGTGGGTCGATGATGATTTTTGGATTGGATGGTTAGGTTTGGCGGGAACTCACACTTCATGGGAACCACTGAAATCAGGGCGCTAGCCGGAACTTTGACACCCAATGATGAGGAATCCCTTGCCGGTGATCGGAAACCTGATGGTAACAATGAGAGCCTCGGCATTGAAGTTTGTGCCTTTGATAATCGGGGAATGGGCCGCAGCTCCGTGCCCACCAAAAACTCAGCTTATACGTGAGTCCTGATATTCAATCTCAGAAAGATCTAATCTTTAATATGTGAGGTGAAAAAAATCTGAGCTTTCTAATGATGATTGTTATTTTCCTTGTTAAATTGCTGCTGGGATTAGTAAAATTGTGGACTTTGAAGTCCAAGTTTTAACTTTTAATCCTTGTACTTCGGCTATGTGGAACGGGGTGTGGAACTGATGTTATGTGGTGATGTTATTGTGCAGAACAACACTTATGGCAGGAGATGCAATAGCTATAATGGATCATTTGGGCTGGAAAAAGGCCCATGTATTTGGGCATTCAATGGGTGAGTCCGTACTTGAGAGCATTTGACAAACTTTATTGTTTGACTTGTTTGTCTCTACTCTGTTATTTGATTGAGAAGAATGACTTGTTTCAGCAGACACCTCCCCCCCCCTTGCCCTTCTCAAATTTCACTTAATAAGAGAAAAGTTGGCGGCTTTTCTAAATTCAAAGAGGAAATGCATGCCACCAAGACAATTCTTTTCTTGAAGCCGTAGTTGGTCAATGATTTGGAGGTTTTAAGTTAAATAACGTAGAACATGTTATTTGAATGAGCTGGTTCATGATTTTGAATTGGTTGTTGTTCTAAAGATATGGTTGACCTTAAAAAACAAAAACGGAAATAGGTCTTAGGTATTGCAGGTTCAGTTTTGCTGTAAGTGGCATATGAATTCCCATGACTAAGTCAAGTTCACATTGCTGCAGGAGGAATGATTGCTTGCAAAATGGCTGCAATGGTTCCTAGCAGAGTATCATCACTGGCTTTACTGAACGTGACAGGTGGAGGTTGTGAATGTATACCAAAGGTAGTTTTTTTTTTTTTTATTGGGTAGTGAATGGCAAATGTTCTTTAACCATGTAATGTAATTCAACACTGAGCATTATGTGGTTCTTTTCTTGTTTGAATATGTATATCAACGAGAAGGAAGTGAAAAAGAAATGATTGCAAATTCCAAAGATCAATTTTACGTCATTGACCATGCATAGAACCTTTAAGCAATTCCTTTTAGAATTGTAGCAAACATAGTACTGCATTTCTCTCTCTCTCTCTCTCACACACACACACAACTGATTTAAACACAAAAAAATTGTATAGAATATTTGTACGTTTGGCATAGGAGCTACAGCAGTCATTGAGCTGTCTCCAATCAATAAATAGCTTGATTTATTTATGTGATTTTTCTTGCCATTGGATTTGAAATTGCATCATGAATTTATGATTCTATATGTAGCACAACCATGTTCATTTATTCTGATAAGAAATTTCCCTATTTTGCAGCTCGATCGTCAAACCTTATCAATTGCAATTCGCTTTTTGAGGGCAAAAACTCCTCAGCGTAGAGGGCAGCAGTTGATTTGGACACT
The DNA here is from genome assembly GCA_025175665.1 of Cinchona pubescens. Classification (NCBI taxonomy): domain Eukaryota; kingdom Viridiplantae; phylum Streptophyta; class Magnoliopsida; order Gentianales; family Rubiaceae; genus Cinchona; species Cinchona pubescens. Next base: position 894,482 of record JANKKI010000014.1, read on the forward strand.
CATTACTCGAAGGTTACTCGGCATTTCACATTCTATGGTTCTAATTTTAGCATTTCCTCTTTTTTTTTTCTTTTTTTTTTCTTTTTTTTTTCTTTTCTTTTTTCCCTTTTTTAATGGGACTGAGTTTGTGCTAATCTAGTTTTCATTCTTGAAATTACTATAAACACGGAACAGGTAGTTCTTATTTTTGTTTGTAACTTCCAAACTTTTCCTCATGTTAGGGTGCCAATTTAGCTGAAAGATACAATTAAAAAATTCAAGCACATTCTTCTGAAGCTTTTTTTTGGTTTTGAAAGTTGTTAGTGTTAGAAATATACAGTGTCCCTTATTGTTTCAATGAGATTTTGACATTTAACCAACAGTAACCTCTAGCAGGAATATCTTGAAGAGTTTGTTGGGACGCAAACCAGAAGAGCAATTCTATATCAAGTAAGCAATCGTAAGCCCATCTGCCTGGGCTTAAGATGTATTATTGTTTTGTATATGCATTTGAGACACAACTTCAACAAGTTGTCAGGCTTTACAACTAGTCATCCAATAGCTTTTCTTGACTTGCTGTAAATGGTTGCATGATTATCAACAAACAGATGTATTGTTCATGGTGCGTGATTGTTACCTGTGTTTACAATCATTTCCAAACATTTAAACGAGCACATTAGGTGAAGTTATCACATTATAATTACTGGCAAAGCCTTATTCTGACCCATTACCTTAAGCTTGCTCAAAATTCCACTCATTCTTCCTTTTGGCTTCCAGATGGTTTCATACTGGTTCTTGATGTAGTAAGGAGATGTGATCTATTCCACTTTCAACTTCTGTTTCACAGAGCTCCTGAAGCCTTAGTAGACCAGCAAACTGATTAGATGTGTTGATTATCTTTCCACATTTTCTGCTACCTGGGTTCAATAACTATTGTAGGCTATAAATCAGCTGGCCTTATCCTAATGTTCTTGCAATTTTATATGTATGACAATCTGTTTGGTCCACTATCTATAATTTTCTCGTTAAGGAAACTAATGGATAACACATGCTTTCCACGGCAATCTTTTATGCATAAACTTTCACTTTTTCTTTAGTAATTGATACCATAACATATGGCTGTTACTTAACAGAGATAAAATGAAGTATATGAAGCTGATCTTTTCATGCTGCAGGACTAGCATTCTCACTTGAAGCCATTTTGCAGGAATATGTAAAAGGTATATCATCTACTGGAATGCAGACAAATTATGGATTTGAAGGTCAAATAAATGCATGCTGGACACACAAGGTGACTCTTGCAGAGTTTGAAGCAATCCGTGCCGCTGGATTCCTAGTGTCAGTTATCCATGGAAGGTATTACCATTCATAGCAAAAGAACAGTAACTGTTACATGCAATTTTTTACCTGAAATATGTCCAGTTAGAGAAACTGAGTACTTTTCTGTGTGTTTAGGCATGATGTCATTGCTCAATTATGCCATGCAAAGAGGATTGCCGTGAAATTGTATCCTCTCTGCCAGAATGGTAGAACTTCACGGGGGACATCTTGTCAGTCACGAGAGGACTGAAGAGGTATAAATTCTTTTTATTATAATAGAGAATGGAAAAAGTAGGCTGAAGGTTTGTTTGGAAACAAAGTGTTGCATTATCGTCCCAGACCACACCGAACAAGAGATAGGGCGAGAGAGAGAGATGATGAGTTCTTGCTTAACTTGATGGACTATACTTACTTTCAAGAAATCAGTACCTGGCTATTGCTGATGCTATTAGCTAGGTGAAGACGTGTTTGAAATCCAGTATCAGCAGGTTATTATGAATTTGTGAACTATAAGAAAGGAACTAAAAAATTGCATCACAATGCCATCCAAATGTACAACTGTGGTTGTATGAAGTGTCAATTATAGGCTTAACATCTTGTTTCACTTTTAAGATTATATTTTGGAGTACAAAACCATGCCTGCTTATTCAGATTCAGGTCTTAGCAGATGAAAAATAGATACTTCGCTTCTCAAAATGAAAGAAGAGTCTTGCTTCTAAATAAAAGTTCTGGTGCTATTCAGTTTTGACTCCTTTATGCTCTGTTACTATTCAGGAGGTTTACTCAGTTTTTCCATTTTTAACTGTTGCTCTTCCTACTGTTTTATATATTCTCGAACTCAATGTGTGTGTGATGTTTAATTTTTGATTTCATGCTCATATCTGGTATCTTCTTCATCAACTCCAGGTCAATAAAGCTCTTCTCGAGTTAATCAAGGCATCAGAAGAAAAATTAAGCCCATATGACTGGACAAACTTGCCCATGAAAAGCCCTGGTAGGTATTCCATAATATGAGAAATGGGCTTCAAATGACAGCACTCCACATTTCAATTTTGGAACTATTCTGTTTGGGCTTTATTTAATGTATGTGTTATTGAAACTAGAAATATGGGTTGCTGATGGTTAAGTTTAGCATCTAATAAAGGGCAAATAGCTGTAACAACGGTGTTTCAATGCTATTAGGTATCCCATTCCATTAACTGGTCAAGTGTATTGCTGATGACACAGTTTCATGCTTATGGTGCTGATGCTTTCTCAGGTTGGAAGATCACTTGTTTAAAATTTGGCAGCATCAACTCCGAGGGAGGAACCGGTTTGAGTTTCATGGTTGACCTTGTAGGAAAGCTTCATGCCTCCTCCTTGTACCTTTTTGGCCTTTTCGTATTGGCATTTGAGTACTTGAGGAGATCTATAAAAAGTCTAAGACTAGTCAAAGTAGGATCTACGCTCACATAGCTAACAGAGGTAAAAAGCTTGTTTACTGGTAATTTGATCTATTACCATATGTAGTGTCAATACGATGATAGACACAGCATTTGCTCAGATAACATAAAGCCTAATCATGTCTCTTATTCTGCAGGGGACTTTGTTTGTTTATGACCTCCCTGTAATGTGGTTCGTCACTGGTACAAGCATGCCACCTAACTTTATTTTTTGGTGTATATATGAAAGAATACAAGGACAGAAACAGCCGGCCTGAGATTTCTTTTGCTCTTTGCCAACAAAATAATCTATGAAGATGGCAATGCAATTATAACGCGTATGCCTCGCATCTTTCTGCCCTTCTGTTTTAGTCGCACCTTGATGGGCAGAAAACAACTGATATCCAGTTTATTGTGTACTGGAGATTCATTGTAAAAGAGATATACCTGCGAGAATTGAAGTTTCTCATCTTCTTATGCCTAAAAAACAATGAAATTCGGGTTCTCTGCGTGTTATTTGCTGTCAAAGCTCTTTTATTTATCAGTTTTGAAGAAAAAAATTACTCAATTAACAAGCATTATGTGCACTCGAATAATCCTGATTGCCTGCATGTGAAGCTCACAAATTTGTGTGTAGAAATATGCAGTAAAGAGAGGAGAAACTAACAGCAGCCCCAAAAAAAAAAGGGTTATAGCTGTTTCATACCTCTATAGTAAAGTGCTAGCGTAAATTAAAAATTCTCCTAAGAGCGATATTTAGTGCATTATTAGTTCCTCTGACTTAGCATGTTTTAGGTAATACTACTTAATAACAATAGTAAAAGATTAAAACAGATACAATCTGGAAAACACATACCTCAGTGCAATTTTGAATATAAAATCATTTATCGGGGCGCATCAAGCATCATCTGCAGTATTTATTTAAGGTTTTGGAAGAATTTCAGGGGCTGTGCAATAAAGTTGAACATTTGTTACGTACTAGTCATGATTTCGAGTCAACACGTGAAGATCCATTCTAAATCTTGTCGAACTGAACTCTTATGTATCCTATATGAAAAGAGAAAACTTGCGACTCAGTCGACCAAACAAGCAGCCCTCTATACTATAAGCCAGAAATATCAGATATTTGTACTTCCATGATTACCTGTGACTGCTTAACTCCTTTCCTTGAAGGAAAAAGAAGGCAAGAATGTCATGATATAAGAGGCTTCGACGAGTAAACAACCATAATGAAACAAAGGTTGGGGGCTGAAGAGACGATGGACATTGCCAGCAATGCATCCTCAATAGGATCAATATGTGATAATAACCTAGTCTGGGGCCATTCCAAGAAATGTACCATCACAATATTCTTTAGTGCTTATATGATATGCTAACCAAAGAAATCAGTCCAAACAATGCATTACGTAAAAGAAAATATTTAGATAGATGTTATATTTGATATATAGATCTTGTGATTAAAATTTAATTTTATAAAATGTTACTTATATAAACTATTGTTATACATTTCATAAATTTTAATTTACATTATAAAATTTATAAATGAGATGAACGTGTATAAATTTTTAAAACTAATAAAATAATATTCTCCATCTGACTGTAAAATTTTTTCATATTTTATTTTGTTAATTGATTAATTATTAAGGAAAAAACTTACATAGATCTTGCGGTCAAAATTAAATCTTATAGAATCTTACTTACATCAACTTATGTCATAAATTTCATAACATTTAATCCACACTATAGTTTACAAGTGGAATAAAAAATTAAACATATCTAAATCTTTTCTAATTATTAAATATTTTATTAATTGTTCAATAGGCCAATGAAAGCATTTCATTTCAGATGGGTGACCCAACCTTGAGGAAACATGACTGTATTGTTTTTCTAGGCCTGGAACTTTTTCTGGAAAAACACTGGGCTGTGGGTCTGGTGGCAAGCCAATAAAACTGAATTTAATCCGGCCCACAATTTCCAGTTCTGGTTGCCCTAAATACTGGCAGCTCCAAATACTGGCAGCTGTTTGTACCAGGAAGAAGAAGAAGGAGAGGCATGAGGATGGAGGATGTAGCTTCCGATAAGACAATAACAGATTCCCAACCCAAATGGGATTTCAGTTGGTCAGTCTCGCTTTCTCTAACTATTACTTGCTGAATTTTCTTGTTATGTTCAGTAATATATATGTTGTAGTATTTAGGATTTCGATTTTTAATGTTTTATGGTCTTTTGGAAATGGGGAGGTTGTTTACTGTGGAAAGATGTTTAAGTGCTTTTCAGAACAAATACAATTTGCTCAGGGAAGAAAACTTGCTGGAATTTTTTTTTATTCAAACACATCTAGATGTGTATAAGATGTAAGATGAATTCACATTCTTTTCGTAGTCTTAATCCTAAACGAGCCTTTATGGAGAAGGCCTTTGTTTTGCTCACAGAAGATTCTGATTTCTGACTATCTTTTGGCTAATTAATGTAGAGGAGTATTACCATTTATGGCATAATTTAGGAAAAAATTTGATAGGTAATCCAGTGTATGATGTTGCATTTGCCAAATTTACTTGAAAAAACTTTATATGTATATTTTGCCTGACCTTCTGAATTCTGTTTATGTCTAAGGGAGTTGAATTGTGGTTAATGATCTATAAAGTATTTGACAATTATGGGCTGGTGAAGAGTTAAAAGAATAAATGATTATGTCAAAAAAAACTAGCTGGTGATGATGAAGTGAATTCGGCATCCTAGGGAAAGTTAGCTAGGTCCAAGGTCCAAAACTGTGACGATCCCGATTTTAAGGTTTTAGTTTTTGCGTTTTATAGTGAATTTCTATTGAAAATTTATGTTGAAAGATTTGATTGATTTTATAAATATTTAAATTGGACTTGATTCCAAGTTGTGAAGTAAAAAAATTTTGTGGGGTCAAATATAATTTCAAATTTGATATGGAGCCAAGTGAAATTAACTAAGAATTTGTGGGTTTAAGGTATAATTTTTATTTTACAGAAAATAAAAATCAAAAGAGAAAAGCTGAAATCCCCAAACCACTAGTTGCATTTGGGTGGGAACTAGTTTGTAACAAGTGCATGGTGCAACCCGTCATTTGTCTTAATCTTAAGATGTTGAACCCTCTATAAATAGAGGCCTCCCTTCATGAAAATTATCCTTTTCCTTTCATCTTTTATCATTGTGTTGCTATAGGTAAGGGCCAAGGGAGAGATTACGGGGATATCCCCTTCCCTCTTTATCTAGTATATTTTTGAAAAGTTTCCATTAGCACAGATTGGTTGGAGGTGAGAATGAGGAATTGGAATTACTCCCATAGACTGATATCCTTGTCACACTTAGTTATTAGGCACTTCTATAGAACCTCCACCTTGAGTACATGACTCCTTTAAAAATATAGAAGGATAAGTTTCTTGTATTACTTTCTTGATATGCTGTTAAGACTATCCAAAACAAGATCCATAATCCTAAGTATGGCAATTAGTCTGAATATAAATAAAAATTGATCAATTACTTCTAAGCCATATTATCTCAAAATGACCAACTTCACTTATGCAACAAACATTAGATTAAGGAAGTGTTTAGTTTATGGGTATGAGGGAAAATAATGGGAATCAAGGTTAATGATACCTATAGATATTGTTTGGTTAATCATTATGGGAATCGTTCTATGGGAATGAAAGTGCTAGAAAATGTCCACTTTCATTCCCCTCTCGTGACATGGGTTTCAAACTTATGAACTTATCAACGACATAATGAAAGCCATTCCTTATTCAAACCAAACAAGTAAAGGGAAATGACATAAACCCATACCGATAGTGGGGTTTATGATTCCCATTCCGATTCCCAAATGCAAACCAAACACCTCCTAAACATTCTAGACCATATCCAAAAACCAAATTCAACAATAGCTATCATTAATCATTTCCCACAGTCTAAGAAGCGAATGAAACTTTTCAATAATATAGATAAAGAGGGAAGAGGTATCCCCCATAATCTCTTCTAGGCTGTTATCTATAGCAACACAATGACAAAAGATGGAAGGAAAGGAGAATTTTCATGAAGGGAGGCCTATTTATGGAGGGTTCAACATCTTAAGATCAAAACTAGTGGTGGGTTGCACCATATACTTGTCACAAACTAGTTACCGCCCACATGCAGTCAATGGCTTGGGAAAATGTTATTTCAGCCTTCTTCTTTTTTTTTGTGTAAAATAAAAATTTTAGTTTAAACCCTCCAATACTTAGTTATTCACTCGTGGCTTTATATCAAAGTTTGAATTATATTTGACCTCACACAATTTGTTTTTCTTCACAACTTGAAATCAAGTCCAGTTTATAAAATCAATCAAATCTTTCAACATAAATTTTTAATAGAAATTCACTATGAAAAAGTAAACCCTTAAAATCGAGATTGTCACAAAAACCATGTTTGTAGTTTGGTTTCTCAAACCAAATTGCTATGCTTGTGTGTCTAAGGTCAAACTCAACTGCTTGAATTGGCAGTAATTTTGACTATGTAATCCACAGCATATGGTGTTCACCAATGGCAGAAGATAAATTGATCACCTATACACTGTGTTCTTGAAATTATTGGTTGATGCAGTCTCCGATTTAGAATCTTGCATACATAATGCCTGTGGTGGGTGTATGCGTTATTTTGGGAGATCTGAAACATGCATCAAGAAAATATTTGGCTGGGGAACTAGTTGCCTTTTTCTTTAGTAGTATTTAGATGATCGCAAATTTCTTTTACGGTCCTTGATGGGATGGGCATGTGTGCCTTAAAGATCTTCATGATACATGTCCAAATAAAATATCATTTGGATCAACTAAAACAGAAGTTTCCGCCACCTTTCTCTGCATTCTTTTGTTCATAATTATAAGGCACTATCATAAAATGCTTGCGGCTTGTTTACTGAGAGAGAAATGTTAATGCCAGTGACTTGGAAGTAGATTATGAGTCTGAGAGAAAAGCTCACATTGTCTACTCAGCATTGGCTGTAGATAAGGAGGTACAGTTTTATCCAACTCTAATCAGTTAATAGTATAATCTTACTGGATTTTTTACTCTTTGGCTTATCTTGCAGTTGCAGCCAGACAAGGTTAAACGCGAAATGTCAATCTCCAATGGAAAGCTTTCAGTGTAAGCTCTTTATCTGTTGGTCACTATTCGGTGCAGATATATCCCCAAAATATTTGTGGATATATACGCTGATTTATATAATGCTGGAGTTAATCGAGTATACACTTCCAATGCTTCTATTGTAGTTTTATTTGAATTATTAGTTAGCATTCTATAGTTAAACAACACTTGACTTGTTTTGTACAGGCATTTTGAGGCGATAGAAGCAAGATTTCTGCGTGCATCATTTAGTGCGTTTGTTGATGTTCTTACTCTTGCCACAAAAACAATTGAAGAATTTGGTCAAGGAATGGAGTTGTGACATCCATTTTCTATTGCTGTATCATAATTGTACTATTGAATGATAGTTTGAAATTATGCAATATGGCCATGTCTTATATGCCAATTTCTTGTAAGGACATTGGCTATTAGAGTTGTTTTAATATTGTACAACTTTACCAATTTGTGTTTGATTTCTGAAAAGATCAAAGAAATCCTAGTATTCTATCTTTTGAGCTCAAACTTGTATTCCAGCTTGTGTCCAATTGTAGAATATGTTGTGGTTATAGTTCTTTTGCATGTGTATATGCGATGCCTGGATTAAAAGTGCAGAAGTTTGTAACTTGAAAGTGCAGTTTCAGTCCCATATCCGAGTAGACAGGCGAAACTTGCTTTGTACCATTTTAACAGCCAGCAACGCTTCTGGGTTGTTATATGAGATATTCAATTGAGTATCAAAGAAAGCAAAATGTTTTTGCTTATGCTAAATTGCAGTTGTGAGAAGATCAAATTTGACTGCCCAAGTTCAGAATTCTTTGACAATCACCATCTGCTCATAATTTTCATTTTTGAAGCTCTGTTGTATCAGTCTTACCTTATATTTGTCTTTTGGTTTCAACAGCTTGTAAGTTGTACGTTGGCATTTACTTAGGGAATTAGTAGGAGTTGTTCTTTTGAATGGGTTTATAGCATATTAGCATGGCTGAACTAGTACAAAAATTAGTAACTTGTAAGTGCATTTCTAGTGTAAAAAGCAGTTGATAGAAGATCGAGTGTGACTGCAGAATTTCACAATATTTCATGAAAACAACAGTATTCGCTTGCTTATACATATAACATTGCTGGTACTAAAAGGGGAATAACACAATACTCTGATAAAGAATAATGTGATACATGTAACTTCTTGATATCGCTGTATCTATGACAGAACATATTAGTGCTTAAGCAACTTGGAATGGAAGAACCAAAAATTAAAAAACTACAAAACAAGAAAAACAACTATTATTACAAAATGGGTGGCTATAGCAGGCATCTTAGAGTCAGCTGGGTGACGACTTCTGCTCAGGAAGTCAAATTTTCTTGCCTGATGTGTGCCATTAGTATTCATCTAAGTAAGTGTATAGCATGTCATCTTTCTTTGACTTTCTTCGGATAAGCAATGCCTTGAGAAGGCGTTTTCCTTTGCTAGGATTGTTTATAGTATCTTTGGGACTTTCTCTATCAGCATGGGGCCGCATTGAAGCTGATTTTTGAAGTTCTGAAGGGAACTGATAGAGAAAAAGAACATTTAGACATTAAGAAACACCGGTAAACATGAAAGAAAACTAATAGGTTGCATTTGAATCGACGGATTTGGGGAAGGATGATTTGAAATCTATCCATTTGTTAGAGGGTTTTGTAAAACTAAAATGAATGAATTTCGAATTCACCCAAATTATAAGTTATTTGAAATCTTCCTTTCACACTTTTCAATTTGGGTGCATTTAAAATTCGTTGGTTTTAACCCTAAAAATTACTCCAACAAATGGATGGATTTCAAATTCTTCCTTAACTCTGTCGATCCAAATGCAGCCATATAGGAATCAGGAATTCTGACTAGACAGATTGAAAATTTTCTTCTTGTTGGGGACAGGAGATAAAAAAGAAACAGACTGCTTGTCACACATAAAGGAAAGAAACTAGCGAAACAGAGAAAATGATCCATTCTTACCTGTTTTCCAATGGACGGGTTTGGAGTAGTTGGCCGACTTGGATTTGGAGTTGTTGGCCTGGACTTTTTTGGTGTACTTTGCCGACTGGTGAGAGATCCAGTCCGTAAAAGAGGAAATCTATGTGGTGAAACTGTTCGCTTTTCTGGTCATCAAAACAACCCATTATTGAAGAAACAACAAGAAATGAGAAGATATTTAACGTAGCAAATTGAATAGAGGGTGAAAAAATAGAACAACGAAGATCAATCAGATAGTTGATTATGAAAGACCTAATTCCTTCATAGGTAGGGTGCCTGAGAATGAAAAACTTCCAGGTTGCTGAGAAAGTCGTGGGGCTTGTGACGGAGAGGGCCTGTTCCTGATGCAAACATGATCTAGTTAGTATGATGTTTGAAGTTGAAGAACCAGAATTAACCACGATGATATTACCTAAATGCAGATGGTAAGGTTTCTCTAGTTGTTACTCGAGCTGCTGTTGAAACAGAATCAGGTTGTGCTAAAAAGTTGCTCAAATAACACAAGTTACAGAGAAAATATCAAGTCTAACAGAATTGAAAGGGAGAACACTACCATTCCTAAATTGATGCCACCTCTCTATATCATCCAGGCTACATCCTTGGTGACGTGACTTTGAGTGATTAGCACCATTCATGGTTTCCCCAACTGAAGAGTAAGAAAAGATTGCAAATTTTAAAATAACTATACCTTGAGACACGTGATTATGATGGCAAAAAGAAGGGGAGATCATAAAACATGAGAATAGAGTTTAATTGCCTGGCAAGATGTATCTTTTATGGTATTTTGGAGTATTTATCACCAGTGACTGTTGTGAGAGACCCTCACGATCAATATATTCCTGGCAAGTCCTCAATCTCTGGAAGCACAACAATAGAGCAAGAAGTAACATATCTACATTTCACCATCTTACTTCAGTTTCAAAAGGAATTTCCTTAATGTAGTTCCGTATTATATAATTTTACTATCACAAGTATTGAAAAACAATGCTTAATATGGGTATGAATTTCCAAAAAATTAATCTTGACAAGTCAAACAACAAACTTAACTGATGCACGGTATTAAAATACTTTGACAAAAGATGCAACCCAAGATACCTGCTCAACGCAAGATACCCGAAGCTCAGTTCCAGAGACTTCATCAACCTTCTCATCCAACACTAGAACGATCATTGACCTTGTACGATACAGAGCCTAAATGATCCACCGTATTTACAAGAGCTTTGATTGCAAAATCTTTCAAGGTATTTACAACTCTGTACAAGCAGGATACTCAGTTACAGATAGTAACAAAATGCAATGAGCATGTGAAAAGTAGCTCACATTTGTTTTTGGTCATCATTGGCATATGATAACTCAAAATACTCGGCTGCAGAGTATAATTGTTTTCTCAGATTCTGCAAATCCTACAGAAAAAAATGTCATAATAAACATAAGTTTTCAGAACCACATCAAAAAGCTAAATAGAAGGAAGTAGCTAGCATTATCATGTAGGCAAACTAATTAAGGATTATCAAAAGGCTCAAATAGTATTGAACAAGATGCACAACATGATTTAACTAAAACCACAATGAAAAAGGGTGAACACAATCCTTATGGTTTACTTATCAATTGCAGACCAGGAAAAAGATTAATAATGGATTTGCCCCTTTACTGTGTAAATACAAGTCACATTTCTAACAAATCTGGCCCCCAAATATGCATCAAAGCAAGCAAGCTTTTATGTAAAAATTCTTTTTGAAAAAGAAAACTCCCTCCTTCTGAAATAACTACTAGGAAGTCAAACTCAATCAAGGATGAAGAAAGTACCTCTAGACCATCAGAGACGAGCATGTTTTGCTGCATATAGACCTCATCGTAGTTGGCTGATTCTCGAGGGAGCGTAACTGATGCAGTTGAAGTTATAGCCTCCATAATGGAGCAACTGAAGCTAAAAAGCTCTTATCCTGCAAAAAAATAAAATTGCATCCCGATTTTAGTATGCACCTGGGTCATGTAGTAATTACTCTCCGAGTAAAAAATCAATCCACAGCTCGGAAAATAAATTCAAAGCCAACAAAATGAGATCTTTACCACAGTAGAAATTAAAATAGAACACCTTTCTCTCATTTTATTTTTGTGATTTTTTGTTGGCAAGATAAAGGTGCTAGAATCACATTTCAATATTGAAAAGCAGCAGAGTTTAAAGAATCGACAGACCAACCAACATTTCAGCCAAAATAAAGCCTGCCGGGAAATCAGCAAGTTTTCATTTTATCTTCCAACTAAACAAGAATTATATCTCATGGTCTTTCGTCCCTTTTTAATAACTCTGAATCCCAAAAGCCAACCTTATCTAAAAACTTGATCATTACACTTCCAATGTTCCGTACTAAAATATATTCGCACCAAAACATCCCAATTCCTTAAAAACATTAAGGGGGAAAAAAAAAGTTGCAAACTTTGACTAAAACAAGAAAAAGCCCATCTAGCTAATTAATTAGAAAGGGAAAAAAACGAAGAAGAAGAATAAAATCAAACAAGACAAACTTCAAAAACCCACAATTTATAATGGAATCGTTGTCCAAAGAATCTAGTACTCACCTTTAACTGTTTAAAAATCCAGTCTTTCTCCACTTTTCTGAGCAATCAAGAAATCAGGGAAAAATATTAGTACTATATTAGCATTTACCTTTAAAGTCCCTGTTCAAAAGCTATAAAGGCCACACCCATCTTCCCATTAAAACACTTTGATCATCGGGTGGGGGGAGTGGGAGTAGGGAGTGTGGTTTTAAAGGGAGGAAGACAAATGAGACATTAATAGGCCCATCTTAAATGACAGGACAAAATGTGGTTTTACCAAGTGGGAAAATGGAAAACGACAACTTGTGGGTTGGAATTGTTTTGTGGGATGGTACTTTTTCAAGATGGAAATTGTTGGGAGGAGACTGAAGAAAAAGAGAGAAGGTGAGTGAGACTGAGAGGAAAGGAAACGGGAGAAATTGGAAGAAAAAGATAAGTTGGATGGAGAACTTCTAGGGGGGGCAGGATCAAGGTGAAATTTGGAGCAAAGATCGGGTAAGGGTCTATTTTAAGCCCAAATCCTGTCCTTCTAATGATTTCCAATTCTTTGGGTTGCAAGGCGTGTTAATCGGTTAATAAAATCAATTAAAATTTAAAAAAAATTATAAAATTATAAAATTAATTTTAGTTTTATGGAAATTTAATTAGAAAGAAAATTTAGTAAATCAAATTTAAATTTAGTATTTGATTTTGAATTTGATTAATTAAATTCATCTCAAATTAATTGAACTCTTAATATTAGGTCAAAGTCTTATACAAAAAATCTATTTTTAAAGCATAATTTTTTAAATTTTATTTTATTTTTATTACGTAATTTGATATGTTGCATGAATTTTTATTGACAAATGATTCAAAAAATAAAGTAAACAAATTATATCACGTAACTTAATTGAATAATGAGCAATATAATTACATGCAATACTATAATATCATGTAACCTACAATTTCCAACAAAAGTTAGATAAAATTAATACATTATAACTCATGCTTTTTATTTTTAAAATGAATGAGTGACTTATTCATTTCAAAAATTATAAAAAAAATTATATACGTAAGTCGAATCGGATAAATACAAGTTTTTAAAACCTTAGACTCACATAAACGGTACGCGACCATCTTCAAGGATCTAATATGAAAATTGTTCCTAATTGTTTTCTAGTTCCTAGTGTGAAAATTTTGTTTTATGGTTTCTAATTATATAAGTGAAAGGAGTTAAAAGGAGATGGTAAATATTAATATATTGTCTCTTAACACATATAGATGTGTATAATTATTATGCTGTACTTTACAATTTATAATATATGATGCTTAAAAACTTATATTGTATAAATTTTAAAGTATAATAGAATAATTATCTAACAAATTCTTTTGTATTATAACAAAAGATTAACATATTTATCTTTTTTGATATAATTTCTCTGTATTATTACAAAAAATAAATATTATATCTATTTTTTCGATAAAACCTCTCTGTATTTACACAGATCAATTTGGCCTAATGAAAAAATCTTGTGATCTATATTAAAATTTATGAAATCTTTTATATATATTTATTTATGTCGTAAAATTTAAGTTTACATCTTCAAGTGGATCAAAAACCAAATTCATTTAAGTATTTGAGCTTCTATTAACCTAACCTTGTTTTTTTTTTTTTTCGCGTACGTCAATGCTCTAAAATTGTTCGGCTCAATTTTGGACGGACGTTCAATCAGTGCCGCCAGGTAATTGCATTGGTAAAAGGGGCCCAGTAACGAGAACAGGAAATGAGATACACACGATTGATTTTGATTGGACATCCCTCCGCGATGCACTACATCTGGGCCGCCCAAACAGAGCTTGACTAGTGTAAACACCAAATTCACCAAAGGAGCTTTTGGGTCTTTAGCAACTCGGTAGTGGGCCATATATTAACTCCAACAACATATATGAACTCAATTTTACATTTAGATAGCCCAATTTTATACCGTAACTATGGAAGGGAATTCAAATGGGCTTATCCTATCTTGGTAGTAAGTCAACTCCCTTACTTCATGGTGTTAGAATTTGCTATTTTCACACGGGTCTTTTTTTTTTTTTTTTAAGTAATCCTTGACTATTTACCCCGCAATGCGGTTGGGTATGATAATTATTGAGATGACTGAAAAGTAGAGATGTTTCACTATTTTTCATTCAATCATCCAATAGCGTGTAGTACTTACTCCACAATGTGAAATGAGTAGTCAAGAAATTTTTTTATTTTTATGAACTATATTTACAAAATTCATGTACCCTAAAGAAAGTGAGATTATGTACAAATGAGAAGGTAGAAAAAAAATCTTGAACATCAATTACCTACTTGAAGCTGATGAATAAGGGATTATCGGTTAATAATTACATTCAAATTAAATTATTTTTAAAAAGTTAGGAAGGACATAGAAATATCTCATACAAATTTAAGGACTTGGAGAGTAATTTATCTATAGTTTAGGAAGCTCCGTAACTATCAGTGTATGGTGTGAAGAAAAATTTCTAAAAATATGCTTGTTTTTAAAATTGTTTTTTTTTTTATGCCTATTCCAAAATGTAATTCCGCACCGAATACGAGTTCCAGAAATTTAAAAAAAAAAAAAAAAAAGAATTTCTTCTTGACCTCGCATTCCTAGAATGCGAGGTCTGACCTTTATCTTCTGGTAGGCCAAACATTTATCTTCTGCGAGGTGAAGAAGACCTTTATCTTCTGGCGGTGGTTGTGTTGGTTGTAGTGGTGGTGGTGGTGGTGGTGGTGGAATGGAGGTGGTAATTGTTGTAGAGGGAAGAAAAAATAAATAGTGGTGGGGAGGAGGAGGAGGAGGAATTTTGGCCTATCAGAAGATAAAGGTCTTCTTGACCTCGCATTCTAGGAATGCGAGGTCAAGAAGAAATTTTTTTTTTAAAAAAAAAAAAAAAATTTCTGAATCTCGCATTCGAATATAAAAAAAGAACAATTTTAAAAACAAGCATATTTTTAGAAATTTTCCATGATGTGAATGTGGGTTGAGAATTGGGGAATTTATGTATTCAACGGTTTCAGATAGCGGCCGCCGCATTCCAAAACACGGGGACTTTTGATACGTATTAACTACACAAGATAATACGTGGGTATAATTAGTTTCGCTAATATCAAGAAATGACGGCTCAGATTAGATTAATTAATCAATTAATGCATATTACGAAGCACTAAATTAACAGGTTGTACTGGATAAACACGATTCCTAAACTCATTTAAGTCCATCTACCTCGTTAATTGTTCTGTAACCTACTCAATAAATGATCCAACAATTTTGGAATTCATGCATTCTTATTGTTACATCAAGTTAACATGCATGATATTTACATTAATCCACTCATATTTTTTTTCCTAACATTTTGGAAATTAATTATCCTCAATTTGAATTTAAAGGGAAAATATTAACTTTTCCATGAGACCTATTGCCTTAATTTTGACAATGTTTTGAATTTTGGCTATACAAAGACATAAAGATGTAAAAATATTAGTATTAGTAAAACAAGCAAGATATTTCATCTCGTTTCATTTTAATTATGGTTTTGGATTGATGCATCAGAATTGAAAAAAATATATTACATTGTATCAAATTTTTTTAAAAAATAATTTAAAGTGATTAAATTACTCTTTAATAAAATTATTACCCAACTATATAATCTCCTCTATAATATAAGGACAAAAGTAGAAAAAAAATATAATTTAATAATTAATTAATTTTTTAAAACGATGAATAATTCGGTACAACATACAGTCTAAAGCTACAAATAAAATGAAAGTGTTAATCTAAAACACCAAAGTTAATAAAAAATATACTAAGAATTGAAGAAAATGTGGTTATGTACATGCACGTTTAGAATGTATTTGGAAATTTAGCATGTATGTGCATTCGTGTGTGTGTAACATTTTAAGGCATTAAAGTGACATTGCATGATGCAGCCCCTTTCGTAATTGGCACTAATTGGTAATTGTTCATCATTAATACCTTATTTATGTTGATTCCATAATATTAATCCATACTGTAACTCCCATTTGATCGTCTGCACGAACTCCAATTAATCTCCCCTGATCAATTTATTCATATAATCTTTTTCTTTAGCTTTCACTCATCTATAACTTTCTTATTGCAAAAAAATGAATCAATCAGCACCAAGCCTTGTAAAGTTGGAGAACAACCATGCATATGAGGAATCCATTGTATTTCGAAGAACAACCACCTCAAGGGTAAATATTGAGAATGTCACATTCCATCAAGGATTAATGGAAAAAAAAAATCATGAATTTATTATTTATTTATTTGCTAATTTCCTTTGATTTTCTTACTTGTAGAGCATGGGAACAACCATCATTTGTGGTTCCTGACTGCTTTGGGCAATGTGCATTTAACTTATATAATTGGGATTCATATCAATTACCGTGGCAGAACAATAACGTGATGCCATGCTTAGAATTCAAGGATTTTGAAGACATTAGTGGCGATTTTTTCGGGTTGTGGCCAGACTTCAACAAGCCGTTTTTTGAGGAAGAGATTAATATTGCTGATGCTAAGCCGTTGAATTATGCTGCTGGAGAGAAATGTGATCATCAAGAACTGAATATTGAGAATGTTGAGAGTTTTCGTGGTGAAGTTTCTAATAACATTAATAATGCGGTAAGCTTGAGATCATTAGAGTGTTTCGATTCGGAGGAGGAGTACAGGGCTGCTTTTTGCAAAGTGGGAGGTACAACAAGTCATCAGCACTTAAGTTGGATGAGATTCAAAAGTACTTCGATGTTCCAATTACAAAAGCAGCTAAGGAGTTGCAGGTTGGCTTGACTGTCTTGAAGAAAAGATGCAGGGAACTCAACATTTTGCGATGGCCTCACCGAAAAATCAAGAGCTTGAAGTCCTTGATTGACAATGCCAAGGTACAATTACAAATACCACCTCTCAAAGTAGGGATGTTGACAATGCGGAGATGGATTTAATTCTCAAAGTAATGCTAAGTGTACTAGGTTACATTACGTAAGCCTTAATTAATTATTTTAGCAAATTGTCAGAATTTTTTATACTTCATATTTTTTTCAGGAATTGGGACTGGCGAGTGAGATTGAAATGCTGGAAGAGCACAAGAGAATGATCCAGAAGCTTCCAGCAATGGAACTGACTGAAAGAACCAAGAAACTCAGACAAGCATGCTTCAAAGCCAATTACAAGAAAAGAAGGGCAGTGTTCTGGCTGGCTGCTGCTGCTGCTGCAGTGGGTTGACTCTACTCATCATTTTTTGTCTCTTTATTTCCTTGTTTTAGTTTCCCTTCAGATTTTAGAACGTAGGATTTGGTTTAGGCTCTATTTGGGTAGCCCTATAAATCTGAAAAGTTGAATTATCTTTTGGTTTGCTTTGGAAAATTCTGCTTCCTTGTTATCTCGACATGGATATGAAATGTTTCTTTGTTTTTTTGTTTTTTTTGGGGTAATTGGAGTTCTGAAATGTTTCTTGATACACAGTCCATCAACTAGTTGTGGAGAGTGAGATTGTAGATCGAACAAATTAGGCCTGATGTGCCACTGCCATGGGATCTTTAATAAATTCATATATTAGATTATTAGTAATAAACTAGATGCATAGACATATTGAGCCAAGTTCCTAAAGGTTTACATGGATAGCATCCATATTAGCATCAGTCTCTGGATTCCAGATTGATTGAAGTACAAAGACAAATATTCCTGCCATATTATAAGGTTAATTTTATATGAAGACAATAGAACTAATCGTGGGTTTTTAAGATACAAATATAGCTGGTTAAGTTAGACATATATAGAAACCACTTGGCAGGCTGCTGGGAGATAAACATTTCTGATTTCGTCCGACTCTGCTATTAAGCTTTCTTTTGTTCTTGTCTACGTCTCCAAGGGACAACTTGCTTGAAGCTTCCATAAATGCCCGCCTAGACACAATAATGTACGAGTACTAAATTAGATTCTTTGCCTTTTATTTTAATCCAACAATACAAGATAAGTGTAATAATACTTACCAGCTAAAGAATGTATAGTAAATGAACATACATATATGTGTACTAAGAGATATCATCCTTGTTGAATCGTGTTAAAAGGAAATTAAATGTCGGGAAATAAAGCAAGTGACAAGACTGAGGATAAAAATACTAGAAAATTTTCGGTTTTTTTGAATTGCTTCATTGATCTAATCTAATCTTAATTTTTTTGTTCTTAAAAAAAAAATGAAAAAAATTTAGTCCCCCCCATGAAAAAATTAATTATTGACTGCAGTTTCCGTGTCTGTTGCACTAATTGTTCCATTTCATGGAAAAACATGAAATCCGAAGCAAGCAAGAATTGTTAGTTAAATGGAAGAATAATCAATCAGCAAGCAATGTTCATCTCACATGGAAATCAATATAGGATAAGGGAAATATTGTATAGTTGACAGTTGACACTTACAAAAAGGTTAGAACTGGCCTTAGAGAAACTCAAGAAGCTGCTTCTCCTTTTGAAACTTGGGAGCTTGGCAGCACTACCGCTGATCCTATGACTTTTTGATGGAGCAAAAGAAGTCCCAGAAGAAGTAAAATCATCAAAAGTACCACCGGAAAAACGGCCAGTACTACTACTACTACTGTTCTCCTTGCAGCTCGATCCCCATCTCCAAGAAACAAACTTCAATGATCTACTATACTTCTCCTTAATATTAATCCCACCATGATGTTGATGTTGGCATTTGACTCCATCTCTAAATATTTGTTCCTCAAGACTCCTAAAAGACCCTTCTTTAGACAAAGAAGAAAATGTTGTTGAATTCGTAGTGTACCGAGAGAAAGATCGACCGCCATCATGATCATTATAAGGCCCTTCCAGCACCGTCGTTGGAGAAGAATGACTAGTATTATTATTCAACTGCAGCCTGGGCGGGAGGTCTAAACATCTGGCTACAGAAGAATTACTAATATTCTTGTTCTTGGTAAAATGGGCTCTGGGCTTTCCGGGTGCCTCCTCCCATTCAAATGGAATTGATGCTGTAGTAGTACTAATTGGGGGGGTGAACATTACTTGCGGTTCCTTTTGCTTGCTAGGAAGTTTGTACAAGGAAAGTTTTGGAGGAGTTGCGGCACTCGCTTCTTTTTCGGCCTCGAAATCGAAACCCATTTTTGTAATAGTGAATTTCACAGTCCTGATCAGTCTCTGTTTCTTGATCTCTTTATTATATATTGGATGAAAGACTATCAGGAGAGGGAGAGTGAGTGAGAGAAATGGAATGGAAGTGGAGTGAGGGGGTGAAATGTGAATGTGAGAGCTGGGCAGGTCTAAAACGCTCCTGGCGCTTCTTATTCACGAGTTATTTACATTTTACACTAAAGAAACGGAAGGAATATTAATATAAAAGAAAAAAATCACCAACATTGTGTTTGGACGGGGAAAGAATAATTTGAAATGCATAAATTTGAATTGCGTGAATTTAAAATGATATAAAATTTGGGTAAATTTCAAATTTACTCGTTTAACAATTAAAATTACACTTTCATTTGTTAGTAGATTTTAAATTCACAATTAAATGAATTATCTTATTTGGATAACTTATTATAGATTAAAATTTTAAATCAAATCCAACCAAATTCGTCCATCCAAACGCAATATAAAGATATTTTGTCTCACATTATGTGTCACTTCTATCACAATATTAAATGAATTATTAAAATTACTCCATTAAAAAATTAAAACTATTTTATATAAATTGCCATAACAGATTATTAAATAATATGACAGAAAAAGAAACGAAATGTGAAATAAAAAATCATATCTCAAAAAAAAAGAAATCTTGATAAACTTCCACTTGGGCCCACACGATGATCTTGAATTAGTCAGACACGGATGGAGATGGAAAAATTGATCGAAGACTGACTACGTACTTCTCTACGGCAACGGTCACAAACTACTACTACTACGAGGAGAGACTAAAGACAATATTAACTGAAGAAAAAAGAAATGGACCGTCGGCGTACATGGAATGGGACATGGGTGGGACATCCGAACGACGTTGGTTTGCCGACAAATGACAATTACTGAGTTGAGTAGAGTAGAATACGATGAGGTTTGAGGCGATCAGAACAATTGGCCGGCGCTTTGTTTCTAACGGACGGTTAATTTTTTTTTTTTTTTTTTTTTTTTTCTCTTGTGGTAAACGAGTGTAATATGGAATGCCGTTCAATTCATTGTAGCTTCTTGGTATGTATTGGTTCGGGCTATCTAAAACTATACGTAACGAGCTGTAATATTGTCTTTAAGTTGATGGTGATCTCTTTATTAAAGAACCGACATGAGAAGACGCTTCAATTCAAAGTGCATATATATATAGTTACAATCCAAAAATAAATAAAGTGCATATATAGTTTCATTCATGAAACCAAACTAGCAATAGAGAGGAATCAGTCAAATTAGCAGGCTCAAATACGTAAGGTGATTCATAGGGAAAAAATTTCAAAATGTACCAAAATTCATGTACTCCCGAGATATAAAGTATGTGAATGTTATATGAATTTCATAATGAGTTGAAATTTACATATTTTTATGTTTTGATTTATATTAGAATTTGTTGATGCACAACCACTACCGACATCGTAGTGATAAATCAATTCCAGAAACAAGATAAGAATGTATATAGCGTCGTATTTATTTGGTACCATGATAAACTGCATGTACAAGTTAATTTACAACTGATTCCGCAGATAATTACCATTGACATGAAATATGTCCAACTGATAAGCTGACAATTTTAATTTACAATCTAATGGGACAATGGATAAAAACTACAACAACCACGTCAATTATATGTCTGTAGTCTGAAGAGGGAACATGAGCTCAGATCATCAAAGTGATTGAAGAAACAAGAGTTAAATTCGGACCATTAATTGTATCAAACTACTGTTGCTTGAGTCATCAATCGAATTTTGCTGCAATGCGAGCCCCCGGCATGTGATATAATTCCCTAAGATCATCCAGTTGCAGTTAATGCAATCAGACATTCAAGATCCTCAATCCTCTCCATCAAAGGTACAAAATACGATTTTAGTTATCCTCAATCCTTATTTGGTTAGCAATTCGTAGGGCTGTAAACATCAATGTAAATCACATTGAAATATATGTTAATAACTTGTCTTTGAACCCAAAAGAGTAAAATGCAATTCGTTGTAATACGCAAACACTGGTACAAGTACGAGATAAGGTGATTTTTATAATTTGTAATATGAAAAAGTAGATTTAATTGATATGCATTTGTCGGTAAAAATTCTCGTATATATAAATAAGTCAGTACTTAATTATATTAAAATTTTTGTTGTTGTATAGTTTTAGTTGTATTAAAATTTTAGGTTTATTTATTATCTCCTCAATTATTGAATTTTGGTTCGCTACAATAATATGCGAATGTATTATATTTTTATACGAACAGAACAATATGGAAATCAGAGGGGGTGGGGGTATTAAGTAACACTGCTATCCTCTTACTGGCCGGGATTGGTTGGGCCGTGAACTTCAGATGGAAATGGCAACAAGCTTACCAGCATATAATACAGCCCATAGTAGTAGGCCTACATAAAATTACAATTTTTGGGACATAAAATCATATGAACCCAGAGTCTAAACTTTTTGGGTCCAATTCAGGCCCTTCCAAAATCTATTACGGATTTTACCGGGCCCTATTTAAAATTTGATTGGCATGTCAAAAATATACTCTGGACTCATCTGGAACCGTATAAACAATTTCCCGATTGTTGGGCCGTGAGTGACATAAGACGGAAATCTCCCGTAAAGATATCACCGATTCTTACCACGTCACACATTACATATACTCTGGACTCTTCTGGAACCGGATAAAAAACTCTCTCAACGGACGCTAAAATACGCACCACCAGGGCGTACGATTTGCCGCGATCGCCTTCCGCTCTCACGAAAATAACCAAAAAAAAGTTTGAATTTTGTGAATATATAGAGTCCTAGGGTTTTCAATTTAATATCAGCGATGGGTGAAATGAAGATGGAGGGGATGTCTTTGTCAGCTCTCTTCGAACAGGCTCGAAAAATTCATCTCGCCGCCGCCGAATCAACCGTGGATCAGGTAAATACTTTGTTCAATATTTTTATTTTTACAGATTTATATTTTTATGTTGCGTTTAATAATTTTTTTTTTTCCAGATATCTTTGTTTTATGAATTTTATTTTTGCTTTTTTTTTTTTTCTTTTGTAAGGATACTGTTAAGAAAGGCTGTGAGATTTTAACGCAATGCGAGGAAATGATAAAGTAAATTAGGGTTGTTTTCGACAAATGAGACCAAGGAGGATATTAGCACCACTAATCTCAAGTATCTACTGGTGAGTCAATTTGTTCTATCAGTTCCTCTTAAATTTTTGATAATTTTTATTTTTTTATTTTTATTAACGTTCAGAAATTTATCATCCGACTATGCCATGGCTGAAATCGCCTTATTCTGGATTTTTTTTTCTCTTCGTAATTTATTAATTTCTCGAGTAGCATGTCTCAGACTTAGTATTCGGAACTCCAGCTGACATACACACACAAAAAAGAAGAAGATGGTAACCTGGTTTATGGAGAGAAAAATGTTTTTGTTTTTTTTCTGTCGTCTTGCAATCAAATTGAAGTTATGTCCCTCCTGCTAGTAACAGTAAAAATTTGTGCTGTTAAGCTATTTCTTACTTGTATAAAAAAGTTGAAGTGAATGTTACTTCATTGATTTTAAATGAAAAGTGAACCTTGCCATGCTCAACAGAATCAGAAGTTGTACCCCGAAGCCCTTCATTTAATGCTTCATTTAATGCTTTTGTCTATCATACTTTCATGCCAATACTAGAATTTAAATTAGGCTTGTAATATTCTGTTTCTGTAATTGTTATATTGCTTCTTTGATTTGGGGATGCCTCATACTTTCGATGATCTCTGATCATACCTTCCTGGATGGATAGTATAGTGGGCCTTATGAATATGTGATGTTATGATCTTGATTATTTGGAACAGGTGCTGTTCTATCTTGGTGAGTTGACCGAGAAACATGCGCAAGATGATAGGATACAGGTTCTCAAGGCTTCGCAAGCTAAGTTAAAGGTAGAAACCACTACATGTTGCTAAAACTATTTACTTCCTGGTTCTTCCCCCACCCCTCTACTGAAAATACTGCAACTTTGAAAAACTTATGCTTTGTTAATATTTCTTGATGTTCCTTGTTACCAGGAATTCATTTCGTTCTGTGAAGCCATGGAGCTTGTGCCTGAAGAAGAGTTACAAATGTCCGATCGGATCATTTGTCATTTCTTTAGGCAGTGCTAATTCTTTTGCAGATCTTAGGGCAAAAAAGGTACTTCTTTTTACCATGAAAGAGTAGTTGAACTCAATCAAATGAACTTAATGGCCTTTGGTTGCCTGCTTTTGTTCTATTTAAATCTAAATTGTTTTGAATTCTTTCTGGGTGCCCTAGTTGTATACAATTTTCTGACTAGATCTTACTATTTCAGATTACTCGTTTTAGACGCCAGAAAGCTGCTGAGGCAAAATTACTTGAAATAAAGGAGCGAAAGGAACGGCGAGGCCGGTCAACTAGAGCAGCAGCAATATCTACTCCTGTTGAGGCAGGGGAAGAAGACTTGCTGGATGATGATGGAGAAGAAGAGAGGGAGGTTAGCTGTTTTCCTATGTTTTTACTCTTTCCAACTGATTTATGTTTCACCCTTCCTCTTTTCCTTTCCTTCTCTTTTGTTGGGGGATGAGGGGATGGGGACTGGGGGAAGGTGAGGAAGGAACTTTGGGTATGCAGACCTAATGCTTTAAACTTGATTTTATTAATGAATCTCATCAAATTGGGTGCACTAAGTAAATGGCCCAAATAAGGTGAACTAGGTCACAAATGGGAAACAGAGCATTTCTCTGTACAGCTATAGCATTGGCTTTGCTTTGTTCATCTGCTGTTGTTTTTCACTTTTCCCTCTTCTGAACCTATGTTGTTGGGTGTTTGCTTTTAATCTTGGATGAAAACATTTTTTCCCCCTCAGTAACTTGTCTTTAAAATTATTTTGCAAATTGATTCAAGTTTTGGCTTCATTAATTCAGTAACTCTGAGGATCTTTTTGCAGGCTTGGCTTACAACCATCTCATTGGCCCTCTGCAAGGTTGGTTTTATTAGTGTCGCAGACTTGTTATATGATCGGCTTGGCATCTCTTTAATCACTCTCTCTCTAATTTCATTATAGGCTTTTGATCTGCTGGAAATGCTCAAGAAAGAGGAAGAAATGTTATCTGCCATTAACGAGAAGAAATTACAGGCTGTATATACCTTTTCTCTTTGAGAAATATCAGTAGCAACATTTTCATGCTATTTGTGTTAATGATTTAATTTTAAATATCCCTCAATCATGTTTCCACGGAGACACCCGTATAGATCACATGTTTGCATCTTGAGGATTTCCTTTTATTAAGTATGGTAAATGATTATTTTTTACCTTGGGTAACATGACATTCACCATCAGCAATGATGTCAAAGTTCAAACACTTGCTTGTCAAGGGGTATGTGTGCTCTCTTGTACTTTCCCTTAGTTATGTCATGATTAAATTTAAGTTACTACAAGGCTATGATGAAGGATAATCTTTGACCTAACGTAGGATGTCTCATCTCACCAATATAACAAAGTTTTCAGATGCATTCTTTGGGAGTGATGAGGCTCTTCATTTAGAATGACACTTCACTGCCCTTTTGTGTGGCTTTTGTGGACTAAAATGTGGGAGTGGTGGGGTGGCGTATGTTAACACTTTCAATCCATATGGGATTACTCATGACTTCTTAATCATGAGTGGCATAAAATGGCCACTTGAAAAACTTCTGCTTGGTAATTTTCAGGAAGGGGACAAGGAAGTTTCACAGGCTATTCTTGATGAACGTGCCAAGAAAGCCGAAGCTTGGCATCGTGATGCTGCATCTCGTGCTAAATTCACGAAACCAGCTGCCCCAATCACTTGTGCTACTTTTGCTCAGGATATTATAGAGGGAAGGCAGAAGGTTTCAGATGCCCATGAGCACAAACACCAGCCAATGTTATTTGGACCGGCTAGTCTTGTGGCAAAAAACCCAACAAGTGAGCGGGAAAGGCTGGCTGCACAAGTTTTCCAGCCCCATTACAGGTAAATTTTGGTCCTCCAACTGAATGAAATCAAGTGTGGTGCCAAGTATGAAAGTACATCAGGCAGCTTAAGGGATAATAAAATGTAAACTGTAATGTGTCCCTTTTGTAGACTGCCAACCATGAGCATTGAGGAAGCTGGGCTAAAGGAGATGGATCCTGATCATGAACAAATGGCAAGAGGGGAATGCTAAGCTCATGGAAGAAGCCAATTCATCATGGTATAAGGATAATCAGAAGTTGAGGCCTGGTGAAGAGGAAGACGAGGATGATGATGCTGCTCAAGAAAAGGCAAGGCAGTGGGATGACTGGAAAGATGATAACCCACGTGGTGCTGGCAATAAGAAGCTCACACCATGTGGTTAATAGCAGGTGGTTGCATGGCTGCCCTTATATTCTTCATTAACCAATAAGCAACTTCTTTAAGCAAGTCTGGCTGCAATTGATAATGTATAACAATTTTGTTGATTAATTTGAATCCATTCTCTTGTACATACAACGAGGTTATTTACGTGTGGATGGAGATTCTTGTAATGTTATTCCTGTATTTTTTAGACAAATATGAGGCATGTTACCTAAAGCCTCGGGTAGCTTCTATTCATTTTTCCATTTCCTCGTGATTTATTGCCTAATGTTTGGTTATTTTTAAAAAGAAAAAAATTACTTAATAGCTCCGTACTGAATGAGGTTTTACATAATCGTGATATTTGGAATAGTGATCTACGATTTCTGAACTTAATTCGTTTTACAAACCATTTGTTCTTATGAACCAAGATTCCAAAACCTTATTACACATTACCCAAATATAACAATCAAAAGCGTGCTGAAACTCCTTAGAATATTTGATCTTCATAATAGGGTAGAAAAAGACTGCAATGAAGCATAATTGTAATCAACAAAACACTATTTTGAGAAGAATGGCTAGTTCTCTTCGATACCATTTGGGCAGAAGGGAAGGAAAGAGAAGCACATCATTCAGCTGAAAAGGAATAGACATGTGAATTGGAACGTATCAATCACCTTTTATGACTGATAACATGGGAGGAAACAATTGAAAACAAATACATTGTTGGAAAGGAGATAAGAAGGAATTAAGGAAATACTAATTACTACTAAGATTTGTATGTCAAATCCAAGGTAGTTCGGCTATTGAGTGAAAAGATCATACAACCCAAATACACATCTATCTCTTTCTTTCATTTGGTTCCCCAGCTTGTCCACAGAAGTGGAACACAGTTCTTAAAAACTGCTCTGTTCCTCCCTTTCCACCATCTTCTACCCTTCTCCACTTTCAGAATCAACCTAAATATCAATACTCAACCCTTCCTATTCCTCTCCTTTCTTTTGTTTCCTATTCCCTCAATCCAGATGTAGGTCAGTAGAATTTTTTTCCCCCTGAAATTACAATGTTGGTGAAGTATAGATTTAGTTGAGATAGTCAAACCATACGATACTTGTCAGCCACTTCTCATGAAAATATCAAAACATGAAAACCATAAAAACCTTTGTTCATTTGAAATTGTAGTTTCCTGCCTGCTGACTTAATGATTCATCAACCAGTATTTGTTAAGTTGAAATCACAAAACAAGATAACTGTGAAGTTATTCACCCCTCCCGTCTACACAAACTTTCACTCCTGATAAATACAGCTGAAATAAAACTCGGTTCTAAGATAGAATAACATAATTGCAGAAAATATCATAATTTGGAAGGCCAACTTTTCTTGGTATCACAAAAGCATTTCTGATAATTAGATAGGCTGTGCTTCATTAAATCCATGATGCAATAATCACGTAATGCACAAATGTTAAAAACATCCATAAAGAAACACTTATAAATTGTAGTAGCATATAGTATCTGAAGTATACACATTGAAAAGCACATCCAAATAAGAACATACACGAGAGTAGATCAAATTGTATCCACATACTGGAAACAAAAACAAAAACTGTAAAGAGTTTATGACTTTCGGAAGAGAAATCCAAAAGCAAATACCAGCATGAGCTTGAACAGCTGAACCACAGCAACAAGAGACAGAGAATATAATTACAGCTGACTCTGCCAAACATCTCAGCCAAAAAGTTCCTTGATCCCACTTTTATTTATTGAAGGACAAATTCCTTCACCCACTCCATATTAAAGCAATCAAGATAGATCGAAACATCAGTATAGATGAAAAAACATCCAATGTATTCATAATAAGGGATTCCTTCCAATGAAGATTTCCATTTCATCCGTCAATGCATTTGAAACCCCTACAAATGCACAACCACACCACAAACAAAATAGTACAAATGATCAGGTCCATTGATAGCACCACCCAAACATGCTTCTTCCAGACCTTCTTAGCCTTGTGTTGTCCGAGTTCCCCCGAGTGCAACCCATTCTTGTGCATCACCACTGTAAACTCCCTGCTCAATCCAGCCACCCCATCATCCGAGGAGTAATCTTTGGCATTTCTACCCATACAATCACCCAACAATAACCTCTTCTTTTTTTTCATCAAGCTCTTGGCCGCCCCATTGCCCAACAAGGGCCTTCCAACGGGCCCATTCCCACCTCCTCTCGACGAATCTGTGGTGCTCCCATTGCTGCCATGACTAAGCTTCAATCCTAATCTTGGAGAACTGATTCCTTCCGTATCCGCCACTGAGGCCAACAAATGATGAAAAACGGGGCTAAATTCACCCTGAAAAGCATCTACAGTGAGAAGACAATTTCTGTAACCTTTTTTTCGCAGAATTACTTCCAACAACAACCTCATTGAAGGCCTCCTTAACACTCCTCAGAAAAGCTAACCCTTCAGAATTCTCAAGACTCTCATCAAATATGGCAAAATAAGCAAAAGGGTCTTCAATAAAGAATGTGTAGGTCCTGTTGCGGACGGTATGGGTGAAAACAGAATGCAAAGGCGGAGTCTTTTCAAGGCATTTGAGGGCTAATAGGCCAAGATCCGCATCTTTTGAATTGAATTCAGCAAGAATTGTTGTCCCTTTTGCAACACAAGCGTAATACACCAGATTTGGATCCGAAATCATCATAATCTACAAATAACATCCAAAAAACTCCTATAGCCCAGATCAGTTTTCATCAAATAAAAAAAGAAAAAAAAAATCAAAGCTTTGACCTACAAATACACGTAAAGTACAACAAATCAATCAATCAACTTTAAAGGGAAAAAGGCTAACGTGGGGCGGTGAATTGGAGATGTATGTGAAAAATGGAATAGGGATATAGAGATCGATGATAATCAACTAGGAAATTGGGATAGAGTGATTAAAAAATTTCAGGGCTTGGAGGGAAAAGTGGGGAGATGGGAGAAGGGTCGTTCTCTTGAGGGATAATGAGCTGTATTTACTAAGCCATCGGAAAAAGAGAAACGAGACGAAGAAGTAAAAAACCACCACACTTCAATAAGGGGGGAATTCTACAGTTAGGAAAATTCCCACAACTTTAAAGAATTTATGTAATACAATTTTTTTAACACATAATATTATATTATATAAATATTTATAATACAAAAAAATTATAAAAAAATATATATTATATTATATAAATATTTATAATACGTAATATTATATTATACAAATATTTATAACACAAATAATTTCCTAAAAGAGATCATAAAAAAATATATATACTATTTTTTCACCGTCAAGAATGCAAAAGATGGAAGGATGAAGGATTCCTTCCCTTCTCTCAATTTTCAGACCAGGAAGAAGAATTGGCCTAGAATAGAGCAAACTTTTATGCCAATAATTCTCTGAATTTTCTTTTCTGTTTCCAAGTTGACCCAAGTGATGTCTAGAGTACTTCTATTTATTTACCTATTTTTTATTTAATCATTTATTTTTTTGTTTAGTTTTCTTGTTAGCTACTACTACTATTTAGCTCATTCAAAACAATTATTAGATTCCAATGTCTCATATATTTATTAAAAGTAAAATTTAGGTAGATTTGATTTTTAATCCCAATTATAGACTCTATGATATGAATTAAATTTTAGAAAATTTATAACATCAACTGATGTAAGTAAGATTTTTTAATATTTAATTCTGATCATAGGGTACAAACTAATTTCAGATTATTAAAAACAAAGTATAGCCAACTTTGAAAGGAAGAGTTTTGGTATAACCTACTTTGAAAGGA
The DNA here is from genome assembly GCA_025175665.1 of Cinchona pubescens. Taxonomy (NCBI): domain Eukaryota; kingdom Viridiplantae; phylum Streptophyta; class Magnoliopsida; order Gentianales; family Rubiaceae; genus Cinchona; species Cinchona pubescens. The sequence goes on from JANKKI010000014.1 coordinate 924,229, forward strand.
AGAGTTTTTCTTTATCATGTAAAATTTATATTTATAAGCAATTTTTTATTATGCAAACAAAAATAGAGTTTTTCTTTTATCATGTAAAATTTATATTTATAAGCTATTTTTTATTATGCAAACAAAAATATACTTGCACGTAACTTTTTAGTGGTTACATTTAGATTAGTCATTATTTATGATCAAATCAAAAAGTTGTTCAAAAATGTGCAATTATTTGTAAAAAAAAACTATCCTATCTTGTAAATAGATGAAGCAAAATATTGAAGCAGTATTTTCTTTTTCTTTTTTATAGTGTAGATTATTCTTCGCTTCAAGTTCAAGGGACTTAATAAGCACTGTCCAATTTCTTCAATTTCAAGGGACTTAATAAGCACTGTCCAAGACACAATTGCCACAAAAATAACAACACACCCGAACAGACAAAAGCCCAAGAGAGCCACAAAAACGGTAAGAAGCACAACAAAATTGGAGAGTAATACTAAAAGACTTAAAAACTAAGAATTGTAGGGCTTTACCCAAAAGGGAGCCCTTCCAGAAATTCTCGATGGCCCAGGCAGAACCTGGGATGACAGGCCAAAGAGGGGGTTTGGAAATAGTTTTCAACCAGCAATAGACGCGCCTCGGTTAGAACCTCATAAGCTGCGTCATTGCCCCAAGCGCAAAGATGTTTTGATTGGTGGCCTGACTCTTGCTTTTATATCACCTCCTTGCTTGCTCTCCTATACCACTTGCCGATGTGGGACTAAATTACTTTCACATCAAAAGTCTTATTGCCACAAAAAAAAAAAAATATTAAATGACAAAATTATCCCTCAACCATTCCTTCAAGCTTTTCTCTCCTCCCATCTCTGGCTTCTCTGTCCCAGCACCTCCCGCCCTCATTCCTCTCCACCATTTCCTCCTCTCTCTCAACCCCTCAAACATCCCAACAATTATTTATACGCCGTCGTTAAGATTCTAGCGGAGTCGGGTCACGTTGAGAAGACCTTTTCTCAGTTTCAAAGTCTCGAACCCATTTTCCCCATCATTCTCTTTCAATTTCGCCATATAATTTTGCTTATTCAATCATCATGATAGCCCAAGAGAGTTGTACGTGCTTCGTTTCTTGGTTGTATAAAGATATGATTTTTGTTAAAATTTCACTGGAAACGTATAGTACTTTAATCATTTTTAGCAAGTGGTTTTGTGTGATTTGGGTAGATTAGAAGATGTGTCTGTCTTGTTTCACTAAAAAAAAGACCAAATTGGAAAATGATCTCTTCAAATCTCATAAGCAATGTATTTATTTATTTATTTATTTATTTATTTTGAGATTTCAATTTTAGTTGATTATATGAACTAATCAGGTGTATCAAAAGGAAAAAAGAGGAAGGGAGAAACAGAGCGGCGGGGAAGAGAAGTTTGAGGAAAAAAGACCAGACTTTTGAGGTGGTCGTGGGGCTCACAAACAGATAGGAATAATTAGGGGTAATTTTGTCATTTAATAAATATTTGCTGTGGCAATAACATTGCCCCACCTTGGCTGCCTATTACCAAAAACTCAACTGAAAATAATTAATGATCCAACTGGGATTGTATACAAAATTATAACAAAAAAGAAAATACTTTACAAAATTACTTTTTAAAATTAATTTACATGTCAAAAATTCTATTTTTGGATTTCTAGTCGAAATTTTTTTTTTTTTTAATTTAATGACGCATTAATAATTTGTATTTGTGAACATATATATTTATCACTTTTTATAAGTACACTAATATGCAAAATTGCCTCTTTGGCTTCTCATAAAAATTGGAAATGCAGTAGCATTACAATTAAATTAGGAAAAACTATTATATTAATCTTTCACATTACTCATTTATATTTATTTAATCTCTCACTTTTAAAATGATAATGTTTAGTCCCTTATATTACCCATTTGTATTTATTTAATCCATCACTTTTAAAATAATGATTTTTAGTCCCTCACAAATGTAAAATGTTGAATTTCGGTACCTAGACTAAATCCCGAGCACTTTTTGATCTGAATTAATCGTGTGTTGTTCACATGACATATTTTTTTAGTAAAATTTAGGAACTCGTTTTTCCTTTCCAACGCAAAACTTTAAATACAGAGCATCAGATTGGATTATAAATTTTGGAAAAAAAAATATCACAAGTCAGATATTGAAATAATCTTAAATACAAACAAATTGCTAATCAATCACTTACTTCATATCCTTCGCACTCATAAAATATTCTACTAAGATGAATTTATAAATTTGTCCTCGAAACATATGTCATGTGAACCATACATGACAAGTTTAGACAAAAAATACTCGAAATTTGATTCAAGAACCAAAATTCAACGTTTTATATAAGTGATGGACATGACAAATTTATGCCAAAATGTTTGAGATTTGATTCAAGGACCAAAATTCAACATTTTACATTTGTCAGTGACTAAATTATCATTTTAAAAGTGAATGACTAAATAAATACAAATGTGTAATGTAAGGGACTAAAAATTATCATTTAAAAAATGAATGACTAAATAAATATAAATGCGTAATGTGAGGGACTAATATAGTGATTTTCCCATTAAATTATACATCAAAATCACTGAAAATCTTATGAGGAATACAAACATAGCTTGGCATTACGTGGCTTTTATTGGCTCCGTTGAACGGCTACCATAATTTATTGTTCTTTAAATAATAGAGTATTTTGCAAATCTAAATAATATCTTGTTTATATATAGCACATTTCAATAAATTACTACAATAATTATTTTAAATTAGTAATTTTGACACATTTTGTGATTGTGCAATTAAAAAGGTATACAAACATGTATTGTAAAAATTAATCACTTAAAAGATAGCATATTAAATTGCCCAGTTATTGTTTTTTTTATATATATATATAATTGCTGAAGAAAAATATTCTTGAAATTTAAGTTATTAAAAATAAAAAATAATAGATAAGATAAAAAAGGGGGGGGGGGGGAAGTTTTAAGTAATTATGTAGTAATTTATTAAAAGCATATTGTCAATAACATCAAATATAACATATTAGTACCTTGTATATTATTAATACTAAAATAATATCCTGAATGATAGTTGTTCAACCAAAACTATTTTTTCTCAAAATTTCTTATTTATTTAAAAAAGCATGAGAATGGCTTCACAACTTATTTCCAAGGCAGAAGTAGGCAAGTAATTATGTCGTAGTTATTTTGATTGGTAACTTGGCTTTAAAACAACACATAAATAATTCACAACAAAGGACTAATAAGTAATAAAAGCATCAACATTAATACACATTACACACTAGTGAATCCTTATTTTATATGAGCTGGGCAAGTTGAAATACTATTATTGTGGTCTGTATCCAAGGGCACCCAAAGGCAAAGCGAATGCCCTGTCCTCACTGCCTGAGTCTGGGCTATATCCTCCGCCAATCCACTTGGTCGGCCCACGGTTTCCATTCATATTTGTATTTGGGCTTCTAGGGACCTGAAAAAACGATGTCTTCCCACCAGAGCTTGAGGAGTCATTGCCAGGCCCGGCTACCATTCCTCTCTTTAAAGATGGGCTTCGGGTCTTGATTGGGTCCTGATGATTCCTGACCTTGGCTTTGGCAGACTGAGTTGGGGCCATGGTAGCTAACTAGGAACAAACTCTGAGCCCAATTGTCGCTGCTGACGAGCCATATATGGGCTTGTTTCCATTAAATTTATGTCCCCTCCAAATCCACTGTGGATGGACTTGACATTTTCACTCACCAAATCCATTTCAACAGTCCTCTCGGACATGTCATCGGTGGATGCTAGAGCTACATAGGAAGTCTCACGTTGTGGCATCAAATGTCGGGCTTGGTATGGCTGTGATGCCATCCACTGTTCCAGCCAATTCCACCCCCATCGTGGCTTTTCATGCTCACTGGCAAAGAATCTCTCTTTATCACCATTTGGATCATTGTACAAGGACTTGTTGTCTTCTTGCTGTCGCTGTTGTTTTGCCAAGCAATCCAAAATTATTAGTGTACTAGATATCCGATAGATTTATTTACAAATTGGACTAAATGTGGCTTCCAAATTATCAAGAATTTGGGATAACACACTTGTATCATAGACAAAAAAGTTTGGTACATAAAACAAAGATTGTGACCAATACTCATTCACATGCTTCAGCAAGTTGTATAATCCTGCAGTCCAACACTGGAAAAATTCTTATATGGATTCGATATAATGGATGTTGTGGTTAAAACAAGAGTTTTATAAGTGATGCAAGTTAATATGAAAAAAAAAACGAGGATGTAATCTTATTTTTATTACAAGATATACAATGTACATGTCCATATAAAAATTTTCCAAGACTAGGACCATGACTTTGCTTGGTTTGGAAGGTAATTAAACTGTAAAAGTACAGAAAAATTGTAGAAGGCGCAAACCTGGTAGGCAAAAGCATAAGCAAGAGCTCTCTCCCTCTTCATTTCAGCATCATGTCTCCTCATGGAATGCTCCTTTATTTTGTCCATACTCAGGCTTCTGCTGTCCCAACCTTCCATTTCAATGTTCTTTGTCGGGCTCCTTCGCTTTTGTGCTAATTCCTCACTTAGCCTAAGTCTTTCTCCTTCTTCTTCCATTCTGTTTCGAAGCTTGTCATGGGCCCTTCTAACTGGATTCTGCGTGCGCGTACTCTTGCCTGGACACGCACTAATGCTTGCATGCATCTCATTGTCATCTGCGCTTGCTTCCGCACATTATGACCCCTCACTAATGCTTGTAGCCTTACTAGGCCCTTCAGAGCTCGCAAAGCACGCCTCGCCTACGTAATTAATTAGCAAAGTAATCAAGTTTCAACAACACAAAACATATGAAATAAAATAGACAAATAAATGACGAGTGTAATGCAATTTGTTGGGAAAATTATTTCATGACTTTCAACATTATGGCCTATAATTGAAAAAGTAGACTTGCCAGATAACTTATTGTTTAAGGGCTGTAACATCAATAGTATAGCATGTCCCATATGATATTTACTCATAATTATTACTTTAAGTTTCGATATCTTTTTGGACCAAGAAGGCTATGTCCAACTTTACCATGCCAACCTATTTTAGTTGACTTGCATAAATCAAGAAGAATTAAATATACTGTTATTGTAACATAAGTATTATTACTACTGGTTATATGTTTAATATCGTTTGTGACTAAATTACTCGTTCGAAATTCATTTGCAATTCACTACCTAATATTTAGGATCAAATCAAACTTTTTGTATCGTGTTATAAATATATGAGTACTGAGTTACCAAATATCCCCTGTAATGTGATTGTATAAAGGTAGCAGCCCGGTCTTCCTTAGATTGGCGTCCATAACCAGCCAATCGGACAACCTTTGCAGCCGCTTGAGCTGCTGCCACGGCAGCTTCAGCAGCTGCGGCAGTCGCCACCGCAACAGCCATGGCATGGTTGGGATCTTCAGCCACTGAGGATGAATCGTAACTCTCATCGTTCGATACATCAGGGGAGCTTTCTGCAGGAAAATGTTCGACTGAGACAACTTCTGGTGCTTCATGTTGCCATTTTTCTACATTTTCCTTCTGCAAAAATCCAAGCATTAATTGATCACTTTATTAAGCTTAATTACCAACTTTTTTTTTTTTTTTTTTGTTACTTAACAAATTTTCTTTTCCATAATTGTAAAGTCAAAATACACAACCAAAATACTGGGAATGATTGAGATCTAACACAAGAAGCACATGATTACACATTATATATGAGGGTGATGTGTCGATGGAGAAATATGAATTTGTCACGACCATCACTTTTTAGCTTTTTAGCCATGTTGGTTGGGACCATATGCTCCAATCGGGTTAATTATGTTCCATAAAAAAAAAAAAAAAAAAAAAAATAGCCCATCAGCTACCAAGTTTATATGTGGATTGTTACGTCAGAAACCATATTAAATGCGCCCAAACAGACAATTATCTACTGACCAACATGTAAGTACATAAAGTTTTTGCTAATTCACACTTGATTAGACAATAATAACGTAAGAATTTGCAGATCTATATGTTGAAATTGGTTTTAATCATGGACTAATATATAGTAATTAGGGATGGTATCCACTTGATGTTGGTTTGATGATCAGGGTGGATTTAGTAATTGTTACGGTAACAAATTCGCATTATGCAATCAAAGAAAATCATCCGACATTATTGATTAGTCAATTGGAATAGTATTATTGTTGGAATGATTAGCCAATTTCTAAGTTTGTCGACCGTTTCCTAATCAACAATCACCCTCATTCTAATTTTTAGGTAACGTATTATATTATCCATACATCAATAAAGCCATATTTGATCACTGAGCCAAAAAGAAAAAAAAAAAAGAGGTTAAAGTTAATACTTAAAATCAAAGAAAAACGTCCAGTGTAATTTCCTCGTTCCTTTGGGTGTTGTTGTTGTTTTTTTTTTTTTTTTTAACTTTTCTCTACTTTGGTAGTTAGGTTACTCTAACAAATGTCGGAAATATAAAGATTTACCGATCCATCTCATATCCAAACAGTTTTATTGCAAAACTATACTAGTAATTACTGACTTATTAAAAAAAAAAAAGAATTAAAACACTCGTTAATTTTAAAAAATTGTATATAATATAAGTTTTTAAGATAAATAATATTATATTATACGAGATTTTAAAAACACAAAAAGAGGATGATTTTTTAAAGTAACAATAAAATTTTTCGACCAAATAGATTTTGAACTGAATTACCTTCTTTTCCGGCGGGTCCTTGGAGTGGTGTTTGAAGACCTTTTTCACCGTGGAAAACCAACTATTTCCTTTCTTTCCCATTTCTATTCCCAACAAATTAAAAAAGAAATTAAGAAAAAGTCAACCTTCTATGGTAAAAAATTCGAAAGCAACCACGTAAATACATAATGCTTCACATAAATATCAAGAAAATCAAAATTCTTGAGAAAAATCAATCAAAGGGCAACAAAACAAAGAGAATTAACAGTGACGAATTATCAAACTAGCTAACCTGGTTAGAAAAGAGATGGATGAAGGAGTTAATAAGGGTAGTTGTTGAGGTCCATTTCTTGACAACATTAAACGAGGAATTAAGTCTCAAACGAAGAGTGGAAAACGTTGAAGGAGGAGGAGGAGGAGGAGGGATCAGAGGAAATGGATCCAAGTGATATGTGCAACTTAGTGGGTGCAGTGCACGAGAGTTTTGATTCTTCGAGGGAAAGACAGCGGCTTTGGCGTTGGGTATTTATCATTCTCACAGGGCTATTGCTTTCTATTGCGTACGACATACGGCTGGCTGTGGCCACAACAACGGCCCGGGTCCTGACATTTCAGTTATGCCCCTTAATTCTGTCATCGGCTTTGGCAGCTCAATATTGGAAATGTCACCATTTCAATAATAATTAATCAATATTGGAAATGTCACCATTATTATTATTTAAAAAAAAAACAAATTAGAAGTAGTTTAAGTGATAACATAATTCTCTTATCACTTATTCGTCATGCATTCGAATTATTAAAAAATAAAAAGAAAAACTTTTTTGTTTCTTTTCTAAAAGTAGTAGAAGTAGTTATTTCTCTCGTTTCAAACTAATTGTCATTTTAAATAATTTGTCTTATTTCATATTATTTGTCATTTTAGAAAATTAAGAAAGCATTAAATAATTTTTTTTTTAACTTTTACCACTTAGTGCTACATTAACGGAGGATCATGTTATAGGGATATTAATATAAAAAAATAATTTAGTCATTTTGAACTATCTTTCTGTAAAATTAATATTTATTTAATCCGTATACACTAACCAAAAATAATAGATAATTTAAAACGGAGAGAGTAATACTTACTACTGAGGCACTGATGTTAAGCAACCGTTCTATACCCTTAATTTTGATTTAATTGGTTCTTCCAAATTTGTTGTGTAGAGTAGCATATCCTAGGTTTCCTCCTAATTATTTTCCTAAAGTAGTCAAATATGGTTTGAACTTCTATATATATGAAGAAAGAAAAGAAAAAAAAAAAGACAAAAAAAAAGAAGCTTTGTCCTATATTAGATAAGTGAAGAGCTATAATATTTCAAATACTGTAATTTTAAAGGTGACACATATCAAAATAAATATTAATTTTAATTGAAAAATAATTATGTAGATCCGGTCTTTTCCCCTACTTGTAGATTATGTGATCAGAATTAAAATGCTTAAATAATTTTGTTTACATCAGTTGATGTCATAAATTTTCTAAAATTTACAAATTGAGCCAAAAATCGAATCTACCAAAGTATTTGCCATTTTAATTATATTGGATGGTTTTGTAGTTTACTGCGTTAGTGTCTACCAACTTAGAGTAGTTATTCACAAAATTTAAGAAGGATATAAGGTGAGCATAACCACTTTTTGAGAGAATTTATTAAGTGATAGAGGTTTTTAGACAAAAATCAATTAAAGTGTGTTTAAAATTACCTTACGTAACTCTCCTATTTTCCTACATAAAAATCACAAAACCTGGTTGGTTTTCAGAATTTAGCCTTGCATGCAAGTGTAGTTGTTTCCAGGATTGTATTGTTATTGCGAAATTAAGTATGTAAATACAAGAAACGGTGTACATTGAAGACAGTGCAGAAGCGTAATGAATAGTATTGATGTTTGCTGAGCTGTGAAGTTACCGGTCGGCATAATTTATTTGCACATTCAACCTCCAGAACACACTGCACAATACAGCTGAGAGTGCTTGAAAATGCAGGCCTTGGTCTTTAATTTGCTTGCATTTAAAGGTATTAAAAAAAAAAAAAAAAATAGTAGTAGAAGCGTAAAAGAGGATGACTACTGCGAGTAATAAATCAGGAGAAAGATATATAAGGGTTAGCGATATTCTGTATTACATTTTGTATAACTCTTTGTCAAATTACTAAATGAACAATCAAGATTATTCTATAAAATCTTGACTATTCATTTGTTTGTGTGACAGGGAGTGATACATGATGTGAGATAGAAGTTGGCCTGTCAATGGGTCGGGTCTAGACCGGGACCGTTTATCTGGGTCTGAATCTATAGCAAATTTCGATTATCCGGATATGATCTGGACCCGTTTAGCTATTATAATAAACGGGTCGGATCTGGATTTTGGTGTTCCGACCTGATAAAGATCCGGATCCAAATAAAATATTTAATATATAATAAAATTATTGTATATTAGGATTATTTTATATGTATATATGCATATATGTTTGTGTAAATTACTCATGTAATTCATAGTTAATGTAGAATACATGCATAAATATTAATTATAAACTAAATAATTTTTTGTAATTAAAAAAAGGAGAAAATTCGATAAAGTATAATAGTTTTATATATAATTGTAAAAATTATAAAAAAAAATATTTAAGATCCGGATCCGGATCCGGATCCAACAAGACACGACGGATCCGAGTATAGATCTACTTTTATATATCTGCGGGAGATCCGGATCCGAATCCAGTTATATTAATTGAATCCGGGTTTGAATATGCTAGATCTGACCCGAATCCGACCTATTTACAAGGTTTAGATAGAAGATCGTGTGCCATATATAATTGTGTTTGGATATCGATTTTTGAATATTCAAATTCATCATAAATTATTCAAAAAAAGTTAATTAATTAAAATTTTAAAATTTATCGACAAATAAGAGTACGATTTTAACGGTTAAATAAATAAATTTTAGATCTAACCAAATTTCATATTATTTAAAATTCATTCAATTCTAATCCACCTATCCAAATGCGGCCTATAGATATTCTCTGAGTCCTTATCCATTGAGCAGTGTACTTGCAACTTTTTGATTGGTTTAATTGGAGTAGGTTGAAAACTGAAAGCCCCTTTGCACCTCGTAAATGCTCTATACATGCAAAATGCAAAATGTAAAATGCAAAATGCAAATATCATTGTGTTACTATTTCTATATAGGTTGATGATACATAATAATACCAGCAGACAATTTCATGTTATACTTGGAAGATTAGTTAACTAATTAGGACTTCTTGATTAAGATTCCAATTATGTTCAAAGTTTGTTGAGGTCAAATTCCAAACCAAATTTAATTTCAAATTATTTAAATCTGCAATTAAGTAGAGGTCTAAAATCTTCAATCTCAAGTTACAAGAAGTACTATCTGTTTGCAATAGAAGTTTGAATGTGTATGGATTTGTTGTTCCTATATAATACTTTAATTATGTGACTAGATTTTTATGCCTGTACAGAGTAAGGAAGGAAGTGATGATGGACCAACATCATTATTAGGGTCAACCACCACAAACTAGAAAGTTCAACAACATATTCCAATCATAAGGTGAGATATAAACTTTCCAACACACCTAGATATTAAAAATATTACTACAACCTAATTCCTCGAACTAATATTTCATCCTATAAACAGTTATTGGTAAAAGTAGATTTTACAATTTGCTCACTGTTTAATCTACAAGAGACCGAGAAGATGAAGATTTGAAGAGGTGAATGAATAATAGGAACAGTAAGGTTGTAATAACCTCTTGTCTAAATTGTCAAAATTATTCAAAATATTATTTAAAATAATTACTGTAACAATATTTAGAGTGCCATACGTACGACATAAAAAAATAGTTAAAAAATGATTCCAAAATATTTTTTAGACAATAATAAATACTAATATCCATCCAAATAGAACGAAAATTATTTTTCTTTGGCTTGCTAATGTTTAATTGTTATTCAAGATATGAATTACGAAAAATTTACTAGCTTATAGTACTTTAAAAATTAATACAGTACAACATTATATATTTTAAAATTTTGTATTGTATAAATTTTTAAAACTAATATATTCGTAAACGGAAATTGTAGAATTCTCCTGTTACTACATCGACCTCTAACGTTTAACATAAATTTGAATTTATAGGACGACTCTTCTTAACAAGTATAAGTGAAATTTTAAAAGAATAATATTTTAGAAAGTAAAACATTTTTTTTTTCCTTTTTGCAGTATTAGAAAATAAAACACAAAAAAAAAAAAATAAATAAATAAATAAAGATACAAACTACGTAATTGATGGGCCAAGTATACCCTTTGTTCTCACGTCAGTAGTTAGTCCATAGCCCTAATAATCAAGCCCAATCAAAGGAATTTCATTATGGATCATCACCAATGAAGCTTCATGTAAACATCCGGATCTCAAAATCTCGTCGCCTATGTGGGAAGTCCAGGTATTACTTTAACTCAAAATAATTCATTTGGCCCATTACTTTCTGGGTAGCCCGTTATAGATGTGTATAAGAGAGTGGTCTCTTGGGCCAATAAAGAAAGTTCGAGAGAAAGCCCCTTTTAAACTTGAGCGTGTTTCTTTATTCGGATCTACTTGAGTAAAATGGGTCTGGATCCACATGTAAATCACTTATTAATCCAATAATTGTAAACAGCGTACGAGGTGGTCCCACCAGCCTGCAAAAGCCAAAAGTATATCGCACTTGCCTATTTGATTCCTTACCCAGCAAGCTAATTAGCATGGTAAAGAACAAAAGATTTGCTTTTAATAAAGAATCAAAAGTAATTTAATTATGGCAGCAGGACTTCTCAATAAAAGGATTGGCATTGTTGCCCAAAATGTTAAAAAAATAGTGGTACTAATGAAAGGTCACGTTTAGGAGAAATATTTGGGGTCATTTAAGAAGCCATATACATTATGTGATGTGATATCACATGATATTATTTATGTATAGTATATTAATGTTAATAAATTACTCATTCAACATTACATTATTGATGTAATTTAATATTTTTTTATATTTAAATTTATAAATAATACTGATAAAATATTTTTTATAATCCTAATTTAATTACCACGTTGAGATCCGTATAACGCTTCAAGAATGGTGTTGGACTTTATACCAAAATTTTGTCGCTCAATTTAAATTCAAATATTATTAGTTGATTTTAGAATTTTAAATTTTAAAATAATTCATAATATTTAATATTAACATATACTTACTTAGCGAATGGACATGTGTGCTTAAATGAACATTATTAGATTTAATCAATTATACTTTTGTCCACACATTCAATATGTGTGCATAATCGTATTAAAAATTGACCGAAGAATAACCCAAAAAAAAAAAAAAAATTATTTGAAATGGCTTTAGAAAATTATGAGAATTAATATTTTCTTCTTTATAATGGCCATCCCATTATATAAAGCCATTGGATTTTAATATTTTATATTTGTTAAACCGAGTAAATTTTGAGTATCTATATTCTATAATAAAAATTATGTTTAATAAAATTTAAATAACTGAATTCAGCGTTCTACTGTACTCATTTTAACATGAAACAAATTTCCTAGTACTATACTATAAAATAAGGTTGTACGCCCACAAATTTGGCAACCTTACTTACAAACCTGTTGGGCTCGTTCACACCAGGATACATCATCATCATTATTATCATCTTCCATCCTCCCGAGTCTCTTGATGCTGCTGTTCTTGTCCGTTTCGCTTCCGCTTCCGCCTGATCATTCAAGAAAGGGAAAAAAAATATAAAATACAAAAAGAAAAACTGGGCCCATCACCGTTCAGTACTTCCAAGCCAAACAGATTGCTTTCCATTACTCTTCTCTGCACCAAGAATTTTGTTGGTATGTATGTATGTATGTATGTACATTGGTGATTACACTTGCTTTACACACGCAAACAAACATCAAGCAACTTCTTTTATCTTTTTTTTTTTTGTGTGTGTGTGTGTGTTAAAGGTAGGATTTGTGTGTAGAGTTCTTGATCTTGATCTTGATTTGAGAATCTAGATAAGTATTTGTTTCAGATAAAAAAAATGGAATCTTTAATTTATGCATGATTTGAAAAAAAAAATAAAAAATCTGTTTGGTTTTTGTTACTCCTCTCTGCACCAAGAATTTTGTTGGTATGTGTATGTGTACAACAGTACAACGTCATTATTCACCGTACACTTGCTTCACACACTCACACACACATCAAATTCTGTATTTTTGAACTTTTGGTGTGTGCTTGTAAGTGTTTGGTAACTTCTTTTGTCTCTCCAACTATTTTTTTAGTTAACGACTGGTTTTCTTGAAGGGTTTCTTGGTTTAAGTATTTTTTTTTTTTCAAGAAAATTATATCTTTTTTTTTTTTTTCTTTTGCATGGCGAAAAATAATATTAATTGAAAGGAACTTCCCTGTTTAACTTGTGTTTGATTTCTTAACAACTCAAGTTATAGTACTGAATTTGTTTTAATCCCTTTTCCTTTTTGTAGTTGTTTTGTGTTTAAGGTAGATGGATTCAAGAACGCCTCAGAGTAGTTTGATCAAAAGGCCTATGGCAGATTCCGGCGACGGAAAATCAAGAAAAAGGTCCTGTTCTGCTATGAAACAAGTAGAGAATGATAAATTGAGTGAAGAAAAGGTTTTCAAATTTCGGGTTCTTTTGCCAAATGGTACGAGTGTTGACTTGAAAATCCATGGACATGGTGATGCAATTCCTGTGGAGGAATTTGTTCATATGGTGAAGCAGAAGTATCTGAGCGTTGTTAAACCAACGAAAGATTTGAAGGAAACAAAAAATATAAATTGGACGTCAGAGGAACTGCATTTTGTGGATGCTGTTGGGAGCAAAATAAGAAAAAATCTAAATTTTGAGAATTTTAGGCCTAACTGTAATAATCCCCACATTTTAATTCTTCATGTAAGTGTCTCATTCTGTTTTAATTTTATACATCATGTTGTATTTTTATGATTAAAATGATTTTTCATCATAATTTGTGTGTTCTGTTTTTTGGGGAAAGGATGGATCAGCAGCAGGAGGAAATTATAAGGTTTGCTTCTAGTTAACGTTTTGCATTGATTTCCATTTTCTCATGTAAACTCTATATGTGAATAAAGTCTGATAATTACATGTTTTCCCATTTGAATTTGTAGAACATGTGGGATCTAACACCAGATACAGATTTACTAACTGAGCTGCCTGAACACTACACATTTGTAACTGCCCTTGCTGACTTGATTGTAAGCATGTAATTCTATTTAGTTCTCCGTTCGATAGGACCATTTTGCCAGTTGATTCTATTTTTGCCTTTTTAGGATAATTCATTGCAGGCAGTTTGGTCTAATGGCAGAAACGAAAGGAGGTTAATTTGGTACGATATTCAGTGTTGTTATTGGTTTGTTTTTATGCTAAATGCCTTATTGGTGTAAATAATACCTTATGCTTCTTAAATTACATGGTGCAACTGGCCTTGATTTGTTACAAATCTGACATGTTACTTTTAGCTTATTTGGGAAATATTATGTCATATTAAACTATAGTCTCTAGTTTGTCCTGCATGTTTGTAGATTAGTTTGAAAGCCTTCAGTAAACTCCCAGTAATTACTTTCTTTTGTTGATGCTGTCAAATGATGTGTTGAATTCTATCTTTATTATGTCTTCTTTTACTCATGTAAGATGGGCATTGAGGCTGCTGTTCGAGCAGGAAGATATGTGTTAGCTTTTTCCCCAAGGTCACATGCATGCTTGCTTGCATATGAATATTACCTATCAACCTCTAGGAAGTAGTGGAATGAATCACTCTGTTTTCCACATGGATTTTTTTTTGAGTTTGCTGCCTGGATGAGAATTCTGCAGAGTTTGTTTAACAGAAGGCTTTTTAGTTGCTAGTTCACTGATATTTCTAATGAATAATTTGGCAGTTGGGTTCTGCACGTACGCTAGTGAGTACATCTTTGTTAATTTATGCCCTTGATCAAGTCTCTTCTTTTTGTTCAGCAAATTTTCACTGATTAAATCAATAGATTGCCTATCTGCAGTTAGCTTATCTTGCATCTTGATTTCCTCTTGTTGCTTGTGGCCTTTATTGTCATTGCCCGTCAACTGGACTGGTTTAGTTTCTATTAAGGTCAAAATTGGAATTTCATACTGACAAATTGGTCTGCTTTGTTGACAGGGTGGAAATTGCCAAAAATAGGATAGAAATTTTTGATTCTGGCCCTGGGATGGATGGAAGTGATGAAAACTCCATAGCAAAGTGGTAAGTAGCTGGAGTTGTTTAGGCTAACTTCATCTAAACTCTGAAAGATATTTTTTGAATTATGATATTATGTTGTAAGTTTAACCACAAATGGTGTGCTTGAGAAGGATGAGTTGGCTGAAGTAGACAGTAATGGAGTACCAGTCATGATGGAAGTCAGCGATAAAGTTGTCCAGTTAGAGCTAATTAGATAAACATGTATACTTGTTTCCTGATCCTAGAAATGGATTGTGAGAATGTTGTTGAAGGATGCATCCCATATTCTTGTAACTTTTAGGGAATATTGATGTCATTTTCCACGTAATTGAGGTTCATGGTGTCTGTTTAGGCCGATGGATATTCAGATTATATGTATACAACAGTATAGACAAAATATTTGCAGCTCTAACTGGTGGTTCTTCATGACTGTTACAGTGGCTACTTTTGTGTGTATCCATTGATTTCCTTGGGACATACTTGAATAAACTTTAGGAAATTTTTTATGTCTTCCCGAAACAATTGTTTTTTCCATTTGTTCTAAGGGTAAACTGAAGCACATACAAGTCAATACAAGTAATAGATTTTATTTCCTTTAAAACTTTTGGAACTCCTATTGCATTAATTTAAAATGCTTTCGCAGATGAGGGAAAGAGTTTGTAAAAGATGGAAAGGAACACTTGTTAGAAACAACAGGGCTGGGGAAATGATGGATTATATTTCTGCCGATGTGCTCTGATTCCTCTTTCCACATAAGACATGTTGTCCATAGAGTAAATTCCTGGCTTAGTTGTCATTATTAGCTATATTTACAAGAATGGGAAATTTGCAGTAGGTTTGATTTTTTGTCCTTATATATTTTTTCCTTGTGCATCTTGTTGATAACAGTTTGTCTCCTTACATTTGGATTGTAAAATTTTTGTTATTGTAATTTTAGGGGAAAGATGGGGGCTTCTTTGCATAGACTAGCAAGAGAACAAGGCATAGGATGCAAACCTCCATATTTGACGGTAGCTAATTCTTTTTGTACTTTTTCATCAAAATATTGGGTATGTGGAATTTCAAAAAAATGTCTTGTAATCTGTACACAAATTCAGGTAGTTATCAGTGGCTGTGTATGGTACAAAATGTTGTCACCATTAGAATAGTCTATGACATTTGAACAGTTTCATGTTTCTACAACCTTAATATTTAGCTATTGGTGGTCTTCTTGTCTAATGTTCTCGTATTCGTCAACTCTTAAGTGTATTTTTATGTTTTGCATGAGATGCATAAGTTGGAGGTTTCTTTCTAAAAGTGTGATGCTTAAACTTGTCACTTGCTTAGTCTGCCAACTGCGGGTTGCCAAGTAAATAAAAGGCATATAAATTGTGGCATTCTAGGTTATTTGAATCTACCTTCCTCTAAGATGCCATATAGCATTGGAGGATAAAATGAGAATCAAGAACATGAGTCTAATCCACCCAGGGTTAAATCTTTCTGGCTATTGCAAGGTGATTCAGTGGCGAATTCAGAGCTTGTTGAACATTATGCTTGCCAGGATATTTTATCCTGGGATTTTAAAACAATATTTAGTACATCTAGGTTATCTGAAGATTGCCATTCAAAGTAAGATTTGTCCTTATCATATAGTGAGACCTACAATGAATTATAAGAGCTTTATTTTAGATATACCGACGAATCATAAAAAAAATTCATTGCCAGCATATATTTTCTGGGAGATTCAGTTACTGTTTCAGATATTTTTTGCTAATTGCAGCCTTTCTTCGGCATGTTTGGTTATGGAGGACCCTAGTTGCAACTATGCACTTAGGAAGGTACAACTTCTTGGAATTTTCTCTTTTTTTTCCCTTGCCAAGAGGAGTGCTACAGTTTGGATGTAGGTGTTTCTCATATCTAGCTTCCTTCTCATAGGCGTGCTTTAGTTTCCTCCAAGACAAAGCAATCAGAGAAAGTGTATATGTTGCATTTAGACAGAGAAGCTTTACTCAACTCCAGCTCAGGACAAACTTGGAGGGTAGGGTACTCTTTTTGTTTGGTCTCTTGTTGCGTGGCACTTTATCCCATTTTTATCCTTTTGGAAATCTCTATCTGATTTTAATCTTTTTTGAGGTAGACAAATGGTGGTCTTAGATATCCTGAGAAAGATGAAATAAAGAAAGCTCCTCATCGAAGTTTCACAAAGGTAACTAATTCTCTTATCTTTATACTAGATACAGATTCAATATGTCGATTGAACTGATACTCAGGTAGCTTTTGATGCATATAAGGAATGCTGCATTAAAAAACAACTTATCATGAATAGCACATTTATGTGTTCCCTAGGAATGCTTCTTAGCATATGTTTTCTTCTTTTTGCAATTTTTCTTTTCACCAGTAACATTGTTTACACCTAGTTGTTATTGTTATGATCTAAACACTTTTCCAGAAAGGCTCGTTGGGTTTGTACAAATTTCAATCGTGTGAAAAGATGTATGCATGCTTAAATTTATTTTATCATTATTTTTTTCTTCTCTATGTAACTTCTGTTATCACACATAGCATCATTTGCACTGTTCAAGTCATTCTGTATTTAAGGCTTGCTTGCTCACATGTTACTTATTGTGCACATAGGAACCATAATTGTCATTAGGAAATAATATTTTAGCCTTTCTTTCCACATGCAATATAATAAGCTTTTTATCATTTATAACAAAATATTTTGACAGGTTGAAATCTTTGAGCCTAAATGGAGCAATATTAACATACGGCAACTTAGATGCCGTCTGAAGGACATATATTTCCCATACATTCAGGTACTTCTGTATAATATGCTACGCTTTCACTTTTTGTAGTACTAACCAATAATTCAAGCAGAATAGATGAATTCTTACTTTATCATCTGCAAGTACCATATAGTCGAATAGTTTTTTTCTGCACAAACAATTTCGTACTACATGCTAGAGATTGTAGAGTAGAATGAAAACCAGAAATGCACTTACTATTATCATAATAGATGATTAATACTTATATCGGTGGACTAGTGGATAATTAAGGAGTTTGAAATGCTTTTGCTCTTTTGATAACTCAAAACAGCTTTTCCAGTGAAAACATATTGCCCGATTACAAAATCATGAATTTACAGAAAACAACCTTTCATATGGACGTCTTTTCAGAAGTTGATTGTGAACAACTTAATGTCGGCATGTGTGATTTTCTACACAAGGTTATTGGATGTTCACTGTCAATACCAGATACTTTTCAGAAGATGTGAAACTCAATTGCAAAGCCAATGATTCTGTTTGGACTTAGGGTAGTGAAACTCAGTAAATTTCTAGACCTGACCAATGTTATTCCCTGTAAATTTGATTTCATTATACTTCTCTCTCTTGTTTGTTGATGTAATCTTCATGCATTGTGCCAGTGTGATGAATTGTCCAGGACAGGCAAAACTGAAATGCCAATTGAGTTTCAGGTAATGATCTATTAAAAGATTTTTTCATTGGATTTTGCAAAATATTGTTCTGTTATACAGTATACATTTCTTTGAAACATGATAAAATTGGCCATGCCTATTACAGTTGTCATCACTCTCTTGGTGGATCACATCATTATTTTCCTCGCCACACTTGATGACAGTCGTATTTCTTTTTTCTGGCTGATAATTTATTGATTTGCTCCATTGGGCACTTTCTCTTTCAATGAAGTTCTTTGTGCATTAATTCGAAAAGAAAGGACCACTCAAATATATTGCAAACATCTCTACTTTGTTGTTATTCTCCAAATAAATAACTCTTTCCTTCTTCAAACCTTACCCAATTCATGATCATTACTTAACATCTAAAGTAGCTAATTTACATGGAATGCAGAACAGAAGAAAATGATATAAATTTAAACTGGTATTCTTGTTGCAACAAACTGAATTTCTTGAATGTCTTTAATACAATTTTGACAAAATTTCCAGGTTAATGGCATGGACTTGGCAGAAATATTAAGTGGCGAGGTGGCTGTAACAAATGTAAACTCTTGTAATGGGCCAGACTTTACTTTGCAATTGCATTTGACCAAAGATGCTGGTCACACTTCATCATCTTTGAGCCCTGGTGAGAACCTCATTGCTTCATCCTATTTATTTGGACAACCATGTTGCATTTGTTGTTAACATGTAACTAAGTTGAGCACTTGCTTGATTGTGTCGAATAAAATTTTCAGGATATACGGCATCACGGGAAGCAAATGCACGTCTTAAATGTGTTTATTTTCCTATTGCTCAGGTTTTTCCTAATACCTCGTCTGCCAAGCAAATGTTTGATGAACTTAACTAATGACAGCTGCAACTAACAATACATCTTATAGTTATTTAAAGAACTTTCATACATTCTCCTTTAACGTTCACGATAGGGTAAAGAGAGCATTGAAAGAATATTGGAGAAACTAAAAGTGGATGGATGTGGCATTACAGAAGACTACAAGACTTTCAGTCGTGTTTCTGTTCGGCGAATGGGTCGTCTACTTCCAGATGCACGTTGGGTTAGTTCTATCAATCATTTCGTGAAAACTTTTACTAGTTTTTTCTTAGTGATAGTGGAGTCAATCACTTCTTATTATATGCATTTACTAAGCTTCCTGCTTCCATGATCTTTCTATCTGTTCAAATAATCCCTTCATCCTATTTTGTCTCACTTTTCTTGTCTCTGACTTCAAGTAATCCCTTCATCCTATTTTGTCTCAATTTTCTTGTCTCTGACTTGTACATAAGCTTGAATGAGAATCATTGAACAACAGGCTCGGACTTAAAAGAATTTAACCATATAAAGACATAAGGCTTAACTTTCTTTGCAAGCTTCAGATGATATATTATTTGTTTACATTGTAGTGCCTTGTGAAATAAAAATATTTAGAGGTACTTTTACACTAGGGCATTGCTGTTTATTTTTATGATGTGACTTTATTGTCAACCATTACAGAACAGCAAGTAATTTATAACACAACATACTACTCAAATATATATAAATCAACATTTTGTTTTGTGTTTAACCTGGATCAAATGACCAAATATCAAAGATTTTGTTTTGGGTTAGGTATTGCTTCCATTTATGGAGCCTAAGCAGAAAAAGGGAGATAGAGGACAAATCTTGAAGAGATGCTGCTATCGTGTCAAATGCTTCATAGGTAGAGATGATTGTTCTTAAAACTACACGTCATATATTTTGCAATATATATGTGCTTTGCTAATGCCTTGTTCAAGCTTTTTTCCCAACATGACAGGTATGGTTCGCTATTGCTTAGATATTCTAGTTATGACTTTACCATTCTCATTGAAGTAGTGTTGTTGCAGATACTGATGCTGGTTTCATTGAGCCAACACCTTCCAAGGTACAAAAATGCTTTTGCAAACGTGCTCCATAAAATTTTAGTCAATGTGATATGATATGAAATGAACTTTTAGATTTTTGATATACTTTTAGGACCATCTTTTACTTATTATGAAATCCCTTGTTACAAAAATTGCATATATGATACTGTTTGTATATTGTGTCTTCAGAATTTAAAAAAGCCTCAATGTACAACATAATTTGGTTCATAAGTGCCTTTTCGTTTCTTACTGGAATTGGCCAAATGCATTTTTTTACAGACAGATTTAGCTTATCAAAATCCTTATACCATTGCATTAAAAAATTTTGGGAAGAAGCATCTTGACAAAGACAAAGGTGAGACTGGTTGGCTTTTTCATGATCAATACGGTATATTTCAATTTGTATGACATTAGTTCTGGATACTCAAATACTATTTACATTGTAGATGTCCGTATTGAAATTTATAAAGATGGACAAGAGTTGAATCTCTCAAAACTGGAGAAGCTGTATGAAGACTGGATTATTAAAATGCATAATCATTATGACGAGGAAATTGTTAGCGGTAATGATGAACCAACCTTTATATTTCATCCTTCCAACAAGAAAGAACTTGGCATCTCTTCTGATGGTAAGCCTCTTAGAATAAGTTTAGCATATATAAAATCCTTCAATCTTGTACCTACGATAAATTGGTGATATTTGAGTAATTGATCATTTCATTTTGTTTATTTGTCTGAATTTAACAATTTTTACTTGGTACTGCTGACATTCAGTTTTAAGGGTTCACAAGGTCTTTTGGAGAAAAGAAGCAATTTGGAGATCTGGACAGAAGATTAAAATTCTCAAGGGAGCATATCTTGGTCATCATAAAACCAACACGTATGCTACATTGGAATTTATCATCCTTGAAGGATGGGAAGGGGATGCAGGAGGTATGTGTTCTTCCAAATGTAATTTTGTGCAGTGAATAATTAAGTTTCAAGTACATTGTTTTAATGGACAATGTGGTGGTAGCAATATGAATAAGTTAGTTATAAAGTCTTCAATTATGTAAACTGTCTTGCTATATTCTGAAAGAGTTTGATGGTATCCCCTCAATTGTTAACCCCATGTAGTTCTTTTTTTTCCCCCTTCTATATGATGCTCCTTGTATAATACCTTTTCTACTCCTTGCACATCCAAAATAGGTGAAGCTCGGCTTATTTGCAGGTATGACCAAATTTTCATTCTTTTACCATTCCAAGTATATCTCCATCTTTCAAATGTTTCTAAGATAATTTCTGTGATCAAATTTTGTATACATGTAGGCCAATCGACCATCCAGATGTGAGTGGTTGCAGACTTGTTTTTGATAATGGAACTGCAAGCATCGAAATTGGAAGCTCTATCTCTCTACCAATTAGTACGATTGATTACGGAAAGGTAAGTGACTTTCTTTGATAGTTTTTTGTGTTATTCTGGTTTCTTTTTTAATGAAACTGGTTGCTATTCCATTATTGTGAAATGCTATTGTAGTGTGTAGCTATTGATGATGCTGTGTGGGACCACCAACTTGAGAAGTGCAGTCTGAAAGTGCCAACCGCTATCAATGTATTGAGTGCTAAAGATTGCAGTGAATTAGGAATTGGAGGGGTTAGTTTGTTTTACGCTGTTTACACTTCTTAATTCTCAAACTTAATCCCTTTGGGTCTATCATCTTATTCTGTTTTGCATCTGACAAGAGAGTTTTTGGAGTTCTTGTACAGCTTTTAATGTCTTCAACTCATAGTAGGACTCAGATTGAATTCATAGGTAGGAGCAATCACAGGTCATACAAGGACCAAGTTCTTCACATGCCAGTTTCATAATCTGTGTTATAAGCAAAGCTCCATCCTACCTAACTTTGTAAGGTTGTGTGTAAAGAATTCCTGTGATCCTTTATCTCTTATGGATTAGGTTACATGGAAAATCTGTGATCTACCATTTTGCTTTTACCAGATGAATGCTTACCCAATCCTGAAACTGATAAGTTGTCTCTGAAACCTGAAATCTAGAAGTTGGCAACAAACTGAACAGGATAAAGTAGAAAAACATAAAATGCAAAAAATCAAACCAACATCAAATTATGGTTTGTAATATTTGAAACCGTCTAGTCTTCTGGTTTCTTGAATAACTATCTCAGTATATTATCTGAATAGGCTAGCTTAAGCATGGTAGGTTAGTAAGTTTGCCAACTATCTTCTCCTCTTTAAAGTTGTGGATTCTGCCTTATATAGTAAGTTTAATTTCTTGAATTATTTTATTTTATGAAATATAGTAGGATATAGGGACCCTGCTTTATTAGACACCATCATGGGTCATCAAGACAGATGCTGCATCCTATTGTGTAGTACTCGAATTCTACCCTATTGTCTACTGGTTCTGTTACCTACTCATGTACTACCTTCAGAGTAGCCAATACCTCCCATGAACTTATTCGAGCACATAGGTTCTGTGCACGTTCAGCCTATCTATTTTCTTACCTTGCAAATTCACACTTCCGGAGATAAGATAAGGATTTAAAGTAATCCACCTCAGTGTTGCTCATATTAGAAAAGAAAGAAAAACCAGGCAATATTTAGGTTTCCTGAAAATAAGAGTCTTCTGTTTTTTCCTAGGGTACTTGTAGTTTTAGACTCAGATTATTGTTATTATTTTTTTTAGTTCAGTTAAAAAATCTGTTTTTGAAATAGCAGGTCTTGCATTGCATTTTGAAACAAGTTCTCATAAACATTGTTTCAATTCCATGGAATGAGATGTTTAGTGACTAAATTTTGCTTAATGGGAAAGGATAAGCCTGAGTAGCAACAAGGATAATTTGCTTCAGGGTTTTTGCATTTGAAACTATTATTGTAGAGAAAGGAAAAATGAATGCCTACTCATTTAAGTTTTCTAGGATCTATTGATGTGTCCAATTTCTAGATTAACTTTTCTGATTCTAGACATTTAAAAGCAGGGTTATGGTTTTGGTTACAGGCGCTTCCTGATGATGCAGTTGATGCTGGTTTTGAGCTAAGATCCTCCCGAGAAAATATTAGCAGTTGTTCGTCCTGCCTCTTTCAGTTCTGCTATCACATCAAAGAATTTGGATGGAAAATACATTGTTCAAGATAAACTTGAAATACAAATACAAATCAAATTCAGAGCCGAAGATATGGATAGTGAGATTATAAATATGTTTTCTGAGAAAGTAAACCCTTCTGTATTGAAAGGTTTCCATGGCATTTATATATTTCCACTAGGAAAAGTGCTGCCAAAGTTATTTGAAAAATCTGGTCTGTATACGTTTTTATTTTCTCTTGTAAGTTATGCTCTTACTTTTTTGTTAATTTTTTCCATAATTTTATAAATGGATTGGACAAGAAGTACTCATCATGCATTTTCTTTTTATTGAAACTCAGAAAGGGTTGAGAGGCATAACTTATGAAAAAAAAGTTCAAGTAAGAGCACTCTGTGATGTTGGCAGTTGGAAGCTACTAAATGATAAGCAGATTTCAGCATTTACTGCGAGGTATTAATCTATGCATCCAGAGTTTCTTTTAAAACATGAAGCTTCTTTACTTATTGACTGAGCATTGCTTTTTATGTTCTTTCAATGGATACATGGGTTCTGGATAAATGCCTTATTTATATATATTTTTAAAAGAAAGCTCTACAAGGCCACAAAAATTATTTTGGTAAAACCTAAAATAGATGTATTTTCTTAGCTTTTAAGCAAACTGAAAAACATCTTAAGTTAGACTTTTAATAAATCATACTTCATCAAAACCAATGTTCATTTCTCTAAGACCATTGGATTAAAATTGTCACAATATTTCTTGCATGCATCATGTCACATTTGAGCTATTCCTTTTTATGATCTTGAATATTATATTGGATGCTGAATCTACATGTCGTTGGGATTTGTTTTATTTCAAGAGAAATTCTTCCTGAGAATAATGGCTAATAGCCATCGTTGCTATAGTTTAGAACTAACACGTGTGAAATGCTTTGTTTGTGTAAGAGTTGGTGTAATGCGATTATACAGTGCAAGATATTTTTACTATTGTAGATAGGTATTTTTATTTTGTATGTAGAGCTACATATCCATGTTTGGTATATGACTTCATTTTTAGCTTTCTAAGTATAAAATTTTCCTATTGTTCCTAACATTTTTTTGCCTGCATGCCACCAGTACTTTTTTTTTTTTTTTTTTGTGTTCTATGTGTGTTTTAACTTGCTTGTAAACAATATGATTCTAGCTTCTCAAGATTCAAGAATGTTTCAATAAATCCAATGCTTGCTTTGGAGTTAAACAACTGATTCATGTAATTTTGTAGATGTGACAAGGGTTCATTAACTTGTGCATGCAACTTGAGAAAAGTTACTTTCGTATAGGGAATTTTCCATATTGAGAAGCTTTATGATTTTGAAAAGCCGAACTTTTCACCTATAAGCATTTAAAATAACATCATTGTTCTTCTTTTTTATTTTGATTTTCAATATTAAACTTTTAGTATTGAGGCTATTGCCATTAGTTCTTCCTTTATCTGTTCCATATTTAAGTTGAATCTAACACGTTCCTCATAGTTATATTCAATTGCTTTGCTACTTGCTAAAATTAATTAATATTTTTTGTCTTGTTGACGTTGAACCGTAATGGTTTACATGACTTATGGTTTGTCAGGGTTGGATTATGTTTTCCACCTTTGTCCATTGCATGTTTTGACAAGTACAACAACCGCATCCCATTTCCATTTGACACCAAATTGATGATCAAACTAAGTTCTTGCAAAGGTTTTACTGCTCATGTATGCAACATGAAGCAGCATATGTCATCCGATAACTTTACTGTGTCAATAGAGGTATTATTTTAGTAATTGCAGTTTCTGTACCATGTGTTATCATTCCTTCAAATTTGTGACTGGACAGGCCTCCTCCTAAACTTTCAATTTTATAGAATGTGCGGCTAGAAAGTTCTGAACTTGACAAGATTCGGCCAAGTTACAACATGACTATGTCTATTATTTCACAGGATGAATCGTCTTCTGTGTCTTTATTCCATGTCAAGGTCTATTTCTTAAATTATGTGAATATTCTATCATGGATTTATATCAAATGCTTGTTATGGAAGCTATTATTGACCCTCTTTAAAGGTTTTGTTATTCACTGTTTCCTTTAGTCATGCCTGGAGTTCCGCAGCGTACTGTAATGCATCCGCCAAAATTCAAAAAGCAATTGCTTCCCGGGCAGATCATTAACGACCTTCTTTTAGAGGTTTTTGTAGTGAATCATTTGTGTATTATATTGTGACTTTTAGTTTTCCTGTTTGTTTCTTTGATTGCTCTTAATTGGAATTCTATTTTAGTTAATTCCAAATTTGGTCATGCTCATAATAAATTCTACACATGTTAGATTGGAAGTATCAGCTTCTTGTTTCACATTTAGTTATATGACTTAAATTTCATTGGTTAATGTTTTAACAGATGTTATATTAATATTTCGTTTTCTTTTTTTTTTTTCCTTTCTTAATGTTGTGCTTCTCTTGCTTCACCCTATATAGAAACACTTATTTCTTTTGCTGAAAACTTCTCATGTTTCATTAAAATCTGAAAGTGATCTGAAGGATGAAGAAATGTATAGACTCTTGATGGCTGTACTCTAGTGTTGACCTTGTAACAAATGTATAACCAAATTCAGTCAAGTTGAATGTTGAGATCAAACTCAAGTTTAGTTTTTTCCCAATCAAGTTCTTTGTCAATTTGGACTCAAACTGGACTTTTGGGGAAGCCGGGATTCTTCAAATTGACTTGAGTTGAATAGTAACTGCATGTATGTTAGAGCTATGTTTCAAATAACAGTACTATTGGTAAGAAGATGCATCCTGGTATAAGATGGACATGATGAGACATAAGATGGACATGATGAGACATCATCCATGTTAATTTTGTTATGTAGAGTATTAAAATGTATCAGCGGTTCACCCGTGTCTTTTTCCTCTTAGCTTTCTACCATTTAGGACTTTATTGTGTCGTGTCTTTCTATATCTTTGCTCCATTTTCTTGAATGAGTCCTATTGGTTTCTTCGTGGGGTATTCCAAATGCATAAAGATTTTTCTTTGTAATGTTTTCTATGTATCTGGCATCATATCATATAATTGTCATGGCATGTCTACAGGTGTTTGATGCATATGGTAATCATGTCAAAGAAAATGAGATTATCCACTTAGAAGTAGATGGATTTTCTGTTCAAGATAAAAGAGGTCTTCCTTTTAAGGTAGGAATTTATACATCTAATATATTTACTCTGTCATCATATAATTACAGATTTTTCTTGTCATAGACACGGGCAGGAGAAAGAGAGATTTTGTTAAGAATTGGGATGAAAGAATCAATAATACTTTAGCTTCTATACTTAAATTGTCCTAAAGTACATGATGGCTTTAAAAATTATGAAAGAGCTACTATTAAGATTTTGCAAATTGGAACACACTTAATCATCCTTGGGCACCAAGACTAAAACAATTCTTTAATGCTGAAAGTTAAGTCTGTATTGGGTAGTAGTGAGTATGTACCCATCCAGAGATCTCTCTCTCTTGGTGAACATGTGTACCAATCTCTCTCTCTTGATGAACATGTGTACCAATCTCTTCTGGAAGGACAAAAGCCCATCTGGTTTTCTTTTTAAAGGAATTGGTTTTTGCTCTAGCACTAATAGCAAGGTAGTAGTTGCAATCTTATAATAAGTTGGGAGTGTGACCTACCTGCTTGAATTGAGTTGTGCTTGGTAATTTTGAACCCTTTTAAGAATGAAAACCTTTTTCAGTCCCTCCCTCCCAGCAGTTATGCTTTTCTCATTGTACTTTTGGTCCTGTTTAAGTTGTGAATGAGCTAAACCCTTATATGTCTCAAGTGATGGCTTGCCAGATTTTTCGAAGTCTTACCTGTCATTTTTTTAGTATCTGTTTGATATGCCTTTGTCCTTTTCAAGTACCAACTACTGTTGTTCATGCAGGCAAAGGATGATGGGTTTGTTGATTTAAGTGGTCTCCTAAAAGTTGTGGAGGGATATGGTAAAAGTGGTATGCATTTCTCTATCTAATTCCCCTGCCCTTTGACAAAATATGGTTGGTTCCATGCAAAATGGTCTCCTACTGTAATTTACTGTTGGTGGTTAAACTTTACGCTTATGTCCACAATCTAGTTCCCTGTATAATTTCTCACTTGAATGGGAAAACTATGGTAGGCTTGCCTCAAATAACTATCAGGTCCCATGGGTATGTCTGAAGTAGTAATGGTAAGTTGTGGATGAATTTCTTTATTCTATCCACAGACTTTTCAACATTGCTATTGCTGCTGCTGTATGGCAACCTACCATGTATTTTCTGCTGAACCACACTGGTTTCTCTTGAATGAAGTGAAGTTGGTTACTCAGTAGTTATCAGAAGTTCCCTTGATAGTTATTTATTTCTCAGGCAACTTATTTTCAGTTATTAAATCCTTTCGCAGTTTCATTTTCTGTTACATCATACAATCAAATGATTTTCAAGGAAGAGTTTCACGTTGAGAAAAGGGAGCTGCGAGCTGCATTGTGAAGTATGCAATTTATTCTTTTACTATTACTTTTCTGTTTGCTTGTAGCACAAGAATCTGATGTGATACAATTGCTAAATTTGTAATTTCCTCGTGTTACTTTATTGCTACCTAACTTCTACCAGGTGCCAATACTTTGTGCTGCCAGTACCGAATTGGAGAATCTAGTCTTTGAGGTCATAAACACAAATGGTGAAGTGGATGAGAGTATCCACAATGAAGAGGACGGTGGTCAACCCCATACTCTCAGAATAATATCAGATTCCCTTGATATAGATGATTCACTAGAATACAGCTTCAGTTTTGGACGATGCACTGTCCAAACGATCCATGTTCCTCAAAAAGAAGGAAGTTTCTGCTTTGAAGTTACTCATTCCCATCATCCAGAGCTTCACTTGAATGTAGAGGTTGAGACTTTTTCCATTTAGTTTCCAGTCCATTGGTAGTGGAATATTAGTAATGATGGTTTGTTCACAGGTGCATCTTGTACAGCACTTGACTAACTGTCTCTTAATACAAATAATGAATATGTTCTATCTCCATGCTCGGAAGGCAATTTTACACTTTGTCAGGTTTCCTCTGAATTAGAGGCTCAGGGTAAAAATCCCCATCATTCTCCACGGATTAGGATCTTGTCCCTTCCAGACTCATCTGGACTTTCAGATGTGAGTAGCTTAATCAAATGTGAAATGAATCAATGTGAGAATCTTCATTCACAAGTGCATCTTGTGCAGCACTTGAATAAAGGGCATGAAAATGTTGTTCTCTGTCAAAGCTCAGAAGGGAAGGTTCTGCATTCCCAAGAATCTTCTGAATTAGAGACCCAGGGCAATAACCCCCATCAATCTGCAGAGAGAAGGACCTTCCTCCTTCCAGACTCATCTTCGCATTCAGTTGTGGGAAGATTAATCAAATGTGAAATGAAGGATATTGAGGTATGCTGAATTTTTCACTCTGGTAAACCTATCCCTGTTTAAAACTTCAGGCATGTTTACAAAACTTGAAACTGATCATATCATATTAGGACATTTAGCATAGTATCAAAAATGCATAAAATCTATTTTAACTGCCAAACTAGTTTCAATCTCATTTGGTAGAAACACAGCTCATGATTAAAGGAAGAGATATCTCCAGTTTTGCTTTTGTCTTAATTTTAACTTCTACAATCCTGCAGGAGTTAGAGGAAAAGCTTTGCCAATATGGTTTGTGCATCAAAGACCATGAAACAAATGTTGGATCCCTCAATCTTCAGTGGTCAAACATTAAGCAAGAGATATCCAACTTGCAAGGTTTCCACTTCCACCAGAAACAACTAACAGAAACTTGCAAGAGATGTCCGACTGTGTGTATGTACATTAGTAATGATATTTCCTCTAGAACTAACAGAAACAACTGTCTTATATATTATTAATTTGAAAGCGAGTCATGTTTGGATAGGTTTCCTAGTATCAACAGGTTTTTTCTTTTACTGTGGTTTTAGGCTGTAGCAATTATGGAGTAAATATATGTTTGCTGAAGAGGAACAGCACAATCAATTGGAAAATGGTTGGTTCATGCATCTCCTAACTTGTGATCACATAATTGGTCCCTTTTGTGTCTATACATAACTTGGAGAAAGCATCACATGAGTATAGGATCATAATCACCACCTAGTTGCTTTCATCATACCTACAAGGATGAAAGAGAAAAAGGCAGCTATTCCTCTCATCTCTTTCATTTTTTTCCTCATACAGTTCCTGCTAACTTCAGGTTTGTCCATGAGGCAACATATTTAGTGTCTCCTACAGTTTAGTCTTAACCACTTTTAATAATAATATGATTTCAAGTTAAAAGTTGTTTATTCTTACATGTAATTGAATGTAAACCATTAACTGAGAATACCTTCTGCAAATTGGTTCTTCTCATGCCAATACTGTTTCTGTATGTGTGCTCTTATGTGAATTTTTGCAATTAAGCAAATATAGCTTTTACAGTCTATTTGGATTTTATGATATTACAGCCTCTCTGGATCTTGACCACGATTTCGACTGCATATCTGGAAAAGAATTAGTTATCGAACAGATTGTTTGCAAGGGTGACTCTGCAGCTGCTGTTATCTGCAGAATTTTCCAGTCATTGTCATATAAGGACAAGGAAATTGATTTTGCTGAAAAAATTCTAGGGGTGGTTGCATTTCTGGGAATAGTACGAACCAATTTTCTTAGCAGGTACCACCTTCTGTCTTCCCTTTATAATCCTATCAATAAACAGAGCTGCTATAAATTGCTTATTTATAAAGAAAAGCATGAGTTTTTTGTTTATTTTGGTGTAGGATATTTGCACAGTATCTTGGTGAGCATCAAATGCTTGCTATCGTTTGCAAATCGCATGCAGATGCATCATATCTTGAGAAGCATGAACCAGATGGACGAGTGAATACTGCCTATGGTCTTCATGAATTTGCATCTGAACTTGGGATGTTTATAAACAAACGATATGATGTGTTATGCCTTGATAACATAAGGTACTGCTAATAATCTTACAGCATTTGATTTCTTAAACATCAATAATTATTAAATGCAACTTTCTTTTACCTTGTATGATTGATACAAAGTTTCTTTATATGGTTAACTTTTCAATGTAGACACCACAAATACCGCAACTACTACTTTTGGAAATTCTGCAGTCACAGAATTGACTTCTTGCATATTAAGAATTTCAAATTGCTATTTATTTGTCAGGCCATACATGGGGGACTGTTCATGTGATCCCCAAAGGTATCTCTTGTTGCCAAATCCTACCTTACCCAACGGAATTCCTTCACCAGGTTTTTTGGGTTATGCCGTTAATATGATCGAACTTGATGTGAACTTCTGGCATTGGAGGACATCTTCAGGTCATGGTCTCCGGGAAACATTATTTTATCGCCTTTTTGGTGAGCTACAAGTCTACGAAAATAGGCAATACATGAACATCGCAAGCTCTTGCATAAAAGATGGTGCAGTGTCACTAGATGGAGGAATAATGAGAGGAAATGGAGTTATATCCCTTGGATATTGGTATGTCTGCGGAATTGTGTCGTTTCATTTGGTATTCTCTATGTAAGCTTTCCTGCGTAGCTTTTGTTACTCTGTGTGGATATATGTGTAGCTTATGTATGCTGAACCTCATTCAAGCATGGGTTTTCCTTGCTCTTGTACTTGCATATCAGCATCTTGTAGCATTTAGTGGACTGGACACAGAAAGCATGGTATAGTATTAAAGTGAAATCAGGTGATCCAAGAGAAGCTATGTTATTTTGTTGTCTTGTTTTTATCTTATTTGACTTCGATATATATTTGTATTGGCACATAGCAAAATAATTGACTTGTACTGAATCGATGTTGAAATTTCTTTTTCTAATATGCTCTTTTCTGGTTCTTCCACTTAGCTGTAATTTCTTAGCTGGTGTTAGTTTAACAATCATTGTCTCGTAGAATTCAGGAATTTTTTCAAGCCACCACCTTGTTGCTTTGCATGAATTCATGAATTCTTAGACTAGATGATGCATGGGCTTCTCTACAGGGAAGCAGACA
Organism: Cinchona pubescens; assembly: GCA_025175665.1. Classification (NCBI taxonomy): domain Eukaryota; kingdom Viridiplantae; phylum Streptophyta; class Magnoliopsida; order Gentianales; family Rubiaceae; genus Cinchona; species Cinchona pubescens. The sequence goes on from JANKKI010000014.1 coordinate 955,739, forward strand.
TACAGTTTCCTGTAGTTCCTCTTGAAAGCCTTACGTATTTCTCTCCAAAAAGAGTAGAAGTTACAAAGGAGATTGCAGCGAAGAAGCAAGAGCTCAAAGAGACAGCTGATCAGCTAAGATCAGAAGAGAGAGCACTTGCAAAAGTTCTGAAGAAGTTCAGGAAAACGAAAGAAATATTTGAAAGTTGGTTGGATGAGAAGGAAAAATCTTTTGGGGGCTTGCCATGCAAACTAGAGACAGACAGCTGAACTAGTCTTCTTGTTTGTCGATCTCTTAAAAAACATAAATGTTTCCCTTTTGTCCTGAAAATCTCTATCCTGCCGCTACACAGCTGAGATATTGGACTGATCCGATTATCCGAAGAAGAAGAAGATACATGTGGAGAAGCTGCTTTTGAAAAATTTCTGGCAAATTCTCATTGTACAAGCCACCAGCTTTTAGAATGGCGGGGTGGTTGGTGTGTGTGTGTGACTTGAATTTATTGAAGCCATTCATTTACCTGGACTGTTACCATTCTGTTTTCTGTATGGTATTAAAAGTATTACTGAAAAGCAGATGCATTGCTTTATTAATCTTATACATTATTTCCAGTCCTTTATGTAATGTCTGTACCTTGTTCAATCTATGTTTACTACATCATGGCCTTTCCTTTGTTCAAAAGATTTCCTTTGTTGTTCCAGCTTTGAGCTATAACAAAAACGTGATCTTCATTTATAATCAATGAAACCAACTTCTATATTTGTACAAATTACAATGTATTTTAGTTCAAATTATATGTATAATAATAATTATAATTTAGAATTTACACGATTTAAAAAGAATGTGGTATCTTAATTCTTTCGTTTAAGTTAAATAAAGTTCAGTAAAATGGTGTATGAAGTATATTAAACATATCATGAAAGGGAGTTGGGTTAAGTTTGCAGAATTTTAGGATGACGTTGAGAAATTATATAATTAGTTTAAAAGTTTGTACAGTATAAATGTTTTTAAAAAATCGTAATATAACGGAATATTGTATAAAATTTTAAATCATAATAATAAGATAGTTTCGTTGCGAGATTAAAAAATTTCCTAAATTCAACAATGATTTATTTGAATGTATATTTAAAATTTTGACTCTATATTATCACAGCCATATGATATGGGTGAATGATAATGTCACAACAAAAATCTTAATACCACAGCAATGTTTCTTTTAATGTCCAAACTACCCTCACACACCATCCAAATTTGTGGGCCTACCCAATTTTTTTATCCAAAAAACCAAATTTATCAAGCCATCAGCACCTGTGCCTTTCTCAGTTCTCACCTCATAATCATAGCAACTCCCTTACCTCCCCATCTCCTCCACCTTACCCAAACCATCAACCAATCCTTTTCTTTAACCTTAGCCATCCATCGTCCCCAACCTATCCGAACTTTGCTGTCGATTATTTTATCCCCTTCTTATACAAGTTAGTGATGGTATGTCATAGATGGACTGTTATCAGGCCTCTGTAATTATAGTTTGTTTGATTGAATTTTTTTTTTTTTTGGTAAGCTAATTGAATATTTGAATGGTGGCTACCATTTTTGTTGAACTCCATGGTCTATAGGACACAAATAAACATGGAGAAAATCAAGTTTACTTGGTGATTTAGTTGTGAAATTTTGAGTTCCAATCGAAGTGTGAAGGTGGTAGTTGTGGTAGAGGGAGAGACAATTTAGCGGTTTTGACTCTTTAAGGGTATATTTGTCATTTAAACAAAATTTCTGTAGCATTAAGATTTTGGCTGTGGCAATATCATTGGCCCCATCTCTGTCTTTAGGTTCTCTTAAGAAGAGGAAATAAGTGGCGCACGTGAGTTCAATAAAAAGGCACGGGGCAGGCGACAGGCGTATGGGAAGCCTTCAAACGGTGTCGTTTTGGTTTCTAGTAGTAAAAGATATAGTCCAGCTGGCAGGAGGTGAGAGGAGGATGCGGAAGCATCACTCTCGTTTTCACTCTTTTAAAGCTGCTGAATATATATATATTTTTTCAAATTTTGCTGTGATAATTTTGGAGAATTTGCTCTGATGAGTTGCCCTCTTTCTCTGTAATTTTCCTTCAGTATTTAACATCTCCTTTTCCCCAATCCATTTCATTGATCTCTTATTCTGTTTACTGTTTTATTTGCAGATTAACTGGAAATTTAATAAAAGTTTTGTTGATTAATTTTTTTGCAGTTCTATTTCTTTGTTGATTGAACTGGATTGTTCCTGCCTTGAACCATAACACCATGGCGGATAATAATCAGGTTATTGAAATTCTACATTTTAGTTTTTTTTTTTTTTTTCTTCTGATAAACTTTTTGGTAAGTTGTAATAGTTCTAATTCTCAGAAATTTGGGTTTGAGGTGCGTAATAGTTACTCTTCCTCTGCATTAGAGAATCGCGGCAATAGTCCCCATCAACCAGCAGAGAGAAGGACCTTGCTCCTTCCAGACTCATCTTCGCCCTCAGTTGTGGGAAACTTAATCAAATGATTGTTGAAATGAAGGAAATTGAGGTAATATTGACATTTTTTGCTCTGGTAAACCTAGATATCAATGTTTAAAACTTCATGCAAGTATTGCACAGTGCGCGGTTTGTTACAGAGATTAGATGGTACTTGACCGTTGGTGGTACGGCGATTGTGTAATTGTACTTGAAAATTTGGGTGTATATTTGATTGTCTATTATGTATACAAATAAGTCGTTACTATTAGAATTTTAGTTTTTTTTATTAGAATTTTAGGTATATTTGAATGGGAATGTATTGCATTCTTCTAGTGAACGTACCAATACTGAAATCAGAGGGGTTAAGGGCATATTAAGTAACACTGCTCTCCAGCTTTAGTTTTGTCTTAATTTTAATGTCTACGAGCCTGCAGGTGCTTGAGGATAAGCTTCACCGGTATGGAGTGTGCATCAAAGACCTAGAAACAAATGTTGAATCTCTCAATCTTTGGTGCTCAAATATTAAGCAAGAGATATCCAGCTTGCAAGGTTTCACACTTCCACCATCTTTAATGAGTTTAGCACTTTAAACTGTCTGTCTGTCTCTGTGTGTGTATGTAGATTAGTAATGATATTTCCTCTAGAACTAGCAGAAACAACTGTCCCATATATTATTAATTTGAAAACCAGTCATGTTTGGATAGGTTTCCTAGTATCAACAGGTCTTTTCTTCGACTGAGGTTTTAGGCCTGTAACAATTAAAGAGGAACAGCTAAATCAATTGGAAAATGGTTGGTTCATGCATCTCATAACTTGTGATCACGTAATTGGTCCCTTTTTGTCTTACACATAAATTGGAGAAAGTATCACATTAGTACAGGATCTTAATCACCACTTTCTAAAGTTGCCTTCATCATACCTAAAAGGATGAAAGTGAAAAAGGCAGTTATTCCTCTCATCTCTTTCATTTTTTTTTCCTATTACAGTTACTGGTAACTTCAGGTTTGTCCATGAGGCAACATTTTTAGTGTCTCCAGTTTAATATGAGCCAATTTTATGTATAATAATAATATGATTTCAAGTTAAAAAGTTGTATACTGAACATGTAATTGCAAGTAAACCATTAACTGAGGATACCTTCTGCAATTTGGTTCTTCTCATATCGATGCTGTTTCTGTATGTGTGCTTTTATATGAACTTCTGCAATTAAACAAATAGAGCTTTTACAGTCTGTTTGGATTTACAGCCTCTCTGGATCTTGATCATGATTTCGACTGCATATCTGGAAAAGAATTTGTTATGGAACAGATTGTTTGCAAGGGCGACTCTGCAGCTGCTGTTATCTGCAGAATTTTCCAGTCATTGTCATATAAGGGTAAGGAAATTGAATTTGCGGACAAAATTCTAGGTGTGGTTGCGTTTCTAGGAATAGTACGAACCAATTTTCTTAGCAGGTACCGCCTTATGTCTTCCCTTTGCCATCCTAGCAATAAATGGACCTGCTATAAATTGATAAAGAAAGAAATAATGAGTTTTTTATGTTTATTTTGATATAGGATATTCGTATTATGATGCACAGTATCTTGGTGAGCATCAAATGCTTGCTATTGTTTGCAAATCACATGCAGATGCATCATATCTTGAGAAGCATGAACCAGATGGACGAGTGAATAATGCCTATGGTCTTCATGAATTTGCGTCTGAACTCGGGATATTTATAAACAGACGATATGATGTGTTATGCCTTGATAACATAAGGTACTGCTAATAATATATTTGATTTCTTAAACATCAAGATTGTTAATGCAACTTTCTTTTACCTTGTATGATTGATACAAAGTTTCTTTAAATGGTTAACTTTTCAATGTAGACACCACAAATACTGCAACTACTACTTTTGGAAATTCTGCAGTCACAGAATTGACTTCTTGCATGTTAAGAATTTCAAATTGCTATTTATTTGGCAGGCCATACATGGGGGACTGTTCATGTGATCCCCAAAGGTATCTCTTGTTGCCAAATCCTACCTTACCCAACGGAATTCCTCCACCAGGTTTTTTGGGTTATGCCGTTAAGCACCATATGATCGAACTTGATGTGAACTTCTGGCATTGGAGGACAGCTTCAGGTCATGGTCTTCGGGAGACATTATTTTATCGCCTGTTTGGTGAGCTACAGGTCTATGAAAATAGGCAATATATGAGCATGGCAAGCTCTTGCATAAAAGATAGTGCAGTGTCACTAGATGGAGGAATAATGAAAGGAAATGGGGTTATATCCCTTGGATATTGGTATGTCTATGGAATTGTGTCGTTTCATTTGGTATTCTCTATGTAAGCATTCCTGCAGATCTATTGTTGCTCTGTGTGCGTATATGTGTAGCTTATGCTGAACCTTATTCATATGTTATCTTGTCTTTTTGTTTTTGTCCTCTTCGAGTTCAATGTATTCTTGCATGGACGCATAGCAAGACTTGTACCGAATCAATGTTGAAATTACTTTCCAAATAGGCTCTTTTCTGGTTCTTCCTCTTAGGTGTAATTTCTTAGCTGGTGTTAGTTGAATGATTATTGTCTTGTAGACTAAATTCAGGAATCGTTTTCAGCAGTTTTCTGACCATCTAGATTTTAAAAGAAAACATTACATCTATAGTTGAATGTTTTCAAAGCAAATCTATTCATTCTCTAGAATCTTTACAGGGAAGCAGACATACAGTTTCCAGGTGTTCCTCTCGAAAGCCGGACATATTTCTCTCCAAGAAGAGTAGAAATTACAAAAGAGATTGAAACGAAGAAGGGACAGCTCAAGGAGATAACTGCTTGGCTAAAATCACAAGAGAGAGTACTTGCAAAAGTTCTGAAGACGTTCAGGAAAACGAAGGAAAAATACGCAAGTTGGTTGGATGAGACGGAAAAAACATTAGGGGGCTTGCCATGCAAACCGGAGACCGACAGCTCGAACTAGTCTTCTAGTTTGTCAATCTCTTCGAGGCATAGTTTCCCTGTTGTACTGAAAATCTTTCTCCTGCCTATACACCTCTGAGATATTGGACTGATCTAAAGAAGAAGATCATGTGGAGAAGCTATAAACACACTTTTGAAAAAGGTTTCTCGCAAATTCTCATTATTCAATCCACCAGCTTTTAGAATAGCAGAGTGATTGGTTCATGACTTGAATTTCTTGTAGCCATTTACCTGTAGTGTTACCATTGTATTTTGTGTGTGATATTAACTTGTTACTGAATGGGATATGCATTGCTGCATAAAACCTTGTACCTAATTCCAGTGCTTTATATATAAAGTCTTGCCTTTGTTTAGTCTTGCCTTTGTTTAAGCTATGTTTATTGTATGATGGCATTAAGATAATTCATGAGCTATTATCTTTATGAACACCTTCCGACTTTGAATTCATATTCTTAATGTAAATTAAGTAGTTTTGCAGACACCATTTAGTGCACAATAATATCTTGTGGTGGTAGGTTTTGTTATAAGTGAAAAGGACTGTTTTTCTTGCATATTTCTGATTCTTGCATATTTATTCGAAGTTTAATCACCATCTCATCTCAAAATATTTCCTTGGTTGTTCCAGCTTTGTCTAACACTAACAAAACATGGTCCTCATTTATAATCAATGAAATCAACATCTATCTGTCTACAAATTACAGTGTATACTATATATGTAACAACGCCATATAGTTATTTGAGTTTGCTTGTGGTTGTCTTGTAAATTAACCCGTGACATAAACAATAATTAGAATTTATAATATATACAATTTAACACCACTGTCGTGTCTTTTTTTTTTTTTTTCGTTTTGAGTAAAATAAGGTTTCTGTAAAATGGTGTATTAACTATTAAGTATTACTTATATTATGAACGAAAGCTAGGTCGAGCAACAGACATTAATAATTAAGACGGTTCAAATTCAATTCAAACTAAAAATCTAACCCAATCAAAATGAGTTTGAGGCTATATATATTGAGTTATTGGGTTTCGAATTAATAGGATTAGGTTATCCAAATATAATTTACTTAAAAAAAATTTCTTTTTCATTATTTTTTCTTGTCATTTCAACTAACTTATAATCTTTTTTTTTTCCCTTTAATATTCATCTAAGATATTCTATAATCTTTCTTTCTTATTTTTTGATCTAATCATTTCATTTTTAGACAAAAATATATTTTGTAATAACTGCTTTTACAATATATATATAATATTTTATTTTTTTAACATTTTTTTAAAAATTTTAATCTAGAAAACCCAAGTAATCTACTTGAATAATACTTAAGTTGGAATCCAAAAATAGAGATCTAATAACCATGAACGCCATAAATAATTAATCAATATCATCATCATACTACTTACTATATATAAAGAAAGAGATTAGAGGTGTAAACGAATAGAGTTGCAGCATATATATATATATATATATATATATATATTCTGTTCAAACTTCAATTGCTATTCGAATACATATATACATCTTTATTATATATAAAATTACTAAAATGTTTATACATATATATATATATATTTTAAAATATTACATTTTACCAGCATAAAAAGTCAAACTATTAAAATCCGTTTTACTTATGTTTTAGTAAACTCGAATTGAAGTTTGAATCCATCAAATTTTTTGAATTTAATCCCGAACTTTATTTTTAAAACTTGTTCCAATAGAAAAATATTTGCGATCAACTACATTCGTTTATGCCCCTAATAGAGCTCACTGCCTATGATGGTATCTTCCTTTAAGTAGATAATTAATACTAATCTACTATCCTATTAGTTTGTCACGTTAATTTCACACTTCTAACTTTCATTGATATACTTTTTGTTTTATTTTACATGCACATTGAATATCGTTTCCACTAATATAAATTCATAACTGTCAAAACCACTCCTAACAAAATCTATTCATAATTATTTATTAAAATTACTTCACCTAAGAAAATCTTATCAAATTACTGATTTAAATCTTCTACTAAATTTATAAATGGTACTACCTGGAAAAAAAGTATATGCAATGATTTATTTGAATGTATATTTAAAATTTCACTTTATATATTATCAACAGCACTACTAATTATGGAGTGAAATGTTTTTCAACTGAATAAGTCCATTACGTGGTCGTACCGGTTCATGACCTGAACTGACCTGACAAAGCTTAAATTCTGGTGGTGGTAGTGTTTGCGGGGCCGATAATCTCACAGTCCCCGAGTCCGTACCCCAAATGTTGAGGACAATCAGGTTAGTGAAATTCCTCTACACTTTCTCTACATTTTAGTAGTTTATATTTTTCTTCTGATGACTTTTTTTTTTTTTTTTTGTGAGTTGTAATAGTTATATAATTTTAAGAAATTTGGGTTATAGGTTTACTGTTTTTGATTTTTTTTGTTTGTTTTCCTGCTAGGGTTTATCAGTTTGGGCACATTTTCAAAAAATAGAAAAATGTCTTTAGTGGCAGTAATAAAATGGAGACGGTGGTGATGGAGGGTATGGAAATGGCGGCACTAAATTCATTTCCAGGGATGATGATGAGCAGGTAAGGTGTAAAAAGAAGAATTCTACGACTGGCTGGAGATGTAAATTGAAGGCAATGAATGGCCAAAGTCTTTGCGACTACAAGAAGCATTATTTAGTCTATCTTCAGCAGCGCTCGAGGTCGAAGGAAATTCGAGAAGCAGGTAAAATTGCTGTTGCCGGTGTTGAAAGTACTGGTCTGAGTGTTGTAGACGATGGAAATGAGGAAGTGAGTCAGAAGAGGAAAAGGGGAAGACCTCTAGGTTGTAAGGATAAGAAGAAACGCAGGAAGAAAGTTCAGAAGATTTATAGGTCCCAAGAGGAGCTCATTGAAGCTGGTACTGCAACTGAGGGGCAGGTCACGGAGGCTGTGACTGTTGGAGAAACTGTGGTTGGAGATAGCGAGACGGTATCAAAAAAGAGAGGGAGGCCAAAAGGTTCAAAAAATAAGAAGAAATATATACTAGTGGCTATTGGAGAGCAGGGAATGGTGGATGTTATTGGCAATGGAAACGAGCAAGTGGGTCAGAAGAGGAAAATGGGAAGACCTCTAGGTTGCAAGGATAAGAAGAAACGAAAAAGGAAAGTTAAGAAGACATCTAGTTCCCTAAAGGGGAGCTCATTGAGGCCAGTACTGCAACTAAGGGGCACATCATGGGGGATGTGACTGTTGAAGAAACTTTGGTTGGAGATAGCGGGACAGGATCAAAAAAGAGAGGGAGGCCAAAAGGTTCAAAAAGTAAGAAGAAAAATATACTAGCAGCTATTGGAGAGCGGGGAATAGTAGATGTTGTTGGCAATGGAAATGAGCAAGTGGGTCAGAAGAGGAAAATGGGAAGACCTCTGGTTTCCAAGGAGAAGAATAAGCACAAGAATAGACGTCACAAGGTGTCTAGGCTCCAAGGTGCAACTCAGCGGCAGGTCAAGTGGGCTGTGACTGTTGGAGAAACTGTGGTTGAAGATAGCGGGACGGGATCAAAACTGAATAAGAAGAACGTCAGTACAGCTCAAGCTGATGGACAAACATCAAGAGACACTCTTGGTTATGGGGATGGCGGTCATGATATTCCTGAGAAGCGCAGACGTGGGCGTCCTAAGCTTACAAAAAATAAACAAAATTCTTGCAGCAGTAGAAAACCAGACTGAAAATGCAGGTGGTAGTAGCAAAATGAAGGGAGTCAAGCAGAAGGATGGGCGGGGAAGGCCTAAAGGATTTAAGAAAAAACCACAATTGATTAATGCTGGTGATATTTTCACTTCTTCAGACAGTAAGGACAAAGATTATGCTGGAAGCAAGGAGTCTGAGGAATTGTTTATGGATGCAAATGGTTTTCATGAAAGGTCCAATAAGAGACGAAGAAAATTTGTCAATGAATCTTTCATAGCTGCTATTAAGGGGCAACAAAATGGAATATCACCCTGTGGAATGGCAGTAAGTTCATTTTCTCTTCATTTTGGTTGGTCTGTCTTTTATTGCTTTGACGGTTGTTAACATTCAGTTACATGATTTATGAAAAATTTGCCAGTCAAGGTTCCTGATGCAAAAAACATGAAGACTATCATGATCTTGAAGTAATTGAACCCCAATTCTAGTAAACTTTTGGTTCTAAAATCAAAATTATGATGCTAAATTTATTCCAAACTAAAAGATGTAGTCTAGCTTTGCCAGTCTAGCGGACCTGAAGTAATCAAGTAAGAAGGACCAAATGTGTACACAAAATAAAGTACTTCATCAGCAATGGAGATTTAACATGGTGGACACAATTTTTATATATATGCGCACACAAACACACATAACATGTAGAATATTTTATGTGTTCAATCCATCAGGTTTTTCGATTTGTTAGGGGTTGACAAACAACCAATACAAATATTATTTATTATTAGTGTTGAATACGTTCCGCGACCCCTGGTTGCCGAAGGCTTCCTTGGGGCATTCTCGTAGATCCTACGGGTGCGCTTATGTTTCCCAGTTCAATGGATGGGATCACTATCTCTACGAAACTGTTGACTTAAGTTCAATACCTGTGAGACTTATTTCATTGATGAGTGGATCTAGCGGAGAATCTCGTACTGCTCCTTCCATTGAAAATGTGTAGAATCTTGGCCTTGTTATAGACTTATGAAAATATGTTTGTTGCTTTGCATCCTGTTTGTACTTAACACACTGGATTTGCAATAACAAGTAAATTCTGAAGCATTAGTAATAACCAAGATCCTTCTTTCTATAAGGAAGAAGAAAATAATTCTCCCTTGAGATACTCTGGATTGTTCTAGCTATTAGTAGTTCACAGGAACTTCTTTTTGCTATTTTGAGTTTTAACATTGACGAATATTGCAGGATTCCACCATTCAGAAAGGTCAGGGGAGATTAACATGTCATCAATGCAAAAGAAATGATAAAATTGGCATTGTCTTCTGTTCAAAGTGCAAAAAGAAGCGCTACTGCCATGGTTGCATTGCAAAATGGTAATAAGGGCTTCCAAATTCTTTATTATTAAAAGTATGATGAAGCAATCTCTGCTTGTCGTGGTCTGAATTTTTAGTACTTCGAATTTTAGAAAAGGAACTTCTTAGAGAGTGTCATTTGGTTAGTTGCACACAGTATAATCACAGATATAAGAAACAATTCGTGGGTTAGCTACTAACTGTTTATCTTTTCGCTGATGTTTTCAAATGGCATGATTAGTATTTTGACTGTGTTATGATGTCATAATGCATGGTGACAATTAATAGGTATCCTGAGAGAACAAGAGATGATGTTAAAAATTCATGTCCGTTCTGTTGTGGCATTTGCAATTGCAAGGCTTGCCTTAAAGCAAATGTAATTACAAAGGTATTTATTGAATTTTTTTCTATTACCATTACCATATTGGAGTATGTGTCTTTGGTTGAAGTTTGATATTACCAGGTTTGCAATGAAGAAGCAGATGAAAATGTCAGATTCGAAAATGCAGTTTATCTGCTGGCCAATATCCTGCCTCTTCTCAGGCATATTCAAGGAGAGCAGAGGTCTGAGCTCGATGTTGAAGCAAGAATACTTGGTACGGAAATTGATATTGTCACCTGGAATTTGGTTACCTATCCACTTCTGAAAATTCTGTTCAGATTCCTGATAAATGTGATTGTTCATTACCATGATTTTGTAGGTGCTCAATTGGCAGAAGAAGATATAACCAAATCAGTACCTGAAGTAGATGACCGAGTCTACTGGTATGCATGCTATATACCTTAATTTAATTTCTTGCTCTTCACAAGTGTATCTTTTGGTCCTAATTTCATCTCAACATCTGTTTCTTATCAATCCTAAGATTGTAGTCATAATGTGCAGCATTTTCTCCCTAGAATTTCCCGTAGCAATGTTGTATATATCTTAGGCAGTTATCTACAGTTTATTTGTATTAAAATTTTTTGAGATTCTTTAGATCTATTTATTGTCGGTTTTCAGTCCCAGGCTGATGCAACAAATCTGTAACTATGCATGAAACCCTATTTAACAGTGACAATTGCAAAACATCTATCATCAATTTCCACAGAAGCTGCACAAGTCCTGGTTGTTCTTACGAGATATGTCTCAGTTGTTGTCGGGAACTTAGAGATGGTATGCAGATTGTCAGTACACAAGCAGAAAATTCTACCTAACAGTCTACAAAAAGGGTAATAGACAGGCTAGTACACCCCAAGTTTTTCCTGACTGGATGGTAAAATCTGATGGTAGCATAGTCTGTCCTCCTCAAGAGCAAGGTGGTTGTGGTTCTGGACTACTTGAATTGAGACAGATTTTTGACGCTAACATGGTAGACAAACTGATTACGAGTGCAGAGGAGATCACTTCAAAGTACCAGCTACCAGATATAGATTTTTCACAAGAATGTGCTTTATGCTGTGCTACTTCTGCAATGGATGGAAACAAAAATTTAAAAGTAAGGCAAGCAGCATTCAGGACAAGTAATCCTGATAATTTTCTATATTGCCCTAATGCAGTTGATTTAGGAGATAGTGATTTTAAGCATTTCCAAATGCATTGGAGAAGAGGTGAACCTGTTATTGTTAGAAATGTACTAGCAAAGGCCTCTGGCCTTAGTTGGGAGCCTATGGTGATGTGGAGAGCTTTGAGAAATGCAAGGGGAAAATTAAAAGAGGAAAATCACATTATGCGTCAAGGCGATTGATTGCTTGGACTGGTGTGAGGTTAGTATCCAATTTATATACCATGTAACAAGGGACTTGTGGTGACGAGGAGAAACCTTTAACAAGGGGATATATATATATATATATATATCTTATATATATCTATATATATATATATATATTCATGCAGTTTTTCTTTCAGCTGATATTCTGCAATTTTGTATTCTGTCCATTTTGTTGTATGTGAATGCACGGGCAACTTGCTTTCTATATATTGTTTATATAGTAGTTACAATGGGTGATTGACATGTTCTGGTAGAGCATCTAGTCATGTTGATTTATATCAGTTTTATACTGAAGGATTATTCATCTGAAGAGAACTTCCATTTTTGCTCTTTAGGTACCATTGTCACAATTTTGCTGGTGTCCATCATGGCTTTGATTTTTTACTACCTTGTCACATGCTTGGTGTTGATGGGAGCTTAAAGAGGGAATATATTGACGAACAGAACTAGTTATGTATAGCCCACAAGTGCCAACGCCAAACCTTATCAATTATGGACTGTTTTTTCATAGGGGCATGTGTAGAAGAAATGGGAGAGGAAGAGAGAGAGAGAGAGATTTATTATTTAAACTTATATTCTATCTCCAATATCCTCACCTTGTCCTCTCTTGATTTGGTTCCAAGTTTCAGAAAGCTGAAGGGATCATTACTTTATATTCAAGTCCTATTTTTTCTTTAATCTCCTGAAATAATTTTTTCCTACATCATATTTCTTATTTCTCTCTGATTAGTTCTTTTTTTTTGTTTTGTTTTTTTTGGTGTGAAAATAGTAAATACAACAATGTGATACTTGTTTGTGCTGACCAATAAAGTGCATGGTAAAATGTACATTTTTCTTTCTAGTACTCATCATTTTGATGCTGATTGTTAGTTTTATTTTATGGTAGCACAAACATACTGGCAGTTGACTAAATTTAGGTGTAACAGAAAAGGTTGTACATGTGATAATTGGCCCAACAATAACTTCCATATATTCTTAACAATAATGTTAATGTTACAGGTTGAGATAAACATCCACCAGTTCTTTAGAGGCTATCTAGAGGGCCGCAGGCATCATACTGGGTTGCCAGAAATTTTGAAGTTGAAGGATTGGCCACCTACAAATTCGTTCGAAGAATGCTTGCCAAGACATGGTGCTGATTTTCTGGCCATGCTTCCCTTTAGTGAATATACCCATCCTAGATTTGCTCCCTTGAATCTTGCCACAAAGCTTCCTGATGGTTCTTTGAAGCCAGACTTGGGACCTAAAACTTACATTGCTTATGGATATATGGAAGAGCTTGGTAGAGGTGATTCTGTCACAAAACTTCACTGTGACATTTCTGACGCGGTATGCTCATTTTATTATTCCTGCATGGTTAGTTGTGTACTGTATGTAGCTTTTCTGGGGTGTGATTGATTTACATGTCACGTGCTTCTAGAATCAGATTATGTGGAATCATGGACTTCCACACGTAACATATTAATGATTAGAAAATATAAATGCTGATAGTAATAATTTCTGCTGTGGATTTGTTGAGCCATCAGTTACTAATACTCCTTAACTTTCTATTTTAGTAATACTCCCTGGATACTAGGGCAAATGCAGCTGAGAGGTGAGTTCCTTTGGAATTGCATTAAGTTGCATGTATTCTATCTGGCAGCTATTAACAGTTTAGGATTGTAGGACATACACTTTAGATGGGAAGGGGAGACAGGTTCCTGTTCCATTACATTCTAACAGTCCTATTAATCTTTTGTTTTCTAATTAAAAGTGAGTTCCAGCTTACCTTAATGCTAGGAATAAAAAAATGTCACAGAGTTACCCTTTCCTTGTCTAATTGAGTTCCTTATCTCTGGGATCGTAACTAATCTCCTTATCTTCCCCTTCTTATCCTTCTAACCTAAATTAAAATTTTCATGCAGCGATAAGCAATGTATTTTTTGATTGGTGATAAACTTCCTATATATTATCAAAGTGCATTGGGGCCATTGGGCAGTACTCTTGCATCTTAAACTGAGATTTTGTTGGGGTGCCCATGGAACCCGGGATTGCTTCACTATGAAATTAACCAATGATAAAACAGGTTCATTTTGGAATATAAGGAATGATGCGAAATGCATTTTTGATTGTTAAAGAACCTGGGTTTTTATCTCAAAACCAATTGACAATGAGTGGTGTGGCACATGACCCTTATTAATTAGTCCAGGATCTTTAGGCTAACCATTGTGGGATATTTTATATTTAACACCCCCTCTCACACGTGTCTTGGGTTGGTTGAGCATTTGTGGCTAAAGAGAAAACCTGTGGCTTGGGTTGGTTGAACTCCCGGGGAATTGAGCGCCCGGAGCTAAAGAGAGAACCACCCGTGACTTGGGTTAGTTGAGCTCCCGGGGAATTGAATGAGCCCATTGGACTGGGCTAGAGAGAACCCAAGGCACGTGTGGATGAGAGAAAACCTGAGACTAACTCTAATACCATGTTAAAGAACATGGGTTTTCATCTCAAAACCAATTGGCCTTCCTCAATGAGTCGTGTGGCCCATGACCCTTATTAATTAATCCAGGATCTTTAGGCTAACCAATGTGAGATATTTTATATTTAACACTGATATAATTGATGAGTTTTTCTCTTAGCATTTCTTTCTTGTGACCACTACCTGAAATTATGTGCGGCTATCTAATAATAATTGTCAACTTTTTGGTCTCAAAATCACCTTGGAAATCATTCTTGTGGTCGTGCCTATACAGTTGCTACTTGGTACCACAAAATTCACCATTGGTTACCTACCATGTCATTTGCTACTAGTCAGTGTTCTTTCCAGTGGACAACTATCTGAGCTTGGTTAATTAAGTGTGAATAATGAATCTTCTGTTTCGGATTTCTATCATTGAGTTGATGCTGTTTACTGTCGTTTGTGAGGTCACCATGACCTCTAGATTTTCCTACTACAATTTCTGGTTGCTGGCAGTATCGAACTTTTTTCATGTTTACCTGATTCTTTTAGATTTGACTTGTCCTCTTTGACATATCCTTATTCTCAGCAAAATATCACCACCTTTATCTTTTAGGTAATCTCTTTTACATCATTTTTATTTCTTTGGTTCAGGTTAATATATTGACACACATGACTGAGGTGAAAATTGCTCCATGGCAATGTGAAATGATCAAAAAAATGAGGAAGGAATATGATGCTAAGGATACAAATGATCTATGCCAGGATAAAAATGAGGCTGGTACACCTAAAACAAATCTACTTCATCAGTCGTTCGATTCTGAGATTCTGGAAGCTGAATTTAGTTATGAACAGCATAAGAGGCCCTCATCAAACTTACTGGTTTTGGGAACTGCAACATCAGATAATCAGTTGTGCACCACGGAGGGCTCCACTGAAGGTGCAAATATTTCCAGAACTTCTGAGCAGGCCGAGCCACCAGCTGGAGTTCCACTTATGGTGAATCAAATGAATGACCTTGACAAGCACGTGATGGATGAAACCAGCTTCACGTTAATCAGTGGCTGTAATGAAACTAAGACTCTTTCCCTGGTCTTCTAGTTGGCATGACAAATGATGAGGCAGTAAAGGATGTCAGAAGCACAGAAGTTGAAGATCCTAGTCATGTCACTTTTGGACATCAGCCTGGTTCATTAAGACTAGATTTTGATCATGCTTCGTTGGTCATGCCTAGTTCAACGAACTGGAAATCTGAAATTGGTGATATTCCCCATGGCAGATGTTATATGTTGTAGGGAAGGATTCTTTACCCGTTGGGTTAAACATGAGCGTCAGTAACAAAGTGCTGACAAATGTAACCTCACCTATAGCAGATAACCGACCACTAAGAAATGAGAACACCTCCGAGATTGCATATGGGGGTGCTGTTTGGGATATCTTCCGTAGAGAGGATGTGCCTAAGTTAACCAAGTACTTAGAGAAGCACTGGAAAGAATTTCGCCACATTGATAATGTTCCTGTGATTTCGGTGGGTATGTTTATTTCTCCACTTTGATGCCATTACTGGACTTGATCTCTGAATAAGTGGCTTATTGTTTTTTTCTGTAGGTTGTTCATCCTATCCATGACCAGACTTTTTATCTGAATGAGGATCACAAAAAACAATTGAAGCAGGAGTTTGGTAAGAATATTTTTATGTTACTTGCTAATTTAATCCAGACAAACTGGTCACAATGCTTTCTTTTTGAAGATATTGAACCATGGACGTTTGAGCAATACACTGGCGAGGCTGTTTTCATCCCTGCAGGATGTCCACATCAAGTGAGAAATAGACAGGTGAAACCCTTCTGCATTTAAATATTTTATTAGCTAAAATTTAATTGTTTGAAGTTCGAAATGTCTGTTTGACTATATCTTTGTAAATTGATTTTGCTTATCAGTTGGAAAATCATCACTATTATGTTGCTTCTCTGTTTAGTGAGTGCTATATTTTTTGTATTATTGCTGAAGACATTTGCAACAAGTCAACAACTATACTTCTGATATGTCAGCTTATTGTTTTATTCTATAGCTGACTTTGGTGCAACAAACTTTAAAATAAGATCATATTGAACTGAGTTACATTTTTTAATGTTTTACTCAACCTTGATGTTTTCACTATTTTAATCTGGACTATATTTATACTGATACTGCTATATGAGGTGTAGAATTCCTTAACCGGTGACCGTTAGCTAATGACAATGCATCTGTTGTGTCAGAAGAGATAGTATCAAATATGTCACCCAGCCTCCTTCCAAAGCTGTTGAACATTGCACCATTGGTCTTGAAATGTGTTCATATTCATTTGACTTGATTCAGATTTTTAATCATATTTTCCCTCTTTTAATTATGTTTTGTGATTCATTTCTCCTTGTGTTCTTGTCAGTCCTGCACTAAAGTAGCTGTTGATTTTGTATCTCCCGAGAATGTTCAAGAATGCATCAAATTAACTGAGGAGTTCCGGCTGCTTCCTAAATCCCATAGATCTAAGCAAGATATCTTAGAGGTACAGTCATTATGATGTTTTTCGTTGCATATCTATCATCTTTTCTTTTGCACCATTCTCTTATAATTGTGGGAAATTTGCAGAGTTTTAAGGCTGACAGAGTTGTATGCGATTTACCCCATGTCTGTTTTTTTCTAATCAACTATGAGGAACCTAAGCTACTCACTTGAACATAGTCTTTTGTTATCCTTTTTATGCTACTATATTCTTATCTTGAAGCTAAGGGTGAGCCACTGCAATAATGGGAAGTTTACTCCATTCTTATCTCTGTTTACAGGTGAAGAAGTTGGCTGTACATGCTGCAAGGCTTGCCATTGATGAAGCCAGAAATCTGATGCTGAGACTTCCGTATGATTTGTTCAACCCTGATTTATTATCCATTTGCAAATTGCGAGTTGATTTCCTTTTCTTTTTTTGTGTGTAATATGTTTGCATGCATTGCAGAATGATATGCAAATACTATTATATCACCATTAATGATATACCTGTTTAAAGAAGCTTGTTTATGACATGGACTTTACCATTTATATCTGCTTTGTAGTTATGACAGATTATGGAATATACAAGGTGAACCTCTTGATCTTGGTCTAATGAACCTAATTGGAGCTTATGTTTACTGAACATAATTGATAGTATATGCAAGATATTAATGGTGGATGAGTCGTACTGGATCAACTGCACTAGTCATTTCTAACTATCTGCCTTGCTGGACAATTAGCAGATGTAGAAACTGATCGGATTGTTGGTTTACCACTAGAGTTTGGGTTGTGCTATCTGGGTACACATCCAAGTACTGTAATGCTGGTTTAGACTAACATTAGGAGCTATGTTGCTTGGACTCTGGTATGGGTGTATATTAGGGTATTGGATTCGTCAATTGTCCAAAATTAGGATAAGGCGACACAGCTGCAGAGTGGGATATGGCTATGGGGATATTCTAAATAAAATATTTCCATATCTTTTATAATACGTTTTTCAATGTGCTAGTAGACTTCATCTATATATATATATATTGGCAGTTCCTATCTCTCTCTCTCTCTCTCTCTCTCTCTCTCTCTCTCTGTTTTCTATAAGACTGCAAAATACCCAATTACGTGCTTTCAAATGATGGATATGTTAATTACTTTCGGGAGAGATTCAGGCACCTAGATAAATGCTTTAAAAAGTGACTGCAATTGATAAATACAAGTCTTCCTCCTTATAAATGCAAAACTAGTTAAAATATAGACATTCTTGAATGGAATATAACTTTAGAAAGGATAGGACTGAAAGTAAGGTATTAACAATTGCGAAAGAAAAATACCAATGGGGTGATTAAACAAAATGTTTCCAGTATAGAACAAATCAAGCCCCATCTCTTCTCAATCGTCAGTTTTGCCGCTTCAATCGTCTCTCCAGTTCTGCAACAGCACCATTCAGCCATCATCTCTTCACTTCTGCAACAGCAGTTGCAGCACCAACATTCCTCTCCTCTTCTTCCTTTTCATCTTATCGGTGCTTTCATGTGTGTCTCTCTCCTCATCTCTTCTTCCACTTCATCTTAACGGTGTTTCCATGTCTGCCGATCAAGTAGCAGCAGCAATAAGCTACCTCCTCTCATGGAATCAACATATCCAATCAAGTAGCGGCAGCCTCCATGGAGTCAACATATCCAACTGCATTTTGACCGTGTCTGACATGGATCCCAAACCTACCCACATGTCACATCATGTTGTCTCACATGTACTTCCGGTCAAACTGAGTCCAGGTAGCAGAAGTCAGGAGCGGTAAATTTATAACACAGAAAACAGGAAGAGTTTGTCCTTGTAATGATTTTTATGTGGTTGATGTTGAATGTTCTTGAAATGCTTTTACTTTAGCATGTTTCATCCTGTTATTGAGTTTCCATCTTCTCTTTAACAGCAGTCAGGAATCACATGCATGTCATTCAACTGACAGAGGGGGGCAAAATTCGGAGCAAGCTGGTGTCATGCAGGGCTCAAATTGACAAAAAAATGCCACCAATGCTTTACACCTGTAACTTTGAGCAGTAGAAAAAACTTGTCTGTTTAGGTTTTGTAAGTTCTTACATTTCAGTTATCTTTGTTAGGATTTATGCTCAGATGTTATTAGATTTTTTCTCCAGTACCTGTTGTTTTTTATGGTCTCTCGGAGGGATGTTGTTGTTGTTATTGTTGTTGTACTTACAGTGTACTGATGTTTCAGTGATTACTATATACTGACTTCCCTGCCTCTTCTTCCCTTCCTTTTTGAAGTTCATGTGCATCAAAAGGCCAAAGTGCTTTATTAGAATACAATCAGACTTGAATTTATCCTTGTTCCAAGGACTTGTTCGCTTGATTTGCATTCAAACTGCTGCAGAACTTCACTATATCAACAACTTCTACTTGTTAGCCAAAAACTCCGGACTGTGATGGTTATTACTCCTAATTTGAGTTTTGCACCTCTTGAAAAACAAACTAGTTAACTTGCTTGATTTTGTAAAATATGTAAATGCCTTTACACCATGTTGTGGTTGCCCTTTCTTGTGCAATCTTTCATTTGGGGGAACAAAATTTTCATTTAACATTTTCTTGCACTTGATTGCTTTTGTACCATACTTGTAGTCCAATTCAAAGGCTCCGTTGGAGCAGATTTTATCACCATTTCTTGAAATTGAGCATAGAATATGGTATAGGATATAATTGTAGATAAATAGAGACTTTATATCCGATATATGACTGTACAAGTTGGAAAAATCATCATGCTATTCTTGCTGCTTTGGTCAAAGAAGAAGAATCTACAAGAAAACAATCGTCACTTTTCACTGTGAGTTGTTGGGTCCAGACTCCAGAGACTAGAGATTCCACAGTCCACTCACCACCTAGGGGAAAAAAAACGACGCTGGTTGCGTCCTAGCTTTGGTGTACCCAAATTAGATATTCCCAATTTTTATTTTTTTAGCAAGGGAGAAAAAAAAAAAAAAAAAGTCATGTTTTAAATTCTAATGTACACGTCTCATTTTCCTACTAACCACTAAATGACATTTTATTCCCTTTATTTTTTTTTTGGGTTAAGAATAAGAAAAATTTTACTTTTAAAACTTATACGTTATAAATTTTTAAAACTATTTAGGCCGATAAAATTAGAATTTCCATTATCAGATGGGGTGATTTTCTTTGTTTCCCTTGTTCGTCATAGAGATCTAGAAATCATCAATTTCATCCCTACACAGTACACACTCGTCATCTTAGAAATCTACAAAGCAGCCCACTTCATTTACCCCCATATCTCTTAAATCCTTGTCTAAATTTTTATATTTTTATCCAGTTTTTCCACTTCAAAAAAAAAAAAATTCGTTTCTTTATCGTCCATCCATAAGTTTCCTTCAATTTCCCTTTCATTTTTCGCGGAAATTGGCAAATCTTGAAATTTTAACCAAAGATTCAATCAAGACAGATCCCCCCTGTCTCAGTTTCCAATCTGAAATCCTAATTTCCACTGCACCTTTTTAGCTTAATTTTTCTTGAAAATTTTCCGCCATGGCTGCTGCTTTAAGGTCAAAATCATCCCGAGAGGCAGCTTCATTAGCCGGTTCTCAATTCAGATACTTTATACTCAATCATATTCACGAGGGTCGGGTGAATTCTTCGATCCAATGGAATTCTAAAAGGAAATGGGACAATAATTTCTTCAGAAATCCTCGCTACAATTTCAATTTCAATTTCGTCCTCGCCCCTTTCAAACCTTTTTCTATTCGTAGTGATTTTATGAATAAGGTTAATTTAAATAGGAAGATTCACTTGAATTCTTGTAAGATTACTAATAATGAGAATAAAGCGGAAATTTTGAGCTCGAATGGTGACCCTCCTGAGGTTTGGCAACCTCCGGGCCGGATTGTGGTTCGTCCTGGTGCCAAGTTTGTTCAGGCTAGTGAAGGTGAAGGCCCCGGAACAGCTTCAGGAGGTGGGTCCGGGACTGGTTCAAAGGATGGTTGCTGGGGAGGTTCCAATTTAGGCCCTAATTTTCCCACACCCAAGGAGATTTGTAAAGGGCTTGATAAGTTTGTCATTGGCCAGGATCAAGCTAAAAAGGTATATTTTTTTTCCCATTTCCGCTATATACTTCGAGCTAAAATGGCTCTCTTATTTTTTGAACCAGCAAGAATGAGATTAGCAAATGCGGTTGTTTGATATGTTTTGAAGCTTTATTGTAGCTTATTGGTTCATGTTTTGAAGAAAATAGTTTTAAAATTTTGATTTTTTTTTTTAATTGTAGGTCCTTTCTGTAGCTGTATATAATCACTACAAGAGAATCTACAATGATTCTTCCGAGAAGTGGTTATTTCTCACCCTTCATTGCTAATTTGTTTTATTTCCTTTACTTTATTATGTGATACACTACGCATGTTAGTGTTGTCTAGTAGAATTCTGAGTCTAATTTACCTGTATAAGTGTTAATGAGATACCTTTAGAATGGTGGGAGAGTGGTTTAGGACTACTTGGAACTTGTTAATTCGTCCTTCCATTTGTTTCTCTTAATAATCATTAATCTAGCTATAAATGGTTCTAACATTTGGTAATACGACTTGAAAAGTTAGGCCGGCAGGTGATTCAGATGGTAGTAAAGTTGATACTGCTGATATTGAGTTGGTGGAACTTGAGAAAAGCAACATCCTCTTTTTCCTTTCTTCTGATGGGGCCAACAGGTTCAGGTAATTTGTCATTTGTCGGTTCCCATCTCTGCTTTATTTCCTACTATAGACATTGAAAAAGGACTCTCTTTTTTTCAATTATAATTTGTGGAAAATTTAGTAGAGTCTTAAAAATGTAGGATCACATTTTTTTTTCCAACTTTTCTTCCTATTAAGATTTATCAAGTATTTTGTAGTGAAGTATGCAGAATCTGGTTTTGTGCTGTAGCCATAGTCAAAGGATGAAACCAGTTGCCACTGTTTCAATTGTAATGTGTCTATGATCTGGTACTTTGGTGATTGTAATAGTTGCGAACATATTATTAGTAATTAGAGTGTTTTAGTCATGCGATTTTCTATGGATACTTTATGTATTAAACATTATTCACAATAATCTTAGGATATTCTCTGAAACCCTAGACAAAGATCATCACATTTGGAAACTTTCAGCATTGTCCTTTTTTTGTATTCAGTGGGTTCAAAATTAGGACTACAAATTACAGAAGTTAATGAAGCTTAATCAAGACAATTTAAACCTCATGCTTTACCATTATTATTGTTTCACTTCTCTGTAATTTGGATGTCATTTCAAGGACAGGGAAGACATTACTTGCCAAGACCTTGGCACGTTTGGTGAATGTTCCCTTTGTAATTGCTGATGCCACCACGCTTACTCAGGCAAGTTTTTGATACATTGTTGATATTTGGTGGTCAAACATCCTTTTTTAATTCTCACATATTGGGACATTGCATAATTGAATGATGTGCTGTCCGTTTGGCTTCTCATATTTTTTCCATTAGTTAAACCATTATGGGGCCCAATTGATTCATTTACTGATTTTGGGTAGTGAAAGGCTTATTATCAGGGTAGAGTATTTATCTTAAATTGAGCTATATAAGCAGAAGCTTCTCTGTCTAATCATGCAATTGTTTACAGGCAGGGTATGTTGGGGAAGATGTCGAATCCATTTTATACAAGCTCCTCACAGTAAGATTTGTTATGAGTATTTAACAGTATATGAATGGAGTGGAATTTCAATACTGCTGTTTCGCTTCAAGAATTTTACATCTTCATTTTTCTGCCTTTTTATTGGGTTTGCTCTTGAGTGAATTCTTTGCTCTTGTGCACAGTTTAATTCCTTGTTGGAGTATTGGTTCTGATAATGGGCTTCTTATCCTTGGCTATATATCATTTCAGGTTGCTGACTACAATGTCACAGCTGCACAGCAAGGCATAGTGTACATTGATGAAGTGGACAAGATCACAAAAAAGGTTTTCCTTGAAAGTTTAGTTGGAAAATTTATGTTTCTGTCATTCTTTTAACCTGAGAGCTTACATATTATAGACACTGTTGTATTGCAGGCTGAGAGCCTTAATATTAGTAGAGATGTGTCAGGCGAGGGAGTCCAGCAGGCACTATTGAAGATGCTTGAAGGGACTGTAAGTGCTTCATTTCGTACTAGGTTGTGATTATCAAATACTTCAAAGTGTTTTAGATTTCAACTTGGCTGGCAGATTGGCGAAGCACCCTTAGGGTTGAAACAAATGCATGAACTTAGCAACAGATATGTTGAGTCCAAGTGGTTGAGTCCTCACTATCTTGCTAACAGATTTTTTCAAATGGAATGTTTCCATTTATTGAAGTTTGACAGGTTAGTTTATCTTATTGTGATAACTGGAAGTTTGTTTATACAGATCGTGAATGTCCCTGAGAAAGGAGCTCGCAAGCATCCTAGAGGAGACCATATTCAGGTATAACACTTGCACTTGATTGTAAGAGAAATTAAAAGGTATATCTTTTTTCTCCTGATTGCAACTTCCCTTTAGAGCAAACCATCTTTTTTGGGAACTTCTTGAATTTGATGATATTACTAATGCAATCTCTTTCGTATGTTGGTTTGGTATTTAAAATTTTTTGCTTATTTATTTCTTTTGAAACTAGTTGACTTGTCATGAAAATACTTTATATCCAAGTAGGTTAAAGTAGAATGTTTATTTTTATGTTACTGTGGACTAAATGGAGAATTGGCATCGGGAATATTATGTGACCACAAAATTTCTTTACAACTTAAGGGTAATTTTTATAGAACGGCTATTAGGCCGGCGATGTTCTATGGGTATGAGTGTTGGGCAGTGAATCACACACGTGCAAAAGATGAGAGTAGCAGAAATGCGAATGTGAAGATGGATGTGTGGGTACACTAGGATGGACAAGATACGGAATGAGCATATTCGTGAGAAGGTTGGAGTAGCATTTATTGATGAGAAGATGAGAGAAACACGCTTAAGGTGGTTAGGTCATGTGTTAAGACGACCATTAGAAGCGCCTGTCAGGCTAGTAGATTTTAGAGAGAGTAGTCAACATAAGAGGGGTAGAGGAAGACCGAAAAGGACTTGGTGGGTAACTTGTAAGAAAGATATAGCCCATCTAGGAATTGAGGAGGATATAGTCCATGACAGAGCGCAATGGCGTAGCAGGATTCATGTAGCCGACCCTACTTAGTGGGATTAAGGCTTGGTTTGTTTGTTAATGTTTGTTTACTGTGGAGAGATGCATGCTATCGGCAACCATATGATTTTCCTGTGCATGACTACTTGAAGAGAATAAAGTTTGATTGAACCGATGAAAAACTAAATTATGTTTTGTCTAAAACAACATTTGAAGTGCAGAATGACGTAATGATTATGGGATTAAGGAAGTGTTCAGACTAAATGTTTATTAGTGTTGTCTCACTCTGGATGTGATATTAATGTTCTTGCGTAATATGCTCAATAATCTCTTTTGTATTTGTATACAGATTGACACAAAGGAAATTCTCTTTATATGTGGTGGAGCCTTTGTTGATTTAGAGAAAACAATCTCAGAAAGGTATCCTGTTACGATAACATTAACTCTCTCTATCTCTCCCTCTGTGCGTGGTCACAGTCTCTAACATGCGAACCAGTGGTATCACTACTGCTGCTGTAACCTCATCACTGTTAGAGACTGTAAGCTTTGTTCATCAGCTAAAAGATCAATTTAAACTTTAGTGTGAACACAGGCAAACATTTTACACTTATACAAAAATATGTGCAGTTATTTATTTATTTGGGTATAGAAGATGTGCATGTGTACATACATAATAGAAGTTTGTATTTGCACTCTTTGTGCTTGTGATGATGGTGTATGAATCTATTTGTTGGTCAATTTCAACGACATATTTGGATTTGATCTTTATGTTTATATGCGATACATACATACCTCTAGTAGGCTTATAAACAAGGTTTCCTTTGAATCTTGAAGATTTGAGTTGCCATGATTGTCTTGTTTTCCAGGTTGAGAGTAGTGATCTCATTGCATATGGTTTGATACCTGAGTTTGTTGGACGATTCCCGATCCTTGTTAGCTTGTCAGCCCTTACTGAAAATCAACTTGTGCAGGTAATAGTTTCATAAATAAGCTTCTGTTATATCATGCAATCATTGATTATTCTTGTCCGTTATCCCTTTATCAGGAAAAACAGCATACGTACTAATTTTGTATGACTTTATTGCTAGTGGGTTATTTATCCTTCTTAAGGATTGAGTACTCTGGAAATTACACCTTCAGTTGTTTTAAGTTATAGTATGCAGTTTTAACACTCAAATTTTTTTTGTAGGTTCTAACTGAGCCAAGAAATGCATTGGGCAAGCAGTACAGAAAGCTGTTCCAAATGAATGGGGTAAACTTCTTTGCATGCCTCTTTGAACTGGCATTGTCTGAAAACACTAAGTTAATTATGTTCTTTTCTTTTTTTCCTTCATCCGGTTGTTTTAACTTCTTGTGAGGTGCAGACCCAGCTGTGGGGGGTCCTTCCAGATAGACATTCATTCTTCGTCTTTTTGCACATATTCATTTTTTGTCATTTTTTACAGGTAAGGCTTCATTTCACTGAAAATGCTTTGAGATTGATAGCTAGGAAAGCAATAGCAAAAAATACATACAGGAGCTCGTGGTTTGCGTTCCTCATTGGAAAGTATATTGATGGACTCAATGTACGAGGTACAGATATGTTTGTGTCTTTGATTCTATCTAAGTTGTGTCAAGTTTAGAGTTTTCAGATGCTGTTGCCTGTATAATTGGCCTTGAAGGTTTAGAAAAGTGGGTTAGACTTGAAAATTGTTCTCTTCGATGCATACAATCATTTGAGGTGTTGAGATTTTTCATATTTGCAACCTTTTAGGAGTATACTCTTGTTAGTAATCAGGTTGTTTAATTGACTTGTTTATGTCTTGGATATTACAACTGACAAACAATGCAACTAGTTCGGATTTCTGTCTTCTTCTTCTTCTTCTTCTTCCTTTTTCTACTCTTCAGATTGTTTGCGTTGTTTCTTTTTTGACTCTTTTTCTGTTTAGTGAAGAAATTTAAAAAAAAAAAAAATCTTTTTGCAGATTCCTGATGTTAGGACAGGTGATGAAATAATAGATGCTGTAGTTGTCGATGAGGAGTCGCTGTTGGATACGAGAGGCGGGGATCTGGAGCTAAAATTCTTTATGGTAAGGGTGCATTGGACCGCTATCTTTCCCAACATAAATTGAAGGACAGAGAGGTATGTGCATATCGGAGAACTTAGCAAATTAGTTTGCATGGATTAACTGTTCCCCAACCGTGTTGGACTGAGACTTTTTGTTTTCTTGCAGAAAACAGCTGAGGGATCTGATGGAGAACCTGAGGTGGAACAGGAGCTTCCTTCTATAGTTGCTTTGTGAACTTCAATTGAGGTCCTCTTGCTGTGTACAGTAAAATAAGCACATTATTTAATGATTTGATGTGCAATCATGCTGCATTTGTTGTATCTAGTGTTAGATCAACCCAATTCCATTTGAATGTCAAAAGTCATGAGCTTAACATCTATGTCAAATTGTTTGCTTCTGCCATCATCTGATATTTGAGGGTTCAGCCATGAACGATTAGTGTGGATGGGTTAGAAGTGATAAAATTAACCAATTGCGGATCCTTGGTAAGTTAAAGGTGCAGTTTGTCAATGAATGTATACCTGCACTCGTGCTAATTTACAAATTCAAGTTGATTTGGTGATTGTATTCTGACTTTCTCAGGTTCTTGAAATTTTTTAACATATCAGTTGCCTAGCTTGCAGATTGTCAGTATTTGGTAGTGTATATATATGTTGATGGAAGCTGTAGAAGTGAGGAAGAAATGGGAATCCAGAGGACCACCAATCATATATTATTTGGTGCAACTTGCAAAGTTGATAAACTTCGCGGCTTACTTGTATTACCTCTGAGTGATCCTTTGGCAGAAATCCTCCTCTTCTTAAGCCTATTAGCCAAGCATTTTCACCTGGAGGCTGCATTTTACAGACAAAATATTGGTCACAACTCACAATTGGGAAAGGGTTTTGGTAGGGATTGAAGGAAAGCCAATTACCCCATCTCACTTGAGGCAAAGCTGAGCTGCATTCCTCGAAAATGACCCCCCCAAATGAAATAATAATTGTTTAGAAGAAAGTCAAGAAACTGCAGTGCACATCTAGTAGCATTCTTGTAATTTACCAGTCAAATATTCAAGCTGAGTAGACAATCTTTCAGTTTGAACTCTTGCCAGTTGACATCCATAATGGACGTGTATACATTATAGAACTACAAGTGACACGCAAAAGCTTAGCTTCTATGTTCACATTGACTCGATCAACTTCTTCTTTCAGCCATTTCTACATGTATACTACCAGTAATTATAACATTCGATACAAGTTTCTTTTACTCTTTCTCCATCAACATTTTTCTTTAGACAGCCACGTTAAGATTTTTGTTTCTTTGCTTTTGAAATTGTGTTTGAATATTAGTATATGATCGGGACATAACCAGTTTCATATCGAGCAAAGTATTTTATCCTAAACATTCTACAGAGTAAATCTTAACAATAATTTTTTCACTTTATTATAATTATTCTCTCTAAATTTAAATTCGATGATTATAACAGTTATTGAAATGACTGAAAAATATAAATGTTTCACTATTTTTTAATTATTTAACGATCTGTAATACTCACCTATAATGTGGAATGAGTAACAAAAAAATTCCTAAAAAACTGCTCTACTTTTGCTTTGAGTAAGAAAAGATTTTCCTAAGGGAAATAATTCGTTGTACGCATTTTAAGCAAAGCTTCCATCACAACAACATCCATCAATAATTAGCATTAAAATATAAGATGTCCAATGCTTTTTCCTTTTTTTATTTTCTTTTTGGGAAATTTCTATAATTTTCTCTTTTTTTTTTTGGATAATATTTAAGAAAAAAAAATATGGAGAAAAAAAAGTGATACAGCCTCGTCGTCGACAATTGACAAATACTGGTAAGAAAATAAAAACCACCACATCCTTATTTTTCCTTACCAACAAATTGGTAGTACTATAAATTATCCAAAAAAAAAAAAAAAAAGTTGAAAAATATTTGAAGACCGTTGGATGAAAATCCAACTCCAATCGCTTTCATAATTCGACGGCGATCCTTAATTCATAGCTCTCTCCTCTCTGGAAGTAGAAGGTCCTGAGAAAGGAAAGAAGAAAAGAACCTCTTTTTTCAGGGAAAAGGAAAGAAAAGAAAAAGCAGGTCCTGTTTGGTACATCAAACCTCGATCCAAGCTTCTACTACATCTTTTCTCTTCCTTTAATTTTAAAAAAATAATTTAATGTTTTAATTTTCCAATTTCTTCTGAGTTATTCTTCTTCTTCTTCCCCACGGTGAAGAAAAATCAGGGGGAAAGAAAAAGGACTACCAGAAGGAAGTCAAGAAAAGGGGAAAAAGATTGGATTTTTTAGGCAAAGATTGGATTTTGAGAAGTGGGTTGTTTGGGATTTTTGGTGAAAGAAAATGGAGATCGATAATATAGAGTGCGTATCGACATCAGATGGGGGGATTGAAGATGAAGAGATCCATCAATCTTCAGTATCTACACATAATCCGAGCGTGGTGATGCAGCAGCATCATCATCCTCCTCATGGTCCTCCTCACCTGCATCATCAATATGCTTCTTCAAAGCCTCATCATGCTAATATAGTCTCATCAGGAATTGGGCCCACCAGCGTTCATGAATTGCTGGAATGCCCCGTTTGCACCAATTCTATGTACCCTCCTATCCATCAGGTTTTTGCTCCCCTTTTCATTTCTGCTCCCTTTCCTTTTTTTTTTTTGGTTTATCTGATCTTGTGGTTATATAAGTTGTTTGAGAGAAAGGGGAGATGGGTACGGCAGTGATTTTTGGATAAACTCGATTTTTGGTTGAATTATGAAGTAATAGGATGAATGCTAGCATATAATGTCCTATCTCTTTTATTCTTTTATTCTATTCATTTTTTTTTGGGGGGGGGGGGGGGTTTTTTGAATTTGTGTTTGATTTTTGGGGATGAATAGAGGAGGTCACTCTACCAAATTGATGCTCAATAGTTCATTTCTATTTCATATCTTTGTTTGATAATTGCAAAAGGCCGTGTTTAGCAGCCGTGGTGTAAGAATTAGAATGAATTTTAATGGAACTTGAGGTCCACCAAACTAATCATTATTTGGTTGCATTAGTTACAACTGAGAATCTCAAAAGTTTAGATTGTTTTATATGGCTTATAAGTGTTGCTGTGATATGGTGATAGAGGTTTTAGATACTTAAACAGGCATGAGGTAGCACTCCACGGAAGAGAGGGAATGAGAGTTAAAGGGTGGCATTTCCTTCCAAAAGTTTGCATAAGGGCAAAGATCAGAAGTGTGTTAATAGTGTTCAGTAGATCTTGCATAATATAAATTCATGTAGAAAAATGAACTGTTAATTACTTATTTATTTGATTTAAAGTTTCAACTACACTGTCAAGGGTCATGGTATGTTATTGAGCACGCGGTAAATGTGTTTCCTTCAGCTTGTGCAATGATACGTGCAGAGTGGGTTTAACTAATTAGTTCGGTTAGCATAAGTGTGGAAAGATGTCGCGTAGTCAGTCAATAGCGATTTAAAGCACATATGGAATATATCTGCATTTGTATTGATTAACTCTACAGTCTGTCTTGGCATAAGACTGAAAAGTAGATAATTCTACATATATGTCAAGTAAGAAAACAGTGACATTTATCGCTGCATTTGATGGTCTCTTCAGAAAGATCTCGGCATATAGATCAGGCTAGTTATGGAAACAACAACGAATTATTACCTGGTCTCTTAATTGTAATATTTATTATACTTGCGTGTAATTTTGGAAGGTTTGAGGTATCGTTCTAAAGTTTTTCTTTTTTGCAGTGTCACAACGGACACACACTCTGTTCCACATGTAAAACTAGGGTTCATAACAGATGTCCTACATGCAGACAAGAGCTTGGTGATATTAGGTGCTTAGCTTTAGAAAAGGTCGCCGAATCACTTGAGCTGCCCTGCAAATATTACTCCTTGGGATGCCCAGAAATATTTCCATATTACAGCAAACTTAAACATGAGGCACTTTGTAACTTCAGACCATACAATTGCCCATATGCTGGATCTGAGTGTGCAGTTACTGGGGATATTCCTTATCTGGTTGCCCAGGGTTTTGAGAGATGACCACAAAGTGGACATGCACACGGGATGTACATTCAACCATCGTTATGTAAAGTCTAATCCCCGTGAAGTGGAGAATGCCACTTGGATGCTGACTGTAAGTGCTCATTTCCTTTTTCGTGCTGAAAGTTTCATGATTAACATGCTAATTACTAATCTTTTGATAGGAAATTTCAAGCCTATTGTTCAGAAGCAAAGTCTTTCTGTTTACACCTCTTAGAACAAAATTGGCTTTTCGATAATATTAATGTGTAGTCAAGTTTTTAGTTACAACTTTTTGGATGGATGTTGTCCGAGCATACTTTTTAAATAATTGAAACTGAAGGTATCAATTTTCTTTTTAGATGTTTACGTTTCTGGAAAGATAATTAAGAATTCTTGCTTAAGGCTGCAACTTTGGTGTTGAATCATCCACGTGCATAACATGTGGTTAGAGATCCTCAATCTTAGATAGTAAACCTTGTAATGATGGTTTTTTGGGGAGTTGCTTGCATTATTCAAGGTGTATTGCTATTCAAGTTGTTCTTTTTGTTAGCATGCATATGAAAATCATCATGTTTAGAGTAGCTTCTTTCAAAATGAGTTCTAACGGTTGTGGGAGGAAAAATAGCAACTGCAAGTATATTTAGTGGAATAATTGGGAAAATAAGTAATTCTCATTGATGTCGGGGTATTTTATTCTTACTGCTGTCTTGGGTTGTCAGGTTTTCCACTGTTTTGGTCAGTATTTCTGCCTTCATTTTGAAGCCTTCCAGCTTGGCATGGCTCCTGTATATATGGCTTTCCTGCGATTTATGGGTGATGAGAATGAAGCCCGCAATTACAGCTACAGCCTAGAAGTCGGAGCTAATGGCAGGAAGCTCATTTGGGAGGGTACCCCACGGAGCATTCGAGATAGCCACCGCAAGGTCAGGGACAGTCATGATGGTCTAATTATCCAACGGAACATGGCACTTTTCTTTTCTGGTGGGGACAGGAAGGAGCTGAAGCTTAGGGTTACAGGAAGAGAATATGGAAAGAACAGCAAAACCCGGATGCGGGGGTGTGCATACCAAACCTCTGTAGCTGAAGTTTTACTTTGTTTTTCCCCCTTGGAGTGGATTTACTTATCTTGTGTGTAACTGTGTATGCGTGTAAGAAGCACTCCATGTAT
The DNA here is from genome assembly GCA_025175665.1 of Cinchona pubescens. Classification (NCBI taxonomy): domain Eukaryota; kingdom Viridiplantae; phylum Streptophyta; class Magnoliopsida; order Gentianales; family Rubiaceae; genus Cinchona; species Cinchona pubescens. Next base: position 987,271 of record JANKKI010000014.1, read on the forward strand.
GTGCTGTATTCAGTCAACAACTTCTGAGTTAATTGAGTTCTACAACTTCACAACTTCATATACACCTGAGATTCGACTTCTACCAATTGTCAATAAGAGCCGGTTTTACATTCTCTCACCTTTTATACCTATTCTCCCTTTTGAGTTTTTTTCTGCCATTAACTGGCAGGAAGTGGATTCTGATATTTTGCTCTTTTTTTTTTTGTTAAGTAGACTCTAATATTATTATTTCGAAAGACTTGTGTAGTTGTATTAATCTGTGGAAATCACAATTAACATCCGACTTTTGATGCCTCTCTCTAGTCAATGCTTTAAACCGCTTCTACCTGGAGAATGATACTAAGCTATTCTTTCTCGAAACTTTGATGCTTCACAATGTACAATGGACTTCTGAACATTGAAGTCGCAATTCGCACGGATTGGCAATGTGTAATTTGCTTCACTACATGAGTTTTGTGGAGAACCTACATGACCTTCTTGTCATCTCTCAGGAAGATCGTTTCTTGTCCAAAGAAATGAAAATAAAGCTTGATCCAAAGTCCACCATTTCATCATACAAGTGAACAGATCCGCAACCTTGTGCAAAAACTTCAGCTAAAGAAGCAATAGCCAAAGCGGATTCAAATAACTTCTTAATTCCTAACGACTAGTATTATTTAGCAAAGAGATCGTCCAAGAAATGCATTTACTTGAATAATGAGAAATCCACTATACAGGAAATGTCAAAGATCAAACACTTTATTAGAGCAATACAGATTCCACATTAATACTTCGTAACTGCAAGCATGATCAAACATGTAATCAGACAATAAAATTAATATACACTCCTTCCTTCCTTTCGCTGCTAAAGAATTATACTGCTAATGATTAAGAGCAGGTAGAATTAGGAAAAAACCCAACAAAAGAAGATACTGATAATTCCAAAATCAAAGTGCTGCCTGCTCCATTGCACCATCAAGTTTAGTTTCTGCAGCCTCCAAGTTTGCACCTTCATGTGGTTCCTCTTCAACATTGCCATCAGCAGAACTGGAATCTGTAGGAGTTTCTCCCACATTCTCATCTTGCAAAGCCTTCAGCTGTCCGGTGACAGGGGCAGTCACAACATCCACAGCATTCCCAGTGCCAGTCGCTGATTCCTCCTTAGCTTGCTTATTTCCAAACAGTTTAGATGGTATCAAAGAAGCAACAGCAGCCCTTGCGCTGGCCTTGGCTTTTTCAGCAGCTTCAGCCTCTCTAGCTGCTGCTTCAGCCTTCTCCCTTTTAACGTCCTCCTTAAGCTTAGTCAACTCCTCTTCTCTCCCTTCCTTTCCCAATGCTTTTCTAACAAACTCTTCCAACTCTGAAGTAAAATCAGTAGGGTCTTCCAATCTAATTTCAACAATTTACCAATAATTTCAAGCACCTCATCGTGCCTCCCAACCTCAAACAAGGCGTTCATGATGAATTTATAACTATCATCATTCATCCTCAGCTTGCTTACCATCATCTCAAAGAATGATTTTGCCTCATCAACCTTCCCAACTTTAACCAACCCTTCAACCAACCTATTATAAACCCCCAAGTTAGGCCTCGATTTTGACTCAACCATTGTCCTATAATAGGCAGCAGCATCATTTGGTCTATTCTCTTCAAAACAAGTATCCATCAATGTAACAAATGTATACTCATCCGGGTTCACCCCCTTCTCCTTCATACCTATATACAACTCCTCCGCCACAGCCAACATACCATTCTTACACAACTGATCAATCAAATTATTATACGATAAAGTGTCAGGCCTGCACCTCTTCTCACCCATACTATTGAAAACATGGATAGCATCCTTAAACTTCCCGCTAGTGCAGTACCCGTCCACCATTACATTAAAGCTTCCCATATTAATTAACAGTCAGTCTTTTCGGAGGATCATGTTCGTTCAACATCCTATCGAATAACTTCAATGCCTCATCAAACTTATCATTCTTGCTCAAAGCATCCAATACCGAATTAAAAGCCACCGCACTCATCCTAATTTTCGAGTTTTCACCCACTGCTTCCTCATAACACTCCATAGCCTCCTTCTCCATCCCTCTTAAAAAGTACCCCTTCATTAAGCTCCCATAGATCACCCCATCCAAAATCGACCCTCCCATTTTCTCCTTCAATTCTTCGTACAAATTAAAAACCCCATCAGGGTTCGAATCCTTGCCGTGGCCAGACATCAAATAACTGTACACAATGGGGTCCGGAGCCAACCCCTTGGATAACATCTCATCTTTCAATTCGATAGCCCTTTCAAGCTTCTTATTATCGACGAGGCCTTTGATTAGGATTCTATAGGTGGCGGGGGAGGGGTTAAAGGGGGCGTCATTGATCAGCTGCTTATAATGATCCATGGCTAAGATCGGTTTTCCGGCAGTCCATGTAGACGGAGAATAGGAGATTGTGGGTGACAATATTGTTTGCCAGTCCGCCCTGCGTTATGAAGCGGTGGAGCGAGAGGACGTCGCCGTATCGAGCCTGGCGAAGAAGGGCAGCCATGACGGCATTGCAGGTGAAAATGGTGGGTTTGCAATTGGAGTAGATGGAATGGCGAGTGTAAAGCGCCGCCTCATCGAGATCATTCTCGCGGATCAGCTTCAAAATGCGATTGTGGAGACTGAGACGGTTACCGGAGAGAACAGTGACGGGTTCGGGAAGTTTAGGGGCGTTAGGGTTTTGGTTGGCAGGGGAGGAAGTGCGCGGGGGTTGTGGTGGTAGCTGCTGCTGTTGATGGTGGCCGACGAGGGAGACAGGGATAAGTTCGAAAGACAAGCGGCGCTTGCGTTTGCGGCGCTCGGCGGCTGCTTCTTCGGGTGTGGCGTAGGAGAGGAATCGGAAGGTGAGTAATGAAGGCGGAGGTTTTGGTCGGAACTTAGCCGGTTTTGGTGGTTAGGGATTTAAACTGGACCAGAAATAAGGGTTTTGAGAGAGCCATTTTTTCTTTTTCTTTTCTTTTCTTTTCTTTTTTGTGGAGGTGGATGGATGGAAACGGAGAGAAATGAAATGGGATTTTATTAGGGTTTTGAAAGGGGTTTAGCAATTGGATATCATTTCAGTTGCAGAAAGGAGAAGATATCCTGTTTGATGGATCTTTCCTAATTTATCATTTCCGAGGGGGTAAAAGTAAAAATAACAGAAATATAGAGTCACTTTTTGGTTTTGGGATGATGACTCCATGGATGGGTGGAGTCCAAGTAAGAGAAGCCCACTGGGTTAGTACTTTGGAAGATTGATTTTCATGGATCCAATGCTGCATTTTCAACTATATGGGCTCCTTACTTGATGAGGCTTGAGATGAATTGGATATCCATTTTGGCCCAATCATCGTTGTAAGGCAGCACCACAATGGATTCTAAGATTCAGCCCAAAGCTCAGTATAGTTTGGCCAGTTTCATACCCAACCCTCTCATTCTTTTTCTTTTCTGGCCCCCACCACTTGTTTCTCCTCTTTTTTAGTATTATTATTTTTTTGTCAATTATATATACCAAGGAGTTGCATAGTAAGAGAGTTTTAGTATTGCGAATGGAAGTCATACCAATATTTGGTACTTGGTGAACTAGAATGAGAATTGAAATATTGAAATCATTCTTACAAATTGAGGGAATGGTGATATTCGAACTAATTGGGGATATGGTGATTCTGTATTGTTAATTTCATAATTTGTAGTAAATAAAACATTTGAAAACAATTTTAATCATTCCTCTCCCTCCTCGTCCTTCTCACCCAATCCCTTCTGGCCCGATCTCCACCCTCTTACCGTTACCTCCATCATCCCTGATATCGGCCCTCGTCCAACCTTCTCATATCTCTCATCCAACCTAGCCCCATTTCTCTCAGATCTTCACCATTCACGGTTCATGCTCTGCCCACCTCCTACCCCATCAGCCTATTGCCCCTCCATGTCTCCTCAACACTCTCTTCTCCGATCTTTACCTTTCATGCTCTATCTATCTCCTATCTGATAACTTCGCTTCCTATCCAATCTCTAACCCTTTCTTTCTCCGATCTCACCTTTCACACTCTTCTTTTCTTCTTCACAACTTTTGAATATTTTCTTTTTTTATAGCTGTTAATTGTACGAGAAGGGAAATTAACTGAGAGGGGGTTTTGGGATGAGGGATAGGCTGCAAGTGGATTGCAAGGAGAGACAGCATACCAATATGGATAAAAGAAGAGGAAGAACTAGATGGGTAGTGGTAGTAGTGAAGGTGATGGGCAAATGGGGAAAGGTAGTTTAAAAAATAAAAATTTATTTATGAAACCCCATTCCTTAGTATTTTTTTACCAAACACAAGTTATTACGATGATTCCTGTACATAATCCATACATACCAATTTTTTGGGTATAAATTCTATTCTAATTTCGATTCCAAAACACGAAACAAGCACTCTCTAGGTCCTATTAGCACACTTCATGTGTGTGCTAACTGACAATTGTAATAAAAAAAATGCAAATTAAATAAGAGAGTTATGAGAAGTTATTAAATTATAAAAGAGTTTAAAAGAAGACGAAAACGAATTAAAGAAGAGTTACAAGAAGTTATTGAATCAATTAAAAATCAAAAATAAACAAAAATATAGTATATTACAACAAAAGACTCTTCCATATATAAAGTAGTAATATATGGAGTATGGTAGTATAACACTTATAAATCTGAATTAAAATTACTTAATAAACTGGAAAATTTTAAATTTGCACCCTTCCTGTGAGAGACTTGGAACTTTTAAACTGTATATGTGGTATCATCCCTATCATTATTACTGTATAGTGCTGATCTGGAACTCGGAATCCACGTGAATCAGATGAATTTAATGGAAAAGGGATCATCAACGCTTTCTATCAATTTTTTTAGTTACCTTCTATCTTTTTCATTCTCTATTAAATATTCGTTTACAAATACGCACAAGATAGAAGGATCGTATATATGAGATTAAATACATTTATATAAAACGATAAAATAATAATTCACTGACGTATTATTAGATATGTTAAAGAAAGAATAAAATACAATATAAATATTAATAATAAAATATAATTTTGTTGCGTGAAGTACTGAATTTATAACATGTAAATCATTTCTCGTATATATGGTGGTGTACAATCTACACCAACTTTTTTTTGACGCGTTTTTTCTTTTGGGAAAGTAAATCTAAAAATAGGATTGTTGATACGCTTATAGTATTGTTTAAAATTACAAATATTAAGCATACGTGAATACTCAAAAAAATGAAAGAACCAGAATTCTCGATTCCAATAAATATCTTTGATTCACTATTACTTGTGGAGATGATATTGTTCTTGTCAATGAAAGAGAACTCTTGTCCAAAAACGTAAAGCCATTCTAACTTTTATTTATTTATTTATTTTTTTCCAAACAGCAAAAGTCATTCTAACTTTTATTCGATGGCCCATAAAAAGGAACATGTTTTGTTATTTAGATTTGGTTAGAATTTGGATACTTCCCCTTTTTTTTGCTTTGTTTCATGATGATTAACGAATAAATCAATCAACATCAACCACGTAAGTTCCATCTAAACACAACCAATAATTATGGATATTTTGCCTTTAACACGTGAGCTGAGAAGTTGGAGTATGTCAATGAAGATTAGCTCACACTGTAAATAATTGATACAAATTCAAAGTATAATTAAGATTGACTTTCATCGTCTTTAATTATTTGTTGGAAGGCACGAATCGTTAAAATACGTGCGAGTGACTTATCCTTGAGAAAAATAATTTAAGTAAATTATCCTTTTACTAAATTTTTTTATTTACCAAAAAAATAGAGAGAAGTTAGACTACAACAATTCATTTAAGAACTGTGCCATCAATTAGAAAATGTAGAGCATGATGGGCTTATAGGAAATAAAAAGTTCTAGAAATTTATTTACCCTAGAAGCAAAAATGAAAAAAGTGATATTACTTATAGTAATCAAGAAATGTGATACTCTAATCTCAGATATTACTATAGGATAAATTCTTCTTTCAAAAACCAGGTACAACTTGCAATTTCACTTTTTTTTTCAGCAATTAAAATTTTGACATGTGAAAAATTAAACTATGACAAAGAAATTGATGCTATCCTAGTTAAGAATATCCTTAAAAGCTTTAAAAAATGATCACACACAGTGTTCTCTATACCCATTATTTTCAGGTATTTCACGTTGGGGAAATAAAAAGGAAAAGATATTTTTAGCTATCTCTAGTCAACTTACAATTTCCATCAATGGAGGCTGCAGCGTGCGGTTAAATCGACATCGACTGATCATCCAGACGCCTTTAGAGCTTTTTTATTTTTTTGTTTGGTGCATCCACCCACCGGCCAGACGGCCACCACCATCATCAAAAGGCAACGCTAGCTGTATCACTTCAACAAAAGTCCAGGTTGGTGAAGTAGCAATTTCTTGTAAAAAGTTTTGCTTTCATTCAGGAACCTAGGGTTTTGGTTAAAAAAAAAAAAAAATTCATTTGTGGAACCTCTAGGGTTTTGGAAGGATTTGAAATAAATGAATTTAAATTAAGTGGATTTTAAATGAAATGAAATTTGGGTGAATTTTAAATTCACTCATTTGACTATTAAAAGCACACTCTCATTTATTGATAGATTTCAAATCCATAATAACTCAATTAGCTTCTTTGAATAACTTATTATAGATTTAGATTTCAAATCAAATCTATCCAAATTCTTCCATCCAAACACAATGTAGGAAAAATAGAACTACTATGAAAGGTTGCGTTTGGGCAAGATTTGATTTGTAAGAAGAATTTAAAATCAATGAATTTTAAACATGTAATTTAAATAGATTTGAAATTCTCTCGTTTTAATCATTAAAATGTTACTTTTACTTGTTGGTGGATTTAAAATTTCTAGCTGAAATCCTTAATTTGTTTAATTGGATAATCTAAGTTGAAATCCAAATTCATCTAAATCCCTCAATTTAAATATAAACTTTAAAGATCACTTGGATTGATGAATTTTGATTCCTAAGAAAAATTTTAAACGAATGAATTTAAAATAACTTGAAATTTCAATAAATTTAAATTACATTCAATTTAGATATTAAAATCTCAAATTTGTTAAGTGATGAATTTAAATCCCTAACCAAATGCAGCCTTATTGGTAGAGGAAGAAAGGATAGATTTGATGCAATTTGCAACGTTGGAGCTTAGCTAAGTGCATTGACTTGCACTGGATAGGCCGTTCATTTATAAAGAAATTTATGTTAGACAACTTGCCAATACCTAATTAATGTCGATTATTGAATCAGTCCAATTTGTATGCCAACTTGTAAGTTTTTTGTAGTGCAAGACATCATGAACATTCATTGTTTCAATATATGTCTTTGGAAAATATTTACATGGACCTGATTTTTGATCGTATTCATAAATTCTGCAATCAAAATTAAATCTTATAAAATTTTATTTACATCAATTTATATTATAAATTTCATAACATTTAATTTATATCACAAAATTTATAACCATAAACCCAAAGATCAGGTCTACCTAAATCTTTCCCTTTTGTCTTTTGCTAATTTGTAAAATTGTTGAGTATCTGGTACTTCTTTTGAATATGTGTTCTTCATTTTTCTGTCAATTTAAAAGGTGTTAGTGTCAACTGTCAACGCTTTAAATACAAACCTGGTCCAATAATTAAAACGTACGAACGAATACAGGTACAAATAATTCATAAATAAGAGCAATAAATAAATCAGCAGGATACGCAAGTCTTATATACGTGTTCTCAAAGGTAATTTAACATCATATTTTATCACAAAATTATAAGAGAAATGAAAACTTCTAGAGAATAATAAAATACATAAATTCTGAATAGATGCAAACTTTCTTCACATTGTCAAACAATAATAATTCAAGGGACACTAATTTAATAATATTTTCTAGGTCCACAGTTTTGGTTATAAATGATTAATGACCGCGCATACCTATCTTTTTGCTTAATAATTTTTACAAATGAACAACAATAATATTAAAGGCTTCTATCACATTTGCATGAAAACTTTGAAACTAACAGGAATAAAAGACATCTCGTTTGAACGAATTTTGAAGAAGAATTATATTTTTTATCTAAGTATAATAATACAATAAATTCTCTTAAATAGACTACCTTATGAAACAAATAAATAATGTCTTGCTAATCAAGATCTATAATCAAGGAATAGAATATACACTTAACAAATATATACAACTAAATATATTCCTAACATATATATTAAAGGTTAAATATGTTAACATCGTTTCAAAAGTAAATACAAGTAATGAAATTAATTTTTTATGCAATATTTCTAATTAAAGCTACAATCAAAATTTAGTGTGGTTTATTTTAATTTGGTTTATTTTAGCTAACAGTTCTCAATGAACGGTTAATTATTTACGCAATATTTAAATTCATCTAGAGCAAAATTTGCGGAAACCTAATATATGAATGTTGCTAGAATTTAGCAATGGTTCAAACCTAAGGATTGTTGGTTCCATTCGAATCAGTATGGGACCACAATATTTGTGGTTTTTAAATTGTGAAATATTTTAGATCAATAAAAAAATAATAATGAAGTCAAATGTATAGGAAGATTTTGCCTACCACAAATATTAAACTAGTACTATAAAAATATGTATATACTACTTTGTTTTACCGTGTCAATAGTGGATTGATAAAATCATTACAAAAAAACTATTGCTCACTTTTTTTTTTTTTTCTCTATTGTGATGGAGAAAATTTTGACAAATTGCCTCAACAACTTGCAATTAAAATTCTAGATACCATTTCTTTTTTCCATCTTCCCCACCGGCACCGGCCATTGTCATTTGTCTCTCTCACCTCTCATTTATATCGCTGACATATAGCACCCACAAAAGTAATATTTAATGTGGAAACAGAAAGATAGAAGATTTCAATTGTTGCCATAAAATGGGAGCGTGGCTCGAAGGAGACAGATGATGCAAAAGTAAACTAAAGTGCAAACTACGATAAACACCTATACTAGCAGATCGGATATTGAAAATAAGAATAGTAAATTTCATTATTAATATAAATTTATGTGTATTCTTTACTTGCTTAGTTTCAAGAAAACAAAAAACAAAAAATTTTATTGTATTAATAAATTAAATTAATAATTGAAAAACTTAAATCACAAATAGAGAATGAAGACTTGTATTCCCATAAAATAGTTTTTATAGTGCTCAAATAAATAATATTTTTTTATTTTTTTTTATCATCTTTATAAATCAAACATTTTCTAAATATTTACTAGTAAACGATCATTTTATAATGTAGAATGTATATCACAACTATTAATAAAAGACATATTACTTTTAATCATTTAATAATTTAAGATATTTATTTCGCATTAAGGAGGTAAACATCTGTCCTGCTCATGTACTCAATGTCAAAGGTTGAAATACGTGCTACTCCTCCCATATATTGATACGAAAACCCATTATAATAACCAAAACTTGGTTGGTTCATTGAACTTAAACACACAAACAACCATTTGACTTTGCTAGTTGGCTCGGTAATAGTAGTAGTAAATTAGTAATATAAAGGCATCAAAACATCACAGCCTTCCTAATATCGATCCTCTCTGCTCCATCCTGCAACTTCAGGTACGAACGTTCTAATCTTCCTTTCAGTCTCTATTCTTTACTGATCATAATAAGTCTTCCTTTCTATACATTTTCTACTTGGCTCTTAAACACTACTACTACGTAGATTTTTTGTTGCTCCTCTTTTATGGGATCTGAATGATTCTGGTGGTTTTCTTAATTTGGTTCTTTCATTCTTGAATGTCACTTTTGGCTCATTGGTCCTTCTGGGGTTTGTGTTCATCTCTTTGTTTAACTCTCACTAAGAAATAAAAAAGAGATAAATGAACTAAAGAGCCGACAATCATGAATATATGGCCTCTTAATCTGACAATCGTGTACCTCTGTTTGGATGGTTATTTTTTTGGAAAATATTACCATAGATTTAGTTTTTGATCTCACATATAAACTCTGCGATCAAAATTAAATTTTATAAAATTTTACTTACATCAGTTTATGTCATAAATTTCATAACATTTAATTTATACCACAGAATCTATAAGTGGGATCACAGACCATGTCTATCTAAGTATTTCCCTTTTTTTTTTTCATTATCTTTTAAATACTAAATATCCTGTAATAATTTTATATAGGTTTTTAATCATTTTTTCACTTCACATAAATCACAACAACAAAAATTTACAATACTTTGTTTTAATCCACCTCTTGACACCTAAACTGTACTTTATCATCGTTCTCATAGTACTTTTTTTAAAAATATTTCAAAAATAATAACTGTCTAAATGGAGCTAATAATATATCTTTACTTTTAAGACAGCAGTTTTATGCCAAGAATGCTGCCCTGAGGATTAGTTCATAAAACATGTACAAATCTATTCGTGTATTCCGATTTCTTGTACCATGTAGCAAAGAATATTTTACATAGGTCAATTTCTAAGAAAGTGAGATATTGTGTTTTTTTTTTTTAACAAAATGTGTACATATGTACTGGGGTTTTCAATACGTGGTCGATATTAGCCGAATTCGACAATTGTGGATCTAAAATATTTAAAAAAATTGTTCTTGATGGTATTTTAGCTGAATTATGACCAACTGATATAGACATAGTCATCTCCAATGGGGGTGGGTCTGCGTGAGAGGTTTGAATTTGAATCACACTGTCAGTTGTCCTTTCCATAAAATGTGTAAGAACCAAATCTCAAGGTTGAAAATGCGACAGCGACATGATTTGACTTGGATTGAAGGCTGAACTCCTCTCCTCTTAAACTATAAACATTTAAAAAAACAAAAAGGTCTATGGTATAATTCTTGGGTTTAATATTTTGTATAGGTCATATTTATGGTATAAAGTGATGAAATTTTTAATTTAATTATTTGAAATATTATGTCACGTCTCGTTTCATATTGAAAGTGAGAGCAGATATTATATTATTTATAACACCTTAAATCATAGGTTACTTATAACTTAATTTAAGTATTTTGAGTCCGTTGTTTATTTAAAGTTGTTGTGGGTCAGTGGTATTGGGTTATACTACGCATTGTATGTGATATGTTATTGGATCCCAACTTGAGTTTTGCGAGGACGTAAAGCTTTAAGGAAGGGTGATTGTAACGCCCCGTCCCACATTGAAAGTAGAAGGGGATATTATATTGTTTATAACACCTTGGGTCATAGGTTACTTACAACTTAGTTTAAATATTTTGAATCCGTTGCTTTAACTCAAAAGTTATTGGACTCACTCATAACTCGAGATGTTAAATAGTATGTCATGAATTCGAATGATATACAAATTTTATGAATATTTTACATTGAATTTGATCCGTCTGCAACCAGTTTTGGTGGGATACCCTTTTTTTTATTATTGAACTTGGGACCCGCGGGACTGTTGCATTTTAAATTCATTCCCCAAAAAGGTCTGTGGGAATGTTTGTATTGAATTGGAACAGTATGAGTGCCCTAGTTGACTACTCTATTGGACAGTTTAAAGTGCCTTTTATCAGTTTATTCTCTTTCTTAAATTTGCTTTTTGGGTAAAAATCTATTACGAGTAAATGTTCTTATTGATTCCAATTCAGTACGTCGGTGGTCAAATCCGAATAACAGTTGTTGGTGGTATGAAAAAATTATTATATACACTTAATTTATGATATAATATTATGAATTTTTTTTTTCATATAAAATCATGTTTAGTACTATATTATAGATCAAATTTATATAAGAATATTTTGTTGGCACCAAACAGAGTTATTCTATTATTATGCCATCAAGAATTTCATGACCATCACTCCCCCAAGCAATCAAAGATCTATTATTTGTATGAGGTTACTACATCTACTTAATTTGCAGTTTCCGATATGTAGAAATTCGTCCCCAAGAGCCACAAGATTGGTCGTCAATTCATCGTACGTAAAAACAAGAAACTACCATATGGGTATATTTTTAAATTTTAAAAAATCATAGACCCTTGTTTGTCTTATACGTAAGTTGGAGGATTACCTGGTCAATACAAGGTTATAAAGCTGAATGATTTGTCAGATGTAATCAGTTTAACATTAATTAATACAGTTGCTTTAATTACTTTTTGGATTCATGTTTGCAGGGTTATTACTTCTGAGAAGTTTCTATAGCATGGAATATTGGTTTGAAGTAATCCTTGGAAACTAAACACATCTTGATGGGGTGCTTATACTCGAAAAACCCTAGGAATATCCCTGGTTATGAGGAACCTGCTATTCTTGCTGCTGAGACACCTTGTGAGTATATGCACATGCATCTTTTAGAGCATAAAGTTTGGGTTAGAAACTCCGTAATACAGAGTTTATAATCTCAGTCACACAATAAAATGAAAATAAGGGACTCGTATTTTTTAGACAGACGTACCCCTTACACAGACGATTTTTCTTTTTGGAATTTGATTCCCTTTTTTCTTTTGTGAGTTTGGCAGCAGACTATCATAATTTATTTTGGTAATTGACATCAACTGTATATATTTGTCTTGCAGTTACAGTAAATGAAGTAGAGGCATTATACGAGCTATTTAAGAAAATAAGTAGCTCCATAACTGATGATGGGCTTATCCACAAGGTTAATTAATTATTTCTCCAACTTGCGTATATATATGTAGTTACAAGCGAGTTTCTCTACTAATTAGTTGTTTCCATATAAATTATCTTAGTTATAATGCTATAAGATAATGAAAAAATATTAGCGGCCAAGTGATTATTATGGCTTAAAGCCTTTTAAATGCAATTTGATTATCAGGAAGAATTTCAGCTTGCACTCTTTCGGAACAAAAACAGGAGGAATCTGTTTGCAGATAGGGTACGTATTCGGACTTCATTTTCTGTAGTAGAAGCTGAAATTGAAGACAAACTATTGATGTATTTAATTTAGTCGCACCTTTTTTATTAATTGCTGCTATTAAATTAATTGAATATGGTTCAACTGGCTTTTTGGTGATGGTTCAACCCATTACTCTACATCTTGTGAATAATAGTATAATTATATTGAATTAACAACGAAGTATAATTTAATTTGTAAAACACTTTTTCAATATTTATATATACGTCATGAGCTTGAGTCAGTAAATAAAGTAGATATTTTTTATAAAAGAAAAAAATTGAGAAAAATCTGCAGTAGTACTGTGGTTATCCTTACTGAATCTCTGGGATATACTATATTATGATGCAGATATTTGATCTATTTGATCTTAAACGCAATGGAGTAATTGAATTCGGTGAATTCGTTCGAACTCTGGGTGTATTTCACCCAAATACGCCTATGGCAGACAAAATTTCATGTAAGTATTAATAATAATTTTATTAGTATGCAAAAAAAATGTTCCAAGCAGCATCAACCTTCAAATCTAGCTACTTGATATTATGCTTTTGGTGTAAGATTTTCATTAGGTTGGTTCATTTATCTTTTGCAAAACCTTTTCTTCTTTTGGCAGTTGCTTACAGATTGTATGATCTAAGGCACACAGGTTTTGTACCCACATAGAGAGGGAAGAGGTAAAACTAATCACTATTCTAGGAAAGAGTCTTTTGTTATTCATTTCTCAACATAGAATGGGTATATAAATCGTCATATAATTGAGAAGTAATGAAACTTCCTATTTTTTAGTCATTTCAACGACGATAATACATATTCTATATTGAAATGAGTAAGAAAAAAACTAACTCTATGTACTTTAAAGTTCCTATCCCCCAGATTCTCTAATTAACCTCATTGTTTTAGGAAAATGCTTTTTTTCCTTTGAATATAAAAGGAAAAACAGTTAAACTTTTGAGTCACTTATGCTCATAAAACTAACTGGTGACAGTTAAAAGAGATGGTACTGGCGCTTTTGCATGAATCAGATCTTGTGCTTTCGGATGATTTTGTCGAAATGATCGTGGATAAGGTAATAAAATCATAATTATACATATGTTGTTTCCTTCATCCGATGATCATGTGATCTCCAAATCTAAAATTAATCATCAACTTTTTTTGGTGTACGTACAAAGGGTAGACATTCAAAGATGCAGATACAAAAGGTGATGGAAGGATTGATCAAGAAGAGTGGAAAGAGTTTGTATCCAAGTATCCATCTCTTTTGAAGAACATGACTCTTCCATATCTCAAGTAAGTGTAGTTTATAACATCACCAGTTCAATCAAATGCTTCTTACATTTGGGGGTGTTTGATTTACAAGTAAGATGGATAGGAATAGAAATCCAAGATGATGATACTTATACGTGTTGTTTGGTTGATAACTACGAGAATTATTTTAATTATACAAGAATAAAAACGTTAAAAATATTCATTTTTATTTCTTAATTGTGATTTGAGATTCAAATTAATCAACTATTTATAATTTGAAACTAAACAATTAAGAAGAACGATATAAATTGATATAAATATTGAAATTTATGATTTTTATTCTGATTTCAGCTCGTGAACATGAACAAGTCAACTCCTTAATTAATTAAGTTACCTTACATATATAATTTATTGATTTGATCAGGGCTACATAACGTTAGCATTTCCCAGCTTTGTGATGAGCTCTGAAGCGGAAGATTCAGAAATGTAGGCTGATCATATTTAAAGAAATTATGACAGTTGCGGCATAGAATCTCAAATGAGTTCCAACAATTAACGTCCTTTGATCAAAGGAAGCAAGTAATTAAGTAGTAGTTTCTCTAATTAATTCGCATATACAACAACTTATTTTGATGTAAAATATAGCGAGAGTTTTTTTTTTTATTATTATTAAATGTGGTTGAATTTTGCTCGAAGCTTGTAAATAGTAATCTTAGCTTCCTTGTTGAGTTTGTAGATAGCAATAGGGGTGAGCCAGTCCATAAAATAAAAGGGTATCGGATTCTTATTGACAGAGTTAAAAAAATTCTAATTCTCTATCCAGTTCATACAAAGTGGATACCCGATAGATACTCGCATATGGGGGTTAGGCGGCAACAAAACATGAAAAATTTAAATAATGATAGATAGACAAAATAATTTCATAATGAAATCTAAGTCAGTTGATACAAAATACATTTCAATAGCAACAAACTAGCAAATAATAACAGGCCAATAGCAGTATCAATAAGTTACAAAATACATTTCAACAAACAACAGACAATCTTAAAAGGCTTAACAACAGCCTTACACAAACAACATTACAATGCAACTAAGGAAGACGAAGAGAAGATGAGGAAGAGGTGAGAGGTTGAAGAAGAAGAGATGTGAAACTACAAATAATTTTAGTCAGTATTAATTTCTGATGAAATTTTATTAACCAAATTTATAAAATTATTATTGAAATGGATCGGATCGGATCGGATACCTGACAGGTCATTAAAATGTGACCTGGTACCCAACCCTCAACCTAAGTGACCCAACCCAGTTTCATAATGTGGTTCGGTTCTATGGTTTCTAGTCTTAGTTTTAGCTTTATATTTATTAATTTGACTAATTTTGTATTTAATTTTATACTTAATTTTTACATTAACTAGTGAATTTTGATTAATCGGATAAATTGAAAAAAAGTTTGGTCTCAATTAACCAACTAATCAAAAAATTTTGATTCGGATTTACTTTTGATTTTCTTGAACCGAAAATCGAAAAAAGTAAAAAAATTTAACCGAATTACCGAAAAACTGGCATATGAACACCCCTAGAAACTAAAAAATAACAAAGAAAAATAATATTAAAGTATTGATTTTCTTGAACCGAAAATCTAAAAAAGTAAAAAATTTTAACCGAATTACCAAAAAACAGGCATATGAACACCCCTAGAAACTAAAAAATAACAAAGAAAAATAATATTAAAGTATTGAATATATAAATAGAAAATAGAATTGAGTTACTAAAATATTAAAAATAAAACTAAAAGTTCGATTTTTAATTTTCAATAACAAAATCCAAACCATATAACTAATCTTTATTTGATTTATTCAAATACAGATTATCAAAAAATCATAAATCAAATTAATTTAATTCAATTGATTTATTCTTATTAAACTAAACTATGAACACTCTAATGATAACGACCTTTGCTTTGCTGTGAAGTAAAAGAGAATACTCATGGACCGTTATTCATCCTTATCTTTGCTGGGCTTAGTCCATTATTGGACACAGTGACAGTACTGGATTGTTTCGATGATGAAATTGTGACCAATCCTCGCTGTTAACCCTCCGTCGTTGGATTGGAGCACGTAGATATAGCTGCAAGGCTTTACAAGTCCACCCCAATTGGACCCTCGAATAGAAACTCAAACTGGAAATCAAATAAATTAACATTTTGAAAAGTGAAAATTGATTGTGTATATTGCAGTTGATGTGTGGTCGGGGTGTTGGGAATGAGTATATATAATGTAGGGGAATGCGATTGTTGGATTAGAATACTATATCGTTGTTGTTTAAATATTGTATTGTTTAAATATTTAAAATATATAATATTATAATATATAAAATATTTTAAATATAACTATATATATTAATAAAAATATATAATTTTACTGTAATATATTGCAAATCGAGTAGTGAAATAGTACTTATAAATTACAAATAGATGTTTTTTTTTATTAACATTTAATGGTTCTTACTACTCACCCTATATCGGGTGGTTAGCATTTGAATGTTATCCCTAAGTATGGGTATAAGAAAAATTCTTTTTATAATGAGTGAGAATTGCAAATCGTCAAATAATTAAAAAGTAATAAAATATTCTCGCTTTTTAGACATCTCAATAACTGTTTTATTCACTTTATATGAGTAGTCAAAACTTACTCAAAATATAAAGTAGTAGTTATAATTTGCGAACGTGAAGAACCACTTCTAGAATAATTCTCAATTGTATTTCACCATTATAAAGATATGAAAATTTATGGACACGATGCAATTATCCAATAACATGTGATTGAGGAAGAACTATAAGAAGTTATTGGCATAGAATTTCCCAGAATAGAAAATTATACTATTCCTTTTAGGAAATCATTCTCTTGTACCTTAAAAACTTGTATAATACAACACTATGTATTTTAAAAACTTATACGGCACAAGTTCTAAAAGACAAGGAAATGGTTCCTCTCAATAAAACTGTAGAATTTCCTAGAATTTTTTTTATAGGAAGTTTATTGTATTATATAAATGTTTTTTCTGAACTATATTATGTAAATGATTTTTTTCTGAACTAATTTCACACTTATTAAATAATCACTAGGCCAGTACTGCATTGTCCATATCCTCTATATCCACGAGGGCCATGACTGTACGAGGGGATAGAAGGGAATTCATTCCAGTGTCACAGTAGTTTAATAGTATTTGACTATTTGTTTTATTTATCCAATTCCTTTCTCCACCTGATTTCTACTGCCCGCACTCAAAAAAGTTGAAGAATATAAACCAAGAGTGAATTGGGTTCTCCGATTTTGTCTTCAATCCTCTGAAATTAAAATAAGCAACAAAAAAAATAAATAAAAAGATGAAGAACACTGAATCAAACGGTTCCAAGAAAATGGAGATCTTATAGTTCTGGATGCTCTTTTGCTTGCAATTCGATCAAGTTCAAATCTTCCTCCGTATCAGGTTTGATTCCATGTTCCAATGCCAAACAATTTGAACGAACCCTTTTCCTTATGGATAGTAAGTTGCAGTAAAGTTCAATTCTTTTATGGGTTCTTTACTGATTTTGCTGATTGATTAAAAATTACAGGTTGATTGAAATATTTGGCTGATTTCACTGGATTATACCAGTCTTTATCGAACTTTCTGTCTTTGTTAAACCTTATTGGCAGGTATGACACTTTTTTCCTTTTGTTGGTTTGTTATTTTTCTCACTCATCACTGAATTGTCAGTTGAAATGAGGAATCTTGTTTTTTGCTTTTTTTTGGAAAAAGGAAATTTTGAATTGACTTCAATAGAAAAAAGAAAGTATTCAAGTGGGAAAAAAAAAAAAAAAAAGGAATCTTGGTGAGTGTTTTCAGTCTTAAATTGCCCATTGAAAAATTTGTTTGTTAAAAAAATTAGCTTATTTATTGAGTATTGATTTCATATGGTATCACTGTATGTAATACCATTTTTGTCTGTTTTTTTTTTTTTTTTTTTTAAGTGAAGTCATGTAATTGACTAATTTGTGTTAAACATAAGACGTAGTTGTTGTGGCATTGCATTCATTTGGTATTGTATGGTTTGCAGATTTGTCTGTTTGCACGGTTTAATGTGTAAACTGTTGAATTGTGGATCACTTAATTGCTAATGCAATCGACCAATACAAACAAAAAGGAGAAGACTTTGAAACGTCGGCGATCATTTTCTTTGGACATGCCAGTAACTGATCCAACGATGGTACAGCCATTAGATGACTGTGTTGTTTTTCCTGTTGAAGAAATTGTGCACTATCCACTGCCGGGTTTTGGAGCT
The DNA here is from genome assembly GCA_025175665.1 of Cinchona pubescens. Lineage (NCBI taxonomy): Eukaryota > Viridiplantae > Streptophyta > Magnoliopsida > Gentianales > Rubiaceae > Cinchona > Cinchona pubescens. The sequence goes on from JANKKI010000014.1 coordinate 1,005,763, forward strand.
CCAACATTGATTAGTTTCAGTCCAGATGATAACTTGATTGCTTACTTGTTTAGTTCTGATCAAACTTTGAACAGAAAGTTGTTTGTGTTTGATCTGAAAAGTAGCAAGCAAGAATTGTTTTTCAGTCCTCCAGATGGTGGACTCGACGAGAGCAACTTATCTGCAGAAGAGAAGTTGAGGAGGGAGAGGGCAAGGGAGCAAGTGGATTAGGAGTAACACGCTATGAATGGGTGAAGACAAGCTCACGAAAGAAGACCGTAATGGTGCCATTACCCACTGGGGTGCGTGTTCCCTTACCTTTCATTTCTTTTTAATTTTGCATATCATAATAGCGTTGGCATAGATGAATGCTGAAGCACAAGCTACTTTTTATTTTCTTTTTTCAGTCATACAATGTATCATTCTGTCATTGGGGGACGTGATGGAATTTGCTAAGTGGCTTTGGAGTTGTCTTTAGTTTTATCATGTTCCAATGACCCCTTCCCCACTTCTTTTGTACTGTGCTTCTTCATTCATTATCTATCTTTTTCAGTTTTCTTTGCTCTTCTTAGCTTGGATTCCTGTAGGAACACTATGCCAACGAAGTCCTTGATTTCAAATACTTTCAACGGCTCGTCATATTATTAGCTTGCTATAAAATGTGAATAATGATTGCATGGCTAAACTAAATTAGTCACTTGTTAGTGCTTCATTACACAAGAATCTACATGTCACAAACTGAAGTGAGCATGCACATCTGATTCTCTCACTTCCTATGCTAATTAGCATCTGTTTTATCCGTTATCAGATATATTTCCAGGATCTTCATTTGCAGCCAGAGCTTAAGATTCCTAGTGCTGCATCTTCTCCAATTATTGATCCACACATTTCCCCTGATGGCACCATGCTCGCATATGTCAGAGATAGCGAGCTTCATGTGTTAAACCTTTTCTATAACGAGTCAAAGCAATTGACATCTGGTGCTGATGGAATCAATTTGGTAAGCATAGTATCAAAGTTTGTTTGTTGCTTGAGATGGCCCCATACAGTTGGCAATGCCATATATTTCATTGAATATATCATTTTATCCAAGCGTAATGTGCTTCCTCCATTCCAGCATCATGCGTATTATATTTTATCTTGACCAGCAAATTTGTCACCCACTTAAATTTGTCAGTCAGTTCTTACCGTGTCATTCTGCCCAGGAATAATTGTTTTAGGTATTACGGAACATTGAATTTTGTCTTATTAGGCATGTGTTAATGATCTGTGTTGGACTGAATTATATAGAGATGTATAAAGATAACTATTTGTTTTGGTTGTTTCAGACGCATGGTCTTGCCGAGTACATAGCGCAGGTGAGATGATATATTCTTTCTCTTGAGGTTTTCAACTGTTAAGTCCCTATTACAGTAGAATAGAAAAACAGAGAGATTAAATTACTATTTTGATTAGAATTATCTTGCTGATTCTAGGAAGAGATGGAACGGAAGAATGGCTACTGGTGGTCACTGGACAGCAAGTTCTTGGCATTTACGCAGGTTGATTCATCTGAGATACCTCTTTTCAGAATCATGCACCAAGGTAAAAGTTCTATTGGTTCAGAAGCACAGGAGGACCATGCTTACCCTTTTGCTGGGGGACCCAATGTCAAAGTTCGCCTGGGGGTGGTTTCTGTTGGTGGAGGTCCTGTGACTTGGATGGATCTTCGCTGTGGAGAAAAAGTTGAAGTTGACGTTGGGTCCGTGATGAGGAATATTTAGCAAGAGTCAACTGGATGCATGGAAATGTTCTTACTGCTCAAATTTTGAATAGATTGCATTCTAAGCTCAAGATTCTTAAGTTTGACATCAAAACAGGCCATAGGAAAGTACTTTTGGAAGAAGAACATGAGACATGGATCACCCTGCATGATTGCTTCACCCCTTTGGATAAAGGACTCAGTAGATACCATGGGGGATTTATTTGGGCAAGTGAGAAAACAGGATTCAGACACCTGTATCTGCATGACTCTGATGGAGTTTGCTTGGGACCTATAACTCAAGGAGATTGGATGGTTGAGCAAGTTGCAGGAGTAAATGAGGCCGCCGGCCTTGTATATTTCACTGGAACTTTAGATGGCCCATTAGAGTCTCATCTGTATTGTGCTAAATTATTTCCAGATGCAAGCTGTCCCTTGGAGGCCCCACTGAGATTAACACGAGAAAAGGGAAAACATGTAGTTGTTCTTGATCATCAGCTGCAGAGAGTTTCATAGATATTCATGATTCACTGGATGCGCCTCCCAGATTATCTCTTTGCTCCTTACATGATGGAGCGTTAATTATGCCTTTGTATGAGCAACCGCTGAACATTCCCTGTTTCAAAAAGCTCCAGATTGAGCCTCCCGAGATAATGCACATACCAGCAAAAGATGGGACTACTTTATATGGGGCACTATACAAGCCTGATCCTGCTAGATTTGGACCACCACCATATAAAACTATGATTCAAGTCTATGGTGGTCCCAGCATACAGCTAGTTTGTGATTCCTGGGTAAATACAGTTGATATGAGGGCTCAGTACCTAAGAAGCAAAGGCATCTTAGTATGGAAGGTTAGCTTCTCTGATTTTAGATGAGATCCAGCTATTAATCTGATATAGAATAATTTCTTTCTTTATATGCACCGTGTTGCTCTGTACAAAGGTGTGTTACACATTTAACAAGTGCCCAATTTTATACTAGCTAATTTTAACTAGAGTCTTGGAGTTAAGTTCTGGGCTCTGCCCAAAAAGTCAGGATTCTCACACTAATTTGTGAAAGATACTATCGCATTTATATTTTTATTCTCTGGTTTCTTGCCATGATATGACATTTATTGCCATCTGATCAAAATAGAAGAATAGGAACCTTAATTCTGATTGCTAGTCCTTTAACTTTTACAGATGGATAACAGAGGAACTGCTCGACGGGGACTCAAATTTGAAGGTGCACTGAAGTATAACTGCGGCCATATTGATGCTGAGGATCAACTAAGTGGAGCTGAATGGCTCATAAAAAATGGACTAGCAAAACAAGGCCATCTTGGGTTGTATGGATGGAGCTATGGCGGATACCTTTCAGCTATGACTTTGGCTAGGTTTCCTGAAGTATTTAGGTGTGCTGTTTCTGGTGCCCCTGTTACATCATGGGATGGGTATGACACCTTTTACACTGAAAAGTATATGGGTTTGCCTGCTGAAAATCCATCAGGTTATTTGTATAGCTCTGTGATGCATGAACCATGTGGAGAAAATCAAGGGGAAGTTGCTGCTAGTGCATGGCATGATTGATGAAAATGTGCATTTTAGGCATACCGCAAGGTTTGTGAATGCATTGGTGGCTGCTGGTAAGCCTTATGAATTGTTGATATTTCCAGACGAGCGTCACATGCCCCGGCGACTTAGGGACCGTATATACATGGAGGAGAGGATATGGGACTTCATCGAGAGGAGCTTGTGAATGAACTAGTTGTGATTCACTGTTCAAGTCGGCACTGTTGCTCCTCAGGTTGAGAAAAATTTTGGGTTCCCAACTTTTATTTTCAGTAGACCTTTTAATTTTTCTCGTTATTTCCATCCCCTTTTGGGCATTCAATGACAATATATGAAAAAATGGTTCTCCTTGTTTTCATTTTACTCACCGAACTTTTAACTGTATCCATACCCAGAAGTTCTTGTATTGAGCTTTTACTAGCTTCCATGTACCATAGGTGCCGTTGTACAAAATTTAAGAGGAATATTTTCATTTTGTTGAGAGAAAAACTGGAATAATTTGTTACTTGTTTACTTTTTTCCTTTTGTATGATTTCTTCTTGATATTTTGCTTCTGAACGTCTGTTTCCATTAAGTTGGAGAGAAAAAACTGTATATGGAGTGCATTTAACATTTTCGCTATAATAATTTGATATTCAACTATTTGACAGCAGAGATAATGTGTAGGAATTTATTTCAACCAAAATTGGTTCTGCTGCTGCTGAGATTGTGTTGAATTACACACTGTTTAATCAGATATGCTCTAAACATTTATTACTTTTAAGGAACCAATGCCACTGACACGCATTAATGATATTGTTCACACCTTGAAAGACTGAGGCACAATACAGGGATATAATGAGTAGTCGTAAAAATTACACAACTGAATCACATGAGCATTAAATCAGTTACTGCATTATGAAAAAATAACAATAGAGTAGGGAACCATATATACCAAGCAATTTAAGAAGAGATTCCAATGAAGGGTTTGGAGTAAGCATCTAAAGCGAGCATCTTCTAGGTTGATAGGCCGGCCATAAAAGCAACACCAGTTGAAGGCAGCCATGAGGACCCAAATATGAACTGCCCAACTGTGAATTTGCTGGCCTCTGCTACCGTTTGGATAACTTGATATCCTGGCCATTTAACGCGCTGTCCAAGGGCTGCTCCTGGTCCATAGTTCACGTACTCACCATAGTAGAGAGTGTCGAGTGCAAATGTTGCATTCCATTCTAGAAATCCCCTTGGGTGAATATGCTCACCAATGTATGATTGCATGATCACTGTTCTTGAATAAAGTTTCCATGGACGGCCTAGATACGTTTGGAAGCTGCCATTTGACGATTGAAGATCAGGTGTAGCCAGGATTCTGCATGCATGAATAGAAATTCCTGTGTTTTGATTAGGGTCTTTCCTGTTCTGGGCTGTGACAGTATTTTTCTGTAAGTTCATTGGCTTTCGGGAGTATAAGCTGCAGTTCTGGAACACGACTGCAGCGTTACCTAAATATGAAGTCTACAGTCCCATAGATGTCGCATTCCCTGAAAAACTGACGCTGTGAATGCACATAAAGGGTGTCTTGGTAGCCGATGACGCTGCACCGGTACACTACAGCGTGATCGGCGCCCACCCGAAGAGCTACAGCTTGATGTTTACTTGGACCAGCCCAATTTTCAAAAGTCAGGTCTCTTGCAATGAAGCCAGCACCGGAAGCCGCTGCATGCAGATAAGGCAGAAAGTGCTTAGAGTCCTAGGCCTAGCAATGTAATGGAAAGTACTACAAAAATGACTTCCAAACTAAAAACTAAGCCCAAATGGACAAGTAAAATGAAAGAAAGTAGAGAGATGCACAAGTGGAAAACATTGTATTCGCCAAAGGTGATTGGTCAAAGTGGTAAGTAGATTGTGACCTCAAGGACGAACATATGCTCCAAACCTACAAAGACACTTGGATTGGGGAATGTTTCTCTTTAGTCTTTACGTGACTGGCCCGGGATTGGGCTTCCGCAACTTTTTTTTTTTTTACACACACAAAAAAAGGTGAACATTGTATTCTTTACTAAATATGAAGTAGGACAAGAAGGTAGTACTTACTAGTATTTGATTTACTGAAACATTCAATTAATGCAAAAGCTACTAAGTTGATAGTCAAGGGCAAGGACCATAACCGTATTCTGAAGTATGCCCCACCTCCAATAATGTGATCCATGATCCATCTATACAGAAATTTTCCTTCTTTATATGGAGGCCACCAACTTATTTATGGTCACATCACTATCCTTATGTTCTAGTCTAGGGTGAGAAATTCAAGTGGCCAATGTGTTGAAAATTTTGCAATAGAGACCGAAAAAATTAAAGGGGCTTTGACAAAGGATCATGGATGTCCCTTTTGTCAGCTTTCACTACCAAGTTCATTCTTTCATTACGCAATAAATTATCCATGGATCATCTTCCTCCTCTGTCCTAACTCCTAAGTCCTACTTGTATCAACAAGTTATGTGGACAAATTTCTCTTGTACTTTGGAAGCTTTCCCCTTTGTAGAAAGTAGTACTTAAAATGAACTAACACTAGCAATTGCACTTTTAGCTCAAAAGATATGTATTGTGAGATAAAGTGCCGTTCAGAAGGAGAAATTATTTCCTTTGATAGATGAAAATATTTTGGTGGCCAAAATATTAAATTAGGATTGTTTATACACCTATTGTTCCTAACTTACATTAAAAAAAATGCCAATTAGACCTATTGTTCCTAACCTACACATAAGAAGACAGAACCTAAACATTATTGTTACTTTTAGCTCAAAAAATGATAACTGGAAACAAATCTTAGGTAGATATTCATGTATCCTCTAATTCTATGAAATACAATTTGATCCTCTGTTCTTATACACATTATCACCTACCCATTAATGACCAACCCTAGCAATCCATGCACCTAGATTAGATAATTAGCTAATAGACGGGATAATGTGTAAACCCAAGATAAGTGTTGAGATCGTGACAATGATCTTTCAAGTATTGTTTCGTCTTCTTTTTAGATGAAAAAAATTAGAAAGAAAAAAAAAACGTTACCTCTAATTCAAGATAAGTCATCGATATATATTTTAATTAGTTTTAATGATATTTACTAATTATCTATTTAAAGAGAATATAAAACTTTTGATAATCTGATTTATCATATTTAATGTATGAACAAACCCGTTGGCTCGAGGGTAATTTTGTCATTGAGCGACTATGCGTAGAAAAATGTAAACAAGTTGCGGCTACGGCCCGAAACTACGCGCAAAGAACGTGAGTTACGTGAGTTGTGTATGCAAGTGACGTTATAGCAGCCAACCATGCAAGAAAAAGAAAAGAAAAAAAAAAAAAAAAGTTAAGGACTTAAATAGGAATGCATGACAGACCACGTGCCAAGTCTTCTTCTTCCACAACATCCCATGCCCCACATACATGACCAATTGCCCATGCCGGCTGTTTTCCGCCACAGAAATTTTTACTACTGTTGTTTTGTGATTTTAGAAAGATATCATGAAGAAATTGTCACCGACGTAATTTACTACTACTTGGTAAAAAAATGAAAAATATAAGGCAGCATAATAAAGGAAGTTGAAAAAGGGAGTATATATATTTACCGAAAGACGCGGTATGGAACGTCGTTATATTATCAAAAACGCTTTTGTCACCCGAAATTACTGTTTTGCCTTTCCCATCACCTATGAACATCAAATTCGTCTTCTTCCTCCCAACTTTCAGATTATCCTCTTCGTATCTGAAAATCAAAACAAAATAAGGAAATATTTAAATAAATAAATCTCGTGATTATTAAAAAAATCACATTTGAATGTACTAATATTAATATCTTGATTTGTCCAATAATTAAGAACTTAATTACGAATAAAATTATAAATCAATTTTATCAAGTATTTATCAACAAAATATATTTTTTACTATAAGCATATAATATCTGAACTCCCCGTAGTACAACGGGATGTACTAATCTACTAGGAAGATAAAACTCAAACTCCCCAATCCTTTACATCTATCATATATTGGGTAATTATTGACTTGATTATTTCTTATTTCGGGAAAAAAATAAATTACTTTGTCTTAACAAACAAGTCCCTATCCCATGCATGTGAAGACAAAATCTTGAGTAGATGATGCAATGATGATGATCTGGAACAAAACTCATACAGAACAATCACTGCAAAGACCACCGACTGCCACGTGTAAAAGTCAAGCCGGAGTGACGGTGGCAGCAGCAATAGGCCAATAACAGTACTGGATGAAAAGGTTAAAAATTTTAAATTGGAGTAATACTCCTCCTTCTCCTCCATTTTATTTTAGAAAAATAGGGAGATTATAACATCTAATTTTCTAATAAATCACAAATTCATTTAAAATTTTATTTTTTATTTTTAAATTTTTCATTGATCTTATTCTTAATTTTTAAATATTCACATGTTAGAATAAAAATTTGAATTATAAGTGATATCTATAATATTTAAAATCATCTTATTTTTGTTCTACTATAACTCTTTAGTTTAAATGTCATTGTCATTTTACTATATAAAAATTATGAAAGTTATTAAATTGAACCAATTGTATCTAAAGAGAATTTAAAATAATTAAATTATTTTTTACAATTCTTAACTAATAATACTCACCATATATCCCAGTAAGAATAAAATTTTAAAAAAAAATCATTCACAAAATGAAATAATTTGATAAACAAAATAAATTATTTAAAATTTATCTGAATTGAGAAATAGGGTTTTTTTTTTAAAAAAAAAAAAAAAAGAGTACTAGCATCATCTTCGTTAATTAACTTACTTTCCAGCTTTGACGTAGATTATGAACCGGCGAGTGCTATATTCAGGAGCCTTCTTGATCGCCTCCGCTACCGTTTTCACCGTTCCGTTGCCGTCTTGCGAGACGATTATATCCGCTTGAATCGCCGACACCGGCACGTCCAGCAACATTCTATCCTTCCTAGTTAACCATTTCGGAAAGTACACCTGATGATCGTCATGCTTGTCTTCTCCTTTTTCACCCGTCATCAACTTCAGAGGTAGGATCCGACGTCGGTTCCCTATCGGAATCCCAGAAAAATCATCTCGTCCACCCGCCGCCGTGTACATTGCCAGGCAGTTACTCACCAATTTCGACAAGTCCTTCAGCTTCACCGACATCTGATTCTTCACGCTCCCTCCGCCACCCACCTCTGCTAAACCGTCCGTACAAGTGTCCTGGTTAGTTAGAGCGGCACTCAGCCACGTCACCACGTCCTGGCTGGACCCACCAAAGGATACGGAGGTGAGGGAGCGTGCGAGCAGGTCCACGGAGTCGGCCAAGAGCTCCAGGCAGTCTTCATAGGCCGAGCGGGCTCTCTTGTCCATGAAAACATTGCTGACGCCAGAAACATCGTACAGAGCCTTGCCAAAGCGATGGAGCGTCATGTTAACGGCAATGTGGACGAGGTGCTTGTTGGAAGCGGTGAGTGCACCGGGGAAGTTGAGGAGCGAGTTAACACAGAGACTCCGGTACCGAGTTTTGCTGCATGTGAGCGATATGGCTTTGGAAGCTAGGCTTGATGTTGAGGGTGGTGGCCTCGCTGGAGGCTTTGTTTCCAAGGCTATTAATTACAACCACAGCCGAAATGGCTGAGGCCACGATGAGGATGGCGGCGAGTATGATGACGAGGGGCTTGAGTTTACTTTTTCGGGGTTTGTACGTTGCTTCGTCGTCTAATTGGTGGCCGGTGGAGCTCAGCGGCTCGGAAACTAGCTTCCCGTAACCCATTTTCGCTAGTTAGATATACTTAATTTGATTTTGGACGGTGGATGTTGTTAATTGATTCGTGTGCTACTGCTATATATATATATGTAAAAAGTATTTGCTGGCATTGGATTACAATTTTTTTCCCAACGTACTTATATTATACCATGAGATAATATTTATTATTTTTAATATTTTTAATTAAAATAATAAATATCATCTCATCACGTAATATAATATAAATGTAATATCAAAAAGTACAGATAAATCAAAACAGTATTTGCTACTTGATGTGCATTATGAAGTGACTACCCGCAACAATCTAAATCATTTAATAATTAGAAAGTAAAATGATTTATATGTTTTTTATTCATTTTAATCACTATGAATATGATTTAGCATTTCGGGTTAAGTTTAGGGGTATAAATAACTATAAACAAGTCAAATATTTTAATATTTAAATTGTTTGATTATTTTAACGAATATGAAATTTTGTTTATGCTAGACTTATTTATCTTTCAAATTAAATTTAAATGAATTTTTATTGAGACAAAATCGAATTGAATTCGATTAATTTAGAATTTTTACATTTAAATTAAATACTTTTAATTTATCGAGTCGAGTTCAAGTTAAACACAAAAACATTAATGAACGCTACATTTTGTTCAACATTGACTTGATTATTGATGAATCAAATTCAAACGAATTCTTATTGAGTCGAATTTAATTCGAATATTTAGTAATTTGAATTTTTTTATAGCTTCAATTGAGAAAAAAATTCTTTACTAGTCACTTTATATTACAAAATGAATATTACAATTATTGAATGGCTCTGAATTAAAAAATAATAATAAAATCACTCTACTATTCTATCATTTCAACGACTATAATATCTATTCTATAATGTAGAGTGAATAACCAAAACTCAGTGTCTAAAATTGACTAACAAATATAGGAAAGATTGGAAAGTTAGTGCGTGTTTTGTGTGTGTGAGAGAGAGAGAGTTTGATGGTTGTAAGGTCGAAGTCTGTGGTACTACTACATAGCTGGCCACCTCTAACTTCCACCACTGATCTAAGCCTTATAGTTATTACGTTGACTTTCATCTTGACTTGTTATATGTTGATCACAGTGCACAGGTTGATGCCATTATCCTTCACTCCGCATACATTTGTAAAAGTAAATAAGTAAATTCTCGTATTCCTGTGTTTGTTTGCGAGTGAGAACGGAACTCAACATTCAACAGTTGTCTTAAAAATTACATTAAGTTGGGATAGAGATGTTGACACAGATTAAGAACTGATTCATTGGCTAGCTGGCTGGCTCGATATGACTCATCCTATACTAAAAAGGATATTTCTCAATTGTTAAGAAAAAAAAGTTTGCAGCATCATGGTCAGAGTGGATCAAGCAATTAAGATCGAAAACATAGTTATAAGAAACACGGTATATTAGAAAAAACAGTATGAGTATGAAAATACGATTGAGTACTTTTTAAAATATCAGATACATCAGGATAAATTTAGTCAATACACCACGGTATGTCGATTCTTAAAAAAAAATATTTTGTTATTATATAAGGATAAGTATGTAGTTGGTTATAGATTATATTAAATATTTAATAAATATTGAATTTTTCATGATAAGAGAAAAAAATATTCAACTTTTTACAAGCATTATCTTCAATCCAATACTACCTCAGTCTCAACATATTTGTCACGTTTGACTTTTTTTTGTCAACAAATCAAGTTTTCAAAACTCAATCTTTTGTAGATTTTTAATTTTTTTCTTTTTATAAATTTTAACTTTCATGTCATAATACTTTATATAAATTTCATTTTTGTTGAAAAGAATTTAATGAAAAATCAAATAAATTTGTATGAATTATTGATTACGAAATCGATTTGGTTTACCAGAAAAGTCAAATTGTGACAAAATAATTGGGACGGAGAGACTATTAAATAGTTATAATTAAGTAAATTTAGAGAGTATTTTCTCATTTGTGAAATAAATAAATGAAAAAAAATTAAGAAACATGTAGAAAAAAGAAAAAGACATAAAGCGTCATTATCCTAATAAGAATTTGCTATTTTGACGTTCTGAAACGTGAATCGTCACATTTTAGAACACTAATAAATGGTGTTTTAATTACACATAAATTGATACACAGTTCGTAATATTGGAAAATATTTCCAATAAGTATGATCGAGAATTATTGACAACTTCATTCTTTCTTTTATTTTTTTTGGCAAGAAAATTATTGACAAATTCATTGTTCCTTGGAGGGTGTTTTCTTTGATTAGTATGGATCTTGCAAAAACATTTTTTCTTAATTGCCAATATACCACTAATAATCAAACATTAACAATTAATCCTGTTCATTTGGAAAAACTTTATTATTAGGAGGTATTACCAAATAACATGTATTATTGGTATCTCAAATCAATAAATTTTTTTCAAATTATTTTATCTTTAGATCTATCACTTTATATATTAAAATTTCATTAATTTAAAAGTACTAATATCATATCTACTTGTAAAATCTTCTCGTAATAAATTTTCTCGTCTAAAAAACCCTAGCCATATGATTAAATTATTTAAGATAATGAAATGAGACAATTGGCTACATGGCTGAAATTTTATAACATTCAATTGATAAGACATACCATCCACCACATGGAGGATTACGGTCACAGTTTCTGTAAACACTTAATTAATAATGTAATTTGAGACCGAAAGTGAGATAGAGTGTAGAATACTTAATTAATAATATCCTTTAATAATGCAAGTTAAACGATAATTTGGTGAGAAGTACTACTATATTAAAGTTAAGTATTTTTTATTTTACGCTTTCTGTCACTCTATACTTCACACTATTTAATAAACTGTCAAATTACTATATTAAAATCACATTACTTAATTTTGATAATTTATTATGTGATGTGATAAAAAGTAACACAAAATATCAAATAGAAGATCTCTAACCTGTATTTAACACGAGACATTTGAACCTTTAGAAACTGGCTAAATAGTAGTACAAATTTGAGGGTACCTCCTCCTACAGAAGTCGTGTTCGGGTCCTACAAGAAATAATTAGAATGAGCAACGAAATGGAATGCATAGACGTCGTTCATCAAATTGAATTCATCAAGTACTGGTCCATGCACAAATATGTGTACAATATATATGCTTTATTTTACAGGATACTTGTGTGATATATGGCCTAGTCAACTTCTGCGTCTTTTAATTTTTAAAACGGTTTACAAGCTAAACTGATTAGTGAAGTTAGGATTACGAATTAACTTCTTTTGATAGTTACAAAATAATGAGATTTTTTATTTTTTAATTATTTTAATGATTGACTTTTTTGCTTTAATCCATGTTGGTGGCAATAATATCAAAGAAGCTAAATTCTACACAACTTGGTCTATACTGGTGGATGTCTCCACCGCTTATCTGGCATTTTATTAATTTTGAGTCCACCTGACAACGCTCCCATAATATGATTTTCTCTCAAAATGAATGAATATGCATGGTACCTTAAATTTGGTCGCATAATTAATTCAATGGTCTCTGTACCAAACAAATTAATTAGTAGTATACAGCGGACATCCAGATTCACATGAGTAAATACGGCGGTACAAACGTACAGGTCCATTTACATATGGGCCAGAACCCAGTAACTTTATGACAATTGTCCCATTGAAGATTCCATAGGATTAGTTTTCACTTTAAACTACTCGTAATTAAATTCCACAAGTCAAGCTATTCAAGCATTCAACATTGGAACTTTTTCTTATTTAAGAATATAAAAGGTAAAATTACTGGTTTGGTTTGGAATAATACATCTTAGATGATTGGGCCGGGAACCATAATTTGGGTTTATTGACTCTTTGCATGAAAGTTGGAAACATATGATCCTTGGGAAGTTGGGCTTTGGTACACAGATTGGAGATTGTCGTTGCCCATCTTTAGTTCAGGAATTACAGTGACTTGCATAATGAATTCCACAAAAATCATTAAATGGATCAAGTTTACGAAAGGTGTTGTGCATCTCAATCTGTAATCACGTACACCACTGATTACGAACTCAATCTACATAAGAATTTCTTTGAATTCGTTCATCAATAATTAGTACAAAATCATAATTATTCAATAATCACTTACATCACTTATCATGAACTCAATCTATTTAAAAATTTCCTTGAATTCAATCATCAGTAATTAGTACAAAGCCATAATTATTACAATTTGTAGAGTTTGTGCTGTAGAAAAAGTTGATTTAATCTCAACCATTGGTGAATTCCATGAGCTTCCTTCCAATTCTCAGAAGGGCTTCGATTTTTGATAACATGTGCTGAAGGAATGTGATGAAATTGTCTCAGAATTCTTCCCAAACATATCCAATATAACACTCAAAATTGAATTCCTCGCAGCGAAAATTCCAATTTCCCCGTCACCCACCATTATCATGTGCTGTACATGTTCAAAATATCCAATATATTCACAGCAAACAGGATCAGATGGATTAACAAACAAGTTCGGAATCCATTTAGATAAAACAGTAAATGGATCCTCTGGCGATCCCGGTATTGTTTCGCGGCGGCGCCTAGAAACGGTAGCAATTCTCGCAGTTATGCGACTTTTTGCATAGCGGACTGCAAACTTAAACTCCTCATTTTTAATCAGTTCAAATGGGAGGGAAATGTACGGCGGATTAAAGAGATAAGTTTGGAGGGGAAAACCCTTTTTGACCATATTCCGCCCAATCTGCAAAGCTATTGCGGAGCCTAAAGAATGCCCTGCTAACCAAACATTCTCGGCTCCAGCCTCGGCAACAATGTCTTCGACAGCTTTCATGCCGAGACGAAAGCGGGAGGTCAATTTTCTCAAGGCGGTTGAAGGTTGCTTGGATATTCGACTTGAGATCCTGAAATATGGTGTCTAGTTTCTTGATTGTGCCTCTGAAGGCTACTACATATTTTGGAGCAGAGGGGTGACTACGGTGGTTGTGTTGAAGCTCGTAAATGGAGGCAAAGACTGATTGATCATTTTTATCCTCTAGAACGCGGAAAAGTTGAAATTTGAAGAATTCCCACCAAGGAGGGGCTAGAGCATTTGAGCCAAGGCGATGGTCCTGGCGGTCTCGTTCTTTAACATACACACCCTGCACCAAGCTGGCAACAATAGACACCAGGTGAAGGAAGTTTTCCCTGTAGACAGAAGTTGATCCAATTAATTGTGTCCTTATTATAAACATAGTTACCGATTAAGTACTATCGTCTTATAAGTGATACAGGTACAAAAAATTATGATCATAAATCGATGATAGATTGCAGATAACAAAATAATCATATGTATAATAATTGAGCTTGATCCGTATTTTTTATTAAAATTAACTCAACCTCCAAATTCATCGATCTAAATCCAACCACAATTCTTTCCAATTTCCATTCATTATTCCATAAGAACGCAAGTTATTCATTACAAGCAAAATAGGAGCATTACAGTCGGTTAATTAGTAGTCGTACCAGTCGACAGCAGCTAGGTGAATTGGTCCTGAAAGTTGAAAATCTTGCATCGTGGGTTTGGCCATATCAATCGGATGAATCGTTTGCTCTCTGAAAAGAGAATAATCTTGTCAATTCGTTTATGCTTTAATGTGTAGAAAACCTGGATAGTATTAATGAGGTTGTGTAGTAAATTATCAAACATGAAGAAATGAAATTGGATCAACAAGAAAAGACTTACAAATTAATAGCTTCAACTTCAATAAGACGACTTGGATATCCCTTGTCAAGTTCTGGGGGGGGCGGCTTATGGTAGGTCCTTGGTCTCATTCGAATGTATACCAGCTATATATGAAAAATTCTTTTATAGATCAATGTGTAGGTACTATCTACTGTACGCCTTATTATCTATAATTTTTTATATTCTCTGATTTGCCTATAATTTAAAAATTGTGGAGAATTATAGACCACAAGGTGTACGGTGGGATCGTACACCTTGGTCCATGAAAGAATTTTTCACTATATAGAGAGTGAAAAAATTCTTATATGAACCGATATTATCGACTCCTTAGTAAGAAAAACTTCACATCAATTATTATCACATTACCTTACTTGGTTCAAAAACCTCCACGTCATTCATTGAGGTGATGTCATGTTGGTTGAGGCAGAACTTTCCTATAAATTCGATCTATATAAGATTTTTTTGAGATTATTAACTTGTATCATTGGTCACATTTATTTGACAATTTAACATACTTGAACTTTCGAGGCAATTACTATAGGAGACCTTAGATGATAAATCATATATATTCAACCGCCTTGCTTTCGGGGGTCCCATGATCGTCGTACTCTCACCGTTTCTTGAGGATACCAAATTTATAATAACTTCTAATCCTTATTATCAAACCTCTTAATCAAATCTATAATTATAATTTACAAAAATGTTAATATTATGGAGTGAACAACAAATCGCTCAACAAATAACTAACACTACCTCTGCTTGACCAAATAAGTTATATTCATATATATATTTTACAACATTTTAATACACAATCACACAAAAGTTTTATTCGACATCAAAGAAAAAATCTTATTTTACATAATCGCAAAAATTATTTTTCAAAAATAAAACGTACGTACTTTTGTAACAAGTGGCATTATATCAAAAATTTATAAAACATATTTCAAAAATATTAAAAGTTCAGAAAAAATCAAAATCAATATATCTCTTATCAGAATTCTAAACTTGGGAAACAAAATATTAGAATCAAAATCCGATTGGTTTTTTCAAAATTCATATCATGGTTCATTATAAACTCATAAAACAAACACGCTATTATCGGTTTACTGAACTCAACCAAGTAACAAAAGACCCCACTAGAAAAGGTTGTTAAGGGATTCGGCCATCTAAACTTACGATGATTCAGAAACAGAATATTGGTTTTTAGATCACCCAAATAGATTACCAGGTTTTAGGTCATTTAGACAAAAAGTCAAAACTATAGTCCCTACCGACAATTCATTATTATTTTAAGAATTTTGATCCATTATTAATTATCGAGCAAATAATTCAAACATACACTTGCGAAATACCCATACAAAGTTTAAAATAATGCCACATATATAAATTCATAATTTAAAACAATTCAAATATCCAAAGGTCTAAGTTTAATAACTAAAATAATATATCATAAAAAAAATAATATTTTCGAAATTACAAGGGAGTAGTAAACACTTATATCGAAGTAGCATAGAAATCGTAGCAAGGAGTCAACTAACTTTCGAAACAAAATTATCAAATATTAACTAAGCTCTATTTCAAAATAACTCGATTCGTATATAAACTATCATACTTTCGATAATATTATTCAATTTTCAAAAATATTTAATCATATTCATACTAAAATATATATATCATTCTTAATTATATAAAAATATAACAATTAAAATATATGACTAATATCACGAAAGTATTCAATAAGTTATTATAAAAATAGTTCTTTGGTACCTTATTTATTTATTCACATAACAAATATTCATGTTTTCAATCCAAAAATTAAATCTTAGATATCCAAGGGACTGACCATGCAATTGCCTAAATTAATACTACAAGTCAGGAGTCAGGACTTATAATGTAATTAACCCAAATTTTGAAAACTTCCCACTTACGCAACTCAATTCTCTCTGTCGCCCTTTTTATTTAATTTTTTTCTTTCCTAGTCACATCCATTCTTCTCTCTCCTACTCCTGTGTCTTCTTGTCTTCTTCTTTCTTCTTTCTTCTTTCTTCTTTCTTCTTCCTCATCTTTTCTTCCTGTAGCAATCGATATACTGTTGAATAACAATCCCTTGCGATGCCTTCCATCAAATGAATAATTCTTCCACATTTTCGATACAGTGTTGACGATGATTCTGTCGAGTTGATTGCAGCGAGCGTGTATGAGAAGAAAATTATTGTCCTTCACTTAATTAGGAGTAATGAAAAGTACTCTTTACGTTTAGTTTTATATTAAGTTTTAAAACATATGGAAGCCGTGGCTTGCCGTCTTTTTCAATTTGTTAGTGTCTGAATTCGTTAGTCTTTCGTTGTGCCTCATTGGTTATTTGATAATCGATACTTAATATGGTTAATAATATTTTGTCACTCTAAAGTATGAGGGTAATTATACTTTACCCCCTTAAATTAAAAAAAAAAAAAATATTTTACATTTCATTTACACTATCCATCATTGAATATTTCAAACAACGTCAAGAAAAATCAATTAAATGACTGAAATGGCCTTGTCACTAGATTTTTCAAGTATTTTTATTATTGATAATGATTTGATAATTATTGAAAATTAGGAAAAATAAAATATATTCTACGTTATAATTTATACACACTTAACTAAAATATAAAATACCAAAGTACAACAAAAGATTATAAATTTTTTATGAAAAATCTATAGCCACATAAAAAGTTTAAAGAAAATTTTTAATTAAAAAAAATTAACGAAAACTTACTTTGAAAAACGTATTATCACTATAAAAAATACTATAATTTAAATAATATCAAATAAACTTCAAAAACTTACTAAAAAAAACCTGAACATCATTTTATCAATATAACACCATCCCTTCCAAATTATCTTTATCATCATTCCAACATAACTGAACACCTTCCTTTGTCATCAAATAACCACTCTGCATGACAGCCAAACACATTAATTAAACAAATATGATGGGCATTCTTCACCGTCCCCGTTCCTTGATCTTTCTCACACATTGTGCTCATGCAACTTAATTGTTCCAGAAATGAAGCTATTGAAATGATCATGGATATGAATTTGAATTTGAATATGATGATAAATTTAAAATGACTAAGTTTTGAAAAAGATTTGAAATTTAAAAATTTTAATAATTAAAAAGAAAAAAATTTTCTATTAGTCCTTAACACATTACCTATTTGTATTTATTTACTCCCTCACTTTTAAAATGATGATTTTTAGTCTCTCACAAATGTAAAATGTCCAATTTTGGTATCAAAACTAAATCCCGAGCATTTTTTGGTCTGAATTAATCGTGTGTTGTTTACATGACATATTTTTTGAGTAAAATTTAGGAACTCGTTTTTTCTTTCCAATACAAAACTCAAGCATCGGATTGGATTATAAATTTTGGAAAAAAAGATACCACAAGTCAGATATTGAAATAATTTTAAATACAAACAAATTGCTAATCAATCACTTGCTTCATATCCTTCGCACTCATAAAACATTATACTCAGATGAATTTATAAATTTGTTCTCGAAAAATATGTCATGTGAACAATACGTGACAAATTTAGGTAAAAAATACTCGAAATTTGATTCAAAAACCAAAATTCAACGTTTTATATATGTGAGGGACATGACAAATTTAGGCCAAAATGCTTGGGATTTGATTCAAGGACCAAATTCAACATCTTATATATTTTTTTAAATTTAAAAATTATTATTTTAAAAGTGAAGGACTAAATAAATACAAATGTGTAATGTAAGGAATTAAAAACTATTATTTTAAAAGTGAATGACTAAATAAATACAAATGTATAATGTGAGGGACTAATGTAGTGATTTTTCTTAATTAAAATTCATTTTAAGATAGTTTTAAAATTTAACCGACTAATATTTTATTCAAATAATGAAATAGATTTGGGTTGAAAATTTGAAATCCAAACAGGGTGAATGGAAAATCTTACTACAATCCGATCAAGGTACAAACTTGGCCAGTCTCTCAGTGGAGTGGCAAACAATGAAAAAACAATTGTGGTCGTTGGTACACAAACAACATTGCAATTAAGAAGAAAATTATTGTCTTTCACGCTTCAAAGAGTTTTGATTTATTTTGTTTAAATCCGTCATTGTTTGATGAGGAAATGATCAATGGGAAATTATGGCCTCAATTCAATCAATGTATAAACTTCGCTATTCTCACGACTACTTTATTTTTTTGTCTCCAAGGCTATTCTCACTGCTGGACAGGGCAAACAATGAACAAAACAATTGCGGTCAACAAAGAAATCTGAATATGAAAACAAAAGGAAAATAGTAAAATTTTATAATCAAGAATCATATCTTTGAATCTACCATTTTATATATTAAAATTTCATTAATTTAGAGATATTAATATTATAACCACTTATAAAACATTCTTGTAATACATTTTCTCGTCTAAAAGACCCTAGCCATATGATTAAATTATTTAAGATAATAAAATGAGACCATTGGTTACATGTCTGAAATTTGATTACAACATTCAATTGATCGGACATACCATCCACCCCATGGAGGATTCTGGTTACAGTCTCTGTAAACACTTAATTAATAATGTAAATTGAGAGTTGAGATAGAAAATGAGATAGAACGTGAAATACTTAATTAATAATACTTTTTTATAATGTAAGATGAACAAAATTTAGTGAGAAATATTACTGTATCAATGAATACTCTTTATTTTAAGAATTTTTTATTTTATATTCTATATTATTTTCTATCATATCATCTAATAAATTATCAATATATTCCACTAAAATCACCACTATTTAATTTTGGCATAGTGTGGACAGAAAATCTGTTACCAGAGATTTGAACTTTTAGAAACTGGCTAAATAATACTACAAATTTGATGGTACCTCCTCCTACAGAAGTCGTGCTCGGGTCCCTACAAGAAATAATTAGGATGAGCCGATCTGCGGACTATTAGTGTAGAGAGAATTCCTTGTACTTTTATCCTAAATATTTGTATAATTATTTTTAAACGTGATAGTATAATTATTTTTTTTAAACTTAATTTGCCTCTCTCAAAATTTTTTTTGTTTGGATACAAAGAGATATGGCAAATTTCTTTTAGTATACAATGGAATACACTAAAATAATTTTGCATTATTCTAACCACTTAACAAAGATAGCAACAGAAAAATAATAGTATTTAAATTTCTTTGCGCAATAAGAATTTAAGAATACTTGAATATAAGAGTATAAGTTTGTTTCAAATGTCAAAATAAAAATATGCAAAATTGTTTGTGCTAAAAATGAAGAGAGTGATATTTATTTATAGAGATGAAGGGTTATAATTTGTTTGAACACTTTCTTTCACTTAAAATAAGCATCTTTGGTGAAACAATGCAATCAAAATAATGTAACTCATATGAAAAGAAAAACACCATTGATGAAATAATGCAACTAAAACAATATAATTAAAATAATGTAACTTATATAAAAATTAAAGTATCTTTTGATGAAATAATAATTCTTTTAAAAAATTTCCAACACTCACCTTAATGAAATGGATTGCAGAGACGTCGTTCATCAAATTGAATTCATCAAGTACTGGTCCATACATAAATATGTGTACAATATATATGCTTTATTTTACAGGATACTTGTGTGATATATGGCCTAGTCAACTTCTGCGTCTTTCAATTTTAAAAACGGTTTACAAGCTAAACTGGTTAATATTTGAAGTTAGGATTACGAATTAACTTTTTTTGATAGTTACAAAATGACGAGATTGAAGATTCCATGGGATTAATTTTCACTTTAAACTAGTCGGAATTAAATTCCACAAGTCAAGCTATTCAAGCATTCAACATTGGAACTTTTTCTTATTTGAGAATATAAAAGATAAAATTACTGGTTTGGTTTGGAATAATATATCTTAGATGATTGGGCCGGGAACCTTTGGGCTTATTGACTCTTTAACTCTTGCATGAAAGTTGAAACATATGATCATTGGGAAGTTAGGCTTTGGTACGCAGATTGGAGATTGTCGTTGCCCATCTTTAGTTCAGGAATTACAGTGACTTGCATAATGAATTCGAGAAAAATCATTAAATGGATCAGGTTTATGAAAGGTGTTTTGCATCTTAATATGTAATCACGTACACCACTGATTACGAACTCAATCTACATGAGAATTTCTTTGAATTCGTTCATCAATAATTACTACAAAATCATAATTCAACCGGGGAAATATGCAGTAATCACTTACACCACGTATGATGAACTCAATCTATTTAAAACTTTCCTTGAATTCAATCATCAGTAATTAGTACAAAGCCATAATTATCACAATTTGTAGAGTTTGTGCTCTAGAAAAAGTTGATTTAATCTCCACCATTGGTGAATTCCATGAGCTTCCGAAGGGCTTCGATTTTTGATAACATGTGCTGAAGGAATGTGATGAAATGTCTCAGAATTCTTCCCGCACATATCCAATATAACACTCAAAATTGAATTCCTCGCTGCGAGACTTCCAATTTCCCCGGCACCAGCCATTATCATGTCCTGTACATGTTCAAAATATCCAATATATTCACAGCAAAAAGGATCAGATGGATTAACAAACAAGTTTGGAATCCATTCAGATAAAACAGTAAATGGATCCTCTGGCGATCCCGGTATTGTTTCGGGGCGGCGCCCAGAAACGGCAGCAATTGCAGCAGTTACGAGACTTTTTGCATAGCGGACTGCAAACTTGATTAAACTTCTCATTTTTAATCATTTCAAGTGGGAGGGAAATGTATGGCGGATTAAAGAGATAAGTTTGGAGGGGAAAACCCTTTTTGACCATATTCCGTCCAATCAGCAAAGCTATTGCGGAGCCTAAAGAATGCCCTGCTAACCAAACATTCTCGGCTCCAGCCTCGGCAACAATG
Organism: Cinchona pubescens; assembly: GCA_025175665.1. Lineage (NCBI taxonomy): Eukaryota > Viridiplantae > Streptophyta > Magnoliopsida > Gentianales > Rubiaceae > Cinchona > Cinchona pubescens. The sequence goes on from JANKKI010000014.1 coordinate 1,027,479, forward strand.
TCTTCGACAGCTTCCATGCCGCGATGAAAGCGGGAGGCGTTCTGAAGACGGTTGCTGATTACTTGGATATCCAACTCGAGATCCTCAAATATGGTGTCTGGTTTCTTGATTGTGCCTCTGAAGGCTACTACATATTTTGGAGCAGAGGAGGGGTGACTATGGTGGCAGTGTTGAAGCTCGTAAATGGAGGCAAAGACTGATTGATCATTTGTATCCTGTAGAACGAGGAATTGTTGAAATTTGAAGAATTCCCACCAAGGAGGGGCTAGAGCATTTGAGCCAAGGCGATGGTCCTGGCGGTCACGTTCGGTAATATACACACTCTGCAATCAATCTTATACCAAGCTAGCAGCAATAGACGCCCGGTGATCGAAGTTTTCCCTGTATGTCGTTGATCCCATTAATTGTGTCCTTATTATAAACATAGTTACCGAATAAGTACTATCCTCTTATAATTGATACAGGTACAAAAAATTATGATCATAAATCGATGATAGATTGCAGATAACAAAATAATCATATGTATAATAATTGAGCAAAACCCGTATTTTTTAAAATTTAACTCAACCTCCAAATTCATCGATCTAAATCCATCCACAATTCTTTCCAATTTCCATTCATTATTCCATAAGAACGTAAGTTATTCATTACAAGCAAAATAGGAGCATTACAGTGGTTAATTAGTAGTCGTACCAATCGACAGCAGTTAGGTGAATTGGTCCTGAAAGTTGAAAATGTTGCATCTTGGTTTTGGCCATATCAATCGGATGAATCGTTTGCTCTCTGAAAAGAGAATGATCTTGTCAATTCGTTTATGCTTTAATGTGTAGAAAACCTGGATAGTAGTATTAATGAGGTTGTGTAGTAAATTATCAAACATGAAGAAATGAAATTGGATCAACAAGAAAAGACTTACAAAGTAATAGCTTCAACTTCAATAAGACGACTTGGATATCCCTTGTCAAGTTTCTGGGGAGCGGCTTATGGCAGGTCCTTGGTCTCATTCGAATGTATACCAGCTATATATGAAAAATTCTTTTATAGACCAAAGTGTAGGTTCTACCGTACGCCTTATTATTCATAATTTTTTATATCCTCTGATTTGTAGATAAAGTATTATAATTTTTAATTTTTTAAAAGAAATTGGAGGATGTAGAGAATTATAGACCACAAGGTGTACGGTGGGATCGTACATCTTGGTCAATGAAAGAATTTTTCACTATATAAAGAGTGAAAAAATTCTTATATGAACCGATATTTTCGACTCCTTAGTAAGAAAAACTTCACATCAATTATTATCACATTACCTTACTTGGTTCAAAAACCTCCACGTCATTCACTGAGATGATGTAGTATAGTGAAGCCCAAGTTTGATGTTGGTTGAGATAAAACTTTCCTATAAATTCGATCTATATAAGATTTTTTCGAGAGTGTTAACTTGTATCACTGGTCACATTTATTTGACAATTTAACATACTTGAACTTTAGAGTTGAGGCTCGACAACTATAGGAGACCTTAGATGATATCTCCAATAAATCATATATATTCAACAACCTCGCTTTCCGGGTCCATGATCGTCGTACTTTCACCGTTTCTTGAGGATACCAAATTCATAATAACTTCAAATTCTTAATCAAACATTTTAATCGAATCTATGATTATAATTTGCAAAAATGTTAATATTATGGAGTGAACAACAAATCGCTCAACAAATAACTAACACTACCTCTGCTTGACCAAATAAGTTATATTCATATAAATATTTTACAAAATTTTAATACACAATCACACAAAATTTTATTCGACATCAAAGAAAAAATCTTATTTTACATAATCGCAAAAATTATTTTTCAAAAATAAAACGTACGTACTTTTGTAACATGAGAAGTGGCATTATATAAAAAATTTACAAAACATATTTCACATATATTAAAAGTTCAGAAAAAATCAAAATCAAGATATAAGAATCAGAATTCGAAAATTGGGAATCAAAATATCACAATCAAAATCCATAACCGGAATTCAAAATTTATATCATGGTTCATTATAAATTCATAAAACAAACACGTTATTATCGGTTTACTGAACTATAGACCTTACCTACTATAGACCTTACCTACTACCAGGTTTTAGGTCACTCAGACAAAAAGTCAAAACTATAGACCTTACCTACTATTCAGTTGGTCCATTATTAATTATCGAGCAAATAATTCAAACATACACATGCGAAATACCCATACAAAGTTTAAAATAATGCCACTTATATAAATTTATAATTTAAAACAATTCAAATATTCAAAGGTTCAAATTTAATAACTAAAATAATATGTTATCACAAAAATAATATTTAAACAAAATATTTTTGAAATTACAAAGGGCTAATAAACACTCCGACCTCGAAGTAGCACAGAAATCGTAGCAAGGAGTCAACTAACTTTCTAAACAAAATTATCAAATATTAACTAAGCTCAATTTCAAAATAACTCGATTCGTATATAAACTATCATGCTTTCGATAATATTATTCAATTTTCAAAAATATTTAATCATATTCATACTAAAATATATATCATTCTTAATTATATAAAAACATAACAATTAAAATATATGACTAATATCGCGAAAGTATTCAATAAGTTATTATAAAAATAGTTCTTTGGTACCTTATTTATTTATTCACATAACAATATATTCATGTTCTTCAATACACAAAAAATAAATCTTAGATATCCAAGGGATGACCATGCAATTGCCTAAATTGATACTACAAGTCAGGAGTCAGGACTTATAATGTAATTAACCCAAAATTTGAAAACTTCCCACTTACGTCAACTCAATTCTCTCTGTCACCCTTTTTATTTAATTGTTTTCTTTCCTACTCACATCCATTATTCTCTCTCTCCTACTCCTGTGTCTTTTTCTCTTCTTCTTTCTTCTTTCTTCTTTCTTCTTTCTTCTTCCTCATCTTTTCTTCCTGTAGCAATCGATATACTGTTGAATAACAATCCCTTGCGATGCCTTCCATCAAATGAATAATTCTTCCACATTTTCGATACATTGTTGACGATGATTCTGTGAGTTGATTGCAGCGAGCGTGTATGAGAAGAAAATTAGTGTCTTTCATTTAATTAGCAGCAATGAAGAGTACTCTTTACGTTTAGTTTTAAATTGAGTTTTAAAACATATGGAAGCCGTGGCTTGCTGTCTTTTTCAATTTGTTAGTGTCTGAATTCGTTAGTCTTTCGTTGTGCCTTATTGGTTATTGTATAATCGATACTTAATATGATTAATAATATTTTGTCTCTCTAAAATAAAATAGGAAGGTAATTATACTTTACCCTCTTAAATTTAAAAAAAAAAAAAATTTACTTTTCATATGCACTATCCATCATTGAATATTTCAAACAAATTATCGTCAAGAAAAATCAATTAAATGACTGAAATGGCCTTGTCACCATTTTTTGATTTTTTAAGTATTTTTATTTTTAATAATGATTTGATAATTATTGAAAATTAGGAAAGATAAAATATATTTAACATTATAATTTATACACACTTAACTAAAATATCTTATACCAAAGTACAACAAAAGATTATAAATTTTTTATGAAAAATCTATAGCCACATAAAACCTTTAAAGAAAATTTTTAATTATGCTTTAATGTGTAGAAAACCTAGATAGTATTAATGAGGTTGTGTAGTAAATTATCAAACATGAAGAAATGAAATTGGATCAACAAGAAAAGACTTACAAAGTAATAGCTTCAACTTCAATAAGACGACTTGGATATCCCTTGTCAAGTTTCTGGGGGGGGCGGTTATGGCAGGTCCTTGGTCTCATTCGAATGTATACCAGCTCTATCACATTGCCTTACTTGGTTCAAAAACCTCCACGTCATTCACTGAGGTGAGGTGATGTCTAAGCTATGGTTTTGGTAGAACTTTCTTATAAATTCAATCTATATAAGATTTTTTCAAGAGTATTAACTTGTATGACATCTTTATTTGACAATTTAACATACTTGAACTTTCGAGGCAATTACTATAGGAGACCATAAATCATATATAAGATTTTTTCGAGATTATTAACTTGTATGACACCTTTATTTGACAATTTAACATACTTGAACTTTCGAGGCAATTTCTATAGGAGACCATAAATCATATATATTCAACCGTCTCTTTCGGGTCCTATGATCGTCGTACTCTCACCGTTTCTTGAGGATACCAAATTCATAATAACTTAAATAAAATATAAAATATAATTTGCACACACTTAACTAAAATATAAAATATAAAATATAAAATACAAAAGTACAACAAAAGATTATAAATTTTTTATGAAAAATCTATAGCCACATAAAACCTTTAAAGAAAATTTATAATTAAAAAAAATCAACGAAAATTTACTTTGAAAAACGTATTATCACTATTAAAAAATACTATAATTTAAATAATATCAAATAAACTTCAAAAACTTACTAAAAAAAAAACCTGAACATCATTTTATCAATATAACACCATCCCTTCCAAATTATCTTTATCATCATTCCAACATAACTGAACACCTTCCTTTGTCATCAAATAACCACTCTGCATGACAGCCAAACGCATTAATTAAACAAATATGATGGGCATTCTTCACCGTCCCTGTTCCTTGATCTTTCTCACACATTGTGCTCATGCAACTTAATTGTTCCAGAAATGAAGCTATTTGAAATGATCAATCATTGTATTTGAATGGATGGATATGAATTTGAATTTGATGATAAATTTAAAATGACTAAGTTTTGAAATTTAAAAATTTTAATAATTAAAAGGAAAAATTATTCTATTAATCCTTCACATTACCCATTTGTATTTATTTAGTCCCTCACTTTTAAAATGATGATTTTTTGTCCCTTAGATTACCTATTTGTATTTATTTAGTCCCTCACTTGCTTAAAATGATGATTTTTAGTCTCTCACAAATGTAAAATGTCCAATTTTGGTATCTAGACTAAATGGATTATGCACTTTTTGGTCTCTTATTAATCAAGTGTTGTTATAATGACATATTTTTTGAGTAAAATTTAGGAACTCGTTTTTTCTTTCCAACAAAAAACTCAAGCATCGGATTGGATTATAAATTTTGGAAAAAAAGATACCACAAGTCAGATATTGAAATAATCTTAAATATAAACAAATTGCTAATCAATCACTTACTTCATATCCTTCGCACTCATAAAACATTCTACTCAAATGAATTTATAAATTTGTTCTCGAAAAATATGTCATGTGAACAATACGTGACAAATATAGGTAAAAAATACTCGAGATTTGATTCAAAGACCAAAATTCAACGTTTTATATATGTGAGGGACATGACAAATTTAGGCCAAAATGCTTGGGATTTGATTCAAGGACCAAATTCAACATTTTAAATTTAAAAATCATTATTTTAAAAGTGAATGACTTAAATAAATATAAATGTGTAATGTAAGGGATTAAAAATTATTATTTTAAAAGTGAGTGACTAAATAAATACAAATGTATAATGTGAGGGACTAATATAGTGATTTTTCCTAATTAAAATTCATTTTAAGATAGTTTTAAAATTTAACCGACTAATATTTTATTTAAATAATGAAATAGATTTGGGTTGAAAATTTGAAATCCAACCCATCCATCCAAAATGGAAAATCTTACTACAATCCGATGTGTACAAACTTGGCCAGTCTCTCAGTGGAGTTTTAGACAATGAAAAAACAATTGTGGTCGTTGGTACACAAACAACATTGCAATTAAGAAGAAAATTATTGTCTTTCACGCTTCAAAGAGTTTTGATTTATTTTGTTTAAATCCGTCATTGTTTGATGAGGAAATGATCAATGGGAAATTATGGCCTCAATTCAATCAATGTATAAACTTCGCTATTCTCACTACTTTATTTTTTTGTCTCCAAGGCTATTCTCACTGATCCTGGACAGGGCAAACAATGAACAAAACAATTGCGGTCAACAAAGAAATCTGAAAATGAAAACAAAAGGAAAATAGTAAAATTTTATAATCAAGAATCATATCTTTGAATCTATCATTTTATATATTAAAATTTCATTAATTTAGAGATATTAATATTGTGACCACTTATAAAACATTCTTATAATACATTTTCTCGTCTAAAAGACCCTAGCCATATGATTAAATTATTTAAGATAATAAAATGAGGCCATTGGTTACATGTCTGAAATTTGATTACAACATTCAATTGATCGGACATACCATCCACCCCATGGAGGATTCTGGTTACAGTCTCTGTAAACACTTAATTAATAATGTAAATTGAGAGTTGAGATAGAAAATGAGATAGAACGTGAAATACTTAATTAATAATACTTTTTTATAATGTAAGATGAACAAAATTTAGTGAGAAATATTACTGTATTTATTTTAAAAATTTTTTGTTTTATATTCTATATTATTTGATCTATCACGTCATCTAATAAATTATCAATATATTCCACTAAAACCACCACTATCTAATTTTGGCATAGTGTGGACAGAAATCCTGTTACCAGAGATTTGAACTTTTAGAAACTGGCTAAATAATAGTACAAATTTTATGGTACCTCCTCCTACAGAAGTCGTGTTCGGGTCCCTACAAGAAATAATTAGAATGAGCCGATCTGTTGACTGTTAGTGTGGAGAGGGTGATCTGTATTTTTATTCTAAAAATTTGTGCAATTATTTTAAAGTGTAATAGTATAATAATTTTCTTTTTAGGTTTAATTTGTCTTTCTCAAAATCTTTTTGTTTTGATACAAAGAGATATAATAATTTTTTTTTAATATACAATAGAATACATTAGAATAGTTATTCTAGCCACTTACAAAGATAGCAACAGAAAAACAATAGTATTCAAATTCTTTTGTGCAATAAGAATAAGAATATTTGAATATGAGAGCATAAATTTGTTTTAAATGTGAAAATCAAAAATTTATAAAATTGTAATAAAAAAATGGTGTTAAAAATGAAGAGAATGGTGTTTATTTATAGAAAATGAAGAGTTATAATTTGTTTGAACACTTCCTTTCATTTAATGTAAGCATATTTTAGTGAAACAATACAATTAAAGTAATGCAATTAAACAATACAACTCATACTAAAAAAAAAACATCATTGATAAAATAATGTAACTAAAACAATACAATTAAAATAATGTAACTTATATAAAAATTAAAGTATTTTTTGATGCAATAATATTTATTTAAAAAATTCTCCAACACTTACCCTAACGAAATGGATTGCATGGACGTCGTTCATCAAATTGAATTCATCAAGTGCTGGTCCATACATAAATATGTGTACAATATGTATGCTTTATTTTACAGGATACTTGTGTGATATATTAACTGGTCAACTTCTGCGTCTTTCAATTTTTAAAACGGTTTACAACCTAAACTGATTGGTGAAGTTAGAATTACGAATTAACTTTCTAGTTTTGATAGTTACAAAATAATGAGATTTTTTATTTTTTAATTATTTTAATGATTGACTTTTTAAACTTTAATCCATGGTGGTGGCAACAATATCAAAGAAGCTAAATTCTACACAACTTGGTCTATACTGGTGGATGTCTCCACCGCTCATCTGGCATTTTATTAATTTTGAGTCCACCTGACAACGCTCCCATAATATGATTTTCTCTCATAATGAATGAATATGCATGGTACCTTTAATTAATTCAATGGTCTCTGTACCAAACAAATTAATTAGCAGTATACAGCGGACATCCAGATTCACATGAGTAAATATGGCGTTACAAACGTATAGGTCCATTTACATATGGGCCAGAGCCCAGTAACTTTATGACAATTGTCCCATTGAAGATTCCATGGGATAAATTTTCACTTTAAACTAGTCGGAATTAAATTCCACAAGTCAAGCTATTCAAGCATTCAACACTGGAACTTTTTCTTATTTTCATATTCAAGTATTCAACTTGTAATTGGAACTTTTTCTTATTTGAAAATATACAAGACTTCATTACTGGTTTGTTTTGGTATAATACATCTGAAATGATTGGGCCGGGAACTTATGGGCTTATAGAGGAATTGACTCTTTAATTCCTGCACGAAAGTTGAAACATATCGTCATAAATCCTTGGAAAGTTGGGCTTTGGGACAAAGATTGGACTGTCGTTGCCCATCTTTATTTTAGGAATTACACTAAGTTGTATAATAACTTTGAGAGAAATTTTTATATATATTGAATTTATGAAAAGTGCAGTAAATTTTTTAGTTTGTATTCACATAAGTTATCATGAATCTATTTAAAAAATTTCTTGAATTAATAAGTACAACACCGAAATTATTCCAATTTGTAGAGTTTGTGCCGTAGACAAAGATTATTTGAACTCCACCATTGGTGAATTCCATGAGCTTCCCGCAAATTCTTAGAAGGGCTTCCATTTTTGGTAACATATGCCGAAGGAATGTGATGAAATGTCATTAAGTATCACAGAATCCATCCCACACGCATCCAATATAACACTCAAAATTGAATTCTTCGCAGCAAAACTTCCAATTTCCCCGGCACCCACCATTATCATGTCCTGTACATGTTCAAAATATCCAATATATTCACAGCAAATAGGATCAGATGGATTAACAAACAAGTTTGGAATCCATCCAGATAAAACGGTAAATGGATCCTCTGGCGAACCCAGTGTTGTTTCGCAGCGGCGCCCGAAAACTGCAGCAATTGCAGCAGTTACGAGACTTTTTGCATAGCGGACTACAAACTTAAACATCTCATTCTCAATCGATTCAAGTGGGAGGGAAATGTATGGCGGATTAAAGAGATAAGTTTGGAGGAGAAAACCCCTTTTAACCATATTCCGTCCGATCAACAAAGCTATTGCGGAGCCTAAACAATGCCCTGCTAACCAAACATTCTCGGCTCCAGCCTTGGCAACAATGTCTTCGACAGCTTTCATGCCGAGATGACAACGGGAGGCGTCTTCTGAAGATGGTTGAAGCTCGTAAATGGAGGCAAAGACTGATTGATCATTTGTATCCTTTAGAACGAGGAATTGTTGAAATTTGAAGAATTCCCACAAAGGAGGGGCTAGAGCATTTGAGCCAAGGCGATGGTCCTGGCGGTCACGTTCGGTAATATACACACTCTGCACCAAGCCAGCAGCAATAGACGCCCGGTGATCGAAGTTTTCCCTGTATTAATTGTATCCCCTGATCATGAACCTACTTACTGAATGCGTGATAATATTTAATAAGTGGTACATATACAAGAGCCTAAACAATCCTCATGTTTATGTTCTACATATATATATATATATATATATATATATATATCTATATATCGTATCCTATACCGATTAATAAAAAGGATTAATAACATTTCATCCCGTGAACCATATGAGTAATTATACTTTATTTTCTTGAACTTTAGAAATATATATTTTGTCCGGCCCCAAGAAAAATTTGCCGCTAATTTTTTTTTAAAAGATAAATTACATACACCTAACGATTAACTACAGTAAACTCCCATAAGATTTAAGTGAGATTTCACTTTACCCCTCATGTAAGTTTTGTATTACTTAATACATTACAATAAAAATAAAATTCAATAATATCGTCAATATTGTTAAAAATATAAATATGCTCCAAATTAATTAATATTCTAATTCTTGAATTATGCTTTCTTCAATATTTAAAATTTAAACATATGGTGAAATAATCAATTTTAAAAATTTTGAAGAATTATTAAAGATATTTCAGCTAAATTATTTTAATTTGAATTTTTGTTTATATGTATAAATTATTTCATATAATTTAAGTGATAGTTGAATTATATTAACAAAGGAAAAAAGAAAGAAGAAAATCATTTTAAATAAATATAAAGAAAAGAAAAAAGAAAATAGATTGATGTAACTTTAATAGATGATTATGAGTCTCGAATATTTAAAAAATTATTTTTACATGAAAATATAATATAATTAAATTTTTTAAAAAATACAGATAGATCTGTTACAAAATTTTTGTATTTAAATTTTTTTCACAAGTTTTTTTAATGAACCACTAGTGTTGGTGAGCATCCGTTTATTTTTTTGGGTCTTGAATATTTAAAAATTTATTTTTATATGAAAATATAATATAATTAAAAGACCGAAAAATACCAATAGTGTTAGAAAATTTTTGTATTTAAATTTTTTCACATGTATTTTTAAAGAATCACTAGTGTTGGTGGGTATTATTATATTTTTAGTTATTTTGACAATATTTTTATACTGATTAATGGTTAAAGTGGATTAATTAATACAAAACTAGAATTAATAACTAAAATGACAAATATAATAAATTTTAAGGGGTTAATTTTATATTTTTCTTATAGTATCTAAGGGTAAAAAATGTATTTCTTGACTCTTTATTCGTCAAATTGCTGATGTATACTAACAAAAGGGACAAAATGAAAAAAAGGGAGTTTAAAGCAAAACAAAGGGCTTAATGTATTTAACTCAAGTACAAGCTACAACGTACCTTAAAAAATTTGGGCTGGGCCTAGGTTGTGCATTGCACATCCCAGCCCGTCTTGTAATATATTGAAATTGTAGCCTCTTACAAGATAACTACCACGTGGCAATATTTACAATTAGAGTTTTGTTCAAATCAATGTTTTGAAAATCGGATCGGGTATTGAAAATGTAGTCTGTCCAGTTTGCCGTTCAACCGGTCCGACTGGTTGAACCAATCGGTTCACTAATTTATATATATTTTTATTTTTATTAAAGTGTGGTATAATTTCAAATGACCTAAAATATATTTATATAAAATCTAAAAGAGAAGAGCAATACTATTTTTGGAGAATTATAGTTCAAATACCAAAAATACTAATTAAATTTTTAATAAAAAAAAATGAAATTTGTACAAAAATAATAACTTAATAGTTTAGACTTGGTGTGTTCAATGTTTTATCATTTTGGTGTTTATTTCACGATTTTTTTATTTAGTCTTTATTTAAATCGTTTTTTATTTTGAAATTTAAAAAATCACCAAAACCAGTTGAACCGATTTTTTACCGATTTCGTCCAATTTTTTATACGAACTGAACATATAAATAGATCGAACCAGTGACTCTTCTTGTTACAATCTGACTAGCCAGTACAATTCAATTTTCAAAACATTGGTTCAAACAACACTTATTGATAATAACTCTTATACTTGACCCCTTTTCGGATATGCCTTTTCAAATTCGTTTAGACATTTCCCATTCCAAGTCTAATCCAACTCATCAATTAATAACTCTTTACACTAAAGCATTGCAAAAGCCATTTATAATTGAAACAACTCCTCAAATAGCACTGCAAATTTTAACACAACTCCTCAACAAATGTTACAACTTCTAAGGTCTCTTTTCAAGTGAAGAGTCCATATCTAATATAAAATCATAGAATCCAAATCCTTGCAATAACAGCCAAGCCACCACAACATTTTTAGTCATACAACTTATAAGATACTATTGAAGAGTTAGGTTTGTGAAAAGAGATTACGGGAAACAGAAATATAAGTAAATAATAGACAAGAGTGGTAGACGGTGGAGCATTCCATTGACATGGTTGATTTGGTGTTTAGCCTATTAATGCCAATTTATGTAAGAATCTTGTTTATTTTCTAGGATTTTTATTCGTTTTGAATCATTTTTTGATTTTAAACAATTCTTGAATACGAGCCTTCACATAATAATTTTTATGACTTCTAAATAATTGAATATGACAAATTCCAAATTTAGAGATCGACTCTGTTGAAAATAATTTTGGTGGGTATGGACACTACAAGAAAATTGCTGTTTTCATGCGGATTTTGCTGCGGATTATAATGAAAAATCCGCAGCAAACAAGACTTTCTGCGGATTTTGGTGCCAAAAATAATCCGCGGGTAAAAAGGCCGTGGATAATAATTTGTCGGATTATAAAATCCGCAGCAAAATTTGATGCATATTTATATTTGTCTCTTATACACATCTAGATGTGTATAAGAGACAGGGTAATGTGCTTGGCAGCATTTCGTCAGGGGGTAAAATTATATCTTCAGAAATGTAGCTCTAGATGTAAATCAGCAAAATCCCCAGCAAAATCCCCAGCTCCATATCTAGCTACACCTTCAACTAGCTTAACAACCTCAGTGAGAGACCAAGGTCGGTGATGCTTCCTCCTCATCCCCCCTGAAGGTGCTGGCACATTACCCATATTATCATCTGAACTATCCTCAAAGGAGTCCATTCGTTTCAGCTCCACATTTTTAATCCATTAGTGGTGGTGGCATGCTGGCTGATGAAAAGGCACATCAGAATAATCTAGGTTCTCTCCCTCTTAAAACAAACACACCAGCCATTAAACTTCTTCTTGAGCGCTTTCAAGCAAACTTAGAAGATTCCAATTTGGAGTTAAATTGCATTTGCAATCCAAAGGCCACATAGAAACATCACATACACAATGAGCATATACAATGTGCTCTATTAGCATATAAGGTAGAGAGGAATGTCTGGACAATAACAAATAAAGAGCTAAAACCTGAAACTTTTATCTTTAGCAGCACAGATATTGTAACAACCATTTCATCCTTAAGCTATTTGGCTATCATGTTTCTGTTCCTCCCAAATTCGGCCATCTAATTCAGGGTATGACTTACTGAAACAAGTACATGTCTACAGATGCGACTTAAAGCAAAATTACACGTAATGATCCCATGATTGTTGTGTAGTTCTCTAACTCAAAAGTTTAAAGTATGAAAATTTATTTCAGTCCACCTTCTCATCTGGTTCATCAAGAGCTGCCAGTCTTTCGACAAGGGGAGGATGAGAATAGTGATAAGCTGTATACCAAGGATCTGTATTCATAGCAGATAAATTCTCCTCCTGCAAAGCCATCAGATCGATTAAGTAATTAATTACTATATTAGAAAATTCTGACACGATAAGGTAAAATATGCAGTATGATTTCAAAAAAAAAAAAATTAATAATAAAATTGTGAAGAGGACCCCGGCTCTATTGCTGGTCAAGTCGGCCATCAAAGAAGATTGGCAATTACCAAGTTGAGATGCAGCTTTCACGCTGCAAACTGAAACTCATCCTCACGATGCTTGTTCATAACAAATATTTGCATGAATAAACACAAAATCATGCCATCTTATGATACCATTTATAGAATTACACTTCAAAGAGTGAGATATTACAGAACCCCAATCATCATCATCAGTTTCCAGTAGGGAAAAAAGTAAACTAGAGACTTTTGAAGGCTAATACCTGCAATTTAACAAGACCAGCTCGAAGGGGTGAAGAATAACCAAGCTTCTTAGCAAAAGCATCAGCCTTTCAAATGACAGAAATAGCAAGTTAGATAAGATTCCAAGTCTCAAAAGGAAGTATAGTTAAAAAAGACATACATATGTTAATGGCTCAAAACTTTCAATTTGCACAGAAAAAGTTACCTGGAACTCAAAAGATCGGCTGACAAGATTAAAACCAAAGCTAACAAGGCGCCGGATAGGTATCACAGTGTGCTACAACCAACAAGAACAAGATCAATTTTCTTGGTCAAGGAAAGAGTTATTTTTAAGTTTATTATATTCAATAAACGTATTGTGCTCAGAACTAATAGCTAAGTTTGTCAGTTGAGTCAACCAAGATATTTAGCATAATAAATTAGAGAAACACAAATATATTACTCACTAGTTTAGCATAAATAGAATTACAGTGTCTAGGAATGCATATCATAAATTCCAGAAGTAAAAGATCTTCAGCTGCCGAAACAAAGGGATCTATAAACCTAGCTATTGCAAGTGGGTACCCCCTAAAAATTGAGCTTAAACATAAATCACCAATCAAATAACCATTGCAAGTCATTTCGCTACCTGAAATATAATAAGCCCTATAAGAACTGGTTGCGTGTCAAACCCAAAACTCTGACAAACAAATCCTTTGAGTTCCTTACAAGGGTGTGTCTCAAAAAAGAAGCCCTAATTCCCTGTGTATATGCGAATTACAGAACTTTGATCAAGGCTCCTGTAATGCAAATTGAAACATTATAATGCATGTGTTCAAAATGTAAAAGAATATGTTAACAAAAAAAAATTGAAACTTTACACAGAAGCCTCCAATTCCCACTTAATTCCAATTACACAACTCTAGGGATCACAATAAGCACAAAATCCACTTTGCACAGGTGTATGCCTGTTTGCTAGATTTTCTAATGCTTTCAAACAGTAAAAATGGAAAGAAATTGGAATTAAAAAAAATGGAACCTTACAACAAAAGCCTCCACTTTCCGGTTTTAATTCCCAATTACACAACTACAGAGACCTCAATTTTCTACAATCACCACAAAAAAACTACCAATTTTAGTTTCGCAAACAGAAATCAGCTTCTAAATTTATGCGAGTGATTATTTGTGCGTGCATAGCGAATAGTAGTATTTCTGATTAAAATAGAAAAGCGCTAAAAATTGAAAATTGAAAATTGGAAATTGTACCATAGGAATTGAGTTAAATTCAGTGACTTCTAATTAGACTCCGCAATTCTTCGAGTGCCGCCGGATTTCTGCGCGAAATTCCCCCCGCTGAAAAAGATTAATTAGTTTCAGAATTGAACCAAAAAAAAATCAAAAAATTAGGAGAAAAATTGAGAGGGAGATGGAAAAAAGTACCTTCTTCCAGTACAGATGGAAATTTATCAGAGAAATTATATACTATATCTGGATGATCGCGATGGCAGTAAAAGAAAGAGAGAGAAATTAGGAATTGATATGGATGAAGAATCGTAAGGTTTGGGCTTGGACGTATTTGGGAAATCGGGATTTGGGAGTTGAGTCTCCGTTTCCTTTTCCAGTACGCTGAAGAGGAGCAGCAGCTTACTCCCAAACAAACAAACAAACAAACAGTTCCGGATCCCAAATGCTGCTATAAACTTTATTTGAATTGTATCCTGTTGGTCGTGGGATTCTAGATTGTATGTATTACAGCTTACGGTGTCCAGCCACTTACAGTTCCACTAGAAAACTATATACACACATTGTTAAATAACTAAACATTCTACTAGAGAAATTCACATATACTCCTTTAAGAAATTCTATACGTATGCTGCGGAAATTAATTCCGCAGCAGGTTTGCTGCGGATATTTAATTCCGCAGCAGGTGTGCTGCGGAATTAAATGTCCGCAGCAGGTGTGCTGCGGAATATAATTTCCGCAGCACACTTGCTGCGGAATTTATTTCCGCAGCAAATTTGCTGCGGAATATATTTCCGCAGCAAATTTGCTATTGTCCTTAATTTTTCCTTCCATTTTTGTTACGCAAATTTTGTAAATAATACGTTCCCGCTTTATCGAGGGACTGTTATCTGCGGATTTTGATGCGGATTTTTTAATCCGTAGCAAAATTTTAATCCCAAACCGTGAAAACTAAAATTTGCAGTAAAATCCGTATATAATTCCTGGGGAAAAATACATCCGCAGCAAAAATCCGCATGAAATTTGCAATTTTCTTGTAGTGGGATTTGTATCCTTTGGTGTAAATTTGTAGTAAAGGGGGAAAATTATGGAAGAAAAAAGCAAAATTTGTATTTTATCAAAAAATGGAAAATATTTGGAATTTCTATAGTTAGAACATGAGAATTTCTATTTTGTTTTTGCTATTATCGACATTTATCAAAGGTTGAATATACATTTCTTTGTAAATTATAATGACATCATTATGTACTTTCTTTTTTGTCATTTATTTAATTAAATTATAACGTCGCAACTTACAAATAACATGAGAAAGTAGCTTATTTCAAGCTTAATACAGGGATTACAAGCTAGTAATTGAACTAAACCCGTATTTCTGGAAAATTACCTCCATGGATCAGGCATCAAAACATGTAAATTGTCTAATTAATTGTTGATCATTTGAAACAATATATGTATATGCTGTGTTTGGATAGATAGATTTGAAATTCACTCATTTATTTAAAAAAATTGTAAAGTGAAAATCGATAAATTTCAAAATTTTCTCCAAATCCAACCAGAGTTCTTTCCATTCGTTATTCCATAAGAACGCAAGTTATTCATTACATGCAAAATAAGTAGTCGTACCAGTCGATAGCAGTTAGGTGAGTTGGTCCTGAAAGTTGAAAAACTTGCCTCTTGCATTTGGTCATATCAATCGGGATTCCCTCCATCATGATTCGTTTGCTCTCTGAATAGAATGATCTTGTCAATTCGTTTATGCTTTATCGTGTAGAAAAAGCTGGATAGTATTAATCAGGTTGTATAGTATATATCTTATATAAACTGAAGAGATGAAGTGCAAGAATCAATCAACAATTAAGACTTAAAAATTCAATAAGACGACCAGGACCTGGATTAAACTAGTACTACTTAAGCTGCCATCCTAAATTTAAGTTTGTTTGTGTGAAACGAAAGATTTGTGAATTACAAAAGTAGTATTTTGAAAATGATCAATTTGACATATAACATATTCTTAATAATTTGTAGCATTTTGAGGCCTGCAAATTGTAATATAACCTTACAAAACAATTTATAGAGAAATGAACTATAAATTGTTTAGTCTACAAGTCTAATCCAATAAATAATTCTTCCACCCTTTCGATACATTGTTGACGATGATTGTGTGAGTTGAGTGCAGCGAGCGTGTATGAGAAGAAAATTATTGTCTTTCAATCGGGGTGTATTCGTTTGGATTGAAAATATTTTTTAGAAATTTTTTTGGTGTCAAATACCGAAAAATATTTTCCGATGTAAAATATTTTTTAATTTTCCTTCCTCTGATTAAAAATAACTTACAAAATTTTTGAGTGTAAATTATTTTTCGAATAATTTAAGAATGACATTAAATCTCAAATATTTACTTTTATAATTTCATTTGCTAAACTTATTTTCATTTTCAACTCTTTTCCATTCTTTTTTCTCTTAATCATATTATAATACTAATATAACTATCATTATACATATTTTACTACTATATTGATTTTTTATTTATGTAAATTATTTTTGAAAGAAAATATTTTCTCGAGGAAAATTATTGTCTTTCACTTAATTAAGTTGTAAAACAGATGAAGGCCGTTGCCTGTTGTCCTTTTCGGTTTCTTTAAATTATAAAGTTTTAGCCCACCGACTACTGGAACTTTGGAAGCTCTCGGGATCATCAATTAAAATACCCATGGATCCGGCGATTTCAAACTCTCCTTGAACGAACTTGTTAGTCTCTGGTTTCGTTAGTCTTACTGTCTAGATTCAATGTGAGTTAGTATTGTATAGTCTATATTTAATATGGTTAATAATACTTTGTCCCTAAAGCTATTAATGTATGAGAATAATTAAACTTTATCCCTTTAAATTAAAAAAATTATATTTTATTCTGTATTTATACTATCCATCCTTAAGAGATTATAACACCATTAAGAAAAATTAATTAAATGACTGAAATGACTTTATTACCATTTTTCGAAAAAAAAATATTCAACATTGTAATATGCGCATATTTAACCAAAATATAAAATACCAAAATACAATAAAAGATTATAAAACTTTAATGAAAATTTTATTGCCACACACAATTTTTAAAGAAAATTTTCAAATAAAAAATTATCACCCAAAACCTACTTCAAGAAACGTACTACTATTATAAAAATACTATAATTTAAGTTATATCAAATCAAATCAGTTTTTACTAAAAAAAAATCTGAACACCGCTTTATTAGTATAACACCGTACCTTCCAATTCTAACAGAACCGAGCACCTTCTTTTGTCATCAAATAACCACTTTAACACCTGCCTGACAACCAAACACATTAATTAAACAAATATGATGGGCGAGATTATGATTCTTCACCATCCCTGTTCCTTGATCTTTCTCACACATTGTCCTCATGCAACTAAATTGTTCCAGAAATGAAAGTGATTTGAAATGATCAATCATTGTGTTTAGATGGGTGAATATAAATTTAAATTTGATGATAAATTTGAAATGAAAGAATTTAAAATAATTAAATTTTTTTTAATTTTAAATAATTTTAAAATTTGATCTATTGATATTTTATTCAAATAATAAAATAGATTTGAATTGAAATTTTAAAATCCAACTTAACCCATCGAAACAGACTGAACGGGGAATCTTACTACAATCCCAAGGCTATTCTCACTACTGGACTGGGCAAACAATGAACAAAACAATTGTGGTCAACAAAGATATCTGAATCATAGTTGTTAGAATTTCGATCCTATCTTATAATCCTACGATTCTACGATCTAAATTTATAAAATCGATCCCGATCCTAGAGATAAGATCGCTATTATAGATAAACTCTAGTCGGTGTCATTAGTCATGTAATTTATGTATATATTTACTGAAGTTCAGTTAGTATTTTGATAATTTGACATTCAAATGTTATATTTTATTAGTTTATACACATCTAGATGATGTATTCAAATCTATCTATCCAAAATATGTATTAAATTTGCGATAACGCATAACATTTTACAATACGAGTATATAATGTCAAATGTTATAAATTTTAGTTAAAAAAATTTATTTCATGATGAATATTAAAATTTTATATTTATTTGTATAAGTTTTTTATTGAATATTAACTTTAAAAATAAATAAAAATTATTTTTTTATCCTTTTGATAGGATCATACGATTCTACGATCCTATTTACGATCCTGAAATATGGTGTCTGGTTTCTTGATTGTGTCTCTGAAAGCTACTACATATTTTGGAGCAGAGGAGGGGTGACTATGGTGGCAGTGTTGAAGCTCGTAAATGGAGGCAAAGACTGATTGATCATTTGTATCCCTTAGAACGAGGAATTGTTGAAAATTGAAGGGAGGGGCCTGTATATGCTCTAGAGCATTTGAGCCAAGGCGATGGTCCCGGCGGTCACGTTCGGTAATATACACAGCCTGCACTAAGCTAGCAGCAATAGACGCCCGGTGATCGAAGTTTTCCCTGTATGACGTTAATCCAATTAATTGTATCCTTATTATAAAAATAAACATAATTACTGAATGCCTACTACACTCTAGTAAGTGGTACAGGAATATTGTCACGCTCCGTCTCCTCATGCATGGGTACGTAACGGTCGTCATACTTTCGAGAGTTATTCTTTAAAGGTACGGGATATTCAAAACGAAACAGAATTGAAAATAATTTCATTAAATTACTAAACAATTTATAAAAATTAATGTCTTAAATATGCAATTAAACAAATATAAACTAAACTATCCAATGATCTCAAGACAACATAAAATGGAATTTAAAATATTTTAATATTTCTCTAATTCTTAACCATCTAATAACATTAATTTTCCCTTGAAAGTTAAAATCTAACCGTCAACTTATATCAACACTCGGTTCCTTACACACTTGATCGTTCTTATACACTCTCGAATTCTGTAAAAAGGTTAGCCAACACCGTCTTTGTTGAATTAAACAAGTTACATATATAGATATATATTTCACAAAATTTTTATCACACAATCATACATTAATGTTTCGAAAAGTTTTTATCCGAAATCAAAACAAAATCTTATTTCACATCATGCCAAAAGTTTATTTTCAAAATATCATTTCCAAAACAAAATGTAAATATTTTTAGAGCAAGTGACATTACATCAAAGATTTACAAATAAATTTCACAAAAATTAGAAGTTCAAAATCAAAATCATAATATTAGAAGCAGAATTCATAACAAAGTTCATAAGTTCAGAAGTCAGAGTCAAATTCATAACCAGATTTTCAAAATTTATATCTTGGTTTGTTATAAACTCATAAAACAAATACGTTATCATCGACTTACTAAACTCAGTCTAATACTAGGAGACGCACTGCAAAAGTATGTCAAGAGATCCGATCAAAACCTAGCTTGATTCCAAACAAAATATTGGGTATTAAGTCACAAAAACAGAATAGCAGGTTTTAGGTCACATGGACAGGAAAGTCAGAATTATAGTTCCTACCGACTATTCATGATTATTTTAAGAGTCATGATCCATTATTAATTACCAAACAAATAATTCAAAAATACAGATGTGAAGCAATCATACAAAGTTTAAAATATGCCACTTATATAAATTCATGTGTCAAACAATCAAATTTTCACGTAAGGTCTAAATTTAATAATAAAAATAATATTTGCTAAACATTAATATTTGATGCAAAAATAATTTTTAAAAATATAAAGGGATGGTAACCACTTACCTCAAAATAACAAAAATGTAACAAGAACTCGACTGATTTCTTATATAAAATTGTCAAATATATTTAAATTTAATTTCGAAACAATTTGCTTGTATATAGACTATTATTCCGTTGATAAAATTATTCAAATTTATTTAATCATGTCCATATTATAATAAAAATTAATTATTTTTCCAAATATATCCAAAGACGTAACATTCAAAATATTATTACTAGTACTAATACTATAAAAGTATTTATTTAGTTATTACAAAAATAGTCCTAATAACCTTTAAATTACTTATATAAAAAAAATATTTAAACTTTCAAATCCTAATTCAAATAACAAAAACTATGAGAACTTGATAAGCAACTACCCCAAACAATTAGGGTTAGCCCCATACCTTACGAATCTGTTGATCTATATTCATTCACATAACCATAAAAAAGTGTATTTTTAATAAATTAAAATAATGTAAATAAATATGAATCAAAAAATCTATTTCACCTACCATATACGAGATCCATATAAAAAATTTTCTACCCCATTTGCAATTCTCGTAACTGTCTACTCTTTCTTATATTTGTTTTTCTTTTCTCCTTCTCCTTCTCCTTCTCTTTTCCTTTCCTTTTCTTTTCTTTTCTCCTTCTTCTTCCCTCTTTCTTTCTTCTACACGTTTCCTCCTTCCAGAATACACCTACTGCCACCTACACACTACGCAAACAACCACCATCATCCAACCGCTACCAGTCCAGGCAGCAGCAACCGGATAGCAGCGACTGGCAGAACAGCCCGAGAATCTTAATTTTAACTATAAAAAAGTAATTTTCTAAAATAAATTCTTATATTTTGAAATAATTTCCAACTTCTTAAAAAAAAAAATTAAACTTATCAAAATCAGTTAGAATAATAATAATTAACAGAAAATATAATTTTAGACATAATATTTCATATATAAAAAATATAAGTAAAGAAAACGGAATTATCAAAAAATTTAGATAATAAAATTATAATAAATTTGATGTACGACGAACTTTTAATATATACGAAAAGTTTCCTTTCTCTAAAGTTTTAAAATCTCAACCAAACAAATAACGATATAACCTTATGAAATTCTTTATTTATACATATTTTAATTTCAACTTCTAACATGTGTAAGTTAGCTAAAATTCTTATAATTCCTACAATGATTTGGTAACTATAGGTTGGCTGAAAATTTAACTTAAAATTAATTACGAAAATTAGAAAATAATTAACAAAAGATATGTACTTAAAATGAAAAATGATTTTACACACAAGATTGGTCCAAATTAAATAATACAAAACAAATAAAAAAATTTGAATTGATAAGAATGAAGCCTTCTCATGTAAACAAATCACACAATAAATTTTATTTAACAATGACAAGTAATTCAAATTCAAATAAAATATATAGTATATTAGATATTATCAAATATTAGTATTATTATTATATTTATTTTTTAAAAAAAATATGAGAGTTTACAAACGTAGTACGCTAACTATAATCATAAATCCATGATAGACTGCAGACTACAAAATAATCACGTGTATAATAATTGAACTAAACCCCTATTTTTGAAAAATTAAATCTATTCTTAAATTCATCGATCCAAACTCAACCATAATTCTTTCCATTCATTATTCCATAAGAACGGACGTTATTATTATTATTATTATTTTCATAGATGCAAGCAAAATGGGAGCATATACAGTGGGTTAATTAGTACACGTACCAGTCGATAGCAGTTAGGTGATTTGGTCCTGAAAGTTGAAAATCTTGCCTCTTGGGTTTGGCCATATCAATCGGGTGATTCGTTTGCTCTCTGAATAGAGAATGATATTGTCAATTCGTTTATGCTTTAATGTGTAGAAAAACCTGGATAGTACTGATGAGGTTGTATAGTATATATAATATCAA
The DNA here is from genome assembly GCA_025175665.1 of Cinchona pubescens. Taxonomy (NCBI): domain Eukaryota; kingdom Viridiplantae; phylum Streptophyta; class Magnoliopsida; order Gentianales; family Rubiaceae; genus Cinchona; species Cinchona pubescens. The sequence continues at coordinate 1,049,651 of JANKKI010000014.1, forward strand.
AATTGAAGTTATGAGGTGCAAGATTGAATCAACAAAAAAGACTTACAAATTCAATAAGACGAGCTGGACCTGGATGATATCCCTGTTCAAGTTTAATTAACCCCATATATATATATATATATACATATATATATATGTATATATATATATATATATATGTATATATATATATATATACGAAAGATTTTTGAATTACAAAGGTCAAGGTTAACTAATTGGCAAATACTATATGAAAATGATCAATTTGACATACTTAATAATTTGTAGTAACATAAAGAAGAGATGCAAATTGTAATATAAGCTTACTAAACAATTTATAGAAAAATGAACTATAAATTGTTTCGTCTAGAAGTCTAATCCAATAAATAATTCTTCCACATTTTTGATACATCCATATGGATTGCATTATATAGAATATTATTTTGACACATTATTCGAAAAATTATTTGAGTTATGTGACAAATAATTTGAGTAAGTGTTTGAATTGTGAATAGTGCAAATAATTTTTTTTTTTTGTGAATAAGTGTTTGGTTAGTGGTTTTTTGCACTAAAAGACAAAAAAATGTATGTGAAAGTCGAACGAAATTACTAATATCAAAATATATAATTCTCTCCACTTTCTTTTTCACACCATTAAATCAAGTACTAAAAATCACATACAAACGTAGTTGTCTTTTCGTTATTTGAAATTCGAATGTTAAAAAAATAGATACACTTATATATGTATGCCAATATGTATTTATTTAATATTAAAAATATAATTTAAAAATTATTTAGTATTTTTTGGCATTAAAAAACAAAATACATACACAAAATTTGAATAAAATTATTAATATCAAAATATATAATCATATTCACTTTCTTTTTTATACTATCAAATCAAGTATCAAAAATCACATGTAAAGGTAGTTACTTGTTCGTCGTTTTAAATTTGAATCTCGAAAAACGAGATGTGACTGTATGCATATGCTAAACATATATTAATTTAATACAAAATAAAACATATAATTTAAAATTTACACTTTTTGCCCATAGTTCAGATTCTCCAACATGGATTCGAAAGTCCGAATCTTATATATTATTTTAAACTCTATTTTTTCGCCCATCTTTCGGACTTCCGAACCTTATATGTAATTTTAAATTCTATTATCCTGCTTATACTTCAAATTCTTGAACCTGGGTTCGGAAGTCCGAACTTACATTTCTATTTTTTCTTTACCCGAAAGAATTCATACCAATGAATAGTAATGGATAATATAAAAAAAAAATTAATGCTAATATTTGTGAATAGTATAATACGCGTAATAGATAAATAGTAAAATAATTGATTGAATAGTGTAAGTAATGAATAGTGAAAGAAATTTGAATTGTATAAATAATGAATAGTTTTAGAAAAAAAAAAAAGTAAAAGAAGTTGATCAAAAAATTTTTTACTGATCAATCAAATATTTCATAAAAAATATGAAGAGCAAAATAAAAAGTGATTTTAAAAAAACAATCCAAACGGGGCCAATTGTAGTTTTTTATGATTGTGTGGGTTGAGTGCAGCGTGTATGTGAAGAAAATTATTGTTTTTCACTTAATTGGGAGTAATAAAAAGTGCTGTTTTCGTATGGTTAAAACAGACGAAGGTCGTTGTTTGCCGTCATTTTCGGTTTCTTTAAATTTTAAAGTTTTAGCCCACCTACTGGAACATTGGAAGCTGTCGGAATCAATTAAAATACCCATCGATCGGCCGATTTCAAACTCTCCATGAACGACCTTGTTAGTGTCTGGTTTCGTTAGTCTAATTGTCCAGATTCAATGTGCCTCGCTGTTAGGTATTGTATAGTCTACATTTAATATAGTTAATAACACTTTGTCCTTCTAAAGTACTGAGGGTAAAAAAATTTTTGTTATTCATTCAATCATTTTGTATTACGAAATGAATATTATATATACTGTTGAATGATTGAAAGTGAATAGTTAAGATTTACTTGTAGGGGTAAATACACTTTTATCCCCTAAACTAAAAAATTACATTTTGCTCCCCATTGACACTATACATACTTGAACATTTCTAACACCGTCAAGAAAAGTCAATTAAATGACTAAAATGTCCTTCTCACTATTTTTTTATTTTTCAAGCATTTTTTTTTTAATAATTTGATAATTATTGAAAATTAGAAAAAAATAAAATATAAATAAATGGATATCTTTGTCTTCTAGAGCAAAAATTATGAGAAAAATTTAACTCAAATTATATTCAACATTGTCATTTGCACACATTTAAACAAAATATAAAATATCAAAGTATAATAAAAAATTATAAATTTTTATGATTAAAATCTATGGCCATATAAAATCCTTAAAGAAAAATTTCAAATAGAAAAATCATCGAAAATCTACTTTAAAAAGCGTACTATCATTACAAAAAAAACACTACAATTAAAATAATATCAAATGAACTCTAAAATTTACTTTAAAAAACCTAAACACCGTTTTATCAATATAACACCGTCCCTTCCCAACTATGTTTATCATCATTTTAACAGAACTGAGCATTTTCCTTTGTCATCAAATAACTACTCTAACACCTGCCTGACAAGCAGACACATTAATTAAACAAATATGATGGGCATTCTTCACCATCCTTGTTCTTTGATATTTCGCACAAAAAACTTTTATTATTTACTTTGAATTACGGAATGAGTATTACATATCGTTAAATAATTGATAAGTAAAAAATTTTACTATTTTTCAGTCATTTATCATATCCATTCCGTATTACGAAGTGAATAACCAAAAGTTAACGGGCTTGTTTGGATAGCAAATAATAGACATTATGTTTGCCAAATAATATTTGGTCAACAATAATCTCTGTTTGGTCAGCAAAGCATTTTTTTTTTCAAATAATATTTCACACTATTAATGTTTTGTCTTATTTATTATTCATACAATCTATTATTTGCACTATTCATATCCTATTCATTATTTACATTTTAAAAAATATTCTATTAATAATTATGTATAAACAATGGAATTAATTTTTTTTTTTTTTTGCAATCCTTACTTTCGTATAAGAACATTTTAATCTGGTAACTATTAGGATCGTATATTTTTTATTTTAACGCATGTTTGTTGTAATATTTTATTAGTAGTCTATAAATATTAATATTATGAATATAAAAATAATTCACCTTTGTGTGTTTGTTTTAAACCGTGAACATATATTTATTATTAATTTAATTTGATTTATTTTGTATGTTTGCTCAGTTACATACAAAATGTTTATATGTGTGTGTGGCGGTTCTTTTAATAATATCATAAAATAATTGGATACAGATGTTAATTATGATCTTTTATCATTGTTGACTTTGTACCTCTTTTTTTTTTTTAATTTTTATGTAGGGTTAATTTCACTTTATCCCTTTAACGTTTAGGGTCATAATCACTTTAATCCCTAACATTATTTTTTAGACATTTTAATCACTGGACTAACAGTTAAAGTTAACGGTGTTAAATTTTGCCTTAAATGATGTTTTTATCCTCAAATTATTGATGTGTAAATAAATTTTCTCTTAACACCCAAAATATCTTATTGTATTTTCATAAATAGAGTTTGATGAAATTTAAATATGTTGATGAATAATAAAAAAATTATTAAAACATGTCAATAAAATAAGTATGTGTGAGAGAGAGAAAATAAATCAAGTAAAATTGGAAAAAAAATAAGAAAAAGAGAGAATAAGGGTATTTTTGTTAAAATAATATTGAATGTTGAGTGACAATGAAGTGTAACTCAAATGATAAAATTACACTTTTTCTGTGATTTAGGTCATGGGTTCAAGTCACCAAGAGGTTCCCTAGCGTAAATTCTTTTTAAAAAAATTTAATGTTGAGTTAAATTTAACGGAAGAATTTAAATATTTAAAAAATAACGTTACAAATTAAAGTGATAATGAGTATGAATATTAAAGGTGTAAAGTAAAATTCATATTTTTTATGTATGTGGAGTTTGATAGAAACAAAAGGAAAGATACAATTTCAAGTTTTTATCAAATGTATTGTGACGAAAATAAGTAAAGAATTTTTATAACTGTAGTTTTTCTATTTGTATTATTATTTTTTTTTTATAAATAGATTCACTAAATTATAGGTACTATTCATTATTTTCAATCCAAATAGTTATTTTAAAATATTATTTTATATCCAAATAATTATTCTATTATTTCAAAAATTAACATAATTTCTAAAAATTATAAAAGTTAACGAACAAATATTATTCACCAAATAATACTCGCATTCCAAAAAGCACCCTTTTCTCAGACACTCTGCTCATGCAACTTGTTCAATAAATGAATGAAGTGATTTGATGTGAAATGATCAGTGGGAAATCCTACTACTATCCAATCAAGGTACAAATTCGGCCAGTCTCTCAGTGGACTGGCTGGCAAACAATGACAAAACAATTGTTGTCCCTGGAAAACAAAGAACATGTCTTTTAACAAGGCTGGCTTGCTATTGACTCTGGCTCTGGAGACTATCCCAAGACTATAAATAAAGCAAGTCCAATTCAACAAACAACCCAAATGGCAGCCCGCAAAGTCACTCCAATATATCCCCAATAACTTGTTCAATCAATATATAAGTCTTCCACATATTCGATCCATTGTTTACTAGGATTGTGTGGATTGATTGCAGCGTGTATGAGAAGAAAATTATTGTCTTTCACTCTACAAAGAGTTATGATTGATTTTGTTTAAATCCGTCATTGTTTGATGAGGAAATGATGAATGGGAAATTATTACCTCAATCCAATCAATGTATAAACTTGGCTATTCTCACTATTCTTTTTTTTCAACCAAGGCTATTCTTTTTTTCTATAGATTTTTTTTTTTCCAAGGCTATTCTCACTACTGGACTGGGCAAACAATGAACAAAACAATTGTGGTCAACAAAGAAATCTGAATATGAAAACAAAAAGAACACAGGAAAATTTTACAATTCCAAAATTATACCGTCATGTTTTAAATTTTACAAGATCGTTTTATAGTACACTACTGTATGTTTTGAAAATTTGTAAAATTCAATCATTCTAAGCATAATAGATATTTTCCCAACGGGCGGACTGTAAAATATCAAAAAATAAAAAATAAAACATGTGTTATTCTTTTAAGAAGACAGGCTTGCAAATAACTCGGCTTCTCGACAGCAAGTTTTAGTCTCCTTGGAGACTACCCCAAGAATGAGAAAAAGTTCATCTGTACTGGTGCAATTTGTATTCCAGATGAAGATCTGGTCTCCACCACTGGTGAATTCCATGAGCTTGCTTAAAATCCTGACAAGGGCCAACATTAGTTGTTACATATGCAGATGGAAGCAGATGAAAGGCTTCTCGCTATGATTCCCCCTGGCAGTCGATATAATGCTCGCAATGGAATTCTTCGCTGCAACCCTTCCAATCTTGCCACCAGCAAATGTCATCATCTTCTCCCTGTTCGCAAAATATCCAATATATTCGGAGCAAATGGGATCTGATGGATGGACAAATAAATACGGAATCCACGCAGATAAAACGCGAAATTCATCATCTTGTCGTGGCTTTAGGCTGTTATGCTTTAGTGCAGCAGCAAGTCCAGCAGTGATTACACTAATTACAACGCGGGCTCCACGCTTCAACTTCTCATTCTTTACAATCTTTTCCAATGGAAAAGAAGTGAATGGCGGATTAAACAGATAAGTTTCAAAATGACAACTCATTTTAACCATATTTCTTCCGACCAGCAAAGCAATTGCTGAGCCCAAAGAGTGTCCGGCTAACCAGATATTCCCGGGTCCAGCTTTAGAAATAGTGTTCTGAACAGCTTGCAAACCAAGATGGAATCGGGCGCTGTGTCCGCTGAAGATTGTTTTGGATGAACTGGAGATCCAACTTGAGATCCTGTGACCTGCTGATTGGTTTGGTGATTGTGCCTCTGAAAGCAATAACATATTTGGGAGGATTTTGAGTCCCTAAATAGTTAGAAAGGGAATGAGGAAGTCTGAGCTCATAAATGGAGCCAAAGAATGATAGATCATCAGGATCTACAAGAACATGGATTAGCTGGAAATTGAAGAATTCCCACCAAGGAGGAGCTAGAGCTTTTGGACCCTGGCGGCTCTCCTGGCGATCACGTTCAAGAATGTAAACACCCTGAACCAAGCTTGCTGCAATAGACCTCCGATGATGGGCGTTTGTCCTGTAAGACATCAAAACTGTATTGTCAAGAAAAAAATACTGCAAAACTAGCAGATACCACAAGACTGAAATGTATGCAATTTTAGAATAACATCCCAGTGAAAACGTTTATACAACACTAGATCGTGGTCCAAATGTTTGTCTACTAATCCATCAAGATTCATTTTAAAAAAAATCAAATGCTTGTCTACCAAGTACTAACTGCTAACCATAACTCATCCAAATCATCAAAAGTTAATTGGCTTCAGAATCATTTCTGGTTCTTTCATCACCAGGCATTAGAAAAAGATTCACCAAAACTATATATTTCCAGTCCAACAATCAAAAGGTTTCATAATATGGATTAGAAATGTTCCTTATTAGTTAGTTTTATTCAAATTCTTGGCAAATCTAACAAGTCAAACGAGCGATTATTAAAAAAACAGGGTCATTACCAATCGATAACAGTTAACTTCAATGGTCCTGAAAGACTAAAAATTTCCCTGTCAGAGGCCATTAATTGAAACTGTCCCTTCCTTCTTTGCACCTGATCGATGATAACCTTGGATATAAGACCTCTCAAACTGTGAAAAACAAATAAAATTTAAATATTTGTTAGTATTTTGCAAATAAAACAAATACTAACAAGTATTACTACCATGTAGTACTAAAATTAGAATCAATGCTATTATGCGATCACTTAAGTAAATCAAACTTTATTTCCTTAAAAAAAAAAAAATCTTGAGAAAAATATATGAAGATCAATCCAATTACCACAGGTCAAGTCAAAGTCTCTGTTCGGGTAATCAGGTTGATTGTAGTGAATTCGTTTGCCCGTTGGTGGTTATTTGACTTGCATATGTACCTGCAAACAAATGTAGGTCATGGGTTTGGGAGAGGGAGAGAGAATAGGGAAAGAGAGAGGAATTTGCTAACAAAATGTTTCTTGAAAGACTGGAATGGAATTCTATAAAGAGAAGAAGAAGGTAATGAATTTGCAAGTTACAAAATCACGTTCTAGCACAAGTTGCCGTCGTATTTTAGTTGGTTTGAAGAGGAAAATAATTAAGAAGAGTAATTAATTTCTCCCAAAAAAAATAATACTAATAATAATAATAATGACTATCAAAAGTCAATGGTTATATTCTAGTCATTGGCTAATCAAAAGTCAATGGTTTGCTTTTGGAGAACAAGTAAAAAAGTTTCATAAGATCCATTTCCCCATTTCACTGAATTTGCTCTCTAAGATCAAAGACCTCGCGTTGGTGCATTTTCCAACCTATACATGAAAGTTGTGTTTGGATGGATGAAATTTGATTTGTAAAAAGAATTTGACATGAGCGGAATTTAAGGTAGATGAATTTGAAATTATTTAAAATTTTGATAAATTTGAAATATATTTATTTTAATTAATATTAAACTTTTATTTTTATTTCACGATAGATTTTAAATTTTCAACTAAATTAATTAATTTGATAAAATAACATAACATGAATTTGAATATGAAATTCAAATTTATCAAATTTTTCATTCCAAACATAGCACATGGATAGTACCATCAATTAATTATTACTATAGATAAGTACTATTTCTCAGTATTCTTATAAAAAAATTGAAAATAAAGATGCATAGTGAGTGAGTAACGATAATAATATTCGACAATGTAAGGTTATATTATTTAAATAAGTATTGCATCGATCTCTATATAGGACGTGTGAGAAAAATAAAATAATTGAATGACTATTTAATGAATATTTCAAAATTGATTATTACTTTATATAATGGAAGAGCTTTTTTTGTATAATATATATATTTTTGTGTAATTTTCTTTAAAAAAATAATTTAAATCTATAACTTCTACAATTCCTCTTCAATTAAATAACTTCTCATAGCCCTCTATTAAATTTAATTTTTAAATTATTTTCTTACAATTATGCACGCACATAAAATGTGTCAATAGGACCATTTTTAACAATGTTTGGGTAAGGCACACACCATATGTGTGATTAAAAAAATTAATAAGAAAAATATACTTAGAAGTTCATGTGATAATTATTGTTTATTAGTAGACTAATGTGGTAGTTTTATTTATTACATAAGGGTAAATTTAAAAGTTCAAATAATGACATCATACCAAATCTCTTGCTTTATATATAGTATGGATAAGACTTTTTCCATCAATGCCCTTCTATGTGACTTCCAAACAAAACTTCTCCTTAACCACTAATGAGTAGTTTTTATTTTTTAATCATTGTTCTTTTTTTCTATTTGCGTGAGTAATTTGGTGTAACAAATAATTAATTTAATTAATTTTTATACATTCTCTTAATCAATTCAAATTATTTTCTTAATCAATTCAAAATTTTCAAATTATTTTCTTAATCAATTCAAAATTTTCTTTTAAAGACCAAAAACTAAAGTACAAATTAAATCAGGGATATGTGTGCAATTTTGAGTTGAATTGAAGGAAGTTATTTGGAAGGTTGTAAGAAGTTACAAAATTACTCCAAAATTTAAAATTACACCAAAAGTGCTATTGCATTATTAAAATAGTAATAACTAGTGACAAAGATACACTCAATATGTGTGCAATAAAAATATTAGATTTGTTTAAAATCTATCTTGTGTAAATTAAATTGACATTATTTAAACAATAATAAAAATATTTATATATTATTTTCAAAACAAAATTATTAATAGTTGGATAGATTTATCCATTTGCTCCGCTAAGGTAGTTATCAATGGGAGTTACAAATAAATTTTAAAATTTTGAATAAATAAAATTTAAAGAGACTAAAATAGGAGACCACTATATCAAATGAGAACTTTCCTTGTATATATAGTAGAGATAATTAGTGCTAAAGGCACACTTTATGTGTGTTCAATTTTGAAAAAAAAAGTTAATAGCTGTTAAAACACAATTAAATTACACACACATCGGATATAATGATAAGACTAGTATACTATAATAATGCAATAGCAATTTTGGTGTATTTATATTTTGATATAATTTTCTACAATATAGTTTAACTAACCCATAACTTTTCGTAATCTCTATTTTAATTTGTTTTTGTTTTTTATTCACATTTAACCTTTTTTTTTTGGTCAAGAACTCAATTTTTTAATGTTTAATCTATTATAGATTATGTACTTTTTAAAAAAGATTTTAGGTTTTTATTTGGTAATATTTGATATAAATTTCATTTTTAATGAACTAATTTCATAAAAAAATCTTAAATAAAACCACGTGTATTATTAATTACAAAATTAATATGTTTTTGATTTAATAAATGAGATGAATGAGAAAATAAGAAAAGGGAAAATCGTCAAAATAGTCCCTCAACTTTTGTACTTTAGCCAGAATAGCCCCTCAACTTTCTTTTTAGCCAGAATAGTCCTTCAACTTTTTTTTTAGCCAGAATAGTCCTTTAACTTTTATTTTTTAGCCAAAAAAGTCCTTTTATAGTGTAGTCACCATAATTTTTTTCTTTTTTTTTTATAAATTTCACATGAAAGGACTATTTTGGCAAAAAAATAAAAGTTGGAAGACCATTTTGGCTACAAAAAAAGTTAAAAGACTTTTCTGACTAAAATACAAAAATTGAGAGACTATTTCAACGATTTTCCCATAAGAAAAATCTTGGGGACTTGTTTACAAATCCTCCAATAGTTGTCGTTTGGAATTCTTCATTATGAATTATTATATTTGAATTGATGTAACGTTTTTTTAATATATATATGCTTTATATATATATATAAAATAGGACTTAAATATCACAATTGTATATATATAAATTTTTATAGATGTGTATAACTTATAAAATATAATTTATAAAATAATATTATATTTTATTTATAAAATTAGAGTATTATATTTATGAAAATTATATTATATAAAAAATAATTTATTTAAAAAAAATATAATATCATAAATTAAATATTAAAAATTTTTGTTAAAAGATTCTGATTTCTTTAATACTTAGACTAAATTAAAAAATTTATTAATTTTTAATTTTAAAATTTAGTTAAATTAATATATTAATCAAATTCCAATTAATTAATTTTAAAAACAGAAAACGATTACAAATTCAATTAATGGATTGATGATCACAATTGCAGCAGAGTATTCTAGAGCGTTTTTGCTGAGGGAGCCAAGAATACTCTTTCACTCTTCATTTCAAAAGCAAACCTAAAAAACACAAAATTTAAAACCCAAAAATCTCCTAAACCCTAACTGTAGCTTCAATAACTATTTAGGGTCTATCAATGGCTATACTCTCCGATTACGAGGAAGAAGATCAGCAGAAACCGACACCTTCGTCGTCAGGGGGAAAGCCTTTTAACGCCGTTCTTGAACCGTCAAATCCGTTAGGGTTTCTGAAGACGGCGTTAGAGTTCTTGGCGAAGGAGTCCGATCTTTTCAAGAGCGATTCTTTGGTGAATGATGTGAACGCGGTGGTGCTCCAGGTGAAGGAGAAGGTGGAGGCCGCCGAGGAAAGGAAGAGGAAAGAGAACGCGGCAAAAGATAATGGCAAAGCTGGAAAGAAGATTAAGGGAGAGAAGCCTCCGGTAGCACTTAAGGAAGAAATCAAGGACGCGCCGGTAGAGAGCGAGAAGATTGGCGAGGCGAATGAGAAGGGACCTCGGGGTAATTCTTTTGTTCCTTGTTATTAGATGATGATTCGAGATATCTTTATCAACTTCTTGTCCTATAAAGTTAATATTTTTGTTTAAATTTGGTTGTTTTCTATTTAGTGAAAATGTTGTTTGATGCATCTTTCAATTATGTGGTTTTGGTTCAAGGATTATATCAGTTTAGAAGCAGTATAGTTTGGATTTTAAAGGTTTGAAGTGTAAAGGAAAAATTGATTACTATCAATGTCTGTCCTTTTAGTGCAAATATTGAGCATGATATGGTAATAACGCCGTGAATTAGTTTCATTGTTGACATTGGTGGAAATAATTATATTCTCGTCATATGATGATATGTGTTTCCAAGCTTGAATGCCAAAAGGAACAATTTTTTTTTTTTTTTGGGGGGTTTAGGTGTGGCGAAGTGTAGGAACATGCTATTTACTTTTTTCCAAGATGTCAATGGGTCCAGTCTTATTGCTGGAAAATTTGAATGCCTTCTGGTTCTTCTTGTCAAGTTCTATTGTACATTTGGTTAAGGGCTAGTAGTTGTCTTCACACATGGACCAACAGTTTTGATGGGTTGTCAGGGTAATGTACTATTATCAGAACTGTCATCAGTGATTATATAATTGCATTACTAATTACTCATTTTTTGTGTCTTTATTTTTATGTACGAGCAGCTCCGAACAAAGGGAATGGCCTTGATCTTGATAATTATTCTTGGTGCCAATCACTCCAGGAGGTCAATATAAATATTCCTGTCCCTCCAGGAACAACCTCAAGGTTCATTTCATGCGAGATAAAGAAGAACCGTCTTAAATTTGGGTTGAAGGGTCAGACTCCCATAATTGATGTACGTTTATTTTAGTCACAAAACTATACTTTCTGTACCTTTATCTTTAAGTTTGGCAAGATCCATCTTTATACAAGGAACTTCTAAAAAGCTTCGGGTTATCCATCTTTGCAGGGTGAACTTTATCAGCCAATCAAGGTCGAGGATTCCTTTTGGAGCTTAGGTAGGTTCATGCAAAGTCCTAGTATGTGTTTGTTGATCTGTAAATTCTGCTCTTCTTACTGGTTATTAACATCTTATGAAATGGATTGTTGTTCTATGTTGCAAACAGAAATTTTTTGTGGTCTGTCTATCAAATTATTTGAGTTTCGTGCATTAAAGGCAAATGAATTTTACTTTGTGCAGAGGATCAAAAATTTGTCTCTATACTCCTAACCAAACATAATCAGATGGAATGGTGGAATTGTCTGGTGAAGGGTGACCCTGAAATTGATACTCAGAAAGTGGAGCCTGAGAGTAGCAAACTATCAGACTTGGATCCAGAAACAAGATCAACTGTGGAGAAGATGATGGTTGGTTTTTGATAATCTGATACATGTATCCAAATAAATTTCCCTCCCTCCCTCCCATTATATATATGCATATCTTATGAGGGAATATATTGTTCTACGAAATATGCTGCTGGTGTTAGGCTGTTAAGTTTCTTTACCTAAAAAATTTGTGATTTCATGGTTTTTAACATACTCAAATTGGATTTGAGGCCTTATTTTGACCTAAGAAATAGATCTTAGTTCATGAATTAAAGGCATATACCCCTTAACATTGCTGCAAGAAATATCTGAATCTGATTACTTACATTTTGTGTTGGGCAGCAAGATGTTTAGATTAGCTATAATTGATTTTGAAATTCAGAGAAAAACTAAACACCTTGAAACTCAGTTAGGCAAAGTGAGGGGATGTTTGCAAGTATGCTTGCTATATGTGGTGCACCCCTCTAGATTGAGTCGGATACTGGAATAAATTTGGGGCAATTGGGAGTGCTGTCATAGGATGTTTGTTTTCCTGCAATACCCGGTTGAGTGGCGCTTAAAACAGTTAAACTTGGCCCTCTGGGCTACTGCAGCTCCATGGTGCCTATGTCTTACTCTTCTATTTTTTCATTTCAAGACTTTTAGGTCTTATTGTTGGAATCCCTTGTTTTGTGTTGCACAGTTTGACCAAAGACAGAAGTCCATGGGCCTTCCTACAAGTGATGAGTTGCAGAAACAAGAGATTCTGAAGAAATTTATGGCTGAGGTAAAATGGCAAAACTTTGTCTGTCTGTAAATCTCTTGGAAATATATTATACTGATGTTGTTTACCTAATATTTGCATTTTTGCAGCATCCCGAAATGGACTTCTCTAGGGCGAAGATATCATAATTTGGAGTTTCTAGTCCATGCTTCCTCTTGGAATGGTTTTTGGTGGTAAAAGCAGTTATCATGCTGGGTGTATTTTGGGGTTGGACTAGGTTCTAACTGAACCATGTCCTCGATATAGCTGTTCAAAATTCATTTGCCAACTAATAGTATACAATACCTTTTCAACTACATTAGTTTCATATAATTCAGCAAGTTATGTTGATCTGTTTATCTGATGGATGCTTTTGGAAGTTACTGAATGACTGAGATACGCATGTTGCACAGTACATAACATGTCTAGGTCACCTCATGAAAGGATACTTCTACATATCATATCTGCTATGGTTTTTGTATAGTTGTACACCGGAGGAGTCTGCCTTGAGTTTCAGGTTTGATTTGCAAATTAATATTAACATACGAATGGGCGTGATTGAATACCACGTTGACAGGATCTCGGAGTAATACAAACTAACGCATTGACCCTTCCACATTGGGGAGGGGGGATGGAGGGGTAAAAGTGACGGCCGATATGATTGGGGTAAGGGGGATGCGGTTGCATTTGAAGCAGTTGCATTCAAATGAAAGGTTTAGTCATCATTTAGCAATTTGAGATTCCGCTTGGAGTCGCTGAATCATATTATTTGTACAAATGCAGTTTGCTCCTGGGTTGAGTGGGGCTTGCTTACATGTTGAAGCCTGTAGTGGTAAAATGGTCGCGGGGAAGTCAATAGATGTGCTTCTGTTAGTTGAGCTGCATTCATCTTTTATTGTTCAGAACCGACAAAACTAGGAAGGGGGGCTATAAAGATGTTTTATTGCACGAATTGGGAAGGGAGCCTGGGTTTAGTGGAGCACTTACAGTTTGGCGTCGACTCTAGTTTTGTTTAACGTGCAAGTGTCTCCTAGATGAGAGTCAATTGGAAAGGACAAATCTGTAAAGCAAGAAAAGACCCATGGGACAAGCAATACAAGCCTTCACTTCAAAGCAGTTCACGACCCATTGATGTTACAACTCCTATCTTGTGGGGCGAGAAAGAGGGAAGGTGAAGAGAAGGTCACCAATGTCGCCTTCACACGCTCCTTTCCACCAAAAGGCGATGGGACCATTGACGGACGATGGCGGACAACCAACATCGTTCGATAATCTCACAGCCCAAAATCTAAGCCAGGCTTAGGAAGTCCAGAATGTACGTGGAGGTATCCGTGGTCCCAGAGCACTAATCAACCCAAGATGCTGACCCAGATAGGTGGACTGGTATTATATGTTGCCATGTGGCTGTGACATCTCATTTTTAACCATATATTGAACACTAAATCTTGAAGAAGAAAGGGCTCTCTGAGAATACAAATTGGAAAATACTTAGATAGACTGGTTTTTGATCCCCACCTGTAGACCTTATGGTTAAGATTAAATTTTAAAAAAATTTATTTACATTAGTTGATGTCATAGAATCCACACTACAAAATTTATAAATGGGACCAAAAATCGAATCTATTTAAGTATTTGCCATGGAAATTACCTTGTCGATAATTCGATGGTATTTGAGTTGTTTCACCTTTCACCACTAGAAGTTTAAAAACGGATGGCTTCTCACTCGGGGATGGGTGTATCAGTTCATTTAATGTGGTGAGGATTGAACAGCTGTAATAGACAAGACATCGTTGTTGTATTAAACAATTTTTATTAGGGGAATCGAACCCCTCACAATGAGGGACCAGACATCTAAATCCAAAGAAGTCTTGGTTAGGAGGATCGAGTAGTAAGTACGATAATTGTTAAAATGATTGAAAAATAAAAAAAAAATTTATTTTTTAATCATCATATTAAATGAGTAGCAGAAATTTTTTTAAAGAATTTTCCAAAATACAATGTTGATACAATGGGGATACAAGAGAAACACTTCTGACAACAGTTTTAAACTTGGTAGAATCCAGTGTCCACTAGCTCATGGCTAGTCTTTGGATATTGTTCATTACAGTGAATTTCTTTTTCCTATCAAATCATGCATTGTTATCTCTCCTACGTGGATTGTTTAAGGCGTTTCATTGATTATAAACAAAAATGCTCTTTATTTGGTAGTATAAATTTGCAAAATATCTAAAATTAACACAGTTTTAAGAGTTGAATAAACTATTTGAGACACCAAAGGAAAAAAAGAAAAACACTGAATATGTAGGCACAAGGGGACATCAGTGGTTGTGGCCTGACTGGACAATTGGGTATCAAGAATGAATGCATCCAAAAGCATCTGACATGTTATCCCCTCGCGCATGGTCCTTGCACAAAAAGACGACCATAAAAATCCAAATGGCACACTCATGATAAAACACAGCCACGGTTCAAATTGGGCAATCAACATGCCCACATATGGTCTACAATGCATGTATTTCTTGCTTTCTTTCTCTTTTTGGGTAAAGAACCTAACATTTCCATTATCAAAGCAGTGCCCAAGTGGACAATTCCTCCTACGTGGCAATGCCACTTATTCTAATTAATACTTTTTCATGAAGAACTTGGCTTTTTTTTTTTGGGGATCCTTTTGATTTTTTGGAGAAGAAAAGGGATAAAAGAAAAGCCATATTTGTGCTAGTGCTTTAGGGAGGATGCAAGAAATTTTATTGAATGACCAATTGGTCTAACACCATTTTCTAAGTTTGTAGTAGAACTGTTGCAAAACAACATACACACCGTGAAATTTTTATTCGATCAAATCAATTATTAAGAGTCCTATATTTAGAATGAGAGTTTACATTTTAAAAAAACAAGAGATCATTTTATTTAGAAAAAATAAATTCTCAATTTTAGATAAAGAGGCCTATTAATTAAGGAGCAACTAGAGTCTAGTAATTGCACATGATCAAAATAAAAAAAATTTCATACACACGAAAACTAAAAGACTGAAAAATTAAATTAATTTCTTACTCAAAAACCAAAAACCATTCATCTTGGTGGAGTACTATCATATCGTCTAAGGTGGAAATTGTTAATGCCGAAAAAATTAATCAGCCTTCTCTTATGCTTTAGAACTGGTTTTTGTGAATACTGAATAAGATGATGATGCTAACTCATGCTCTCCAATAGTATAGTGCGCGGCCCTACATGTCCAGTATCATGGTGCTGGAGGAGATGCTTTTCTTTTGAGCTGAAGCTTCAAATCGAGAGTAAATTTTATTTTTAGTTATTTATAAGTATAATAATTTTAAAATAATTAAAAAATAAAAATTTTTATTATTTTTCAATCACTCAACAATATTCAATATTCATGCAAAGAAGTTTTCCTAATGCATGCATTGATAAGGGAAGTTCACTTTATTCTAAAGATGTTACATCTAATAGTTTAACAGTGTAATACAGTTGTGGAGCTACTCACATACCCTGAACCATCCCCTCCCCCAGCCGGGGGGGGGGGAACCACGAAAAAAATAAAGGGGGGGAACCACGAAAAAAATAAAGTACGTGGCAAGCTGGCCATAGATGCGTGTAGGAAAAGAATTAATTGCCCTATTTTTTTTAATTTTTTTTTGGCTTTTTCTGATTTTGTTCATAATTAACCAAAATTCTCAACCCTTAGCTGGTCATGGTACAAGTGCATTATAGTTTAGACAGGGTTCCATTTCCAGGTTAGTTACTAAATCACAAAAAAAATAAATAGGAGAAGAGAGAACGAATCAAGAAATAGTAATAAACATTTGTATGAATTTCGAGTTCGAGTTCGATATTTGAAAAATTAGTTTTAAGTCATTCAACTTCCTATTCTCAAAGGTGGATTTTTCAACAGACAACCAAAATGCGGCCATAAAATCACACTCTTCTTTTGTCCCGAATAATTAATCAGTCGCTCTCAAATTTGTCAGCTTCAAACTAGTTCAATGGATGCCCATCCAGCTTTGTACTCTCTCCTCTTATCTTATTACTTTTACTATCATAAAGAACAAAATAATCAATCTATTTTGGGTCCATATAATATAATACAAGACAACAACCAGGTCCCATATGCCAATTAAATTCCAATAACCATTCACTCTTTGTTGGAGAAAGACCAGAGCTGGCTATATATTGCACTATAATACAATCCCATCCAGCTGTTTTCTCTTTTCTTTTTTATCCTGGCAAAGCCCGTCTCTTTCTTTCAATTTCATTCATACTTTTCCATTTAATTATAAACGGAAGATGTTTGATGAAATCATTGAAATGAAAAAATTTGTATATATTTTTTCGACATGCACAACTAGCGTAATTTCACAATATTAGTGGAATTTATATGAGTCCCGCAATTGTCAGAATTATGCTTTTATTGAGATAGTGATACATTACATAGCCAAATACAAAGAATTTGCCTACTACTTGTAAAAATTAGTAATTGTATTATTGAATTGCACACAAATCTCAAGATGGGTTGATGCAAGCTGTGGGAAGGAACGTCGTAATTATTTCCTAAAACAATAAAATGTACTCTAATAATTGGAATTAAAATGGGACTGGGTCCACTCATTTAATTAGATTGTAAACAATTCATCCTTTAATTTCCTCACCCGGCAATCATCAACCCGAAGTAGAAAACAAGTTTCAGATTTGGGTTTGGCTATAATTTTATTTATTATCATTGTAAATTATTGGCCTGTTACAATATCTTTATCATGTTTAATTGTCAAAATATGAACTTTTCTTTGCAATCTCCTAAAAGGAAAATAGGAAGATTACATATGATAATCTTAGAACAAATTACGAACTCCCTTAGAGGCTCATATTTCATTCATAAAATTTAAGTTGATCTCACTCATACATTTTAGATATTTATTTGTTAAAATAAAATTTTTTGTATCAAAGTTATAAATAATGCTTATACTCTCGAAAATTATAATGTTTGCTTATACTCTAGAAAATTATAATGTTTCTAACGATACTATTACACTCCTAAAATATGCAACCTATCGGATTACTTATTTATTTAGTTATTTCTTATAAGTCACCTTAGCTTCCCGGACTTTTCGTTTTTTCATAAGAGGATATAATTGTGTAGACCGTATAAGATACATCTAAAAATCTTCAAAAAAAAAAAAAAGTAATTATTTAGTTAGATTCGGTTTTAGACTTTACTTATAAACTTTATGATCAATATTAAATTTCGTAGAATAAAACTTATATCAATTGATATTATTTATTTTATAAAATTTTATTCAACATTATATAATTTATAAATAAGATAAAAAATCACTGAAATATTTCCCCACCTGAATCTGTTATGGGGACTTTACATATTGCATGCATAATACATCGGTTATTTTCCAGCGAAACAAACATGTAATTTTTTTTTTTTTTTTTTTTGGGTTGGCCAATTACTTAGTGCCAAGTGTTTTCATAGAAGAGAAAACAGATGGAAGCTAGTGATTGGACAAGACGAAATTATGATTTAAAGAAGACATGACGAACTCAATAAAGTGTTCATACACATATATAGTTGCAATTGGAAGCAAGTAAATTGTACTAATAAGTAGTATTTCCTTTTTTTTCCTAATGTGGGAATTTAAGGTTGTAAAATACCCTTTATTCTCCCCTCGTGGAACCAATCCAAAGTGCTCATTTTTTGCTCCCGACATCACTCGAAGACCAAAAGTGGGCATATACTCCACTCTTCAAGTCTTTTGTCTATTGGAGCTTTAATTATGTTGAAATTCCTTTACCCTTTTTTTCCACACTTTACAGCCGATCCCATTACCCAATAACCATACATTGTTCATATAGTAAGATTCTTCACTATTCTTCAAACTTGAAAGCAGTTTGATTCCACATTAATTTATTTTATTGATAGGGGAATTTTACGATATTTTTTAGGAAATTATTAATTTTAAAGAGTTATACTGTATAAATTTTTAAAATATATAATAGTATATTATACAAAATTTTAAAATATAAGAAAATTATTCTTTTAAGAAAAATGTAAAATTTTGCTTACTTATATCATACCATCCCTTGGTGGGATTTTACTATTCAAGGATGTTTGCGTTTTGAGTTCTTTATTTTGGCTTGGAGAAATTACAAAAATCAGCTCCATTCAATTAATCCTAGTGTGAATATGTATGATCCACTATATGAATTTCATCCTCAAAAGTGTGATGTGTACGTTTTGTTCATATTTTGTTTTTGGTTATCAAATTAGCTCTTGCAAAA
Organism: Cinchona pubescens; assembly: GCA_025175665.1. Taxonomy (NCBI): domain Eukaryota; kingdom Viridiplantae; phylum Streptophyta; class Magnoliopsida; order Gentianales; family Rubiaceae; genus Cinchona; species Cinchona pubescens. The sequence continues at coordinate 1,068,847 of JANKKI010000014.1, forward strand.
TAGAAATCAATACTTTATTTTTACGTGAAACAAATACTCTCAATTTTTAAAAGAGAAATTTTATAATATTGTTCAGAAAATCATATATACACGATTTTTGAATGTTCATATTTAATAAGTTTGTAAATAGTACAAGTTTTCAAAATATATTACAAGTTTTACATTAGATATATCAAAATTTTATAATATCTTTTAGAGAATCATTTCTTTGTATTTTAAAAATTTATTCTGTAAAAGTATTTAAACACAAGTTAATAATTTTCTAAAAAAGATTATAAAACTTTTACAATTCGCATTTTTTGTGATTCCGGAATTTAGTTGAGACTTGAGAGGTTTAACCCACAAGTCTCGATCCTTTACATGGGTGATTGGACGTACCACATATTCGCTCTTTCGAAGCTTGGAAAACGACAAAAGTTTGGTTGATGTATACATATTGATTTAAGCTCGAATTTTTCTTTTGTTTCTTATCACAATTTTGGAGACAAATTGCAATGCGGAAGAATAGGACTCATTACAGTAATTAAGCCCCAATGATTTAATCCAACTGGAAGTATAGAATCTCTTTCCCACTTTTTTACAGCTAATATTAATAGTCTACAAAGTATTTTTTTTTTTTTTTAAATCTTCATGTTAATATTTTTTTTTTTTTAAAGAAATGAATGCTACAAAATTGTGGTGTTGTAGAAGAATAACTTCGAACTGGGATTACATCCTCCATGACGTAATATCTGATGAACTGAGTTTCTCGTTTCGAATCATTTAATCAACATATTAAGCTCCTAGAGCTAATGTTTGATCAATAAAATCGCTGTCCATTCTGTATTTTAAGTTACCATGCAAGATTGTGATGAAGATTGACTAATTAGTGAGCTAATTAAACGATTAGTCGTTGCCAAATAAACACTGACCCAAAGATAAAGAAGAAATTTCACCATAATTTTTTTCTAATCAATTAACGTATTTCATTATTATTAATCATGGATTCGAATCACTAAAAATAGGAGATAGATGAATTTAAAAAACAAGAAAGTCTTCATCATGTTTATATGTGCGCTTATAATTTTAGGTATAAATTAGTTAGTCCTTGATGTATAAGTTATGAAGAATTCTATTAAATATGTTGAATTTTTTTATTAAAAAAAAAAAAAAAAAACTTAGGCTGATTTTAAGAATTAAATAAAATTATCAAATAAGGACTGAAGCCTGAATTCAAATAATGGCGAGTGAAGGTAACCCGTTCGGAGCCCGGTTGAACGGATTACGGTTTTTGTGCAAATCCATTTCAGCTTGTCGACTTTCCTTCAGAAAATATCGCGAACAACAAAAGAATGCTCCGTGGGATCTCAATAAAGATGAAAGGCAAATAAGAGTGCATTTAATCTAATTTATAAATTTTATAATATAAATTAAATCTTATATAATATATAATATTAATTAATATAAATAAAATTATATAAAATTAAATTATAATTATAAAATTTATAAATAAAATAAAAAATTAAATTTATTTACATATTTTCTAAGGCGAAATATTGCACAAACCTACAAAAGGAAAAAGAGGAAATAATAATGCACGTACGAGACCTTAGCTTGGTGCATTATATACATTAGCTCATAGAATATGCAAATCCCAACACACATTAAAATATTTAGCATGATACGAGTGCTGGGGTCGCTGCATAATATAGTATATTGATGTTGATGTCCCTCTAAGTTTTGTCCTTTTCTGCAACTATATCAGATTTTTTATTTATTTTTTTTTATACAGAAACAAGTACAAGTAACGATAAGAAATTCTTACGTAAATTTAAATTTGACCCACTTATAAATTTTTTATCGTAGATTAAATCAAGTAGTGTATCAATATAAAGTGATAAATAAAAATTACAAGTATATCATTAAATTTGAAAAAAAAGAATCTGACTAAAAATCTAAAATAACAAAAATAGTGATTTGATAAGATTTTATTACGTAAATTAATTTTGAAGAGTAATTTTGAAATATAATTTCATAAAATATTTTTCTAAAATCAATATAGAATAAATAATTTCCACTCATATAAGTAATATTTTATAATATTTAGTATTGACCATAAAATTTAGTGATGATATCTAAAATTGGGATTAGTTAAATATATAATTATTTTTCAGTACAAGTAATGACAAGTTGGGCTTAACTTCAATTGTCATGTTTGATAACATTGATTTACTTCTATTGCTTCCCAGTTGTTTACTTAAAGAACCCAGGGATTACATCCTTATGAGTAATATCTTCGATTAGTCAAATATTAGGTTTGCTTTGTTATTATTTTTTTTATATGATCTGCTCGATAAGTTGAATTAGCACTCGATAATGACCTTAATAACTTTCAAACATTTTTTTTGAAATTAAATGATCTAGCAACCTTTTGTCCTTAAACTACTATAAGAAAAAGAACTTTTGATACTATCCTTTCCCTCTATTATATATATATATATATGTATGTAGAAATATATTTCTCAAAACCAATAGGTGAAGATTAATTTTTAAGGGTTGCCTAAAGTGATCAAATCTATCATTTTTAATGTCAGGATTAGTTTATGATACCACTCCTCTTAATCTAATGATATACTAAAAAAAGGGTTTGAAGTTTAGTTCGTTTTATCCTCCTCCCAATCACCCCCGACCCACTGTCATTGACATGTTAAGTAACTATGAATTAAGTATTCGTATAAGTCGTATATGCTAACCTACTTTTGTCATAAATTAGATATCACTTGACATTACAGGGTGGCATGTAATCAATCCTTAATAATTTATTCTCCCTCTGAAATATACTTGGAAGACGTTGATATTTTACCAATCAAGTTCTATAGGGTTCCCTTACATCATGTTAGGGAGGCATTCTTTTATTATGGGTAGTGTTAAGTTAATAATAAAATTTATATACTGGTCATTAAATAATTATTAAGTATTTTATTAATTGTTCAAGAATTAATAGGAGATTTTCATTTAAAAAAATATGACCCTCTTATTTTTAATAAAGTGGGTCATTCAATTCAAATGAATTTTTTTTATTAATTATTAAACAACTAATAGAATGTCACTAATTGTTCAATAATCAATATAAAACTTGTTGGAGTTGATAGCCATCATTCTAAATGTACTTTTGTACATCAAATATTTTTTACAATAACATTAAGACTTATATAAACTTATCAAAAAAAGATGCGAATACAATTAGTAGATGGGTAATACCCTCACACACTTACACACAATTAAATAGCTTTTAAAGTTTTTTTTTTTTTTTTAAAATCTAAATGGCCAGTCAAATTAAATCTTAGTTGATTTAATTATTCAATTAAATATTTGTGTTAATTCGATCTTTATTTAATTATTGGTCCAAAATACAAGTTTTTTTCTGTGCCACCTCCACATTCATACCGATGACCACATTTGGTCAGCATCCAAAAAAATACCTAAAAAAAAATTATATTTTTGGCAATGCAATCAAATAAGAACTAAATTAATTACAAATATTTAGTAGATGGATAATAATATTCACTAAAAGTGAAGTTAAGGAACTATTTTGGCCTTAATAAAAAAAATTTAAAGTAGTATTTACTATTTAGATGATTTACCAATTAAATTCTCTCACCGAATGAAGACCCAAAGAACCAACCAAAAGAGATTCTTTTTTCCAACCCTACACTTTCTCTGTCTTCATCACGGCTGTCTCTGCAGCTGCTCGCTACTGCTACTGCTACTGCTACTGCTGCCTGCTGTGTTCTTATTAACTCGCTCTCTTTGTTTGACATCTATAAGAAAGGCTTCTTTCTCCCATCATATTAGATCTATCCTCTCCACTCCTCTCATCTGTCGAAGCCTACAGATATCAAGACTTCTCAGCAATCTTGAAAGAGGTGGGAAAGCCAAGAAATGTATGCAGAGACTGGGTTGATTCGTGAGATTACCCTTACTTTCACAGCTTCCCTCAAGAAGTTCAACAGCTTCAAGACTTCTCGTTTTCTCAGAAAACCAATGCTTTAGCGGTATTTATTTTCTGCTCCTTTTCTTTAGTTTCTCTGTTTACTTAATTTGCAAATTTTGTTCAGTAATTTGGATGAAAGCTTTGAACTTTTGTTGTTGATTGTAATGGCCTAATGGGTTTTATACTACTTGCCCCTCTATCCCTTTTATCCATGGATTCATATTCATTTAAATGAAGTACAGTTTGGCTCTATGAGGGATTTTTTTTTTTTTTTAGCTTGTGGGTTTTAGTTATTTTCATGATATTTTGTTCAATTGGTGCATTGAGTATGGAAAGATCCAATCTTGATTAACACTGTATTATCTGTGAGTTCATAAAAAAAAAAAAAAAAAAAAAAATCCAATTCTAACATTTAGGATTAAGGGGTAATCCCATTAGGTTGATAGGAAACTTGAACTTATGAAGAAATGTGTAAAAATTGGATATTCTTACTTGTTTGAAAGAATTGCTATCAAAAAGTGCATATATAGTAAGAGTTCAAGTCCTATTTTATGTGCTGGATCCATAAATATGGAAGAAAAGGAATGGAAAATAATCTATCACCATTAGAAGTTCCGCTTTCCATACTCCTCTTCCTTTTTTTCTTCCCATTAAAAGACATTATTGGTCATAAGTTCATTTCTTATCAGCTTCTCTCTTTAACCATTTCAAGTATTCTGATGTCAACTTGTTGTTGAGGATTCACTTTTAACCGCACTTATCTAGATAAAGAAGCAAAAGTTGAAGAAAAAGCAAAAGCTAAAGCTTCCCTTTATTGTTATTTTTCCAATGATTTTTTTATTTTTTATAACAAAGTTATGGAAAAAAGGTCAGTGGAAGATTTTCTATTTTGAGTGCTCGAAGATTAAAATTTGTCCTTGAAGGGTATTTAAAGTCAAGTTAATGGCATTTTCTTGTTCAGAGAAAAATCATGGGAGTTCAGATGTTAACTTGGTTCTGTTGTCAATAGTCAAGTGACAACAACATACAATTGTGGGCTTTCATATTTTCAGCAGTTTGTCGTAGTTGGTTAACATTTTCTGGTAGTTAATATTTCGTCAAAAGCTGTCTAATTCTTGCCACCGAGAGCTTCTTCTTCAAAGAATGAGATTATCTGTTCAAGAGTTTGCATCTCCAAAATGCTTTTCAAGCATAGTACCAATACAAATGGTTTCTCCAACAATCTTGGTACTAATAATTTCCTATATGCCTCTGCAGACTTTCTGATTGTGAATTCTGATGCAGGGCAACTTGATTCAGGCATCCTTGATATCGGAGTATGACCTTGGGGGAGAAGGAGATCTATTTAAGGCTCCAGAACCTATAATTGAAGAGCCAGTCATTGGCCTTGATCCAATGGCTGCTGCTATTTCAATGATCTCTTGTGGTGGAGATGTCATTGGTCCTCAAGACCTCAAGGTGTCAGATATTGAATCATCAATTGATAATGGACAACTTATAACACTCAGTGAGGTTTTCTATGAGTGCAAGAATGATATTTTAGCAAAAGAAGCTACAGAAGCAACATTTTCTGAAGTTTTGGATGTCAAAGTTCTGCAGGAAAATTTGATTACAGTAGGAGATTTGCTTTCTCAAGGATCATTCCAGAAAAGTGTTAGTTCAGGGTGTCTAAGCTCGATGGAATGGATCCATGGTGCTCCAATAAGGCCTAATTTCCTTGATTTTCATGGAATGGACTTGGGGGCTGTCTATGGTATGCGAAGAGCATTCAGTGAGGGAGACATAAAGGTCAATTTTCATTAATCTTTTCTATTGTCTCCTAGTTTTCATTATATTCATCATTTCCCTGGTTCAATCCAGTTGGAGTTGGTGAGGATTTGTAGGATGTTCTTGACTAGGAAGGTACATGCGATAGTAATTTTTCTTAAAATCTGCGAAAGCTGAAAGGGGATGAGAACATAAACTTAAAAGAATGAATCAAGTACAATAATAGAAGCATAATCACCATCAGTAAAAGAATACCAAATACTTAAGTACATAACCATTTAATTGTCATATTGTTGTTAGTCGAGGATGGCTGATTCAGGACCGTCATCTCTTATTCATGAGTTTTTTTTTTTTACAAAAAAAATTCATTTTTATTTCTGCTGATCAAGTTAGGTTGCTTTAACTACAACAATGCTTTATTTTGAACATACAGTATGTGGAGGCTGATTGGTGTAAGCACAGTTGGGCACTGTCCTTGTGAAATTTTACTGCTGTTTAACCCTATAATAAATCCTGAACCGCCACATTTATGCTCTGCCCTTCACCTTGGATATAAAATCCTGGACCACTACATTTATGCTCTCTGCATGTAATCTTGAGTGAGTGTGTGCACCAAAAACTAAACATTGCAATTTAAAACTATATTTATCTCTGAGACCAGGTATTGCTAAAGAAGTATCTTCACTATTTTTATACCAGTCCACCGGTCCACCTAAACGAAACAACTCCATGTGAATTCTGTTTTTGATGCTGCTTCCCACGCATATATTGCTTCCATGATGAAGTCTACAAACTGAGAAATGTTTAGATGTTCTCGCCTTTTCAGCAGGATAGGGCTGGCTCATTGATACTCAGTTTTTATGACAGACTCTTGGTAACGGTAACATAAACCTAATCCATTCTCCGGTGGGACAAGGACAACCACAAATCATTACCAGTTGCATGTCTGAAGATCGCAAGGAAAAGCTCTCCAGATACAGGAACAAGAAGACAAAGAGGAACTTTGGCAGAAAAATCAAGGTAAGTTGCAGATAATTTTGAACGTTGTATTTTCTGCTATTAGCAATTGACTTGGTATGGGTTGCATCAACTGCCAAGCCTTCAATTTCACATGCATCTTTTTCTTTAGGTCATTTTTTGGGTTGTATTTGTCAAGGAAAAAGAAACTTGGGTGTCATTCACAGTTTCAAAACTAGTTTATGCATTCTTAATGAATCCTAATTCCCCTTTTATAAGTTGACATTCAGTTTCATGACATCTCTGTCATACACTATGTCTTTGTTCAGATCATGTCTCTCTGTCTCTGCTAATCTGTGGAATTTGCTCATGATGTGCGTACTTCAGTATGCTTGCAGGAAAGCTTTGGCTGACACACAGCCAAGGATCCGTGGAAGATTTGCAAAGACACAAGAATCGGATGCTTCCAAGAAACAATGACTGTTAACTCTTAATAAACTATGAGCAAGTGTAGAAAAGGTAACAGTTCAGTAGTTAGACGACCTAATGAAGCTATGAGGAGATTCATTATAATATTTTAGTTTGTATTACATAATGGATGATAAGCAGGATTAGGTGGATCCTAAAAAAGTTTGTAAGCCGAAATTACCTCTTCTATTGATGGAATATCCTAGTGGAGTTGTACATATTTGTTTAATAAAAATCCTTAAGTTGTTCATGTATGATGTACCATGTGCCAGTGATATGACTATGCAATGTTATTATTATTTAACTGTTTGCTTTCTTTAAGAGAACTCATGGATTATCGCTTTGCTGCCTGACCCACTTTGGTGCAAGGCTCAATTATGTCACGCTCAGAGGCTATTGTTGCGAGTCCTCCGGCCCAAAAAAGAATTTTTGAAAAGAAGAGTTATTATTAATTTTTTTTTTTGTTTTCCAAAGTTTTGCGGACTCTTGGAAGAATTACAAAGTACATTACCTTGAAGGAAAGAAATCACAAGTTCACAACATATTGCTTTCATTGAAAACCACGTACAGTATAACTTTTGTCCGAGAATTTGATAGTTTATATTGGACCAAAGAATAAGCAATCAAAGCATGTACGTAGTTCCTTGATTCTAAAATGTTTTCTTCATCCAGTTTCGTGGTTCAAACTTCAAATTTCTTTTAGCAGAGAAAACCGGTTAAATGGTGGGAAAAGAAAAAAAATATGAACCAACAATAAAATTTTTTTGATGGAACAACTTCAATTGTCAGAAATCACAATACCAGCACATATAGTAGTGAATCCAAATATATGTACAACAAAGTGTCATCTCTTCAAATCATGAGCTTCTCATGTATGGTTCACAAAGGTAGAAGGAGGATGAATCCAACAGGGGGTATTGTGGAAAAGTATATATACTTCGTACTAGAACTACTTGCAATTGATACAAGAAAGTGGCTGCTGATAAATTCTCACGACCATATTTCCATTAGAACCCATTCTTTTAGCTCATTTCTTTCCGCAACCAAGAAGAATTTAGGAGAAGCCAATTAAAAAAAAAAGGACAAATAAATCTGAAAAAAAAAAAATGTACTACGCAGTTTCAACTTTCGAACCAGAGAGAACGTATGTGTCGTCATCCTGTGCGACATAGAAGAAACTTATAGTACCAAAATCTAGGATTACACGAAAAAAGATGGTACCTTACTTCTGAGCCATCCTAATCAAATCCGCATAATTAATAATCATATCCACAAAACCCATGCGATCCCAAGATCCAAAATTACAACCGTAATTAATCTTGGTCAATCAAACTCATACTTGACCACAACCTTTCCCCTCCTATAATTCATTTCTTTCAGACATCAGGTCGGAAAATTCTTACGTGATCGAATTTATGACATAATATCATCAATCTTGTAGTCTAAAAAATTTCACATTATTTATTTATAATAAACGAGATGATGTGATGTTAGTTGATATAAAATTTTTTAGATCAAAGAAATTTATGACATAATTCATATAAAAATTTCTTATTATACCTGTCTTATCTCTTTCTAATTTTAACTTTTATAAACCATCACAAACTGTTCATTATCTCGGTCATTAGGGAGGCTGATTCTGCTCGAAGGGACCATTTGAGCAAAAAGAACCACAGGGTAGCCTTTTATGGATTTAATAATTTTTGCTCCATTTATTATTTTATATATATAGTAGTATCCAATTGATTTAACCTTACCTTGGTCGTCCAACAATGGAAGCTAGTCTGGTGGTTGTCAACTTGACTCTATTTTTTCCTCCCTTTGAGATTGGCTGAGACCAAGTCCGGCATCCCAAAATTCTTCAATCCTTTGCCCCCAAAGAGAAAAAAATGAAAAATCTAATCTCCACCCAAAAGGGCCATAAGTTTCCACCATCAAAGAAAATGGTCGAAATAATTCCGCAAATTTCTTTGCTCCTGTTACCCATTTTCAGACCGCCTGCCAGCTCTAACTCTTTAATCCTCGTACAGAACTCGAATTATTCATCATAAACATAGAAGCAAACAACCTAAGAACACCCCCCACCACCAAAATGATACAAGTTTCTGAAAAAAAATATATATATTTATCCACACCCACAAAAAAATAAAAAAGGGTATATTATTTTTTTTTTAAGAAAAAAAAAATAAAAAAGCTTTAAAATATCTATAATCCATTAACAACTTTTTTTCCAACATCCTTGGAACATGCATGCTCTTTAGTCTTCAGAAGCCAAAGCCATCCTCTGCAAAACCAAAAATAAATAAATTCACATTCGCCAAAACAAACCAACATCGAACTCACCGATGTCGTCTATAACGTTAATCAGCACCAAAAGCCCAAATTGCGTCATGCTCTTCACTCACGCTTATCTATCTCCCGCAAACTATACATACACAAATTTGTATCTATATATTCTATTTCACAACAAAATCTTTCCAAAACAAAATAAAAAATAAAACATTACTTTAATTCGAGTATATACCTACATTTATTCGTGACAATTTGTATATATTTCTCTCTTTCTCTCTCACATGAGTAGTAGTAGTGTAGAGAGAGAAACGATGCCGTCTCTCTGCAAAGTGATTTTTTTTCCCTTTTATGATTTCGAAGCTGATTTTGTTCGTACTTTCGATTCTTAAATTCGATTCTTCGTATTAATCTTTCGGATTGTAATTTTTCCGAGGGAAATTATCCAGTGATTCTGGCATGCGAACCAAGTTTTTCTGGTTTTTTTTGAGTATTTAGGGTTTGGAGAAGGGGAGATTAGGGGGAGTTGGAATTGGAGTTTGGAGTGGTGAGTGAAGAAGATGATAATTAAGAGGAACTTGAAATCCGTAATGCCGAGTTTGAAGCGGTGCCGTGCCGGTGACTTGGTCGGAGAGGACGACGACAGTTCGGGAAATCGGAAGAAACGGAAACCTAATAACGGTTATTATCCTCTGCCTCTTCTCGGTGATGTTGCCGTGGGTGTAATTCCTTTTAGTGGATATGGTATCGAGAGAATTCTTGCACAGGGAGGCATTGTTGCCGGAGCTGCTGCTGCGGCGCCGACGGCATCTTCGTCTTGTAATGGAGTTTCGTTCTGTCAGATGGAGGCGGAGTCAAAATTGAAGAGTAAAGACAGCGTTGATAGGATAGTGCAGGAGGCTCCTCGGCCGCCATTGGTGAGGACTTCGAGAGGGCGAGTTCAGGTACTACCTTCTCGATTTAATGACTCAGTTCTCGATAATTGGAAGAAAGAGAAGAGCAAAACTAGTGAGAAGGAATCAGAATTGGATCCTGAATTCAATCCGTATAAACAACAATCGAATCTCAAAAAATCCAAACTTCGAGGAGATATAGGAAATACCGAGGATAAGGTTACAATACTACAGATGTGGTAAGGTTCGTCCAAATTTGGGGGAAGAATTGGGGTCTCAAGGGTTGAAGAGATATGGAGTTAGGAAGTCTTCTAGTTCGCGGAGTACATTAACTTCTTCGTTAAATGATCAATTGGTAGAGACTGAGGAGGATGAAGAATTAGAAGATTATATAGATTTGAGTGGCATTGATGAATTCGCTAAGGAGGATATTGAGAGGATAGGTCGGACATACGGTCCCAATGATTTTGTTTCAGGTGATATAGTATGGGCCATATCAGGGAGGCGTTGTCCTGCTTGGCCGGCTATCGTCCTTGATCCAGAGACGCAAACTCCCCAACAAGTTCTGAATTTTCGCATTGCTGGCACAGTTTGCGTTATGTTTTTTGGTTACTCTGGTAATGGGACACAAAGGGTAAGTGTTTGCTTGCTATCTTATCTACCATATTTAGGATGCTGAAAAGTTTTGGGCTTTCACATTTGTGTGTCTCAAGTAGGTGCTCTTGCTAGTTAATCTTTGTATTTATTGAGATTGCATGTGTTGATGAGCAGGATTATGCATGGGTTAAACGAGGGATGATATTTCCTTTTGTAGACTATGTAGACAGGTAAGTAATTTTTCCATTTGCTAATTGTAATCTTGAACTAATTTGTTCATGGCATTAATGTGGCGGAATTTTTGTTGGTTTAGTTTTCAAGGACAGACTGACTTGAATGATGGAAAGCCCAGTGATCTGCGATCTGCCATAGAGGAAGCATTTCTGGCAGAAAATGGATTTAATGAGATGTTGATGGTTGAAATCAACACAGCTGCTGGCAATTCAGATTACCTCCAGTCTCTCACAAGAGGGTTATATGAGGCATCTGATTCAAATTTGGAGTGTAATTCATTGAGTAAGGTAGAAAAAGCTTCTGTAAATACATAACTTTGTGGATGTATGGGGAAACATTTGGTCCACGCAAAAGATATGGATGCCTTGTGCATTATACTCTTAACAGTGACCTTTTTGTCCACCCTTTCTCAAAGTCAATGTGTCTTCAATTTGCTTTCATATGAATGGCTTTTATTTGGTCAAAGACTACTCTTTCTAATGTCTAAATCTTTAAACTTTACTTCCATTGTACAGGAGCGGTTCAGAAAGAAAGGGATAGGATCCTGTGACGCCTGTGGTTTGAGTATCTCTCCTAAAATACCAAAGAAATTGAATGATTCAAATCTTGGAAACCACCATCTGTGTGCTTCTTGTGCTCGGGTTCGTGAAATGCCTTTACACTACCTTTACAAAATTTTATCTTGATATTGTGTTTTTCATGTGTTTTTGTCTACATAATTGCAGTTAAAGAAAATGAAGCATTACTGTGCCGTATGCAAGAAGATTTGGAATCAGTCCGACAGCAGAACTTGGGTGAGACAATTAAACTATATGCCGCATTTTTATCAATCCCTTAACACACAAATTAAACCATGTACAGAAGTTATTTATTTATGCACTTATTTTCCGTTTCTTTTTCAGACTTTCTCTCATACATCACATTTTATAATTCCTTCATTGAATAGGTACGTTGTCATGGCTGTAAAGTTTGGGTTCACACTGAGTGTGACAAAATTTCAAGCAGTAGTTTTAAGGTTTTCTCTTTGCTCATTGTCTCCTATTTTGTCTCTATTATCTATCATATTGATTAGTTTACACGCTTCTACATGGAAATTTAACATGTTTTCTTTGTACTGTTTCTAGGATCTGGGAACCACTGAATACTATTGTCCTGAATGCAAAGCAAGGTTTAATTTTGAACTATCTGATTCTGAAAATTTGCTCTGTAAACCCAAGTAAGTCTCTGTTGTCTATCTTTTGTATGTTTATACGGTTCATGCATTCTGTCATTTGGTCTCTGAACATCAAATGGGGATGGTGTTTTGGACTCAGAAATAACAAGAAAAATGGTCTTCCTGACAAAGTCTCCGTCATCTGCTCTAGCGTGGAAGGCATCTATTTTCCTAGCCTTCATTCGTAAGTGGGTCTCATTGTGATTCCTACTGTCTCAACTGTCTGTACTTGTGCAGAATTTAGTTTGCTCGTGGATCTTTTTCCATCTTCAGAATCCTATTTTTCCATATTAGGATAGTCGATTCTTAAGATTTTCTTAAAGCATAAATTATTATGAAAATGTTCGTCTGAATTCATTTCAAATTATGCATTTTTCATGGTTCATCTGTCCATATCATCAGATTTGTGCAGATATTTTTCAATTTTATTTTCCTTTTTTGGGCACCTTTTTATGTGTGCTACGAAATATGGTATGCATTTTTATTTTCACCAATGATGGCTGTTTGACTATATGATTTTAGTATATTGTGACAAAACTTATCCTTATCCATGTTTTGGATAACTTTCTTGCTCCTATTTGTTGATGATTATGGAGAGATGTGATCATGAGGACAGATTATGTTTGTTGAAAGTCAAAGGGATATGAACCTCTTACATGGTTTACAAGAGGTAAATTATAAAAGTGAATGAAAGATGAGTGAAGAAAGGAAGAGATTGACAAATGATTTAATGTGCTTGTATTGTTCAAAAATTTCTAAATTTTTGAGTTGTTGAACTAAACTATTAGTGAAAAGCAGTACAGCAAAAAGGCATGGTTAACCATTTTTAGATAAACTTTATTTCCTTGCTTCTTCTTTCATGTAATGGCTGATGATTGTGACAGGTACTATTTACTTGGATATGACAGAGCCTCAATTTGATATCTTTGATTTATGTAAATCTTTTTTATCTGAAATTTATGATGCTCTTTCCCTTCCTATTGTAGAGTTGTTTGCAAGTGTGGCTCTTGTGGAACTGAAAAGCAGGCACTAAGTGAATGGGAACGACATACCGGTTGCAAAACCAAAAACTGGAAGACTAGCATCAGGGTGAAAGGATCCATGATACCGCTGGAGCAATGGGTTGGTATTTACACATTGAAACCCTTAAATGTCATCTAGTGGTTGAACCTTTTATGGGGCTCTATGCTTTATGTGAAGATGTCACTGTGTCCGACTATTTCAATCTCATCATTTTATTTTTTATATTTCAATTTTTGCTTTCTGAAGTTGAGTATGTTCTGTTCCTTGATATTAATGCTCTATCGGGTTCTGTTTTAACTAACCTGAACTGTCCCATCTGAAATGTGTATATAGTATGATTTTGATTCCACTATCTATGCAAAATAAGGTGATACTCCACTGATTGATGATGCCTCATTCTTTATATCTTTCCAAGGAATATTTAACAGGATCTTTTTGGCTTTTCAGATGCTTCAGGTAGCTGAATATCATGCACGCAATGTGGTTCCTGGTAAAACTCTTAAACGTCCTTCCATTAAAATCAGGAGGCAGAAATTGCTTTCTTTTCTTCAAGGTATTTCCTTCTGTGAGTGTTTTATGTTATTCTTTGATGGAGCAATTGACTTTGTTGTTCTTGCAAAAAAGAAGTGAGAGGGATTGATTGTATATATTTGTAATCTAACAGAGAAATATGAACCTGTTATATGCTAAGTGGACGACAGAAAGGTGTGCAGTATGCCGATGGGTTGAAGATTGGGATTATAACAAAATTATCATATGCAACAGGTAAGGGTTATGGTAGAGTTTGATTGACTGAGCTAAAATGTGACTTCTTTTTTCTCTTTCCCTATCATTGTATGCAACTATTTCTTTTCCCTCGAGTTTGTGGGTTTAAGATTTCTAATTGTTCAAGGAGAAGTGGGTGCTGATGTATGTATAAAATGATAATGCTTAAATCAGTAGATGAAAGATTTTACTGATGTTCTTATGATTTCTATCAGATGTCAAATAGCTGTTCATCAAGAATGCTATGGTGCAAGAAATGTTCAGGATTTCACTTCATGGGTCTGTAGATCCTGTGAGACACCTGACATCGAGCGGGACTGCTGTCTCTGCCCCATCAAAGGCATGAACTCTACGTAAATTATTATCTCCAGATTATAGTGGTTGCTGTATTCTGGTATATTAGTAGGGAAAAAGGTTTACAGACTTATACATTTTCTCATTTTCTTTCTTTTCATATTAGGTGATATAAGTTGTAAAAGTCCTTGCCAAAAGTTGATGTGTGAAGAAAGATTTTGGTTTCCCTTGAAATGATTGACCAAAATTTCAGAACTCTGAAAAAAAATATTTTTTTTCAGAGGAGGTGTTAATTTTTCATAGCATTGTCATCTCATTCTCTTTGTTGAATGAGGCCATGTTAATCCTGGTGAATCATGTACCTTTGTCCAGAATGCGTTGACCTGTGCTTTCAACCCAAGTTTGGTTTTGTTACAGAGCACAGTATATGGTGAAGCATGTTTTGGGACACTGTAAAAGTATCAGCTACACAGGTGAATTAGGAAAAGGAGCTCTTTTAGGTGTTAACTTTTTGGGGATAGGTTTATATATGAAAATTGTGTTAAGTATGGGGTCTCCTAAAGCTACCTTTAAATGTTAGTCAAGTGGTTCCATGTGTCTTCTTCAAGTGAAGGAAAATGGAACTGGCAATAAGTTTAAGAGTATATTGAATTGAAGCTTGCAGTATTGAATTGGGAAGTTCTCTGTCTCGTAAACATTGCTACTAATCAATCTTGGGGACTGTGTTGAATGATTGACGGGCTGATGAACTTTTATTCCATTACATATCTCTTAACTTAATAACTATTGGAAAATGTAGGAGGTGCTATGAAGCCTACTGATGTTGCGCCTCTATGGGTTCATGTCACTTGTGCTTGGTTTCAACCGGAAGTTTGTTTTGCTATCGATGAAAAGATGGAACCTGCCATTGGCATCTTGAGGATTCCTTCAAACTCTTTTGTGAAGGTAAATTGATAATTTGCGTGAATTTGGTAATAAGATTTTTATAGTTTTTGTATGACATTGAAACTTCAAAAATTTGGTAATAAGATTTTTATAGTTTTGTATGACATTGAAACTTCAAAATTTGCCCCTTCTTCTACTTTAGTTGATGAACACTGACATTGTTAAATAGAGGTAGATACTTTTTACGGGGTTAAGTTCATTTATCATTATTGGAGTATTCCACAATTGTTTGTTTTGTGCAGCAATGCAGCATTGCTTTTTGCTCATAC
Source organism: Cinchona pubescens (assembly GCA_025175665.1). Lineage (NCBI taxonomy): Eukaryota > Viridiplantae > Streptophyta > Magnoliopsida > Gentianales > Rubiaceae > Cinchona > Cinchona pubescens. The sequence goes on from JANKKI010000014.1 coordinate 1,084,534, forward strand.
TTGATATTATAATTATCTGATTCACTTGATTCAGGAGAAACTTTTACTGTGACTATTAGAATCGGCATTGATTTCTTATTTTCCAGATCTGTGTAGTGTGCAAGCAAATTCATGGTTCCTGTACACAATGTTCCAAGTGTTCCACTTATTACCATGCAACATGTGCATCAAGGGCTGGCTATCGCATGGAGGTGAGGTCATTTGTGTTAATCATTATTGGAGCTTAATGATTTACTATTCTTTCTGTGTTTTAGTGCAAAACAGATAAATTAGTGAGAAAATATGTTCTAAGAAAGTTCAGAAAGTTACACGTGATAACCAATCTGTCTGGAAGATTACTGATTAAATGTAGTATGCTTTATTTTTCTTCTTGTCACTACTAAAGTCTTATACTCCCCCACCCCTACCCCCTCCAAAAAAAAAAAAATTTTGCTTAGACAACAGTTGCATTGCTTGGAGAAAAATGGGAAGCAAATCACCAAAATGGTTTCCTATTGCGCTTACCACAGGTATTGTATCTTCCTGAACTGGAGGCTATGGAAATATCAGAAAAAAGGAGCATTACATTTTTTTTTATCTGATGTATCCTTGGCATATTTAGCATCATTTTGAGAGCAGTGATGGTAGGGTTTAGCACTATTGGATGTGTTTGTAGGTGTCCTTGCCCAACGGTGAAATTAGAATTTCATGGTTCTATTTTAACTGTGTGTACATGAGAGAGAGAGGGGAATCTGATTTTTCTGTTATTTAGTAATCATGGCTATGCATTTTTGTACAGGGCTCCAGATCCAGATAATGTTCTCATTATTCAGACTCCTACAGGGACTTTCTCAACAAAAGGCCTTCTTCAGAACAAGAAGAGTACCTGTTCTAGGTTAATTTCATTAAACAGTTTGAAACTTGAGGAAGCTCCAATTACAGAGGTCAATCATGTGGAGCCCCTCTCTAAGTGCAGCAAGATGCCGGATTTACAAGAGATTGAATAATAAGAGTACTTGAAACATTCAAATGGACAGTTCCTTGTAACTGTGTTTTTTTTTCAAATTGGATTCTGATAGCTATGATAATGTCATTCCTCAGTCCTTATTGTTTTCGAATAACAGAGACCTTTCTGATGAATAAATCATATATATTAAAGTGCTTTTGACAAAATGATGTGCTTGTGTAAATCATTTAATCGCAAAGTCCCTTTCCGGATACTTGGTTTGCACTTTATAAATATAATTGTTCTAATGGTTTAAATAACTGTGAAGTTGTAACTTAGCCAGTCTTTAACCTTCTTGCTATCTGCTTGCCAGGACCACAGAACAAGAGAGGAGGCTGTTTTCCACCGAGTAATGGGGCCTTGTCATCACCCTTTAAATTCAATACAGAGCTTGAACATCGTCAAAGTAACCTTCTTGCCATTGTTTCGCACGTTGGAATATTGAATTAAGATTTAAATGATTAATTCTAATACTTCACCCTTTTTTCAGGAAATAGAGGAGCCTAAGACCTTTTCTACTTTCCGAGAACGTCTTCGCCATTTACAGGCAAATTTTCTGACTTATTGTTCCATTATTTATTAGTGACTCAATTCAAGTTCTCACTTTCTAATAGCCAATGTACAACTATAGAGGACGGAAATGGATCGTGTTTGTTTTGGAAGATCTGGAATCCATGGATGGGGTCTGTTTGCTCGGAGGAATATCCTAGAAGGAGAAATGGTATTGTGCTTTAAACATCATACAAAATTTGGCATTGACAACATTGAGCTCTTTTTTTTTTTCATAAATTCATAAAGAATCTCTATTTGAGATGCACTGGAATTATGAGGAGATCAGATGCTCCTTGTGTATTCTGTAACTTTTCTAATGATGATCTAGAATGCCGTTAATACAGTATGAATGTTTCATAGAAAATATAAATAACTGCAGAGGAGGTTTGGTGCAGATTTTTATTGCCGGAGTTGGTGCTTATTTTTAATTAATTCCGTAAGGAAGAGTTCCCGCTAAGAAACTCGTTACAGGCATTTCATGAATGTCCTCTGAATGAACGGTTTATATGAAACACATGCTTTTGCACTTGGTCTGCATGTTTTACTCCTGTGAGTTGGTTTTAACTAATCTGCCATTAGTCAGCACAATTTTGTGGTCAAGTAGAGAATATGTTTCGTGTCAGTTTGCTTGTTTGTTCATAACATATGAATCTACTGTCTTGACAATGAAAACTAAATATTTTATGTTAAATTTCAAACTTTGGTTTTTGGGTGATTTTATTGAAACCGTTTTTTCTTGCTTTAGGATCTTGCTTGTCAGTTGCATTATATTGAGGAGCTTGTTTTGACATTATTTAGAATTTGGATTTCTTGTATTTCCTAAGTTTAAGTTACTGAGTATGGCATGCACTGTTTCCTCCAGGTTATTGAATATCGCGGAGAGCAGGTCAGGCGCAGTATTGCAGATATGAGGGAGGCCCAGTATCACAATCCTGAGGGCAAAGACTGCTATGTATGTTAATTTACCATTGGCATGTTCTTTTGGTTTTCATCTCTTAATAATATTTGGAAAGCCTTTTATAGTCAACTCTCTCACTCTCTCTTGATGGGGCACTCTCTCATGCAGCTTTTCAAGATCAGTGAAGAAGTTGTGGTAGATGCCACGGATAAGGGAAACATTGCGCGGCTAATTAACCATTCAGTGAGTTTTAATTATCTTGGAGAATTTTTTGTGGAAATGTTAAGTGCAATAACCCCTTCTACTAGAAAAACAAATAAAGAAAATGCGGAAAGGGGGAAGAATTGGGACACTGATAAAATTGAAGGGAAAAACAGAAGAATGTGAAATATGTGATTGGTTCAAGTACTCTAAAAAGATACTATGTGACTAGATTTGCCTTGCAAGGAAGGATCTTTATCTTGAGTATGAATTACTTTTTTCTAGGAATCTGGAAGAACCTGTCTTTTGATTAGCAGTAACTGTGGTTTATACAACTCTCATCAGTGTTTGTTTTTTTGTGATTTCCTTGGTTTTGGTTGGGAACAGTGCATGCCCAATTGCTATGCAAGGATCATGAGTGTAGGTGATGATGAGAGCCGGATAGTACTTATTGCCAAGGCAAATGTGTCTGCTGGTGACGAACTAACGTATACTCTCTGTCTCTCTGTCACGTGGATACCAAAATCTGTGTGCATGTTACAATATAGATTAGCTGACTGACCAGCTATAATTCCTTTTGCCAAACTACTGCAGGTATGATTACTTGTTCGATCCTGACGAGTGTGATGAGGTCAAAGTCCCTTGTTTGTGTAAAGCTCCAAATTGTCGAAAATTCATGAACTAGTTTAGACTTTAGATACAGTACAGGCATTGTTTCTCCGCAAGGAGTTCTAACCGTTGGTTTCTCCCATCGAACCTCAAAGCTGGATCACTAATTTTCTAATTCTTTTATTTGTCAAAAAGGAATATGCGTCTTTTTCTTTTTATTATTTCTTCTTGTATAACAGACATATCAATTTTGATAGGTATCAGAGCACAATAATGGCTTCGGTGTTAGGCTTTAGGCAGCTTTGTATAGTTTGGATGATATATCTAATGCTCTAGTTAAATCCCAAATCAATTTTCTTTACTTAGTATTACACGGCTTCAGATGGCACTAACCATTTTTATTATGTTTCTACCTCATCGGTTTTTTACGCTTTTCTGATAAATGTTGCTATGTTTTCACTCGTGTGTTAAAATGGAAGAAAAGAAAACTTCTGCATCCATGAATGATTAATTTGATTTCCTGTGTGTTTCTTTTATTGGTTGCTAATTTTACAATCGATTACAAATTAGAACTACTGGCTCCGGAAAAGAAAATCATTCTTCGTATATACTGATCATTTGCATATGAATTTTGGATGTGGTGGAAGTTTTTGGGCCAATTCTTCGGAATTGTCACCCGAGAAAAATGGGCGATTTTTTCGTATCTCTTATATCTTAGGCCGGCTGCCAAGTTGGGGGATTGTTGGCATGACATGGGAGGATGGGCTTCAGTAAACCATCTTTCACTCATTTCCATGTCTAAGTTTTGTGACTTAATTGTTATTATAGAACATAATGTGTACATCACAAATTTTATTTATTTTTTCATCATTTGCGAAACCAAATCTATCTTTTTTTTTTTTTGAAAATTATCGTAAATGGTTGAATTAGTTTATGAAAAATATTCCACATAACATGTTCTTTTATCCATTGAAAGGAACAGACATAACATGATGGAAAATACTTAGGTAGACTCGATTTTTGACTCATCGTAGATCTTGTATGTAATTAGAATTAAATTTTAAAGAATCTTGCTTACCTGTTATAGATTCTCTAAAGTTTAATCTATATCATAAATTCTTTAAAACTTAATCCATATCATAGGATCTATAGGTAGGATTAAAGATCGGATCTATCTAAATATTTGCCTAACATGATTTGTAGCATGATCTCATTCATAAATTTTCTAAAGTTTAATCCACACCATAGGATCTATAAAGTATTCCTAAGTGGGATTAAAGATCGGGTCTACCTAAATATTTGCCTAACATGATTAGTAGCATGATCTCATTCTACTTATGTTTGAATTCAATTGGTGTTAGAAAATTGTAAAAAAAAAAAAAAAAAAAAAAGGACAAAATTAATGAAATAAATGAAGGCGAATGAACGGGCACCAGAAGAGGAGGGGAAGGAAGGAGGGGAGTGTAGGCTGTGAATGAAGTTAAGCGAATTGAAATCCACTCGATAAGAGTTAGAAGAGATTTATTTCGTTAATTATTTAGTTAAATTTAAATAAAAATTAGTATGTATTCAATTCAAATTTAGTTTGATAAGTTAAAATTTTAAAATTTATATAAAAAATTAACAAATTATTTGAATTCGATTAAAAGATAAACAAGTAAAATTTAAATAAAATTTTAAGTTAAAACACTAAAATGTTCCATTTATATCCTAGAGTGGGACCACCGGAAGGAAGGAAGGAAGAGAATAAAAGATATTTGGAGAAGGCGGGATGTAGACCATGCGGGAAACTCGTGCCTAAACGCATCCCACCCCCTTTCTCCCTTACTCCTCCCACACGCTTCCTTTGTATATATACTTGTATACTCACACCAACCAAATTATTAATTCCTTCAAAATTCAGGCTCTCCGCGAATTGTAATTCCAGGTAATCAAACTTTGAACTTAACCAGTTCTCTAGCAGTATTTTAATGGAGTATTACATACTTAATACGGTATACAGTTGGTTATTATCTTAATTTTGACTTGCAAAATTCTCCGTATTGTATACTGTAGCAGTAGTATATTTAACGATTTGTTCTTTTTTTTTTTTTGTGTGTGTATCGTGATTTGTTTATTAGGGTATAATTGTGGATGGAGTAGTTCGTAGTTGTTATAATGGCGGCTTTAATTGGAATTTGTTGTTCAATTCCGAGTACGGACCCCTGTTTCAGCTCCAGATTATTCATTTCGTCGAAATATCCCAATTATCTTTTACCTCGGATCAACACTCGAATGATTGTAAACAAACTACTACTACTATCATAATAATAGTACTAGTTATTTGAGGAGGAGATCGAAAACTAGGTGTTGTTGGCTCTTTAAACCACATACGGCTACTACTAATCATGGAGGAGAAACAATCTGTGATGAGTCCTCCGTTGTTGTTGTTGATGATGTTGATGGTGATGATGATTTTAGCCATGTTATCAAGTTTAAGATGTCCGACTTCAACATCAGTGACCGCGTTAGCATTGGCCTTACTAGCCGGGTACTTCCTTTATTCCTTTACTTCTATACTTTACTTGCCAGATTGCGCTATACATACAGTAGTCATTACTCATTTTCTTTCAATTAAATTTTCGTTCAGGCAGACGAGGTTATTTTTGAAGCTACTGTAAAGGATGTTAACAGGTAAGTTGATTTTTAGCTGATCATGGAACTCATGTAGACTGTTGTAGAGAAGGTGATAAGTTCAGGAGGTTCATTTTGTTTATTGATTTGTTTCCTTTTTCAATTTGTAACTTTTCATCCATCCTTTTTTTGGTTTGTTGCAGTCCATTATATGACACGAAAGTTGTGCTTCGGAGGCTTATGAGTGTTGGAGCTAAGCGCAGAGGAAAACGGGCCATAGAGGTTACTTGGTGAAAATGTGGAAAGTTAAAATCTGTTTCTCTTTGACTCATGGTGTTTAATCATCTGCATTTGATTTAGGTGTTGAAGAGGTTGTCCCGTCGTAAATTATTGTACCATTCTTACTCAATGCAAGTTTACGGCTATGTCTGCTCATCCACTACTTGTGACAGTGGCTCATTTACTTTAGTCCATGGGGTAGGTCGCTTTCTAAGCAAGTATGATAATTTGATATCTTCATGTTTGTTTACACCTGCATTGCTGTGGAAGTAAGAATTTTGCAACTAGGTTACTTAGTCTGTCTCAAGTTTTAGGTTTACATTTGGAATGAAGTTTGCAGATTGATTTGAAATATGGTCTAACATTTTTGCAATGAAGATGCTTTTCTATTAACAAATTAGCCTGGCCGCTGTCTTGTACTTCTAAAGAAAACCGGCATTGTTTCTATGTGGAGACTAAATCCTGTCATGCTCTTGGTGGGTTTATCTTTTTATGCTTTTGACTCAGCTGTAAGCTGCCAGATATATCTGATTCTGTACAGTATTAATTCTTGGTCTTTTCCTTCTTCAGTATCATGGCAGTTTTTCTTTGAGACATTGGCTCCAACAATCTGACTGGCTTCCCACTTTGGAAGCTACTCTTGCTCTAGATGAGGAGTCTGCAAGAAAAGTGGGAGATGATACAGTTGGTGGACCTGCCGTATCTCGTCAATTGCGACTAATTCGGATTTTGATGCGGGATCTTTTGATTGGAGTGCGTGTTTTATGCAATTTATGTATTATCCACAATCATAGATCAGTATATATTTAATCCATTTCTATGTTTAAAGTGCTTGTATTGCATTTGCATCTCAGGTGAATTACTTGCACAGCCATGGACTTGCCCATACAGAGTTGAGACTTGAAAACATTTGCATATTAGCCCTGTGGATAAACATATCAAAGTGAGATTATGCTCTTTTCTTTGTTATACTGGTAAAGAAGCTAAGAACCTAGTATAGTATTTCAACTTTGACTGACATTTACGATCTTGTAGTGGGCGTGTCTGTTCATGTGCATGTTGTCGCACAAGCATGTTGGAAAGCTAGTTATTCGGTATTGCTGAACTCTGGACTGAAATGATGAAAACATTCAGTTCTCTTCTAAGCATGTGTATACACTTTACTTTGCTATAACCATATAAGCATTCATGTTTTATGTATTTATATATACATATCTACGTGTATTCCTTTGCCAAAAAATTTCATTTGATAGGGTTTCAAATTGCCGTAAATCGCTTGTATTTATAAACCATCCAATCTGTAATGCCTGTTGTCAAGCATTTGCTTCTATATCTTAATAACTTCCTTAGTATATACATTACCGAATTTTATCTTTATTAGGTTGGGATACTGGGAAATGCTGCGGATTTATTATGAGAGCTGTTCGGATAGTAGCAAATTAAATAGCAACATGGATCGGCGAGAAATGATGATTGCATTTGATATGAGGTAAAACAACTGCTTTTTCTAGCTGATTGTGTCAATTTTGTTAATGCAAGCATTGTCATACATTCACTTTTTGTTTATTGTGTTTAGATGTGTTGGATTCATTATGGCTAAAATGGTGCTGAGGGAACTCATGGATTCATCAATGTTTTTGAACTTTAAAGCTTTCCTTACCAAGGTACAAAATGCTTTAACTGTAAAATCTACTAGATAATAGATTTCCTAATGTTCTTTCATCAATTGTTTTAATTTCCCGTTTCACGTAGGGAAATGATCCCTCCTGCTTGCGTGAGTTCCTATTGCCTACTATCAATAAGAATTCCTCATCTGGAAATACTGGACTCCAAGTTAGTACCAATTCCCATCTTCCAGCCATCTTTGAGAACAATGTCTAAAATATTTTTCTTGCAGATACTTGATAGAAAGATAATTGGGGTGCAGGTTGGAACTTGCTATCGCTTCTCCTTGCAACCAAACCTTCGGAGAGAATAAGGTAGGCTAGCTTATGCAGTGGATGCCAAGTATTTCATATAGCATATAGGTCTTGAAGGTTTTCATAACGTAATTGGTGAAGAAGCTGTAAAATAACAGTTGTGCTGCAATAGCCAATAGTCATTTCATTATTTCAGATACACATTTTCTTTTTTCGCAAATCGAATGAGGAATGAAAACTAGCCTGACAGCCATGTCATATTTCACCTATAATTTTCTTGTTAATAATTAATGGTTATCCTGTTGCCTGGGAATTGAGCATTTTCTGTGCCATCTCATGGTATTGTTTATTTATATGCTGCACACAGTTGCTTAAAAGCCTTGAGACACCCCTTCTTGTGTGGGCCAAGATGGCGGATAGACCCATCAATGGACATGGTCAGATGGAATCTCGGTTCAACTGCTGTTCGAATCACAGAGGAGTACATTTATAACCAGCTAGCAGGTCTCTTAATATTTGTTCCTTTGCAACTCTGTGGCTCGAGCTAATTTTTTGTTGCTGGCTGCAATCCTACAGTTTCTTCAACTCTGAAAAACTTGGTTTCTTTATATATCATAATCTTCAATCAAATCATAAGTTTAGATCCTGTAAAAAATTGTGTAAATGGAGAATCTGAGGTTTGCATCTGCACATCATGCTGACAGATTATTTTGGAGACCCATTTTTTATATTCATAAAAACACACACCTGCATATGTATATCTTGAGCTGTACAAAGATTTGCTTGAATCGGCTTTCTGACATTCATTTCTTCTTTTTATTGCAACATGATTGTTGGGGATTAACTATGAGCAAGTAGTCCAAGCATTGTCACACTTTTTGCTTTCCAATATTACGTAGAGTATGTTCATTGTAACAAATTGGACGGTGAACAATATTTACTTCTTCAATGAGGAAGAAAGTTTCTTTGAATCTAAGGAAAATAGGATGTCTTTGAATTTACGAATGCTAAATAGTACATTTTGTTTGCTGCCAAAATTTCAGTTGGGGCAGGAATTTAATTGTCAGCAGGCAACTATGGATTTCTGCAATAATCTGAGTGTCCTGTATCCTTTCCTTGTGCATGTTGCTCTTGGTGCACATTTTTACCTGAGGGATTTAATTTGTCACTCATATGTTCTCTTTCTGTGATCCAGCGAAGTAGGCTGGCCCATTTTATCGAACTAATGGAAATGTTGAATCTGCATTCAAAACCACGGGTAACAAGCTTTCTTAGAATGTGTTTGTTATATTCCAAACGATCTCAATACCAAAGACTTGTTTTGCCATCTTACTGATTATTAATGTTCTTTTTGTTTATTTTGGTCAAACTGCAGCACTGGTTGGAATTAATTCCTGGAAAATGGCGACTTTTGTACAGCACTGGTAGGCACATAGGTTTGACACTTCGGCAGCCTCCTAGCCGGGTGCTTATTGGCGATGTATGCCTTACAGTGTCTAAAGCTTCAATAACAAAACCGCATGCAAACTTCTCATTTGTCTGTGATGTTGAATTTACTGTTATTGTTGGTCATAATTGGCCTCATAACAAGGTTGGAGTAAGTGGAAAGCTGCAAGTGGAAACTCTCTTTAAATTGAGATCTGGGAGAAGGTTATACTTAAAGGAGGAAGATTCACCAAAAAGATTTCCATCATTAACGGTGAGCGCTGAGGATTATGCACTGAAAATTTTATCCAGTAAAAAGTGGAAGAATATCATTCCGTTAAAGGAATTTCCTTCTAGCCTTCCAGCTGTAAAACTCGTCTCCAGTGACATTGAGGCGACAATGAAGCTGGATGAGCCATTGGCTAGTAATGTCGAACATGCACAGAAAGTAATTCATGAAGTGCGCACGCAAATCCCACCTGAAGTATTTGATCCTTCAAAAATTATTTGTGGAACATATGTGGATTCTAGGTTGCTTATTCTTAGAAGTGTCAATGGATCTGCTCTCTTCTTTACAAGGTCTTGTAAATATGTTCATGACATTGACTATTTGGTTCAACATGGTTGGAATAGATATAGATGTAAATGTTTGTTGTATTTTTTTTTCCTCTCATTTTTCTTTTCATAGTAAAAGACTGCAGTAATCCTACCTCTTCTTTAAAGTCAGAAGCAACCTTACTTGAATTCACATATTCAACCAAACTAATCAGCAAACCAAAAGTGCAACAGGTGGGAATGACTAGTAAAACGAAAGGGCCGTTTTCAATAAATATTATTGTTCCAATGAAATTGCTAGAATCCTACCAACAGAAGTGAACAACAAAGGTAACATGGTAATGGGCACCTCTGCATCCTTTGACCAACTAGGCTTTGTTCTTCATGTACCTGCAATGCAATTCCTCGAGAAGCTTTTAGGAGATCTAGGACTACTGCACCGCCACTTTTCTTGAAACACTAGCCTTAATGAGAATGGCTCCAAAGGAGACGTGCAGCAGCCTTCAGCTGAAAATATGGACCATGAGCTAAAAATAAAAGGATACATTAACAGTTTAACATATCCGAATCTGATGACAAACTTTGAATGGTTTCAACTAAAACCTGGAAGAATTCTCTCCCTAAATAAGACCCTGGCGTTGCAGATCGGTATATGTCTTTTTGTTGTAGATGTTACCCTCTTGGTCTTCATATTCTTCTTCAAGATCAGGGCGCCACTTGTTCAATCCTTGCTTTTCCTGGATTCTCTCCCAAAGTTGCTTAGCTTCCTAAACATCAAACAAAATGTGTTACAGGTGAGAATATGAATACAACACAGTCGAGAAGGCATACATCCCTTGCTTGCAAAATCTTCACCATAAATTATGACAGCAAGCTACATTACACACTTCCTCCCTCGGACTGAATCTACAGCAAGGGAAAAGGGGGAGGGAAGGCACAATGGGTTATCAACTTCCACTTTGTCTTCTCTTTATTTTTAATTATTTATTTATACTTCTTTGTTTTTGGGGTTTTTTTTTTTTTTTTGGAGGGGGGAGAATTGGGGAGTGTTAGTGATGCAATAATTAAAGGTAAATACTTAGGTAAACCCGGTCTTTAACTCCACAGACTGTTGTGTAGATTAAATATTATGATATTAATGACATCAGTGGCTGTAAGCAAGATTCTCCTGACCACAAACGGTCTACAAGGTGGGATCTAAGACCGAATCTACCTAGGTTATTCCCATAATTAAAGGTTACAAAACATGCAACCAGTCTTTCTATCATTTTTTTTTGTTTCCCCTGTTACTAAGAGATGAAAAATAAAAAATTAGGTACAAACCTCAATAGATGTGATCTCATTGAAATTTTTGGTATTTGGAATACCAAGGCATCTCATCCCATGCTGATGCCTCCATTCCTTGAAATGCCGCTCATATGCCCTGCGACCCCAGTAACTGTAATTCCCACAAATCTCACATTTGAATTCCTGAGAAAGGATTCAGAAGGTGCTATTAGAAGTTATCATACAATTGGCTATTAGAACTAGCAGAAATATGTTGCGAACATTCTGATTATTTAACTACTTTAGAAAAGTAATGCTCTCTCTTGTAACTTCAGTCTGTAAGATGTGTTTCTTCTTCTTCCTTTTTTCTCTTTTTTGAGGGTAGCTTATATTTGATGTTTTCTACTAACCGAGAAAGAAGAGTGCATGCTGCAGACTAGACCATATTCACTATATAACACATTAGAGTAAGGTAAAATTTTGTTTGGTTCACACTTTTAAAATCATTGGAAGGACCTCAAATAAAATAGAAAAGGCCAGGAGTACCAAAACAAGGTTACAAGTAAAGGCGATATAAAATGAAACAAATATAAGATCTCAAATCGACAAACTTCCAGTAAAGAAATTTGACATTGCTTGAGATGTCTCGTATGTAATAACCATTTAAAAGACTCCGTACAGGGGATGGTGCCCCTCTTGATCGGTTTCATCACCAGTATGATCATAGGAAGGAAATCAAAATCCAGAAAAATGTAATTAAGTGAAAATCACCTGACCAAGCCCATGAAGCTTAATTTATATAACCAGTATGGTATAGGTTTTCCATCCCATCCCATGGGCAGCTTGAGGGGATTATAAATCTGCTGATCCTCATCATCACTTTCAGATTCTGCTTGTACCTCTTCCTGTTTAAAAATATCAAATCAAGCATAATTTGAGAATCAAAGGAAACAGCTAAATTAGCATCACAGAAATCCTAAGACCGAATTACCCAAACAAAAGTCAGAATTGTAACTTAAAACAGCAACTGAAACAGATAATGCACATAATGAGACAGAACGCATCCTACATGACTTGAAAAGATGAACCAGCTCCTACCCTTCAAGCAAGAATTGGAATAGGAAAAAAAAAAAAGGCAATGCGACCACACAAGAATAAGTTCAAACACCAGTTTAAGAAGAAACGCAAAATATAACGTCATGTCCAGTTTTAACCATGCAGTTATCGCAATCTTGTTGGAACACAGGACAGCCATCCATATGAGTTGTATTATACCAAAAGCACTCATCATTAAACCAAGTCACGAAATAACAATGCACTTCTTAGCAAAACTAAAAGCGACTTAGTACCAAGCCTATTGAATAGAAAAAATTAGTCCATATCCTAAAGTATTATTTATGGGGTCTCTTTTTAACTTTTGGAGGGTAAAGGGATTTTGAAGTAAGAATATACTCATTACCTCTTCACGTTCTGCTTCCATTTCCTCATATGTCAAAGCCTGCTTTTTCACTACATTTTCCTTTGTCCTTACAATAGTCTGCACAGTCATAAGTAATGTTAGGACCAATAAATAATGTGCTATTGCTTTTAAGTTAAAAAAGCAGCATGCTCACAACTCAACAGCTTAAACCATAAATGACATATGAGATATAAGATAGTGAACTTTTTGGTCAAAGAACAAAGTAAAGCATACTTCATCCAATAAATCACAAAGCTTGGTCACTTTGGCTTCCATCAGTGCTATCTCTTTGGCATCTTCACCTGACAGTGGAGTAGGAACAACACCATTCTGTTCAGATCAATATCCATGTTGACCTTTGGCAAAATGTTTTCTGTCCAACTTGTCAAGAGGTGTATGCTGCAAGGTGAAGATGTAAAAAAAACGACTTTGTCAGTCAAAACTGATAGAGAACACAATAACATGCAAACTTATTAATCTTTGAGCAAAGCAAACCCATAATAGGCCAATTCCTTTTCTAAATGATGTTTGTGAAAATGCAGAACAATCTGACTTTCTTTCCATAAGAAGAGGTTAGAGTTCCCATGGAGAATATGGAAAATTCTACTCACAAAAGTAAAAATTCCTGAACTTTTTCTCTTCTCTTCTTTTTTGGCCCCCTAATCAGGAACTATTAGGCTTACTAAATTAAGATGTAGCTTTAGTGCCAAGCAAAATGGTGGACGTTGAACTTTGAAAAGCGATGAACATTGTTGACCTGACACTCTAAACCATTACTATATGTCAAAAAGCATCTACTATTAACCTTCATATGCATTTAAAATGTAAAAACATTATATGTTACTTTCAATGTAGCAGCAGTAGTTAAGGTTCAACAATCTTGTATCTTGCACCAAAAAGACATGCTTTAGCCAAATGCCATGGAATTCCCAAGAAAATGAATAACCATCAAACAAATCGATCGGAATGAAACGAAAAGTGGAGTGACGATGCTTGTCATGCTGTACTAAACTTCAATTACCAGAAACGCGGTACCCAAGGAAACGCGGTACAGGGACGCAATTCACCATATTTTAAAGTATCGGATACATAGGGGTAGGCTTAGCGATACGTCGCAATACACCACTTCTTAAAAAATGCTGCCACATTATAGGAATAAGAAGGTAGTTGATAGTATATAGTATTAAATTTCTAATAAATGTTGAACTTTTAGTGACTAGAGAAAAAAACAATCAACTTTCAAGAATTATTATCCATCAATCCAATACTAAATAGTTCTAATTAGGTAAATTTAGAGAATATTTTCTCATTTTATCAATAAATAAGGATTCACAACCTTTAACATTCCGAAACGTGAATAACGCCACATTTCGGAACGCAAATGAATCGTGTTTCGATACACATGAACCAGTAAGCAATTCGTAAGGGCGGGGAAAGTTTCTGGTAACTATTTACTAAACCATCCAGAAAATACAACTCTACAAGAAAAAAAAAAAAGACCAGTGTTACATGCATCTCTCTTTTCCTTTGTGATCCGTGTTCCGGGAACGGTCGTTCCAAAACATGGATCGTTTGCCATCCAGAATGCTGTTGCTAGCGTTGCTAAAGAGTTGTAAGAGAGAGGGACAGTAAGAGTCAGATAAGAAAGAGGAAATAATAGAAACAAAAAATTATGTACTTCTCAACTTCTTTTCGGGGGAGTAAGAGTCATATAGGAAAGAGGAAATAATAAAAACAAAAATTTCAGTACTCATCAACTTCTTATGGATAAGAGTGTAGTTATTGTAGGTAAAATACTTATCAATACTTGATAATTTTTTAACTACTCAATTTTAAGCCTAAATAATGATCTTAAATAGTGAATTTCGATCGATCTTGAAAAAGCGACCTATCTAAACCTACCCCTCCATACCACGTATCGGGAGAAGTCCCGTACCACGTACTGCGTACCAAACCGTGCCACCATCCATGTAACACTGAAAAAGACAGCATGCTCACCTTTGTAAGGAAAAGCCTCTCTGCACGCTGCTTAACTGTGCCTCCCGTCTTCAGACCTAGTGCAGCCAAGGCCTACAATGAGATTGTATCACTATCAGTTGGAACTTCAGGCAGACAAGTTATATCCAACGATAACGCAGAAGCAAAGAATTATAAGATTTTTACCCAAAAAATACAAGTACTGATTCACATGATAATTCTCTGGTCACAGTGATATTCATTTGGTTGCAATAACTTTCATGGAATACTCAAAAGTCTCAAACCTTATTGCGCTTGGCACAGAAAAATACAATAGACTGACTGCCACCGAATATATTGTCTGTTAACTGGCCATGTCATTTCTTATCCGACATAAATGCCTCAGTATTCAATATTAAGTGTACTAATACATCATTAATATAAATGCAAGAAGAAAATCAGATAACACAATCAACAAAGCATTGAAAGCCATATAAAAGTCATCCAGACATCTTGTCGTACCTTCTTTAATTTTTCAGGTCCCTCTTCGACGTCTCCTATCAAATCTTCAACTGTACTATATTTATCAAGATCAATCACATTATACTCATGTGGTGCATGTCCGTTTTCTTGCCCTTCATTCTCCCATCCTTCTACATTGCCACTTGTCCATTGCTCTTCAAATTCCGAAGTCACCTACGATAAACTAAAAATTTTAGTATACAGAAGATATAAAAATAGCAATAAGAGAGAATAATCATTGTTTCATCTTAACCGGAAGTCGACAAGGTCTCTTCCCAAGTATCGGACCTGTCTAATGAATAACAAAATACTAGTGGGGAAGGAACTTACAAAGTGTGTGATTTAAAAAAAAAAAAAAGAAAAAAAAAAAGAGAGTAAAGTAAAAAGAGGAGGAAGTTATATAGGTTTTATTTTCTGTAGTTATTAGCGATGGTGTAAAATGATATTTTTAATGTTAAGAAAGGATAAAATAGGAAGTTTATAAAGTGACAGACACCAAAAGTAAGTCTCTCACTTTATATATAGTATAGATGATTCTAAAGAAAACATACACAAAAACCAAAATAACTCTCTCATCCAGGTATTGTAACTGATCACCAACTTGAACCTTAACCTTTCCTTGATGATGCATTGAATTGATCACGTAGAAAACATCAGGTTAATCATCCTCCATTGTTTATTAATCAAGTGTGCATTATAAGCCAGCTATTCACTGCTTTATATGATCAATATGACTCCAACATTTTTTCATAGTATGTAGCTCATCTCAGCCGTGCAATGCTAGTGACCTTATCAATCATAAATCGTAACTTGAAAATAAGCTTAAATTGTCCTTCAAAAGGGCAGGTAATTGCCCGGGAAGGTAATAAGAGGTCACAAATATGGTGAATTATGATTCTCATCCCAAGGAACTAAATCTCGCAATCCTACAATCAACCACAACTCTATCTTAAAGGGTAACAGATTTCCAATTGTGTGCAAGTAAGTGAGGGGAAGAGATAAACCTTTGAGAAAATTCTGTCAAGATCTTGCAAAGGTTCTGTTCGCTCAAAACAATACACAAGATACTCCAATAGTTTCTGCAAATATCCCCTGTATTGTCTGTGCAAGAGACAAGGAAAAATCAATCACAGATTTAAATAAAGTAAAATATAGGCAAAGGATGTAAATAAAATGTCACTTAGGACCATAGCAAAATGCTATGTGGCCCGAAAATAAAAGTTGTACCTCATAAATCTGACTTATTAGTAAAGCAACTGAAAATAAATAAATAAATAAAGTTGTACCTCATAAATTTGAGTTTGCGAGGAATCTTGTGCGGTTGTGCGAAAACATCAAGATAAGCAGTGTATTCAATTCGCTCCCCAAATTTAGAGTTAAGATAATCATTGTACAACTCATGCAAATCTAGGTATCGTAAAATGTGGCGATTCTCCGAAAGCTTCCTGAAAAACATAATGACCATTTACTTGATAACATGGCAAACCCATAAACAGGAATCACAATACATTACACATCAATATTTTCCATCACTTATGCAGGTCACTTATGAAAATGTTATCTGTTGAAATAGCGTTCAATAACAAGTGAATAATTTCCTGATTCTGCAACCGACTGAAAGCCTGACAACTACAACGCTAAGAAACAATGACATGTCGATACTGCTTATTGAAATTCACTCAGACGAGCTCTACAATATCAGAAATGTTTATAGCTATAATCATGTTCTCTTTTAACTATGAACTTTGATTTTCTCAGCGAATTCAACACTTTGACCATCCAGTATACACTTTACAAAAGGTGCATAACTCTTCTTTCCCCTATGCCATCATGTACAAATAGATAGCTGCTAAACTACAGTTGAAAGGACCAAAATGCAAACCAGATTACCAGACATGATAAGCAAGCCTGACAGACAAACCAAAGATGTACATTGGTGTAGGCCAGTATTTCATGCAAACAGAGTAGCGCATGGATACATCACTTCTCTAATATAATCGTTGAGAGACCGTGTCCAACATGAGTAACCGATGCAAGATAAATATTGGAGACAACAACTAGCAGGAAAAAAAATCATTAAACTGAAATGAATGTCTTGAACTCACAATATAAACCAAAAATTTGTCAAACTATCATTCTTGAAAAACCACTTTGCCAATTGTTCGCTATATCACTTCTCCTATCTATCTTTCTCATCTAACTTTATAATGGGCAATGCATTAACACACGAACATGCATATGCAGAGTCGCACATTCAATTGCCCCGCCCCCAAAAAAAAAATAAAAACAAAGAAAGAGACAGAAGATCGACTTACTTCCCCACTAAACTCAATTTGTGGCTCTTCTTTGAGAAGCTGTTCAAACTCATCATAGGTATCTACAACACGAGCAGCAGGATGCCGTCTATGGTACTCACGAATCTGCACATGGAAGAAACAGACTCAGTAGATATTGGTTTGAGACTCAAAGTCAATACCATTTACAAAACTACAATTCAGGTTAAGACCATGTATTAATGTTTCTTACAATGTCACTATACATTTTTTTACACAACCAGGTTAGATTCACAACGTATAATCTTCATTCACATTTGAAATCTTCTTTTTTGCACAAATGGCATACATCCAGACTCACTCGTGTAAACAATTTGTTACAAAGAAAACATTCATCCTTAAGACTATACCAAGGCAACCCATAGACTAGGTGAATGAATATCATCAGAACCATAAATTTAGGTAATAAGCTTACCTCATGACCCTCTTATGTTAAAATGGAAAATATATACTCAACAACTGGATAATTCAAATATGTCAATGAAAAAATGAGGCATACTAAATCTACAACCTATATCTCCGTTAACTGTTAACTGACTTGTTCTCACAGATGGTGAGAGAACAACTATAACAGGAACTAAAACACTACCCAACAACTTTCTTAGTTGTCTTATGATGAAAACAATGAATACTTATGATTTCTCTGTAGTCTCAACATTAAATCATCTCACTGTTTAATACATTAATCATGGCATGCATGATGTGTTCGATGAAAGAAAATAAACAAAAAATAAAAAAACAAATGAGTTTTACCTCTTTTAATCTATCGTAGAATGCACTAAAAACGTTAGTGCCAGTGGCAGTCTGGCCACCAAGCGCCGCAATCTCATCCTTCCTCGCATTGTCTTTATCTTCATAAATTTCAACCTAATACGAAAAAACACCAGACATAAACAAGCTCTCGTTCAATTTTCTTCGAATCAATTTTACGAAATTGCCATAAATTTGAATAGATTAAAGAGATGAAACAGAAAATCAGGGAAAATTACAAGTTTGTTAGTGGTTTCGGTAATTTGTTCGATCATGTTACGGACGCGGTGACTCTGGTAAAGGCGGTCCCTGGCGGAAGGCGGTTCCGACTGGAGATCCTTGACGATGAGCCTCTCTAACCGCTCCACCTCCTCGTGAGATGCACGCACGGTCACCTCCAATAGAGTAGACGACATTTTTCTGTGCACTACTCTCTCCTTCAGGTCCTAGTTCGGAAACCTAGGGTTTTGAGACTGCCTCTTTGCGGACGCTTGAATCTCCCACCACAGCTTACGGTATAAATTGCGAGGGGTAGGAAAACTGGAGAAATATTGCGAAGTCGTTCAAATGCGACGTCGTTCTGCGTATGACGGTAATAGGGGTACATGAGAACCGAGCCAATTTTAATGAAAATTATAAAGTTGCTGTATTTTTAACACGCACCCCTGAACTATTACTCATTTACACTTTTCCCCGACATTATCAAATTTAACATTTTAATATCTTAAGCTATCTAAAAATTAGTAATACACTACATTCATTTACACATATCGGAAATTCCATTGTCTATTCAATAATCAAATATACCATATCTGTTTAAATAGTTATCCTATTTCATTTTTTTTTTTTTACGTAATATTTTGTAATAATTAATTTCATGTTATTTATTTATTTTTTTATCTTATATATATTTAATAAAAAAACTTACCATAATACTTATCCAAAAAATATCTAAAAATAATAATTGTCTAAATAAAACTATTTAATTTTTAAGTAAGTGGACTAGTTTAAATCTAATCATATGTATTTCTCTCTTGAGGAAATACTAATAGACTAGTGGTGTTGATTGATTATTATAAAATAAATAACATTACATAATGTAAGAAAAACTTTTCTGTGCCTAAGTATAAATAAAGGAGCATTTCGTGTTATTTTGCAAATAGCACAAAGAATGGGATCGGCCTATTTGATTTTGGGGAACGTTGTCCAATGAGTAGTATAATTAATCTAAACGATCAACATAGCTAGCTGAGCCGAGATCCTGCAATGTGGAAGCTCACCCAGTTTATCTCAGGTGGAGATGAAGAGAAGCAGCAAGACAACCTGTTGGATGAACCCGAAGGCCTTTGTCAACTTTCCCCCACGCAGGTCCCCTACCATCTGCCTTGTTAATGTTTTGCTCGATATCTGAAAGTTTTCGATAGAATTTGATATTAATGGAAATACCCATGTTGATTTTTCCTTTTTTTCTTGTTGGGTTTTGGATGAACAGAGAATCTATGGATTTGCTGCCTGTTTACTAGCTGGTTTGGTTTGTATGTTCCTGGTATTTCTCATACTTCTCAACTTTCACTGATTTTAGAACCTGAGCTGAATCTGAATGCTGCAGTATTTTTAGTTGATTTACAAAATGATTTGAACAGGGCTAATTGCTATTTTAGTCCTCGAATTTGTTGAAAATTCTCAATCAAGTCTCTTTAAGGTGAGAAGAAGTGGTGCAAAAATAGTACTTACAGGATTTTTATTCGTGCAAAATGCAAAATGCAAAATGCAAAATGACATTTTTGTATTATTCATTTGTGCATTTGACGGGCGTGGTTTTTGCTATAAATAGCTACTTGAGATTGGCTAAAGGACTATCACGCTGTCAGTCATCTTAATGGTCTCATTTGCAACGTCCTAGACACTTTGACAGCTAAGTTGAAATTTTGTTAGGTCACTTTGAAGGCTGAAGCTGCAAATTTTCATCTTTGTTGTTTTGTTGCTCTGGTTAATTTTGGTTATGTTACTTAATTGGATACTTTCTGTTATTCAACCTCGCATAATTGGGAAAAGGCTCTCTTTAGATGCATCGTATGATGATTGGTAGATTTATTTACTCTATACCTACAGCATATTTTCCTTAATACTTTGTAATTATGCTTTGAGATTTTCACTGATTTCTATTGTCTGATTCTTCTTTGCAGTCTATGATTGTCTTTGTCAAACCCATCAAATTTGCTTTGCTGTTCACATTTGGCAACATATTAGCTGTTGGAAGGTGGGTTAAACAAACCAATAGAGTACAAATTTGTCTAGCAATGTATACTGAGATGTCGCTGTACTATGAACTTCTACTCAATGTTGCATAGAGAAATGTTCATTTTGGATATATGTTACATGTTCATGCACACACACATACATATGAGGATAGGATCTGAAATGAACTCTATGTGTTTTTCTTGGTTTTTTTTTCCTGGGGTTCTAAATTAGAACATACATTGGCAGCACAGCCTTTGTCATTGGACCTGCACAGCAAATGAGGATGATGCTTGATCCTGTCCGCATTTTTGCCACATCTATTTATGTTGGGTTTGTTGTTGTTGCTCTCATCTGTGCTCTTCTGGTAAGCTGGTTGCCTTGACTGACCTGTAAATCATGATTTTGATGATTCTTCCAATCAGTTTATGAATTATGGTTGTTGCTGACAATATAATGTACTAATGTAGTACTCTTTCATTACTTACAAGAAGTAAAAAACTATTTCTCATGGTTTTCTGTGTTTGATTGTCTTCAATTGCCATAAAGGGTATTAAATTTTAGTTATTTATCTTTCCTTGTCAGGCATTTGATGTTTGTCCTTTCAGCGTTATATTTGCACACTAACATAAATTGGTAACTGAAATTTTTACTTACTATTAATAAGATGCCCAATTTGCTAGATAACATAAGGAAGAAGTAGACAGGCGCAATTTGATTTACTTTTCCTGTTAGATTGCAAAGCTTCCCGTTTCCTCAGTCTTCTTGTCCTAGTGTGAACATTATTTTCTTTTCAACACTTGCTGACCGCAAGGTGGCTGAAGCTCCACTGAGAGCTGGTTCCTTTTCTTTTCCATGACAGCTTTTCTTTTAATTTTGGTCTTTCTGATATCTTGCAGATCCACAGTAAGATTTTAACAATAATAGCAATCATATGTGAGATTTGTGCTTTTATCTGGTGAGTTTGTCTCATCCATTCTTCTTACTATTTTTTTGCATGCATTCCTTTTTCCTTCGGAGTACCATAATGCACTTTTGCTATAAATAAAAGTAAAATGATTATGAAAATAAAGCTGTCTGAAGCGTAAAAAGTTACAAATAATACAATTTAGCTCATCTATATGATGTGCAGTTTAATAAATTGCTTTCATTGGAGAGGAAATTCACAGCTCGATAATAAAGTCGACTTGTCTAGTTATAAGTAAAGTCATTGTAGTTGCTCGTTTATATCCATACTATTTTTCCATTTATACTCAATTTAACATGCTAGATTACATTTAACAACAAAACACATGTCGGATTATACTTTTAGTATGTTATGGATAAGATTCTTGACAATCATGAGTTTTGTGGATCATGAAGAAACAGAATGACATGACTTCTTGCAGTTTGTTCCATCTTATAAGGTAGAAGTAAAGAAAATCATATTTTCAGATCAAAGTTGTTTTGACTCTATATTTTACTACAATTCTTACATATCATTTTACTCATGTAAGGTGACTAATTCTACAATTTAGTGACAAGAAAAATGAAAGCCTTGAACTGTGCTTGCACTGGCATAATGGCCAAAGCATTTGAAAACCCAGAACTGTTAAGAGGTGGAGCAATTCAAGAGGGTTGCTTTTTCTTTTTCTTTTCCTTATTTTTTGGTGTTGGGCGGGGCGGGCCCCCGTTGGGGGGGGGGCATGACGGTAGATTCCCCAAGTCGCTTCTTTTGTCTATACACATGCAATGAGGCGGACCTTTAGGAAACTAATTTTATGTTATTCTTCCACTTCAGGAGTCACTAAAACTTTGCTAGGAAAGTGAGATTACTTCTTTATCAACTCTCAAACCTGTCCACATCTCCAGATGGACAACTGCTTCCCTAAAGTATCTTACTTTAATTTTGGTTGGGTTTGTGAAGGTAAGTATTGGTTTAGGATTTGGATTGTTGGTAGGTTGGGCTTTGAAATGAGGGCAGACTTGAAGTTGCTAACTAAACAAATTTTTGCATCAAATAGGAGATACACCAGAGCAAATGGCCTTGAGTATGGCCCATGGTAACTCTATATTTTGAGCACTGATGCAATAGCCCAATTTCACTTGAATACAAAAGGCTATCTCATTAATGCACTGGTGCAGGGGAAAAATACTAGTAATTGTTTTGAGGGATTCTGTACTCTATTTACTTTTCCTCAGCAGCCATGCTAAGTATCTTTCAATAGCAATTTTATCGTATGTCCCCAAAGGGACCAGCAGCCATGCTATGTGCTCTGTGAATTATTTGACTTACTGATACTGTTATATTCATCTGTTTTAAGAGCTCTAAACTATTTTAACACAACTGTTTGGACAACCATTGTTGTTGGCCATTTCAGGTACAGTTTAAGCTATATTCCTTTTGCTCGAAGGATGGTTTCTGAAGTGACAGTCCGTCTTTTTGACACCGAAATATAAACATTTCAACTTGTAAGGTGTGTTTGTGCAGTCAATAGCCTATGAAATTCTCAAAAGAGTTGATTTACTCCAATTCTTCCTCAATCCTGATTCATTGTTTTGGTTATTAGCGTTTATGATGACTGAAATGTTACTATCTACTTGGGATTGAGTTTTGGGCTGTTACTGTCGATGCAATTGTCTTCTTGTATTGCTTGATATCTCGGATACCTTCAAATAGTTGTCTTGCTAAATGGCAAAATTCATCAAGTAATTGTTTCCTTTTCCTCAAACGTGTCTCTTTCAAAATGCCATCATGAGTGGTGTAGATATCAGACAATTTCGTGTTGAACTACTGATTCTTCCCTGGCCACCTACCACTTGAGCCGGCTTCTCAACAACCAAAACAGTAGTAGAAACTAGTAGTAATCTTTGTTCATTATTTTACCTAATTGGTCAATATCCTTACCTTAAACGTTGACAATGACCTACGAGATGCTTTCAGATTTTGGACTTCTTTTGCCTTGTTTTCTTGTGAACAGGGAGTCTATCTTTTTTACAAAGACACTTGCTACTTGTTCTTGATTAGGAAATACAAAAAACAGATTGTGAATTACTGTTCGTTTTTGTTCAATGGAGGAATGCATTGTCAAAATCGGATTAACTAATCAAGAGGAAGGTTGGTTGGATGGTTGTTGCAAGTTCCTTGGATCTTTTAGATTGGAATTGGGTTGGTGACTTGGTGGATCCATGTTCCTCAGTGACTATTGTTGTAATTTTTTTTGTAGTGGCAAAAAAGAAATGATTTGTTTGGTCAAATTTTTACTAAAATTTCCAGCTACTTTCCATGCAAACGATGGCTAATCAACTACCATGCCACTTTGACTATCCAACAACTCAATGAAAAGAAATGGGCTTCTAGTTGAGGACCCCAAGAAAATGTACTAATTAAAAGTTTGGTGGGCTTGTGGCTTTACCAACCACCAAAAGGATTAAAATATAAAAAATAACAATACGAACGTAAAGGAGTAAAATGTTACATGTTTTTTTGGTGCCAATTTCTCTTTGTGCCATTGGTTAACAATAAAAGCAATTGCATATACAGAAGAAATTATACCTAGCCGCGACCTCTCTTTATCACTAATTGGGTTTTCAAGCATAGAAGACCAAAAGCTTATTTCTATCTATGATGTGCATAGAGGGCAGACCAGGCGTTCCAGTCGGTGTCTTGTGGGAATCTCAACTTTGACATCAAATTAGTGTTTTTAGTTGAAAAAAAAAATGACAAAAATCAAATTGTACAAAAACGACCGATAAAATGAAACAGATGAAATTTCTGACAGCACGGATGGCATTAAAGTAATATTTAAAGTAAAAGTAAAGAAGAAATAAATGTTAGTTAAAATAATTTTGACGCTTTACCGTCTACAGTTGATACTTGAAACTGAAACAAAACATTGATGATAGCACGTGTCCCTTTCAACAAACGTGCAGTGAATTAGATTTACTTCAATAATTGGTTTATCTTTGTGGAATTTTCAAGTAAATAAACAAATTATGTGCAAGTAGCAACTACATACTTCCTCTAGTGTATATTTTGTCTTTGCAATCGTATATAGAGAGAGAATCTGTGTAGTATCCGACTCTTCACACCTGAGCAGTGGGCACTCAGCCTTCGGAATCAGTAAGGAGTCGTTGCGAAGAGATTCAAGGTCCCCTCACATTATTCAACAGCCACTAATTAACCTAAGCTTAATCCCTCCTACTCAATTATATATTCACTACATTTGACCTACTAGTATAATACAGACTATAGTAATATAATAGCTCGTCAATTTCTCGATTTTCTCTAATTAAATTGTATATTATGTAAACAACAATTAGAAAATCTTGAAGAGACGGAGTTCGAAACTGCAAATGACCTAATTATTCCCACTATGTATTATTTTTCGATTCAACCATTTATTTTTGTTATGTATGATGAATAAAGTTTGTGTTCGGACGAGTTATGAAATGTAAAATGTTTTTTCTTGTTTTTAATATTAGTTGCTTGTCATTGTACAATGAAGGATACCTCTATTTATAGGAGTGGTCTTGTAATCAGATAACCTGATCACTTTCCGACCCCCGATTAACTCATCTGATGGATCGGTGTCGTGACCGATTTGATATGCCAGATGTACAGAACAAGATCTTACAATCCAATTTACATAATCGTCCTTAATGGTTTAGTTACAATCATGCAAATCAATCATGTATCAATGGTAATTTTTAGTATCATCACTTGTATTATCTTAATTTAACAAATTGGCAATCTAATTTGTATTGGATTGTAAGCAAAGAATTAATTTCTTATATCGTGTAATTTGATTGTAGTTTCAAGATTAATTATTTATCACTTATTTTATAGGATCATGACCCCTAGCTAGGGTACAGACATGCATAGCATAATGCACTGTCTAACCATTTCTTCTCGCCGCAACCTGAGATTATACAAAAGAGATTATTATTTGAAAATGTTTAAGTCTCTGTCTATCGAGATCTAAAATTATATTGCATCATAGTATAAAGTTAACCTATGAAATGGTAATACATTAATCGTCAGTTTGCCGCGTCTTACATTACATACTGTTGTATCGGGCAATTTAGTGTGTTTGGTGACAATATGAATGACGACTGGGTGAACAGATTGATCAATTTTAAATCAGAGTCTACTTGAAAAGAATAAAGACTAGTTCTTGGTTTTATTACTATAAGCTTTAACGAGGCGGTTTGTTGCGACAAATAATATGCATGGATGCATGCCATCCAGTTTTGCAACGCGAATGATTAATGACGTAGATTACTAAATCTCCTGCCTTTGTCGATGACAGACAAAGAAAATATTTTGGCAATTTCTTTTTTTCTTTTAATTTTATTTTATTATACCATCATTTAAATAATAACAATATTGTATATAATGAGACCGTAAAATTTTTCATAGTAATAGTATATATAATTTTATTGTTTATTATTATTATTTTGGGATTTTGCTAGGCACACTACAAGCTCCCAACAGAACAATCTCTCTAGGAGGAAAAGCTGCACATGAAGTGACAAATCGGGATATTTTTACATGCATCGAATTTATGGTATAGTATCGTAAATTTTTGGGTCTATATTATACTATATCATTTACATGAGTAATATGGAGTGATGTGACTCAACATAAATCAAGTAATCTATCTAAGAATTTTCTGGACAAAACTATCTTACATTAAAATAATTTTTTTTTTATTATTATTATTAATGAGAGTACAAGTAATCCACAAGTAACCCATAATAGTGTAATCAATATCAATATTAACAACTAATACGTACAACTTAATAATACCACAACTAATCCATAAATAATAGGAAAAATATTTATATCATATTAGATTAAGCTCATACTCAAGACGTAAAAATAATAATAAAAATAAAAATAAACTCACACTCAACATTTTCTTTAGTACATAAAATTATGCTTTCTTTGGGTGTGTTCGTTTGGATTGAAATTATTTTCAGGAAAATATTTTGTAGAAAATTTTTTGGTGCCAAACACCGGAAAATATTTTTCTCTGATTGAAAATAACTTACGGAATTTTTTAGTGTAAGTTATTTTCTGAATAATTCAAGAGTGACATTAAACCTCAAATACTTACCTTTAAAATTTCGTTTTCTAAACTTATTTTCGTTTTTAATTCATTTTCATTCGTTTTTTTCTCAATTATAGGTCTCACACTAATAAAACTATCATTATGCATATTTTACTACTATATTGTACTATCATTTAATTTTTTATTAATCACAATTACTTGTAAGGTATTTATTACCATTATTACACCTTAAGTTTTTTTTAAACTTGTATTCATAAAATTAAAGATAAAACGGTTAAAAAAATTTATTTTAAAATATTTTCATTTTGTCAACAGAACACCCCGGAAAATTGTATGGAAAATAGACTTTTTCATGTAAATATTTTCAATCCAAACAAACACACCCTTTATTTTTAATATTTTCTTTGCTTTTTATATATACTAATATGCTAAGGTCGAGATTTAGAGACTCGGTAAAATATGCTTGTTGACAGCTAAATGCTTCCAATCAAGTGATAAACACAATTTTATTCGTCCCTAATTGCGGATTCGTTAGCTTCGTAATTAACAGTAGGACAGTATTATTCCCGCCAAATCAATTCGATACTCTTTAAGCCGTTAATCATATACTAGTACTGTATTATTATTATTATTTTAATTCCCAACTGATTTTCTTGACGTTTTGCATCTATTATATTAAAACCTAATAATATAATGCGGTGAATCGATTCTAAGTTGAATTCTTTATTTTTTATATTTGGCAATATTTATGATGTTGTTTGGACAGTTAATAATACTCTTTTTTTTTCAATTAATATCTTGTATTTATTTCATACACATTTTTTAATTACTTTTTTATCTCATATATATCCCATAAAAAAATTGTTACAATACTTTTACAAATAATATTTTTAAAATAATGATTGTCTAAACAAAATTCTGTCTTATTTTTGTCTCTGATCATGCTGGTCCAGCAATATCAATTAAGAAATTAACAAAATTCAGAAGCTTGTAAAAGACGCCACCAAAAAAGAAAACTTCACATTACTATTAGTACTACTAATACTACCTTTTAAATTTGATAAGTAAAGATTAAAGAAAGCTTAATTTAGTTTTCCTTTGCTTGCTGTTTAAATAATGTTGCACACTTGACTTTATTAGCAAATGAAAAAGACTAATTTGTATATAGTATTGAAGGAGGCATAACCAAAGCCTCGTTTGGGAATATTTTTTTTTAATCAGGTTCGGATTACCATAATTCTTCAAATGCGAATTTAATATTTTACTTAGGGAAAGTAGATGAATAATCAGTACATTTTGGACAGCTCAACAATATCTGAGCTGTTTTCGAATTTTTTTGCGTGTGCGTACGTGTTAGATATCAGGGTATATACTTGTAACGAAGGCCTAAAATAACAACTTAGTTGGTTGGTTTGTGAGAATTTCACGGTTCTCACCTAACTCATTCAAATTGATGTTTTATTTCGATAATTATTATTTTGGAAATATTATTTTTAAAATAATATAATAATTTTTTAAAGAATAATAATTTTTGAAAAATATATAAAAAATTATTGTAAAATATTATTTAAAGAATAATTTTAAAAAATTTCCAAACAGAGCCATTCGCCTTTTTCACGCTAGCAAGGGATAATTTCTTTATATTCCATTCATGTTTTCTTACAAAGATATTTGCCTATCACTTTTATTTTTTCCCGATTTGTTTACTATTTAGCTTCTCTCAAATTTATCTCACAGGCACGCGACTGAAAATCTGTAGGCAATTAAGAAAGCTAATCAGCTAATTATCTAAATCTCTTTCCTTCGTGATTTGTAGAGCGGAAGGAATCCATTGATTGGATGTATATTTTAGTCAGTGAAGAATTAATGCGCCAATAATAAGACTTGTTGGGCAAAAATAATGCAAAATCAACGTTAATAATCAAAATACTAATTAATACTAAAGTAAAAGCATTCTAACATGAATTAATGAGGATTCAATGTCAAAGAATCTAGTTCAGCACAAATTCCATAAATTTATAAATCTGCTAACGCAATTTTAATATGTTTTATCTAATCCAAGTAGACAAATAATTATGAAAATAAATAAATTAGTGCTGCAATGAAGAGTCAGCAAAACATTATTGCAAGCCAAGTACGTACATGCATGTATATGACTGATTTTGCAAGGTTTACAAAGTATAATTTCTGCACTATATATCACCTGGATTACCAGCTGGGTAGGAATTCCTTGTCGTTCTTATTTGTGTTGCGGACTGCGATGATGCAGGACATTGCTATTCAACCTGATTAGTAAATTCATTTAAAACAATTATATAATATAATTTTAATATTAAATTAGTTCGATATTTATATTGATCATGTGATCCGCGAGATTCGATTAAAATAATATCGATCTAAAAGTCTTATCGTTCTTCCAAGAATGATTAAGGATTTAAAATCTCGACTCTCAACTATAAACAGATACTCACCCACCATTACAGGAGAGCTAATAAAATAATATTCCACCATATCATACTTCTCTACTTTCTCTCTGTACTGCAACATGATTCATCATGGACCAAGATTGTTCCAATTCTATCCTTGACTTGTTCATCCAATCTCCCCTTGAGACCTGCACACTATTCAAACTAATGCTGAATCCAACAACCGAAAAAGAAACAAAGAAAACAAGGTGTTATATCAGATATGGACCAAATGGGGTAGTCTTTCCAAGTGATAGAAGTATCATGTAAAAAAAAATTTTGAAGAATCATGGAATGAATATATTTTAATATGAGCACGTATTGATTCCTCTAAATGGGGAATTCCCCCTACGTACCTTTAGTTAGGTAAAAAGAGGCATAATAAGGTCCGTTCCATCAAGAGAATCACGTTCCGTCTAATTTTCTACCACTACAAATGAAAAGCTTCATGAACCCACAGAGTACCTTTAGTAAAATTCCATTCACATGAATTTAAGGCTTGTTTATACTTCTTTTAAGTACTGAGATGCTGCTTACTTAAGGGTGTTCATTCTGATCCGCTGACTTGAAAAATCTATTAAATCGATGCGATTTGAATCAGAAAAAGAGAATACCCAAACTGTATTCTGAAAGCGGGTCAGGTCACCCAAGTTAAGGGTCAGATAGCGAGTCACAATTTTGTGACCTGTTGGGTACCCGACCCGGTCCATTTTAGGGGTAATTTTATAAATTTGATTAATAAGGTTTCATTAAAAATTAATACTTACTAGGGTTATTGGCAGTCTCTCACTTCTTCTTTTTCAGTTATTTGTCTTCCTGTGTTCATCTTTCTTGCATCTTCATTCCTCACACTCGCGTTTGTTGAGATGTATTTAATGATTTAATTATTGTTACTATTAGTCTATTGTTACTTGTTAGTTTGTTGCTATTAGAATGTAATGTTGAGATGTATTTTATGACTTAAACTTAATTGTTATCGACTTAATTATGAAATTAACTTACCAAACTATCATTATTTACATTTTTATGTTTTGATATTAATGAGAGTCGGGTAACCGGTCAATCCAACCCTCTTTTGCGGGTATCGGGTAGGTTGGGTACCCACCTTGTATGAACCGGATAGAGGGTCGAAATTTTCTTAACCCGATCAGTGAGGGTCAGATACTTTTTTTAACTCATGGATCGGGTACCTGATCCATGAACACCCCTACTACTTACATTGTGTCCCATAATTAAACAAAACAATTTTTATCTCTAAATTTCAATTAATTATATTCAAATTCATTTATGTGCGCATTTTACTTTTAACACACATATATATTAACAAATGAGTATTGTGTTTGATTCCTTGAGAAAATTGAATATAATACAACTTATTGTCTATGAAATATTTCGGAAAATTTTATTGTCTCGTTGAGTAAATCATTCTATTAATTTTACAAATTTGTACGGTATAAATTTTTAAAATTCATTATGTTATAATGTATAAATTTTTAAAATATAATTATATAATTCCCTCATCAACGGCATAGTATAATTTTTCGAAAATTTCAATTCACTCGTAGGATCCAACAGAGGTGTATAGTTAGTTTTAACCACTAAAATCATTAAGCTTGAGAATGTGAAAACATCTCCATCGGGACACTTGTATTGTCATGACAACTACTGATAAGGCCTTTTTTAGACATTTTATTTTAGAATTGCACCATCTTCGGCTTATTTATTACTAGAATAAGAGATATTGCAAGTTGCATGGTCTGGCTACAGGCCACAGCGGCGGATTTTTGTTTTTTTTGGTTATCTTAATATCTGGTCCCCGCCGTGGGAAAGGAGGTGATGAATTATTTGGATTAGGATTAAGTCAAAACTCAAAAGTCTCGACATGACCTGCATTCACAACTGAGCTTAGTCAATCGTTGGAAAGTCTGTCTCTTAAACTTTTAAGTTAACTATTAAATTTAATTTTTTTACTATTCATCCTACAGTATTATATAGACAATTTAATAATTGAAATATCAAATTAGTAAAACAAATCTATCTAAGTTTTTTTTTTTATTAGATAAAATTGACCTTATACTTATCGTTCTTGAATGTTTCTTTCCTCCAAGGACGGTATAAATTATTAGATTATAGAGCAACCAAGCAAGAAGATAATCACATCATAATTTATTTTCCTTAGTGATTTACATGACATAACTGTGGTTTAAATTGGAAAAGGGTAGGGTTGTAATTGACCTAAATTGGCATTTATGACAATTTTCCGTAAGCAAACTGACAAATTTGGGCAAGACGATAGCAACTTGTTTATGGGATCGGATGATGAAGGTGAAAGCTGTGTTGGAACTCGAACAACGACCGGAGATGTCCATAACCGTAATAATAATAATATTATGTTCGATTTACCACGTGGGCATCGACAGTACAAGAGTGTTTAAATTTTGGGCAATAATAATGCCACAGCTAGTTTTGTCAAAATGCCAAAATTGCCCTTACTAATCTAACAATTTTCTCAAGATTGAATTTTCAAGATCAGAGAGCTTTCATCTCCATCGTCTTCAGAGAGCATCTTTAACTATCTCCTCCACAGCTTCATCAATGGCTTGTCTTTTATTTTCCTCATCAATGGCCTCCATAGCAAAGCCTTCAAAGTTCCAAGCCAAAATCAGTTTCATCATTTTCCGGATCAGTGATTTATTTCCAAATATTTCTAACTCTCTTTCCTCTTCTCCAATTTCCAATCGATTCTCCTCCTCAAAATCCCTTTCTTCCAAGGCATTTTTCGTTGTCGTAAATTCTGGTCACTAGTTCCGTGAGCCAAATTTAAAGTTCCGACCTCCTTTCATACAAAAAACAGCCAGGACTTCTCGATCGGCATCTCTAACTAAGGATGTTAAATATTCTTTCCACAAGATACTTTGGATTACCATTAATAGTCCCCTTGTCTGATCGAGATTTTAGGCCGACGATGGCAGTCGGAACAATAAGCTACAACTACACTGATTCGGAATGCATTGACCACCAAAAAAGTGATTTTTGGTGCAAGGGTAATCTTGGTATTTTAGCAAAATCTACTGTGACAATAAGATTTTGCTGTGGCAATATCGCTGCCCTTAAATTTTATCGAACAGCAAGGCTACAAAGAGAGAATATTTATTGTTTGTACGACTACGAGCAAAACTAAGCATGCATAAATTGACAAAAAGAATCCAGAAGAATCCGAAATTGAAGGCAATGCAAATAAATAAATGAATAAAAGAAACTCATCAATTTTTATGGCTTATGACTAAAACAAATATGGAGCATTTTCTAGCAAAATTGACCATCTAATTATACCTCGAATATTTTTTTCATTTCCTATCAGCCTCGTGACATTTTAGTGGTTAAATTCTACGTACTACGTCTTAATTTTGCGGCTAGTGGAATACTAGGTCTTGGAAAATATTTAAATAAATTTGATTTGTGATTCTATTTGTAAATTTTATAGTCATGATTAAATTTTATGAAATTTTGTTTACATCAGTTTATGTCATTTATTTCATAAAGTTTGATACAAACTGAAAAACGTTATTATAGGAAGGTCCTAACAAGTAGCAATGCCAAGTGGTATCCCAAACCAATAAAATTATAAAATTTTAGATAATGACCCACCAATTCATTTTATTTTTAAACCCATTAGTTTAAATTGTGAAATCTCATTGGTTTAGAGATCACTTGACCTGTCACTTGATAAGACTTTCCTATAATAAAGTTTCTCATCCACACCATAAAGATTTACAATTGAGTTCATAGATCGGGTTTTCCTAAATATTTTTCTCAATGTCTTATATGGTCGTCTTCAAAGTTCAAGACAGGTAATATACTCCTTCCGTTTCATATTTTTTGTCGTATTTCAATAATCTTATTAAAAATAGTAGTTTAATTGTGACGTTAGTGTTTTTCATTATAATTTCCCCTACAAAATTCGAATTTTGAGTTTGAATATAGAATTACTAAAAAGTAAATGGAGGACAATTTTAGGAAAAGAGATAGAAGATTTTTTAACTTTGTTAAAATGATAAATATTTTGGAATATTGTAAATTGAAAAATATGACACTTTTAGTGGGACATAATGAGTGCTTAGGCCCTGTTTGGGGGGTGCGGTAGATTATTACAAATTTTAGACCTTTTAAAGAAAGTGTTTAATAGGTAGTTTAATTTATTGTTTGGCATTAGATTTGAATAAGTACTTTTTTATATTTGATAATGTTTGATTTGAATGTTTAAAATGTATTTATATTTTTATTCAATTTTAAATTTATGATAAAATAGTTAAATTTTATCTTTAATTGTTTAAAACAATAAAATATATTTTAAAAGTACTCAATTTTAAATTTTTGATAAAAGTATTTTTTAGACTAAAATCTCTATTATTGAATTTAGGAAAGTACATTTGTCAAATATTCTAAAATTGCTTAAATTATATAAAAATATATTTTTAGTAAAATCACCGCAACTCCAAACGGAAACTTACTTGCATAAGAGGATTAATGACTTTATCCAAATGGGAAAGCAAAAAAAAATAGAAAAGGACACGTTTGGTCCAGAGTCCATATATAGTCCAACTGGGCACATAGACGTCGACATTATCAAGAATGGATTTTTCTTGATTACCGAGAATCATGAGAAAATAACAAGATGGAGATGCCACATATAAACTGGGAATTACTCAGCCAGGGGCAAAATCATAGCTATTTCTGACGTTTCCGCAAAATCATAGCTGCCCATACCATAATGTTTATGTCCATAACCAGATGGTATATTTAGAAGGAAAAAATTTACATAAATTATGTATTTGATATCATCTATAAATCTTACGATCTTAAAATTAAATCTTATAAAATTTTATTTATATCATATCATAAATTTTATAATATTTAATCTACACCACAATATTTATAAGTAAAGATAAAAAATCAGCCCATCTATTTAAATCTTTCTCTATTTAAAAGACCTGCAACAAATAAATAAATAAAAACAGCCACAAAAAAAAAAAAACAATTGGCTAAAAATTTAACAGACTTTAACTTTTGAACACTTGGCACTTTCATGGTCATTCCCAACTCCCAAGAAAATTGTCCGCAGAGCTCAAGTTTCAACGACGAAAACGGATCAAAACCGCTGCACCTCTCATCCTAACTACCGGCACAGCACACTGATAAAGAAGAGCCCTTATATGTTTTGTATTTGACTTTGCCCCTTTTCGAATGGTTCATTCTAGATGCACAGGACTCTAAACTTCCGACCGAATGTATAAATCAATAATCGAACAATTTGGGTTTGATTAATGTTACTTCGATAGGTTCTATTTTTCTTCTTCACAAGTTAAACAAATCATACATTATCAACTTAATTCTTTCCTATTTTTTTTAGCTAGTAGACACAACATTTACCTCAAATTTTTTAATAAGTAACTCTTACATATTTACTTTGCATTAGTATTATATTCGTTAAAATTATTAAAAAATAATAAAATTTTATTATTTTTTAATAATTTAATATTTTGTAATATAAAATCTACAATGCGAATAACGAATAGATAGTAAATTTTTTTTCCAAGTTTCTACGTGGGGTGGGATTTACCAATTTGGCAACTTTTGTCTTTGATTTATGCATAGCATTTTGTCAACTTCCTACTAACCAAATTTGTTATTTTTATTTATGTGACAATTCACATTAACTTGAAAATGGAAAAGAAAGAAATAAAAAAATTACGTATAAAACAACAGAAAATACAAGAGTCCAAATAGAAATGGATTAATACACGTTGGAATGACTGCGACCAATATCACAATGAAGACCATTCAATGAATGATGGCTGAACCTCATCTCTCTCCTTGTGAGAAGATGTCACCACTGGCACTGCATGCTTCCATCCAAAGGTAGTTAATTTCTCTCAGACAAAAATCTCTTTCAATCATTAATCAGTATGAGATTTCTTCTCTGACTAATTTATTATCTAATGAAATATGCACTTCCTTTTTCAACTCCTTCCTTGGATTTTTGTTTGTTAATTTTTTATACACTGTTGGTATAAATTTTTTTTACTTTAGTGACTATCGAATGTGAACATATGTCACATGTGTAAATATAACATATAAAATTTAAACAATACTTACATAACTTACATTCACATTTGATGAGAGAGAAAACATGTGTAAATATAACATATAAAATTTAAACAATACTCACATAACTTACATTCACATTTGATGAGAGAGAAAATATTTTAAATCACAATGTATAAAAAATTAATCCACGAATCCTAAGTTTAGGTTTTTGCTTGGACTAAATGCAACAGGTTCAAAATTCATTGTGAATTGTGTATATCGGTTACGGTTGGCCGGTGTCGTCTATGCAAACTTAGGACATATAACCCGCCAGTTGATTCCACATAATCTGTTGGCCGCGTCTCCAAATAATTTTTTAATGTCTAATTTGAATGCTCTTAGTAATTAAATTCGAGAAGGCTGAAGATATTTGTACACGACAAATACACTTGTAATTATAATGTGTACAACACAAATAATCAAGGCACTCAATTTTGCATCTTAAACATATTTTATTAAGTAAAAGATCAAGCCCATATCTTTGCCATTAATGTGAATTTGTAAAATGATCCCGTGAAACAAGAGTAGTTTGAAAATTTTTTTATGTTGTTAAATTCGTGAACCTTGTTTTGCACAGATGATGGGATAAAATGGACAATTAGGAGTGACAAGTTTCTTTATATATGATCTTGAAATTATCCTAATAGTTAATAGGATTGTTTTGATTATCAAGTATTGTAATACTTTTTTGAATTAAAAATTAAATTTAAATCTTATATTAATCATTTTTTGATAAATTAAACGTCCTATATATATGAATTGTTAAAATTCGTCTAACATATTATCGTAAAATGAGATTAACATATTTTTCTTTTAAATTATTCAAGGATAAAAAAATATTTAAAATTCTTCGTTTAAAAGAGTGGGTTTTAGCCGAGGGAAAAAATTAATGTTAGCACTACTAATTTAGTTCAAAAAAATCATATTAAAAAATTTTATAATCTCTTTTGATAATTATTTTTTCATACTTTAAATATTTATATCATATAAATTTTAATACAACGTAATTACTACCAGACACACGAGCCTAATGGCGGCTAACCAGGATACATTTTACCCTTGCCCCCGGACTCTGGGTTAGCAGCAATAGGCTAAAGAAGGTCCCACCACCATGAGCGGTTGTCTCGTGCCGCATAGGCCACCGATAACACGTGGTAACTGTTAACAAAGTTCAAGCTGTCACGTCATTAAGAAAATTTTTTGGAACCTGAGAACATGGCCCCACTTTATAGAAATCCCTACCCCACATGACTATGCCCACTACCAAAGCCTCCCTTTTTTATCAGAAATCTCTGCCTTTTTCCCTCTATAAAATCCAATCTCTCCCTGTCTTGGAAGTGTTCATTCTTCACTTGCTCTCCTGTTATTTATATTGTCCTCTTCTTTTGAGAGTTTTAATCTAGTGTGGTACTTAGTTTTGTAGTTGGCTGCCAGGATATCCCCAATCCGCCGTCCGATCTTTTTTTTTTTGTTGTTGTTCTAAAATTTCGGTTGTTTAATTTTATTCGTTCTGCCCTTCCATTTCTACTTTTCCAGATTCACATTCGAACTGTTGTAACAAACTAACCACCAAAAAAAAGAAAATAAATTATTCCTTATTTCATCTGGACCGTATTCAATCTGTTTTCTTACCCGCCTCGATTTCAAAAAATTGTTGAAAATCGATTGGAACCGTCATGGATCTGATATTTTAGAGAGAGAAAGAGTGAGAGGGAGAGGATCCGATCTTCGTTTATCTTCTTCATTCTGAGTTTTGAAGTTCCAATTAAATTAAATCGAAAAAGAATATAGATAGTGCTACTAAACGTAAGGTTTTTTTTGGGTGAAAATTAATTTAATTAATTAATTATATCTGAGCAAATTAACAGAATGTCGGTGGCGTCGGGGACTGTAATTCAGTCGAAAAGCAGCCGGGGCGTCGGATTGCCGTCGGTGACGAAGCCGTTTGTGAACAATCGATTGAATGTGGTTCCGCTGAGCCGAGTGGTCAGCGTTAGGGCGGCGGCTAAGAGGAGGGGGAGTGGATGTGGTTTGGAAAGAAGTTCTAAATTTTTTGGAGCTAGGTTACCGCGAGCTCTAGGGTCGCAAAGGTCGCATCTCTGGCAAACGGATGGGCCGGGTCGACCTCCTAAGCTTAGGGTGTTCCAGCTGCGATCCGCATTGTCTCAGGTTCCTGAGAAGCCGCTCGGTCTTTATGATCCTTCATTTGATAAGGATTCCTGTGGAGTCGGCTTTGTTGCTGAACTTTCCGGTGAGAGCAGCCGTAAAACCGGTACGAAAAATCCCCGATAAACACCTCATCTGCACACGAAATATCGATGAAGGTTCGATTTTTAATGTATTATTTATTTCGCGCAATTAGGTGACGGATGCTATGGAGATGTTGGTGCGGATGTCGCACAGAGGTGCCTGTGGTTGTGAGACAAACACTGGTGACGGGGCTGGCATTCTTGTGGCTCTTCCTCATGATTTTTACAAGGAGGTTTGTTTCCATTTCGAGTATTCTTGTTAAATAAATTCTGTTTAGCTGGAAAGGAAACTCCTTTTTTCCAAGTAACGACTTTGAAGCCTGCAATTAAACTTTATGGCGGAGAATTTGTTTTTGTTTGTGAGGTATTTATGCTACAGTTACAAAGTTTCTTTTTTGGTTTTTTTAAAATTTTTATTGAAATGTTTAATTTTTTAAGGTTTGATTTGTCTTTTTTTCTTTTTAGTTGAAGAGAAGTGGATCTGCTATTGATAACTTAACTGGCTTTTGATGTTGGTTTTGGTTCTCAGGAATGGAATTGTTGAATTCTGATTGATGGTGGATTTCGTTTGGTCATGGTCTAACCAGGTTGCCAAATATGTGGGCTTTGAACTACCGCCACCTAGGGAATATGCAGTGGGAATGTTGTTCTTGCCTACATCTGAAAGCCGAAGGGAGCAGAGCAAAATTGTATTTACCAAGGTAATTTTTGCACTGAAATTTGTCTTCTCTGCATTTTATGTTCTTCCTCTCTAATGCTTATGCTTGTGTATGAATTTTTGGGTGGAATTATGTGCTTGGAGGATGGTACCTTGGTTATGATCTTGGATTAATCTTCTGCTTTAACGTTTTTGTAATGATAAGTGTGTTCTTTCTCTTGGATTAATCTTCTTCTTTAATGTTTTTGTTTTAAACTTTTAGGTAGCTGAATCACTTGGGCATACTGTTCTTGGATGGAGGACTGTTCCAACAGATAACTCAGGATTGGGCAAGTCTGCTTTGCAGACAGAACCTGTCATTGAGCAAGTGATTTCTTTCTTACACCCACTCCCAGGTCAAAGGCTGATTTTGAACAACAGGTGTTGCCTACTGCTTGTCTTGTTGAGTTGATTTACTTCCTTTGGCTTGATAAAACTTGCATACCGTTATATCTTTTTAATTTTGTCTTTTGCTGTTTTCCCCTGCACAGATGTATATTCTAAGGAGGGTTTCAATGGTAGCTATCCGTGCTGCACTAAACCTCCAACATGGTGGTGTGAGGGACTTCTACATATGTTCTCTGTCCTCCAGGTTTGTCTAGAGCATAATTCAATATGGTTGTCTAATATGTCCAATGGTTATGCTTACAAGCTTTATTGTTTCTGGGTTCTTATGCAGGACAGTTGTCTACAAAGGTCAGTTGAAGCCTGATCAGTTGAAACAATACTACTATGCAGATCTTGGCAATGAAAGGTTTACGAGCTACATGGCCCTG
This sequence comes from Cinchona pubescens, assembly GCA_025175665.1. Classification (NCBI taxonomy): domain Eukaryota; kingdom Viridiplantae; phylum Streptophyta; class Magnoliopsida; order Gentianales; family Rubiaceae; genus Cinchona; species Cinchona pubescens. The sequence goes on from JANKKI010000014.1 coordinate 1,123,484, forward strand.
GTAAATATATTTTCCATTCACTTTTTACTTTGTCTGCTGACTCCGTACTTCACAACCAACAGCAGTCATGGGATCAACCAGTTATCTGAAGAGATGCAAGGTTGAGGAATGACTTCTGAGGCATTGAAGTATGAATGATCTCTTAAGTTCTTCCACACCCTTTATCAATATATGAATTTGGTGCCAGATTGGATTCTTTGGGTGAGTTGGTAAGGAACCTAATTACGAAGTTAATCATGTTTGCTGAACTTGGTGGCTTCCTACCCATGATCACTTTGAGGATGAGTCCTCCATCTAAATGGTGTGAAAGAATTGTGTTTGGTCAAGATAGTTTAGAGTTTTCAAGATGTTTTGCTGGCAATGACGGGTCGTGTACTAGTTTTGCAAGTGGCCTGAACATAATTTTAGTTTGACCTTGTGTAGGCAGACCATTTACATGCAAATTAAACTGTTTAATTGATAATTTCATGCAGATACATTCCAGGTTTTCTACAAATACATTTCCCAGTTGGGACCGTGCTCAGCCAATGCGTATATTGGGTCACAATGGGGAAATTAATACACTTGTATACAAGAGGCAATGTGAATTGGTTAGTCCTATATTAGTGTATGGCTTCCCATAAATGTTCTGAATTTTTTTCTAAATTCTTATGGAGGCAGGTTGATGTTAAATTCATTATTGTAGGAAAGAGAGCATGTTTGGTTGATTTTGCACTCTTATCTGCTTGACTCTTCTTTGTTTGGCCTATTGATCTTCCTTTGAGGGATACACTTTTTCAGCTTTTTATTTATTTATTTATTTTTTCAACTTTTTCAGCTTTGTCAAGACGTACCAAAAAATTGTCTTTTGGCATTGGATTATTGTTTAAAAACTAAAAATTCTAGTTGACAAGGGATTTAGTAAATTAGATGAGAATCCCTGAAATAAAAATCGTATTTTGGTAAACTGTTATTTTTATCTCTATACTCTAATTAAAAATGTTTTTTTTGGGTGTTACTCTGTAAAGCAATAATTTTTTTATTTGTCTCTTCTGGTGATGAATCTCTAAATTAGAATTTGGAAGATTTACTTCAGTAGGTTTCCAAATATTGGTATTACAGGAGAAATGTGCATTCACACTTCCAAAGTTTGATGGTTTTGATTCATTCTTTGGCACTGAATGCCAGCAATCTGCTGTGTATTTAACTTCCAGATGATGTTCTGTCTCATCTAAATTCTTGTACCAGTTAGATGATTAAGCTGGATCTAGTTTCACTTGATTAACTTAGAAGAAACTGTTTATGTGCTTTCCTCTTTTCTCTTTACCAGGATGAAAGCTCGTGAAGGTCTGCTAAAATGCAAGGAGCTGGGTCTTTCCAAGACCGAGATGAAGAAGCTTTTGCCTATTGTAGATGCCAGCTCATCTGATTCAGGTTTTTACTTCATTAATTCCCATCATTATATCAATTTGCCTTTACATATCCATGTTTCTTAGACTTCTAACTTTATTAAGATTGGTAACCATCATATATATGCACTTAGGATTTATACGCTTGGGGGTGCTCAAAATTACGTGCTTAACATGTCCATCTGATTATTTCCAATTTATATTGTTGTTTAACTGGTGATTATTTCTCATGTATCAGGAGCTTTTGATGGTGTTCTTGAGCTTTTAGTTCGAGCTGGTAGAAGTCTACCTGAGGCTATAATGATGATGATTCCCGAGGCCTGGCAGAATGACAAGAATATGGATCCTGATCGAAAGGCGTTGTACGAGTATTTCTCAGCCCTAATGGAACCATGGGATGGGCCTGCTCTCATATCATGTATGAATCGATAAGGATCTGAGTTTTGGATTTTAAGTAATTACTTTGAAATATATGCTTTGTGCTTATGTTAGGTTTCTTGCAGTTACTGATGGCCGCTATCTTGGAGCAACACTGGATCGGAATGGGTTGCGCCCTGGTCGCTTTTATATCACACACAGTGGTCGAGTTATTATGGCTAGTGAAGTTGGAGTGGTTGATATTCCACCTGAAGATGTATCTAGGAAAGGGAGACTTAATCCAGGCATGATGCTTCTGGTGGATTTTGAGAATAAGCATGTTGTTGTAGATGATGAGGCATTGAAGCAGCAATATTCACTTGCAAGGCCTTACGGAGAGTGGCTTAAGAGGCAAAAGATTGAACTAAAAGAGATAGTTGAATCTGTTCATGAATCTCAAAGGATCTCTCCACCAATAACAGGAGTTTTGCCTGTGAGCTTGCTTTGTTGTCGTTGACTTTATTTTCCAAGTATTTCGTTCCTCAACTTCTTTTTCGTGACTCTGGTTTTGCGTTCTGTAACCTTTAGGCATCTAATGATGATGACAGCATGGAAAATATGGGTATTCATGGTTTATTGGCTCCTTTGAAGGCTTTTGGGTATGCATCTATCTTTGTCCTTTTAATGCTTAAACTACTTTAGGTGTTTCCATAAGAGTGGGCTTTGGATTTAGTTTAAGGTTTATGCATGCAGTTATACTGTTGAAGCTTTGGAGATGCTACTACTACCAATGGCAAAAGATGGTGTTGAGGCTCTTGGTTCAATGGGAAATGATGTACTTCTGCACTCCCTTGGCGGTGATGTCTAACAGAGAGAAACTCACCTTTGAATACTTTAAGCAGATGTTTGCTCAAGTCACAAACCCGCCTATTGATCCTATCAGGGAGAAGATTGTGACCTCCACGGAATGCATGATAGGTCCAGAAGGTGATCTAACAGAAACCGCAGAAGAACAATGTCACCGCCTTTCGCTGAAAGGACCTCTTTTATCCATTGAAGAAATGGAGGCAATCAAAAAGATGAACTACAAAGGATGGCGAAGCAAGGTTTTAGACATCACCTATTTTGTGGACCGTGGTAGGAAGGGCTTGGAGGAGACCCTAGACAGGATATGTTCAGAAGCACATGATGCAATTAAGGAGGGTTATACAGCACTTGTACTTTCTGACAGAGGTATCACCAGTTTCTGCTCCTTTCCTGCAAAAATACATCTCAATTCATATTTTTATTTTGTACAATAAACCCATGACTTGTTAAAACTAATATGCATCATTTAATTCTGTAATCAGATTTGCATAGCCTTCTCTTTGAAGCATGTTGCTGTGAGCTCTTTATTGGCTGTTGGAGCTGTTCATCATCATCTAGTCAAAAAGCTTGAGAGAACACAAGTAGCTCTGATTATTGAATCTGCTGAACCTCGTGAAGTGCATCATTTTTGTACTCTGGTAGGATTTGGTGCAGATGCTCTCTGCCCTTATTTAGCTGTAGAAGCTATTTGGAGACTGCAGGTTGATGGGAAGATTCCTTCCAAGCCAAATGGTCAGTTCCATTCCAAGGATGAGCTCGTTAAGAAATACTTTAAAGCAAGCAACTATGGCATGATGAAGGTTCTTGCCAAAATGGGGATATCAACTTTGGCATCTTACAAGGGTGCCCAAATATTTGAGGCAGTTGGCCTTTCATCTGAAGTCATGGAGAGGTGCTTTACTGGGACACCTAGCAGGGTTGAAGGTGCAACTTTTGAAGCACTTGCACGTGATGCACTAGAGTTGCATGAGCTGGCATTTCCATCAACTGTCAAGGGGTGTTACCTGCTGGAAGTGCTGAGGCTGTAGCCCTCCCTAATCCTGGTGATTATCACTGGAGGAAAGGTGGTGAAATTCACCTGAATGATCCTCTTGCTATTGCAAAGCTACAGGAGGCTGCCAGATCGAATGGTGTAGCTGCTTACAAGGAATATTCTAGACGCATACAAGAACTGAACAAGAGCTGCAATTTGAGGGGGCTTTTGAAATTTAAAGACGGAGTGGTGGGGGTTCCTTTGGAAGAAGTTGAATCAGCTAGTGAGATTGTAAAACGATTTTGTACTGGAGCAATTTGTTATGGATCAATATCACTAGAAGCACACATCCTGTCTAGCTATTGCTATGAACAATATTGGGGGGAAGTCAAACACAGGTCCATAGCTGATGCTTCTCTGAACATTGCAACTCTCCCTCCCTCTCTCTCTCTCTCTCTCTCTCTCTCTCTGTCGCTTTCTTTCTCTCTCTCTCTCTCTCACACACACACACACACACAAAAATTGAAGTTATCTGAGTTATCTGGAAAAAATACAATAAGAGATGAGTCTGCTTTCTACGAGAACATTTTCATTTACAATTTGTGTTCCAAAATTTAATGCATTGCATTTCCTTGGACAGGTGAGGGTGGTGAGCAACCATCTCGGATGGAGCCTTTTCCAGACGGTTCAATGAATCCTAAGAGGAGTGCAATTAAGCAGGTGGCTAGTGGAAGATTTGGTGTTTCAAGTTTTTACCTTACAAATGCTGATGAGTTGCAAATAAAAATGGCTCAGGTATAGCTCCTTCGTATATTTGTATTTCAAGACACGTGTTGTTACACTATCCAACTTACATGGTTGGCTATTCTTTGTACTTCTGAGGACAATAGGCTCTTGTTCTTTGTGAATTTATGTTTATGGACAGAGGATGCTGTATCTGCAAAGCACCTCTTGGTGTCTTTGCATCTTTAACTGATATATAAGTTTTGACATGGTGAGAGTATTATATGTGCTAAAGTATGTTTAATCCTGAGCCACAAAGATGAATTTATCAGTAACTTTTGGTTTCCATGATTGCAGGGAGCAAAGCCTGGAGAAGGTGGCGAACTTCCTGGCCACAAGGTTATTGGTGATATTGCTGTGACTAGAAATTCTACTGCTGGGGTGGGTCTGATTAGCCCTCCTCCCCATCATGACATCTATTCAATTGAAGATCTTGCTCAACTAATTCACGATTTGAAGGTAGGTACCCAAGTTTTCATGGTAATTTTGCTCGTGGTTAGTTGATTTAGTTCTTGAGTGTAGACTGTGTTTAAAGGTACTTAACAAACTTGGTTAATGTATTATTAGAAAAATGGTTGCCTGATGTTTTCCTACTTTTGTAGAATGCAAATCCAGGTGCACGTATAAGCGTCAAGTTAGTTTCTGAAGCTGGCGTTGGGGTGATTGCTAGTGGTGTTGTGAAGGGTCATGCTGACCATGTCTTGATCTCAGGCCATGATGGAGGTACCGGTGCCTCAAGGTGGACTGGCATCAAGTCACCACACAGCAATGCTGGGCTTCCATGGGAACTTGGTCTGGCAGAGACCCACCAAACCTTAGTTGCTAATGACCTTCGTGGCCGAACAGTTCTTCAGACTGATGGCCAGCTGAAAACTGGGAGAGATGTGGCAATTGCTGCACTTCTTGGTGCTGAGGAGTTTGGTTTCAGCACTGCTCCCCTTATCACTCTTGGCTGCATTATGATGCGGAAGTGCCACAAAAACACTTGTCCAGTGGGGATTGCCACCCAAGATCCAGTTCTACGAGAAAAATTTGCTGGGGAACCAGAACATGTGATAAACTTTTTCTTTATGCTAGCAGAGGAGGTGAGGGAAATCATGTCTCAGCTTGGATTTAGAACACTTAACGAGATGGTTGGCCGCTCAGACGTGCTTGAACTCGATGAAGACTTGGTCAAGAACAATGACAAGCTAAAGAACATTGACCTCTCTTTATTACTTAGACCTGCTGCTGACATCCGTCCTGATGCAGCCCAGTACTGCATACATCAGAAACAGGATCATGGTTTGGACATGGCATTGGATAACAGATTAATAGATTTATCCAAAGCTGGTCTAGAAAAAAGTATTCCAGTATATGTCGAAACTGGAATCTGCAACGTAAACCGGGCTGTTGGAACCATGCTTAGCCATGAAGTAACAAAGCACCATGGCATGTTGGGACTTCCAGCTGATACAATCCACATCAAATTCAATGGCAGTGCTGGCCAAAGTTTTGGTGCTTTTGTTTGCCCTGGCATCACATTGGAGCTGGAAGGTGACAGTAATGATTATGTGGGAAAGGGATTATCAGGTGGGAAGATCATTGTCTACCCTCCTAAAGGAAGCAGGTTTGACCCAAAAGAAAACATTGTGATTGGAAATGTGGCTCTGTATGGGGCGACTGCTGGTGAAGCTTACTTCAATGGGATGGCAGCTGAAAGGTTTTGCGTCCGCAATTCTGGGGCCAAAGCAGTTGTGGAAGGTGTTGGTGATCATGGATGTGAATACATGGCAGCAAGCACGACTGGTGGAACTGTTGTTGTGCTGGGGAAAACTGGCAGAAACTTTGCTGCTGGCATGAGTGGTGGAATTGCTTTTGTTCTTGATGTGGATTCTAAGTTCCGATCTCATTGCAACTCTGAGCTGGTAGATCTTGATAAAGTTGAAGAAGAAGATGATATCATGACACTGAAAATGATGATACAGCAGCATCAGCGACATACAAGTAGCAAACTAGCGACGGAGGTTCTTGCAGACTTCGATAATCTTTTGCCTAAATTTATTAAGGTCTTCCCTAGGGATTTTAAGCGGGTCCTTGCAAGCATGAAAGAAAAGGAAACTGCCAAAACTGCCGCTGAAAGATCTGCAAAAGAAATTGAGCAGCAAGAAGAGGCAGAGTTGATGGGGAAAGATGCTTTTGAAGAGCTTAAAAAGTTTTCGGCTGGATCCTTGAATAAAAAGGCCAATCAGGTAAAAATTTCTGTTTAAATTATCCACGGGGAATGATATCTGCACATCTAAAAACGAGCGTCTTGCACACCTTTTGAATTTCTTTTAGGTCGCATGACAAGTTAGTAGGCAAAATACATAGTAGGGGTGTGCAAGAAGTGTTCTGGGATGTGTTTGTATCATTTCCCCAGTGCTTAAATAGTGTGTAATACGTTTAAAATTTATCCAGAGGATTCTATTCTTTGTATTTCTCCAACTACATCATCTCAAGAATTTTGAGTTGAAGAAACTTAGTCTACCATAGCTTTTGCCCAATTAATACTAGGAGATTTTGAAAATTATGAGGCGTATGGTGAAACAAAATATTTCTACTTGTGGAAACTTTGTCTTCCATGCTTATCATAATTTACCATTGAATGAATAAAACCTCAGGTTTAATTGTCTTATGTGAAGAATGCATTTGCCTTTTGGGCAATTTTTACTCGTCTGAGTTGGAATTTAAATTGCTCTTTGTTTGATTCTTCCTCTTTTGGGATTTGAGGGAGTGTATAAAGCAACATTATCTTGAAATTTCTGATGAACTTTCCATCATAAACAGGCAGAAGAGGTTGAATCGATCAAGAGGCCTACTTGTGTGGCTGATGCTGAGAAGAATGGAGGTTTTGTTCGATATGAAAGGGAGGGTATTTCCTATAGGGATCCCAACAACCGCATCTATGACTGGAAAGAAGTTATGGAAGAACTGAAACCTGGTCCACTTCTTACGACACAGTCTGCTCGATGTATGGACTGTGGCACTCCTTTTTGTCATCAGGTAATACTCCTTTACAAAACTTGGTAGTGATGTTAAGTGTTTTTTTCTTACCCTGGTTCAAATGAATCATCAATCTTTTTAATCACATGGCTCTTTGAAAACAACATAGGAGAACTCAGGATGTCCCCTTGGGAATAAGATACCTGAATTCAATGAGTTGGTATACCAGAAAAGATGGCGGGAAGCATTAGATAGGCTTCTTGAGACTAATAATTTCCCAGAGTTCACTGGCCGAGTCTGCCCTGCGCCTTGTGAAGGGTCTTGTGTACTTGGTATTATCGAGAATCCTGTCTCCATAAAAAGCATCGAGTGTGCTATCATAGACAAAGCCTTCGAGGAGGGATGGATGGTACCAAGAACTCCACCAAAGAGAACGGGGTATGCTCTTGAAATCTTTAACTTTGGGGAATTTGGTCTTTCCCAGTAATCAGGAATTATTGTTATTTAGTGTGATTCAGTTTTGCAATGCGAGATTCTAATTATACTCACTTTTACAGGAAGAGAGTTGCTGTTGTTGGAAGTGGACCTGCTGGCTTAGCTGCTGCTGATCAGTTAAATAGGATGGGACATATTGTTACAGTGTTTGAGCGTGCTGATCGAATTGGTGGTCTTATGATGTATGGAGTGCCAAACATGAAGGCTGACAAAATTGATATTGTCCAGAGAAGGGTTGATCTTATGGAAAAGGAAGGTGTCAACTTTGTGGTTAATGCCAATGTAGGCAAAGATCCTTTGTACTCCCTTGACCGACTTCGTGAGGAACATGATGTTAGCGATTGTTTTGGCTGTTGGAGCCACAAAGCCAAGGTGAGTTGATGCGGACAAGTGTTAAACAAACCTTATTGGATCCATTTGCTATTTTTTTACGGTAAAAACTCATGACTGATACTACAGGGACCTTCCTGTTCCTGGAAGTGAGCTATCTGGAGTCCATTTTGCCATGGAATTTCTTCATGCTAATACAAAGAGTTTGCTAGATAGCAATCTTGAAGATGGCAATTTCATCTCAGCTAAGGACAAGAAGGTAGTGGTTATTGGTGGAGGTGATACTGGTACCGATTGCTTAGGCACCTCCATTCGACATGGTTGCAGTGCTGTTGTAAATCTAGAACTTCTTCCTCAGCCTCCAAAATCCAGAGCCTCAGGCAACCCTTGGCCGCAGGTTTGACTATTTGTGTCATTTTCACGTCTATTTTGGTCTTGATCTTGTAATATTCTAGCTGTTTTCTAGCAATCATATGGATACCTTACTCTTTCAGTTTATGAAATTTATGTGTGTTTTCTAAGAATATGCTTCTGCTAATATAGGTGCTTGATTTTATTCCATTATTTGTTGGAATTATTTCTCTTAATTTATGAATATTTTCTTCTCTCTCTGTTTCTGGTTGACAGTGGCCTCGCATATTCCGTATAGACTACGGGCATCAGGAAGCTGCTGCCAAGTTTGGCAAAGATCCTAGATCATATGGGGTATTAACCAAAAGGTTTGTAGGAAATGAGAATGGCGTGGTTAAAGGACTAGAGGTCGTACGAGTCCAGTGGGAAAAGGATCCGAGTGGTAAGTTCCAATTTCAGGAAGTTGAAGGCTCAGAGGAGATGATTGAGGCTGATCTAGTTTTGTTAGCAATGGGCTTCCTTGGTCCTGAATCGGTTAGTACTGTTAAATTCCAATGTGTAAAACGTGTTTCAATATTACTGGTTTGCACTGAACTGGTAAGACTTGTTTGATGTTATTGATTTGCTAACTGATTCCTTTACTATATCATTCACTAGACCATGTAGCAGACAAACTTGGATTGGAGAAAGACAACAGATCGAACTTCAAAGCAGATTATGGGCACTTCTCAACGAGTGTGGAAGGTGTATTTGCAGCTGGGGACTGCCGACGTGGCCAATCTCTGGTTGTATGGGCCATTTCTGAAGGCAGGCAAGCAGCTGCACAGGTTGACAAGTATCTCATGAAAGATGGAATAGACGTTCCTGTCGATAGCAGAAGTCGAGAAGATTTTGTTAAGAGACAAGAAGATAGCAGCAGACAGACAGTAAGGACATAAGAAACACTTAGAAGCAGCGGTTACTACTAGCCTGAAGCCGAGGCGTGTACTGTAATTATTATACACGCAAGACACCATTTTTGTTTGGTGGTTTGGTCACGGACTCACTGGGTGCTGAGGGTCATCAAGGAAATAAGCTACAAAGCAGTTTGTTATCATAAGTTAGATATTACAAGTCCGAGAGAAAGGATTATACATTTTGGTGGAGTGGATACGAGCCTTAGTGCTGTTAATCTTCTTCCTTTCTGTTGTTTGTATGTTGTGTCGATAAGTTTCAACTCTATAATCTATATTTGGTCCAGAGGTGTATGTGCGGTAGCTAGTACGAGGGAAATAATGTACAGTTTGAACACTTGTAATTTTTGCAGCCGAAATTAATACATGGGGAATCCTAGTGATTGTTCAATTTTTTCTGTGTTACTTTAGATACAGTACTGTTGTTATCATGGATCTTAACCCCGGACCTTAAATACTAGTATGATTTTTTTCTCAAAGGAAAATGAATATTGCTTTGAAATTAGCGTGTTCCAAGAAAAGATCTGTGTTAGGACCACAGCGGTTAACAGAATTATCTCATTATATTTTAAAATTTTATATAATATAATATTACGTATTTTAAAAATTTATACTCTATAATTTTCTTTATAGTGTTAAGATAGTTTCTTTAACGTAAAATTCATTCTCTTTCTTAACGATACAATAGAATTCTCCTATCGAGAGAGAGATGATTGTTAAAGACCGTTTGATTATAGTATTTCCGTTCATTTTTAATTAAGGTAAAGTTTGTAAAACTGAAAGCCTGAAAAGAATTAGCAGCTACATCCGATCCGATCCAATGGGCTTGTGAAGAGCAAGTATCTTAACACACAAGGACATTTTGTTAGGCTGCGGCCCATATTGTAGGTCACACTTCACCGCCTTTGACTTGGATAGACGTGGCAAACTGGCCGCACATCCTCGCCAACAATACAATACATCCCTCGTTCACCCCCTTAAAGTTGAGTTGGAAACGGCAACGTTTTTGTGTTCTCTTGCCAAGTAGGGGAAAGTAACATCGAGGAAGAAGAACAAAAGTGGTGATTTGATTTCTATGGCGACGAGGAATTCAAGCCGTCTATTCGCATCAATCATCCACCTATCCAATCCAAAACCGAGTATCCCGAGATCCGAGTTTTGTTCTGACTCAGCGAGTCGACTCATTCACTCCTCAACCCAGCTATCTCAAACTCAACAACCACAAATCACACGATCAAGACCATCATCCCATGACGAAGCACGAAGAATCTCTCAAATCTGAGGTTGAGGAGAACAAGCTTATGAACGAGAAAGAGAAAGACAACAACGTTGAAGACGGTGATGATGCGGTGAACGTGAATAAAGAGACCGGCGAGGTAGGAGGGCCCCGAGGTCCCGAGCCCACCCGCTATGGCGATTGGGAACGAAATGGTCGCTGCTCCGATTTTTGAAATGAATTCTGGATGGAAATTACTAGTTTCGATGGATATAGTTCAAAGGTTCTATCTACAAATTTTTTTTTTCCTTTGTTTGTATATGTTTCCCAGATCCGTTGTGATTCTGAAAGAAATGGTCGGATTAAGTGAAAATATAATTTTAAATAATTTTTTAAATTTTATGTCATTTTAAATTCATGCAATTTAAATTAATTCATTTTAATTTTTTTTTAAATTTAAATCTACTCATTCAAACACAATCTTAGCTTATTTATTTATTTATTTATTTTGGAGTTTTGGGTGGAATTCTTCTGGATGCTATGATTTGGCTAGGAGAGAAACTGTGGCATGGAGTTGGTCCTGATTGAAGTTTTCTTAGCTCAAAATTTTTCTGCTTCAACCATTGGTGATGGTGAGTCACTTTGGTTTTGAGGGATTACGAGGTTTGCTTAGAGTGGAGGACTAATTATTATTTTAGATAATTCTACTATTAAATGTTCAACAGCTGAGATTGACTACTAAGCAGGAGTAGTTTATTTCTTTATTTCTTGAGCCTTTTGGTGATTTGGGCCATGAATTGAAATCTATGACTATTTAATTTGATTTAGTTGCTTAAGCTTTCATTTAAGTGTTAAGACCTTTGTCAAAGTCTAAACGTCTAATACTAGTAATATTATAGAATTTCGAGGAATGAGTTTTACAACAACATGCCACATTATTACCCTTTGGGTTTTAAACCAACTTTCTGAGTGGAGTACATCTCCTACCAAGACTCTCATTTCTGTTGAATGTGGGTGGCAAATTGAATTGTGCGTGTTCTAATGTTATTTATCTTCCTGGCTTTGGGACTCGGAGGATTCTCTCAACTTAAGCCAAGTATATTTTAAACTGCTTTTATCACACTCTGGGGTAAATTTTATAGTAATTCCTCAGATTTTTAGGTGAAGTCCATCGTCTTGGTAAGGAGAACTATTCGATTTTACTTTAAATGTTTATTTAATACAATATTATACGTTTTAAAAATTTAATATTTTATAAATTTTTAAAATCAACGGAATAGTTCTCGATGTACAAATTCCCAGTTTTATATCTACAGGTTTAGAAAAATGTGGCTGGTATTTTTTTTATTGTTAAAGCAATACAGGACCTGGACTGCGAAAGCAACTTATTTAACCACTTCAAAACTGTCAAATGGGCTGATGAGTTCTTACATTACGACAGTGACCATCCTTCTTCACATACTGGTTGAAAGAATTGAAAAAGGATTAGTCATTAGTTTGTAAACTTGGATCGTAGTTACTACGATACAACACTAGCCATTACACAGAAAATGCATTAACTAATTGATTAACCAACTAATTGGCTTGAGGGGTTGACTACAAAAAGTATCGTAAAACTATTGACTCTGAAACTCCATACTTATAATGCATCCAATTGAAGGTTTGAAAATCTCAACACGTACAACTGATTCCCACCAGTACTCATTAAATACTGCACAACCAATTCACATCATCTATATTGTCCTAAATACTCCCACTAGCAAGTAACAATTCCCCTTAGAAAACTTGCCTAAATGGATAGGCAACACAAAACCATTGCTGCTCTGGTTCTCATCTTGTCTTGCTTAGATGTCTTAGTCGTCTCATCCTCAGAAATCTGCACTAACTCAGCATGTCACCCCAGCGAACCTAGCATTCGATTCCCTTTCCGGCTACAAACTGTCCAACCAAAAGAGTGTGGCTATCCAGGTTTCGACTTAACCTGCGATAGCACCAACCTAACATCTCTCCAGCTCCAAAACACATCACCACCCTTATCAGAAGTTCAGCGTCCAAGCAATAGACTATGGCTCCCAAGAAATATGGCTAAATGATCCCAACAACTGCCTTCCTCAACGCCTTCTAACTTTAAATCTTTCGGGTTCTCCTTTTTCTGCCGTTTCCTATCAAGATTTTACGTTGTTTAATTGCTCATTCGACTACAAACTCTATCGCTTCAATCCTATAGCTTGTCTTAGTGGTTCTGGCTACACTATAGTTGCTACATCTTCTTTGGAAGCTGTTTGGATCTTATCTTCTTCGTGCAGCTTTGTATCTACCATTCCTGTCCCCGTTCAGTGGCCTTATTATGAACAGGTTTGGTCATCGGATCTCAGCGAAGATATAAAACTCACTTGGGGTGCACCCAAGTGCGGCAAGTGCGAGTCAAAAGGCGGACGATGTGGGCTCAAGAGCAATTCCAGTAATCTTATTGAATGCAAAACTCAACATGGTAAGTACTACTACTTCTTTAATATCAATCGGCCCCTTTTGTTATTGTGTTTAATATTATTCCTGTTCAATTTTGTCTGTTCAATCCTATTTAGTCTACTAGTATGAAGTGTATCCACTAATTAGTGTGTATTTATAGCATCTGGCCATATAATCTGATCTTAATGATGATCAAGCAAAATTTGATTAATTTTGTCGATTTTTCTGAGTGATTTAAGAGATTGGTACGACGTGATAACGAAGTGCTAATTATGTGGTATAACGCTTCTCCTATATTTTATTAGTCATAGATTGAGTTCGTAAAGCATAGAGAGATGAGTTTAAAGAAAAGATATATTTGGTAGTCGTTTATTTTGAGAAATAAGTAATGATGTTCCAAATTCATGTTATAGTGGCCTATAATTCAGAAGAAATTGTTGGTGGGTTTAGTCCCTTTGACTTGATTTACTATAGCATTTCCGTTTCAAAATAATCTTTGGTGGAATTAAGTTAATGGTCAGTCAGTGTTAAGGGGTTTCGGGTGGTAGAGGCAAACCATCACATACATACAAATAAAAAAATCATAATAAAAGAAAGCTCACAAGAGATCAAAGCTATAAAAGAGAAAGGATCGAGTGATTCTCCATTAAGAAATTTTCAAATACAGATTGTTGGGAGAGTACAAGAGAAGAATGGTCGGGTAAGTACTGACTGAATACAGAAATTCAATTAATTATTAAATCATATTTTTTTAATTTTTATCTTTAGTGTCATGAAGGGAGAATTATGTAGTTGGAATATTAATGCAAAAGAATAATTTAGTCACTTTAAATTATTTTTTTACAAAATTGATGTAATTTAATACTCTCCCCACTTCAAAATAACTGTCACTTTAAACAATTTGTCATGTGCTATATTATCTGTTGCTTTAGAAAATTAAAAAAAGTATTAAATGATATTTTTCTAACTTTTACCCTAATATCCGTTAATGAAGAGAAGATTATTTCGTTGATATATTAATGTAAAAGAGTAATTTAGTTACTTTGAACTATCTTTTTACAAAGTTGCTAAAATTTAATAACTTAAATCTTATTCTGTGTACACCAATTAAAAGTAATAGTTATTTTAATCTAGAGTAACTTTTAAGTTCGTGTACACTAATTAAAAGTGATAGTTATTTTGAAATAGGGATAATAATAATCACAGTTTACAACTATTATAGTGGGCAGTTAAGACTTAATGGCTTTCGTTGTTCTATTACAGAGAATGGTGATTAAGGATCAAATCCAAATTCCATAGTCAGCACAAAGAATTGTATTTTGTATCCATTCATAAAAACTGGACTTAAGAGGATTTTCTAAGATATTTCCATTTTTTTTTTTTTTTGTTCTTTTCCTTCCTTCAACGTCGGCTATTCTCCATTTGCACGAAATATGGTAGTATTAGCCGCCCCATTGTCGCTTAAACTTCAACGCAATTGATGCTTTATAACACCTTGGGAGCATTATAAATCCTTTTGTGATTCATGATAAATAATTTTTCTTTTGTCTCACTTATTTTATTATAATTTAATTTTTATGATCAAATGAATCTAAACTTTGTAATTAAAATTTTATATAGATTTACTTAATTTTTTTTTAAAAAAATTAATAAAAGATTTATATCAAATATTATCACATTAAAACTCAGGATTTAAAATAAATATATTTGAATTGAATAGATTTGAAATGACATGAAATTTAGATAAATTTCAAATTCACTCATTACATCATAAAAATCACACTCTTACTTTTTGATAGATTTGAAATCTCTAACTAAATCAATTAATTTGTTAGAATAACTTATGATGATTTGAATTTCAAATCAAATCTATCCAAATCACTTCATCTAAACACAATATAAAATCTTTTAAGAAATTACAAAATCTACAAAATTTGCATCATTGAAAGCTTGATTCATTGATAAAAAAAATTTAATGTGACAAATTATTTGTGACAAAGATAATATATAATTTTTAATTTTTATAATCCGGTAACATTTCTCTTGAGAAAATTTTACAGTCTTTCTTCGACAATTATTCTTTTATATTTTAAATAATTTGTATAATATAATATTATTGTATAATATAATATTATATAGCTCAGAATAACGATAGAATTCTGCTTTCAACTACAGTATGTAAACCTAGTGGATCTTGTGTAGATCAGTTGCATTACGTGGGACCCAAACCTTGTGTTAAATTACGGTGCATTGCATCCCTCCTTTAAAGTTTAAAGTGGAATATTGGTTTTTGGTTGACTTTTTCCTATTCTCTATCGACGATTTTTTTTTAACTAATTTTTTTTAAAGGTTCAACTTAATAGGATTTAGGGTATTGTGGGTAAAGAAAATATTATTATAAATTCGATCTTGAGTCTCATATGTAAAATTAAATTTTATAAATTTTTATTTACATTAACTGATATTATAAATTTTATAATAATTAATTTATACTGCAAATCTAATCACTTTTTAGATATAGTTGTATTTGAAATTGCTGCACTTTGTCCAATAGTTTGATTTGTTTCGTCAGTAGTGGATAAAAATATTGAAGAAAAAGGGAGCCTCTCATTTATGTGAGAGAAAAGGAAAAAACAAAAAGGGAAACATCCTGGAAGGACTCGATATTCTGAACTGCGTGATTCATACTCGTTCTATATTCGGCGTGGAATTAATGTAAGGAAAAATGACAAAGTCCTTCGTATTTTATATTTATATTTTTTTAATTTATCACATTTAAAATAATATATTTTAATTTCTCACAAAACAAAATATATCATTCTGGTAATTCGACACAAATATTGGCATATTTTGATCTAAAATATTCACATACATATCAAATAGAACATATTTAAGTGCAAAATTGATAATATATAATTTTAAATGCTAAATTATCCAAAAAAAAAAAAAAAAAAGAGGATCGAGGTTATTAGAGTTAGGGTGACTGAGGAAAAGCGGTGAGGGGAAGGAGTAGAGGTGATAGTGGTAGGTAAAATTTTTGGGGTAGTAGTGGAAGAGATTTTAAATAGTGTCATTTAACATTTAAAATTTGTGTATTGTCAATTTTACCCATGAAAAATGTAACATTCCTTATGCATGTGAGTATTTCAAGCCAAAATATGCTCGTAATTGTGTCAAGGGACCAAAATGGTGCGTTTTGAATTTGTGAAGGATTAAAATGCATCATTTTGAATGTGAGGGACTAAAAAAGTATAAATGTGAAATATGAAGGATTATTAAGGTCATTTTCCCTTAATGTAATTAATGAAGAATTCTACAATTATGTTAAAGGAATTATTTCGTTCATTTAAAAAATGTGTACAGTACAAATTCTTAAAACACATGATATTATATTATAAAATTTTTAAAATATAATTGAATGATTTCATTACAAAATTGTAGAATTTTCGATAATTTATACTTTACACTTATACTAATATCTATACTATATATAGGGTGGAACCCTTTTGGTGTCCGTCACATTTTTAAACTTCCAATTTTATCCTTATTTATCATTAACAATTTCATGTTAAATCATCTATATTATATATAAAGGGTGAGAGGAGATCTGGTCTCTGTCATAATTTGACGTATAAATATAAAGAATTTCATTTTTTTTTTGCCCTTATTATACTTGTAACTATCTATATCTTTATTTCCATCTTCCACTCTCTACATTATTTTTTTATTTTTTGTATAATTTTTTTATTAACATTTCTACTATTGTTTTTTTGAGTCGCACCCATAGCGGTGCCTTTTCCCACTAATTTCTATAATTAAAGACTAATAAAATCCCTACTTGAAGGGCTTACAAGCGGTGCTCGCTATGCCATCAGCGTGGGGGCAGGGGTACCTACACTTTTGTTTGTTTTGGGCCTCGTTTGCTACATTTGTGGAAGATTTAAGGCCTGTAGGAGACAGAGCTACCCAGTCATGGAGTTCACATCCAATCTGGCACTTCAGCCCACTTTAGTATCAGGCCTTGATGGGGCCATAATTGAATCCTACCCAAAAACAGTCTTGGGTGACAGTAGACGGCTGCTAAGGCCCGATGACAACATTTGTCCAATATGCTTGAGCGAGTACAAGCCCAAGGATACGCTAAGGACCATTATTCCCGCCTGTCAACATTGCTTCCATGCGGATTGCATTGATGCATGGCTTCCGTTGAATGCTGCCTGTCCGGTTTGCCGGAATAATCCCAAGCACTCGCCGCCGGCATCCGAACTAGCTCCGCCTTCCTCTGATAATGTTTGATTAATTATTCTGATTCCTCAATTTTGCATGAATCACATGTAATCTGTTAAGGATTTGGTTAAGATTAGGCAGAAAAATGTCAACCTTTTGGATGTGTTCGTTTGGATTTTTCAAAATTTTTTTGGTGTCAAATACCAAAAATATTTTTGATGTAAAATATTTTTTAATTTTTCTTCTTCTGACTGAAAATAATTTATGAAATTTTTAAGCGTAAATTACTTTCCAAATAATGTAAGAGTGACATTAAATCACAAATACTTACTTTTATAATTTAATTTAGTAAACTTATTTTCGTTTTCTATTCTTTTCCATTCATTTTTCTCTTAATCATGGGTCCTACACTAATATAACAATCATAATATGTATATTTTACTACTACATTGTACTATCATTTAATTTTGAATAAAATCAAACTTTTATTAACTACATTACTTATAAGGTATTTATTACTATTATTATAAATTTTTTAACTTGTATTCATAATATTAAAGATGGAACTGCTAAAAATTTTTATTTCAAAATATTTTCATTTTGTTAACCAAACACCAAAAAATTGTATAAAAAATAAAAATTTTCCCAAAAAATATTTTCCGTCTAAACCAACATACCCTTTGTTTTCTTGAATTGTCTTCCCATGAAAAGTGGCCATATACATTCATAAGTTGAAATTTATAGTATTAACAAAAGCTCAATCTCCTGTTTAGTTGGCAATATGTAAGTATCGTTCTAAATTGATAAAACATGCGTTACCTATTCTGGTATTGAAGAAAAGAAAGAATAATTGCTGTTTCTACAGATCTCAATGGTAACAATTAACTGTGAGTAGTTTCAGATGATGTATACAATTGACATGAATAATTCCTACAGTTGGAGTGCGTATACTACAAACCAAAAAACGAAACTGATATGTGCTAAATGGCTGAATGCAAATATAAGTACAATCTCCTATCATTATACATTTGTACTTGTGAAGTATTGTAGGATTCAAATTTACAAATGGCTCTCACTTGCTTCAGAAATGCTGCTGTCTCCCTCACCACTAAAAGAACAACTATCTGTGTTTCCAATTTTTGAGGAAGCAAAAGGGTTTGGTGGCATGATTGGCAAGTTTTCTCCTTCAAGCATTTGAATCACAGCTTTCATAGAAGGCCTGTCAGCCGGATACCACTGAATGCACCAAAGTCCCACAATTGCCATTTTCTTGAATATATTACTACTATTTTGTTCTTCTTCATCAATTTGGTTTGCAATGTTTTCTCCCTTTTCCAATTGATTGTACATCCATTCTGGATAATATATTTGACTGCTGTCGTCTGCTGCGGCATGGAAATTCTTCCTTCCTCCAACCATATCAAGCAACAACATCCCAAAACTATAGACATCGGATTTATACGATACATTACCATAGTTTCTAGAGAATACCTCAGGTGCAATATAGCCTATTGTCCCGCGAGCAGCTGTCATGAACACTACACTTTGTTCCTTGGAACACAATTTAGCCAGGCCAAAATCAGCAACCTTGGGACTCAAATTCTGATCCAGCAAGATATTGTGAGGTTTGATGTCGAAATGAAGGATTCTTTGGTTACATCCCTGGTGAAGATAATCAAGACCTTTGGCTATGCCAATGGCAATTTGTTCCAGTTTTTCCCAACGAAGCAGCTGCTTTCCGGAAGATATGAACTTTGCAAGGGAATCATTTGGCAAAAACTCGTACACGAGAGCCCGTCTATAGCCATCTGCGCAGAATCCAGCTAAACGAACCACATTTATGTGATGGATTCTGCCAATTGTACTTACTTCATTGATGAATTCTTCGCCATTTCCTTTGAAATTGCTAAGGACCTTAACAGCAACCAGAATATCCATTGGAGAGCTTCCCTTTGTACACAGTTCCATAACCTCCTTGGCCTAATTTCTCCTTGAATTGATCTGTTATTTTCTTTATATCAGCATAAGAGAATCTTATGGGTCTCAGATCTTTGTAATCCCCCACAAATTTCTCAAACTTCTTCTGCTCCTCTTTCTTTCTCTTTTTCAAAATGAAAATGACAGACAACACAACAAGAACGACAAATGCAACTACTACAGCTACTGTTACACCTGCAATTATCGCCTTTTTGTTGGATGAACCTGCAAAATGATGATACCATATTAGTCAATACATTCTATTCATTGCAATGATGTCCAAGAACAACTAGTAGTTGCATACTTGAAATCATAACATATACTACATAATTCTACTTGAATTGGTGAAAAACAAGATCAAGATTAGTACCATCATCCCCAGGTTGTATAGGAATGTCAACACATTCTGTTTCATCATTTGTGCCGTTGATCTTTAGCCTGCAGTACTTCCCTTGTGACTCTTTTACTTAAAATTTCCACAAGATGGTTTAGACCAATTCAGTTGAACGTAATTGTAACTCTCATCGTATTGGTCTTGCCCGGTAAACACCGCAGATGGAACATAAGAAATACTATATATCTTTACACAAGATGAAATGGGAAAGTCAGAAATACCGTAGACAGAATCCAAGTAACGGACTTGGAAACCAGGGGAACTAAGGCAAGGGACAGGCCATTGATTTCCGGATCCAGTTTCATTACTGTTGTTGGAAGAAGTAGAACAATTGAATAAAGAGAAGCCACTAGTACTAAACGCGTGAACTACACCGAAAGGAGAGGCCGAAGAATTTACATTGGGAAGCTGTCTTGGGAGGCATTCAGGTACATTCATTTGATCACTGCTCAAAATCTGTGATTTGTAATCTATATTCTGGATTCGAAGTTTAACGCGTAAAGGGATCACTATATTGTTTTTTGATGCTGTTATTGGATACTGAAGCTCCATCTCGGTGGTGTTGGTGGTGGAACGGTTGAAATCCAAGAAAGTTCGAAGCCAGGGTAGCCACAACTATCAGGCTGATGACCCTTCAGCCAGAAAGGGAACCGAATTTCTGGGCCGTTGCCACACCTGGTGGGCAAGCATTCATCTTGGGCTGATGCAATCTCTGCTGCTCGAGCAAGGAATGCTAGGTAGATGAAGCCAAAGAGTAACATTGGAAACTTCCAATTCCGAATTCAGGATAATGAAAACCAGGCTATGTAAAGATGTAGCTCAAGTAATTATGTGGGATTCTGAATTTTAGAGAGGAATCGGCTAAGGAAAAAGATTGTAGCATTATAATATGTTTGCTATCTGGGAATTTAATATAAATTTGGTTTTAGTGGATTAGTCTTAAAGAGTAGAAGAACACCGGAAATAGACTAAAGCGCGTAGAACAAGTCCCTGTCTCTGGATACGTCTTGCTACTATTAGATTCTCTTTTTATTTGACTCTTTGACTTTTCAGAATGTGATTTATCCATTTGGTCAACTTGATCCTTCCCAATGGCAAGTTTGGGTAGGGGGCAGCTGCAACTTGCATCTGCCTGTCAGTCCTACATACAACTACCACTAGATGCCTACAAGCTTAACAAGCCAAGATCCACATTATCTGCTAGCAATTATACTAGTAGTTTTAAACTTTAAATCCCTTGAAAAACATTAAATTGTGAAAAATATTTACGTATTCTCAATTTTTTTGTTCTATTAATAAATCTTGTAATTAAAATTAAATTTTAAAAAAATTTATTTATATTAATTAATGTGATAAATTTTATAAAATTTATTTTATATTATAAAATTTACAAAAAAAAAATTAAAAATTGTATATATCTAAATCTTTGTCTTAAATCATTCGTCAAGAAAACAAACCAGCAGTTATCATTGACCAGTACGAGAAAAGTAAGCCCAACCGGGTCAAATAGTCCCTCCAAATCATGACCAAATTGCGCGTTCAATTAATTCTACAATTCCAAATCCAGTACACTATAAAAATTTCCCGAACAAAACTGTACTCCAATCTCCATTGCCAAATACTCCATAGCCGCTTAGAATGTCAAAGCAAGACCTCTGCACCTCTTTCCTGCTCCTCATTTCCCTCGTAAACATCATCAGCTCCGAAGCCCAGAACACTAACAACAATTGTCTTCCATCTTCCTGCGGAAATCTCAAAAACATAGCCTACCCTTTCCGCTTAAAAGGCGATCCCAAGAATTGTGGACACCCAAACTTCGAACTCGATTGCCAAAACAATCAAACAATAATAACCTTAAACTCCAAGAAATTCCACGTCCAAACCATCACTTATGATAACTTCACAATACGACTAGTCGATCCTGGTGTAGACAACAACAATTCTTGCTCTTTCCCAACTTATTCTTCCATTCGGTACGATGATTTACCAAGCCTCGTATACAATCAGTTCTTCGATTACAACATGCTCGTCGCATACATCAACTGTTTAAAACCCGTGAATTCTTCGCGTTATGTGGACAACAGTTTCTGTGCCACTAATAATAAAACTGGTGGGATTCATAGCTACATTGCAGTTGGGGACGAATTGAAGGTATGGGATTTGGAGGAGTCTTGTGGAGTTGAGAGGTATACGAGAGTCTCAACTCGTGGTGGGGCCGCCAAGAATATCAAGATTACTTCTTTGGAAAGCGTACACGAGTTGTTGGCTTATGGGTTTGAGCTGTCGTGGTACAGGGTCTTATGTCAAGAATGTGAAGGCAGTCATGGGTTTTGTAGTCTTCAAGATAACGCTGTTACTTGTCGCCATTATTGCCCTGAAGACGTCCCACTTTCACAACTCGGTTTCGGCTGTAAGTATAATTAGTACTACAACTCAATTTTGTTCCATGTTAATGAAATTTTTTACTAGTTCTTTTTGGTATTTCCTCATTTCACTAAGGCTGGTTTATTGGTGAATGCAGGTCAGTTTAAGTTCTGGGGTTCTGTTGTTCTACTTCTGGGTGGAATTTCATTAGGTAAAAACTCGAACCCTTTTAATGCACCTGACATATATACTTGTTCGTTGGTTATCTAATTCGCTAGATAACACTGCCAATGCGTACCAATATACCACGTATTTTCGGTTAATATCTCAGACAAGACAGAGAAACCTTGGAGGGACAATAAGTTTAAAAGGCTTCTGTTCAAGATTTTGTCACGTCACAATTTGGAACTCGTTTTATTACTTCAAGAACAAATCCATCATTACAGCTATGAGCCATCACAATCTTTTCTTTCTCCAATTTTTGCAGGAGGACTTGTTGGACTAAGATTCCTGTGTGGAGTTTCTTGCTTAATAGCATTAGTGGTTTGTAAATGGAAGCGGCGGCATTTAGCAGCTGATGAAACCATTGAACAGTTTCTTCAAAATCAAACTAACCTTTCGCCCATTAAGTACAGTTACTCCGAGATCAAGAAGATGACTAACAACTTCAAGGAAAAGTTGGGCGAAGGGGGATACGGAACTGTATATAAAGGGAAACTTCGTAGCGGTCCTTTTGTTGCAGTTAAGATAATGGAGAACTCGATGGCTAGTGAGCAAGAATTTGTGAGTGAAGTTGCTACAATTGGTAGGATTCACCATGTAAATGTGGTGCAACTCATTGGTTTCTGCAACGAAGGGTCGAAACGTGCATTAATATATGAGTTCATGCCTAATGGTTCCCTTGACAAGTATATTTTCCGAAGAGGACAGTCTGTTTCCTTAAGCTATGAGAAAATGTTCGAGATTTCTCTCGGGGTGGCTCGTGGGATTGACTATCTACATAGAGGTTGTGACATGAGGATTCTACATTTTGATATTAAACCGCACAACATTCTCCTTGATGAGAATTTTAATCCAAAAATATCCGATTTCGGGCTTGCTCAATTATATCCAACCAATGAAAGCTT
Source organism: Cinchona pubescens (assembly GCA_025175665.1). NCBI lineage: Eukaryota > Viridiplantae > Streptophyta > Magnoliopsida > Gentianales > Rubiaceae > Cinchona > Cinchona pubescens. The sequence goes on from JANKKI010000014.1 coordinate 1,146,719, forward strand.
TGTATCCCTCCCAGCTGCACCTTGGACAATGGGATACATGGCTCCGGAGTTGTTCTACAAAAATATTGGAGGAGTCTCGTACAAGGCCGATGTGTATAGTTTTGGAATGCTGCACTGATGGAAATGGCAAGCAAAAGGGAAAATAGAAATCCAGGTGCCGAGCATGTTAGCCAGATTTACTTCCCTTCTTGGGCTTATGATCAATTTCATGCTGGAAAGGACATAGATATGCCATATGTCAATGCAGCAGAAAGGAAGATGGTAAAGAAGATGATACTTGTAGCTTTGTGGTGTATACAAATGAAGCCTGCAGATCGACCACCTATGAACAAAATTGTTGAGATGCTTGAACGAGATGCTGATCTCGTGCATATGCCTCCAAAACCTTTCCTAGCTCCCCACGAGATGGCTGATGAATATGGGATGAACACAGGTAGAGAATCATCATCATTATCATTATCCATTGAATCCGTTGATTATACTACTTAGAACATTTTGTTAGGGGAAAATTTACTTTAGACAATTCTGTAATTTCTTTATTCATTGGACTGGAAACTGTAAGGTGAATCCTTAATTTTTTTTTTTTCTCTTTTGAGTGGAACTGTAAATTGAAGCCATATTGTTTGTTGTTTGTTTGGCTAAATTCTTTAATTAACTGTAAACTTGGTAACATAATACTCTTGTGCATCCCTTTTACCCTTTGCCTGATGTTATAAGTTACAGCTTGCAATTGCAAGTAAAGGTGATTTTGTTTCAAAAGATCTCGTAGGCAATTGAATGTTGAATCGGATATTAAACAAACAGAAAGAGGAAACAATGAAAAGGACAAAACAAACAGTATTCAGACAATCAAACGATTGGAAAAAAGAGACACGGATTCTACCAAAAATAAAAGATGTTTCTACCATAAATTTCTTATTCGTTCGAGTGATGAGTTCTTCGAAAAAAAATTGCATGATCAAATTTACAATACAAGAATATGTGATTTGACAGATTGTCTCACTTGCATTAGGTTATTTTGATTCTGTAGGCGCAAAAGTATTTGGAGGCACCACAGGCAAGTCATCTCCTTCAATCATCTGAACTACTCGTTCCATGGAAGGCCTATTTGATGGATACCACACTGAGTGCACAAAAGCCCCACAAGTAATAGTTTCTTTTTTATCATACTGTTTTCCTCTCCATCAACTTGGATTGCTATCTCTTCTTCTCTATTCAGTTGATCATAAACTAACTCTGGGGGATAAACTTGACTGCTAGGTCCTGCTCCGTCAAGGTATCTCTTTGTTCCTCCAACCATATCAAACAGCAGCATGCCGAAACTGTAAACGTCAGATTTAGACGATGCATTTCCAAAGTTTGAAGATAGTACCTCAGGAGCAATGTATTCACTGCCATCTTGGGAAGACGTCATGGACAGTACAATCTGCTCCTTTGAACACAATCTTGTTAGACCAAAATCTGTAACCTTGGGAATATAGTTTTGATCTAACAGGACATTACGCGGTTTAATGTCTAAATGAAGGACCTCTTGGCTGTATCTATGATGAAGATAATCCAAACCTTTGGCTATCCCAATAGCAATTTGCTGCAGCTTGTCCCATTCTAGTTGGCTGTTCTGCTTTCCTGATGATATGAACTCTTTAAGTGAACCATTTGACAATAATTCGTAAACTAGAGCTCGTCTATTTCCATCTGCACAATAACCAATTAAGCGAACAACGTTCGGATGTTGGATACCATTTCTTTTAACTAATTCTCCAATAAAATCTTCACTATTTCCTTTTGAATTGTCAAGCACCTTGACAGCAACAAAAATGTCATTTACAAGCTTCCCTCTGTACACTGTTCCATAACTTCCCTGGCCTAATTTCTCCTTGAACTGGTTTGTGATCTTCTTAATATCTGCACAAGAGAATTGTGCAGGCCTAAGAGCTTTGTAATCCTCCAAAAAGTTTTCATTGTTCTTTTTCTCTTGCTTCTTTCTCTTTAAGCAGATGATAGCGCCCATTGAAACAACGGTTAGCAGAATAATAGATAGACTAACTGCTAAACCTGCAATTCAAATCACACACCAAATCAGAGACAGTTGATTAGCAAGATGGAAATACAAATGGAAAGAGGGGATAAGCTGGATACCTATAATGAGTGATTTTTTTGAGGGCCCTGCAAATGATAATCAAGAGCTTCATCAGTTAGCTCAATGAAAACAGTTGAACAAAATTGGGAATCGTTCCAGATAATAATAAAACGATGTAGGACAGTAGGAGTACCAGTTTTATGCCCAGGTTGATGAGGGTTATCAAAACATTGAGTTCCCTGATCAGTAGTATTAATGCCATTGTTCCTCAACCTACAATATTTTCCTTTGGCTTCACAAATTTCGCAAGATGGTTTAGACCAGTGCAAATATACGTGATTAGGACTGTATTCTTGAGGCCCTGCGAACATTTCTGTTGGAACATCCGAAATATCGTACATCTTCTCGCAAGATGCCAAGGGAAAATCAGAAACACTGTAAAAAGATTGAAAAGCAAAGACATCATAGCCATGTCCACTCAGGCAAGTAATCATGGTTCCATAGTCGGAATTCTTTTTGGTGTAATTGGAAGAACAGTTGAATAAATCAATGTGAAGCCGTAATCGTATGCACTAACATACTCGAAAGGAGAGCTGATCATTGATGATGATGGAAGCTGATTTGGAAGACAAGTAGAAGCATTAAGCACAGAAACTTGTATTACCTGAGTCTTGTAATTGATTTCTTGGACGCTTACCTTAACTGGTAAAGAAAGTATGATATTTGCATTCTTAGTAAAAGCTCTTACTGGGAATTGAAGTTCAAATTCAGTATTATTGATTCTTGGGCAAGAGAGTTCAAAGCCTGGAGAGCCACAGATGTCAGGCTGACTCTTTTTGAGCCAAAAGGGGAACCGAATTTCTGGGCCAGAATCTCCACATCTTACTGGTGCACACTCTTCTTGAACTGATTCTGCTAGTCCAGTTCCTGCAAGAAGAACTAGCAGGAGAAAGAAGTGACCGAGGAAGACAGTCATGGCCATTGCACTATGAATAATGGAATCTTTAACGTTTTCTCTCCGTATTTTTTATGATTTGCGTGACCCTTAAAATACTGTCTAGCATTATGAGTTCAGGAAACTGCAAGTGTTTTTTTTTTCTCGCTCATTTCGTCTTGCTTTCCAAATGTATTGGTCAATTCATTCTAAGGATAAGGTCCCTGAGAATAAATGAACAAAACCGCGTTCAAGATATAAGCAATACGTCGACTTTTTACTTTCAATTTCAGTGTCAAGATAATTTATTTCAGATTCTTTGCTCTTATTTACGAATAAATTACTATTACTCCCTCCGTCCTATTTTATTTAGTATGATCAAATTTACACATAATTTAAGAAAAATTAGTATTTGACCCACTAGTTAAATATTTTTTTAATTATTATCCTTCAATTAAGACACAAAAATTGTTAGCTAGTTTTAAAGTTTCAAATTTTGAAATGACTTGTGAGAGCAATTAATACTAAAATATGAATTTAATACCATGTTATTTAGGACTTATTTGTAAGATAAAGTAGATATTTTGACCTTTAAAATTTTGTCATTTTAAGGGGTGACAAATAATTTGAGACAAAAAGAAAATAAATATAGTGACACTAAAATGAAACAGAGGGAATATAATTTAGATGTGTACAATTGTACTTAGTGTCACTCCGCCATCTTTCCCCCCATGTATAAAGACAACACTACTAATAATTAGACGGAAAATATTTAGGTAGATTTGATTTTTCACCCTATTCGTAGATTCTGTAATGTAGATTAAATATTACGAAATTTATGACATCAGTTGATGTAAGAAAAATTTTATAAAATTTAATAGTGACCTTAAAGTTTATAAGTATGACTAAAAACTATGTCCAAGTATTTTCCATAAGGGAAAATTGCCAAAATGGTCCTTAAACTTTTTTACTTTAGCCAAAATAGTCCCTCAACTTTTTTTGTAGCCAGAATGGTCCTCCAACTTTTTTTTTTTAGCTAAGATAGTACTTTCATGTGAAATTTATAAAAAATAAAAAATAAATAAAAAAAAATTTATGGTGACTAAACCATAAAAGGACTTTTGTGGCTAAAAAATAAAAGTTAAAGGACTATCAAGATTCTGACTAAAAAATAAAAGTTAAAGGACTATTTTGGCGATTTTTCCTTTCCATAATTAGAGTAGTATGATTCATCCATTTACGCGCAAAACTTTGGCCCAAGTGGGCACAATCTTGTCCAACGTTCTAATCTTCAATAAAAACTGTCACGGTCCAACGTAGACTCCACCAACCCTCAATTATTTTCAGTGCAGCGATTTCTCAAAGCAAGTGGTAGAATATCAATATACAAAGACTGGTTAAAATCCTAAATAGAAAACTGCACAGAAACACCAAGTCACAGAAGCTCACATCCTTTCGACTCATGTTGACAATGAGAAGCTTTGCAGAACCTACAATTCTTTTACTACTTCTGTTTAGCCTAAAAAGTTGCCATGGTCAGAATACTTCTCCTTGTGTCCCTTCCTCTTGTGGGAATATGCATAGCATAACTTTCCCTTTTCGCTTGAAAAGCGACCCCAAGAATTGTGGCGACCCAAGATACGAACTTGAATGTCAGAACACGTACCTTACCATACTAATGTTGAGTTCTCAAAAATTCCTCGTTCAATCGATCGACTATGGCAGCTTCACAATCCGGATAGTTGATCTCGCTTTAGCCAACAACAACAATCCCTGTTCTTTTCCACGTAATTCAATTCTTGATATAATTTCAAGAAACAATATTTACTCCGACTATTTGGACCTCAACATCCCTTTGACATTTATCAACTGTGTAGCTCCTGTAAATTCTTCAAGATACGTGGACATCAAATTGTGTACAAACACTAGCTCTTCGTCGCGAATTCACAGCTACATTGTTAGTGGAAATGACTTATCCTTGTCGGATTTAGAAGAATCCTGCAGGGTTGAGATGGTGACATGGGTCGCCCGTTTGCCTAAAACAGATGATTACGCGTCTCTGTCAAGGATTCACGAGGCGGTGACTAATGGGATTGAGCTTTACTGGTATTATTCTCTATGTTCAGGTTGTCGTGGTATTTGTAGCCTGGAGGCCAATTCCTTGAGGTGCCATCGTGACACTATTTGCTACGAGGACGTCCCATATGAAGAGAAAAGTTTTCTATGTGCGTAGTAGGACTTTTTCAATTTTCTTGATCCTATAATTATGTTTCTTCATAAATTCTGCCTGGATCCTAGAAATTCTTTAGTTTTCTTATTACTAAAACTGTTTTACATCTGGAAAATGCAGGCAAATTGGAGTACTGGTCGCGTGAGTGTCAACTCTTCTATCTATTTCCTCTGCTTCACATCTGCAAGGTTTAAATTACTGTGAAGTTCAAAACTTTCATTTTCTCTGACCATCTTTTTTGGCTATTTGACAGCATATATCATAATACTTGGTGTCTTTCCAATTGGTAAGCCATAAGATAAATTTGAATCTTCTTTTAGCTAACTCGGTAGAGATTAAAATTAAGCCCAAGAACGTCAATTAACTTAATCATAACACACTTCTTGAACTGTGCAGTTGGAATTTTGGGATTAAGATTTATATGCGGGATTTCTTGCTTACCTTGATTGCACTAGTCGTGTACAAAAGTAGGAGAAGGCACTTATGGTTAGAATGTGACAATTTTGAAGATTTATTCAAATGTCAAAATCACTTTAGGCCTATACGGTATAATTATTCTCAGATCAAGAAAATGATGAATAATTTCCAAGACAAATTGGGTGTAGGAGTTTATGGAACTGTTTATAAAGGCAAACTTCGAAGTGGCCCTCCAGTCGCTATAAAGATGATGGACAAATCCATGGAAAATGCGCAAGAATTTCCAAGTCTTGTGGCTGCACTAGGAAGTCTTCATCATGTAAATCTGATGCAACTTATTGGGTTTTATAGTGAAGGGATGCAACGAGCTTTAGTGTATGATTTCATGCCTAATGGTTCTCTACAGAAATACATTTCCACAAGGGAATTAGGAGAGTCTGTATGTGTCTCCTTAAGCTATAAAAATCTCTATGAAATTTCTCTTGGAGTGGCTCGTGGAATAGACTATCTGCACCAATCATCTTCCCAGATTGGCAATCAAACTTCACATTTTGGTATTAAGTCTCACAATATTCTTCTTGATGAGAATTTGATTCCAAAAATAGCTGATTTTGGGTTAAGTAAACTGTACCCAAGAGTGAGCTACGCGGCTCCAGAATTTTACTACAAAAGCATTGGAGATGTCTCGCACAAAGCAGATGTTTATAGCTTCGGAATGTTGTTGATGGAAATGATCAGTTGCAGAACGGACATACAGAATATAGGAAATGATCAGTTGCTTGCTGGAAAGGACATAGAGATTGAAGATGCCACCGAAGAAGAAAGAAAGATGATAAAGAAGATGATCAAAGTAGCTTTAGGGTGCATTCAAATGAAGCCTGCTGATAGACCTTCAATGAGGAAAGTTCTTGAGATTCTTGAAGATGATGATGCTGAACTCCTAGAGATGCCTCCTAAACCTTCTATAGTTTCACAAGAAATAGGCCAGTATCATCAGGAATAAACATAGCTTTGGATATTCGTACAAGAATCCAGAAGAAAAAAAAAAACAATTTCTCTAAATCCTGTTCGGCAATTTACTTCATTATATTGTCCTGAGTTCCCCTATTTCGTCATGTTGTAATGTAATATACACACTTGGAACAAATCTCCTGCCAAACTCCTCTCTTTATTTGCCTTGATCTGACCGGATAGTTATATATAGTCCATTAATTACTTGCTTAGTTGAAAAGTGAGAAGAAAGAGGTTGTGTGGTTAAAAGAAAAAGATTGGAAAAAATGCAAAAGTTTTGCAGAAATTTTTGGACAATCCCATGGGATGGGATTATGCCTTCAAAAAGAAAAAGTTTGGTTGGTTAGTCCATAATTTAGAAGGTGTTTAGTTCACGGGAATCAGAATTAAAATAAAATTCATAAATTTTATTTTTTGTACGAATTTATGTTATTCTTTTTTGGTTTGAATAAAGAATAAATTTCATTATATTGATAAATTAATGAATTTAAAACTTGAGGATTAAAAGTGAACATTTTATAACTATTTCATTCTCATTCCATAAAATAATTCATTTTGAATCACATTTGTTCCGTCCATATTTATAAACTAAACACCTCCTTAATTTCTTAGAATGAAAAGTATATTTTGAAGTTAATTAACGTAATACTACACCAATCTATCATTTAGGCTACATTAAAGATAGTAAGACAGATAAGTACATATGCTTAAGGTAAAATATTATTATCACGGCAAAAATTATTAATAACATACCAAAAAGTAAAGAAATGATTAAAATACTCTTTTATGCTACGAAGGGAGGCTAAAGGACAAAACTAATTTGATCATTTCAATAGCTCTTTTTTACTGTAGAAGAGTTTTGGTATCTGTCATGTTACATTTTAGGAAAAATAATTTTATTAGTTTCTCATATTTTGTATTTATATATTTTTTTAATCTTTTATATTTAAAATGATACATTTTATTCCCTCACAAATTCAAAATGTACCGTTTTGGTCCATCGATAAAATTATTAACATATTTTGGTTTGAAATATTCGCAGTATGTATTGAATGTTACATTTTTCATGGACAAAATTGAAAATACATAAATTTTAAATATTAAATGACACTAGCTAAAACTTCCATCACCACTACCTCAAGATTCTCAGTTACTATCACAATCGTACTTCCCTCTTTAGTGGCTTTTCCTTCACCAACTCTACTCCAACAACTCTAATCCTCTCTTTTTTTGGGACGATTTATCATTTAAAATTATGTATTGTCAATTTTGTACTTGAATATAAATCAAAATATACTCATAATTAGATCGAATGACCAAAATAGTGCGTTTTAAATTTATGAGAGACTAAAATATATCATTTTAAATATGAATGACTAAAAAAAGTATAAATATGAAATGTAATATCATATTAAGGTTGGCTCAGATTAGTTATATGCTACAATTAGTACCCAGGTGGTGAGAAAGTACAAGCAATGTGGCCATTTAAATCACCATTATATAATGAAGAGTAGTGATCATGAACGTTTCAATTCCTACGAGATCTTCTCTTATAACAACTAATGAAACAGATGTTTTCTCCCCTATACCATGATGCTTGTGAATTTGTGCATTGTTGTCATCCAGCATTTCTTGTTAAGCAAATGATTCAATGCATGACATAGACTAGACTCCCTTTGACAGCTTCAACAATCATAGAGTACCATTAGGCTGTTTAGAAGTTGAATTAGCAGGAACATGGTATACCAGGTGGATGCAGGCGGGAGATCTGGGCACCTTCCTCTACGTTCTAAGAGGCTGCCTGAAGTTATCTAGATGAATCACAAATTTAATATTAATTGTTAAAAATAATTTACGTGACAAAATTTATTGAATAATTCTCGGTCTGATTTTAATATTTGATCAGTTATTTTTCATTTTTCGCAATTCTAAGATTTTAATATTTATATCAACGGCTTTATCACTTGTACTATAAATTGAACAATTTTGTCACTTGTATTATGAATTGGCGGTGTCTGTTTTGCACAGGAAAAAAGGAAAAGGCAAAACTTTAAAAACAGATGAAAGAGAACACCAAGACCCAGCCCGCAATAGCAAAGGATATAGTTGCCGTTAAAGGACCATGACAAGTCTCTCTCTTCCTTCTCCCGCCAAACTCTTTCCTCAACCACCCAATCGGAGGAGGCCCCCTTCTCCCCAAAGCCTCACCACCTCAACTCATCAGCACAAGAGAAACCCCAAATTCGAAACTCTCAAGGACAACCTAATCCGCCATGCAGATGCCGGAGACATCAAAAAAGCAATCTCCACACTGGATTTTATGGCCCAAAATGGCCTCACCCCTGACCTCACTTCCTTCTCCGTCCTCCTCAAATCCTGTATCCGAAACCGAAACTTCCTTCTGGGAAAACTTATTCACTCTAAACTCACCGATTCTCAGCTCGAACTCGACTCGATTGTGCTCAATTCGCTCATTAGCCTGTACTCGAAAAACGGTGACTGGTTTACTGCTCAAACTATATTCGAAACTATGGGTGACAAGAGGGATCTGGTTTCTTGGAGCGACTATGATTTCGTGCTATGCGCATAGTAATATGGAATTACAAGCCATTTTTACCTTCTTTGATATGATTGAATGTGGAGAACATCCGAATCAGTTTTGCTTTTCGGCTGCAATTCAGGCGTGTTCGAATGTTGAATATGCTTGGATTGGGCTGGTGATTTTTGGGTTTGTGATAAAAACAGGGTATTTCGAGTCTGATGTGTGCGTGGGGTGTTCGTTGATTGATTTGTTTTCAAAAGGGTTACGTGATTTGAATATGGCGAAGAAGGTGTTTGATCAAATGCCGCAGAAGAATTCTGTTTCGTGGACGCTTATAATTACTAGATTTTCTCAACTTCGTGATCCTAGAAGTTCAATTGAGTTGTTTTTGGAGATGGTATTGACAGGGTCCGTGCCTGACAAATTCACGTTTAGTAGTGTTTTATCAGCTTGTTCTGAGTTACAGTGGTTATTGTTCGGCCAGCAATTGCACTCTTTAGCGGTCAGGTCTGGGCTGTTATCGGGAGAGAAATGTTTGTGTCGGATGTAGCCTAGTGGACATGTATGCCAAAAGCACTGCAGATGGATCTATGAATGATTCGAGGAAGGTCTTTGACAGAATGCCGGTTCACAATGTGATGTCTTGGACTGCGAATATAACTGGTTATGTGCAGAGTGGAGGCGATGATAAGGAAGCCATTCAATTGTATCACATGATGATGGAGGAGGGTTCAGTAAAACCCAACCATTTTACTTTTTCTGCTCTATTGAAGGCATGTGGAAATCTTACAAATTTGGAACTTGGTAAAATAGTTTATGGCCATGCAGTGAAGTTTGGTCTTGCGTATTTTGACTGTGTGGGAAATGCTTTAATTAGCTTGTATGCCAGATGTGATAAGATGGAAGATGCTCGGAGAGCATTTGAACTATTATTTGAGAAGAATTTGGTTTCTTATAATACAATTATCGATGCTTATGCTAAGAACTTGAATTCTGTTGATTCTTTTGAGTTTTTTAGTGAAATTGAAGATTCCTGGAGTCAGGGTCGATGCTTTTACATATGCCAGTCTCTTGAGTGGAGCAGCAAGTGTAGGTGCAGTTGGTAAGGGTGAGCAAATTCATGCTCGATTGCTCAAGGCAGGGTTTGAGTCTAACCAATGCATCTGTAATGCACTGATCTCTATGTATTCAAGGTGTGGCAACATAGAAGCTGCTTTCCAGGTTTTTCAGAAAATGTCAGATCGGAATATAATATCATGGACTGCTATGATCACCGGGTTTGCAAAGCATGGTTCTGCAGAAAGAGCTTTAGATATGTTCAATAAAATGCTTTCGTCTGGTGTTAAACCCAATGAGGTTACATATGTTGCAGTTTTATCAGCTTGTAGCCATGCTGGTATGATTGACGAGGGATGGAAATACTTCCATTCAATGTCCGAGTATCATGGAATAAGTCCTAGGATGGAACATTATGCATGCATGGTTGATCTATTAGGTCGATCAGGTTTTCTTGAGAAGGCTGTTCAGTTCATACCAAAACCAAGTCGATGCCTTTTGTTGCTGATGCTTTGGTCTGGCGGACATTGCTTGGGGCTTGTCAAGTTCATGGGAATGTAGAACTAGGAAAACATGCAGCAGAAATGATACATGAGCAGGATCCAAATGATCCGGCAGCATACGTCTTACTATCAAACTTGTATGCTTCAGGGGGCCAATGGGAAAAGGTTGCAGATATCAGAAAAGGCATGAAAGCAAGAAATTTGGTCAAGGAAGCGGGGTGTAGCTGGATAGAAACAGAAAATAAGGTGCACAGGTTTTATGTAGGTGATACAGAACATCCACAGGCAAAGGAAATCTACGAAAAATTAGTTCAACTGGCTGCCAAAATAAAGGAAATGGGTTATGAACCCAACACCAACTTTGTTCTTCACGAAGTTGAGGAAGAACAGAAAGAACAGTATCTGTTCCAACACAGTGAAAAATTGGCCGTGGCATTTGGCCTTATAAGCACATCGAAACCAAAGCCCATTAGGATATTTAAACTAATCTCCGAGTCTGTGGAGATTGTCATTCGGCAATGAAATATATATCATTGGCCACTGGAAGAGAAATCGTGGTTAGGGATTCAAACAGGTTCCACCACATCAATAATGGCTTATGCTCCTGTAACAATTACTGGTGAATTATTTATGTACATGTGCAGCTACTATAGGCAGAGCAAAAGAGTAATGTATTTATCCATCCACTTTTTACATTTTTCACTAATATTACTTTTCAATTTGTTCCATTCATCTTGTTTACGTAGAGTTTATATCTACTATTAGGAAAACAACAATGGGAAACATACATTTCTTAATCAATCACTCCAAAATTATCTTTTGCATATACAACATAATATACAAAATTAACTGTGATTCTACAACTATCATCTGTAGCAAAGCCAAACAATACAATTTAACCAACCTAATCATCATCAGCAGTAAAGTCGGGCTCTGCTGGTTTTTGAAGCAATATTGGAGATACTCTCTCTGATATCCGTGCTTTCACTAGCTAGCACCATTGCGTCGTAAAACACGAAGTGCATTAGCAGCAAACCTTGAGGCATAGATGGTGGCACCCAAACTGGGTGAACTCCCTCCATTCTTTGTCAATGCATTCTGCAACCTATCTTCTTCCTCATGAAGAGATTCTTCTAGCTTCTTTCTACAATAGCGGCGCCATGCTGCCTGTATAAAACAGGCTGCCCAAGTCCTCCATTGCTGAGAGTAAAACCTAAAAGTGTGGCGAAGTTGCTTACTGTGGAGTCGCCGGAACTGTGAGGCCACAAATTTCAAATCATCTGCTATTAGAGCAAATGCTTCAACTTCCGAGAGAGCTTGAACAGTTCTAGTTGATATTGGGAGATTAGATGATGAGTGGGGATCCAGTGCCCAGGTAAGGAGCTCCTCTCCACAAAAGTCACCAGCTTTTAGATATTCTGAGTTGAAAAAGCCTGTCCTTCCTCCATTGGTCGTCACAGTTAACAGTTTGCCCCGCATTATAAACAACATCTGCACATCAACTGGGTCACCCTCCCTCACAATGTAGCTGTCTTTAGTGTATAAGATTGGCTTAAGACGGTCACACAATGCATCCAAGAGTTGTTCATCAATTTTTTCAAACATTGGAACCTTAATGATAACCAATCAAAAGAGGGAAAAACAAAAGTAGCAAATAACTGTGAGATAATTAACTAGAGACTATCTTGAAATTGACATTTAATTGGAGATATAACATATTGCCAGGTATTTGTTCCACAGAATCAGGAATAAGAACTTTTGCTCAACAATGTCCAGGAAAAAAAAGAAGTGATTTCATAAAACAAAATTTAAATAATAGTTTCTTATGTTATTTCCGAGTGCAACAGCAAATTCATCTTAGAAAGGATGCCGAGTTTGAAGGGGGGGAAAAAACGAATTCAAGGAATAAAAAAAATAAAATAAAATAAAGTACTAAAAAACCAACTAAAGAACAAGGACTCACCCTCATTAACAGAGCCAAACAAAGATGACGTTTTATATCTCTATTTTTCTAAGGTCTTTGGGGAGGTTTTGAATCAGATTCTCCTCGTCAACGCCCCTAGTTTCCTGCCATTTATATTGTTCATATCGCCTGATCCGCTCTCTTAAACTCTCAGGGAGCAAACGATGGGACATCCATTGCTCAGCATCTCGTCTTTTCACCCTCATCTGTTCTAATCTTAATGTTGTAGACTGCAGATATGTCTGTGGAACAACACACACTCCAGGTCAGTAGGGCCTAGAACAAATACTGTCATAAGTAAATCACAAAAATGAAGTTTCTTGATTGTTGTCAAATGTCCCCATTCCCCAAACCCCATTGACATTGTATTAAAGCCCCAAACCCCTGTTTCCAATGTTAGATTGAAGCCCAAAAACCACATCAATCATAAAATCAATATTTTGGATTTATCAATATCGTACATAAAATTATATAAGGTGCATTGCCTCTTGAAGTATTCTTGTTCCGCACCCTGCATGTTCTCCTAAAACAATTATTATCTATAGTTCGACATGATGACCAACCAAACAATAAGTTGGGGATTATGTTCCAAATACGTGATCCACCATTATCCTACTGTATACACTCTCGTTATTCAAGAATGGTGGATTCCTTGTTGAGCATTTATATATTCTTAATTAATATGTACCCAACCTAATATCATCAACTTTACATAATAACTAAAATATATAAATCTTTCAGGTCGGATAGGAGGACAAAAAGAATCTGTGGCAAAATATATATTATGCACATGAAAAGTAACTTTTTATTTGTGGCCTGCCTTAGCTTCAAAGAGGTAGTTGTGCGACAAAATATTTAAAACTAAATGTCACAAATATGGGTAACAACTTCACCTGCATATTTCCAATGAGAAATGAAAATAGCACCAAGCCGGAGATGGAAATGAAAACTGCAAAGCAAATTTCCCAGACATATGTGCTTGTTTTGAGATTCTGACCAAGAGAACTGCATATGTCAAAACAAGATATGTTATACTAAATCAAAATATAAAAACAACAGATGGACAAATATTGGAATTAAGGTAAATTACACGACATGCACCAATTATAGCAACATTATCTGAGAACAAAATACTGGATTAAATCAGATACTATAATCTCAGCACAGAGTTAAAGAAAGGTGAATTTCAAGATGAGTTGCATAACTGAAAAAAGAGTATGACAGACCACGAAAAGCCAAACATCATACACTAAGCTATAAGAATTATTTAAAAAAAAAAAAAAAGGAGTACCTCAGGTTTTGTAGTCCCCACCAGAAACAATAGAAGAACTTTTTAGGAAAATCCGTTGACTCCACTATACCAGAATTAAGAGCTTCAAAGAATATCCCAAAATCAAAACGTGTAGGATCTTCTGTTTGTATGGGGCAGGAAACATTAAGAACCTGTTTAAATCCCATGTAATCATCACCACAAAATAGTGATGCATGGATGCAAGCAGTCTGATTTGCACAAGCATTCTGCCAGCACGTAGTTTCACGTTCAATGGAAAACAAGTACCAAAAGAGGCTCCAAGAACCTATCAAAGTAGCCAAATCAATCAACAACCAATGCAATTGTAGAAGTAAATGATTGAACTACATAACGGACTAGGACAGTTCTATAGCTATTGCACCAAAATTTTAGTGCTCTAATTGGAAAGGAACATTCAGCCACAAGCATCAAGTTATATCAGATCACTAAAATAGCCCGCAAACCATATTACCAACAAAAAAGGAAAACAAGCTTGAGTAAAAACTTGCATTATTGCATGCATGTAAAGAACAAGAATAACTCGATTAACAAACAGAAACTTTCTGATAGAACTTACATGACTAGCAAGCATGTAGAGAAAAAGATTAAATGCAGCTCCAGCCCATGCTGTTTCTGTGAGTATACCAGAAGTTCTTGTAACTTCTTTATAGAGTGGATAAATTCGAAGAACCCTCGGAATATATTGGAAGAGCACAACGAATTTTAACAAATTCTTTGTGTTCAAAGATCTTTCACCCCTCATCCGAGAAATGGCAATTCTATTCAATATTACAGCCTGTGAAGACGACAACAGGATTAGAATCCACTCATACATGTCGAGCCATTCAAGGCAGTTTCTAATTCAGAAAATTAACTAGCAAGTCCCAAGAAATAGCATCATTATGTGATAATTCAGGTGAAGTAAACATCCAAATACTCCAAAAAAGCACAGAATTATTCTCTGTACTCTTGTAACACATAACAGAAGGTAAATTAAGTTGCTCAAAAACTTGTGTAAAAACCCATCTCCTAGACCATACAAGAATATGCACTATGACAATAACAAAAGATGAGAATTCCCTCACATTACGTCCAACAATAAACTCTATTATCACCTGCAAGATCATCATCCAAGGACAAATCAAGAACCTCTTTTACTCATTCTACAATTGCATACGAATTCCACTAACAGTAAGCTACTTCCTGTCCTGCTCAGAGTTGAGAACAATAAAACACTCCTTACCTGTGGCAGGGGAAGAACAGCAAGAATATCAATCCAGAAGTAGGATGACAAATATCTCTTTGCTATTGCCCATGAATCTTCAACTAAAACACCTCTTCCAAAAACACGTGAAGAAGGGGCAATAAAACCAGTTCGAAATTGAAAGATGATATGAATGAGGTAAAATATGTCCGTGAAAGAACGTAAAACACTAGCTGTAACCTCCAATTTTTTATCCAAACTAAGGCACTTTTTATCGTCATTAATTACTGGAATGTAAAAGAACAAGGGATCCAAAGAGACAGCAATCACACACAAGAGTACAAATATCTTGTTCCACTTTTGAAGGAATGGTCCTTGTGGATCAAGAATTATGTTTCTAGGTCGGAAGTCTTTAGGCAAAAGGTTATCAGAGACTGAGTTTATTGTGGTTCTAAATTTTCCAACGTGAATTCCATCTTTATTGGCATATTGGCCTTCAGAGCTTTCAATTGATTTCCAGTCCTGGAACCTGTATACAACATTAATTCAGAGATTATTACATACGCTCCAAGCAAAGCACCACATCAAATCTAAACATGAAGCTGTTGATAAGTTGCAGACCTTCAGAATAGATTTTTAAGCTTTAATCATTTCAGATCCACTGTATAGTCTACATGGAACCCCGAAATCTGGTTAAGAAAATATGTGCCAGTAAAGCACTTATTTCAATATTCTTATGCCTCTAGCATAGCCAGAATTTGAGTAGAAATACCAGTAAAGCACTTATTTCAATATTCTTATGCCTCTAGCATAGCCAGAATTTGAGCAGAAATACAACTTCTAGTGTATTTCTACTACAGCTAACTTATGATGATTGTGCCCTTTCCCTGCTAACATCTGGACATCATACAAGCCAATTACCTAGGAAAATCGATTCTCTGTAGCTTTTCTCTTCTTAACATTAATCTTCTAAGATTCCTTTTAATGTTCTCCTACCTCGTATTGATTTCTTTCCATCTTTGTGGAGTTACAACCAAGAATAAAAAAGCTCTAAAAAAATGCAACCTAAAAGAGAGAAGAAAATCATCTATTTAGAACTTGAATCACATCGGATAAGGCATAACAAACCTCACAATCTTCTCCTGCTGGTGATCCATAGCTCAATCTCATGCATGAAAATGGGACAAATGGATAATAAACCTCTGAACTCCCATAACTAAGAAGCTCTTGGTGTAAAAATTGCCATGAATAGCAACGAAGCACTAAATACAGAGCCCTGAAACGAAAACAAAACCTCTTTAAGATCATTTCCATTTTGTTAAATAGCAAGTTAAGAACATGGCAACTCAATTCACTGAACCCACTTGAAAATAATATCACACAATATCATATTTTTGCCACAAAAATGGAAAACTATCAACACAAGTAAGACAATTTAAGATTCCTTTTCTGTTTTTTCAAATCCTAAACTCCTCTTAAATTCCAAAAACAAAATCGGGCAAATTGTTGGAGTTTGGTGAAGTACAAGAATTAAAATCAACCAAATCAAATCCGGGCTCCTAAAGCTTTCCCTATCTAAATATAGCACAATCAGCCTTTAAACCTGAACATCAAAATTAACTCAAAAAACAGAGGAAAAAAAAAAAGGGAAAAAAATGCAATCTTTACTCGAAATAATTTGCAAATTCCCCAGAAAACAAGAATAACCCTTTCATCCTACTGTTACAAGAAACTGACAAATTGAATAAAAAAAAAAACAAACAAACAAACATAAGCAACACACAAAAACCAAGAAATAAAGCAACAAAAGCAAACAAAAAAATAACTAACAACTCTCAAAAAATAAAGCATAGCAATTTAACCTTCTTGTTGTAACTTTTTCTATTTGCAGTTCATTACAGCAGCAAAAAGAAACCGAGAACCACAAAGGCAGAGACCACACAAAAAAGGAAAAAACACAAAAACTCCAATACTAGAAAGAAATAATTTAGTACTATCAAATAATAATAATAATAATAATAATAATAATAATATTCTGTACTTATACGGACAAAAATACGGTCCGATTTAGAAGCAGCTTCGCGGAGACTTCCAAGTAGGACCAAAATAGAGTATTAATGAATAAAAAGACAGTTGCTGCTGCTGCTGATGATGATGATGATGAAGAATTATGATATTAGAACAAAAAAATCAAGAATTGTCAACAAAAATACTTCGCTCCGCCTCCATGGATATTTATTTTCTTTTTATTATAAATAAAAATAATTGCCACCAATAGTAATAGTTGTGTAAGAGAAAATGGAAACAGTACTGTGAAACTGGAAGAAGATAAAGAAAAGATGGATGGATGGATGGATGGATGGATGTTGAATAATGTAATAATAAATGGAGTCCACGCAAGCACAGTTACGAAACGACGTATGTTAGGGGGTTGTTGTGGGACCCTTCTCTCGTGACTTTTCAAATAGTAAGGCAAATAATTTGGTCTTAATAAAGTCATGTGTGTGATGTCATATGTTATATCAGCTTTACTTTTTACGAAAGTCATGTATGTGAGACATGTGATTTTATATAACATCACCATGTCTTGTATTGTAACTTTATTAATATCAATTATTACATATAAAGATTTATTTTGAGTGGTTAGTAAGTTAAAAATATT
Source organism: Cinchona pubescens (assembly GCA_025175665.1). NCBI lineage: Eukaryota > Viridiplantae > Streptophyta > Magnoliopsida > Gentianales > Rubiaceae > Cinchona > Cinchona pubescens. The sequence continues at coordinate 1,164,612 of JANKKI010000014.1, forward strand.
AGTTTTATTGACATATTTTATGCGTATACATAATTGTAAGAAAAGAATAAAAAATAAATTTAAATTAAGAAGATAGTTATGAGAATTTATTGAATTAGGGAGGAGTTGTGAAAATTATGATAATTTTTTTTTGAGAAAATACATTAAAAATTAATCTTTTATTACATAAAATAGTAATTTTCTTAAAGTATAAATTTTCTGTCTCTTATACACATCTAGATGTTTTTTTAGAAAAATCCATATATCATTTGATAAGTTTTTTAATATTAGTGCGTCGTGCTTGCTCTTTCAAGAATTGAAATGCCATCATGATTTGCTCTTGAGAAATTAGTATTTGTCGGACTTGCTAAATTATTTATGTAGGATTGATTTACATAGGAAAAATATTTAGGTAGATTTGATTTTTGATCTTATTTATAAATTTTGTGATTAAAATTAAATTTTAAAAAAATTTATTTATATCAACTAATATCATATATTCAAATTTTAAAATTTAATTCACACTATAAATTTTATAAATAAAATAAAAAATTAAATTTACCTAAATATTTGAAGTTGCGTAAACCTTTTACGTATTAAATAAGTTAGATTGGTGATGTGACCTAACCCTATATGAATAGTGTCACGTTGTTAAGTTTAGATGTGAAAACAAACAATTTTAAAACTGAAGTTGTAATTTGCATTAGACGCACGTAAATTTTATTGGTTAAATTCTCGATTATAAGAGCATAATGGTAAAGATTAATCTTTATCAAATGTAAAGTCTGCAACTAATTAAATTGAATGATCTTGAAAAATATTTCTCCTCTTCTCACTGATTGGGCATGGATTTTTTTTAGACACAGTCAAAATGTATAAGTTGACCACAAAGGCAGACAAAAGACAAAGTTGCTTCTAAAGTTGCTATTTTTTTTTTTTTTTTTTTTTTTGGTAAATAATTACTTGACTGAATTCAACTAGTCATTTTGGAAAAGCAAAGCTACACTGACTCAACACCATGAGTTAAGCCTCGACAAGAAATATCTTGTTTTATTATTTATTACATTATTAAATAAATTATCAAAATTATTTTATTAAAATTATTTTATAAAATTTTGTAAATTTATTTTAATAACATCTATTTGTGATATTAAATTTTTAATTTTCAATTTTCATTAATATTTGGTCAAAATAGTAAATCGGTACAGTGTTTCAAAATTGATGGATAGTCCGTCAATCTTTTAAAATTTTACAAGTCATGGTCCACCAGCATTAGAAGAAGTATTTTGAAATATATTAATTTCGGTTTAATAATTAATTTTTCCAGTTGGAAAATAAATAAATGATGTTTTCAACAAATTTTATATGGAGAAATAGGTTAGGTTAGAAATAAAACTGGAAAGATATGTCAAAATACTTGTTTAATTGTTAAATAATAATTGAGCGAATATTTTCCTCTTTTATAACGAAAACTTTATAATACAATAATTAAAAGATAGATGTAGTGGTTGTTGTACTGTTTCAATTTACTTTAACCAATAAATATATAAATTATTAAAACCTCTATATTAAATGTATGAACTTCATAATCTTTCATTTCCGGTGGCTAGTAGTTTTGTAAGTATGATTTTCACTTCTCCTCTGGAAATGTTCTCCGCCTCCAATCCAACAAATAATGTCAATTTGTTCAGTATGATATATTTAACACCAAGAGTCTACATTGAAATTTGTTAAGAGTGCATTTATATAAAGTAATAAATAAAAACCACTAATGTATCACTAGATTAATAAATAAATAAAAAACGATTGAAAATCTAAAATCAAGAGATTGTAATTTAATAAGATCATGCCACGTAGAATGATTTTGACAAATAATTATAAAATTGTGATTTTGTAAATAATTTTCCTTTTTCTAATGGTGAAGAATTTTTACACCTTTTCTTGTTTTTCCACATTATTGTTGTACATGATTACATTCCTTCACTGCTTATCTAGAAAAAAGATAATGTTCCTTCTTTATTACTTATTCACGTTGAATCAGAAATTTCTCTCACCTAGTTATGCTTTCTGATACTTCAAGGAGGTAACGAACTAATACATGACTAGTGTACGTGGCATGTAACAGATCCGTTAAAAACAATTATGTAAATTATGTTATAAGACACATCTACTCGAAATCCATATTGATTCTGAGGCCCAAGAGACTAACCAAGTGTCTCGATCCCCAAAAAGTTGACCGACTAAATCAGTTAGTCAAAGACCCAAGAACTTGATCGAGCTGTCCGATCAGGTTTAGAGATCAGTATATTGGTGAACCTCTATAAATAAGAATACACCCTTATTGTAAAGTACCAATTAATATATAAAGTATCAAGTAAAATATAAGAAATAAATCTTTTCATACATTTTCTCTTTGATCGATTCGAAATTTTACTCATCACTTTCAAATTCGTTTAAATGATCCATTGTTGATTATTGGATCTATGATTTGATTCTCATTCGAAAAAGTCACCGGTTCTTGGTTTTGGCGGTCCAACCAATCCAACTGTGGGACTAACCAGTAATGACTTGGCATTGCTGGGGTTTAGGGATTGGGTTTCAGGGTCAGACTGATCAGTAGATAGGCTTAGCAAGGGGTGACGGGAGGCTCAACCCCTTCCCCAAAAATCCTTCATTTCCATAATCATTGGTGCTAAATTTCACTTTCCTACTAAGACTACCCAAGAAAATTATCACAATTCCTTATCCATAATCACACTACAAGTTCAATTTCCAAATATGAGGTTAAAAGTCTCCACCAAAACAACAAAAAGATTCCATCACCACTACCATCATACTATTGTCATTGAAAAGAAAAAGACTAATAGTAAAAAGGGTATAATCCCTTTCAATAACGCAAAGAGACACACATGAATTGATTTTTGTTGTTGTTAAAGGGTTGTTGGATTTTGATAATTCATGATGAATTATTGATTAAAGCAAAGATAAGATAAGAGTATTATCACTTAAGAAGAGAGGGAATAGATGAGAAAATGAGGGAAAATATATCAAGAAGGATAGTGCGACATTTCAAACAAAAAGAGGATAGTGTGAACCTCGTGTATGTGGTATTAGGGGTGTTCCCATGAGGTAAAAAAGTACTCGATTCTTATTGACCGGGTCAAGAAAATTCTGACTGTCTACCCGATTTATACAAAGCGGGTATCCGGCCTACCAGGTACCCGCAAAAGAGGATCGGGTTGATCAGGTACCCGACCCTCACTAGTAACAAAATATAAAAATTTAAATAATGATAATTAGACAAGTTAATTTCATAAACAACAATTAAGTCTAAATCACAAAATACATCTCAATAGCAACAAACTAACAAATAGCAACAAACCAATAGCAACAACAATTAAATCACAAAATACATATCAACAGACAAGAGTGTGAGGAATGAGGATACGAGGAAGAGGAAGGGAAGAGATGATTGAGAAGGAAAAGGAAGGGAAGACAAGGAATTGAAAAATAAGAGGTGATAGGCTGCCAATAATTATAGTAAGTATTAATTTATAATAAACTTCTATTAATCAAATTTACAAAATTATCCCTAAAATGGATTGGGTCAGGTACCCGGAATGTCACAAAAATGTGACCCGCTACCCAACCCTCAACCTGAGTGACCCGTCCCTCTACCCAACCCGTTTTCAGAATGTGGTTCGAATACCTTATTTTTCCGATACGAATCGAATCGGATCAAATCAGCAAATTTTTTGGGTAAGCGGGTCAGGATGAACACCCTTATATGGTATGTAGGAATGGGTTGGAATGGAAAATTCTTTGCAACTTATTATTTCCATTTCATGTTTGGTATAGGAAATTTAAGTTGGAAACGCCATTCCATAAGAAAAGCTCATTCCCACTACATTCTGGAAAGTCATTCCTCAAAAAAACTTAAAGAAAGCCATTTTCAACTTCAATTTAAAAAGATAAATTTATGGGATGTCAAATTTATCTAATTTTTTTTCAAATTTTATTCAATTTTTAGTTACATAGTTGTAATCTTATTGCTTTATAAATAAATAAGATATTATATATTGATTTAATTATTTGAATGTAAATAAATTTAATATGCATTTTTAAAATTTTTTATCATTAGGATAAATTGTTAAATTGTACAATAAAATTATTTAAATGCATAAAATAGTTATTCATAATTTTTTATCATTAAAATGAAGTAGTTAGATTATACAATATAATGTTGAAAGGTTACAAAATTATATTAAATTTTTTACATTCAAATAACTAAGTTGTACAATTTAATTATTCAAATATAAAAAAATATATATATAACTTTATAATTTTTTAGTTTTAGCACAAAATACTTAAAGATTTTCTTAATTATACAAATAGTTCATGAATAAGAACAAAAACAATAAATGTTTTTTTTTATTTATTTATTTAAAATCCATTATATTTTAACATCTAAAAAAATTATACTAAATATGAAATAAAACACATATTCCATTCTGATTTAAACTACCAAACATTAAAGTAAGAATAAGCATTTATGTCTATTCCGGGTAGAAACTAATTCTGCCTAGAATGACAATACATTTTCATTTCAATCTATTCATGCGTACTAGGGGTGTTCATGGATCGGGTACCCATTCCATGAATTAAAAAAAGTACTTGACCCTCACGATCGGGTCAAGAAAATTTCGACCATTTACCCGATCTATACAAAGCCGGGTACCCGCAAAAGAGGGTCAAGTTGACCGAGTACCTGATCATCAACCTGATCATCAATAGTAACTAAATATAAAAATTTAAATAATAATAGTTATGCAAGTTAATTTTACAATTAAGTTTAAGTCACAAGATAAATTTTAATATTACATCTCAATAGTAACAAACTAGCAAGTAACAACAGGCCAATAGTAACAACAATTAAATCACAAAATATATTCCAACAGACATGAGTGCGAGGAATGAGGATGCAAGGAAGAGAAAGGAAAGAGATGATTGAGGAGAAAGAAGAAGGAAAGACGAGGAACTAAAAAGAAGAGGTGAGAAGTTGCCAATAATTCTAGTAAGTATTAACTTCTAATGAAACTCTATTAATTAAATTTTATAATAAAATTACCCCTAAAATGGATCATGTCGGGTACCCAGCGGGTAACATTTTGAGACCCATACCTGTCGCTTTATCTAAAGATGCTTTCAGAATGAGGTTTGAGTACCTCTTTTTTCTGATTCGGATCAGATCGGTTCAGCGAATTTTTCGTGTAAGTAGATCAGGATGAACACCCTTACTGCATACCAAACGTGGGGTAAAGTTTTGTTTTAGTTCTTTATTTTCTTGTTGGTAAGAAAATCAAATAACTGTTGGTTCACGGTTCAACTGTTTTTTAGCGGTTTACCGATTGTGAATAGTTTTTGGTCAATTATGGATATCACATACAATTGAATCGGCATTATGGCCGATTTTCAGTTTAACTGGTCGAACCAACCGATCTAGTCCAGATTTAAAAACATTGATTATGGCTTGAGAATTAATTGGATGCATGGAGTTCATACACTATTACATAGCTAGTCAGCTAGGTTGACAACGAAGTGTAATTCAAATAGTAATACGTTTTTCCTACTATATGATCTATTGGTCTCGAGTCACTATAGAGTAAGTAGGAGGATGGGTTTTTTTTTTTTTTTTTTCAAATGCTAGCCGGCTAGGGTTGTCTTAGTGTATGGTGCATAATATATTAGATTTTTTTTTTTTTTTTTAAAGTTTGTGATGAGATTAAGTTATCTCTCTCTTCAGAATCAGAGCATACAACTCGATATTTGATACTGCATATGTCAACGGTTTATAAGTATCAAATTGCATATGTCAACGATTTATAGTGATACTTATAAATCATACACCAAACAAAAAAATGATGCTAGAGATATTAGAAATTTGATACTTCAATTATTAGTCGTTGTGCCTGAGCCAACCTTGTCGGCATGTAATATATTGATAGCGAGATGTGTAATTTATTAAGTAAAACTAATCCAGCACGTTTCTACATTTAGAAGGAATTCCTGCACATCCCATCTGGTCAGACTCGATATAGTGCTATTAACCCTTAGAGCATCATATTTGTTGATCAGCTGGCCCAGCAAGCTGCTCGACAAACATTGAAGCGGACGGATTAAATAGTTGAAGAATCAAAGCAACAATTTTTCATTTTAAAAGTCAGTACCAAATTAACAAACTATCAACTACCAAGCAACATACATCAGCCGAACGAAGGAAACAAAAAAAAGGGTAATGCCGCATGCCTGTCTAATGTACTAAAACAAAGGGTTTCAAAAATTTCATATGTACAAATATAAATGTTCATAGAAGTTATTGGTGAACAAGAATATGTTCAGGTGATATTAAGTAGGAAAATTTTAGAAAGAGAAAGTAGTAATAAATGTATTTAATGTGTATGAATTCGATTAAAGGGAATTACTTACATTTTTTTAGAGATGAGTTCTTATTTATAAATTTAGAGTACGGATTCGGACCTCTACTTACAGGTTTTTTTAAATTTTTACTCTTGATATATTTTCCTACCAAACACTTGTTTACATGGACTAATAAATGTATCATCAGTTATGAAACTACAAAAATATATTCGCCAAAAAAAAGTCGTGTAAAATTCAAAGTTTTGTAGTATATTATTAGCAATGTATTGGTGTCATATATATATATATATATATATCACAAGGGAATTGTTTTATATTTTATTAACCAAGTTGCACTGATACATTAACTATTTTACACGGAGAAAAGATTGAGCATATTATCATTGAAGTATATAAAAATCTTTTAAGAAAATTAATGAGAAAAAAAATAATACTTGGTGTAATGTCATGTATCATGCATGTTTATTTTTAAATGAGAAATATTTAGTTAGATATAGCTTTTGATTTCATTTATAAATTTTGTAGTATAAATTAAATTTAAAAAAATAAATGATGTGTAAGTAAAATTTTATAAAATTTAATTTTAACTACAAAATTATAAAAATAAAATTTATTTTGATCATTTAGTAACTAATAGCAGTTGCTCAAGAAATAATAGTTGGTTTCTATTTGAAGAACTATGGTTCTCTATTTTTAATGAAGCGGGCCACCAATTCAGGAGAATAAATTTTCTCCTATTGATAACTACTAGAACACTAATAATTACTAAATTATCACCATAATTTTGTTATGTACGAGTGGAACTCAAAACTGAATTTATAGGAGTATTTTTTTTTCCATTAGTTGGATTTTTCCCTCATTTATTTTTATTTTTAAATTATTCTTTTACAATTTGGTGCATGGTATCAAACATTCGATCATCAAGAGAAAAAAAAAGAAAACGCAAGTCTCTTTATATCCAAATCTCAATCATTGGCTTCCACGTAACCTGATGAAATAAAACAGTCGTAATACCAGATACATGGGATTCTAACCTTAAAAAGAAGTGGGTGCATGAGGACTGCCACGTAGCTCCTTTTCCTCGGTGGCGCGGTTGACGAGCCCCGAGCCCGACCCGGATTCAGCGTCTCTCTTGTTCGTATTCGACTGCGAGTCCTATTATATTTTCTCTCTATTTTTTTTTTTGTTTTTCCTGTATCCATTACGATTCTGTAAGTTCCTGAATCTATCTCTCTATACACAGCATTTTTCAGATTCTATTCAACTTTTTTTCTAAAAAAATTGTAAAAAAAAAAAAGTTGTATAACAAATTAACAATCAGTTAATAACCTTTTTCTTTAATTTTTTTTTCTTAAATTCTAGATACATTATTTCGTTTTTTCTCTTTCGAATTTAAGTTGACTCAAATCTGTCATTCAGATCTTCTATGTCTTCACCGTTTTTCAGTCAGCTGCAGCTTCCGAGAAGTTTTTGAATTTAATTCTTTTATTTATATGTAATTAATTAATTAATTTCCATTTGAGCTGATTTTTTTTAGGTATTTATATCCGTATATCAAGATGAGCTCGCCGATTCTACTTCTTTGAGGGTAAGATCCGATCCGAATCCGTTTTAACTATCCACATGTTATAATTGATTAAAAATATTGATCTTATTAGAAAAGAAGATATCAAAGTTCACATTTTGCAAAATAATTAGCTGAGAAAAATGGATATCAATGATTTATTATTGTGAGTAATAGTTTGTTGTCTTATATATTTTTTGTCAAATAGGTTCAAAATTGGTGCCAAAGCCTGAATAAATAGTTTAGATGTTATGCAATATTTGGTTGAGGTATGTGGTTGTTCGAGCCGGGAGAATTGGGAGTTATAGCGAAGGAAGGCTATTAAGCAATTGGGGTGGGAGAAGCTTGAATTTGAATGCTGGAAGGAGCTTTAGTTATTTGAAGGAGTGTAAATTTACAGCAATAAGAAAGATGATGGTGGATACTAGCTCAACTGCAAAAGGAGAACCTATTGGTGATGTCTTATCCGAGAAGGATGATGATGGTGGATATGCTAGTGGAGGATGGAAGAGGTGATTTAGTTTTTTATCATGCTTAAATTTCTTTATTTTTATTTTTTCCTAATATCTGTCTTTTTGGGTAGATTTTGTTAACATTGTAATGCTGGCGTGCCAATTGAAAAAAATAACTGTATTGCTAGGTTTGTGACGAAATTTGAACTAGTTTTATTTGTTCACAATGCATTATCTCAATAAGAGGGCAACATTATTAGTTTATGTTACTGCTGTGTTTTATAATTGACATGGATGTGTTCCTTTAAATTTTCTTTGTTATGTTTGAACTTCTTGGTCCTTGATTCCGAATCTATCTTGTGTTATATAAACATGCTTTACGGATTTATTCCTGCATGCATGCAGATGTGTTTTTACGATATACTCTCGTACATATCACGGGCAGGTTTGTATTACTTGCCCAAGATACATCAGTTGGCCCTCAATAGAATGGTTTTAGGTCTTCGTTGTATTGAGTTGAGTTATTTAAAGTACGTCTTATTAATTGCCTCTTGCGTCTCAACAAATAAAAGGCTGTCATAAGCTTGGGAATGTACTTTTTAACAAATAAGAAAGTAAGTTTTCCGAGTGGCTCAAATGAGAGTAGGAATGGAAAGATGTTATGTTACATTTAACTGCTATATGTGGCTACATCGTCAAGACATGGCTTTTCAAGTTTAGATGCAATAGGGTTCATTATATGCTTGATCAGGTGATGATACATGACTACGTTTACTGGGCTCCTAATTATGTACTGAGGATATTTCCTTGTATGCTATTTGACACGGATAGTTAATTTGGGAATTCTCATGTCATATCACTGTTAGGAAAGCATGAAATATTGGAGTATCATTGCTTATAGCAATAAATATTCTCCCATCTCTCAAAAAAGATTTGTTTTCCTGTTTGTCCGCTTGTTTTTTTAAACAAAGTTATATATACTTCACAATTCTGCTATACACGGGGATGATGATAAATTACATGGTTTTGAATGATTTACAACCTGTAGTAGAAAAAATATGATGCTCCTGAAATTCAGAATCTCACTTTCTTGTTATCTGGATAGATATGCATGTTTTGTATTCATGTAATGTATGTACACAGACTTACTTTCAGTCTTTTTGAGTGGCAGCGAGGATGGAAGACTCAGTTGTGGATATTCGAGTTTTCGAGGAAAAAGAGCTAGCATGGAGGATTTCTTTGACATCAAGACTTCAACCAAAGTTGATGGGCAAACAGTGTGCTTGTTTGGGATATTTGACGGTTAGATTTTCTTCTCATCATAAGCTTGAGATTATTGGCAGTTCATCAAGAGTCAGTTTCTGTCATGAAGTGCTTGTTCTATTTATAGACTGCCTGCATAGTAATCCTCATACTATCATGAGGTTTGTGATAAAGCTATTAATGATTTTTGGGTGACCAGGGTGAATCTCATAATTGAAAAAAGATGCTCAGTCTTAGCTGGCAAACAAACATGTTAACTGTGTTGCTGGGGAGGGATCTCTGGCAGTTTCTTAAACTAAGGTCTTTAAAGCCAGATAGACTTTTCTTGTCAAGAGCTTGAATATTTTGTGGGATAATCTGAAAGAGATATATGTTAATCCTCTATGCGGAAGTTTAAAGCATGGAATGGAACTTGCATTAGAAAACTAGTTGAACCACTTGGTGACTTCCACCTAACTGTGCTTGCCACCTTGACCGCAAAACCTAACCTTTTATTTCCTATTTCCCCAACTTCAAATTTTCTTTTTAAAGAATAAATTATTCTTCTGGAAATACATATTATCCAAGACGGATCTCTGATTCAAAGCTACCCACTTCATTGTGAATGACCAATTTTGATGCTTGTCCTTGCCTGTGCCTTTTGGTAGACATGAGCCATAATGCCCTTATTTTCCCCTAGTAAATTATGGTTTGTCATTACAGGTCATGGTGGTTCTCGTGCAGCTGAGTTTCTGAGGGAACATCTTTTTGAGAATCTTATGAAACATCCAGAATTCATAACAAATACAAAACCGGCAATAAGTGAGTTGTTGGAATTCATTTATAAGTTGTGTGTCACTGTGTTTTGTTTCTGTTGATAGTGGGGGCGATGTCCCTTGCTATTGATGGTGGTTGAATGCCATTCCATGGAAAAACAATGACACCATAAAATTTCAGGTGAAACTTATAAACAGACAGACGTGGATTTTTTGGAGTCTGAAAAAGATACTTTCAGAGATGATGGTTCCCACCCCAATCTACTGCTTCAACCGCAGTTCTAGTTGGCAATCATTTGTATGTGGCCAATGTTGGAGATTCTCGAACTATAATATCCAAAGACGGGAAAGGTATTTTCGAGTTTATGATTGCATGCTTGATTGAAAATATCGCCTTTAAGATTTTCAACTGCTGGTGAAGAGTGTTTGTTTAATGTTTTAAATGCATTGATGGGGGCTAAAAGGCAAAGATAAAAGGCTCCATTGAAGTTTGTAAGGATCCATGAGCATCATATAATTAGTTTTGCCTAACAATGATTTTGGAAATGTGTGCCTTTGATGAAATAGCATAGGAAGTTACGTTAATGCATTACTACTTGTAAAAAGTGAAGGCTTATATTTTCTATAGGAAGCCATTTTGATTCCATAGATCCCTGAAGGAGAACAGAAAATAGTTTCCCCTACCTTTAATGGTGATGCTGAAAAAAATATGTTTTTTTATCACGGCAGAAACTTGGGATGGAGGTACAGATTTTGATTATCTGTTTAAATCAGGTTCTAAGAGTTTTTGAGAAATGCATAAAGGATGCACTTATAATTTTTGTTTTTTATGGCAAATTTTAATGTCATACAGCAGAGACTGTTGTTGCATTAAATGGTGTTGCCTGTGATCTACAAGGAAACTGTTTGGAGAGGAAGAATATTAATGAAATGAACTGTAACCAAAGCTTCTTGAGTTTATTTCAACTATTAAATCATTAGATTGTGTACTAAATGACACTTCAAGCTATCTTACATTTGCTATTTTGCTTTATTTCTTTGTAGTCATTGACTGCAATGGTTTCCATTGTTTCACTTTATTCCGGTAAAATAGAAAGTTGTTTTAGGACTCCTTCCTGTAGTTTCATATATTAGCCTTATTTTTACTACTTGACAGCAATTCCACTCTCTGAGGATCATAAACCCAACCGAAGTGATGAGCGGAAGAGAATCGAAAGTGCTGGAGGTGTGGTAATGTGGGCAGGTAAGCACCCATCTTTTACATTTATCTAAATTGTGTTTATTAGTTAATTTTGCAAGATGTTGGCATGTAATGATCATGAAGATTTATTTGAAAATTTGTATTTTAGAGCAAATTGCAACAAGGATCTACCAATATTAGATTAGTCTTCTATCTTAGCTTATAATTACTTTCGCAAAGATGTAATATCACTGGTGAATTTCTTTGATTTATTGTTAACGTAGACTCAAATTTCCGAATGATAGCTGTGTCAAGAGTCAACTATTTGTTTTTTTACATTTTGTAGATATTGGATCTTAAGTGATTGAATTTCTGCCTTATTATGATAACTATTTTACCGCTTTCATGATGGAGTTATATGATACTTGAAATTATAACCTCATGGATGGCTTTTGGAACTTTGATAAATGAATTTACCTGCACCAAAAATAAGGCTCTAAATCTATATTCTTCTTCAAAACCTGTGGTTAGTATGGGTAATCACCTGACCAAAGTAAGATTTAATTCTAGTTTTTACGTAAATTTGATTGGTATCTTACTTGGTTTTACAAACTCTATTAAGCATTGTCTTCTTGATCTTAATATCTAATCTGAAGATAAAAGGTGTAGTAGTTAGTTGGAGCATAAATGTATCCTTATAAGGGAAAAGCTTGAACCCTAGCTACACATGCTTGGAAAAACTTTGAATACATGTCGATGTTTAAAGTTTATCTTGATTTATCAACAGGCACTTGGAGGGTTGGAGGTGTATTGGCAATGTCCCGTGCTTTTGGCAACCGGATGCTGAAGCAATTTGTGGTAGCTGAACCTGAGATTCAGGTACTTGATGCCATTTTAATGGTCAATGTGGATTCCTTGGTTGTAAATAGCATGCTCTGGAAGATGTTATCGATGGAAAGCTTTTTGCAGCGCTTCTGTTGGGATGAGATTAAACGCTCTTTTTAAAATTTTTAGTTGAGATTGATTTGAGCATAATCATTATTTTCCATATGCATGAGTGGAATTAGAGGGCCAGGCCAATAGTCCAGTATGGACTGGCATCTTAAGATGAATCTGATTGTGAGCAGAGTTATTCTGAAAGCAACTTATAGGTTAAACGATGTTAAACCTTAGACCTTTCCATTCATTCGGATTTCTTCCGTTTCATCGATTTTGTCTGGATCCTCTTTTTCTTCTGAAAGAAAGTAGGAAGGATCTTCTTCACTGGAGCCCGTATTGGTAGGAAAAAACCCACAACCCCTTGGGGTTACCCTGCGCTTGGAAGAAGAAGTCGGAAGTTGCCAAAGTACGATTAATCTTTGGATTTGAAATCACTGCTTATATACTCGGTATTGGCCATAATTCACAAGAGCATTCTGTAGTCTTAGTAATTATGCTACAAAAGTTTTACTCCATTAACTAACAATCCACTTGCATATGCTACATTAGTAAGAGTGGAAAAGAGCAAATTCTGTTAGTATTCCAACTTCGGGTAAGCATACGCATGAAGAGGAAGTATGACAACTTGACAACAGTGACTAACTATAAATGTCCATATCTGTCACACAAACTGTCTCAAATTTGTGAATGCGCTGAACTGTTCGGTTACATTTATTATTGTGGTTTGTTTTCATAAGGAATCTGGATGAGATAATGAAGTACATGAATCTGGTAGCATGTGTTGTAAATGCATATTGCCAGGAAGGGATTTTCAGATGAAATTTGATATATATATATATTTTTTTGGTTTGAAGTTAAATTCTTGTCAAAGCAATTTTAGCAAGACTTTTTTCACCATTGATGCATTAGTGTTAGCTCCAGCTTAATTTGCATCCTTTCTAATCATAGCAGCTTTGATTTATCTTTTTATTGTGCTAAGTGTGTGCATTTCCATGCAAGTAATACTAATGCGCATATTCTCACCCTCTGCTTATTTTGTTAATTCTAACTTGTCTCTGCTATTATAAATGCTTAGGCTGCTGTCTATTGGTTCAACCTTTCCTCTTTGGGGTTAGAGAGAGAGAGAGAGAGAGAGAGAGAAGGTTTCAGAAAAGTGTTAAATGCAGAAGATAATAGCTGTATATCATCATTTACTTTCTTTTTGGGGTGACTTAACATTAGTTTGATCAATTCTCCTTATTTCCCCAGGACTTGGAGATTGATGAAGAATTAGAATTGCTTGTACTTGCAAGTGATGGCATATGGGACGTTGTTCCTAATGAGGTTAGTCGTGAGAATATCAACAATGTTTGCAATACTGTTGTTACTTGTTACATATTTCATTGTGAAATCTGAAAGTTGGGACCAATGCATGTTTTGATTGAATTTCCAAAGGAATGAGTTGAGTGGTAAACCTCTACTCTACTCTCTACTCTCTACTCTTTTATTTTTATTTTTATTCAATATTTTTTTTTTCTGGGTGGGCGCGTTGTATGATTTCTGCAATGTTCTCTGTCTTATTCATACTTCTTTGTCAGGATGCTGTTTCACTTGCACAAACAGAAGAGGAACCAGATGCTGCTGCTAGAAAGTTGACAGAGACTGCATTTACGCGTGGGAGTGCTGATAATATCACTTGCATTGTGGTCTTATGAAGTTTCACCACAAGAAGGCGGATCCAGAGGAATCCCAGCATGACTGAAGAATTTGTTGACATTACATGTGCAGTATTCTTGCGGTTTAGGTATTCCCGTACTGGAATCTGCCAGTTGATAACTGCTGAATGTGCAGATTGAGAAGGCAGTGATTTGTTCATTCATTAGTTTGTTTCTTGCTTATCTCATTTTGGAGGTATGTTGGCTTGTAGTTATATATGTCGTCTGTTTGGTTATAGATGTGTCATGTAATTCAATTTGAGTAGAGACTTTTAAATCTTTCTGTGTTCAGTTTTGTACTACTAATTTTTTTTTCCCTTCCCATTTTTACCATCTACTTTTGTGCATGAAAGAAATGCACCTTGAATAGGTCATTTTTAGACCGCGTTGTAACTTGTTCAACGAGTTTGTGCTTTGAGCAGCTCTTATTCATCTACCGTGAATTGGGTTCGCCTCTTATCCTCCCATAGATCAATAGTATGCTGATAGGCACTTAATAAGCCCCATATTTATTTGCTTGTTCAAGAATAAGGGCGACAAAAATTAAAATGCTGTGAACAATCTATCACGAAAATTGGTTTCTCGCGGTGCTCGACCACTACATGTTCAAGAAGACAAAAACTAAAATGTTGAGATTGCAAATGAATTTTGGGCCAATTAAGTCCACGGACGAGTTTTGTGGGGACCAAAATGAATTTATAGACAAGTTGTACAGTACGTAACCTTGAGAATTCGTTTGGGTCGTCTGATGATAAATTAGTTACGGCCCAGTGGCGTATGAGTACAGATCTAAGATCAAGTATCACATTTGAGCTGGACTTCTAATGTAGCGTGGTTTGGGCTCATTCACAGAAATATGAAATAAGGGTCCTGTATCATCCAGAGATAGGATCAACTCAGTTCCTCATAGCCCGATGAAGTAATCCAGTATGTATCTTTCCAGCCATAATGCCACCAAGGTCGCCCTATATTTGGTCGTCAATATTACTGGATTAACAACCAGGATAGTTAATCATTTATAAAATTCAAATTTGGGAGAAATTCTACGAAACCATTACATCTCAATTTTTTTATTACTTGAGTTGGAATACAATTTGAGCATTCGAAATTAGGCTCTAAACAGCTATTTTCCCCCCCTTTTTGGATAGTTAATCCTAAGATTAGTGGTAGGTGGCAAAAAATATGAAACTTATTTGTTTGACCTTCAAATATCTATGCATCTGGGATGAATCGGATTCATGATTCTATGAACTCAATCCATATAAAAATTACTTATTGCATGTTTAATAACACAAATCTTTAGTATCTAAATACAGTCTTTTATAATTTCATTTTTGCTACAAGTTCACCAAGCTATCAAGGACTTCAAGAACAGTAATAGATCTCCTATAATGTACAAACTATCATAATAATTTGTAAACACCACTCACATAACAGTTATATACACAACAAATTAGTAATAAATTACTATCAATCAACATTTCATTTTACAAACAAATCTCTACCATTAATTCCCGTACCTTACAATTTTAGAGACATTTGGTCACATCTAAATTATAAATGGTCTAGTGTGGTTCATACAATGATCATTGAGACACTACTCTTTCCCCAAGATACATACTATTCCACAGTCTTCCACTAATGCATGTGGTAAAATGTAACCTAAATAACTTGTAGTAGAAAAATTCAAGGTATCCTATATCCAACCATTCAAAACAATTAACCCAACCTCATGTAGTTGGTGAACAAGATGAATAGTACAAAATAAAAGGTACAAAATATAAGAGGATGTATTAATACACATAATGTCAACCTTAAGCTAATGTATATGATGTAATAAAAACCATAAAAATATAATTATAATTACTCACAAATAATATGATCCACACGATCAAATGCCCGTAAATAGTTTGGACTAAAACAATTGAATTACATATCAACAAATATTAGAAAGGATACACACATAAAATACAAATTACACTAATTAAATAGATGTTACTATAATTAATTATCGACGTTAGCGCAGCCTAACTTATATTCGAATCGTGTACAAGTATTATTTCAAATATTGAAAATAACAAAAAGATGAACAAAAGATACCAAAAATCAAGGGTTGAAAAGTAACCATAGTTATTATTCAACCATGGTTAAAAGAATCATGGTTAGGGTTAAACCAAGAGGTGGGTCAAAATATAACCTATTGCCTACCTGTTATTCCAACAAAAATAAGAGATATATATATATATTTTTCCCTTTTTGGGGGCATTTGAGAGTTCTTCGTGCCTCGGAGGGGTTTTGACCGAAAGTTTCAGTTCTTGAGGGTCTTTAGATTTCAATTTGGTGGGAAAAACTCCAAGGTCGTCGACAGCCAGCAAATACTTACAATTCCCGATTCACATGCGCACTTTCCCCCGGGTGATTATTCAAAAAATTTCATGTTTCTTGAATTTCCCCCAATTATTGATTTCTAGGGTTTCCCATTTCTTTCGCTAGTGATTATCTTTCTCGATTTGAACAGTATAATTCGACCCTTATAAATGCCGCTATTTGTTCAGATCCACTCCCAAATTTGTAATTTGAATATGATTTCACTGCTTTAATCATGGTTAATTCAATTAATTGTTGTTGTTTAGTGTTATTAGTCGGTGTTAGTATTTTTTTGGCTATTTAGAGACCCCTTTTTGGGTTTTTTTTTTATTTTTTTAATTGTATTTGGGTACGAGAAAGAGAGTTGAAGTGAAGGGCTGCTTAAGGTTCTTTTTGTCATTTATGAGCTGCGTTTTTTATGAAACTATAAAAGCTCTGTGCATTTGCTTAATTCCGTTTGCTGCATCCTGAAATGTTTTGGTAAATATTGCGGTTGGTCCCTGTAGCTTAGAGCCCAGCTTTGATGACCAAATTTGGATATTATGATTGGTTATTTATTTTGTAATTGGTTGCCTTGGAACACATTTTATGTGATATGTAACTGAGATAGGGTTCATTATACTCCGTGGATTACTAGATGATTATCTAACAACCCTTCCCTTCTGGAGAAATAGCCTCTTTTTGGGGTTTCTTTTTACAGTTACTCTAATCACTTTAAGTAGATATAACTTCTATAGAAATTGCACCGGAAATGATGGAATCTAAACTGCAAATGTAATGTAATGCTAGATATGAATCTTTGTTTTCTTGAACTTTTTGTCTGAGTTTTAGGTATTCTGATTATCTGCAAATGGTAGAGTTTTGTCTTTTGTTTAATTGTTGCGTTTCTGTAGCCGGATATGTATTTGCTCTTTCTCCAGTACTCTTTATCTGGTAGCTTCTCAGTCTGAAGTGTCCGTTTGCTAATGTATTTCTTTTGCCCTGTTATGTGCTTCAGGTGTTGATAGTTAAAATAATCTATTTTACTGGGGAATTCGACATCATTATTTTAGAGATATGATCCTTTTCTCCTAAAGAGATTATTGGTCTTTGTGTTTTTTACTGTTGTTCATGGCAAGCTGAGTGTAGAAGCAGCCAGTTTTATTTCTGTAAACACACTGTTAAATCATGGAGTGCAATAGAACCAAGATGAGGCCCTTCGTGCAAAAACAATTGCCGAGGGGAAGTTAGAGAATAAGGACTTCGCTGGTGCTAAAAAATTTGCTTTAAAAGCTCAAAGTTTATATCCAGGACTTGATGGACTTTCCCAATTGTTGACAACAATTGATGTCTATATCTCTGCTGAGAACAAAATAAGCGGCGAAGTGGATTGGTATGGTGTGCTTGGTGTACATCCCACAGCTGATGATGATACAGTGCGCAAGCAATACAGGAAATTGGCTCTCCTGCTTCACCCTGATAAAAATAGATCTGTTGGAGCTGATGGTGCATTTAAACTTCTTTGCGAGGCTTGGAGCTTGTTATCTGACAAATCTAAGAGGTTGGCATACAACATGAGGAGGTCTCCAAAAGGATTTCAGCAGAAAGTTCCAACTCAAACTAGTGGTCCGTCTGTACCTCCACGAGCAAATGGTTACCATAGTTATACAGGTAGGACAAATGCAGCTCCAAAGACGCAGAACACTAATGCTCGGGCACATCCCCCACCTCGGTCATCCCAGAGAACTGATACTTTTTGGACTATTTGTCATCGGTGCAAGATGCATTATGAATATCTTAAAGTATATCTCAACCATACTCTTCTTTGTCCAAACTGTCATGAGTCTTTTCTTGCATCAGAGACAGCTCCGCCCTTCAATTATTCCAAGTCACCAAATTTAGCATCAAGGCATCAGCATCAGAATTCGAGTAATTATGCACCTACTAGTAATTCTTTTGATCCGAGAAGAAATGCTGCTGCTTCGGGTAAAGGTTCAGGAGCTGGACCAGCAGGGCTTCATTCGTCGACTTATACAAGCTTCCAGCAGGATAGATTTTCTAGGACTGGCAGTGTTGGCAGTATGGATCCTTCAATTGCAGCAAAAGCAGCCAGTGTCGTTCAGCAGGCCCATCAGAGAATTAAGAGAGAGCATGCATCACAGGCTGCTACTGGGTGGCCGGGAAACTCCAGTTATAACTCTGCTTTTGAAGGGAGAGGGAGTTCATAAAAAAACACGAATTGATGATGATGGTTTTCATTATGGAGCAAACATGGCTCATCACCGGACCATGGGAAATGTTGGTTTCAGTATGACAAGTACATCAGCACCAAGAAAAGCTGGGTTTGAGTATGATAAGGTTCATGGTTTTTATGGTGCTTACAATAAGCTCAACAGTGCAAGAGAATTGACGCCAGTTGAGAACAGGAACATGCTAATGGAGAAGGCACGTAAGGAGATTATTAAAAAATTAAGTGAATGGAGATCACAGACTGCAACCAAAGCTGTGGATGCAGAGAAATTGAAGGTGAAAGATAGAGAGAAAGCAAAAGAAAGAAGCACCAGGGATGATCGTGATCATGATCTAAATGGGTTCGTTCAGTCATCTGCTACCCAGCTAGCCGACCAAGCAGCGAAGAGTGCTGCCAACCCCACTGCTGGTGACACTGAAGATCATGTTGTGGCAGAAGCAATGAGTGTCCCAGATCCTGATTTCCATGATTTTGATCTGGATAGGGCAGAGAGTTCCTTTGGAGAAAATGAGGTTTGGGCTGCATATGATGACGATGATGGCATGCCTCGTTTCTATGCTATGGTTAATAAGGTGATATCAAGGAAGCCATTTAAGCTGAGAATTAGCTGGCTTAACTCTAAAACCAGTAGTGAATTTGGTGCAATGAACTGGATTGGTTCTGGTTTCTATAAAACATGCGGAGAATTCAGGCTTGGCAGATATGAAATCAATAAGTCCATTAATTCTTTTTCACATAAGGTTAAGTGGTCAAAAGTACGTGGAGTTGTTCACATATTTCCGAAGAAGGGAGAAGTTTGGGCACTCTATAAAAATTGGTCCCGTGATTGGAATGAAGATATGCCTGAGGAATTGATACACAAGTATGACATGATGATAGTGCTTGTTGACTACGAGGCACAAGGTGTATCTGTTGCTCCTCTTGTCAAGGTTTCTGGTTTCAAGACAGTATTTCTTCCAAATCTGGCAAAGAGGACCCAGAAAAGGTAATGAAAATACCAAAAGAAGAGATGTTTCGATTTTCTCATCAGGTCCCAAAGTACCATCTTACAGGCGAAGAAGCTAGAAATGCCCCAAAGGGTTGCCTGGAGCTGGACCCTGCAGCTACCCCATTGGATCTCCTTCAGGTAATAACTGATGCTAATGAGGAGGTTAAGGAACAGGTGTTGCCAAATGTTCCAGAAGCTAGGGCAGATGAACTTTCTGACAGGGCTTCTGAATCTAAAAAAGAAGAGGGATGCTAGATATCCAGGAAGAGGAAGACGTGAAGAAAGAAGAGGAGCCAACCAGAGTAATAAAAATTTTGGCAGAATTTATTAAGGTTCAGAATGGGGGGATCGCTGCATACCAAATATCGATGCTTATGATGCAAGGGAGGACGAAAACTGAACTAAATGTATCTGCATTAGAATCTCTTGAGGGCTGGGACAAAGAAAATTGTATCCCATCCTCCAGTCAAGTCTAACCCCATTTTTTCGACTGCAAAGTGAATTTGCTCGAGCAGTGTTTTGTATTTCCTATCAGGACATAGGTTATTACTTCCATAATATGGTATATGCTGTTTGCATAGGTGTCTACTGTTTTTCCTTGTGTAATTTATGGCACCGATTCTATAATTGAGAAAAGTTGAAAACTGTAGTTCCTGACTGCTTAGTATTAGAGACCGATTCTTTTCGATTAGACATGATATGGATATGATATATTTGTGTTCTACTCTAGCATCTTCCCCCAACCAGGGAAGCTTGGTTTTGGCAACTGTTTAGCTGTGTATGATGAAGAACTCACACGTAGTAAAGTAAAAAACTTCAACACCTTGAGTAGCCAAGACGTAAGCTCAGGCAAAAGAAAGAATTAGTACGTTGTAGGAACTTAACCATCTGTTAATATATTTCTTGAATTTGTGGCTTTGTAAAATCTGCAACTGTTTCCATGTCCTTTTCGGAAAGTTCTACAGCCTAGGATTTTAGTTTTTATGGATCATGTGTTCCTATTCATTTCTTTGGCCCAAGTTCTAAACAAGAACCATGAAATATACCTTCTGGTTGATCCATGATGAAGCCTGTGAAAGTTGGATTTGAAACAAATTAATTGCTTTATCAACAGTCAAAAGTCACTGAAATTATGGATTAAAATACTAATTTGGGTTTCATTACATGGCTTAAGGCTTGATTAGCAAATTTACTTTATTTAAGATCTTAATCCGTTCAATAGTATAATTGATACCATTAACTCTATTTAAGATCTTAATCCATTGATTCCAACATAATGACAAGGCTGCAGGAAATCACACTAATATCAGCCACAATTTAGTAATGCATACGTGACTCTGAGCCTGAGGTGGAGAAAGCTTTATGATTTTTAAGATAATTCTCTGTTTTGGAGAAAGCTTCTTTTGTTAACTTTTGAAACAAATAACTTCTATGGATATTGTAAGCCAAATACGGAAAAGAAAGCCAACATATTCTGTATAGTATTTATTTGGGAGGATATGAAAGGATTTTATCCATAATAATTTAAATAAATATTACTTTCTCCGTTTTAAAATAACTGTCATTTTAGATAATTTGTAATGTTTCATATTATCTGTCAGTTTAGATAATTTGTCATGTTTTATATTATCTGTCACTTTAAAAAATTAATAAAGCATTAAATGGTATTTTTTTAATATTTACCCTTAGTGTAATATTATATTAATATGTGTATAAGAGAATTACGTATTTGAGATATTATTGCAAAAGGATAATTTGGTCACTTTAACTTATTTTTTTTATAAAATTAATACAATTTAATAACTTTTTTAATTCATGTACACCAATCAAAAATGATAATTATTTAAAAATATAGGGAGTACTAGAAGTCCATATGTATTTGGATATATCTATCCATAATCAAATTGATTTTATAACATATATTTCTATCCATAATCAAATTGATTTTATAACATTGGAAACTACATTAATAAAAGATTACGAAAATTTTGACCATAATCAATTTAACAATGACAATTGGCACCTAAAAAAAATTAAAATTAGTAATTAAGACCATAAATCTTCCATCCTCCAAATTCCAGCCCCTAAACCATTCCATTTTCTATAAATACCATTCCCTTCCTCCGCCTTTTACCTTCCCTTCCCTCTTTCTTTTCTCTTCCACCCATTTCAATTTCACTCAAAGCTCTCCATTCGCCGTCTCCAAGGCTGTGATCAAATTAGGAGACTCCTACGAATTAAAGTTGTCAAATATCAGTAAGTTTTTTTTTTTCCCCTCCTCTTTTTTGCTGGAGTACGATATTCTGCTTTCATTTTCCCAATATACATTGTTTTTGTTTTTCTCCAGTCATAAATTAAAAAAAAAAAAAAAACTAAAATCTAAAAGATTTTGCTTTTAATTTTTTTCCTGTTTAATGTAATAATTTGCAAACTTTGAGATTATAGTATGGAGTAGAGTATTATACCGTTGAACTTTTTAGGTTCCTGGATTTTATTTTATTTTATTTTGAATTTTTTGTTTAAAGTGGTTTTTCCGGCGCAATTTAGCAAGCAGAGCAGGTTGTGTGTTCGTTGTTCGTAAAAAAATTCTTATATATATAAAGTTTATAATATATTATCATAAATTTTTTTGATTTAAAATATTTTACATTAACAAATAATTTAATATGAATTGATAGAAAATATTTTGAATTAAAAGATGTACGATATTATATATTATATTATATTATATTATATATTATATATTCTATTAATGTAAAAATTTTATGACGAGGGAGTTTCGGAACAAACCAAAAAGCCGTTGGCGCGTTACGTGGTATTTCGTTTAACTGGTTAGTAACTGACAACGGTTGGAATCACGCACCGTTGTCGTCCTTTCACATGAGGTTCTCTTTCGGGTACTTGGGTTTTTCTGTGAAAGGTACTAGATCCGTGTGGTATCTGCACCGCCCACTTGGATTGTGCTAGGACCCACGTATTCACTGGGCCTGAAAGCCCTGGCTGAAGATCCGCTATCAAGGCCCATAAACTGTAAGATCTGGGTCGGAGTTGAATGTAAATATGTACTTGTGTTGGCCTGTTGGGATTCAAAGATTTAGGGCCCGCCGCCAACATGAGATGTCGCTTTTATTGAAACGACCTTAACCTGTAAAACCGTTGCAAAGCATTATTGTGTTGTAGACCGTGAGCTAATTAACTGTTTTGAGGACAAGTAGTAGATTGCGTTACTTTCAGCATGTGATCAACTAATCTTACATTTTCATTTAATTTTTATTGTACAAAGTCAACAAATTGGTAGTTTTTTTAATTTCTTTTGGATTATTGTTTAGACACACTTCAGTTTTTGGAAAAGTATTTCAAATCATCTATTATATATTAAGTAGGAGTAAATCTTATCTATTCACTTTGAATATCTTATTATATATAAAAGGAGAATTAACTTGATATGATAGTTTTCTTTAAATTTTTTTTTAATTTTAGAGAGATTCAAAATTATCAAAAAAAAAATCTATAACTTTCACATTTTTTTTTAATTTTATTATTACACACACATTGAGTGTGTCTTTCCCTAATATAGCTAATATATAATAACCGTAGAAATGCAACGTGAATAGTAAAGTATTTTTCGATACTAACAATATGCAACGTTTTTCAATTCGAAGCGATTTCTAGAAACGGATTAGTTTTGTTTTCTATTTGATTTCCTCTCAATCATTCTCCCCCTTTCCATTCTCTAATTCTGTTGGGAAGTTTGGCCTAATTTCCTTGTAACTTCATACTAGTTTCCATATAAAGCTGGAATCTTTCCTTGCCGTATCGCGTTTCCCTGTTAATCTCCTATCTGATGGAAAATTTAATCTTATCCTGAAATGGTTACTGGATGGAAAAAGGAAGTGAAAGCACAGAATTAATAGTTTATTTGTGATAATAAAATCATTTGACAGATGGAATGTCTACATTCTCATTACTGGAAAAGCAAGTTTTTGAAAGAATTGGCGCTAAGAGGATAATAATTTGAGATTCCAAGGACCATTAAAGTAGTACTTAATAATGCAGAAACCACTTCAATAAGATCTAGTCCATCACTTTATGTTTGATTGTGTTTCCCTTAATACTCAATTTAAAACTCGGATTCCTTTGTCGTTCTAATTTAGCTGTGTTTATATAAAGACCAAACTACGTGTTCTCTTGACAAATAAAAGCCATTTAATTAGTTGTACTTCTGTTTTGTGACAAAGTCGTTTTAGTACTAGTTAATATTTTTATTCTATAAATTTTAATTCACGACTTGAAGTTCCATCTCCTGTGAAACATTTCATTTTGTCACCCATTTATTTCGTCCAATTGCAAACTACTTGATTAGTATATTGAACTTGTATAATATTATAAGGAAAATATTTACACAGATACGATTTTTGATCTTATCTATAGATTCTGTGATCAAAATTAAATTTTAAATAATTTTACTTAGTCATTAAAAGATTAATTCTATTCTATCTGAAATTCTTAAATGTATCAATATCATATATCGATATCATAAATCTCGTTTACACTAAAACATATAATCCATAGTTCATGTGAATTAGTTACATGAACTATGGATTATATGTTGATTTTATACGTCCTGATTCTCCGTCCCCTTTCTAGATGTCCTTTGCCGTATCCTCTTTTTCTTTCTAAAAGTGTGAAAAGAAGTTTTCTGTCCAATGAAAAGACAAATCAGTTGTGACTTCTGAGGTGGTGGTGGTTACGCAAGTTACAGGAATTACACTTTACTTTGGACACTTATATATATTATTTATTTATCCTTTAGATTAAAATGTGGACGCGAGTATTTAATTTGTCGCCGTGTGATTCCTTCTCGATCGGTGCATGCTAATTTACAGCAATGAATGAAAACGTCGAAAGCAAGAGAAATGAAATGAAGTACCATCATGCATGTTGAGCTATGCACAATGTTTATTGCTGCTTTGTTTTTGTGACAATAAATGAATTGTCTAGCTGGTGGTAAACCGGTAAGAGAAATCGTAAGCACTTACGTGTATAGTCCCTTCTGTTGTGACAAAAAAGAGTTCCTTCTCTTTCCCATGGATGAATTTGTTATGCTCCACAAACATAATATAACTGAGAAGTTTCATGAACTAGCTAGTTAAGGTTTATTTGTCTTTTACTCTTAGATTTACTTTACGAGAAGTAACAGCATTGATGAATAAAGTTTTCGTCTAGCTAAAGAGAGAAGTGTAGGAGGAAATATATTATAAGCTCTTTTTGTGACTGTATTTGATCTTCTTGTCCTTGTTTACAATGTAAGGGTGGACCTTTATTTATAATTTGTTGACAGTATTATGATTTTCTAATCGATCAAACAGTTCAATCAATTTCTCGAACTCCTGATTAATTTGCCGAGTTGATTAGTTCTTTGGAGATCAGAGTCTTTGGTTAGATTTTATCAATTCTTAAATTGACATGAATACCGAACTGATATAAATTAATGTGTATAATTGTTCTTGACGAGTCTATTATATAATTATCCTTAATAAATCTATTACATGTCACGTGGGTTTACCACATATCAGTTCGACTTAAATGAGTGCGTTATTTTATTTATGATCAAGTATTATAGCAGTTCGACATGAGTGCGTTATTTTATTTATCATCAAGTATTATAGATGTTATGATTTTCAGACACTAATTATAATTCCATTAGAAATTTTTTTATTTTAGCACATAAATATTTAAAATTAAAAATTAAAATATTTATAAAAATTTATAACTTGTAGAAGATTAAAAGAATTTATATGATCATTTTAATTATCTTCACCTGGTACAGTAAAAGAAGCAACTTCATATTATGCTTAACCTAATGAAGATGCTGAAAAATCGATAATGCGACCGATTTATTAATTGGTCAATTTCATGCATTCCAGTAGTTAATTAATAGTAACATAGACATGTATATATGTTTAGAATTTATTAACACTTGGCAATCAACTAATTGCAATTATGTTAAGGACGGTAGTTAAGTGGATCCAACGTCATTTTAACGTATTAGTGTGTCTTTTTTATCTGCTGGGATTGGTGATTAAAATCTTAGCTCATGTCTGTGTTTTACCTTACCTACATTTGATTAAGACCTAGCTAGCTCGTGACTAAAGACAAGTTTTCCAATCTTTTCCATGTATGGTTGAGTCATTGAATCTGACTTTTTCATTATTTTACTTTTTTTGTTCCTATTGCTCTTTTTTTCCCACCTCGAATTAAATTGTCATAAAATGACTTTTTAAACTATATTGTGTCCTGCGGAAATAGCACTCTTTTTCGACTCGGTTATGATTTAGTCTACCAACTTTTTTTTTTTTTAAAGAGGATTTATAATAAATTTCTATCTATTTTATAATAATTTGAATTTATAATTTAAGTTATAAAAAAAATATAATATTATCATTTGAATTATATTTTATTATCACGAAGCTTTTCTCTCTACTAGTTTGCCAAAAATCATGAATATTTTTTGCAGAAAGGAATTTACAGAACTTGTTGATGATGTTTTAATTTTATTGGGTTATCCATGCAATACATACTCTTATACGTATCGATATCCTCAATCAAACGTCTTTAAAATTTTTGGGTTATTTTTCAAGTCAGTTGGAGCTGTGAGGTTTCTCATATTTGACGTGCGTCTACAAATGAGATTCTCATCGTTAGATATCGAGTTTCGTGTTTTAAATATTTTTTTTTAAAATTTTATTTTATACAACCATAGGAGATGATGTCTAGTTATTTCTAAAGTGCATATAGGATGAAATTTTAGAAATTACTCCTGCAATTAATTTTGTTGTTGGTCTAATCACTTAGCACGTAGTGTTTAGTATAGCTTTTGGGATATTACTATTGGATATTCGTTATTAGAAGTTACAAAACATGGATTTATTGATCTTTGTACGACTCTCCCTCTATATATATTTTTTTTTAATAAATTATCATTTTCTTTGTTTAAGAGGTATAGTTTAAGAAAAATACTAACATAAATCTGGTTTTGAATTCTATTCATAGACGTTGTAATTAATATTAAATTTTATACAATTTTACTTATATCTACTACAATAGAATATCATAAATTTCGTAACATTTAATCGAAACTGTAAGATATTCAAGTGAATATTTTCCATGACTAAAGCATTAGTCTTTTTCATTTTTTTTTTAAAGCTAGAAGGGGTCCATTTCAATATTTTAGGGACTTTTTTTGGACAACCCATTTAATGTAGGTGTTGGAACTTGTTTTTGGTAATTTTGGAATATAATTAGTTAGGTAGACTTTGTTTATATACCCATTTAAAAAAATAGCCATACTGATGTAAAATGACATCACCATACCAGTAGTATTTTCCAACCTGAAAATATTTATAAGATGTCCTAAATGTGTCGCTGCCTCGTCATTTTATTCCTTGTCTATCATCCTCAAGTTGCCGTCGGTTACATTTGCCCAAACTCGAGTCGATCACCGGAACAGAACTGGTACGCTCGATCACCACTGCTTCATTTCCTTAATTTAGATCATTTCTATGTAGTACAGCAATATTTAACGTTGCTATCTCGTCGAATTTTAGTGCTTATCTGTTGCAATGATCCTTGGATATTCAAAAATCATTTCTTTGCCGGCCATTCGGATGATTTCATTCACTACTCAAAAACTTGGAGTGTACATTCAAAATATTCACGAAGTTCTTTTTTTTTTTTATTACCATTTGTTTAATTCCTTCGGGTCGTAAAAGCAGAAATCCATTTAAGACTGGAGCACCATTTCATGTGAATAGTGTTTTTTTTTTTTGGGATAGGTGTAGTGCATTATCGGTTTCTTTCCAATATTTATGTTTATTTATTGGGTGAAAAGTGAGAAGGGAGCTGCCTATTTCGCGAAGTATTAGCTGAAAAGCTTAAGAGTTTTCATGGTTGTATATATGGGGGTCCTACTTGTAAATAAATTAGACTAGATAGGCTCGGAAAAAGACACAAGCAGAGGGATCACTTCCATTTAACTTTATTTGATTATTTGAGATCTTTCTAATCACCTGTTATCAGCTGCTATGTGTTTCAAATCTTTTGTTGATCTTTTTTCTGGTATGCCCTATTGAAATCTGACAGTTACTAGGCTCTTTTGACTAGGGATCTTTTCTGTAGAAAAGAAGATTTTATATTAGTCATAATCTGTATTAAAAGTTTGGTCGGTTTCTTTCCCGTCTCCTAGTCAAGTTGGGAATTTGATGATTTAATTTTTTTGATAAATTTTTAGATAAATTTAATTTATGATAAAATGTCATAAATTTCTTATTTCAAATTTTACATTATGTCGACCAAGTGGTATATAGTGATATAAAATAATGTAGAGATTTATAAATTAAAAGAGTCATGAATTCGATACATATAAAAATTTTCTTAATTTTTCTAAGTAGGAATATATGGGTATTGTTAGTCATAATCTGTCATATGACTTCTTGTTAATTATTTTATGGGGTATGTAAGACTTGTAAGAGTTGTATGGACAATTTCAAGCCCAATTAACCATTAGTCTAAGAATGGGCTTAGTAAGCTTATAGTAGTTAAGTTGGGCTTTGAAAAATTGCATGTTGCTCAACTCTCCTTTATTTACAGGGAAAAAATAGAAAATGAGGGACAATTTTGCAAGATTGTACAAAGCTGTTGGATTCGCCAAATGGTTTGCCAACATCGAGAGGGACAGCGCAGGATACTTCTCCTCAAAACCAAGAATCGATAAGATTGAACCCCATGAATTCATCGAGGATGATAACAACTTCAACGAACCCAATGCTGCCGATGCCAAATACATTCATTGGTTGGTGAGTCAAAGAATTGTTTTCATCTCTATCAAAAAAACAAAGAAGTAATCAAGATGATATTTTCTTCCTTTTTTTTTCTCTTATATTTCATTTTTTTTTGGTAACTTTCTTTGTTTAGAAAGAGCACCCTACTGCATTGAGAGTATTCCAAGGGATCAAGAACTTAGCAGAAATGGGAAAGCAAATTGTTGTTTTTTTGGATTACGATGGAACTCTAACGCCGATTGTAGATGACCCTGACCGTGCATTTATGTCTGATGCGGTAAATATTTGGAATTATCCTTAGCAACATGGTAGTTTACTACTATTTGATAAGTTGTTATAGCCGTCAGTCCACCGCTAACCGCCTATCAGCCAGCAGCCACCTATCCATTACTACTATGACTTTTATTGCTTATTATTCAGTTGTACAATGTGATATGCAGATGCGTTTGGCTGTACGTCAAGTTGCCAAGCATTTTCCTACCGCTATAATAAGTGGTAGGAGCCGTAACAAGGTACTCTCACTGTTCGCTTTAAATTATTTAGTTTGTAATGAATAATTTTTTTTTTCAATTTTATTGAAGAGAGATGATTATTATTAGTTAGGGGTGTTTATGGACAGGGTATCCGGTCCATAAGTTAAAAAAATACCCGACCCTCACTGACCGAGTCAAGAAAATTTCAACCCTCTACCCGGTTCATACAAAGCGGGTACCCGACCTATCGGGTACCCTCAAAAGAGGGTCGGATTGATTGGGTACCCGACCTTCACTAGTAACAAAACATAAAAATTTAAATAATGATAGTTAAGTCAAGTTAATTTTATAATTAAGTCAACAACAATTAAATCTAAGTTACAAAATATAACCCAATATTACATCACAATAGTAACAAACTAAAAAGTAGTGACAGGCCAATAGCAACAATAATTAAATCGCAAAATACATTTCAACAGACGCGAGTGTGAGAAGTGAGGATGCGAGAAAGAGAAAGGGTAGAGATGATTGAGACGGAAAAGGAAGGAAAGACAAGGAATTGAAAAAGAAGATATAAGAGGCCGCTAATAAACCTAATAAGTATTTACTTCTAATGAAATCTTACTAAACAACTTTACAAAATTACCCCTGAAATGGACCGGGTTGGGTACTCGGCCAGAAATATGATCCTCTACCCAACCCTCAACTTGAGTGACCCGACCCTTTACCCGACCAGTTTTCAGAATGCGGTTCTTACCCTCTTTTTCAGTTCGGGTCGGATTGGTTCAACAGGTTTTTCAGGCCAGCAGGTCAGGATGAACACTCCTATTATTAGTACTTAATATTAATGCGATAGTATAATGGCGTAGCAATCGACTCTATTTAGTGAAAATAAATCTTGATTTATTTGTTTGTTTGGCCGATCCAAAACAACGGTTGAAAAGAGTAATAGTACTTACGCCCAAAAACTAAAAACTAAAAATTCAGTTGCACTTATTCGAATAAGAAAACTAGAAAGCAAAGCATTTACTCTTCTTTGGTATAATTAAAATCAAAAGTTTTAATCATGCAATTTGGTTTCTTGTACTATTTTGTTTTGCAGGTGTATCAATTCGTTAAGCTAGATGAGGTATACTATGCAGGGAGCCATGGGATGGACATCATGGGACCTCGTACGAAATTGAAGTCTTATGATGGCAAATATCAGACAAACTCCCTTGATAATAAAGTATGTTACGCGGGGCTTTAACAAGTTTTTCTTAAACAAATAAAGAATTTCTATTTTTTTGAGGGTGATATGAACATAGTACAGTAACATTATGTAAACATTTGCAGGGCAACGAATTCACCATCTTACCAACCTGCTCAGGAGTTTCTTCCTGCAATTAAGGAGGTGATTAGCTGACTAAAGCACTCAAAATTTTTTTCTTTATTTTTTTTTGTATCCTTCATTGACTCATTGTATTAAGCTTTTTATGCTCACATTTATGTCTTGAAATTGACATCTAACTATGAAGGACCATAAAAGTTTCGGAATGCCTAGTTCTGATGAAAAATGCTTTTGAATTCTGTAATGTTTTTGTTCCTTTCTCTGATTCAATCAAGCTAATTTGTTCGATTTTAACAGATATTAGACAAGATGCAAAAGCGAACCAGTGACATAGAAGGAGTCTTTATCGAGGATAATAGGTTCTGCGTTTCTGTTCACTACCGACATGTTCCAGATGATGTACTAAGTTTAATTAGCAGCATTATTCTTCCACCTTGAACAATTAATTGAACATAATTAGTACTTATGTCAAATGTTTGGTACTTGCAGGATTATGGTCCGTTAGAAAAGAAAGTTCACTCGGTACTGGTGCAGAGTACCCAAGCTTTCATTTGACAAGGGGCAAGAAAGTTTTGGAAATCAGGCCATCTATAGAGTGGAACAAAGGCAATGCACTTCTTTACTTGCTTGATACCCTTGGCTTTGCAAAGTCCAGCAATGTTTTACCAATTTACATTGGAGATGACAAAACTGACGAAGACGCTTTTAAGGTCATCAATCGACAATGATTCAAGAATTAATACAGAGTTTTACCTGTTAACATTATAATCAATTGGTTATTTTTTAAGCATATGAAACACAAGTTTTAATGTTTGATTGGGTTGTCCAGGTGCTTCGAGACAGAGGACAAGGATATCCTATCATAGTCTCTTCGACGCCAAGAGAAACTTTGGCTTTATGCTCCTTGCATGATCCTTCAGAAGTGCTGTCTTTCTTGATTTTTCTGGCAAGGTGGGGTGTGACAGCTTCTCAGTAAATACTCTTCACAAGTCATTTTGGGGATGTGGTCGGTGTACATACATCTTCATAGAAATAAAAGTTAAATAGGGATAGCAACTTACCATGTGGCCGGGAGCTTTTTAGTTTGCCAACCCAATAGCCAAATTAGGGCACTAGTGACTTTTTAATGTACAGTAATTGGGAAAACTAGTGCACTAAGGTTTTTGGTCTAGTGCAACATATCGACTTGAGGTTTTCAACCATAGGGTTCATGAATGATGACATAGAACAAGTTCTGTCTTCAATAGTATTTGAATGAATATTGGTGATGTTTAGTTTGTATTCAGAATCAAAATTGGAATAAAAATTATAAATTTTACTGCGATATGAATTCATGTTATTCTTCCTTATTTATTTAATTTGAATCAGAATTACTTTTAATTATACTCATAAGTTTATCAATTGAAACACAAGTAACAAGAAGGGAGTAAAAATTAATATTTTCTAACACTTTCATTCTTATAAAATGATTCATATAATACTCAATCAAACAACATTCATAGGTGCCATTAACAAAAAAAAAAAACATTTTGATTTCCTCATTCTTCTCGCTTGTACTTTTATAAACGAAATGCTTTCATCAATCTATCAATTTCATGCTAAACTCGTATTACCCATCAATCTATCAATGTCATTCTGAACCATGGTTGTTAAAATCGCGATCTTGGATCATAGGATTGTACGATTTTAGAATGCCAAAACAACTCGAATCGTTACTAGAATTGGAATCCTTCCTACCCGCTCCCATGATCCTACGAAAATAATCTTTTTAATCCTTCTAAACTTTTGGGATTTATTTGTTTTATGTTCTAAAAGAGATAAATTTATTTTGTGACCTATTTACAGTAGCCCAACCACCAAATTCGTTTTTCAAAATCTAAATTCCAAACACTATGCTTGTCAGGATTGCGAAATTTCCTTATCAAAATAGAAATTCTCCTTTTATATCTTCATAAAACTTAGTAGATATTTTATCTTTTTAAATAGATGGATATAATATGATATGGTGTAAAATTAATAAAACTACAACTCAATTGAACTCAACATATCTATTTGAGAAAGTCTTTTAAAAAGTTAATATAAGAATATTTTTTAAAATGTGACGTATATAAAATATAAAAAAATTTGAAATTTAAACATATTTAGAGAACGCGATTAAGAAATCTACCCTACAAATTTTGTTATAAAAATGATGTATTAGTATATTAGTTGGTGCTATTGGTTATTTAATTTGTTTCTTGAACTTTTATCATCTTAACGGAAAAAGCAAAATTCTTATTGATTTTGTAAATTTTTTACATGAGATCATTCAAAGGCATTACCCCTATGAGAAGATCTAATCCTCATACAAGCAGTCTGACGATAGTCTAGCTAATCTTTTATCTTTTAAGACAAATCCAAAGTTGTGATGCTTCTTGAGATCTTCTCTTAGTTTCATGTTGTTAACAAATATGTTCTTTAACTTGAATTGCATTTTTGTCTCCTTACTTATTCTAAAATATCCTCTATTTGGACAGTTATTATTTAATTAGGATATTATTCTAAATATTATTCACATCTGAAAAATGTACTGTAACATCTCTTTTTATGTGATGTAGACAAGAATTGAAATTTTTTATTTTCAAAATATTGCAGAACAAATAGAGGTTCTGTTATTAAATTCATTTTTTTCAACTTCATTACTTCAATTTTCTTATACAATTCATAAAATAGGTCAAAATGATATATTTTTATACTTAATTTACAAATTATATAATTTTTGTTATGGTTTTTGTTATTTATTAGTTTAAAAATAATTTATTTTGTTATTTTAGATACTTTTTGTAGGATCTTACGATCCTACAATCCGACAGAAGCAAATCGATCCAACCTAAAATCCCGATTCTACAAACTATGTCCTAAACTAGAGGTGTGAGCCGAGTCAAGTTCGAACACCATTATGTTTGAGCTCCTCGAACTCATGAAAGTTGGAACTCGATCTTGAATTCAACAATATTTAGTAAAATTAAATTCGAGTATGTTCAGCAAGTACTAATCGAGTTCGAGTTCGAGTTCGAACCTATGATCGAGTTTAAACAAAATTATATAAGTGTAAATTAATAAAATTATATATACTTTTGAGTACTCTAACTTCACACATAAAAGTTCGAATTTGAGCTCGAATAATCAATCAAATTGCTCGATCTCGGTCAATACTGAGTCCAACTTTAATCGAGTTGAGTCTTATCCTGGACTCATCCTGTTTTTTTAGTATAGTAAGATTACTCCATTTTTTCCCGATAAAACACAATATATGATTACTCTAGTATTCACCATGATCACTTATAAGTTATCACTTCAATCCTTATTTTAATTTCTACATCACCCTAAAAACTTTACACCTAACATATAATTTTAAAAAATTCGTAATTATCTTCTAAACACCGGTTATAGCTAATGAATTTCCCTTTGAGGAACGGTAATCCTTTGTTATTCTTAGAATTTGGTCAATAAAGCGTGTGTTCTTTTTGAACAAATAAGTATTGACTAATCATTATATAATACAGAATAAATATTGATAATTATGAAACAATATGATTAAAAAATAATAAAATTTTATTACTTTTAAATCATTCAACTACGTAAAACATTCACTCTATAATACAAAGTGAATAATAAATAATTTTCTTCTTTGAACATGCACGGGTTGCGTTCAAAGTTCAAACAAATTGTGGGAATTAAACAAGAGTCAATCCAGTGGAAATAATGGATGACCCGGAATCAAAATTCCTAACCAACCAAGTCGTCTAAACACGGGTCATCAAGATTTGCACGTCACTTTAGTCTTTACCCATAGAATAAGCCAGCTATCTTATTGAAGTCTGAATACAATGCCAGAAAAAATAAAAAGGCATTTTATTTGAAAAGAAAGGAAAAAGAATTTTGTACTACAAAATATAGTTTTTTTTTTTTTTTGAGAAAGAAAACACTAAATAGTACTAGAGAAATTCTTGTATGAATTAACATGTATGACTTATTATACGCTTTGTGATTTATATTTATTTACATATTTTAATTTGTGAATTAAATATTTTAAATTTTTAAAAATTATAAAAGAAATTAAAATATATAAATAAATATAAATCGCAATATATAATTGATTTATATAAGTACTTATTATAAGACAAAATAAAATATTAAATAATTTTGATTTTTGATTTAATCTATAAATTTTATAATTAAAATTTAATTTTATAAATTAATATTATATATTTCATAAAATTTAAACTACAAAATTTAAATTTATAATGAAAAAAAAAACAAGTCCTGTACGTAGCAGCCTCGAACTTTGACGCCTTCGGCGGCGGAAAACGACAAAATGATTTCAAGTGGGATTTTAACCGTACTGGCGAATCAGCCAACTGCAAAGAGCAAGCACGTGAACTGAAGAAGTAATTTTGTGGCCAGATCAAGGGTATTTTAGTCTTCACAATAATTCGTTGCCGTAGGAAGACGACAAATATAGTGGACCGACGGGTATATTATGAGAATCTCCAAGGGCAAAAAGGGAACTATAAAATCCCATTAGACAATATTATAATGTTTAGTACGGATGATTGAAATGAGAAGCAACACCGGCAGCAAAGAGCAAAGACGATAAGACTCCGGGAGTCGGAAGTGAGAAATTATTATACTATTTACAGTAATAATTAAAACATATATTTTGTGAAAAAGCGTAATTGTGTGAATGTTGGGGGTTGTACCTGCAATTTATATATAATAATAAAAAATACTACTTAATACTAGTAGTTGTGAGTGATGAATTTGAGTGGATAGGTGAATTGAATCAGAATCTACTCTTTGCTTTGGTGTTGCTGAGTTCGGAAGCGTTCTGAGTTGACTCGTGGTGTCTGAGATTCAAGCTATTTTCCTTCGTCGTTTCCAATCTAGGAGGTTTTCTTTGGTTTGTTGCATTACGTTGACGGAAGAATTTCGCCGGCGGTCGTTGACTATCGGATGTAAAGATGAACGCGGCGGCGCAGGAGAATAGAACTAGATGAGCATAGAGAGAGTATATTAGGAAGCATCACATACACGAGCCGGCGGAGAATCAATGCACTTCCATTCTCATCAAGCGCATCAAAGCTCCCGTTCATCTCGTATGGGTTTTTTTTATTTATTTTTAATTTATTCTTTAATTTATAGTTCTAGTACTTTGTAATTCGCTGTTACCTGTCCGTACGCTTTATTTGTACATTTCTTTTGTGAGATTTTTTCTAATTGGATCGGTTTATTGATTGCCGGTAGACTGAACAGATTCAGATGAGGCTTTCATTAGTTGATTTTTTTGGTGAAATTTCTCCGAGTTTTTATTTGCGATTTGCGAGTTTAGGATGATTTTATTGTTCTTGAAGCTTGATAGTATTGGCGTATTGCTGTTGACCTAGTTTGACCGGTGGTTTTCTGTTTGGCGTTCGGATTTGATTAGACCTTGCAGGCTAATGGAACTGAAAGACAGATTTTGTGATAGTTAATTTTTATCTGGTTTTTCCTTTTTTTTTTTTCTTGGGGCGGCGGGCCCTAACCTGAAAAAGGTAAAGCCAAAGATTCTGAATCCTGTGCTGCTAAACAGGAATTATTCATTTCCTAGTCCTATATATTAGATTCAGTTACTATTACTACCCGAAGGGAAGAGAGAAGGAGAGCTTTCACAGTTTGTATCCTTATTAAACATGATGATTTGTCTGTGTTAGCTTTATTTAATGCTATTGCGGATAATCTAAAGGTGCTACATTTGAAGTTATTCTTACGAGATAACATTGTAATTCCTGTCGTGTTAGATTGAGAATTTTATGGTAAAATGCCAAATGAATGTGATATATTCTTGAACAAGTGTAAATCACAATCAGTAGTTCATTCGGAACAACAATATCTATCATTATCAAACTTGTTAATCTGTTTTTTAATTTCTTTTGTTAATTTTTTATTGGAATATGTTAGATATTAATTTTGTAGGATAATTGTAATTCTGTCACTAAGAGTCTTGCGTATGGCCTAACATTTGATAAATGTTGTTGTTTGTAAGGTTTGGTCTCTGGTGAGGAGGTTTGATCCTTCAGCCCCAGAAGTATAAACCGTTTGTCAGCAGGTGTGTTGTGCAGGGAAATCTTGAGATTGGTAGTCTTAGAGAAGTTGATGTCAAGTCAGGCCTTCCCGCAACTACCAGCACTGAGAGGTTAGAGCTTCTTGATGATGAAGAGCATGTGCTCAGTGTGAGATTTATTGGTGGTGATCATAGACTCAGGGTATAGTGTCTTGTCTTTACTCTCTAATTTCTCTTTCTTTATGACCTTATTGCAAGAATTAAATGTTCTGTCATTTATTCAGAGTATTATAAGCAAGTTGATTCTCATATGTTGTCCATTGTTCTTACGTATAACAGTCATGGTGAGAGCACCTAAATAATGTCTCTACTATCTAATTTCTCTTTCTCTATGACCTCATTGCAAGAATTAAATGTTCTATCATTTATTCAGACTATTATAAGCAACCTGATTCTCATTGTTTGTCCATTGTTCTTACGGATGATACAAAAATTAGCTTTCCTATAGGTTGAGAGCCCACGTTGCATATAATTAAATAGCTCATAAGGGCAAATATGTAATTTGTATGCAGTAGTTCGGACTTCACATGAGATCAATTTGGACACATGTGAGTTCGGCTCGGCTGAAATCAGTTTGGACACGTGTGAGTTCGGCTCAGATGAGGTTAGGTCGCGCAATGGGGTATGATCTCTTGGACCCCATTGCCGACTCCTATAAATAGGGACTTACCTCTCACTTATAAGGGTCCCCAATTCATTG
This sequence comes from Cinchona pubescens, assembly GCA_025175665.1. NCBI lineage: Eukaryota > Viridiplantae > Streptophyta > Magnoliopsida > Gentianales > Rubiaceae > Cinchona > Cinchona pubescens. The sequence continues at coordinate 1,201,946 of JANKKI010000014.1, forward strand.
ACATCAAATACGATACGTCACTCTCTCTCTCTCTACAATTATTCTCTCCCCTCTGTCTAGAACAAATTATGTCTCATCACTTATGTATGACGCTCATGGTGAGAGCAACTAAATGATGCTGATTAATATGATATTCTTTATTCATGCACTAGCATTAATTTTCTGATGTTCTTTTAAAGAAGAATGATTCAAGATTTTGAACACATTTTGAAGTTGAAATGACAGGGTTGCTTTCTAATAAAGTTTGAAATGGCTGAACGACGAGCATTATGGTGATTCATTCATATATCGTTTCTCTTATAGTTTCTAATGTCATAAGAGTGATCCATTTGAATACCAGTTTTCCTAGTTTCATGACATCCGCTGAACATAGTAATATTAGATTTAAACTGGGGTTCTAATGCTTTATGAAGTGTTAATTCTTGTGGCAACTTCTATCAGTTCCCTGGAAATTTGTTTGAATCTTCAGTAAGAAGTAACAAGTCACATTGATGACTTGCTGAGTTACTGGCATTTTGAAATCTCATTATGTCAATTACTGCAAATTCAGGGATTTCTTTTATTGGTCCTTAAAAATTTTTGCTGTTCATTAGTTTTTTCAAGTGTAGTGTTTCTTCTCCTGTCTCCTTTTCTCCTACAATGTAGAAACAGCAAAGCTGTGTCATTTAGCTGTGCTTTTTTCATCGAGTGAGGTTAGTTGCACCTGATCTCCAGTCTGTCTAAGGCTTTCAATCTAATTTGGGAAGGATGTATTAATACGAGCTTCTGATATATTACGGCAGTCTACACAATTTCACTCTTATTCTAAAACAATTCAAATAAATATTTCTTGGACTAACACCATAGTTTAAAGATTATGTGATTGGGCAACTTGTAACTTAAAGAGTCCCAAGTTGACTTATTTCGGATTACTTGTTGCTCCAAAGAATGAAGTTAATATTTCTTCTTTGTGGTCATGATATGAGATAGCTGTCGAAAAACATGTCTTCTGGGGACTGGGAGTTGGCAAAAAATTCATGTTTATGGCTTTGGTGTTCAACTTCCCAAGTTGCGCCTAACTTTTTGCTTTGGGAGAGGAGAGGTGATCTTGCTGAACTGATGATAAAAGTCAATTTCAGAGTGATTGCAAGATTGTCAAAATTAAGGTCCTAATGCCTCTTGTACACAAGAACCCTGATGATTTTTCTTTCCATGGAGGCAAAATTGATATTGGAAAGTTTCAGTTTCCCTACTAACTTTCCCTACTAAAAGTTGTATTGTTGAGGAGGCATCTTGCAAGATAAGACAGTTGATAAACTTGAAGCTTTAACATCTTTTCTTGCAGAAGTAGGAGATAGCCTTCGAGTTTCTTGCTTGCTTCTTCAGTAATACATCCATGGTTTAACACATAATTTCATGTTCCCTGCAATTTTTCAGAACTATTCCTCCGTTATCTCAGTCCATCCAGAAGTCATTGAAGGACGACCAGGAACCCTAGTCATTGAATCATTTGTGGTCGATGTGCCTGAAGGAAACACCAATGATGAGACTTGCTATTTTGTTGAAGCAGTGATCAAGTGCAATCTTAAATCACTGGCTGATGTTTCAGAGAGGCTTGCTGTGCAGGACAGGACTGAACCCATTGATCGGGAATAAGGGGAAGATGTGTTCTATGCTACATTTGCCAAGGATGAAGCTTCTTTCAAGGTTTCTCATTCTCCAAGGCTTCGGAGGCTGACTGGTAGAAGTTGGTTGTCAATATTGCAGATAACTACGTTGCTTTCTCGTTCTTCTATTTGCTCATTATGTAGCTCTCTCTTAGTTTTGAAGTCATATTAAACCGTGTTTGTAGTACCCCGAGAACCACAGAATTTCTAAAGGTTTCAAATGCCCAAATGAATGGCAAATGCACGAGCAAGGCAATGCTTGGTCTGTCTCTCTTTTTATTTGGCTCTGTTGGTATATCATACTCTAGAGTTGTTAATATACGTGTATGAGATGGAGAGTGCTACTGTAATCATATATTATCTGTTGGAATGAACTCTGTGTTGCAGTTGCAGTTGTGAGGGAATATAAGTCAAGCTGGCAGTATGTGTATGTCAATTGAAGATTTCTCTGGTGCAGGTGAGTAATGTTGGTATTACGTATGTACTTGCATACAATTTGATGATTTCTGGCAGTTTGTGAATGAATATTAGTTGACTTGCTCTGGTGCAGTGAGCAATGTTGGTATGACGTATGTACTAGCATACGGTTTGATGATCTTTGGCAGTTTGTAAATGAGTATTAGTCAAATGTAAATAATATTGAGCATGTTTCCCATCTCTTCTCGAGAAACAAGTGGGCTATTTCTTTATGGTTATTGGTTATTGGTTATCGGTATCAGATTGATGTTCATCTTGGTAAATCCATCCACTGTGTATACGCTTTCATTTTTCTTGCAATTGGATCTTTCAAAGATTATCTACTTAATAATCCTTGACCATTAGGAGTCAAATTATAATGGGTTTTTTAATAATTTTTGGTGTTTAAGTTATAGTTGGGCTTTTAATAATTTAGTTATAGAATTAGGAGTTAGGTGATAGTAGGGTTTTTAGTAGTTTAGTTATAGAAGGTATAAAGACTTGTACGTTAGTTTTTTATTGTAATTATTTCTGGGGTTTGCTAGAGTATTCCTGAGAAGAGTTGTGTATCTAAATAAAACTACAATATTAATAGCAATAAAAAGAAATGGCTATTTACTCCTTGCTTACTGCTGATTTTTTCGAGGGTGTGAGCTTAAAAAGACGACGGAAATTAAGAATTTATTTCAGCAATTTCTAGTAATCACTCGTTAAGTATCATAATCTTTACAAGGAACTTTTACCTAAATACTTGCTATAAACACAAACATAAAACCACGAATTGCTTAGCTGGAGTGTTCAATCAGCATTCCCTTTATTTATTGGTAGTTTAAGTAGTTTTTTTTTTAAAAATAAAAAATAAAAAAAAGAGTAAAACACAGAAGATAATAGGTGAGCACGAAAAATACTGATATAGACCCACTTTTAACTATCATCTATAAAATAATTTTATAGTCAAAATTAAATCTTATAAAATATTTCTAACATTAATTAATATCATAAATTTTATAATATTTAATTCACATAACAGCGTAATCAAGTCTACCAAAATATTTCTTAGCAACTGTGAGGGCAAGGGCAAGACTAATTCAAACACGTCTGTCTAATAACAGTAAATCAGCAAAGCCAGAAAGAAGTGAAAGAGCTGTAGAATTAAGATACATAGACTAATTCAAACACGTCTGTCACACTACGTCTTGTTAGTGAGGCGAAAAAGTCATAAATTAATAACAGTGAATCAGCGAAGCCAGAAAGAGGTGAAAGAGTTGTAGAATTAAGATACATCGCGGTTTAAAGTCTAACAAGACGTTTCAAAACCCAATTAAATCCACGAGAAGTTGACAGGCAAAATCTCGACTTTGAATAGATAAAGGTAAAAAAGGAGAAAATATAGTAAATTTTAATTTGGACATCTACCCCATATCTCCAAGGCATCAATTTAGATCTGCAAACCCTGTTTAAACAACAATCCCTTCAGCCTGCTCCAACCAACACACAAGCTATGATGTTAATTGTGACGCTATTGAGTATAGGGGTAAGGAGGCATTGCTGCAGACTGTGGCAGACCATTCTGGCTGTGCAATGGCATCATCCCATGGCCCATTTCAGGAGGCATGCTTGCAGGTTGCCTGTAAGGGACCGGTTGATTATGCATCTGCATGGGCATTGGTGGCGGCACTGCTTGGACAGATGAGTTCCAGCCTGCAGAGCATCTGAAGCCAGAGGCACTGCAGTACTTTCAGGAGGTGGAGGATATTGAGTTCCATTGTAATGGTTTGCAGCCGGACCTCCCATTGCCATTGGTTGTTGCCCCATGATTGAAGGTTGAGAGTTCATCATAGGGGAATTTGAGATTGTATAGTCTCTACTGCGATCGTTGTTCACCTGAAATCATAGCTTATGGAGCGAATTTAGGCTATGATAATTGCAACCAATCAATTTAAGTTCTGACAAAAAGCCTTCTGTTTCCTAAAAAATTTTGAACTTCAATGGTCCAGTATTAATGGATAACTAACACATTAGACCAGAAACAGAAATTCTTGCAAAAAGCTGTCATACACTAATCATGTAAGCCTTTAACTCAATTTTTGTCGTACAACTATGCGAAGAACTAGACATGATTATGTAAAGCACACCAGAAAGATGTGAAGTAAGCAGATTTAATCACCTAGCCTTTATTGAACCAATAAATCATGCCACAGAGCAGGAAAACTGCCCGTATTGCTGATTGAGATGCCGCATCTCATGTCAGACTGGCATTATATTTGACAAAAACAATCCCCTTATTCAAGACAAACACTTCCGATGAAACAAACCAGAAATCTCTCAATGTACAACTCATCAAGTAAAATGACCAAGCAGGAAACCTGTTAGCTATCTGAGATGTAGCATCTCAATGTCCAACTACAATATACTTGAACGAGATGCTTCCTCATTCAAGAAAATTTATCTCCGAGGCAACTGTGAACATAGAACCTTGATTGCTTCAATTGCTGGGCATTCATGGTAAGATCAATCCCATTTTGCCCAAGTGGAAAGAAAATTAGATTGTTAAGTTGCCACATTAATTTTATTGAATCCAGCCCAACTGAATCTAACACCAGAACTAAGTGGTCCCAACAATTTTATGTAAAAGCAACACCTAGGACACATTGAAGATTTCCCTGATGGAACTCCATCTTACCTCTATCCTTAAAACCCAACTCACTTTCCCTTTCCTTCCATTTTATCATTTAGGTTGCGTTTGGATGGAGGGATTTGAGTGGATCTGGAATCCACATCTCTCTTAGGTTATCCAAAAAAGTTTAGGGATTTTCTAGGTTGTGTTTGGATCGATGGATTTGAGGAAGGATTTGAAATCCACCTATTTGTTGGAACGGTTTGTAAGGCTGCAATGAATTAATTTCAAATTCACTCAAATTAAAAAGTGTGAAATGAATTATTATGGAATTGAAATTCATCCATTTTGGATAAACAATCTTTCCAATAAATGAATGGATTTCAAATCATTCCCTAAATCCATCGATCCAAACACAATGCTAAGGAATTTGAAATCCATCAACAACTGAAGGTTGAATTTTTGTTAAAATGAACAGATTTAAATTCACCCAAATTTCAAGTCATTTCAAATCCATTCATTAAAATCCTTCCTACAAATCAAATTCAACGACCCAAATTGACCCTTAATTCATTTTCTTTCTTTTCTTTTTCTTTGGTTGTGTCATTGATTATTTCTTACGTCTCTTCCCAACTTCCTCTTCTGTATTAGGCAGGAGAAGAGGAAGATGGGGAATGCTTCTTCAATGTTTGGATAAAAAAATGTAAAGATAGAGCTCATAGCATACTTGTAAATTATTGCTGAAACACAGACAATGATTGCCCATGAAAACTCCAGGCTACTTCCACAATTCACGAGAATATAATTTCAAATGCACTACTATTATTTATATATAGTCAGGGCATATCACTAGAAAGTACGTTAGCAACATCTGCAAGGGACGGTTCCTTTTCTGCATGATAAGAACTAGGTGCCAGAAAGAAAATACTCATCAAGTTATTGACCTTTCTCTAAAGAGAGAGCATTTTGAGAAGAATTTTCACAAACATGAAAGAGCTTCTTGCTGACTGGTTGGTTCAGGACACAACAATCAATTTCATTATTCAGCAGAAGTAAAACATTGAAAAGCAAATTACCTTTATACTGAGATCAGTGTGGCGAGAATAGGAAATTGTGAAGCTTGCAGAATCCACCATCATATATGCAGTGTCCCTCTAGGGCTTCCTTTGCAACAACGGCTGTCCGGACATCTGAAAGAATATGGATTAGTGCCTACTGCACAATCTAAAGATTTACTAGCAATCGAAAATTGGGTTTTCTTTCATATGTTCCTTTTCGTTATAAAGTTGATTCATCCAGGAATTGACGTTTACTCAAGATAACATGATATTCAGATAAAAACACCAAGAGATTTAGCCCCCAGAGAGCTTCAAGAAACCCGAAAAAGAAGTTAAATAATCAGATGACTCTCTGTTGTTATTGTTTTTCCCCTGAGCAATCAAGAACACATAATAGAAGGCATCTAAGTTATTTTTTCAAGTGAAGCAACCATGGCAATGAGAACTAAACACATAGATCACTAGCAATTCCTTCTTATTAAGACCTACGAAGACTTATTTCAATGCCAAACAGAAGTTACAGAACCAAAGGATTCTAATACCAATATCAGGAAGATATTATAGTATAGGCTCTATTTATGTTACCAGGATATTGTATCAATGCCTGAACACCACCATTCTTATCAAACATTGCAATCTTCAATACAGGGCCAAAAGCAGAAAAAACCTGAAACCAGATAATATAAAGCAATCAATAACTAGGCAGACAAAGTCAAAAGACACAACATCTACAAGCATTCTCACTGCTGAAGGGCTTACCATGTGTAAAACATCCAAGGTGACAGCATACTGCATGTTCTCGATGGAAGCAAGGAGAACATTACTTTCAGGCTCTAATTTCTTCCCATCGAAGCCTAAACTGAGCTGGAATGAGGAAAACACGTAAATAAGATCAAAGTACCCATGAATTCCATTTCAAAGAGATTATCTAAGGCATCCTTTGATGTAGAAATTTAACCACCAAGTGTAAGCACATAAGTGAACAAAGTTGACAAGGACGCAGGTATTAAAAAAGATATGAACTGGATAACCAAAGTTAGTCTGGATATATTTTCACAAGGTATGCAAAATTACTAAAAGAAACACATGATGGTGGTCAAGCTGGATCAACAATACAACAGGTTACCAAAGAGGCAAGAGGGCATACGAATAGAGGTCATAGCACCAAATGTTATACTCCAAAGGCAACTTAGTATCCATGACCAACCAAATCTCAAATGTGGTAAGAAAAGCTGTTTCAATCTCTTACCTGACCACTAGCATCAATTGCAGAGGGAGCCACAGGGAGGTTAGGGTTAGTGTAGTCCCTATAATAAAATAAAGTATGCTGTTACATTTCAACCAAGAAACCTCCAGAATATGACAGGCAAAGGACAGAAGTTCTTACGAACAAAAAAGAAGATATATCATAATGCACCAGAATTAACAGAAAATGAACAAAATGAGAAAGAAATGTAACCGTAATCAAATACCAGGAGAAAATTACTTATTACGAATACCTGCTGCGATGAGACTGAAATTTAACACTCAAATCAGTATGCGCAGAATATGTGATCTTAAGGATCTCGCTAGTACATGGTCCCAGTTGAGGAATTAAATACCTGATACATGGCAATGAAAAGTCAGTTATTGCGCATGTAAACAGGGCTAGTATTTACTAGCAAAAAAGATAAGAATATAGCATAAGCACGTGATTTGGGATGCAGAGTACATAGATGCAAATAAGTTAGACAACATGCAGAGTACATAGATGCAAAGAAGTTAGACAAAAGAAATGGCAGCTTATTTTCAATCACACTAATAACTGTTCTCAAGTAGGCTGTGCGATGGATGGAATAATTCATTTATACCAAGGTCGTCATTCAACATAGAAAAAGCAGGCAACAGTAAAGACATTGTAAACCAGATGCATAGGGAGGAAAGTATGAGTATAATAGTTAAAAGTGAGCAAAGCTCTCATTTAAGTAAAAAGCAAGGCGAAGCGCAAGCCCACCGCTTTTTCTGTCTGAAGCGAGCAAGTAAAACAAAATGCAGGTTCAGTGCACAAAAGCACAATAAAAGAGTGATTTCGGCGATTATTGGGCTTCTTACTTTTGCTGTTACCTTTTCTGATCTTTTTTACCATTGAATGAATAAATTGTGGTGAGATGCACTATTATATTAGTCATTATTCCTCGTCTTCTGTTCCCTTAAAAAACACACCAAAATCAAACTCAACAGCATTGACAAGAACAGTCTCTCTCTCTCTCTCACACACACACACACGCACACAGAGTCGAAGCTTAAAATTTTCTTTTGCTTCTGTGGAATAACTAAGAATTATATGCGAGTATAACAGTGCTGTAACATATATAAGAATTGTACGTGAGTGTATAACAGTTCGCTTTGCCTTAAAACGAAGCACACTTTTGCTCAAGACCCAGAAGTCCCATTGTGCTCAAGTGTGCTTTGCACCTTTTACTACTGTGAGCTTAGACGAAAATTTTTTTACTATAATCCAGGTCAAACCCTATGTAAATGTAGGAAACCCAAAACTAAACCACAAACCAAATTCTATTCAACCTAATACTTGCAGCTAAGGATTTAAATGCTAGGAAAAAGATAGTGTAATTAAAATTCTTCTTCTCCAAGAAATTTAATAGAAAAGGAAACAAAATGAAGTTATCTATTTTAATCACACTTCACCCTCTGCCTTATGATTATTCATTATTAGATAAAAAGCCTCTATCATTTTACTCAATAAGGTGATGGGAAATGACTCAAAGAGAGAGAGGTAAACTAAAGGAGCATGCATGTACCCCTTTATAGTAGATTCTTAAAAAAAGCTCCTCAAAGATGTCCAGCCCCTACACATAAATGATCCACTACACTGGGCTACATCCCAAGCCCACAAATAAATCCAACATCACCTGGGAATGCTTCTTCCATCAAGCGCATCCTTCGCAGAAGAAGCAGTTTCAGCATCAGAAAATTGGACTAAAGCCTGGAAAAGAAACTCATTCATAAATATAACAGGTCCAAAAAGCAGAAGTGTCTGAATATTAGAGTCTGAAAAGACTGCAGTTCCACAAACCTGAAATCCAGCTGTCTTCTCAAACGTTGTAATTTTATGCACAAAACCAAAAGCAGAAAACACCTGAAAGACAACTTTAATTTTCAGGAGGATAATTCAAGTTTGGAAACATCAATCGCAATTAGACACATTTTCTGAGATATTGTACCCATATAAACCAGAAAACTCATGCAAGTTCCAATTCAAGTGCAATAATCAGAATCAAACATTCAAAGCACTTGCTATAGAGAAACAGAACCAAGATAGAAAACCGAACACATGAAACTGTAAAAGGTAAATAACACATAGACCGAACCAAGATAGAAAACCGAACACATGAAATTGTAAGAGGTAAATAACAAATAGACCAAACCATACCCAAGCAAAAGGAAAATAAAGAAATGATTCAATGAGAGAAAAGAAGGAACAATAAGAAAGCATTTCCCTACAGGAAAGAAGCGAAAATCATTCTCTTTTCTAGTGTTAAAATTGAAGAAGATGATAAAGCCTTGAAATATTCTTACTCTGGATGTGAATATTATGATCATTTTTCTTTGTTAAAAGAAGATTTGTTTCAGTGGTGATACTGTTTAAAGATAAAGGGTTACACCAAAAGACCAATTTTTCCACTCACAACTTTTCTTCCCATAAATCATTTAGCAACTATTACTTGTATCAGATAAAGTTAAATATTTGCATGACAATCAATTCAGTATAAAAGGACAACACTGAAGCCGGGTTATCAAACTTAAAATTTGAGCTATGAAGTATATAAAATTAGAGAACAATTAAATATTATATTCAGCATCTAATAGTTATGCAACGATGGGAAGGGAACAAGTGTATACAGGGAAAAACAAAAAAAAAATTGAAAACAATATCCCACACCCTTCACAAAACTAGTGATGGAATGATGAGAAGGAAGGAGGGTAGAAAGAGCCAGGAAAGAGAAAGAAGACAAACACACATTCACTCTTTCTCCCGACGGAATAAGCTGCCATTGAAGATATTTCCTTGACATAAGCCTGCTGATCCATTCACATTCAGTTGTGTCAAAACAACAGCTTCACAAAGCAGGACATACACTACAGCCAAACCACCAAAACCCTATAGATCTGGTTCTACTGAAAATAATTCTTCTAATCATGAACTCATAACATAAGGCATGTTACTGCTTACCAAGTGAAGAACATCGATGCTTACGAGGCGTGCATCATTACCCTCAATTGTCACCAAGAGTACATTTCCAGCAACATCTGCAGTAGTTTTGTTGTTCACTATTTCTTGCCTGTTTGAATACTGTAGGTAGACGGTTTTCCCTCGTACCTGAGCTGGTTCGGAGGATGAAGCATAGTATGATATCATGGCAATTGCTTGATTCAATTCTACCTGCGTAACATTAATATATCGGTAATTAAGAACATGAAGATGAAAAATATGGCTAGACAACTAGCAGAAAGCATGCAGATGGACAAGCAAAAGAACCAGGACCAGGAACACTTACAAACTCAATAAAAGCTTGATTCCGATTTGCTCCAACATTACACTTTACTGTGTTGACGACTTTACCAAATGGCTTCCCCAATTCAATCAGTTCCTCCTCTGTGCATTCCCATGGTAAATTTCTTAAGTGGAGAACCTTGGATGGTGGTTGTGTGTAGCGGAATTGAGGCTGACTGGAAATAGATGCCATACCGCACCACAAGCCCTAGCTACAAACAAGCAAAAGTCATGATTTTATCTTACTTCATTATTATTATTATTATTTTAAATAGCTCACCTATCATCCATGAAGAATCGAACATAAAATCATTGACCAATCAAAAATTGCATTCGTATACTACATTAACGTTCAACAAAGCTAACACACTCAGAGTATATGACTATGTCAACGTTCAGCAGAAAAATAAATACAAAAATCAGCCTACTACAATTACCTCAGATTTGGAAGGAAAAAAAAAAAAGCCTAATTTCGTGGGGGAAAAAAAGCAATTAACACAGATTAATGAACAAGACGCACCAAAATTAAATCCATATCAAAAAGTGAGAATTGACAAATCAGCAACAGACATCAATCGGCAATCGATCTTAGTCATAGACTCAACAGATATAGACGGTGGCGCAACGGAAGGCAGCGTTTATGCGGAGAAGAGAATAAATAGGAATAACTGCAATTAGGGCATAAAATTTTCGGCGGAGGGAATTTTTACCTGAGAGATTAAGTTAATCAAAGCGGCGAGGATTTAGCCTCGGATTGCTTTTGTTCGCCGGAATTGAACGGATCGAGGGAGTCGAGATGCCAAGATTGACGCCGGCTGGGTGGCGAGTGTAAGTAAAGCGCCCTGCGTAGGTTAGGAAAATACTAGTGCTCTAGTTGTTAACAAATTAAAGCTTATTAAACGTTTATTGCAAAAGCAACCCGCCCACTTTTGCCTATTTGACGATTAATCAAGTTGTGTCCGTCCAACGGGAAAAGTATTAAAGCTTTATTTGGTTGGTAACATTTTTTTTGTTGCGGGTAGAAAATAAGTTTTTAATGGTCAAATCTAAAAGTTGAAAAAGAAATACTTTAACAACTGAGAGAAAAAAATATATTATTTGTAATTATCAAAAAAATAAATAAAATTACAAGAACTAAACTATGAATCAAAAATAGTTTTATAACCCTTTCATGATATGCAAATGAGATTACAAATTTTTTATTTTATAAATGAATAACGTAGAATCGTTTGTGGTTTGGAAGTACAATATTAATTTTTGTAAATTGTATTATAGTTAAGTATAACGTTACAAAAATATTATATTTGTGGTTTGTGGATTTTTTTTATGATGAACTATAGTATTAATGTATACTATTAATGAAGCTACAAAAGTTTGTGTTGAACTATAGTATTAATGTATAATATTAATGAAGGTATAAAAGTATGTTGAACTATAGTATTAATGTATAATATTAATGAAGGTATAAAAGTATGTTGACCAATATTGAAATATAATTCAAATTGAATTTTATAATTTATATCACAAATTCGAATCTTTAAATCATGAGTTTGAATTTATTTATTTAGATTTTTATAATTTATGTCATGATTGAATTTGAATCTATTCTTATAATTTATGTCACGGATTCACATTTTTAGGTCATGAATTTGAATTCATAGATTCGAAGAGATTCAGGGTTTGTTTGGCTAGGAAATGGCTATATCAAATTTATTGCAACTCTTACCATCAATGAAGATTATGAGAATATGAGAGCAAAATGTTGGAGATTTTTTCAAAATCACTAATTATGAATAAATTTCACATCACGCGAGCATGACAAGCAAGAAGCAACTGGACAGTATGGTTGCATGATTATTTTCTGAGGATTCTTAAGAAACATGTAGTATATGTGTGGAGAATGAAGCAGCTACAGAAATTAACATTGGAATTGGGATTGCAGAACATAACTGGTATAAATCATCCTTAACAGACAACTTTGAATATATATCACTCAAGTCTGACCAACAAGAACATCTCTATAAGGAGTTGGAGGGACAACAGTAAGTTTCCCTTCCTCGATAGCCACAACACAGGCCTTTCCCTCCTCCTAGAGGACTCCTCGGCAATGAATGGCACATGCCCTTCTCTTAAATGAAGCAGTAGCTCTTGTGCTCCGCCTCGTAGTTTCTCCAGCCGTAATCCATCACCTTGCTGCATCTTGAACACTTTTACAACATTTGCTAGGCCCCCAATGAAGAATAATAGGCTCCCAAACATGCCAATCCACATCCATGTCACACCCTGCAAATTGACAGTTCGATCAGGATTTCCCCGATATTAAAAGCTGGAAGATTAGCTAAAATATATGAAGAATAAGGCGAAGTTTGGAGACGACTCTTGCTGTCTTGTTCTTCTTAAAGAGAAAGCCAATCAATCATACCATTTGGTGCTTTATGCTCATCAGTGTGAATCACTTACCAATAAATCCATACCATGGTGGATATATCCAGTCTGCTCTCTTCTATTAATGATAGCTCCCACCAGAAATAACAAGCTTCCCATCAAGAACGGAATGTGGACGCTCTCTTGCAATGATCTGAACATGTCCATCAGCTCGCTCATAAATCTGACAAGAGTTATGGATTGAACCAAGTAACCACAGTGCAGAGCCAGCAATCATCATATTCAAAGCATGCCACTCTACCTTGTCGTAGCCGTAACCTCTTTCAGCCTGCATTTGTAAAAGTTCCGAAAGGAAAAAGTTATTACCAAAGTAAAAGAACGTTCCCGACTTAATTTCACTAAGAGCTTCATTTTGGCAATCAAAACAGCAACTATGAAAAAATAAAAAATGCCTAAGCACCTATAAACAAAAAACAGCTTTATTAGCTGAGCATTTGCACAATGCCTTTCAAGGCACAAATCATGTGTTTGAAGAAAATCAACAATATGCAGTCTCCTAATACTTCAAGAGGTAATTAAGGCATCTTGCTGAGAAATTGTGTTGCAACATATACCAAATATCGTGAACATTTGGATGCAATAGACATGATGAGTAGTATAAAAGATCAATTGTGAAAAAAAGTTTATAAATTATACGAATTCCAAAAAGTCACTGAAATTGGTAAAATGCAGTCGTTTTCAGTATATATATATATAAGGATACCAAGCAAAAGTTCAAATGTGTAGATAGTAGGTTTCAAATTACATAAACCATTAAGCTTGCAAACAGATCAATTAATGAACTAATTGTTCTTATTGCTAACTAAAATGCCTTTCTCTGCTTAAAGAAAAAGCTCATATTCATCAAGTCCTACAATAAAAAAATTCTTGATTTCTGCTGTTGACAAAAATTTCACGAAAAGTTCTTTCTTTGATGCTTTTGACTAAGACACCAGCTTCTTTTAATTATTAACTAATTGGAGGATAAGATTAAGATGATCAGTCAATTCTTAATAGAGAATATAAAAACACCAAGTTACCCTATGGATTTGCTAAAACAATAATAAATACTCCATCCATCCGTTTCGTACTTTTTTTTTATCGTTTTATTAAAATTCAGCTTTTTAAAAAAATAATGTGTTGATAGTGATAATTATTTAAATAACTTTCTTATTTTACTTTCTAATATTCTCTTATCAAACATTGAATGATTTGTCTCTAAAAAAAATAAAAAGATAAAATTAGAAATGATATAATGAAAATTATAAATAGAAAAAATTTCAAGAAACATAATATTTTGAATGGGAAGGAGAGAATACTACATATTGAATTTCATGGTTAAATAATAATTAAATTGACAAAAACAGTGAACATATGTAGTTATGAAATCGGCTATTAATTAATTTGGTCAGTTACCTGCAAGAAAAGAAAAAGAATTCCTAGAAAAAAGAGAACGGTCCCAAATATCTGAACTACAGGCACAGCAAACTCAACAGCAGCGAACTGAGTATCAAACTCCAAAATATTCAATCTATAATCAATCCCGGCTAGATGAGCAATAAGATCATGCACATTCACTAAACAAATGGCCGTCAGGGCTATCAGTAAAAGAACCAGCCCCGATCTGGGCTCGCTGATGAATTCAGCAGCAAACCCACTTAAAAGCACTGCCTGCGATCGAACCAAACACGTATAGTCCGGCGTTGATGTACTCCAATCTATTCCGGGCCAATCTCGGCCCGTACATTCGGCTCTCACGGGCTGTTGCTAGCTTTACCATTCTGATCTCGATCAGCCTGGAAATAGTACTTCTCTAGTCTAGTCTAGTGTGTTCTTGCGACTATTGGACAACTGTGATATTGGAGAAAAGAGGAAAGGAGTGCAGGAAACGTATGTAGAATTAGTGGGAGGAAGAGGAAGGAGAATAATAATATATGGGAGGTTGAAATTGGGGATACGTGTCTTCGTGCATGTAGTACATGCAACCATCCTCAATTTCATTTCTCTCAATTTTCTTTTCACATTGTTCTTAACCGGTTCCCAAAGATAAAATAAATGAAAAATATATCATTCTAGATACCATTCTGGGATGAGTTGCCACTAAAATTTATGGGGAAATTCTATCACCTATTTAATAAATCATATCTCGTTGTATTAAAAAAATTATATAATATAAACTATTTTGTGATTTAAAAAACTTGTAAAGTACATATATTATAACGATATATAATTTTTTTTTTTGAAGAAATTATAGAATTTCTCGAAGCTCTATATTGGTTTGACCACCTACCAGCTACTCACCACAACCACTCTTGATAAAATTAGAAAAACTTTCATTTTAACTGGTATATTAAGAAAAAAAATTTATTATTTACTCTATAAGGAGTGACATAAATTATTAAATTATTAAAAAGTAATAAAATTTTTACTATTCAATTATCTTAATAATTGTAGTATTCACTTTATATTGTGAAGTGACTAATATAAATTTATTTATAAATTAATTCACCACATTCTCTTCCCTCTTCTCATTGGTCAAAAAACTTGCTTGATAGACTTGCATTATTTTTTCGGACATACTAACATGACTTGATTTTAAAGTCATTTATGGATTTTGTGATCAAAATTAAATCTTATAAAATTTTATTTATCAACTAATGATATAAATTATATAATATTTAATCCACGCACAATATAATTTATAAGCAAAATAAAAAATAAAAATCTAGTTAAATATTTCTTATTTCCATCTACCTGTATCTTTACCTAGAAAATTATAGGTAACATAACATGCAAACTGATTCAATTTTGAGATGCAAAATTTTAATCTCGTTAAAATTTTAAACCAAAATTGTTGTACTCATATGGTATATGGTCTAAGCTTAGTGCATATGTTACCACCCAAATAGAACTACTTTTGCATGTTATTCAACGTGAATAAATTTACACATCAAACTATGAATAATATACAAACATGTTGATATTGTAAATTTCCCCTCTAGAAAATGTAGCTTGTATCTATAAACGTTACTTTGTACCAAACTCTTATGTGTACCATAAATGTTATCGGGAAAAAAATTTCAAACATATCTCCACAAAATTTAAAAAAAAAAAAAAAAAAAAAAAAAAAACAAATTCAAAGAAGCACAAATTCTGGAATTTTACTTTGTGATTTCTTGAAACAAGAAATCAAAGGGAAAGTTGTAAAGAAGGTCGCAATAAGGCGGTGTTTAAACTTTGTCTTTAGAACCACGGTTTCAGATTCACATCCGAAGGCGTTTATAAATTCATACATTATAGTCATTGGTTCCAATTAGGATTGCGTGATTTTGTTAAAAAAGTGTTTTTAGAAGATAAAAGTATTTTTAGAATATTTAGTAAGAATATTCCACAAATGTAGAAATAGAGTTTTTGATCTCAAAAACACTTCTAGATCAAGTTGAAAATTAATTTTTTTGAATTAATTTTTTTTAAAAAAATAACTAAAGATAAAGTTTGACTATGTTATCATTAATTTAAAACTAACTAAATAAATAAATACTCCGAAAAAAATTAAAAATCATGCATTATCACATATAAAAAGTATCTATGCAAATTCACTGCCAAACAATAAAATTAAGTATTTATAAATATTTTTTTCAAAACTCTAATAAAAAAATTGCTTTGTAATAAGCAACCGGAACCGCAACCCCAAACATGACATATTCTTTTGGCCATTTATCCTTTTTTAACACTAAACGCTTTTTAGGGATCAATCCGTCTTTAATTAAGCAGGTGCCATCTTAATTCCGGAGATTAGTGAAACCAATTCATTGCTTATAAGTACAATATTTCTTTTATATCTTAAATTAATTTGCCTCGGTGTCTTCATGACTAAGCACAAGCTGCATGCAGCTGCTGTTTGGGCTTCTCACCATCATCTTTCTTCTCAACATCGAACTGCTTAATTTTGTTGCCATTCTTTTCTACATCCGGCCATTTGAATGGTTCTTCCATAATTCCATTTTTTCTGTACTTGCAGTAGAGCAAAAGCTGAAAGATGCCTAAAGGGCTGCCAACCAGATTAGGGGACTGCACGCATTTAAATAAATTAGACAGGAAAATATATAACTTCAAGTAAAAAAAAAAAAAGATTGTACAAAAAGGAAGGGAATTGAGCTTTTGATGTTGAAACGAACCGCGAGGAAAAGATCATGGCTTAGTAAACCGTAGGCCAGCCAAAGCGATAAGTACTAGCAAGAAACGAGAAAAGAGACAAGTAGAATGGCATATATTCAACGCTCTTGGTTTTTATCACTTGTGTCTGTCACCATGAACCATCAAAATCTATTAGTAGTGAGAGTCATATGGAAAATACTTAAAATTTGACATTGGATCTCAACTATATATAAAATTAAAATTTACATTACATCAATAGATATCATTTATTCGATATGATTTAATCTACATTATAGGCTTACGAGTGAGGTAAGAATTTTCCCAAACAAAGTGCACTCTCATGTAAAAAGCAATATTTTGAAAATCAGACCGGATCGGTCGGTTCGACTGGTCAGACCGCGAATCGAAAGAACTACCTATCCGGTCCAACTAAATATATGGTCGGTCTACAAAACCAGATAGAAACGGTAAAAAATCGTTTGAACCGATTTTGGTGTTTTTTTAAATTGTAGAATAAAAAATGATTTAAATAAAGAGAAAAATTAAAAAATCGTGAAATAAACTCTAAAATGGCAAAATCTCTTTGAACAGATTTGTAACCTAAACTATTAAGTTATTATTTTTTGATCTTTTTTATACTTATTTTTGTACAAATTTTCTCTTTTCTTATTAGAAATTTGATCAGTATTTTTGGATATTAGAAGTATAATTCTCCAAAAATAGTGTTTCATTTCTATTTTAGATTTTATATAAATATAGTTTAAATTATTTTAAATTATATTACATTTTAATAAAAAAAATTTAAATTAGTAAATCGATCAATTCAAATGGTCAAACTGATTAAACCGTAAATCGAAAGGCCTCTATTCAATGCTCCGTCCCGTTTTCAAAACATGGGTATAAAGTAAAGCAAAATTTCTTCATTCTGCATGGAAAGTTGACTCACCACAACTACCAGGGGAGAACCGTACATGGCTACGGAGGCTATGAGTCCAATGCTCCCCACAAGAATCTTTCGGTGGGGGTGATCGTGAAATGTGAAGGCTGATAACAAAGCAGTGACGCTGAATGCAAGGATGACTGATGCCGTCAATATTCACAACCTTTTTCTGCATGAGAAATAAAATAAGATTAGACTTGATTTAATATCAGACCGGGCTCATGGTTGGGCTGACTGTTGGGCCCTTTAAAAGTATGATTGAGATTCTATAAAGAAAACTTGTATTGAACTTGGCTAAAACTTTGTGCTGGATTTTGCTGTTGGGTCTTGCCAAGTTTGGCCCATTATTAGACACTCGTATATAAGGAATTTGTTTAACATTCTAAACATTGTTTTAGCTTCCAAATTAAGAAATACGTTACTGTATGTAAATAAATACTATATACTATATGTTTAGTACTTCTACTTCAAAAAGTCTTTACTATTCCCTCCATAATATAGAGTGAATATCCTAAACCGCTGGATAATTAATGAATTTTTTTTACTTTTTAGTTGTCTCAACGACTGTGATATCCACTTTGTATTCCGTAATGTAGAGTAAATAGCAAAAACTGTAAAGAAATGTATGTTGATAGTGGCTTACATACCTATAAGTTCAGTTATATTAAGGTGAATATTGTGCAATGACTAGGTACTGAAAACTATTGTGAATTACTATTAGGTTGCTAATTTTGATTTGCGGTCTATAATATACAGCTGTAGGGGTATTAGTTGGATAACTTTCTTTTCATTTCCATCAGGCGATTCTCCGTTTTCTTGTTCTTTAATTTCCTTCTTTGAATGCAAAGAGTTCTGTAATGATAAAAAAATTAAGTTAAAAATTTGAACTAGAAGTTAAGTAGCTTGCCTTTGCGTTTGGGGGAGCAAAACACAAGTATATAAATATGAAGGAGAGCTCCAAAAGAATCCCCAAGCCATTGATTGTGACCACGGGGAAGTTTTCCCACCCATTACTCACAACCGGCAACCCATACCATGTATACACCAAACAGTTCAATAATGCAATGGTGTACGGAATGCATGAAAACTCTTCTGTACTTTTCTTTCTTACAACTCTTGAAAATGTTAATCTGCAAGCAAAAGTCAGTGTTTAATCACAATAAAGGACAACTACTAATTAACTTCCAGATTACAAGAATTAAATTAAAATAAATAGCTGATGATTAGCAAAACTTGATGAGTTACATGGGTGCAGCATAAAGTAACATGGAGGCAGCATTCCCTGCAGCAAGAAACACCATGCAGCCAAAAGCCAATAATTACTTCATGGACACATAAAGCAGTTTGGAATGCACGTTAAATAAAAAGGAACAACGATATATATGAAGGTAGGTAGGTATACCCATTACTCCCACAGCCAAACGCAACTTATCTCCCATGTTAGACGAAAAGAACAACACGGGGTAGAGCGGTTCTTGGTGTCGAGAATTATTGGAGTTATATTGCACGTACACAGATTTAGTGCTAGGGGGGTGTATATATATATATACACACTAGCTAGTGCATAATATATAGTTAAAAAAAAGGGCATGAAAAGGATGTGTTATTCAAATCAGATAATTGAAATTTGTGGTGAGAAACCTGACAAATACTATATCTATAAAAGAGAAGTTTGCAAGATTGTGGATGGAAATAAACTGTGCATTTGCTTCATCCACCGAATTTATTCATGGAAATGCTCCATGAGCTAGCAATGGTGTTAGCTTTTGACAATGAGATAGAATTTATTTTCTTGCTAGGAGTAATATTTTGGTTCTCTTGTCAGTGGAAATGTCATTGGACTTCCACTGACTCTTAAATTTAGGAAACGTTTATTTCGCATTTGAGAATCGAATCAGAATAAAAATTATAAATTTTATTATCGATATAAATTTATATTATTTTTCTTTATTTGTTTGGTTTGAAAAAGAAATGAGTTTCATTATATTGATAAGTTAATAAATTTAAAATTCATGTCATACGTGGAGAATGAAAGTGAGATATTTTTTAACACTTTTATTCGCATAAAATGATTTCCATAGTGATTAACTAAATAATATTTATGTATATCATTAACCTTAATTTTCATTTCTTCCCCTCATATCTATAAACCAAACACTCCTTTGATTAATTGGAAGAGACATTATAGAGTTAATGCACTGCTTAAAACACTGGACAAGGCCAAGATTCGTGCTTGCCTTTATTAATGATGAATTCGACGTGTTAAGGTATAATATTAACAACATAGCGTAACTTAAATGGTAAAATAATTCTCCTATAATTTTATGACTGTTCAAGTCATTAGAGAATAGATGAAGGATTGGGATTTTTTTTCAAAAAAATAAAAAAGTGTATTATTTGCTTAAATTTTTCAGTTTTTAGAACTAGCATAATGACCAGGTAAAATAAATGACTAGGATAATAAAAAGAGTCTTTACTCGGAGTAAGTATCTTAAATTATTAGATTATTAAAAAGTAATAGAATTCTTTTTATTCATTTTTTTAATGATGGTGAAATATATTTCGTATTATAAAATGAATAGTACAAACTTATCGATGATAATAAAAATTACAATCTTATAGTTTCATAAGAGTGCATGTTGAAGTTAGCACAGGAAATCAATTGGCAGTCCAGCATAAAGAATTAATTGGCTTTAGGTTCCCCAAACAAAAATTCTAACAATCTTTCGGAGGAATAAAGAAAAGCAGCCATGCATGAGGAGGCTACGGGAACAGAATTCAGCATTCAACTTGTGGAATTGATTTGATTCTGCATGAATTTGATCCTGGTTTACTTGCTGAAAGATAAATGACAGAAGAAATTCTTCAGCAGCGGGTCGATCTTCAGGTGGGTTCTATTCCATGGCAAATTCAAATATGTGATGTACAAAAGTGGGACTTTCTAAGAATGTCTTTATATCACTAGAGAAAAAGAGTGTGTCCTGTCCTGACTGCTGATGTAAAGAAGCATTTCTTCTTATTATTATTGTGAGAACTCAAAAGAATAGTTTTTGATGATATAATTACCCATTAATTCGTATACCTCTCTCTTCAGTCTTCAACCATGGATAAATAAAGAAAATTCTCATCCTCTCAAAACCGAGCATCAGCAATACTTAGCTGTTCTGATTCTTTATGCCAGCATTTTAAGCTGTCACAACGTATTTAGTTATTGTACTTCAATGTTACACTTAGTCCACCAAACAGACATCTTAACTTATGTACTAGTAATATTTGTTAATTACCCCTTTGTGGCTCGATTTCATTATTAAATCTTCCAGACTGATTCAGGGTTCAATTTCTTAAATTTACAGGTTGTGTTTTCTTCAATATCATCATTCTGATAGCTATTGTATGATTCAAAGATTTGACTAAATCTGAATCGACATACGTCGAGTGCATCTGAAATGGTCCCTCTGGATCCGATAATGATATATTGTTTCGACCTAATATACAAACTAAATTTGAATTATAAGTCTTAGTTTTTGTTATTAATTCCTTGTAATCAATCAATAAGTTACAATTCATTATTTTCTTTTTTAAAAATAATTTTAACTAAATTTCCAAAACTGATGTGGAATGGTCATCACCACAACCACTTTTGAAAGATAGTCTGAACCGTGCCCGCTTTTACGTTATGTATGTCTCACGCTGCACTTCATTCATCAAGTACTGTCCAATTGATAAGGATGTTTTTTCAGAATGGTTTTTAATTTGTCAATATGCATAGGAAGAAATCGAAGTCCATTAACTATAGTTAATAAGATGTTTTGTTCTTTTCTGACTTCAAATTAACTATAATCTGAATTACTTAGATAAGAAGAGCACCCCACAAATCCGACAATGATCCCGGGCTACGCAAATAATTTCCAGCTGCCACAATTGTATGCAACACTGCCAATTATTATTAGAATGAATGGAATTAGCGCAGACTGAAGCAGGGCCTTGAGTTGTTGCTGCTGAAAAGAAAAATATACTAATCCCTTTGTTGTAATTGAAAGTGGATGATGCTAAATAAGTGTTAATAAACTTATCCCTTCAATTTGCAGTTTGATCTGTAACACAACTATGATTTGCTTTAGAAGTAGGACAAATGTTGGCAAAGCAAAACATTATCCAAACAACTAATCCATCAAATCTTATGTAATAAGCCGAGAATATCATACCACCCACAACAAATCCGAAAGATAAGCAAATTCACTACCACTTGTCTCAACAACCGACTCAGCACATCTTTTTAAGCCTCTCACTTGGCTTATATTTGGTGGATTCCATTCCAATGCCTTGTTCAACAAAGCGATGGCGACAACCCCCCAGCCACCCTCCAAAAAAAAAAAAAAAAAAAAAAAAGAACCAAAGAAGGAAGAAGAAGAGAAAAACAAAGCAATGGATGCTTGGAGTGCATTGCAGAACTTTTAGTTGATGGTTCAAAGTTAGCTATGAGCACACAATAACGAAGAATAGATTAATCATACACCGAAAACTTGCAACAATCACTTTATCTGTGAAAGCCCCTCTTAGTTTTCCAATGTCATTTTGATATTCAAAATTGTCCGTGTAAAGTCACTCTTAAATACACTGGAATCCAGAGAAATAGAAATGCACCATTTATATCTTTGAGTATCATATGGATGTAAGGGATGTTACAGAATTAGCATATTCAAGGTTTGCTGAATCTATTACTTATCTACATATACTCAAAAAAGGAAGAAGAAAGAAGGAAAAGAGAAAAAGAAATATATACGGCCAGACAGAAAATGTAAGGTCCTATGAGCATGTAACTTGTGACTATGATAGAAGTGATCAGTGTACAACAATAATGGAAGACTGCAAACACTGGGAGCATGTTGCAGTCTTTGCAAATGGATCTTTTAGAAAACGTATTGGCGAAGATAATCCACCCGAGCTGGATGCTTGAGCTTCATAAGAGCCTTTACTTCATGCTTCCGCACCATTTCTCTGGAGATATTTAGGTTTCCTGCAATCTCCCCCAGTGTTCGATCACCTTTTCCATCAAGTCCATATCTCTGTCTGATCACTAAACTCTCCTTAGGCTTCAAAGAATCAAGCTGTTGACCATAAAGAATGGATAAAATGATTATTTAGCATCAGAGACAGAACCCAAGCAACAAAATTTCTAAATACTGAGAATGGATGGTTAGAACTACTTAGATGTCCTAGGTATAAATTCTGTTTCCTTCTTCTGTATGGCAGCATATCAAGCACACTTACTGATAAAGATGCTATATTAGCCACTTTTAGTAATCCCTAGAAATAACATGATGTTCTCTCATATAATTAAATTCTTTTGTTA
This sequence comes from Cinchona pubescens, assembly GCA_025175665.1. Taxonomy (NCBI): domain Eukaryota; kingdom Viridiplantae; phylum Streptophyta; class Magnoliopsida; order Gentianales; family Rubiaceae; genus Cinchona; species Cinchona pubescens. The sequence goes on from JANKKI010000014.1 coordinate 1,225,150, forward strand.
GTTTGTGGAATTACTCCAAAGGAATACTACAGAACAATATACCATCTTGAGCATAATTTTGAGACGCGATGTAAGTAAAAGCAATCTGATAAAGGTGATGAATTTAATTCGAGCCAATCCAATATAATCCCAAATGACTAGGAAGAAGAAGATAAAATTACCACATCATCAAGAGCAAGCCTGAGAAGAGCAGGTTGCCTCCGCTTGTCGCCTTCAACACCATCAACATCAGTAATCCCATTGATGAACTCTTCTTGGGTTGTTGTATGCTTTGAATGGAGAGAGAAGATTGGTTTTGACACCCTCATCACTTCATGGTATCTTTCAGGGGAAATTCCAACCCTTTCTATTATTTCGTCATCTGTCCTGGCATTCTCTGAAGCTCAAACATCAATTCCAACTTGGCCCTCTGGATTTCTACTCTTACCTGCATCAAAGGAAACCTTAAGGTTTTGTTTTAGGAAACAAAGGAAAAAAAGAAAAACATGATGTCTATGTTCTCTCAATTTTGAGAAAGTGCAATCACTATTGTATATCTATATACACAAACGCAAAGATTCAGTATCAATTTTAAAGTTGATGGAGCCATTCTAATCTGTATATTTCTTAACCGAAGTAGTAGAAACCAACTTCGATTTGTTCATTTGATTAACTGTATAACTGTTAGCAGCAGTTTTTGTTCTCTTTCCAACACCCTCCACTCACTGAATTTAACATAGCAATAAATGGATTAGTTGGAAGGTTTTGAAAGACAACCAGAGAAAAAAAACACCAAGACATGATTTCGTATACTTAAACTGTGACTGCCCAATGATACTATGATAGACCGGCAACTGTATGTCACGTGCAACGAAGGAAGAGTTTGTCCGTAATTTCAATCATTGATGACCAGAAAGAAAGCAGGCAACAGAAACTTACCGACTCAAGACCAAAGGAAACCTTGGTGAAACTTGAAAGTGTCATAGAACGAATAATGGCATGTCTGATCCAAAAGAGGCCATATGTTGAGAGGCGGAACTGTCTTTTCGGTTCAAAGCGGTCGATGGCTGTAATAAGTCCCTTCACTCCTGCTTGGCAGAGGTCTTGGAATTTTGGCCCATTGGCGAAGTCTTGAAAATATTTGTTCATTACAAACAAGACAAGGCGGAGGTTATGCTGCAATCAACCAGGAACAATTATCACACCTTTTCAGTTTTACAGCAAAAGATATGATCCATGGATCATGTAAAAATTATTGCAACAGGCTTCAAATGCAGTTGAACCGTTCCTTGGCTAACCAAAATTAATTTCAATTAAGAGTTATTTGAGATATAAAAGTTTTAACTCCAAACACGATTAAAGGTCTGAGTAAGATTTACATCACAAGCTTTTCATCTCATGTATTCGGTTTCTTGATCATTATGACACTGGAATCCAGAAAACCTTACACTGAAATTTCAGAAAAAGTATCACAATTCAAAATTCAGTAATTACGTCCAGGTACGACTCCATTACAGTATATGTTAATGGTTTTGCTTTAATTCAAAATAATGAAGTCAAGGTTAGTACATTAAGCCTGTCACTTTGATATTAATGCAATTGAGTGTTTTATGTCCCACTGGACCACCATTTCCTAAACGGCTTTTAGAATCACACAAAACTAGATCATCTCAAACTGTAAAGCCATTGTGTTTGAAAGTTAGGCTAGCCTTTTGCATTCTCACCAAAATTGCTGTGATTTTCTGATGATAATTGAGATAAAATTTCATCAATTAAAAGTATGCAGAGCACAAATTTAGTTATTTACTTTCAAAAGGTTGATTACATAGTTATTTTGAATCTTCATTCTTCCCCAAGATCTGCCTAAAGTTGTCGTATTCAACTAAGAGCCCTCTAAATAATAAAAAGCTATATAATCATGAAAACTTCACGCAATGAGAAACTGTTCCCCAGAATTAGTACTTACCTTAATCAATTTATTTCTTGCAGCTTGACCAACTTCGATGTCTTTCCTTAGTTGAAAAACGTCCAAATTTGTTGCCTCAGCTAATTCACCATCTGTTGGTTCTCTTCCCAGATCATTTTGCAAGTTCTCTTTAACTTGAATAATTGCCTGGATTATTGTAAAAATCCAAAAGTCCAAAATTATCAAAATATTGTCCATCAAATACTCAAGGTTCAGATTAATTGCTATATGCATTTTTTTTCCTTTTACTGAGGAAATATGTTCTCACCTTCATTGGTTGCATCAACTTGAAAAGCCAGGTGTGCTCAGAAGAAGGAAGAACTGGTGGAATCTTCATCTTCTTCCAGTCTAAGCTCGTAAAGTCAGTAGAACCCGAATATTCTCTAACAAGTCTATTCATCTTTTCACCTTCATCATCCTCACTGGATTTGGTGTCTCTTATTGGATGAAGTAATTGCTTCACTTTCTTTTTTCTTTCTCAAAGCAATCCTTTTATCAAGACTCAATCTTTTTGACTTCTTCCTCAGACTCCTTACCAGCGTGTAATTGGTTCCTTTCTCTGTCTCCTCATTGGTATCTTTCATTCCCTTTCTTCTCCGATGGCCTCTTTTCACGCCATAATCTTTAGCTTCCACATCAGAAACTGGAGTTGCAGGACTGTGCTTATAGATATTTTCCAGCTTGGCAGCAGCCTCATTGTAGTCTAGCTCTAAGGTACTTGGAGTGGCTTCTGCAACAGAGGCAGCCTTTATTCTTTCAGGATGATTTACCACTCGTTTTAACCCCTTTTCATTCACGTTAGATCCCTTGACAGGTAAAGAAAGAGATTCCTTAGGGGCAACCAAAGCAGCATTTTTTGTTTTACCAGTTTTGAATGACAATATTGATGGTCTTCTAGGCTGAGCTATACGTGTTGCCAATTTTGTGTTCAATCCCTAAAATTTGAAATGGACTTCTCGCGGCAGAGCTAGAAACGGTTACAACTCCCATGAGAAGTACAAATTAATAGGATAATTGGTACTACGAATGAAGATTTCTCGATATTCCTCAGTCCTGCAACACCAATTATATCTTCTAATTATGCTCCAAAAAGCATAAATTATGCTGAAGAAGTGAATATTATGTAGAGACTAGCTATGAATGCTAATTATCACAAAATATTCTAGAACTTAGATCACATAACGTGTAGCAGAATCATATATTCACAGTATCAGTTGTTCCACTTGAACTCTTAACAAATCTGATCGTATAAATTGCCTGAGCAACTTAATCAGAGACATATATAGAAATGAAATTCCTTCTATCAACTTCCAAAGACTACAATATTTTTTACAAGTACTGAATTATGACACATAAACTAGACACAAAATGCATCTTATATGATAAGAAGCTTCCCTAACCATTACGGCTTCGAGTCACCAAATCCAGTTGGATTTACATTCAATCATATTTGCAACACATCCCAAAATTCATTTTCCTCCCTCTTTTCTACTTCGCAACAATTTGGATAAAGAATCTTGTGAAATTTTGCTACAAAATGAAACTAGTAACGCAAATCTTTTCAAGAAAATATAGTCATAAACACAAGGATTTAAGCCCAAATCATCGTACCCGAATGAATGAAACAACGTACGGCCTTGTAAGTTACCCAGGGAGAGATGAAGCAGGTTGCGTCGGCCGGCGATTCAAGATTCCGATTGAAGTTGGTTAAAGAATCTCGTTGGAAAAATACTCAAAAACATAAATACCCCTCCAAATTACGGTGTCCACAAGCATTTCCCGTGGAAAAATCAACGGCTGGGATTGGTGGGCTTTATGATCGACGGTAACGAGAGTACCCACGAGGGAGTAGGAGTGACGTGGCCAGTGCCACAGCAGAGAAAGAATATGGGGGAAATTCGTCGTGGCAAATTGAGAGTGGAAGTTGAGATATTTTTATGAAGTTGTATGGATATGCTGTTCTTCACACGTGGATGGTCCTCATTGGGTAAGATTTTAACAAAAACACCTGTAGGACCTACCTCTTGTAGTAGGGTGGTCTGGGGCATACATACGTTGCCTAATTCCAGCCATTTAAAATTCCGAAAACAAGTTCAACCTTTTTTGATTTATTCTTTTTTCCGAGAACACGTCGGTTCAGTTCAACCTCTTTGTATTGTAGCTATGTTCGCGTGGTCGCTATTTTTTTTTTTTTTTTAAAATTAATATATTCAAACACACAAAAAAAAAAAAAAAACTTCTTTCATTTCTCAAATTGAAGGTATGACTTCAAGTCTAATATATTTTTTTGGTAAGAAAAAGTTCAAAAAAATAATAAATTATCTATTTTTTTACTGATGTTATAGTAATTTAAATCGAGTAGCGTTACAAATAAAATTTATCACTTGAATCAAGCCATGTTGTCTTGCTTCAAGCACATAATCACTCCTTTGATCAATAAAGTAAAGTGGCTTTATACATTCAAGGGGTTGTTTCAATCAATGGCTAACTAAATCAGCTTTAGATTCGATCGTGCTTAGCTAATCCATTAGCTCGAATGAGTTAAAATTAAAAACATTCGTGAAAAAAAGATTGCAAAGACTGAGGTTTTGGAACACAAGATTAATGTATCAGAATTCCAGAAACTCTTTACTTTTCAACTTATCAAATAAGAGTATTATAAGAAACTCTTGGAATTAAATGTGCACTTTCATTTATTCTAATTATACAGAAAAAAGAAAGATCATTACAAAATTTTACTAGTAAAACTTATATTGAAGCTACACGTTTAGACCAGAGATTGGAATACGATGCAGCGTACCGCAATAGGTCTTTCGGAATTCTTTTCCAAACGATCGAAATTTCTTTTATAACTATTAGCTTGAGATTCTCTTCATTATACTTATCTTCAATTTCTTCTAATAATTAATTATATTTAAACAACTAAAATTCTTAAAAATTATTAGATAATATCAATAACTTTGTTTTGATGAGTAGATCAATATATTTTAAAAATAAATCTATTCTTAAATATTTTATCACTCAATTTGTACGAAATATATGGACGATGAAAAATAAGTCAAAATAAACACAAAATTTAAACGTTTAATTAAATAAAAAATCAATTTATTTATTTTCAAATTTACATATAGAAAATATATATGTATTAAACTATATTATGAACGAATATAATTTTTAAAAAATATGTTTGAATAATATTTTTATATAATATATTAGAGAAATGTTCTCTCCAATGGTGCTTATACTTCCATTCTCTGTGAAGAAAAGTAAAATAGCTTAAGTTTGTCACATATAGACATATTTGTGTTCAATGTTATCCTTATTCCTTACTAAACTGATTGAATTTTCCTCCGAATATTTTTGACTCGTTTTGTATTCCGCAAAGTTTCAATCAGATTCGACCATCCAGAAGCCCAAGAAATAAAAAAAAACAAAAAAAAAAACAGATTATATATGATGAAGAAAGCGGCAGAAGAATAAGTTCGAAGATCATGAGTCTTATCTTGTGTATGGATAAATTATTGTGTACATCAAAATACAAATTGTGTAAATATCACAATGAGACTCATTTTAAAATTTATATAAAGTTTACATATTTTGTATCTAAATATATCATACACCATAGTGCATTGAAGAATTTCCCTTGTATACAGTCAAATATTTGAGAGAACTGCTGCTTCATTTGACGTTTTTCATAAAAGGGTTCAGAAGAGATATAATACAGTAAAACTTCTCTAATTCTCTACTGGAGTTGAGTTAAATTGTTTAAATTAAATTTAAGCCTGAGGTCTGAAAATTGGTTATTTGGTAAGCGTCTAGAAGGCAAACTAATCGGCCACTAGACATAGAAAATTGTACTCCAAGGGCAGTTTGGGTAAAATTGAGTTATGTATCTTATTGGCAACTCATTTCATAATGTGATCTTTTTTCAAACTTCGTAGAAATAGAAGGACAAATAATGAAATAGTTCAGAGATGTAGTTAAGATAAAAGGAANTAAATATTTAGTAGGTTAGGTTTTGAGCCTCATTTATATAGATCTTGTAGTTATTAAATATTATAAAATTTTATTTATATAATACTTAAATAGACTTGATTTTGAATCTTATTTATAGACTTGTGATTAGAATTAAATTTTTGCTTATATCAACTGATGTTATTTATTTCCTAAACTTAAATTCACATTACAAAATTTACAAGTAGAACTGTAAATCAAATCTACCTCAATATTTCCCAAGAAAAAAACAAACCTTTGACCGGCATGTATTAAGCAAGCAAAAGAGACTGAGATAAAAGAATTTTTTTTTTCTTTCGTTTGGTACTCCAACATTTCAATGACTTAATTTATTTGGTGGAGTCAAATTCAGTAAACACCGTTCATCGTATTTAGTTCTTGATACTTGTAAAACAATACAACGTATTAGTTTTAGAGTCATAATCCAGTGGGAATGAGTTTACACTTTTTTTTTGAGAACGCATATCTACAGGCAAATGCTATGTTTGTTGGTCGGATGGAAAATTCTTGAAATGGGAAACAAATAGAAAATGTGTGGATTCTTCTTACTTTATTCACCTTCCCAAACTAACGACCAAGCATTTTACTTTTTGAACTTTGAACAAGTCCAGTTGCTATATTATAGTACAACTCTACTTATAATAAATTATACTCGTCCTAGTTATTATTGGTTGCCAAAAACTTATAAAACGTAGTCCTAAGTACTACTATTTATTATTCAGAATTTTAATAATGTTGGGTTTTGTGTAGTTTCTTGGAAATACGTGTTTTGCCCATGATTTGGATTGAAGACCTGATCAAACTTGCTGTCTCTTATTTCATGTATATGATTGAAAATATTTAGGTAGATTTAATTTTTAGTCTCAATGGTAGACTTTGTAGTTATAATTAAACTTTAAAAAATCTTATTTACATCAGTTGATGTCATAAATTTTCTAAAATTTAATTCACGCCATAAGATTTATAAATAGGGCAAAAAATCAGATCCACCTAAATATTTGTCTTGAAAAAGAAAAACAAAAAAGAAAAGAAGGAAAAGAGCCACTCTGTGACATTTACGTAAGACCAGGGGGCACGAGTCTTTACGCCATTTCCGTGTCCTCACCCTTTCCTTATGGCACAATATTTAGGTTTATTTCCTGCCATGTAAAATTTGTAAGTAAAATTAAATTTTATAAAATTTTATTTATATTATTCGGTGTTATTTATTAATTTTTTTAAAATTTAATCTATATTATAAATATATAAGGGATAAAAAAACAAGATCCATATAATTATTTTTTTTAGGTGCTTTATATATATATATATATATATATATATATATTTTACGAAATCATATTTTAGAGTCATTTTTCAAATCCAAGATTACGATACCCTCATACACATTACATCTTTATATAAGATTTTTTTAAAAAAAATTTAGTGACACGTTAGTGAATTTTATTTGTCACTTTATATTGCAGAAGTACTGCTGTATTTGGAAGTAACGCGGAAAAAGAACTGAAAATTCTTGGTCATCCTTCTCCAAAAAGCTTACTTCTCCAATTCCTTCTTCCTAGTCTTCGACTTGAAAATTTTCTGGTTCCTACAATTCAAGAATCACAGTAACTTTTACTCCTCATCATTGAATCCATCCTATTATATCCCTGCGCAAAAAAAAAAAAAAAAAGGGCCAAATGGAGTCTCATCATCATACCCATGAATAGAGTAGAATAGAAAAGATTATGCTTGTATTGGAGTATCTACGTATTTCAGGTTGTTGAATTAGTCAGCAATTGGACTCTCATTGTAATTACACCCAAGACCTTAAACCCAACAACACTTCTACATTCTCATGGTTGACCAGAGACCAATATTTTGAACGAGAAAAATCACTCGCTTTCCAAGTCAAATTTTTAATTCTTCTAATCTGATTCTGTTATATTTCTCTTTCCTCAATTTATTCGTTCAAATTTAAGGCCTCTGCAAAACTCCTATATACAATAAAGCTCAGAATCCTTCATTCCACAGGTTTAACCTTAATTATTATCTCAAGATAGAGCAAATAAACTGAGCAGACCATTATACATTTCCTATTTCTTTCTTCTCATATATTTGGCTTCCATAAAATAAGATATATAACTAGCAGAAAATAATAAGTAAAGCATATTTTTTTCAAACCTGTTGCTCTTTCTGCTACTAGTCCAGAACGCAGATTGCATGATTGCAGAAGCAAAAATCAATTTTCCTCAATTCGGAGGCTTTCAGCTTTTCTTGCACATTCATTAGCTCGCACTTGCACAAGCTCTGGCATCAAATACTGGTTTACTTGCTCATTGCGTGGTGCTAGACATACGCTAAGCTTTGTAACAAAGCTCACTTCAGCTTATTAAACAGTACTCCACGTAAACTAAACTCGTGCTTCAGTCTTTGTGATTTGGGGATGGAGCACTCAGCAGATAGGGAGCTAAAGAATCTGATAAATGAGCTAATGCTAGGGAGGGAGTTCGCTAAGCAGCTCCAAGTTCATATCAATGCACCATATCACTCTTCACACGACAGTCGTGAATTATTGGTTCATAAGATCCTGAACTCCTATGAGAAGGTGTTGAACATGCTAAAAGGTAATGCTACTGTAGGACTGGGAGAGGGAGAGACCCAACATAATACAGGGACAACCATCACTATGTCCGAGCCCCACTCCCATCAAAATACAGGACTCACGATTGGAACATCTGAATCCCCAAGATCCCTAACCGGAAGTCCGCACAGTGAAGATTCTGATAGAGAATTCAGGGATCAGGACCCAACAGATGTCTCGAGGAAGAGGTAATTTAATTATCTGTAGCTCTCACTTCAGCTGTTTTACGAATCGTTTTTATGCTCCGTGTATATCACCTTGAAATTCTGCTAATACTCTGAAAATCCTTGTTTCAGGAAAACTATGCCACGGTGGACAAAACATGTTCACGTCTCTCCTGGGACAGGACTTGAAGGGCCTCTGGAAGATGGGTTTAGTTGGAGAAAGTACGGGCAGAAAGACATCCTTGGAGCCAAATATCCGAGGTAAGAAACATTTCCATTGACCTATCATTTTAGATGATGCACCCTGAAGAAAAAATTTACACTGCCAGCATGTATCGTTGCACGTTTCCATTTGCTGCTTTATTGGTACCATGAAAGAATAAAAGACCAGCGTATAGTCAAAATCTACCTGCCAATTATTGCTAGGGTGCACCTTCTGAAAAGTAAAAGCCTCAAATGGAACTGAGAATATACTTTGCAGTAGTTAAATGTAGATAAGCTATTAAGAACACCAACTATTGGTCATGCTTCAAGTTTATGTAACCTTGAGATATCTACAAAAGAAAACATGCATAGGCCAAGGCTAACTTCACCATATTCTTGCAGAGGTTATTACAGGTGCACTCACCGACATGTCCAAGGCTGTCTGGCTACCAAGCAAGTTCAAAGATCTGACGAGGACCCAACGGTATTTGAAGTCACATACCGGGGAAGGCACACATGTACCCAGGGTTCTGAGCCGAAGGTGGTCCCACCTTCAGCATTAGCAGAAAAGCCAGAATCTGGCTCACAAGGGAATAATCAGCAAATAACTTCTCAACAGCAACAAAATCAACAGGGGATACTCTCGAGTTTCCAAAGAGACCTAAAAGTTAACACCAAGGACTTGGACTCCCACAATCAACACTTCACTACATTTGACTTCCCTTCAACATCAACTACAAAGCCAGAAACTTATGCTTTCTTGCCATCTCTGATGAGTAACAACTTTACAGGAGATTTGTCTCCTCCATTCATGACTCCTGCAACATTGGGCTCAAACTATTTTTCAGTTTCACCATCTCACATAAGCAGTTATGCAGGAAACCAAAATTCAAACACTTCAGAATCTGAATTTGCCAATTTGATCTCAGCTGCAACTTCAGCTACAAACTCTCCAACTGTTGCCTTAGACTTCCCATTCGGTCAGATGGAATTTGACCCAAACTTCACATTTGATAATTCAGGATTCTTTTCCGAATTGTCACAAAGTTTACAAAACAAAAAAATAGTAGAATTATACGTAACTAGTGATTCCAGCTAGTCAAGAAAGAAGGCATTACACCATAGATCATGTCAAGATGAAGTAGTCTTGTTCAAACCAGCTGTTACTGGCCTAGAGTATTTAGTGATTTTAGAGTATGTAGACAGATGTTAGTGATAAACAATAACAATTTTGTGATTGGTGACCCCCGAGTCCTTTTGATTTTTGTCTGGATAGTTGTCTGTAATCTGATCAAATTCATATTCCAGTAGACTGCTTGTAAGAATTTTGTGTCTAATATAACATAATCATCCTCGTCGAAATTTTGAATACCTAAATACTATGATTTCAAAAGTTCAATATGTTGGATATATATTTATCACTTCTCCATGTCAATAAATAAACCAAAGCAATTCAACAAATGATGTTTCTCTCAAAAATACTAAAATTTATCTCTCATTCAGCTAATCAAATCTTCTACATATTTTTTCCCAAAAGCAGAATAAAAAATGGGCCCAAGAATTTTTTTTTTTTTTTAAATTCTGTTAATTAACAGTCCACAGTCAGGTCAAATTCAGCCCATGTAAGTTATAACCTTAACTTCAACAGTAGAACAATCGCCAGAAATTCAACCTTTACAAATCATGAGTATAAACCTCCACATTTTCAGAGCACAAATAGTATTAATCTGTTTGCCTCTGTGTGTGTGAGGACTAAGAATTGATTCCAGGTTTTTTGTTGTGTGGACCGACTCAAATAGAAAGCAGGTGCATAAAATTTAGCAGAAAATGGAAGGGGATTGAGGGTAGAGCTAATGCTAACCTTTTCTTGTTGCAAGAATACGCGCTTGCGGTTGCAGCAACCTCGGCAATCTCCGGCCTCATTGCTGTGGTGGTGCTGCCGTGGTGGTATTGGGTGGGTGGGTGGTCGGTGACGTCAACTACAAAGCTGATATGGGCTTTATGCGGAAACCCAATGTGAGAGATCTTGGACAACAAGTGGCAAAGCGATTTTTCCGCATCGATGTAATGTCCAACTAAATTGGATCCAGTGACAATTTTGGCCCCTTTCAAACTTTTAAATTCCGACTTGGATAAAGTTAAGTTCTTTCTAAGTAAACTATGTAATAGGAAATACACCACTATCTAATATCTACAAAAAGAAAAAAAAAAAAAAAAAAATGTAAGACATCACTAAACTATTACAATCATTAGATTTTAGCTAGCAAATTATTTTTTGTCTCAAATAAGTTATTGAACTATTTAAAAGTGTAATTTTATTTTATTTTTGGCCATTTTGTCAGTCCGGTTTGTTAAAGATAATTTATTTCGTTATATTTGAGGGTATTTTTGTCAATTCATAATGATAATCATTAAAAAAAAAAAAACTCCAAGAACCACTTTTCTTTTCTTTTTTTTCTCTTTTTTCCAATTCTGTCGAGCTCTCAATTTTTTTTTTTCCCTTGAAGTTCCTTTTCTCCGGTTAAAAATACTTAAGTTAAAAAAAATTTATGTTGGGGAGCATCAATTTTTTTTTTTTTTTCTTTTCTGTAAGTTATACATTCCGATCTGCTTTTTGGAGTTATGCAGTAGTAATCCTACTTACAACATTCACATTTACTCTAATTATTATAATTCTTTTTGACTTTAAATATTTATATAATATAAATTTTAAAATATATAATATTATATTATATAAAATCTTAAAACATACAAAAATAATTCCTCTATCAAACTGTAAAATTTTCCGTCCAGTAAAAAGTGATCTAAGACTACTACTGACATTGGAAAAATATAATTTGGTGCTGCGTTGGTCCCCTTGAGATGTCGGAGCAGTACTAATAATTTAAGTAATAATCTTGTCAGACGGCCCAACACAACCTACATGTCCCCACAAGTCCAGTGGAATTCAATGATCGCAGATCACGATACAATTGTGAATTAACCACTCGGCCCGATATTGGGCCGCATGTTGTGGGCGCTTTTCATTCACCTAAAAGAAGAGCTTTTATCGTCCTCTGAAGAGTACTGCTCATGGGACCATTTTTTTTTTCTCATAGTAATTTATTAACTTCTTGGTCCGACATAAGGAGTCTAAATTTTAGGAACTATACTAAAATGGAATTATTAAAAAGGGCTTAAAATTTGAGAAGAAAGTGATATGGATGCTGCTTTGATATATATATGGCCAATCTAAAAATGCTTCATTAGGACCACAACAAAGTGATCACAACAATGTGCTACAAAGTTAGCAATATGCTTGTTCATCCAACCTTGCCAACATTAATAAATTCCTTAATTAATGTTTAAAGTCACATAGCTAATTGCTCGTAATCTTTTATAATAATTTCATGTCTAACCACATGAATATTTAATTAATAAATGTATTCCGACTTATAAATGAAAAAAACTTAGGTAGACTTGATCTATAACCCCACTTGTAAACCATGTAGTGTAGATTAAATATTATAAAATCTGTGATATCAGCTGATGTAAACAAGATTCTATAAAATTTAATATTAACTACGAAATCTACATGTGGAGCTCAAGACCAAAAGGTTTATGATAGTATTTTCCCTTATAAATATATATTTATCAAAGTACACATATTAAACATATAGAGAGTGGTAACATATTTTAAAAATGTCATTGACAAGACAATCAAAGATCCTATATCTTGTTATTACTTGTATCACATTTATAATACGTCATTCGATCAGTATAGTTGCGTTTAATCCAATATATTAAGTATAACGACATTTCCCTTTACTAGAAATAATAGAACTTGTAAAAGTGAGCTACAAATATATAAAATCCGGATGAACGTCAGTCTGATTAAGTATTCTCGTGAAGTCTAGTTTGGTTATTGATTTTCTGCATGAAAAAAAATTAGTAAAATGTAGTACAAATAAGAGATTGATTTGAGATTCGTTAGGCGTAAAGGGGCAAATAATTTTCTACCAAAAAAAAAAAAAAAAAAAGGCAAATAATTAAGCTGGAAAAATAATACTAGAAAACAGTAGTACAATACAAGTCAAATTGAGTTGATCCACAACTTGTTCTAGTCTCTTATACATTTGTCAACAGCAAGTTTCCTGAATCATCTCTGATCTCCCTTTATTGGATCACCTTCTTCAAGTGTGTGTAAGTGTGTGATAGAGAAAGGGAGGAAGTGTCAGAGTTGCCAAACCAAATGTAACAAAACAACCTTTGTTAAGGGTGTGTTTGTTTAATTAGCAAAATGTTTGCTGAATTTGTTGAGCCAGTTCCTCCGCGCTGAGTTGGCATTCAATTCCGATCTGTTAAGATAAAGGAAAGTACAAGATCGCATTAGCATGGTTGCAAAGCAAAGGGAGTAAACAGTAAAGTAGTTTGCTGTAAAATTCTTTTGGAAAATAATTGACAAGGATCCTTTTATCTTATTTTTTATTTTACTTTTTATCGGTGTTGAGTTCTCTATTATACTTTTTTATATTACACTCGTATTATACCATGTAATGGGATAACACTTGTCTCTTATTTACTCTATCCGTCCAATAATGTTTGTCATTTTTTTGGAGTCCAACTTTTTATAAATCTAGTGTGTTGATAGTAATAGTTGTTTAAATTTTTTTAAATTTACCTTCTAAAATTTAAATTTTGAATGGTGTGTAATATTTATCCATAAAAAGACAAAGGATAAAAGTAAAAAATGAATAATGATTATAGTTTGACTTTTTAAACATGACAAATATTTTGAAACATGTAAGAATGAGAAACACAACACTTTTAATGGGACGGAGAAAGTATTATTTTCTTATATTAAAAATACACGTCACCTCTTTGTATGGTATAATATAAGTATAACATCGAATAGTGTAACAGATGGCTCAAAACCTTCCTATCCTACTATCTAATAAAAAGTCAAGATTCTTTCCCTAAAAAGTTTAATTATATTTAAAATAAATCTTGACAGTGAAATAGAGATCGTGATAGAAAGTGAGATAAAATTTACTATAGCAAAAATTATATTATTTTTTTAAAAAATAGTTTAAAATTTTATATAATACAAAATTATGTATTTTAAAATTTTATATTATATAATAACTTTAAAATATAACAAATTAAATAGCTCATTCAATAAATTGTAAAATTTCCTAATACTATTTACCGCTGATTATTACTCGTACTCCAGTAACAGTAGAAATCCACGTTGATTGTTGGCAGAATACTTAACAGTTACCAACAGTTGGTAGTACTAAATTTCAGAACAGCATATCACGAATTTTCACATCAGAAATTCCAACACTTTTACTGACTCACCGAGAAATATTCGCTAACGACTTCAGGAGCCAAAAAAAAAAAAAAAAACTAAGAAGTAATTCTACCATCTCATTAGAGTGTATTAGCTGGTATAATATTACGAATTTCTTGATTTATGTTAAAACACATCTCTCACTTATATAATATGTAGGGATGTTTGGTGGTATATCTCAATATAGATAAAAAGATACATATCATTATATTATGAATTCGATCTATGTTAAAATTTTTCGTATCAATATATTGGGTTTATCTTTTGTATGTATGCATGAAATTTAGTCAATTCTGCTACCTAATTCTAATGTTTCTTTTTATCTCCACGAAGAGAAATAGCAACAAAAATCTTACTTCCACCTTTCAAATCTTGGAATATTTACTTAGATCAAACCACTTCTTAATCTACATCAGAAAACAAGAACTACTACGTACGTAAGAGGTAAAAGGATGCATGGAAAATATATAGATCAAATGTGAGCTTCTGTTTTACCTTAATGGTGAAAGAATTAATCACGGTATCATCAATAGAGCTAATTTCCACCTGGAGAATTTCGAGGGAGAGGTCTTCAATAGCAGAAATTATCTTAACCACTTGGCCCGGCAAACGTGGGGACAAGGTTTTCAGGAGGACATTTGGGCCTGAGAACTTAACCTCTACTTCAGCAATTGCGGATTTTGAATTTGCAACGAGCTCTTTAACACAGTCATTAATGTTGGATGAAGTACTGGAAGAGCATGGAGATGGTAAACCCTGCTGCTGCTGCAATCTGGGCTTGTAAGGGCTGGTTGGTTGTGGGGTCATATTCCTGGGCTTATGGGTAAGCTTAATCTGGGGCTTAATGGTGGCTTTCTAGGGCTGAGAGGGGATGATCTTGGACTATTAGAAACGAGTCTGGGACTTAAAACTTCACTGTAAACTTTCCGTTGTTTCTTGGCCTCGAGGGATTGTAGAACCTGCTGCAACTCGTTGATATAATCCACAACCCCACCTATTATTGACGCTTGATCACCCTTAACATGGAAACAACAATCAATTTCCATCAAATAACATGCAAGTATATGTAAGTAATAATAATGAATTCTCTCCTCAAACATACGGGAAAATCTTTTCTATTCACTTCGTAATACAAATTAGATTTTCTAAAAGGTTGTATGATTGAAGAGTGATGGAGATATCTCAAAACCACTTCACAATGTAGATTTCAGAGTGAGTAACTTAATCCATAGTGAGAGTGTGATACAAGCTAATTAACAAGCACAGCCCCGAATTAACCCAAACCAAACACACACACACAAGCTAGCTAAAGATGTGAAGGAGTTTCCTTAAAGAAGGAAATTCCGACTTCAAGCATCTTTTGACCTTTCCTGGGCATGCATATATGTGTATTAGCATAGGGAAGATTTTCACTGTAACATAGACTAGATTTCAACAGAAAGGTCAGTATTAATACAAAGCCCTTAGAACTTACTCGTTTGACATAAAAGCAAGGCATCAAAGAACGCAAGACGTTTAAGTTCTCGTTCATCTGCTTCCGACGGTTCCTCTCCACCGTAATGTGAGACATCTTTTGTAGTCCATCATCTAGGACTAGGTTGGCTTCCTCAGAAGAAGCCGTTGCCCTCGTCTCAGTAGTGAGCTTCTGCCTCTTGTTCTTTCGTGAAGTTTCGACTTCATTCTCTGAATAATCTTGTAGAGCACTTGAAGAAGAAGATTTTTGAGAAACCAACCTAGTGCCGCTCGTCTCCTCTCCACCGTCTTTGGAGCTCAAACCGCGAGTTTCATTAAGTGGGATCATCGGATTGAACTCCGAAACCTCCTTCCAAAGCCTCAAGAACGCTGAAGATATCATCAGGAGAAGTTGGACCAGCGAGGTTGGTTTGATTGAACTCGGACTGCGCGAAAAAATGTGACAAACTTTCTCCATCCATTTCGAAACTCTCTCCGGCCCCCTAAAAAACAGGCTCGTTGGGCACAGGTTACTAAAGGACAACGCTGAATGCTAGAAAGGAGTAGCTACAGCAGGCAAGAGTTTTGAGTATTGATGATGTTTTCGTTGTCCAGATCAAGAAAAAGACAAGAAATTATAATAGAGCTGAACGTACTGAATGGGACTCAACTATCACCATCAGCACTCACTCATAATATTTATATTTATATTGGTTATTTTACTTATTCAAAAATTAATAAGAGATTTTTATTTAAAGAAATATAAAGTCTTATTTTTATTTTTAGTAGAGTGAGCTATCTAATTTAAATGTGTTTCTTTATTAGTTATTAAACAATTATTAGAATATCATTAGTTATTTAATGATTATTTAGTCATAAATTTTGTCCTCACGCACTAGCCTTTCTAATGGATTTGTTAATCAAAATTTTTTTTGTTATTCACTCTACATTACAGAATGCAGATTTTAGATAGTTAGATGATTAAAAAATAATAAAATTTTTTATTTTGTAATTATTTTAACGATTATCATATTCAATTTGCATAACAAAGTAATATAGATAATACTTGCCACTATGCTATGTAGCTTAGTTTCGAATTGGGTCTTTAGTCTAAACCGTTAAATAAGGTTATAAGGGGTTGGTGGGGTAAATGTACCCAAGGAGATAACTGAAGCACACCAGGAACAGGATTAGAGAGCCGTCAGATTTAGGAAAAATTCTTTGCAATTCACCTACAAGACAGAATGAGTATTTTAATTTTTTAAATAATAAAAAATAACGAGATTTTAATAGTCATTACGAAGTAAGTAGATAAAATTTATACCATTTAGAAGATAGTTGCTTGCAAAATAATTTTACGTTGAGATGTAAGTGAGATTATCCCCCTAAAAAAAAAAAATGTGGAGCATTATATAATTAAGTGGTGTAAATTAAATTTTATAAAAACTAAGTGAGAATAATTGATGTATGAAAGATTGTATGAAGTCAATTTACACCACACGATGTATTTAGGTAAAATATATGTATTTTTCAATTCGGAAACAAAGTTGGGAGGTTATTGGGGGTTTTGAGTTCTTTATTATATTTTTAGGTATTACACTTATGTTATATGGTGATATGTGTATTTTAAATATAAGAAAATATTAAATAATGGACAAATATCATTCCATCATATAATGTAACAAAAATATAACATCAAAAAGTGTACAAATGCTTCAATGCAACTTTTGGGGAGAAAGAGAGAGATAGGTATTTATAAATACTAGGTAAATATAGTCGAAAGGGGAGGGGGGGAGGAGGAAACCAAGTCATCAGATTAATACCCTCCAGCAAGTGTAGGTAGGCTGATTTAAGGCACGACTGTATGTAGTTGTTCCAAACATTTGATTGGCCAAGGATTTACCTTTCAAAAAATTGGTGCCGGTAAATATTTATTCACTCCTAGATAAATGCTGTTGAATTAGCCGTAGAAGAAACAGGTAAATTTTTACATAGATCTGGTCTATAACATAGTATCATGGACTTGGTAGTTTACAAACTTTCACATTACTTCATCCATTCCAGCACAGTGATGTGAAAGTTTGTAGATCAATGAGTTCATGACATTATATCATAAATCCGGTTTATACAAGAATTTTCGAAGGAACATAAAATTGTACATTGTTTACAATTTTTGAGCGTGCCACTATTCCAGCCATAGATTTGTATGAAGGTTGCACGAATAGATCAATCATAAAAGTAGGGGTGTTTATAGATTATGTATCTAATTTATAAAGTCATTGTCTGATCCGACTCGATTGTACCAAATCAAGAAAGGTGACATAACACTTGATCCATATGTATAGGGTACTCGATTAAACCAGGTCTGTTAATCGAGTATCTGACTCAGTTTGTGGTCTAAATATTATATTTTTTAGTGTCAAAACTTTAAAATAATATAAAAAGACTACTAATATGCATATATTCTTATGAGTGCGAATAGGGAAAAATATATTAATATTATGTCGTAATATGCAAAATTATAGAATTACACAAGTATATGATTCGGGTCGACTACTCATCGGATCACAAATTTCTAACCCGTAACCTGATCTAATTTTATTAACTTATTTAGAATCTTTAATATTTTTACGGTTCAAAATGAATCGATTTAATATAATTTTTCAAATTTATAGGTCAAAATAAACACATCTATTATAAAGTACTATGCCGGTCCTGGATAATCCCTAATTATTCACATCAATTCAAGGTGGAGATAATTGCATATCAGCTTGCACATGACAAGTTAACGTTTAAATGTGTAGCTACATATAAAAACTCTTTTGGGTAGATATCATATTTTCTTTTTAAAAAAAAAATAAAAATGAATCGAAACATGATACTACAACAAATTTTTACAGCACAATTTAAATTGGAGAACCTATTTAAAAGCCAAAACATGATTCCATGCAGGACCATTAGGCTTTGAGCGCATAAAACCAGGACGGCCGTAGAGTATCTACTTAGAAACTTCTCTTCAATCAATTGACAAAACGATCAGTTGACACTATTATATCATCCTACTTGATTGGAATCTGATATTTTCCTTTACACTTTCTTAAAATCTTTTGATTTGCAAAACAAATAGAAATCTTAGGTTACATCGTATCCCGAAAAGATCCTTTTTTTGGGGGTTTCTTGGGTTACATCAACAACAATAATAATGAAATGACACATATAAAGTTGAGTTAGTTAATTAATTGTCTCTCTATTAAGCTGGAAGCATTGAAAGGCTTGTACTATAAACTTTAATAAGGGATTAAATGCATATTTAACTCGAATGTCATTAATAAATTCCGTGCTACTAAATTCATTAACTTCATAGTTTAAAGTTCATGAGGGAAAAGCGGACGGCTTCTGTCTTTGGCAGTCAGTAGAGAGCTGAGCCTGAGTGTTGAATTTTTCTGTTGTTGTAATGAATTCAAAAGAGATGCATGGCTTGGCACTTCACCAAGGACACAGTGAGATACATAGAGCAAAATCCAATATTAATTTGATCTACAAAAGATCGACCTGATCGAATATATATATATATATATATATATATATATATATATATATTTATTTATTTATTTATTTATCCAATATGGCAGATAGTCATGAAGTAGTTGTACAATACAACGTTAAATGTCACTTCTTTCAACGACGATCTACTTTCCAGAGGATACCCGAGCCAGTGTTGCAGAAAAAGCAGTCATTTTTGTTAGATGAGTACGATCCCAATGAAGAGCTTTAGCCTATATGTAGTACTAGTACTTTTGCTTATAATACGGGTTGGATCAGACAATAATCGGACGAAGCATTAATAAGTTTAAAGATTCGACTTTTACAGTAGCCTCATTTCTCCTTAATTTTTTTTAAGAGGTTAAAGATAAATTCTATATGTGGATGTTTTAAAGTAAAAAAAGGTGATAAAAGTGTAGTTGAAATAGTAAAATTATATTTCTTTTATAATTTAAGCTATGGATCCGAGTTATCAGAAATAGATGGAGAGGTACAGTAGTTTTTTTTTTTTTTTTTTCAAGTTCAAAATTCTGATATTCCCAATGGAATCAATGGTTCTTTTCCCCCTAAACTTTTAATGTCTGGTTAACAAGACGACAGGAAACTATGATGCACAAGACAATTTTTTATTCAAAAGGACAAAATGCCAAGTACGTTTTAAAATTATATTTATGTAGATGAACATGTATAAAGAGTGTGTGTAGTACTGAGAAAGAAGTAAATGAATATGAAGAAGGCAGATGAAAGAGACAGGATGGATACTGAGAAAATCTGCAACTTGTCTCTTGTTAATCTTTACTAGAGAGAGAGAGAGATAGTTGAAGGAAAAGAAGGAGGGAGGGTAATTGGCTATGAATGCGCAGACACGGCATATCCGTGCCTCGCATGATTTGTAATTTAATTTGAGGAGTCAAGTGGGTTGGGTGCATTATGTCCAGCAGAGACATAAATCACTATATAGAATGTGTGCATGTAATTGCCTGCCGCGCGCAGAGAAGAGAACTAGCTAGAGAGAGAGAGAGAGAAAACGAGGAGAGTAATTGCATATGCCTGCATGCATGGGAGTGCGTTGGAAGAGAAGACTTCTGATTTTTATGATCACAAATCAAAAGTACTACACTCTTCCAAATGAATACAAATTTTGTCTATGAACCATCGTTTTTCACATTAATTTACCTTTCTCAACTATCTTTCTCTCTCTCTGACACACAAAACATGCACGATAATGTTTGGCGATGACCTCAAATTTGAGAATGGTTGATGATAATTCTGTAACTACACAAATCAATCCTTCATTTGTAGTGTGAAGGTTAATACAATAAATAACTTTGGAGATATAAAAATGATTAACCAAATTCCTCTAAAAATTAACGCAAGAGAGGAGACCAGATTAGATGTATTGTATATTCTGAATTCATGCAAGAAGTCTCATAATATGGCACCGATGGAGAATTGTGTTTAGTATTATTATATGGCAAAAATTGTTAATTGTTAATGATAGCTCGTATACGTGTCATATATGAGTTTGAATCACTTCACATATAAATTTTGGTTAATATAGTTTAAACTATTAATGTGTATAATTCCCATTCCTATCTTTAATAAAATTGACGAATGACACAACTATATTAAATGATCTATCAGGCACAAATGTCTATAATTTAGGGGAAACACTAATTGACTAATTCATTCAAGAAAGCATTTTTGTTTTTTAAAATTTAGTCTCGTTACTAATTGAATCATTAGCAAAAATTCAATGACTTGGTGCCTTAGTGTGGTCATGCTCTATGAATCGTACCAATGTATAGTAGTAGTAATTTTTGTAGCCTGTTTCCATGGGACATCATGTAATTAATTGTATACGATTTTACAAGTTCATTCACAGCGTGACATCAAAAACCTACTGTACTCTTTTAAATTACACAAGGAATCCAAGGCGTCAAAAACTTAGCATTTAAATTATCCAATCAGCCCTTTTCTCTCCTCCGAAGTCTAGATTTCAGATTAGAGTTAGTTTTTATTATTCACTTTATAAAAATTTATGTACCATCATTGATCAAATAGATTAAAAAATAAAAATTTAATTATTTTTTAATTATCTAATGATTTAAGTATTTACTTTATATGATGAAGTGAGTAATAAATACTTTTTTGCCAGACCTAAGCCATGCTTGTAGCAAAAGTAAGAAGGCTAAACTGTAATTGATGATAGTCCATTCCATTGTGCTATGTTGTCTGTACACCATGCTAAGGAAGAATCTAGGACATATTTTTTAGCCAAAGATGAATTAAGTACGTGGGTCCTCCTTTACTTCATTTCTATCTGAAACACCATTAAATTCGACCACGAAATTTATGAGTATATTTATATAGCACAGCATTAGTGCTATACATTTTACTTAACAAAGTGATGAATCTTCCTCTAAGCTTTGCATCCAAAATCACCTTATCCTAAAGTTCTTATTCTTTTAAGGAACATGTTGCTCACTAGTTAACAAACATTCTTTTATAAAATTGTTGGAGTATAATTTTATTATCCAGAGGAAGAGTTAAATGATTTGATATTAATTAACATACGCATACTTAGATTTACCCAGTGTATACACCAACATTCTCAATGCACAGAGTTTAATGATCCATTGAAATGATTAATTAATTACTTGTTAATTCCAAAATCCCAAATCTATGGATGTCACTAAGGATCCATCACCAACTTATGAATGAGTGTGATGGTACAGAAATTAACTCTCCAATATATTAAACTCACGTAACATGTAATTAAATTGATTATTAAGAATAACATGGTAAAATAAGCTCTAAGGCTAGACTAGATCAATTCGATTTACAAAATCTAGCTAAAGATATCTATCTAACAAAATCGGATATATAATTAATACCAATAAATAAGACTCATGAAACCCCTACTTTTTCCCAAAACAAACTTTATTCCTGGGGTCCCTACCGCCTTGATTGCGAAATTTTATGTCCCATTTTTTAGGTTAAGTCCCAATCGCAACATAAAACGGTTTTTGGTGCAGGCCCCTTAGTCATTAGTTTGTTTTTTCTATTTTTTATTTTTACCGTTTTTTAAGGGGGAAAAGAAATGTTCCCGTTCCGCTATGCTATTTCTGAAGTAACTTAAGGAAGTGGGACATCCAACAAATTCCAATTTTTTTCCCCATTGGAGAATAGTTTACTTTATAAGCAAGCAGTGAATGCTTATATGACATTTTAACTTTTAAGGTGCTGTGCTAGATTGCTGTCTTTTCTTTTGTTCTTTTTGATCCCTAGAAGGGGAGGAGCTGCCAGAAATACCTTATAGTTCCTATATTAAGGGTTTAGTAGTAGTTATTGAAAAAGAATTAAAAGGTAAAATGAGAATGAAAAATTTTGCTTTTGTTGATCGTGACTCGTGAGAAGAATGGTTAAGGGTTGGCAAATGTAAATTTAAGCCAGGCATGCCAAATGCACATGCTTCTTATTTTAGAGACATTGCTCCACTATACAAAGAAAAAAATTTTGTTTTTCGTTTTTGGGTTAGGTCTATTTGCAATTTGGAATTTTTTTTTTTTTTTTTAAAAAAAAAAAACTTGGAAAGTTGTTAGTATATATTTTCATTGCATTTTATCTTCACTGTTTGCAAAGCAACTAGAATAAGGTAGTGAAACTAATGATGGGATTAAACGTGTTTAAAATTAGAAAAAGTGTTTATCCAACCCAACATTTGAAAGACTCTAAAAAACAGTATTATTTCTTAAAATAGCAAAAACAAGTCATCCTAATTACTAATTCAAATTCTTTTAACAGAGTAAACGTGTGTCAAGTCAAGAACAAGTTATTCTTCCAGATTTTAGTAGTAGTTGTCGTTCTTTAATCTCCGTACTTTGTCTACTTCGTGTCTCACATGACCCTCCATCCTTGAATGTGCACGGTGTACCTGATTCGATTTGGAGCAAGCTGCTTCGTGTCTCACATGACTCTCCATCCTTCAATATGCACGGTGTACCTCTTCGATTTGGAGTAAACTATAACACTCGAGTCTAAACTTATTTAATAATTTTTAACGGAAATAATATATTCAAAATATTTAAATTAAATTATTTGTAGTTCGACATTATAAAAATATTATATTCCCTTCTATTTTTTATATAGGACGGAACGTTATAATTATCCGTTTTTTAAATTTTGTGTGCTTACAAAACTCAAATTCGGGATGCAATACCATATCACATATACCACGTAATATAGTATAATACCACTGCCTTAGTCCCACCATTTGAGAAATCACACGAAATTCACTCTAATAACAACTTAGGAGAGTTAGCTAAGTTTGAGAGATATAGAAACGTAATGTATTATCGAATAATTTAAGAATTAGAGGTGTAGGAGGCTTTGAAGAAGATGAAGAAAGAAAAAGCAATTGGTCCCGATGATATCCCAATCTAGAGGTATGAAAATACTTAGAAAAGAAGAGCATAAGTTAGCTTGCCAATCTTTTCAATAAAATACTGAAGAGTAAAAAGATGCCTGACCGGTGGAATAAGAGTACTCTCATACCCATATTCAAAAATAAAGGGAATATACAAAATTATGTGAATTACAGAGATATTAAATTAATGAGCCTTACGATAAATTTTTGGGAGAGGGTGATAGAAAAAATGTTAAGAAATGAGATTAATGTGTCAAATAATTAGTTTGATTTTATGCCAGGGAGATCGACTACTGAACCCATACATCTCTTAAGGAGACTTATTGAAAGATATTGGGATAAAAAAAATGATTTACATATGATTTTTATTGATCTTGAAAAGGCATACGATAGAATCCCTTGAGAAGTTATGTGGAGAGTTTTAGGAAAAAAAGAAAAGTTTGAGTAACATACATAGAATCAATAAAGGAGATGTATATGGATGTGGTTACAAGTGTGAGAACAGCAAAAGGGTTGACACTTCCATCGAGAGTTCCCTGTATTTTATAGGTTTACACCAAGGTTCAACTCTAAATCCTTATCTATTTGCAATGAACTTACAAGGCACATACAGGAGAAAATATCATAGTGTATGTTATTTGCAGATGACATTGTGTTAGTAGATGAACAAAAGATTAGGTTAATGCTAAACTCAAGGTTTGGAGAGAGATACATGAGAAAAAATAGTTTAGAATTAGTAGATAAAAAACAGAATATATGAAATTTAAATTTAGCAAGGGTGCACGTAAGAATGGAATAAGGGTTAGTATCGGAAATCAAAAGATATCTACAAGTGAAATTTTAAATATTTACGATCAGTTATTTAGAGTAATGGTGGTATAGATCGAGATGTTACACATCGGATACAAGCGAGATGAACTAAATGGAGAATGGCATCGAGAATATTATATGACCGTAAAATTCCTTTACGATTTAAGGGTAAATTTTATAAAATGGCAATTAGGCCAACGATGCTCTATGGGTTTAAGATGTGTTGGGTAGTGAATCACACGCATGAGTAAAATATGAGAGTAGCAAAAATGCGAATGTTAAAATGGATGTATGGGTACACTAGAATGAATAAGATACGCAATGAGTATATTCATGAGAGAATTGGAGCAATATCTATTGATGAGAAAATGAGAGAAACACGATTAAGATGGTTCGGTTATGTGTTAAGACGACTAGTACAAACCCATGTCAGGCGAATAGATTTTACAGAAAATAGTCAACATAAGAGGGGTAGAGAAAGACTGAAAAAGACTTGGTGGGTAATTTGTAGGAAAGATATATAACCCATCTAAGAATTGTGGAAAATACGGTCAATGACAAAACACAAATGGCATAACATGATTCATGCAGCCGACTCTATTTAGTGAGATTAAAACTTTGTTTGTTTGTTTGTAACAACCTTAATACTTCAAGTTTGGACTGAACCAATAACTTTTAAATAGAAACAACTCAAAATATTTAAACCAAATTATTAGTAACAAATACATGATCCAATGTATTATACACAATACATTTTTTCGATTTGTACGTGTTATCCTTGGCAGAAGTCATGCTAATCTTCCCTGCATGCTCAAGCTTTTGAGTTTTAGGTTAGGTTTTCCTGTATGACAATTATCAGAAACCCCGTCAATTTAATCAAAAGACTGCCTAGAAAAGCATAAAATGAATGATGTGCTGGTGTTCTTCAAATTCCTAAATCCACCGTGAAAAGAAAATGTTTGGTATAAAGGGTGTGTTCGTTTGGATTGAAAATATTTTTTTGAGAAAAATGTTTTCCTTGGAAAATATTTTACATGAAAAAGTCTATTTTTCATACAACTTTCCGGTGTTCGGTTGACAAAATGAAAATATTTTGAAATAAAAATTTTTAACGGTTTTATCTTTAATTTTATGGATACAAGTTAAAAAAACTTATAACAATGGTAATAAATACATTACAAGTAATTGTGATTAATAAAAAAATTGATTTTGTTCAAAATTAAATGATAGTACAATATAGGAGTAAAATATGCATAATGATAGTTATATTAGTATGGGACCCATAATTGAAAGAAAAACGAACGAAAAAGAATTAAAAACGAAAATAAGTTTAGCAAACGAAATTATAAAAGTAAGTATTTGAGATTTAATGTCACTCTTGAATTATCTGAAAAATAACTAACACTAAAAATTCCGTAAGTTATTTTCAGCCAGAGGAAGGAAAATTGAAAAATATTTTACACCGGAAATTCCGGTGTTTGGCACAAAAAAAATTTCTGAAAAATATTTTCAATCCAAACGAACAAATCCAAAGTTTACTGATGACTACAACTTTTTTCCCTGTAGAAAGCCTAACAGGGCTGATATAATATAAAGCGAAACAGTAACTACAGTGACTCGATTTTGGCCTCCGGAACCTGCACCAAGTATCTGACCTCCGGCTTTGATAGAGGACATTAAGGATCCCTCGGCAAATAATATGGGTCGAGATTCTGATATTTCAGTGTGATTATGTTGATTTGGATCCTCAACAACTTCATTTTCATTTATGGAGTAGTCATGAATATTGATTTCTCTCTCTCTAGATGCTTGGATCCAAGAACCTCTTCAAGAGCATGATGATGTTGTTCGAGATTTTTCTCCAGCAATTCTAGCTTCAGCAAAAAAGACAGCCTCCAAATATCTAGCTGCAAAGAAGAAATTAAGACAAAGAAAGGTTATACAAGTTGAAGCACATCCAGCCATTAAGCAGTTACTTTTTTTTCTGCATTCTGGAAAATAGTCGAACCTGAAAGTAGTTCTCTTGCAAAACCTATATGATCTTTGTCATTCGTCATAGCAACAAGAAGAACTATTCTCGCTTTTGGAAAGGACATTTCAATTGTATTGGCTAAAGCTCTGGCAGATTCCTTGGTGTGAGCTGAAAAAGATTTCGTAATACCATTACAATCCACACAAAGACTGAACAGCTTCACAAATGAGTATTTGCACAACAGAGTCAAGACATCATAACCCAACCTCCCACCATCCAGCAGTATACTTGCTCCTGATAGCCCTAGCCTCTCAGCTTCATTTTGTGTCAAAATTTGGTTTCTCCCAAGCAAAAATGCACCTTCCAGACCAGCACGAATAGATTCCTTTGATAATTTCCACCCTGGAATGAAAAAAGAGAGAGAAACAAGGGAGAAATGAATGGAAAAAATGAGGATATACAATCATAAATTATGCATGTGACCGATATGATAGTATTTTCCAGAGAATCACCCAGGCCCATGTCGCGTTTAAAACACACAATAGTTGATTCTTAGAATGGACACAATCATATTGTATTTCTCTAATAGAATTTAAGTCAATTGGAACCATAGGATGATCAATGATTCTTTACAATTTCATTTTTGAAACAAGCGGGATCATTTTGACAATATCCATTATTTCTCACCTTGATCACCAAGACAGAGTGCGGCACAAGTAGCTGTTGCAGCATTTTTAAGTTGGTGATGACCAATCATGGATAACTTAACATTGGGCTCATAATTCAATAAACTTTATGATTGCAAGAAATGAGTATATAAAATGCACAATTGCAATAAATGAGTTGGTAAAATGCATGATAGAAAATAATGAACTGTAATAGACAAAACAATACAAATTCCCCCAAAAAAAAGTCATGGAAGACCAAGCAAATTGAGAAAAGTAAATGACACTAGAAGAACCATAATCAACTGAATGCAAAATTAGCTACTTATATACCAACTGAAGATCCTTCTCAATCTGAAGCACCAAGTCACAGTACTGGCAAGGTCTGCCACTCATTCTTTCAAGGCTTTTGAAAATACTTCTATTTCCTGTATCAGAAGCTGACACCACAGGAGAGGAAATAGAGGATGCTTTATCATGAAGAATCCGCTCAATATGTGGAAGGAATGGCCCACCCAGAACCAACTGAAGATTTTCACATTAGCAAAACATATGTTTCAGGACTCATCATGACGTAAAAGGGAAAAAGAAAACATATTTGAACAAATAGGATGGTTCCACACAAAGCCAGAAGACAAAACCTTACAACAAACAGGAAACAATTTGCTCCATTTTACCCAGTAAGGTAACTAGAAGAAACATGCTAATATATTGGGATATGCAAAGCGGCAAAGAAAAGAATGTCCGCCACAATATGTTGGATATAGCAACCTTACTCCTGTTAGAAAACTTTTGGTGATCTAACCACCCATTCAGTTTCAAATATTGACAATCTATTGTAAATTAAAACTTCTTCCCTATCAACCAAAATGTAAAAGCCACAAGTATCAATACCATCAATCAATGCTTCCGATTATTTAAAAACCAATGCTTAAGC
This sequence comes from Cinchona pubescens, assembly GCA_025175665.1. NCBI lineage: Eukaryota > Viridiplantae > Streptophyta > Magnoliopsida > Gentianales > Rubiaceae > Cinchona > Cinchona pubescens. The sequence goes on from JANKKI010000014.1 coordinate 1,253,237, forward strand.
AATGAGCAAAGAATATTATGAGAAAACAAAGTCATTTAATGCCATTCAAGTTCAAGACAATAAAGTTTACTGCATAAACTAGCATACAGCAGGAATGTGTAGAAGAACCACCTAACTGGGCGTCCATCTTTAACAATTCCTGATTTTGCTACAGCAATACTTTCCAAGGAACCTCCAAGGGCAGCACATCAGATGTTCCTCATCAATTGATGTTATGATTGAGGCAGCAAGAGCAGAACTGGGAATCACATTAGTTGCATCACGTGCTCCACCTAATCCAGCCTATTTGATAACGATAAGAAAGAAATAAAATACCAGTAAAAACATGAGCCAGAAATTTCCAAGCTCATTTCCGGAATCTTGTAAAGCAATTGAAGAAGGATTTAGTTAGAAAGTCACTTTTAGAAGCAGCAAAAAAGGGGAAATATATTAACTATAAAAGGTTAAGACTTTTTGAACAACTAATTCAAGAATAAACATAATTTAGGACAAAAAAGAAGGGGCATAAGAAAATGAGTACGATGCCAAAATAAAGGAGTCAAAAGAAAGACGGCTACCTCAATAACTGCAATATCAACACCCACTTGAGCAAACAGGCTGAATGCAACAGCAGTAAGAACCTGACCAAAAATGCGGAATAAACATATACATCTGACCAGAAATTAGAGACTACAGAAACCAATTGAAAAATTAGATTTACATGTAGAGACGACAGATAGAATCCAACATTGATTTCAAAATTACCAAACTGTTTGAATCCTAAAAAAGGTTCAATTGGTCAACTCATACCTCAAAATGACTAAGACAGCCATTTTCAAGTTCTATTGCTCGTTCAAGAACCATCTTCAAACTCTGAAAATGATTAATCAATGTCTTTGTCGGTACAGGAGCTCCTGATACACCCAAGGTTATACGTTCCCTGATAGTCCCAATGTGTGGACTGCTGAAAGAAACAACAGCTCATGAAATTCCGATATCTGCAAGACATAAAAGGTGACTTCCCATCATAATCAAAATGCTAACTTTAAAACCAAATACTAGTGCATACCTAGTATAACAACCCACTGAATAATCTTGTGCCCGTAAAATGCTGGAGAGAAATGGAGCCGTTGACCCTTTTTCCCTTTGTCCCAGCAATGTGAACAGCCTATTCTACATATCAACCCAAGCCAGTTAAAATTCTACTACAACACAACAAACTACTAGAATTGCCCTTCAATAAAACAATAAACCCCAGCAAAAGCAACAAACTACTAAATACAAAGCTATCATTGTTCATCAAGTATATCAATCAGCGCCTGTAAAACTTGTAAAGACAAATTTTTTGCACATTCCAATTATCCCATGATTTCCAAAAATAACAAAAAAAATAAATAAATAAAGGGAAAAATACAGACCTTGAACTTGCACTGAGGATTACCCAGAAGTTGCATTAGGCGCCTCATTCTTCCCAGATCGAACCCGTCATCAGAATCAGTTCCGGCGCCTTTAGGGACACCGGCCTTTTCGTAGTTGTTGAGGTTGTCGATGAAATCCATAAATTCCTTCAGCTCTGGTTCCTCTGAGAAAGTAGACATGGGCTGAGCTACACGTAAATTGTAGGAATGGTTGAGAAATCTAACGGAAGCTGGGATTTTTCTGTGAATTGGGTGGATTAATCTGTGAAAATATCCAAGAATTTTCATCCACTTTCTTGTTTTTGCTGAACTATTCACCTTTTTTTTTTTTTTTTTTGCTATTTTGGGCTGGGAGTTCTAACGTCCACAAGCCTAGGATTAGTTTATCCGTGGATTGGCCCAATAATTGATTCTTAGCAAACTTCAAACGTTTACTTATGATCCTCTTGGGCCTGTTCATTCACGTGTTATTTGTTGACCATAGGCCTGAAAAGTGAGGAAATTTAAATGTTAAAAGTTACATAACAAATTGGTGTATAATTAATTAAATATCATTCTCAATTACTATAATTTATGTTATTCATGATTATAAATTAAAATAAAATTATTCTGTATTACATATTATGTGCATTAATACATTACATATATATGGCTAAAATATGAAAATTTATCTTGTCCCACTGATTTGATCAAGTATCCGTTGGCCAAGTATTGGGTCAATATTAACAAGTCAAAAATATAAATAAATAAAAATAATTGAAAATCAAAGTGGATATGATTAAGATGACTTATCGACTCTTGCACCAAATTCTATTTTTAATGCCAAAATTCTCAATGCCAGCTTATTGATACCTATAAACAAATGCCATATAAAATGAAAACAATAATCACTGGTTTTTAATCTTTTAAAAGGTATTGTCTAACATTCAACTGTCGAAATGATACATGACCCCGAATTAGCAATAACCACTTGTATTAGGCACGGGTCTTTAAATCTTATAATTATGATTAAATTTTATAAAATATTATTTTATATCGGTTGATATTATTTTTTTATAGGATTTAATTCATATTACATAGTTTATAAATGAGAATATTTTTTTAATTGACACCAAGTAGTGCACATAGATTTTCTAAAATATTATTTATATTAACTGATATTATTTTTTCATAAAATTTAATTCACACTACAGAATTTATACATGAGATAAAAAACTGGACATAGTCAAGTATTTCCTATTCATTTGGGGTTCTAATACTCCTGCATACCCATAAATGTGTAATTACACACTCAAAACTAAGACTGTCAATGGGGTCGGAGTTTACTTATCGGCCTACCTAAGGATCGAACTTTATATTAAAGTGAGTTAGACAGAGTTAGAACATGGCTCAATTTGATTGTAAGTAAAATTTAAATTTTACTAGGCTCAATCCGATTAAAATTTGATTTGATTAGCTTAAATATATATACTGATTATAGTGGGAAACTTTTTGAACTATTGTTGTCATAAATTAAATAATACTAGAATTTATTTTATATGGATAAAGGTTATTAATTTTAATATTCAATTTACTTAATTTGGATAACTATTTCGGAAAGAAAATAATAACTTCTCACTAGTCAATCTAGTTGTAAGATGAGTAATACATAATATTTCATTTTATGTTTATATAGTATAAAAAAATAAAATTTTAATAAATAATTTATAAAAATTTTATTAAATAAAGTGAATTTAGGTCAATTCTATTAAAATTTAAAATTTGAATAATTTTATAACTCAAGTATATATTTATAAATTTGAACCAACCTCGTTAAAATTCAAAACACAACCTATATAAATTTATAAATTAAATTTAAAATTTTCTGAATTGGTACTACTCAAAACAGCCGGTTGGAGACAATGAAACCGGATACCCGTTTAGCCAAAAAAGCTCTCCCCAGCCGGTGTTAATTAGGCGGTTATGTGCTGGGTACGCCATCTTGACCCCTTTAAAGTGCAACATCATCCATGATCCCTGCAATTCTTCACCGCTCCTCCTCCCGATCAGAACGCAAGTCATTAGCTCTTTTTGTAAGTCTGCTTCATTATATTCTCTTTTGATTATTTTTTTCTTGCATTTTTGTCTCCTTTCTATCTGTTGTAAAAGGGTTTTTTCTTATTGTTTAGTACTACTGTTTCTTTTCTTGCTTGCTAGGGCTTGTTGCTAGTGGGGGTTTTTAATGTGTTTGGATTTTTATTTAAAGAGGGATTGTTGTTGTTGTTGTTGTTGGAGCCAGGGTTAAAAAGTAGGTTTTAATTTAGAGGAAAAAAGATGATGGATGTAGATAAATTATTACCCGATGGTGGATGCTGGGGTTAAATTTCAAGTTATGGAAAGTAAAGTAAACAATGATGGAGATTTGGGGTGGGAAGAGAAGTGCAAGCAGGCCGAGGAGAGATTCGGGGTGTTGATGTCCATGTTTGAGAAGAAGATAATTGAGCTTGAATCTCTAGAGAGGAAGCACAGTGCATTACAATTCGAAAAGCTTTTGATTGAGGGTGAGGTTCAGTCTTTGAGGAAAAGAAACAAAGAGCTTGAGGAGAAAGTTGCTTTTACCCTGGATAGTAAGAGGGTTATGGGTGGAGCGGGTAAGGGGGTGGAAGGGGTTGTTGATTTAACGGAAGATGCAGGGGATGACAAGGTCATGGAATTGATGATTGAGAATAAGGTTTTGGATTGTGAGAAGAGAAAGGCTGAAAGCGAGGTTGAAGTTTGGAAAGCCAAGTGCAAAGGATTGGAATCCCGGGTTCTGGAGTTGGAGAAGCACTTGATTTCTGGAGGTGGGGAATGTACGTTGACTGATCCAGTAACACCTGGAACAGGTGCTGAAGAGATCAATGGGGTAAATGGATTTCGAGCTGGAGTTGGTAATGCAGCCACACCTTCAGTTGATACATTTTGCACAAATTTAACAAATGTAGGGGGAGGAAAGAGGGGCAATTGTTTTAAAAGTGATATGGAATCCGGTAATCAAGCAAGAAAGCAGTTAGTTTTTGGAGATGAAGTGAGTCCCAGTAAGAAGATAGCTCCTGCAACACCAGCTGGTGCTAGACCTCCTTCACTTAGTGTCATTGACATCAGTGACGGTGAGGGCGACGAAAAAGATGCCGACTTAAAAACCCCTGATATTTTGGCAAGTGAAAAGGTCCATAATGAGTCAACTGATTATGGAGGAGGAATTATTTTGGATAAAAAGCAGCTTCATTCAAAAAAGAATTTGATTAGTGCTATTGATCAAGCTGATGAGGATGATGTGCCTTGCCAAAATGAGATTGCCCCATCTGTTTCAAGTTATAAAAGGAAAAGAGCTCTTGCCACTATGGTTACTAGTGACAGTGAAAGTGATATTGATGACCACTTCCCTATTAGTAAGTTAAGGACAAATTCTAGGACTGCTGCTGCTTCCTCAGACAAACAGGGAGAACCTGTTGTTCGGAAGCGCTTGGTGGCATTGAGAAATTTGGAAGAGAAAGGCACTTCAAAGAAAAGCTCGCACAGTAATTCAAAGAGAATCCAGACTGAACGTCTTTGTGGAATACTTACAAACAAGATATTGTCAGATGAAGAAGAAGAGGAAGAGGATGAGTCAGACAGTGAGGAGGATGGGTTTATTGTTCATGACTCTGAATATTCTGAAGGAGATACTGAATCTAAGGATGATGTTAAGTCTAACTCTGATGGGGCGTGGTCTGGTGATGACTTTTCTGATGAAACAGAGGATGGCAATATTGATTATGAAGCTATCATAGCTAGAATAGGAAGGCGCAAAGATCATAAAGTGAAGTGGGAGTTCCAGGCAGATATGCTAGCTGCATAATTTTGCTAAGGACGCTCGCCTGTGTATGAAGGCTGTCTGTGCTCTTTATCGCCAGCAAACCTCTGAGGAAAAAATTCATAAAGCAACGATAGTTTGCAATGAAAGAGGATTCAGCCAGTGTGATGCTTACAGGTACATAATGTGTCAAACTCTACTATTTCTTGTATACATATGGGCTATGATAATCATATATTTATGCCGCAGGATCCCTCAAATCTAGAGGATTTCAATTTTGTGTGACTATGTTTTAGTTTATATGATGGAATAATGGAGAATGATAGGTTGTATAGAATGTTTTACGTTGTTTCCAACTTTGTAGGGGTACCAAATTGGGTGAATTTCTTACTGATGGAGATCCACAAGGTGACTTGATGAAATCTGTAGAAGAATTGGAAGCATATGACCCAAAAGGTCCTGAACTGTGTAGAACACTGGCAACGCATTACTCTCGTCAACTATTTGAGATATACGAGAACAATGAGGATCCTCTTTGGCCTTCTTCATACAACCCAAGTGAAGGGGTTTAAAGCATACGGCCATCAAACTACGTTTGTTGATAGGAAATGGGGGCAGTACTTTTTGTTCTCTCCAATGTTTGACAGCTGTTGTTTAAATATTTATCTTGCCTGTTTTCCATAGTGTGGATTTTCATGTTTTGCTGAACCCTGTGTCCGATTATCACCGAGTGTAGGTACAACTTGTTATGTAAAATGTACTATTGGCCTTCTCCTAGCAGCCAGCCATTAGAGTGATAACCTATGAACTGTAGCTCTTTGAAGTTATTTTCTACATCAAGGATGCATCAAGAATGATATCTCATTCTTAGTCATATCATGTAATTCACTTCCATTGCAGGGATGGATCTAGAGGTGTGACCATTGTTGTAGGTTTTTAATGTTACCTCTGCTTCTATTAGGCTTGGGTCAAGAATTAAGCAAAGCGATAATGGGCCTGTTTGTATCAAGTGAATTGGTCTAGATACTCCATTTTGGTTTAGGATCATGCACAGGATTCTGTAGGTATGGTCCTCTGACCCAATTTCTCATCCTGTCAAATAAAAAGGAGATAATTTTGGGGTCCTTATTATTTTATTTTTAGCAGCAGACTTAAGAAATGTAAAATATGACTAACATTATACTCTACTTTTTTTTTTCCCCCTTAATTACCAAAGTCTAGAGAAATTCTTTTGTAGGCAATACATGAAAATTTAATTGCAACTGATGGCACAAATAGCAGCCTTGGAAGCTTAAACATAGTGGGATTAGGTTCCAAAAAAATATTTAACAGTGTCACCCAATGAGGCAATGATAACGCAGACAATCGAACGACCCCAAATAGTAATAAAGAGAAGAAAGAAGGAAAAAAATAACAACGGTCACATGGGAGTGGGGTGGGGTCCTACAAATTGCACATGGACTGATTGATTGGGTGTCAAATGTTTGTAGTATTTAGCAAGATAAAAAATAATAAAATTTTTTTATTTTTAATTATTTTAATAATTATCATTTTTATCATTGTGTTATTGTATTATAAAATAAACAATCAAAATTTATCCTAAAAAATAATACAATAATATCATATTTCGTACCATTAAATAATCAAAATTTACTCCACACATAATATAGTAAATCATACCGTAATTGGAATAGTAGTAGCAGGGGATGTATTATAATACAAATTAGATAAATTTTATTATTTCTTAAATAAATTATTCTTTTAATTTTAAAAATTTATATAATATAAATTTTTAAATATATAATATTATATTTTGTAAATCCTTAAAATACAAAGACAACGGACGTAGAATTTTCCCATAAATTGTTTGTTTGTCTTGAGCTTTCTTCTCCCACTTCCTCTGTTCTGCGGCCAGCCTCCTCCTCCGGCTGTTCGCAGAGCGATACAAGAAAGCCAATAATAGATCACACCTTATCAAATAACAATGGAGGTGATGATCTCAAGGTCATCGTCAATTGCAATGGTAGCTGCCATTTGCTGCCTCATCTTGGCCACTGCTTTCTACCCCGCCGCCGTGGCAAATGATGACGTACCTGCTCCTGCTCCTGCTCCTGCACAAGTTCCTTCTCCTTCTCCCACTAGCGATGGTAAAGTTCTAGACATTTTTTCTCCTTTCCCTTCAGATTCAATTTTTCGGTCAATGTACAAAATTATACTTAGAACGATTATGTGATGATAGTAATAGTTGTTACATGAATAAGATCTGTGATAAAGTGTTACGGATATTTTAATTGAGAAAAAAAATATTATTCAATTAGATAGACTAATGTGTGTTTTGTTTTAAATATACTATATTATAGAGTTAATTCATATAAAATTTTCTTAGTATAGATAAATTTGCATTTCATGAGTATTAAATTTAAATTTAATTGATGTTTATATTTTGTACAATTATTGATACTAGTATTATGTGATAAATTTGCATTTCGTGGGTATTGAATTTAAATTTAATTGATGTTTGGCAGGTACAGCTATAGATCAGGGAATAGCATACGTTCTGATGCTGGTGGTATCATTAGTTTTGACCTACATCATTCACTAATTCCGATCCACCGGACCATTTGTTTTCAGATTTTAATCCGAGTTCTTCTCTTTTACTACTTTCGGCCTTTTCTGGGGATTGTATTTTTTGTTTAAATATAAAGAGAAAGATGATTATATTACTCAGTTTTTCTGTTTGTTAAACTTCGTAGCATTTTATTCTTCGTTTTTTCCCCCATCCAGCAGCAATTGACACTTTATTGCAGGAAATTTAGACCGACCTAGTATGAAAGGAAGAATGAAAGAAATTGGGGGGATATTTGTTAGTATGAAATTTAAATTCTCACAATTGATTTGATACCCACTGCATTCTCCATAAAAAAAGATCTCCATTGCAGAAGGTGTCTCCCGCAAACTGAGATGACCTCAGGAAAACCTGCCGACTGTGCAAAACTTTTTTACAAAATTTCTTCTCAAATTAACACTAGTTTCTAAACCCACCCAACGAGGTAGGAAATCAATTTGAGAAGATCAATTATTTTCTGGCATTTGCAAGTTGCACAATCTAAAATCCACCAAAACTGCCGGTCCTCCTAAGAAAACCACTACGGAGTTAGCAGCCTACCTAAGTCAGTAACTGCTCTCTTCAAATCATAAATACGATTTGATCTATTCCCTCAATTTTATCCTCAAGTAGCATACTGCCGATGAAGAACATATTTCACAACTTCATAGAATGAAACCACAATTCCAACAGAAGGGCCAGCACGAGCAACACGAGGACCCACACCAGTAAACAATCCTCTTATCCCACCATCTCTGTGACAATCAGAAACACACATTAAGACTCTAGCATTGCAGCGAAAAGATTTTTGGCAGAAAGCAGGTCCAACAGTAATTCCTATTAAAAGAACCTATTTTGCTGACTTCCATAATTTTAAAGTATAGAATACATAATTCTACTGAAAAATAAGCAGCAAATTCCCAACCCCAATTCCTTGGTTGACAGGAAACAACAACATTAGATGGCTATGAATGAGGCCATATAAGAAGATCATAAAAAGCAAAATGAATGCAAAAGTTGAGATCAGTGAATCACGTTTTAGGGCCATGAAGCTACTGTTTTCTTTAAACTGAAGCATCTCGTATATCTTTCTTAAAAGCGTAACACGCCTAGATGGATTTGCCTTTGATTTAAATTGGGATCACATTTATGAGCTATTTATAACAATAAACAGAGTAAAAATCAAGACATGATACATTACCTCCAAACCTCCAGCAGCGTTTGTCGAGTGGTCATCCTCAGTGCCCTGATAGGATCCTTCTGTAAACAAAACATGCAATGAGAATATGAGGATTTATTATTGATTTTAAAAACTTGAAAGTAGGGTAGATATCAATAAACTGTAACTTCATTCTCAATATTTGTCTCTTAAAAGCATATTTTTCATGAACAGGTATTGACAGAAATCAAGGCTTGTTTGTTTGTTTGTTAGGTATTGACAGGCACTACTGTCAGAAACTAGTCAGATTTATACATAAAACACCCACATTCGAAAAGCTTGATGATCGATCAACTAAGTGGGACATGATAGTGACAACATTCTGGAAAACTTAGTTCCCAACAAGCAAAGAGCAATGAATTAGAACCACAATTTTCTGTAACCCTAGTTTCATAGGTGTCCTCTTGAAAGATCAATCCTCCAATTGAATCAGCTGCATAACTCAATTCTTCTTCAACATTTTATAATAAGGGAAAGGACTCTTAACTATTCAAAGACATTCTTTTGATGCGTACTAGATGGTAAAAGAGCACGTATCAAGTTTGTGAGACACCAGAAAAGTAAAGTGGGGTCCAATTATATTAGACAAGTATCACCAGTATCAGTCATGCACTATACACTCAGAATAAATGAAGAAAATCCCTGATAAAAGGCATATCACCATTGCCTGTGAAGAAATTCTATCACCAATTGGGAACCAAAATATGACGCATGCATTCGCCTATGCTCAGGATAGTCCATACTCCATATAACAGAAGTTAATGGACAGATGGATTTAAGTGGTCGCCGAAAATTGATTTATTTGAAATCAGCTATCAAAGCTCCACAAACATAGAAAATCATTCTGTTTTTCCTTATCACGGTGTACCAGACAGGATTAAATGTATACCTCAATTTGCCTTCGTGTTTTTGCAACATCAAGCGGACATGTAGCACCAGCAGCAAGGCTTCCGGCAACAAAACCAGCAGAAAAATTTGCCCCAAGGACACCCACAACATTAGCTTCATCTTCCATCAAACCAAGAAGCCGCCTCCTTACCTATATTGGGTCATTTGCAGAAATTTAGCTTATCAATTGTAAATGAATTGTTAAAAGAACCAAGTATAGATGAAGGTTCAGAAGCAACAATAGAATCTTACTGGCTCAAGGGTTGACCAGCAGATTGCAGAGAAAGGAACATCACGTGCAAGCTGAGCCCCAAGTCCAGTCCACAAAACACGGTAGCTTTGTACTGTAAGAAGAGATATTATGTTAAGAGAAGACAAGACTAAAAGAGCTTGTCGGAGATACAACAAGCAGAAGGATTAGATATTATCAGGAAAAAAAAGATAGGATGAACTTGTACAAGTGTTATGCTAAAGCTTCCCAAAATAATGATGATATTGGTTAACAATTTACAAAATTTTATACACTACTTTCTAAGGAAGCCGGAAAGTTATCCAACTCTACAATAATAAATATGGATTGCAGATATAGGAGTAGTCTCATTCTCTAAAGAGATCACACACAAACACAAACACAAAATAATTATCATTGCTCAATTCTTGGGGGAATACGAAAAGCAACATGGTGCTTTTAATTTCTGCTAACTACTGTTTGATTGTCACAATGCTTACATGTATAAATGTTAACACCTTAAACAAAGACAAGAAGGTGAAATATAAATGCATATGCACGAATCCCTCCTGAACAATCCAGGGAAGCACAAATCCACTTACAGCTGTTGTTATTAGTTGTGCTCTTGACATTGGAGATGACCTCAACCTAAGAGTCTTCCAAACTCCTGCAGGCTTCTTACCGATATGAGCATCTTTGAATGCCTGAACGAAAAGGTTAGCTATTCAATAAAGAAATAGAAGCCGACAAAAAGAACACGTGGATTGACTCCAGTGGAAATAGCAACAATGCAAGTAAACGGGGAAGTGAAGAATATTCAGCTTGTATTCAAAGGTTTAAAGCCCTAAAACCCAATTACAGATATATCTCTTCCTTGTGTACCCAATACCCCCCATTTCACCAATAACAGAAAAACAGTCTCTAGATGAAACAGAAGAAATGAAATAACTGCCATGAGGTCTAAACATACCTGCATACGTGTTTTGGCAAGTTCAATTGGATAACAACTTATGCAAGCCAATGACCGTGCCAGTGAACCTGCCACTAAAGGTGCATATATTGTCAGGCTTGGAGCATTCCGTGAAGTGAATTCCTCTAACTGATTGCGAAAAATGTCATAGCAAGGAAGATAAATCCCAACCTGTTAAAGAACATCGATGCCACTCAATTTTGTGAGACAACAAACTGCAAAGTCCTTAATGCTCAACCCAAAAATGAATACAAGAAACTATACCGAGTCACCAAACCACTTACAGTTGGTACAGCCAATGCTAATCCTGCATTTGTTCCTCTCCATAGCCTGGCAACTCCTTCCTGTAAAGTAATCTGCATTAGATCTAACGGAATTGATGAAGCAAGAAGACGAGTATTTTATCAGAACGCCCCCCTCTCAAGCTTAACCAAGTAACTTGTGTAGACAGGTTCTATCATCACATACAGCCATCTCTCCAAAAACTCAAACAAATGAAAAACTGACCTGACGAATTATTTTGTAGAACACATCCAAGGTCCCTTTATAGTGGAAGCAATCAGGAGGGCATATAGAAACTGTACCATGGACACCAGCACGGGTACATGAAGGAGAACATCTTAAATCTGCAAACATCTGAATAAAAGAATTTTGACAAATTAAGATAAACAAAGAAAATGAAATTGGATTGCGAGGAAAAATCTGATAGATAGCTGGGAAAGCAAAGAGTTCAATCACAAAAGTTAAACCAGTCAGAAAATCCAACTCAATAAGGATCAACAAAAAACAACCATGACCACCATGACAATATATACCTATACTTTCCGTGGGTACAAAATCATATTACCAAAGGGAAAAATAAGTTCAGTTACACAGTAACTTGGAGAGGGGGAAAAATAAAGATGAAAGAATAGGTAAAGGAAAGCAGTTAATTGGTGTTTTTTTTTTTTTCCACTGATACCGCCCTTTTTACAAGCATAAACCCTCCAAAGAAAGAATTCAAAAAAACAAACTCGGGCGAACAAAAAGGCATCACCCTTAAGAAATCTAGAAAGTTTTCAGAAATTCAAATTACTAAGAAAAGCATGATCAACAAAAGGCATACAAAGGTTAAGGAGACACGATCCAAGAGAGTGGTGAAAATATTACCATATTTGGTCCAAAAACTGCCATGCGACTAGTAAGGTTACTTAGGCAGGTTTGGATGTGAGTAAGGAACTCCAGCAGCCTGTGCTTGCAATCTTGTCTGAAATTGTGATCAAAGAACCAATCATGATCAAACAAAATGCAAGAAAATTTAAACAAGCAAAAATTCAAATTAAAGGAAAATAGTACACAACAACCACACATTATCTTTCAGTCATACATCAACGAAATTACCAAATTTTATCACATAAAAAGGAGATGAAATATGAAAATAAACTAAACATGACAACCCCCCACCATCAAAGGGAATCTATATCCTAGAACCTCATATTAATCTCACTTAGACACATCCACGATGCGACAAGTCAATTCTACTAATAAATGTGTAGAAAATCCCACAATCAACCGAAGCTATTCATCATTCACCAATTATAGCATAAATATCAAGAGACAAGAAATATAGACAAAGAGAACACCATGAGACCAGGTTCTCCATATACAAAATTGTATATGTTAACCACGTGAACAGTATAACATTCAAATATTCAGTACCTTGAAGCAACATCAAGAGGGTTCATAAGACTGGCAGAGAGAAATGCTGCTCCAGCAGCAGAGAAGGCTCTCTCACCGAAGCCCAATTTGCCATCAGAGACAGTCATGGAATCTTGTAATTGATGTTTTTGAGGATGAAATGCTTCAATCCCATCTGTGATCACCACGGATTCAGACATTAATGAAACACTATTGTCAATTTCCACCATCCTTGAAGATTCCTCCACTGTATTCACCCATGGATTCCGGCTCTGCTTCAATTCATCTGCCATCTCCAATCTTTTCCTCTCCCTCTCTATATCTCTAACCAAATAATAATCTTGCAAACCTCAAATCAAAGATTGATCAATCTGAAATTACAAAAATCTTAGCCTTTTTACAAAGCTGTACAAATTGCACTAAAACACAAGGACATAAAGTCTTCTCATCAAACAATCCCCCTTCCCCCATCAAACCTCTCTAAAAAACAAGCAATCTTCTGAAATGGGCCCTAGAGATATTGCTTCATACTCTCGACAAAAAAAAATAAAATCGAGTAATATCTTTTAAAAAAAAAAAAAAAAGAAATCATCAAAGATTTAATCTTTGAACCAAAACAACCAATATAAAATGCAATAAAAATATTTAATTCTCACTCTCGTTATAATTCAGGAACATAATTGTTAAAATTACATGGGTTGTTGAAATATGGACGAGATTTCACCATTTTGGGGCTAAATCTTGGATTAATATTTTTTAAAAAAGGGAAAAAAGAAATTGTAGCTTTTTAAAGCAGGGATTTTACAGGAAAAACAACAGAAATAAAGAAAAAAGGAAAAAGAGAATTGAGAACCTTTGATCTTAGGTGTGATGGTGCAATTGTGAGGGCACGATGAACATCGTACGAAAGCCAAGTGGAAGGGTTTGCAACTCCCAAGTTGCTTGGAGAAGAGGATACAGCGAGAGAGGGAGAAAAATATTTTCCGCCAACAAGACGCGAGAGAGAGGGTGGGGCAAAGAAGCTCTCTCCAGTTAGGGCTGCATTTAGGCCACGTCAATATTCGCGTGTAAATAGATTTTATTTTTATTTTTTTCATGTCACGTTATCTTTAGGAAAATTAACGAATGAGGTTATCATATTATTATGTCTGTATTATGTGTAATTTTTTTGTTATCATGTAATATATGTATCTGATTTATTTATTATTGACATAGTATCAATCTATAGTTGCGATACATTTGAGTTAATTTTTAAATTTTAATTATTTAATAATTTAAATAATTATTAATTTTAATTTTATTATATTTTAAAGGTAAATTATCCAAAATAACTATTATTTATAATATGCTGTTGTTCTTCATATAAAATATCCTGAGGAGTAGGTCTAGGATAATAATAATGATACATAGTTGGTTTATCACCAAACTTATAAGAATTATGAAGTTTATTAATTTCATCAGAAATTATTTTTCTTTCAATATTTTTATAAATAACCATAATCAAGAGTATTAATTTTTAATGAAGAAAACTTTTTATCTAACTCATAGAAGTTTTTCAAGATCAGAAATTGGTTTAAATTTAAAATCATTAATTATAGGTGGAGGTTGCAAAGAAGCTTTTGCAATTTCTTGAAAATCATTATTATGATTATTAGTCGAAATAGAATTTGAAATCTTTTGTATTAAAGAAAATAATTTATCCATTTTATTATGAAGGGAACTAATTTGTTCACTTAAAACTTTTATAAAAATATTAGTATAATTATTCTGCTGATACATATTATTAATATGTTGCAAAGTAATAGGTAGAGTATTATTATCTACTAATTTTTGAAAAGCATTAAATGAAAGCGAAGTATTATTTGGTAAAGTAAATAATTTTTGTGGAGGATATAACTCACTAATTTGTTTACCATCAGAAAATTGATAATTCGTTCAAGAACATTAATATAACATTTAAATAAGTAGTTATAAACCACATCAAATGGAATTATTTACATATAAATAATGCAGTAAATTTATAAAATTCTTTTGAAATATTATCAAGATCTTCAGAAGAATATACATCAAATAAACCATTGTCTAAAATTATTCCAATTTGAAGATAAAAATTCTTAATTTTATTATTTTGCTAGCATATGAATCTGGACTAAAATCTATAACAGTAGTCATAAATTAAAATCTAATTCGGATTCAGTAGGAATTTCCTTATCTAATTCATTATCATGAATTGTACTGAATTTCCTTATCTAATTCATTATCATAAATTGGTTTAACTATATTATTATTTATATGTAAATGATTTACATGTGATGTAGATGGAGTATTACTATCTATTGTATGTAATGATGCAGGTTTTGAACGTGCAGGAATATAATCATCAAATAATGAAATTTAAGATTTTGAAGAAAACGTCCTATAAGGATGTCTAGATGATGATGGTTTAGAACCAATACTATGTCTAGATGGAACATTTGATGTATCAAAACGAAGAACAATTTGTCCATTCGGAGTTGATATAATCTGAGGATCATGCTGTGTAATATTCAAAGCATTAGATGTAGAAGAAATGTACTTGATGCTTTAACATTAAATGATCAAAATTCATTTCATTCCATATTGATCTGGGTAATAGTTATTATCTGAGATTTATTAAAATTAGGAGCAATTAAAATTGTTCAATCAGTAGAAATATTAATCAATTTACACTTTGGATTCAAAGTCGAAAGTAGTTTAAAACAAACTCTATAACATAAACATATAAGTTCAGATCCTGGTACATAATTGTAGCTGGTGAATTTTAACATTTAATGTTAAAGCATCAAGTATATTAACATCAGATAAAGGTCAAGATTACTCCACTAAAATTACTTCACAAAATCTTAACAATTAAATGGATTATATAATACCCATTAAGGATTTTTCCAATCAAGATTACGAGCATCTCGTAAAGCGACAACCAATTAAATGGAATGAAATTCATATAATCCTGAATCATATTATAACACATCCTTAGACATGGATTTTATCATTGACTGCATAAAATTAAATTTATGCAGTGTTCTATGCAAATCAATCTGATCATTTAAATCTAATAATTGTATAATATGTTCATCAGAATTTAAAGGAATTGATTTTTCTGGTGTTTTAACAACATATTTAGATATAATATTATCAAATAAATCATATTTATAAATAAGAGATGGTGAAATTTTTGATATTGTCCACTTATTAAGTAGATTCATATCTTGAGGAATATCATATTCTTCTTTTAATTTATTTTTATCATATGAGACAGATGATAAAGATAAGTTTTCTTCCATTATTAATTTTAGAAATATGTCGATTGTTATCAAATTTTAAGTTTCTGAGCTCTGATACCATTTTCACTAAAAGCCGGAACCTAGCCTTAACACGAAGCCCAAGACTGTATTGGAATCCGTATTGGCTTATCACCGTATTGGAATCCGTATTGGCTTGCAAATCGTATTAAAACTAAGTCGAATTTAGATCAGCGGTTAGCCCAAGACCGCCGTTACAAAATTAGGAAAAATTACAAACTTATTTAATTCTCTCTTTAAGAATATTATTTTTAATAAGATGTGTCATCCGGACAGTCTCTAATTTGTCATTAATTTTCTGTAATATAGACAACTCTTTAATTTATTTTGCTAATTAATTTATTCTAATCTAAACGCCTTTCTCAACGGCTATTCTCATTCAATACTTTTCAAGACCAACAAAATAAATTAAATAACTTTATGACTGAAAATTTTTAAGAACCAAAAAAGATAAATGGTTATTAAAAAGTTTTGAAAGAAAGAAATTCAAAATAGTTTAAACATAGTTCAAATACTTAAGATAAGATAACTATCAACATATGATAATTAGCCTGACATATTAGCCCTCAGGACTAAACAAATTAAAAGGGAAAGGGAAGAAGGTACCTCAGAAGAGGTTGCAGAGGAATACCTCGGTGGTCTTCTTCTTTGATTAAATAAAAGTAATTACAAAAGAGTAGTAAGGATTTACAATGAGAGAGGAGATTATAAACCTAAAGAAAGAAAAAACTGAAAGTTGGCTCTTATCCTCGGTTTTTCTTTCTTTAGTTTATAATCTCCTCTCTCATTGTAAATCCTAAAATTTCTGTTTTTTGTAAAAAATTTTTCTTTGATGCTTGACAGATGCTTTGACATTTCTGTCTTGAATATCGATGCTTGACAGATGCTTTGATATTTCTGTCTTGAATATCTTCATTGCTTCTTTTGCTTAAGTGTGTCTAAAACACTTTGAAGAATATCTTCAGGTCTTTCAAGTGGTTGTGATTCACCAGCTAATGAATTATTAGAATCCATAGAACGTGATTCATTATTATCATTTTCATTATCATCAATTTGATTAAGATCAATAGAAAGATCTTGTTTAATATGTTCTTTTAATTGATCTTTAACTTGCTCCATGGTATGTCTTAAATAATATTAGAATGGCTCAGGTTATAATTATTACTGAATGTATACATTTTTGAGGATAGGTGAAATTTTTATCCATGAATGGTATAAATGAAGAAATGGCTCAGGTAAAATTTTTACTGAGGGTCCATGGGTAGTCCACCAATGGATAAACCAATTGGGGATATTTTGAGATAGGATATTCGAACACAGTTTAATCTTTTGAACCAAGTGTGCTTGTGTTTAGAATTCTCATAATAAAAAGTTTTATGAAAACTTTGAATATAATCCCAATAAGTATAAGAAAGTGGTTGTTATTTTTCAACAAAACATTATTTTTCGGTGAGGGTAGAAATCCCCCATTCATCAGAAGATATTATTTTCTTAAAAATAATTTTTGAAAAATTATAAATAATAGTAGTAGCCATAGGAGGTGAAAATGCTTGAATTTCAGCTGTTTCACTATTAGTAACAATTTCTTCATAATGTATGCGAAACTTATCTAATTGATATCCCAGAAACATAACTTTATCAGTCAAATACCTTTGAATTATTTTCCAAGGTTGATCCTGCCATTGGCAATCTTTTTCATCAAGAAGAAATATAATTTCTTTTTCTGGTCTCTTATGATAAGACTTAGAATCTGATTCAGATTCATTTTCAGTAACCGAAGCATAGGTATTACCTTTATGCTGTTGTAGCAAGTATTCTTGCAATTGTCCATATAATGGATGTTATCTTTTGGGATATTACCCAAATCAATATTGGATGTGGATGAGGATCCATATCCTGATAATCCAGATATATCTGAATTATATAATATTTTTCCACCCCTATATATGACTGGGGTTCTTCCACGAGGTCCCTATAAGGAGACCGAGAACTTCCACGTCTCATGGAACTGTAAAAATTCTCGAGATAAAAATCGATAGAGAATTTTCGATCCTTTTATAAAATATTTCAAAATCAAAAGGGTCTTAGCCTGTCTCTATACAATCTACTGTGTCTTATAAGATCTTCAAATTATAGACTTAAGAAAAATGGAATTCCTTGGAATAATAAATTAACTAATTTAATTAAAAATATTAAATTCCAAAAGGTAAAAATTACGGGATGTTTAACATTAGCAATAGTTAAATCGTGTCTCTTATACAATATCTAGAACTCAGACTAGCAATTACAAATTGTTTAGAATGAAATTTAATTAAATAAATTTGTTTATTATCTGGATTAATTTGTTTTAAAATGCCACCAAAGCCTATATTAGAAGCATCAGTTTCTATTATTTTTGTCCATTTAGGAATAGCTAATGTTAAACATGGTAAAATTTTTACCTTTGATTTAATATTTTTAATTAAATTAGTTAATTTATTATTCCAAGGAATTCCATTTTTCTTAAGTCTATCATATAGTGGGGCTAAATCTTTAGAAAGATTTTTATAATAAGGAGAAATATAATTTAAACTGCCTAAAAACGTTGAACATTTTTATCTATAATTTCATCAGGAAATTTGGATGCAAATTCGATGGCTCTATTAATAGGTGTAAGCGTTCATTTTTCAATAAAATGTCTTAAAAATCTAATTTTTTGTTTGAAATTTAATAAGTTATTATGTCAATTTATAAATTAATATAATTCAACTTATTTAATTTCGTATTATATAAATTTTGGTCATATTATAATATGTCGTTCAAATTGATACCTCGTCGAGCAAGATTCTAGAGTTGATACTTGGGAAGGAAAATTGTAAAATAAAAAACCAAAAAAAAAAAAAAAAAAAGCAAGGCCCCCCCACTTGTTTACATGGTCATATACACATCATGAACAGAGATTAAAAGCCCGAATTCTGGACAATGGATTGTAGACGCCGGAATTTCTCCTCCATTTTCCCAATTTAGAAGGTTGTGGGAATCTCATCACATTTATTACTTCCTCGATGAAATGGGAAGAGATCGAAGCCGTGCTGGAAAAAACCCGGGACTTGCACGACAAGCTCAGCCGCGCCATTCACTCTATTTCCCAAGCCCATTTTTTCTTTTCCATCAAATCCCACATCATCCGCAAACCGAACGTTGACAAGAATAGTGATGGGTTCGCTTATTTTAAGGATTTTATTATCGGGGTCGACGCTGATGAGTCGGCTGCTGCTCTTCAGGAAATCAAGACCCTTAATGCTATCCGCTCCTCCCTTGAAAGCCTTGAGGACCAGCTCGAGTTTTTCCGTGTAGGTTCTAGATTTTCCTAATCTCCCTCTTATGTAGATAACTTTTAGAAATTATTGCTTGGCTTTTGAGATGCTTGGCCGATGATAAATTTCAGAAAGTTTTTTTTTTTTGGTTGTCATTTTTACAGTTAATATGGTTGATTTATTTTATCTATAGACCTTGACAGAGCTGTGATGAATAAAGTTTTTGCTGGACAGTAGAGAGATAAGTGTTGCAATTGAATTTGAATATTCTTAATGGCTAAAATTGTATTTTGTGGACATTTATTTATTGTCGTGCCAGCATAATTTTGTCCCTTCTGTAAGCTATTTGGGATTATGATTATGCAATTGCTTTGAAAATCTGGAACATATTGCTGTTTCATGAGTTGTTCTTTTGCAATAAGAGGAGTGGGTTTGGTTTATTTTTTGGACTTGGGAGCTGGTTGATATTACATTTCTCTGAGCTTAGAGTAACTGAGGTAATAATGGATTTCAGAAACCATTCTTTGGCAGTAAGCTGTCACTGCCAATATGTCTTTTTATTTTTATTTTTTTCTCTGTTGCATTTCAACTACGCATTTCTAATGTAATCTTTAAGTACCTTATGTGCTTGTGATATGATGATTAGCTGTGCTGCTAATTACCTTGCACATAAATATACAAACAAATCAAGTCTTAATTCTATTAAATAGGGTCGGTTGTATGAATTCTACTACGTCATTGTGTTTTGTCATAAACCATATTCTCCTCAATTTCTAGATTGGTTATGTCTTTTTTACAAGTAACCCACCAAGTCTTTTTCGATTTTCCCCTACCCCTCTTATGTCAACTACTCTCTCTAAAATTTACTCGCCGGACCGGTACTTCTACTGATTGTCTTAACACATTATCTAACCACCTTAAACGTGTTTATCTCATTTTCTCATTAATAGATGCTACTCCAATCTTCTTGACCATTCTAGTGTACCCGCATATCCATCTTAATATTTGTCACCTTTTGCTCATGTATGTAATTCACTACCCAATACCCAAACTCATAAAGTATCGCTGACCTAATGGCCGTCCTATAAAATTTATTTACCTTTAAATCGTAAAGGAATTTTGCAGTCGCATAATATTCCCGATGCCATTTTCTATTTAGTCTAACCAGCTTTTATCCGATGTTTAACATTTCGATCTATACTATCCCTTGATTTCCGATCCTAACCTCTATTCTATTCCTATCCGTGTATTCTGTTTTTGATCTACTAATTCTAAATCCTTTTGCTTCAAGTGTTTCTCCCCAAATCTCGAGTTTAGTTTTAACCCCATCTTTTGTTTCATCTATTAAAACAATGTCATCTGCAAATAACATACACCATGGTATTTCCTCCTGTATGTGCCTTGTAAGTTCATCTATGACCAATGCAAATAGAAAAGGAGTTAGAGTTGAACCTAGGTGTAAGCCTATATTTATAGGGAATTCTCATGTCAACACTGTTGGTGTTCGTACATTTGTAACTACATCCCTATACATCTCCTTTATTGATTCTATATACGCTACTTTAATTCCTTTTTGTTCTAAAATTCTCCACATAACTTGTTCTTCGTATGCCTTTTCAAGATCAATAAAAATCATTTTGTAAATCTTTTTCTTGTCACGGTATCTCTCGGTAACTCTCCTTGAGAGATGTACGGTTTCAGTAGTCGATCTCCTTGACATGAAAGCAAACTGATTATTTGATACTTTAGTCTCGTTTCTTAACTTTTTTTCTATTACCTTCACCCAAAATTTCATCGTATGGCTCATTAACTTAATACCTCTGTAATTTGCACAATTTTGTATACCCCCTTTATTTTTTAATATGGGTATGAGAGTACTCTTCTTTCATTGGTCATATATCTTTCTACTCTTCAATATTTTAGTGAAAAGATTGGTAAGTCAACTTATACCCTTCTTTCCTAAGCATTTCCATATCTCGATTGGAATATCATCGGAGTTAACTGTTTTTCCTTTCTTCATCTTCTTCAAAACCCCCTCCACCTCTGATTCCTAAATCTTTCAATAATATATTACGTTTCTATACATCTCAAACTTAGCTAACTCTCCTAAAATAATGATATCGTTTCTATTGCTTTTATTGAATAGTTGATGGAAGTATCTCTCTCACTTTTCCTTAATTTCCTCATATCTTACTAGCACCTTATTATTTTCATTCTTGATGTACTTGACTTGGATTAAATCCTTCGTCCTATGGGCTCTTGCTTTAGAAATTTTATTAATCTCTCACTCTTCTTCCTTAGATTCTAATTTTTGGTAAAAGTATTTAAAAGCCCTATCCGTCGCTTCACTTACAGTTTTTTTTGCCTTCTTTTTAGCAAGTTTATATTTCTCAATATTTTCGTCACTTCTACAATATATAGAGTTTTATAGTTAACCGTCTTAATTTTGATTTTATCTTGTATACTTTCATCCCACTACCGAGATTCCTTATTCTTGGAGGTTTAACCTTTTGACTCTTCAAATATCTTCTTAGCCACTGTTCTCACTCTAGTTGCCATATCATTCCATAAAGTGTCAGATTCTCCTTATAAGTTTCAAATACTTTGCCCTAACAAATACTTTCTTAAAAATTTCTTCTTTTTCTTTCTTTAAATTCCTCTACTTAATTCTAGGTGATCTAGGTAGGTTCCTACGCCTGGTGTGATGTTTAAGCCTCAAGTCTACCACCAAAAGCCTATGTGAGGTTAATAATTACTATTTCTTGGAGCACTATGCTTCCTTGTTTTGCTGCTGGTTTTGTTGGATGCGGAAGTCAATTGGCTTGTATAGAAATAGTTGTCGGGTTTGCAAGAGCAGTTTAGTTTCTGTGAAATGTTGTTTGGAAGATAGAATCATTCGACCACTTTGCATAGAACAAACCTTTTAACAAGGCTTGCTGTAATAAGCATGTATCACACTGAAATATCACCTGGTGAATGACCACATTGCACTTTTTAATTTTCAAAAGTCATGCTACAGCATGGTAGATAGCCTATTACCTGCACGTATAGTGAGATCACTGAAGCAAATTTTTGACGTTTTGATTCATGAAGTTAAGGTCCTATCTTCATATGCTATGAGCTGAAAGCAATGATAAATGTAATATTTTCTTGGTGCTGTGAGTTTAACTGAAATTTAAGAAAGAAAAAAAAGGTTGTTTTTATTTACGCTGAGTATAGGTTTCTGTTTTAGAATGGTTATGCTTTGATTTGAAAATAAATTGTCATGCGCATCAGTCAAAGACTCAAAGGTAGTATCAAGATGTTTATAATGTGACCATTTGAGACAATAAGCTTTTGTTCTCAGATTTGACAATGCACATGTTGGTCTCAACTTTGGGAATTGTATGGTCGTAGCTGAGAGCTCCATTACAGGGTGAAATGAAAGACTATGCTTTTACAGATTCTTGGGATGATGGATCTTGTGATGCTGGCCCTTCTGAACATTCGCTCTCTCCTGTTTCTTAACCTGTTTGTTGTTTAACATGTGATATGTGTTGTTTATATCTTAATTGATGACCCTAAAGATTTTCTTCTCATGGTTGGATGTGATTGAGTCCCTTTTTACAGAGTAAAAATCACTATCAGGGAATAAAAGGAATTTAGAATTCTACTTGTATGACGGGGCACACCTTTTTGATGAACTCAGACGCAGTTTTATTTAGTAAAAATATATATTTAGAGAGTATCATTCTGGTCTATTCAAGCTTCTGAGGAACATTGAACTGTGCTTCATGAACCATTTTGTAAAAGCTTGTCTTTCAATTCTGATGCAGTAATAGGTCATGTTGATGTTCTGTCTTGCAGACCATACAAGCACTGCAACAGGCAGAGAGAGATGCTGCCCTTCCTTGCTTAGAGCAAGACCGCATTGTTCTTGCAATGCGATTGGCTGAATATCAGGGAAAGAAATGTAAAGTCATTGAGCAGGCTCAAGCTCTGGTGGGAGATGTCCGCAATGCTAGCCGCTTTATTTCATCTAAAAATACACCAGGTGCATATCCAACTCGCGAGAAATTTTCATCACCTAAAGGGGAGAGGTCAAATGCGTTTGTGAAGGTATTTCTATCTAGTTTTAGATTTGTTAAAAAATATTTCTCTGAAGATGGATCAAGCGGGTGGACTTCTAGGAAATGCAGCTCTGGTGGTGTTGAGCATGCTTGCATTGATGCATCTGCATCAAGTAGGCGTTAAAGACAAAAACATTTTGGACTTTCCACCGATGCAAGAAGATGTGTACGAGGGAAACATGACCAAAATTCCTCGACATGAGGGTTCATCTAGTGGCCGTTCAACCCAGTTGGATGTGGTGCTGGCAAGGGGCTAAGTGTCTGTCATTCAACTGAGTTGACAAATGTGAAAAAGCTTTTAGGTCTGCAAATATGTAACACGATAATTTAGATGCATTGGAGAGTCAGTAGTATACATTGTAGACCTCACAGTTTGGTTTGCTTAGGAAAAGAGTGATTTTCGGCCCCAACTTTTTCCAACCCCACCCCCTTCTTTTTAGCCTGCTGAATCTTTGGCCTTCACTACATTCTAAATCAATCATTGATTGTATATAGTTTTGAGTGTCTAAATATTTAACTGATATAAGCAACACTCTATCTCTGGTTCTGGATGTTTTTTACACCGAGATTGTGTAGTACTTTTTTCCAGCAACAGAGAATACTCTTAATGTTTAGGCGATGGACAACAGCATTACTGGGGAAAGAAAGAACTGGAGACTTGCTTTCTGATACATCGCCTAGATTTTGTACTTTCCAGAAAGATTGTGCTTAATAAATTTCATTGGGCTGGTGTACAAGCTTCAATCATGGAATAATGAAATAACTAGTTCACGGGAATAGCCTGAATCATTGTGTAGCCCAACATTTGCGAGGCCTATTTCATTATTTGGAGATCAGTCTGACTCTACCCTTGGGAATGAGTCAAATTAACATTGGTTAAAAAATCCCGAATATAGGAACGTACTTGCCATGGAGACAAGAAAAACACACTGTCGTTTTTGTGTTCGCCTTTCTTTTCCCGTCTTTCTTCAATCAAGGGAATAGGAAAAGTCAAACAACGCGATCCTGGTGTTTTCTTTTCGGCGTAGATGCTGCATCGCATGTCGTCCCTGTTATGTTATATATATACATATATATATATATTCTATTTAATCAAGTCAAGCAGTTGCTAATTCGTCGTTTTGACGTGTAGTACTCTGTTTCTAATTCATAAATTCGTATATTATTGTCTTTAGCACTTAATTTCTACATCAAACAACGTAAAACACTTCGAACTTGGAATTTGTACGAGAGATGGTCAATGCATGGGAAATACTCCGCATTAACGTAGAATAATTAATAACAATCGTTATATTATTTTTACTTTTTAAATGAGTCTTTGATTTTATAAAAAATTAAACGTTGTGTTAGTCACTATGGAATCTCCATTGTGGAGTGACAAAACAAAGAACTGCATACTCCAAGTCAGTAACGGTCCAATTCAGCTACAAAATCTAGTCGGCATAATTCGTTCACAAGCCAGCATGAATGAACTCTTTTCAGTCGAAATACACTTCTTCTTCTTCTTCATAGATTTTCTTTGAATCGATAAAAGTAAAGAAACTTCGCCGTTTTTATGCTTGTGGAAAATGTCCTAGTCAAGAAATCAACAAGTATGCAACTCCATTTTAATTAGCAGAACCAAATAAAACCAGTAAAATAGTTTCGGAAATTTTAATGTGAAAAAAACAACAGCCCAGTTATTACTTGGAGGGCCCTCCAGGTCCGGTTGTCATTTTCAGCCGCTCCTCATATTTTAAAGACAAGTGGAAATACTCCAAAGGAGATGGTTGGAGTATTTAGTAGGTGATAATTTAAATGGTTGATGGCCCATGCTAATTAGAAGGCCTTTAAAGGTTAAACTACTCACCCCTAAAATCTGCAAGTGTTTTAAATGTTGTAAAACATGTATATTTATATGCAATGTAGATTCGGGACACAATCAATTTATACCCACAGTTGATCATCCAACTACTGTAAGGGAAATTTATACTCTTACCTAATACGTGTAGTATATTATGTACCATGTTAAATAAAAGTAGTAAAATCTATGAGAAATGGACTCAGTAAGATTGTGGGTTGGCGGACCTTTTGACATTGGCTGATACGATGAGTTATTACGAACCCGCGGACTCAGATTGCGAGTATTATTACTATTGTGCAATGTCGTTGTTGTTCATTAAATTGCCCAACAACATATTTGAAGAGGGCTCCTGTTTTCTTTTGATGAGGAATATGTAGTTTTCTCTCAATCAATTAGAATTTGTTATTTTAAATGTAAGATTTATTTTTGTAAATAAGATAATTTTTTTATTTTTCAAAAATATAGGTCACTCATTTTAAATAGACGACTTTCATTAGTTGAAGAATAATTATTAAATACATTTAATAATTACTCCTGACTAACATAAAATTTTTTCATATCTAATAATTACTCTTAACCGATATAAAATTTCTCATAGGCTCAGATCATATTAATATATACTTTTAAATTCAAATTCAAATTCTCGTGTATACATGGTTGAGAAGGACTGCCAAAAAGTCTCACCCTCCTGCATAAAATACTCTTGTATTCTCAATCTCAACAAGTTCAAGGAATGTAAATAATAATAGCACAACCCTATACTATGTTGGAAAATTTTTTATATGAGTCTTATTTACGTTAAGTGAAATAGATTTTTTGATTGATATTCATCTATATTATTCTAATTCATTAAAAATAAATTTTTTCAGGGTGATATGAATAAATATAGATCAAGAGATTTATCTCATCTATCGTAGATCGAATCCATATAAAAAATTTCCTACTGTGTTGTACAAATATATTTTTTCAAATAGCAAAAAATAAAATAAAATAATGCTAATCACTCATGCTATATTAATTATAAATGGACAAAGCGTACACACTGTAAGATTTTAAAACTGTCTTGTAAGTAGAGTTGATGGTTAGATTCTTCTAAAGTGATACAATTCATGTGACAGTAGGTTAGTATTATTTTCTTTTTTTTTTTTTCTAATTTTACTTCAAAAGTTTAAAAAAGAAACACAAAAATATATAAAAGAGAGACTCCGTCCACCAAATAGGTAGACTCTCTGTTTATATACTATAATATAAATAATCATAACAATAATATATGTTCTCGTTTCTGTTTCCAATGGTCGATATCTCCACTCTAGAACATATATAAAATAATTTGTCCATAATCAATATACAAATTGTTGATATAAATATAGGTAAAAATTTAGATACACATCGATTTTTTGTCACACTTATAGATCCTGTAGTATTGGTTAAATTTTAGAAAATTTATGATATCAGCTGATGTAAATAAAATTCTTTACTACAAGATTTACAGGTGAGATCAAAAATCGACTCTATTTAAGTATTTTCCATAGATATAGGTGTTATTATACTTCTCTTACCCTCCTGCAGTTCATTTCTTCCTCAATAAAAATAGTCTGTTCCTGTGATTAATATTACAGCCAACTGGCTTCAAATATATTTATGTCTCCGTACTTAAATGATTTGAGCTACCCCTGAAATATCATACCACAGAATACAGTACACCTACTTAATGGTGAAGGAATGAAATTATAAAAATGGTGATGGTGATAGTTCATTGAAAATAATTAATCATTTGATTTGTCTAACGACTGCGGCCCTTAATTGTTACTCGTTAATTAGAGTCTTATTGTTAATTTTTTAAAAAGTGAAGTTATATTAGAGAAACATTTAAGATATTTCAATGTAAAGGAGTATAAATATGAATACGTTTAATGATACGTTACTCCAAACTAGTTAGAGATCATATAAACAAATCACCAACTCTTCGAACAATCATTACATGATAATTTTACACTTGATGGTTGTGCATAATAGTACTATAGCGACCAGACCAGCAATTGGGCATTTTCAAGGCTGCTGATTGGTCCTTTGCGTAACGTCCATGACTCTCATTAGTCACAAAATATTTTGTTTTACACTCTGATTTATTATCTAAGTAGTTTATTATGAGGTGGCTAGGTTGCTAAATGTAATCATATACTTTTTTGCATCGGGCAGTATCAAGTTTGGGATGAAGGTTGATAGATTTTTATTTATAATTCTTGCCAATTATCTTTTTATTGTAGGTTAAGAATTGGTAATATTCTGTAAATCTGCGATGAAGACATTCCAGGGAGCCATTTCTAAACCTTGATTGACGTTTAGTACGACCTATAATGTATCTTCCTTCTAGTACCATAATTAATGGTACATGTTGGACCCAAAAAAAAAAAAAGAAATACTCTTTTTTTTCCATGGATGATTTTAAGCCGAGAAGAGTTAGGTGGATTAGTCTTTCAAAAGACCACAAATCGACTGTCCGAGCATTCAATTGGTAATACATTATATGCCAATTGTTCAACCTCAATTCCCACAAATTTGGAAAGCTTAATAAAAATCCACCTCCCTTTGTCATAATTGATGTAACGCAACTAGTATCATATTTATCCCATTTGCAGTATGAAAATTACTTGGTTACATGTTACCTAGCTTGTACATTTATCCCGATTGTAGTAAGAACATATTTAGATATATTCAATATTTAATCTTACTAATAGAATTTAGATATTTATTAATGGTATGAATTAAATCTTATGAAATAAATAATATTAGTTGTTAATAAAATTTAATACTAAACACAAAATTTATAAATAAAATTTAAAATCGAATCTATTTAAATATTTTTCTTTTACTATTTGTTAGCACTTGGCACAATGGTAGTACGTCATTGTGTGGATACCAGTATTGGTTCAATGACCTTTAATTTACATCTGCTTTAGTGTTGGTTATTAATGTTAAATGTTCCGTCTTTACTCTTTCACCCAAATTGAAACGCCCATAAATGCATTATATATATATTTTTTTTCTTAACCAGTAACAGTTTAACATATTCTTATCCAACATAAATGCATTATACAGTCCTATTATGTTCTTAACTAATTAAAGTCAACCTTAAATGTCCCCTTAGCTTTTCTAGAGTCCCAAATATAGTTTTCCCTCTTTTTTCTCTACTTAATAGTGTGTGAATCGGAATTGAATAGGAATGATGAATTCTGAGTAGTGAGTAGTTCCACTTCGAATTCACAAGTTCAATGTTCTCTGTCATACATATATGCCCCACGTCTCCACCGCAAAATGCATCGATATTGACTACCTGCAGATTTCTAGCCCAATTCAAAGACAGCTTTAAGAGGAACCGAACCCACATTGGGATTGTTTGCAATCATAAATATGTAGATTTTAGAGAGCTTTCTTCTCTTCAAAGTACCATTTGCACTCTTGGAGATATTGGTTCGCATTCGAGAATTGTAATCAAAATGAAAATCATAAATTTTACTATTATTATGAACTTATATCATTTTTTTATTTGTTTGTTTTGAATAAGAAATGAGTTTTATTATATTTAAATTAAATCAAATATGAAACCGAAGTGATAATTAGAGAATAAAAATAAGTATTTTCCAACAATTTCATTCTAATAGAATAATTCTTATAATAATTAACCAAACAATATCATTGATATCATTAATTTTGATTCTCATTCCTCTCCATCATACCCATAAATCAAACGCCCCTTAATTAAGATAATTCGCTCTATTACAACAATTATTAATTAACTTTCTTCAAGGCTTTTGTGGTGTGTGCATGCTCACACATAACAAAGAAATATTAAAATTCAAACTTCGTTAGAATTGTCTAATAATAATTCGAGACTGTTTCTTGTATAAAAGGTGATCATGATTAAAACCATAGATGAATAGTACAGCAATCAGTTTACAAAATTGTTGAGTTAGTTTGGTTTTTTATGATAATTTTATGAAAAAAAATGAAGTTACATTACGTGAATGTGCTTAGTTATATAAAAACTTGCGTGCATTAACAAATATATGGGCATTCTTCTTTTTTTTTTCTTCTTGATTTGTCACAGGTAATTTTCACGTCCATCAACTTCATTATTGCTTCGAATTATTGCCGTAATCGGCATATTGCTTTTCACCATAAATGGTGTTGGTCTTCAAAGGACAACGTACTGTCCAAATCTAATTAGCGTTGCCAAATCTTTACAGAACTTTGACTTTAAGACGAGTGCAATGCAACAACACACCGACCGTATCGACTCGGTCAAATGGACAACCGCTAATTGCGCCTATTCGTGTGGGCAATAAGAATGCCACAATGGCACTACAAGATCTATAACACAAACACACAATTAAACCATTACTAATTAAATTTTGTCCATATAAATAAGGGATATTTATATAAACCTCTCCTAAACTTTTTGACAATTTCAAGTAGTGCCCCTTTAATTTGAAATATTGCACTTATCTCCCTTAGTTACATAAAATGAGGGGAGGCACGAGTAATTAAAGTTGTAAAATCAAGAGAGGTTTATGTTACTAAATTAGCGAAAATAAGAGAAGTAAGTACAATTTTTTAAATTAAAAAAGTGATATCTGCAGCTACTCATAAAAATTTTCTGTAATTATCTCTATAAATAAACAACAAATTAAATAAATAAAATCATTGATAGATTTTATTTATAAAATTCTATAATTTCTTAATTACCATCTTATTTATTTTAAATATTTGTATAATATAATTCCACAACTTCAATGTCCATGAAATAATTCCAACAACAAATTATAGAACTTCCCGATTTATTTAGCCGCGATTTAATACTCTTTACACTCTTAAAAAGGAAGACCTATTAATACTCATAAATAGTAGTAGTACAAAATCCGAAAGAACTCTTAAACTGGTAAATCTCCATTTTATTTTAATGGATATACCTATTATACTTTCACATTATTTGAAAACCAATATATATAAAACAATATATATTTTTAAAAAAAAAAAATGAAAAGAACACAATCCGATTATCGCCGTGGACAAAATTTGCCATGAAAAATGGCAAGCCGGCGAACTTGATGTAGGACTATCATAGTGCCAAAAGAGCATCTGCGCTAGCAAAATCGTTCACGTCTTGGAAATAATCGTCTACATTGAGTTCCAGTGAACCAAGATCTTCTTGAAAGGAATCATTGAACTCTCCGAAGAAACCATCGCTGGCTGCCAAGTCATCATCGAACGACGACATGTGAAACCCGCACGTCTTCATACGACGTAGTATCATTGGAGAAACTACTTGGAGGAACGGTGTCGTCGAAGGTTATCTGCTCCGGAGATTCGAAATTGAAGAAACTAGGAATGTCCATCGGCATATATTCGCTTGAATAATCCGGAATAATAATATTACAACTAGTAGTTTCATCATCCTGGCATTCCTGGACCAGTTCCACAGAATCAGGAACCCGGCATTCCGGTTCAGCATCCTCACTTGATTGACTACTTCTGAACGGGAGAACAGAAGTAGGAGAAGAAATATTGTGCGACTCCTCGCCGGACTCGTAGCCGGAGGTCGACGCATCATTCTCTTCAAGCTTTTCTTTGGCCGGAGGAGTCATGAAGTTGGTTAAAGCATCCGGACCGCGGAGTTTAATAGCGGCGTTATCATAAACCATGGCGGCCTCCTCGGCAGTGTCATAAGTGCCCAACCAGAGCCTGACACGTCTGGTGGGGTCTCTGATTTCCGCCGCCCATTTACCCCTAAAGAAGGCCTCTGCCGTACACCGCGAAACTTCCGAACATTACCTGCTGGTTCCTTGGCCTTCATTGGCTTCTGCTTAGGCTGAAGTGTCTCAACAGTCTTCTTCTTTGTATGATGAGAAATGGCGGCGTTGCAAACTGTACTAGTTTCGATTTTGATTTCATTAATGTAACGTTTCACACGTTGTCTTCCAAAAAGCTCGTCCTCATCGCTTGAGGAGTCCGTGGCGTCCGGGTCGGTAACGGATATCCTAACCGTTTTGGGAAGTATGGAGTTCCGGTTAGAGGATTTTTTGAGCTTCTTGTTGGCTAGTTTTTTAGTAAGGCTTTTGTGCTCGGTGAATTTTACAGGACATAGAAAACTTTGATCCATTTCCCTTTTTTGTCTTTTTCCACTTTGATTTTTTGGATTTTTTTACCACCGTAGTTGTAGATGTAGTTGAGGAATTTCAAATTTGTATTGAGGAATACATAAAAAAAAGGAAAGGGAAAAGTGCAAGAGGCGATAGAGAGAGTGAAAGTAAAGGAAGATTGGGTTTGGAGGAGACAAACACAACACGCAGTCACGCACTAGATAGGATTGGAGAGAATCGTCAAAACGAAGCTTCAAAATGCAGGAGAGAATCGAAGACACGCTGATGCCCAAAAAAGAAAAAATCTGACAGAAAAAGAAAAGGAATGGCTGTGTTAAAAGATGAGATTTTCAGCACACCCTCAAAGCAGCACACGAGAGCCAGAGACAGAGAACAAAGCTTTTGAAAAAGTGAATTGAATCTTGCAATAGGCTAAAAAGGAGAGAAAGAAGGAAACCTCAAACAACAAAAAGATTTTCCAATACTTAAAATCTTTGAAAAAGAGGATTGTGTTCTACCTACCAAACTAGGAAACTACACTCCTGCCATATATCTCTGTCGTTGAAGAAATAAAAAGTACCAGAGTAATAATCTTTCAATTCTCCCGTACTGAGAATCTCAGTTGTTTCTTCTTTGAATTAAAATCTTCGGGAAAAACAAATTATTACTTCAGCCAAGCAAAAGTAAAACAACTAAGTGGAGTAGAGGAGGAGAATAATCCGGAGCGTACAAGAGAGGTAGAGGCGGAGGTAATGTTTCGGTTGGGAACAGACCAGAACACTGAAATCGCTGTTTTATAGGATCCCACCAGCCGAAATTGGAAACCCCGAAATACTTACGCCAGACCCACACCATTCTCCATTCCTTTATTAATTGTGTTCTCACGAGGTAATAAACTAATGTGGTTATTAATGTACGAAAAATATTTAGATAGATTAAAAAAATTCTAATTTGAGAGGAGTTTTTGAATTGAATTACGATTTCTTTGATTCTGAAAATGTCACATTTCGAATTTAAATAAGAATTTTTTAACCCAATCTTTATTCTTTCTCGTAGAACTTGTGAGAACGTTTGTAACTACAATCAAATACCGAGTCTACTTAACTAAGTATTATTTAATACCATTTTAAATCCTTTTTTCTATAAAAATATCTGGATTAATAGGGGTAATGTCGCCGGCCGTCGGCGATTTGTGGGCCAAAGATTCCGGCCACGGCTTGCCGCATCTTTGGTTGTGTGTGATTTTGACACGTGCCCCAACAGATAGACGTTGGTCCAATGAGTGAACATCAAATGGTGCTGAATCAGCACATGATTTTCCATTTCTCGAATTACGTGTGGCCGGTCACGTGAGGCCCAGGATGCTCGGCCCAGTTAAAATGCGTCGGTCAAATTAAAAAAGCCAATTACTACTACAACTCACATATTTGACCAATTATGAAAGCTCAGTAGGATAGTGTACTACATTTTCTAACTAGTCTGCATTTGGTTAATTCGGCTCCATCCAATTTGCACCTATTTAGTTACCCCGATTCAACACCTTTTGAATCGATTAGCTGTTAAACACGACAAGTTGTTGACAGGATTTTGGTCATTGCACACATGTGCCCTATAGTTTACTAATGGGCGAAATTCAACCTCCAAAATAATTGTTCGGTTTGTACAAAATCCAGGCCTTTTTTTTTTTTTTTAATAGAAAAACATCATCTCATGTTTAATTTCTATGAGTAACTCAATTGGACGATTTTTAATTTATTGCAAGAGTCTTAACAACAAATAATATTTTACAATTTTTTATACAAGTTTGATTATTCCAAATAAAATACAATTTAAAAATAAATAAACATACAGGAGTTTGGATGGTTTTTTTTTCATTATTTTTCAAATAATATTCTGCAATGAATTTCTACACGTTTTTTTTTTATCACCTTTTGATCTCATATATATATTCAGTTAAAAAGTTGCTAAATTACTTTTTAAAATAATATTTCAAGAATAATAGTTATCTAAATGAAATCAGATAAATATTTATGATTTGTAATACAATAATGGTTATGTTTGAACCATTATTATTTAAATATTATTTGAAATAATTAATGTAACAACTTTTTAATATATGATATATAAGTGTGATAAAAGGCGATACAAAACAATGTTTAAAAAATGATTGCAAATATTGTTTAAACCTAATAATAAATAAAAACATCAATCCAAACGAAGATAACTTTGTTTTTAAAGCACGTCTTAAAACTCAGTAGGATAGTTTCTAAAGTAACCGTAAAATTTTTTATTATTAGAAGAGTAGATAATTACTTATTTTTCAAGTGAAATATTTAAGTAGATCTAAAATTTGATTATACTTATAAATTTTATAATATATATAAATACTTATGGAATAGACAAGATTAATTCATGTAACAAAAGGTTATAAAATTGAATAATTTCTATAAGATATACCGATAGAATCTAAAACCGGATCTAAGCATTTTCCATAAGCTAATTGCTATATACCATAGTAGTACAGTAATTATTTAAACAAAAATATTTATTAAATTTATACTTTTTACAGCTAGGAATAACGGGTCGGCCAACCTGGGATATGCCGCCATTTATAATTAATTAATGTACCGGTTTTAGTGTTTTACCTGGGAAAATGGCTGAAATAGTCCCTTAATTTTTTTATTTTAACCAAAATTAATTCCTTAACCTTTTTTTAATCTGGATAGCCCCTAAGTCTTTTTTTTTTTTAGCCAGAATAGTCTTTTAACTTTTATTTTTTAGCCAAAATATTCCTTTTGTGGTGGAATCACCATAAAAATCTCTTTTATTTTTGATAAATTCCACATACAACCCCTGTGATTTAGTTATTTTCACATTAGCCTAATTTAAAATTTTACAAAACTTTATGACCAACTTTTAAAACAAAAGACCTAATAGTTGACTAAAGGGATCTGGCGGTAGGGCTAGTGAGTGGCGATTAGTGTCTGGTGGTAGGTGCTTGGGTGGCTGAAGGGGTGATTCTGAAGTTAGATAAGTAACAGATTCGGCTGGGAGAAAAGGAAGAGGAAAGGGTTAGGATTTTAAGATTTTTTTTTGTAAAAAATAAATGTTTCATTTTTTTTTTTTTGAAAATTATTTTGAAGTTTTTTTCCCCTTTTTCACACCTTCAAATTAATTCCTTTCTTATTTTTTTCATTTTAAATTATATGGGTCTCGCCATTAAGTGAAAAATAAATAAATTTCAGTGAGTGTATATGAAATTTATGACAAAAAGAGAAAATTTTTTGTGGTGGTTCTACTATAAAAGGATCGTTTTTGTTAAAATATAAAAGTTGAAGGACTATTCTGACTAAAAAAAGTTGAGAGACTATTTTGGTTAAAGTAAAAAAGATACGGGACTATTTTGGCGATTTTCCCTTTACCTTTCTCTCAAAATTCCTACTCTTGAGAAAGCCAACATCCACGCGACTTTTGTAATGTGTTTGGGACTCTCTAAAAGTCACTGACAGCGTATTACTTGGAATACTGGCTGCGGCCGGTGTATTTAATCCTGTGGTGTTACACCAAGTTAAAGTATCGATTATCATTTTTCACCACTTGCAATATGTGGATCCCCACGAGAACAGATTTAGAGGATTACCACACCGAAACAGACCAACTCCAATGTGTCACAACAGTTATCATGTGAGGTAAAATTTTATTGTTTTTTTTAGAAAATTATTTTTTTGTATTTTAAGGGTTTATATAGTATAATATTATATATTTTAAAAATTTATACCGTACAAATTCTTAAAATCAGGGAAATGATTTTTTAAAAGGAATTATAGAATTCTCTAAAAAGAAGATATACTCACTATTAAAAAAATTTACAATCCTCTAATACTATTTTGATTTTGTTATATATTAAAAAATTATATAATATAATATTATATATTTTAAAAATATATATTTTACAAATTTGTAAAGTTAATTCATTCAACTATATTATAAAATTCGACCTCATTATTATTGGCAACAATTTCACCGGAATTCTGGTGACTTGGGACTCCACTTTTCTATCATACTTTTTTAATTGCCTCTTTGTTAGTTGTTAATAAAAATTTTATGTAATAAATATCGTTGGTGTAAATAAGATTGACATAAAGTTTGCCTATAAGACCAAGACGGAACATACTTAAATATTCTACATAAATTTATGCTATAAACTTAATATTGATATAACGTTTGCATACATCGAGGCCAAAATTAAACGTACCTAAATATTCTTCATAAATCCACAAAAATAAGAGTAGCATCACGTATTGTAATTTTGAAAATTAAAGATATTTAAATACGTATACCTTATTCATAACTCTTTTGAATAAGTTTTAACTTCTTTTGTGAGACTGTCTAGAGAGAAGATTTGAAGGATACAAGTCACTGAATATACATGTAGCTAGATAACATTATGCTATATTGACACGCACACATATATATATATAGGGAAATACTTAGGTAGACCTAATTTTTGATCATACTTGTAGATCTTGTGGTATGGATTAAATGTTATGGAATTTATAACATAAACTGATGTAAGTAAGATTTTATAAGATTTAATTTTGACCACAGAGTTTACAAATAGAGTGAAAGACCGAATTTATAGTAGTATTTTCCATATACATATATTTCCAATTACAAATATAAAGCAAACCGAAGAGTCGTGCTTGGCTGGATATGCGTAGCATGTCCACACGTAATATCATTCTACTGATATAGCGAAAGGCCTCGCATGCATGTTGGTTGGCCTTCTGTTTTGTACATGATGCTTCGCAATTCAAATAGACGTCAATCGAAATGAGAATTAATCATGATCAAAATAGTCGCAAGAACCTTAATCAGTTGGTCTTTCAAGAAAATAAATATACTCCTTTGTCCTTTTTCTTGCATTGGACCTGCAAAATGTTCGTCATCATATAATAAGCCCTTGAGTTTCCCCCCAATATATGTTTCAAAACAAAATTTCTATCTCTAATTATACTGGTGTTTTTTCTTGGCTTCCCCAAACAGTGAACCGCAACTTGGGCGTTGTTCTTTTGTTGTATGCATCTGGAGTTTAGCTAGCCTAAAACTAGTTTGATGGAGGGAGAGAGGTCAACAATGAATCAAATGTGCTTCGAGTCCAAGAATCTACAGCTATCATTAATTCTTTAATGATCTCCTCTCCTTGGTCATTCTGGCTCTTAATCATCATTTAGCTTAAATTTACTAAGAACCACATCAGGCCCCATAAGTTAATTCTTGGTACAAGTGATAACCAGCGTAAATGTCTCTACGGTCTACAGTCTACACGCGGGACAATAAGCACCTTCATCTGTATGGTCCTCTTAATGAAAAGTGATTTTACTACTCGTCATTATCATCATCGTTGCATAATTAAAAAATGATATCAACTTTAACTTTTCACTAATGTCAACCGTTATAAAATTACTCCTCACATTAGCATGTAGAACAGACTTACGCATTCCTTACACGGAGGTTTGAAGTTCTATGGCAGTTACTTATCTCTCTATTGAATATATTTACTGTTAAGGCAAAGATTTAGGTAGATCTGATTTTTGACTTCATTTGTAAATCTTGTAGTGTGGATTAAAGTTTAGAAAATTTATGACATCAGCTGATGTAAGTAAGATTCTTTAAAGTTTAATCATGACCACTGGGTCTACAGGTGAAGCCAAAAAACGGGTCTACCTAAGTATTTTCCTACTGTTAAATACTTTTTTTTGTGTCTAGTGCATAGCAATCCATTGATGAATTTGTCTATTGCTGTCTACTATATACATGTTAGATGCTATTATTTTCGTCTTATTATAAGTGTCATATTTTTATTTATTTATTTTGATATATACTAAAATTTTTGTCACGTTAAAACAGTTAAATGTATCTTCAATTTTTTATCAATATTTTCCTCTTTTCAATCGAGTGTCATATTTTATTTAAATTCAAATTTTTAAATTTTTGGAAGGCATACTTAGAAAAATACTACTAATATCACGATCGAAACACTATATTTAAAGGAAAATCATTTACAAAATTACAAATTTACAATTATTTTACGTGGCAAGATCTTATCAAATTACGATCTCTTGATTTTAGATTTTCGATTGAATTTTTTTTTCTAGATCTAATAACACATCAATAATTTTTATTTATTACTTTGTATAGATACGCTCATATTTAAATACTTGAATTTTCGAAATGTACAAAAAAAAAAAAAAAAAGGGATGGACGAAGTTCAAAGACATCTTTTACTATGGGAAATTGACCATGGCAAAATAACTAAATGGGAACAAGGAAGGAAGAGTAAACCTGATCTAAATCCCAATGTCTGTGTAATTAAATCCCAACACATAAAATTTTGAAAGAGATGCAGTGTCAAGAATTTTATAAAATAAGGACCTCCACCACCTTCACAACAAACACGATACTTCAGCACGAATACACATGTTAGCAAGATCAAGAGGGTGGTAATTAATGAGTGAATGACACCAATTAGAAACATAAAAAAAAAAAAATCAAACAAATTAGAAGATGCTATCTCAAGAAGTCACGTTTCACAAGCGTCTTTTCGAAGCAAGAGATGTTGGTTTCCTCTCTTTCATTGTGTTTGCCGAATAAGTTTTAGTTATTCATTCCGTAACGTAAAATATGTATGATAATTGTTGAAATAAGTAAAAAATAAAAAAAAATTATTATTTTTTAATCATTTAATAATTTATAATACTCATTTTATAATATGAAGTGATTCGAAATAATAAATTTTTTTTCATGTTTGAGATACAAGAATGGTATCATATTCCACGTTGAATCCCAAACCAATTAATGATAAAATCAGACATAATATCACACACCAATTTCTCTAATCGCGGGAAGGCTTCTAAAACTTCAATTAATTAAATAAAGGACACTTCTCTTATGGGTTATTCTTTCTGGTATGTCTATCAGACTAAGAGTGCATGTTTACGTAAAAACAACAAAACATTTAAATGAAGCAGACATGCTTAATTAGTTTAATCGTTCCCTAATTCGAACAAGAGCAAATGCAGTTGAAACAAATGTCTGTATATTTTATCGTTGAATTTGTCATGAATGCAAAAGAAATTTAATTGATAAATTAGCTGAAAACATATTACTACTATATCTGTAATTAGAGAATTCTTAATTGTTCATTTTGTACTAAGAATTTCAAATGGATGCTTTTTATGTCTGAAAGTTACAAGAAAACCGGTGGAATCTGCACTTTTTTATATTGGCTTATTTACTGTCTTTACATTTAATAATTTGTTTTTAAAAATTTAATCAACTAACCAAACACTTTAAATAAAAGGGTTTATTAGCATAACTAATCAAAATTTACTACATAATCATTTTAACCCCATTTCTTATAGTTAAAAGATCTCAATTCGTCTATAATTTTCTCATAAAAATCTATAACTGTCTCAAAAAAATCATTATCCCACTTCTTTTTCTTTAGTAAAATAAAAAAAATTCAAGAAAATTAAATTATAATTAAACTAATAATACTTAAAATAAAGAGATTCAAACAAATTAAATTAATAATATGTGAAACACATCTAACAATATATGAACGAAAATTTTGTCAGGCTTAGCAATCATTTTTATGCAAACTAAATTAGAACCAAACACTAATTGACAAAATTACGAAAAACTTGTCTAAAAAATTTGAATATTAAACTTTGAACCGGAAATTTGTAATTTTCACGGAGCTTGGTTCGATATGCCGATTAAAAAAAAAAAATGCTAGTTCAAAGCTTAATTGTACAAATTGAAGAATTACATAGTATTTAAAGATATCTAAAACTGCTTTAATTTAAAAATAAAAATAAAATAAAACTAAAAGGCGATAGTATAAAAGGGCGAGGAGCATATAATACGACCGTGAAATGCTTTTGTCTCGAGACTTGACGACAGCTCGGACCGGCTTGATATGGGTGGTGAGTGGTGAGCCCCCACTGACATTTTACTTTTCCGAGTTACTAACCGGCGTCGATAACGCCTTCCGGCTAATCTCTACGATGCACGTGTTCTTTTCAACGTGGAGTTGACGTGTTTCCTTATTGGGTTCGTGTATCAAGATTCTTTTGGTAACCCTTTTCTTCATGTTTTATTTGGAAGGGTTAATAACACTTTGCCCCATTTCAATTATAAAAATATACACTTTACTCCTATTCACATTATTCATCTTTTAAAATTTTTTAAATTATCAAAAAAATTTAGTTAGATGATTAAAATATCCTTCGTACCATAATTTGATTTTTCATGTTTTTATTTAATTGATTTTCAACAATTTTAAAAGAATTAGGAAAAAATAAAATATAATAACACATAGATATATTGGACTTTAGGGAATGAAAATATAAGAAATTGTTGAATTATATTATATCTGACATCGCATTTGTACAGATTAAATCAAATATTAAAACTGCAAAATGCAAAGAGATATTGAAAAAATTACAAGATTTTATAGAAATTATATTTCCATACAATACATTACAGAAAAAAAATTTCATATAAAACAAACCCATTTGGAAATGTTCTACTACTATTGTTAAACATTCAAATTTGAAATAATATAAAATGAAATCTAAAAAATTTAACAAATTAACCAAGATATATATTAATATAGATTACATTAAAATATTATATAGTTTATTTGTATTTATTTTTAAATAATTATCACATCACTATCAAAATTTAAATACATTAAAATCAAAATATAGTAGTCATTTAACTAAATTTTCTTGATACTTTAAATTTTTAAAAGATGAATTGTTTGAATGGGGGCAAAGTGTATATTTCTATAATTTAGGGGGACAAAGTATAATTACCTATATAACCTATTTAGAAAAGAAATATTAAGATTTTGTTCAGTGATTGAGAAAGGATTTTAGCACCTAAACTGCTCTTCGTCATCTAAATGATTTACAATAATCACAAAATTAGAATTACTTACTAAAAACGTAGCAAAATCACAATTAATCACCAACTTCTTAATTTTACATATTTAGTCAAATTTTTTTTTTTTTTTTTTTTGGATCTAATAATAAATGATCAGTGGCGTTATTATTTTATCATTTTGTAAGACGCTAAATAATGTTTACTTAAGTATAAACTTTTATTAAATTGGGAAAGTTTTACAGTCTGCTAAGGGAATTGTTTCATTCATTGTTTGTATAATATTACATTATACATACTTTAAATATTATACAAACTTTTAAAGTAGAAGGATATAATTGACATTAGAATTTTTGGATAATTTGAGCTATATTTCTCGAGGTAAGACGAGCATAATTTCTGGGCAACTATCACCCACTTTCAAGTCTTTAGTTACAAAATGCACGTGGTGGTTCAGGTTCACACACTTTCTGGCAATCAGCAGACAACGATTAATGTCGTGGCAACTAACATTCTAATTTGAACATTATAAAAATGTTTTTGGTTGGATGCTTAGAAGGCAACTATGTAATCTTTGTTCGCCAATGTCTACTTCCTCTCTATGATCAATCCAATTTTGTATAGCAGATGAACCCACGTTTATATTGGATGTCGAGGCATGTTATTCCACCTCACCAGCTCTGATTTCTTTATACTAGTATACTCTTAGGTTTGTTTGAACGGATGGATTTAGATTGTGAATGGATTTTAAATTAATTGATTTGAAATGGTTTTGTATTTTTATTGCATTTAAAATCTATTTATCTGAATCATTGAAACGTCTAATATTTTATTGTAGATTTAAAATTTTTAACCAAATCATTCTTGTTTGGATGAATTAAGGAGGTGTGTGATTCTCATTCGAAAATCAAAATCAAAATGAAAATAATAAATTCTAAATTTAATTATGTTATTCTCCTTTATTTATTTCGTTTGAAATAAGAATGAGTTTTACTATGTTACTGAATTAATCAATTTGAAATTTAAATAACAAATAAAGAATAAATGGAGATATTTTTTAACACTTTCATTTTTGTAGAATGATTTCTATTGTGTTTAACTAAATAACATCTACAGTTGTTGTTAACTTTAATTCTTATTTCTCCTTCTTATATCCAAAAACCAAGCACCTTTTAAAATAAATTTGAATTTGAATCAAAATTCATAAAAATTCCTCAATCCAAACGTACTATTTGGGCTTTTGATATTTTAGACAAGTTCAGCCACGGAGTTTTCCACTGACAATTTGAAGTGGATGTTAACTTATACCTTGTCTTCCCATTTTGATTAATTTTTTCCACAGACAAGTTGAACCACATTAGCAAATACTAATGTCACCTTTTACGTGTTTTTTTTTGATTTTTTTTTTTGAGAGATATAGTTAAAATAATATAAGATGAAATGAATAATTTTCTAGTTTATTTCCAATCACTAAGAAAAGATTCACAAGAAAAGGTACAACAGCTACGCATGTCCCAAAAAAAAAAAAAAAAAAACTTTATTGTAGTACAACTAAATAGAGTAGATGGTCAATGACACAGATTATTTTTATGAGTTCGGTTAGAATTAATGAACCTGATTTTCAGGGAACCTGCAGCAATTGCTTGCTGAGAAATCTCATACCTGTATTCCATGTCCAATCCTGGGCACGACCGTTTTGCCGGATTCACTAGTAATTAATTAATTTAGGCTTTTTATCAAGTTATTTTGGTAGCCTCTGGCTCAACACGTGTAACTTTTATACTGCTAATTCTGGTAATGAAGTTCTACATGAAATTTATGAAACGAGGATAAGTGATTCACTACGATATCTCGTGAAGTGATTTAATATATGACATTAAATTTATAATTTTGTAAATTATGTTTTGACAAAATATTATTAACAAGTATTTAATGGATATTGATGATGCCAAAATATTATACCCAATGACAAATTACACGTGGCTTTGAACCCGAGTCTATTAAGGGTATTTTAGTAATTATACCCATGTGGTTCAAATAGGCCTGAATAGATCAGGTATTGTATATTCGACCTACGGATCGATCCAATCCATTAGTTTCGGGTATAAATATCAAAGTGACAGGTCAAATTCAAAAAATTTACTTTCCTAATTATTAAATCTCTGAATTCTTATTGAATTTTAATCTCTGGTCTAAGTACTGACTTGAGCGTTGGAGCCTATCCCGGGGGACAAAGCCCCGCTCTTTTTATTTTCAGGTAGACGTGGGTACTATGCGTGGTCCTAACTTTTACTTTGGACGATACTGCACACGGGCTAACCCTTATCCCAAAATTTTTGTATCAACATTTGGCGCCGTCTGTGGGAACACTGAACTAAAAGTCAATAATAGGACATGGCACCTAGCACGCATAACACTCACAGGAACAATGCCGACAAAGGCATAGAAATTTCAACTCAACATTACTTCGGTCGATCCCACAGGGAGATGGATCTGCAGGGGGAACGCGAAGGGGATTCCGGTCCTCGGGTTGTAGACAAGGATGAAGAGATTCACATGTTGAGACAGCAAAATGCTCAGTTAAAGGAAATGCTCATTAAGCAGCAATTGGAGCAATACCTCTCTCAAGGCGAACAACACCTTCGCCATTCGGGTAGCAATCCCCGGATTGTCCATCCCCAACTTCATGCTGGTGAGCAAGAAAGAAAACTCAAGGAAAGAGGAACAGAGGACCAGGGAACTAACTCCGGTGGGGTCCGCCCTACAGGAGCACTCTCATCAGTCTATCAGGCAATAACGAACAAGTCAAACTGCCAGGCTAGAATCCAGAAGAGCGGCCTTATCAAGGCCGAGTGGTACTAAGGAAAGGAGCCCAGATGAAGTAGTATCTGTAACTCACGAGAGAATAAGACTCCAAGAGAGGCAGACCGTACTATGTTGGTAGTCCCCGAAAGGAAAGAGAGCCTAAGGAAGAGGTTGGAAGAGTTGCAAGTTAGAGTGGACAGAATGGACGATGGACAGGGAAGGAGTAATAGATACAAGTATTCACTTCCCTTCATTGATGATATCATGCAAGAACCTCTTCCTAGAAGATGGCAGACTCCCCACTTTGACTCTTATGATGGGAGCACCTGGATGCTTACCGCTCCAAAATGTGCCTCCAAGGAACGTTTGATGCTATCCTCTGCAGAGGGTTTCCCGGAACCCTCAAGGGCGCTGCCTCAGACTGGTTTCGAGGGCATAAGAAGGGCGACATCAAAAATTTTGATCAACTGGTAGACTTGTTTTTAAATAAATTTGGGAATTAAAAGAAGATTTCAAAGTCGAGAACACACTTGCTTACACTTAAGCAAAAACCCGATGAATCCCTCATGGATTATGTGGATAGGTTCAAAAAGGAGACTATTGGAATCCAATGAGCTACATAAGACATGCATGTATACCTGGAATCATGGCCTTCCAGATTGGAGTGAGACTGGGAAAATTCTCTTTCGACCTCAACTTCAAACCTCCGACTACTCTCAGTGATCTTTTTCGTAGGGTTGAAAAGTTTGCCCAAGCAGATGAAGGTGAGAAGAAAAAGAGAGAGACTGGAGCAGGTGGAGCCAAAGGCAAGAAAAGGAATGCTAATGGTGTAGCTAATGCAGCAGGGCCTTCTAAGAAGAGTAATGTGAGGGACAGACTATCTATAGCCGTGCCCCATAGGAGGAGTCCCGAACCTGCTAAGGCCTACACTCCACTTAATACCACGCCTACACAAATTCTAGCAGTGATTGAGAAGAAGCCCTATGTGAAGTGGCCAGGAGCAATGAGGAGCGACCCAGAGCGTCGCAACAAAAACAAGTGGTGTTACTTCCGCAAAAATCACGGCCATGATACTAATGATTGCATCTCCTTAAAAAATATAATCGAGGACTTGATCCGAAGAGATTACTTAAAATAGTTTATCCATGATTATTAGAGAACGAAGTAGGTAGTCCCCAACTGAACACCTAGAGAAGGTGTTACCAGCTAAGCCTTAAAGAATAGTACACTTAATATCTTGTATAACTTTTCATATACTTTCTTAGGTCATGCTACACCCTGTTTGAGGTGAAATTTGCCTGTACACCTTGCAAATATCTTATTTTTAATAAATGA
Organism: Cinchona pubescens; assembly: GCA_025175665.1. Taxonomy (NCBI): domain Eukaryota; kingdom Viridiplantae; phylum Streptophyta; class Magnoliopsida; order Gentianales; family Rubiaceae; genus Cinchona; species Cinchona pubescens. The sequence goes on from JANKKI010000014.1 coordinate 1,297,857, forward strand.
AAGTTTTCTAATTCTTTTTATCATTTGAATATTGTAATTAACTCTCTACAATAAATAGTTCAATACAAAAGAGGTTGAGCAAGAAGGATCCCACATACTCAAGTTTTTCGAAGGCATTTGTTTTTCAGGACTCAAGAACCTTTCAGGGTCACATCACACCTCTAGAATCACAAGCTAAGTCTCACTCCAAGAGTGAGATCACCATTTCGAGGGTCAAATACTCATTATTCAGGATCTCCTCACCCTTTCGAAGGCAAGTCTAAATCTTCCCAACTGAAAGCTCCTACAAGCTAAGTCTCACCCCAAGAGTGAGACTCACCTTTCCGAGATAGGTCAAATATCTCACCCTCCAGGATACCTTACTCCTCCGAGAGCAATTCCATAGACTTCCAGAATGAAGAACCTTTTACATACTTACTCTCCGGAGTAGAACTTATCCTTCCGAGGACACTTCTATAGATTTCTAAAGCGAAATACTTATGTCATACCTACTTTCCAGAGTAGAACTTACCCCTCCGGGGCAATTCTATGGATTTCTGAAATGAAGAACCTATTATATACCTACTCTCCAGAGTATGACTTATCCTTCCGGGGGCAATTCCATAGACTTCCAAAGTGAAGTACCTATGTCATACCTACTATCCGGAGTAGAACTTATCCCTCTGGGGGCAATTTCATGGACTTTCAAAGTGAAGCACCAATGTCATATCTAATCTCCGGAGTAGGATTTACCTCTTCAGGGGCAATTCAACGATTTTTAATGTGACATACCTAGGTTGTACCCACTTCTCGGAGTAGGACTTACCCCTCCGGAAGCAATGCCAAGATCTTTTAAAAGTGAAATACATGTCAATGCCATACTTACTTCAACGAGGACTTATTCTTCCGAGTGTCATCAATGCAACCTTCTGAGGGACCAGAAGCTTGGGGTAAATATCATTAAGGTCCTTGGCTCACCCCGAATCCTTTATAATTTTTTCCTGATAAGACAGAAAAGTCTCACCCCTACTTGATTCACCCCTGTACTACTTCGCTCTCAACTATGTGTTAAAATTACAGCATGGCTATTCCCTACCTTGGCTAGGGTATGGGGGCAAAGGAGGCATGCCAGTACATGAGGTAGTGGTATTGGACAAGTTCACTCTAGATCTACGCGGTGAAAAATTACACTCTTTGGATGTATACGGGAAAAAATCACGTCTCCTGTATCTATATGGTGGAAGACCTCATACATCACTAAGTATGGGTTGCTGAGTTCTGTCTGACTCAGGGACACCTCCTGCATCAACTATGTCTTTATCGTTATTCCAACCGATTCTGTCGTTGTAGTAAAAAAAAAAAAAAAATCTAAACTATCGATAAGTTTTCGGAGCAAGATTATTGTTAATATCCTGGTCATCATCAAAGTTTTGGTCGTCGACAATTTTCGCATGATCGTCCTTGACGTCATTATTGGAACAACGGTTGATTGGGAAAACGGAAGTACCCATATCTGAGGAAGAACTATGGTCGGCCGAGGAGAAGGGTGCAACATTGTCGCAAGGAAATCGTAGTTTACTTTGGATGTTATGGAGTTGGGATTTGCCATTCTAAAATTTTTCATGGTGTTGTTTTTTTCCGTTGTGGATTTTAAGCCTAAGGGTTAAATCTGTGGAGTGAAATTCTATTTGGCTGTGGATTAATTATTTGAAATTCAGTCTTGGTTGATATTATTGTTAGCCATGGGATTAATTGCATTAAAGAATTTGATAATTACATATATTTGATGATTTTGGGATAGTCACATTGACGGCTGCAATACGATTAAGAAGAAATTGATCCTAAGGCATGTTTGATTAACAAACACACGTCAATGACTTAAAAATAAAAGTCACTAAAATAAAAAAAGAGTTTGAAAACTTACTTTGAAGTCACGTAGGTGACTTGGGAATAGTCCTAATGGTACTGTAGTACTTTGTTGTGGAGAAATAGTAATAGTACTGTAGTTCCCTGGACATAGAATTGTCGTACTACTGACGCAATCCAAAATTTTAAAATTATGGGATATTTAAGTAAGGAGTTCTACTGTACTAGGGAGTTTCACAGCAATAAGGAGTTCCACAGTAGTAGGGAGTTCCACAGCATTATAGAACTCCACAGCAGTAGGGAGTTCCACAGTAGTAAGGAGTTCTACTGCCGTAAGAAGCTCCACAGCGGTAGGGAGTTCCACAGCAGTAAGGAAGTCCACAGTAGTAGGGAATTCCACAGCCATAAGAAACTCTACAGCAGTAAGGAAATCCACAGCAGTAGGGAGAGTTCCACAGCAGTAAGGAGCTCTACAGCAATATTCCACAGTAAGGAGTTCCACAGCACTACTCCACAACGGTAAGGAACTCCACAGTAGTAGAAAATTTCATCGGCACTATTCCGCAGCAGTAAGGAAGTCTACAGCATGCAGAGAAATTCTAAAGATATTTACTGTAAGAAAAATTCTATACAACAATCTAAGTCATGACTCAGTCATAAAATTGGCTCCGGTCAATACTACGGCTTCAGTCAGGGTAGGGTAGGAAGACGGCATCAAGTATTTGGCACTCTCAACTCGAAAAATTTCGACTTGAGACTGGGGGACAAATGATGATGCCAAAATATTATACTCAATGACAATATTACACGTGACTCCGAGCCCGGGTCTATTAAGGGTATTTTAGTAATTATACTCATGTGGTTCAAATAGGCCCGAATAGATCAGGTATTATACATTCGACTCACGGATAGATCCAACCCATTAGTTTTGGGTATAAATATCAAAGTGACAGGTCAGATTCAAAAAATTTACTTTTCTAATTATTTAAAATCTACTGACTTGAGCGTCGGAGCCTATTTTGGGGGACAAAGCCCCACTCTTTTTATTTTCAGGTGGACGTGGGTACTACGTCCATCAGCGCGTGGTCCTAACTTTTACTTTGAACGATACTACACACGAACTTACCCTTGCCCCAAAATTTTTGTATCAACATATATGACATAAATTTAGTATTTAAAATATGACAAAACAACGGTGAGAAAAAGTTTTTCCATTTTTTTCTTTGACTTATCACCTATTTCAAATTACTACGCTGTTCAGAAGAGAATAGTCGCGAAGTAGGACAACAACCCGTTTAAAGTACTACTAACGTAGTTGGACGTTCTTTTTATGGGAACAAGAAGTCGAATATTTATTAATTGGATTTGGGATTCCAAGGCATATTGTTTTTCATTCTCAGTTTCAGAGTTTCTCAATATTTTCTCCATTTTAAAATAATTATCATTTTAAATAATTTATCTTATTTTATATTATCGGTCACATTAAAAAATTAAAAAAATATTAAATAATATATATATTTTTTAACTTTTACACTTAATATCACATTAATGAAAAAAAGATTATATAGTTAAGATATTAATATATAAAAAAAATTAATTATTTTAAATTATTTTTTTTACAAAATTAATACAATTTAATAATTTTTTTAATTCGTATAAACTAATCAAATATGACAGATATTTTGAAACGGACAGAATGGATACCACCGGTCACAAAATATAGCATTTCAGCAACCAGTATCCAAGGAAATTTTCAATCCCGGGGCCCAGGGTAATGGAATTTCACGGCTCGAGGGGTCTAGAATTTAGAAATCAGTATTATTACTAATCAACTCAAACACCGGATCAGTAAATAATTATTCTATTCCTAAATTTTGCTAAATTAAAGTGTTTTTCACTTTCCTCCGTTAACTTGTACTATAAAAATTGGGATTAATTTTTAAGAAAAACGAGCAATTGTAGTAGAAAGACTCGAACGCGGATCATGAGATGACAACATGTAAATCCTTTCCCAAAAAAACAGGTGTGGTGTGGGCTGTTGAATTTCAAATGGGCTTCCTAAAAGTCTGGAAAAAGTCTAGTGGTCTGGGTACACAAGAGTTTGTGAATCGAAAAATCATTGGAAGAGGTCTAATGGGCCAGAAATGGCAGGCCTTTCCCATTTCTCAACAAAGATGCATAGATATCACCTAAAAGTGTGAAATCTATAGGCCCATTGCATTTCCCCCTCCCCTTGGATTTTAGATCTTCTGTTACAATTTTTTTTTATTACACTTGTGTTATATCTTGTAATGGAATGATATTGCATTTTTAGATATTAGATTTTCTGTTACACTTTCTCTTGTTACACTTCTATTACACCATGTAATGGGGTGACAGTTGTCCTCATTTAATATTTTTTTTATATTAGAAATATACATGTCATACTATCACATGCTGTAACATCAAATGTAATAGGAAAAAGTATAACAAAGAACTCAAAATTGTATTTTTAACATAAAGAAATATTAAATAAGAGACAAATATTACTCCGTTAATTGATATAACACAAAGTGTAACAGAAAAAAGTGTAATTGAAAACTCAATACCAGGTAAGGGGAAGTCGTGACTCATGATTGGTTTTTTTAATATTGTTTCTAGTTAATATTTAAGAACCTCCTGTTTTCGGCCATCCTTATTTCAGTTATTGGTGGAGCATTGTTATAGTATCCCCTTTACTGGAGACATAATCACCACACGACGAATTGAACCGTTGAATTCTAAACTAAAGATCGAGTTTTAATGTCTATCTGTTTGTAAGAGGAAATCTTACCTTAGCTGTTTCGAAATAGCCTGCAAAGGAATCTCGTTGACCCCGGCAATGGGTCACCCTAGAATTTCGTACCATTAACATTCTTTCAGTTTAACATACTTGAAATACTACCCTGAAATGCTGTTGCAAAGGAATCTTTGCTACAACAATTCCTCACGACAACATTCTTGATTTCGAGTCATGACTGAAGATCTCGAAAAGGGTAACATTGCCGGCAGCAACAATGACTCTGAGGTTTCAAGTGAAAAGGGTGAAGGATCGCACCATCGGGACATGATTTTCGGAAAGAAATACCTGCCTTCTCTGCCTCAAAAAAAAGTAATTTCTTCCACCAATCTGTTATCAAATATATATATATAATATATATATATATATATATATATATATATATAGCATTCGGAGTTTGTTTTTCTAATCGCTAGATGATTGAAATTTTTTTTTACTTTTCAGTCATTCTAATAATTATCACAACCGTATTGTAAAATGAGTAGTTAAGACTTACTTCTCGTATATATATATATATTTTTGGAACCACAAAGTCTTGCATCACCGACCCATGTAAAACCCACGGACTCTATCTTGAGTGGGTGCAGGCAAGAATTTGTCAAGTATTTCATCTTAATTAATTCATTCAAACAAAATTTGTAAATGTGACGTTTCAGGAATACACAATGATGCAAACAATGTTGTTAGCATATCAATCTCTTGGAATCGTATACGGAGACATTGGCACATCACCTCTCTATGTGTTGTCATCTGTCGGGCTAAAGAATCCTACCGAAGAAGACATGCTAGGAATCCTCAGTCTCATCTTCTGGACCTTAACTATAATCCCACTAGTCAAATATGTCTTCATTGTCCTTCGCGCTGATGATCATGGCGAAGGAGGAACGTTCGCTCTGTATTCATATTTGTGCAGGCATATAAATTTCCAGAGCAAACTGACTATCCAAAATACGAGATTAGAATCTGATGCAAACATGAGTTTTTACACCCAAGGAAGTGCAATACAATCTAAGACCAAGAAGTTCATAGAAAACAGTCGCCCCGCACAAAATCTCCTCACGTTTGTTGTGCTTTTGGGTACCTCAATGGTGATTGGTGATGGTGCTTTGACACCGGCTACTAGTGGTAAGTATTTGATCCTAATCCCAAAATTTCTACGTGAATTTAATTTCTTGTATATCTATACAAGATATAAAGTGACAATGACTACTGCAGTGAATTTAATTTCTAATAATTTTGTCACGTGAGTAAATTGGTTTGGAAAATTGATCTTAAATTTTTCTTTGATTTCTATGATATTGAAATTTATCCTTGCACAATTGATCTTTTGGTGCAGTTCTCTCGGCTCTTTCAGGAATACAGTCACTTTCCTCAAATATAACAACTGGTACAAAAAATTGATTCAACTAGCTACATATTTGATTACATTACCATCACTATATTATGCAACTATGTATTAAGTGATACAATTAAATGACGTTTGTTCAGGACATGTTGTGTTCATGGCGGTTGTGATACTATTAGCTCTTTTCTTTTTCCAACAATGTGGGACTAGCAAAGTCGGGTTCTCTTTCTCTCCAATCATGTTTCTGTGGTTTGCTGCTAATGTTGTCATTGGCGTTTACAATATTGTCGCCTATAATCCAACCGTCCTCAAAGGTTTATCGCCTCATTACATTTTCAAGTTCTTTGGAAGACAAGGCAAAACTGGTTGGGAGATTTTAGGTGCTGTATTCTTATGCACAACTGGTGGAGAAGCCATGTTTGCTGATTTGGGCCATTTTAATAAGAGAGCCATTCAGGTCAATTATGCCTACATTAATTAAGCAATCTAAAATACAAATGTTTGATAGTTTAGTTAACCATAACAAAATTATGCTTGTGCAGCTGGCTTTCTCCTTCTTTGTCTATCCATCACTCGTGTTGTGTTATGCCGGTGAGGTAGCTTACTTGTCCAAGAATCCCGGAACAATTACCACTGCTTTCTACAGCTCCATTCCTAAGGTGGTTTACTGGCCAATGTTCGTTTTAGCAACCTTGGCTGCCACCATTGCCAGCCAATCTATGATATCAGCAACATTTTCCATTGTGAGGCAATCTCTAGCTTTGGGCTGCTTCCCTCGGGTTAACATAAAACAGACATCCGACAAACACGAGGGTCAAATTTACTCCCCAGAAATTAATTACATCCTCATGATCATCTGCATTGCTCTTGTCTTAACATTCAAACAAGGGGTTGAGATAGGAAATGCATATGGTAATCAAACATCTCGTTCAACTCACAACTACTATATAACAGCTGTTGAGATGACTAATAAAATGAAATATAGGAAGGTTTCATTATTTTTCAATCATCTAACGGTTTGCAATAGCAAATAATTTTTTATTTAGTGATCATACTATATACATTTAATTTCTTCAATATGGCCTGACAAACTGCAGGTGTTGCTGTCGTATGGGTAATGATAATTACAACGTGCTTGGTGACATTGGTGATGTTGGTCATCTGGGATACCAAGTTCCCTCTAATTCTTGCCTTTTTCATTCCCTTCATATTCATAGAGGGCGCATTCATGACTTCCTTGCTTAACAAAATCCCTCAAGGCGGTTGGGTGCCGTTTGCCATCTCCGCCTTCTTTTTGGTAATCATGATGTCATGGACAAGCGGGAGGAGCAAAAAGACAGCATATGATGCAGAAAGGAAAATGAGCATTACAGAGTTAGGCAACATGCTATCAAGCAGCAACCTCCATCGCCCACCTGGTATTTGCCTCTTCTGCACCGACCTCGTCAATGGGATCCCACCAATCGTCCGACATTACATCCAGAGCACAAATTCTCTTCGTGAAGTCACTGTGATCATCACAATAAGGACTCTACCGATCAAAACAGTCCTTGCAGAAGAGCGTCTTGACATGGGAAAATTGGGAATAGATGGGGTATACAGGTGTTTGATACAGTTTGGTTATAAAGATCCACAAAGCTTTAATGAAGATGACATAGTTGCTTCAATTGTTGCAAAACTTAGGGAAATTGCTGAAACCGAAGAAGAAGCTGAAAAGCTCGGAAAAGCATTTGAGAAAGGAGTGGTGTTCGTGGCTGGTCGGACTATTCTCAAATCAAAGGAGAGCAATGGATGGCTTTCTCACTTTGTGATTGATTACTTGTACAGATTCTTGCAGAAAAACTGCAGATCGATACTTGGTTCACTCAGAATTCCTCCTGGAAGATTTTTGCAAGTTGGGATGCATTATGAAATTTAAAACCTCATCATCAATCAATAGTCATGATCGAGTTAATTATAACTATTACGGAGGTGATCGGTTAAGATGGAGTATGATTAGGGATCCTTTATTAGGCTCCACTAATCTAGGATTCTATTTGGTTTAGTTCAATGTCCTTCCCAAAGAACAACACTACTAGTTTAAAACTTTGTCTATCCAAATTAATCAATTGCCTTGCATGCTTCTATGATTTTACGTTCAAGAATCTTTTTACTCAAAATTAGCTTTCGATTTTGTTTAGCATAGAGTAGACTATATTTGGTACTGGCTACAACCAAAAAAAATTTATTACTCATTCCGTATTATATTTTAAACTGTTGAATGATTAAAAAATAATAGAATTTTTTTATTTTTCAATCAATTATCAATACCCACCTTATATTACGAAATGAGTAGGTAAGACTTATCTAATCAGATACATCATTGATTAATGATGCCAATCAACTCTAATACAAATTTATTTTTACCTACGTACAAATACTATCTTGCCGCATTGTATTAAAAATATTGCCTATGGTGGTAGCAAAATATGAGCTAAAATATTACACATCTAAGGAAAATTCTGCAGTCACTTTTAGGAAACCATTCATTTGTCTTTTAAATACTTGTATAATATAATATTATATATTTTAAAAACTTATACTGTACAAATTTTTAAAGGTAAGAGAATAATTTCCTAAAAAAAACTGTAAAATTTCCCAAATATTATTCTATCCATCATATCAGTAGAATTCTCCAAGTAAAAATTAACATCTCATCAATTATATATTATTGATGCAAAATTTTTTCAAATACAAAATCTGAGTGTAGTCTTGTCTAACGATAAAGTTTAACACCGTTACAATGCGTATAGTATTTAAATCTGGATCACTTGAGAATAAAGGGCGAGACTTTGTCTTTCAGAGTAGATTTCGAATCTCAAATTAGTACTTAATTAGACTAGAGAAAATAATTCAACAAGAATTAAGAACTAAAGAAATTAAGAAAGTCGTTCTTGAATTTGACTTGACATTTTAATATTTATACTTGAGTTTTTTAAGTTGATTCTATCCGTGAATAGTGAATTAATATTAATATTTAACCAATTTGGACATATTTTAAAATAATTAAAATATTCCTAACGAATTCAAATCCGAATCCGAAACCGTGTGATAAAATTAGTAGACATATAATTGTGGCAGCGTCGTACATACAAAGATTTTCCGTACGTCTCTCATTGCATCTTCGCCGGACATGTAATGTAAAAGAAAAAGCATTGGTACAATTTGAGATTGTAGACTACATGAAAAATCGATGGCAATCTGTCTTCTCGTTTCCCAAATTTGGACGAATTTAAGAACTTGTAAAATGCTGGTTTAACTTGGAAAAAATGACTAGTATAAGGTATTAAATGTAGAATAAAAAAAAAAAAAGTTTTTTGACATTGAGTTGTATGTATCAGATTGGCCTCGATCACCTTTTAGGAAAAAATAAAATCTTTAATTATTGAAAGTCAGTTAATACTTGAAGGCATTAACTCATTTTTTTGGGACTAATGTTCTATTTCACATCTTATGTGTCTATTCTTTTTCAAGAGTTGTGTGTCTGTCACATGTACTCAGACATAGTAATACTTATAAAGTCAAAGTACAAATAGCAAACATATATGGTATGAAACAAGAAGTTGACACAGATAATAAGATAGAAGATCTGAATCGTCTTTTGGTATGAATGGAAGAACACATTAAAATTTACAAGTTCGATCTAATATAATAAATAAAATTAAAATTCAAAACAAATCTAGCTAGATTCTAGAATCTTGATAATTAGGGATTTAGATTCTCTTTATTTAGTTTCTCTCTATTTATTATTCAGTTACTTATATCTAAATAATTAAAACTTAAAAAAATGATTTGACCATTAATTTTAACTCATTGAATAGATTATCATATCCAAATATTAATTTACTCGAAAAAAATTTACCATTAAATTTTATATCACATTTAAATGATGGAATTAAACTTTAATGATAGATAAAGTGACTTAATCAAATAGTAAATTAAATACCAAAAAATAACCCCTCGTTGCAGTTAGCTTTCCAATTTTATCATTGCATTATATTTGTGTTAGTGGTACAAGTCAACTTTGTTATTACAAATGAAGTTAACAAAAGTTAAAAAAAAAAAAAAAAAAATTCAGTCACAATCTAATACCGACAGCTAAAAACTAATTCGGAGTCGATTATAAAAGTTAATGACTCGAGTATATTTGAAGATTCGATTAAGTTTTACTGAATTAAAAATTAAAAACTTGAAATTATAAATTATGTGTATTTATTATTTTATTTATTAAAAATAAAATTAATACTAACAATTAGGTTAAGTATTTAAAATTTTAAATTTTTTATACAATCCTTTTATATATTATTCAGAAAATTTAATTTTAAAAAACTTTGTTAACAATTTATCTTTATTTTTTATAGTATAAAACAAGTTCGACTCGATAAAAATTCGTAATTATTATATAAATTTATCAAATTTAATCTAAAATTCGATATTTATTAAAATTTTCATCGAATCGTCTATAATTCTACCTACCAATTCAGTTAATTCGACACAATTTTACTTAACTGAATTTTTTCGAGTTTTTAAACTATGACACGAAAAAAAAAAAAAAAACAACGCCTAAACAATGCCAATGTATTGATTTTAAAACAAGCATATCATCAACATTACCCGAATAGGAAAAAGAAAAAGATAAGATGTCTGTGACGCCTCATTGTTATCCAAAAACCGACGTTAATACAGATCATGCACCGATCATCGAGCACGCCAGCTTTTTCCCAGGTTTTAATAAGCTCCACCAAGAATATATAAGCTAACACGTTTGTTTATATTTAAACTTTAAGTCAAAATAAAAAAGTAGTATTCTTTTGTGAAATTGAAACACGAACCTCCCTATTCGAAATAATAATGAATTTGTTGCACTGATATTTAAGTTTCTAAAATATTCAATTTTTATTATTAAGTTTTGACGTAGAAAATACTGGTACCTAGAATTTTGAGAGTCTATTCAATTTATATATTTGATTGTAACCGAAATGCTCACACAAATTGTTCTCGTGAATTGCAATATTTTAAATTAGAAAATGCATTGTAATATCCATTTTAATTATTTTAGGCTGCATACCTGCTCCCTTAATTTTGTATGCATCATCCAGCGTGACCTGAATTTTAATTAAGCTGTAATCCTTTTGCATTTTTCTTGTTTTGAGTCACAATAAATAACGATCTCTTATTTTAAAGCCGTCCCTCTTTGTTAAACCTTTTATAAAATTGAATCTTTGTGATACATTCCCCACAAAATAAAGCTAAAATACCACATAAAATAGTACTTGTTGAACTATATATATACTAAGAAAATGGTGGCATTAGACAAGAAATGCACGATTTTCGCTCAGTTGCTGAAAACATTGCACCTGCCGTGGACAGAACCCTGAGCTTCAGTCGAGTTTACAAGTCCACGCCGATCAAGGCTAAGGTATGTGCTTACTCATTCGTTTCTTTCACTACTTGTAAGTTTAGTAAGTAATAATTTTTTCTTTTTTACCTTCTTTTATCTAAAAGAAGCAACCGTAAATCTCCAACTATTCTTTGATAACTCGATTGAGTATGTGACTTAATAAATTAATCCTACGTGATATATATGTATTTTATAATTAAGCATTTTACTAACTGAGCTACGGTTCATTGTCATACATAGCCTCATTGGCATACTTCTTTTTAGGCCCATTAGATTAAAGACAATCACACATACAAGTTGTGGATCTCCGACTACTCTTTGATATATCATCGTGACATGATGATTAAATGACGGCGGGTCATTTTTTTCAGGAATATCGAGCAGTGCAGACATCGTTGCTGTTGGCTTACCAATCACTTGGAGTTGTGTACGGAGACCTTGCTACATCTCCTGTCAATGTTTTCTCCGCTACTAGTATGACAAACCTTACCGAAGAAGATCTACTGGGCACCATGAGCCTTATCTTTTGGACTTTGACTATAATCGTTTTGATCAAATATGTTTTCATTGTAATTCATGCCGATGATCATGGGGAAGGTGGTACTTTTGCTCTCTATTCCTATCTCTGTCGACATATAAATTTTCACAGCAAGTTTACTATACAAGGTACAAGGTTGCGGTCTGATGACAGCTTGAGGTATTACAACCGCCCCCGTAGTCCTCTACGTTCCAAGACCAAAGAGTTCATTGAGAACAGTACCAAAGTTCAAAATTTTATAATTTTTATTGTTTTGCTTGGAACTTGCATGGTCATTGGGGATGGAGCGCTAACTCCAGCTACTTGTGGTAATTTCTGCTTCTAAATCGTTTGGTAAATTCTTGAAAGCTAGGGTCACATACCATCTGAAAAGTATAACCAACGTCTTAAAAAAATGTGGTTTGACATTCTCCACATGCTACTTACTTTGGAACCAACAATAAATAGCGTACTACTAGGTTCTAAAAGCTCGGCAAGTTAGTGGGCACACAGAAACATTCTGTATAGTGGACTCCCATTAATTATCGAGAGACAAATGTTTAGTAATTGATCAATGGACTAAAACAAAATTAACCACAAATGCCCTTAAAAATTATAAGCGAAAAGATCTGAATAGAACGTAATACTTGGATGATGATTGTGTTCTTTCAAATCAATTAATGTTCTTTCATTTGTTCTTCGTATTTGGCAGTACTGTCAGCGCTTCAAGGAATTCAATCCCTCTCCCCAAAGATAACACAAGGTAGTCTACTTCATTGAAGCTTATCTTGAGAGTAAATTAGTAGACCCAAGAAGACACTCTAGTGATTACAGATTGTTTTCTCTTTTGACTGCCGCAGACTATGTTGTTTTCATGTCTGTTGTTCTCCTCAAAAATACTACTCTTCATTTTCCAACGCTGCGGAACAAATAAAGTCAGCTTCACCTTCTCTCCAATTATGCTTCTTTGGCTGGTTACCAATGCTGCTGTTGGAATTTATAACATTTTTAAATATTATCCATCCATTCTCAAGGCTGTTTCCCCTCATTACATAGTGCTGTTCAGTTCAAGAAATGCAAAAACTTTATGGTTTCTCCTCGGTGATGTATTCTTGAGCATAACAGGTACGGTCTTAGAATTTTCAGGAAAAAAAAAAAGTTCAGGATTTTATACCTTATAATTTAAGGAATTGGAAAGGAAAGCAAAAAAAATGTGAAAAAAGGATTTAAATGGCTCACTTGAATTTCATAAACTGGGACAGGAGCCGAGGCCATGTTTGCTGATTTGGGTCATTTCAACAAGCGAGCAATTCAGGTAAAAAAATCAAGAAAGCATCTATGATTATATTTACGGGCATGGTTAAATTAGTTAGTTGATGGTAACACAGCTTCTTGATGCAGTGGGCTTTCTCCTTCATTGTTTATCCAGCATTAATCATTACCTACGCTGGTGAAACGGCTTACCTAATCAAATACCCTGAAAATATCACTAATGCCTACTACAGTTCCCTTCCACGTCCTGTATACTGGCCTATGTTTGTTATCTCTACACTAGCTGCCATTGTTGCAAGCCAGTCCATGATATCTGCCAGCTTTTCTATCGTGAAGCAGTCATTGGCCCTCGGTTGTTTTCCGCGGGTCAACATGCTTCACACTTCTTCCGAGCACGAAGGACAAGTTTACTCCCCAGAAATTAATTACACCCTAATGATTATCTGTGTTGGTCTCGTCATTGGATTTAAAGGTGGAGTTGCACTAGCAAATGCTTACGGTAAGCTAATCTTCATGGTAATATACTAAGGTATGAACCGAAAGATAAAATGAAGTTTTATTGACTTCTGCCTATACCACTGCAGGAGTGGTGGTCATATGGGTCATGATCATAACAACTTTTTTGACCTCGGGGATAGTTATGCTGATCATCTGGAACACAAATTTTCTTCTCGTCCTAGGTTTTTTCGTGCCATACATACTAATTGAAGGCCTTTTTATGACATCCCTGCTTAACAAGATTCCACAAGGAGGATGGGTACCATTTGCTATCTCAGCTATCCTAGGAACAGTAATGCTATCTTGGACATATGGAAGGAGTAAGAAGAGCACTTATGAAGAAGAAGGAAAGATGAGCATTAATGAACTAAACCAAATGCTATCAAGTTCTTGCCTCTGCAGAACTCCAGGAATTTGCTTCTTTTTCACGGACCTTGTCAATGGAATTCCACCAATTATCCGTCGCTACATTCAACATACAAATTCTGTTCGTGAAATAATGGTGGTAGTTACAATTAGAAATCTTCCTGTCAAAGCTGTCCTACCTGAGGAACGATTCAATGTGGGGAAGTTGGGGGTTGAAGGGGCTTATAGGTGTTTGGTTCAGCTGGGATACAAGGATTCACTACACACTGAAGAAGGTGGTGATTATATTATGGCAATGGTGGCTAAACTACGAGAAAATGCTGAAACTATTGTTGAAGAACAAAAAATTCATTCTGCCGCAGAAAGAGAAACTGTTTTTGTTATAGGAAGGACAATTCTTACTGCAAATCAGAACAATGGATGGTTTGCCCGTTTCACCATAGACTATTTGTACAGATTTCTTCAAAAGAATTGCAGGTCATCAGTTTCTGCACTTCAAGTGCCACTTGAAAAGACACTTCAGGTTGGAATGTTATATGAAATATAAAGCAAATCTGAGAAGTTGCTAATTTCAATTTATTAGCATATGTATGGTACAACAAAATGGAGCTCTTCAATAATATGTAAATGGCACAAATACATCTATTCTTATTCCTATACCTAGGTCAATAAGGTTATTGTTAAAATCTGTTACCAGCTGCAAACTTAATAGAAAAGTGAGAACAGGCTAGCCTATTTTCAAGCCAAGGAATCTTGCAATTGTCCTTATAGACTCTTAAATGCGATATCAATTAAGCTTCAAAATTCAAATTAGAGATTTTCATCTTCTATGCGACAATCTACTAACTGTTGTCATTTTTAAAGTTCAAGTTTGCATTCATTGATATAAAAAGAGCGTAGCACAAACTAATCTTACAAACTAAGTTGAGATATCATGTAAAAAGAAGGCAATTACTTGGTTATCCAAACATAAAGTTACAACCAGCTAAAAGCAACCACAAGCCCACATCTATGCTTCCCTACCTCCTTTATCCGTTTTCCCTCCTTTTCTATGCAACATACCATACCTCCCTTTCTCCACCTAAAGACTTGAATGAGAGTAAACTAATTGATAAGCAAAGTATTTCATAACATATGTCTTCCTCTCTGACATACCAAAGCATCCTTAGCCCATAGCATATTTTTGAGTCCAGCATGTGTTTTTATCAGCCTCACAAGTGAAAGAATTACTTAATTAGCATTTTTTTTTATCAGCCTCACAAGTGAAAGAATTAACTTAATTAGCCGCAGCTGAGTGATGGTACAATACCAATTACCACACTGCTCTACAAGTAACTCCATTCCAGGCCTTGTACGAGTATCCTCTACCACAGCTATCCTTGGTTCCATTTCAGACTGATGTGGCAGCTGTGGAAGATTGGTTCAAGGACAGGTAACAGTAGAATATTATTCTCAGGGAGAACTTGCTCAAAGCTCAGAATAGAATGCAGCAAATGGCAGATAAGAATAGGAGCGATAGAAATTTTGAGATTGCGGGCCATGTATACTTGAAGTTACAACCTTACAGGCAGAGCTCAGTGGCTGTTAGAAGAAACCTTAAACTGGCTACCAAGGTCTATGGACCCTATAAGGTTTTGCCAAAGGTAGGAACCGTGGCATACAAATTGAGGTTGCTAGAGGGATCATCTATCCATCCAATATTCCATGTGTCTATGCTCAAACAGTCCATCAAGGAAGCTGCAGTGGCTCCTGTGCTACCACAACTGACTGAGGAATGGTGAGATAAAGCTGATCCTTAAGACCATTCTGGATCAAAAGGAGTCCAGAAGAGGAGGAAAGACGGTGTTGTTTCAATGGAAAAACTTAGCTCCAGGAGATGCCACTTGAAAAGTTAGCAGCATTCAGCAGCCAGTTCACCAATTTCCAAATTGGCAAATCCTAGAGAGTAGAATTGTTTTAAAAGGAGGGGGGAACTTATAATGTACAAAGTTAGAAATAACTGCTAAGCTAAGTCAGCACAATTAGTTAGTTATGACAACTGGAGAACAAGTTAATTAGAATTGTGAATTATTTAGTTATGATAGCTAGAAAACAAGTCAGTTAGAGTTGTAAATTAGCAATAAAAGCCAAGGAGTGAGAGCCAGAATGATTGTGTATAGTTTCCCTCTCAATAAATTTCTCTTCCCTCTTTCCATATTGTCTCTATCTCTCCTTCTTTCCTAACTCCTTTCCTCTTTCTCAACTGTAAATTCCTCAATCTCGCAAATCTGAAAACTGGACCATAACAAAATACTATAGATAAGTGTGACAGATCCTTTTAACCTCATTTTCTTTTGGTTTAATTGTATTTTGTATCTCTGAATTTGTTTTCATTTTGTAGTTTATCGCTTAAACTATCAATTACAGCACTTTGCACCCTCAAGCTTATAATTTATTTATTTTTTTGTACATTTTTTAAATCAAGTGAAGCTAAGAATTTAGTGACCAATTTACCCTCAATTAGTAGTCAACAGTCGTAGAAAAGGCATGATTTTAGATAACAAACTCATGTGTTGCGATTTTTAATTTGGCTAAGGAATTCAATCTAGATTGGGTAATTGAAGAAATTAAGCACCAAAGAACATTGAAATGCAATTGTTAAACAGTGATAATATACTAGTTCGAATCCGCATCAATCACTAATATTTTTATTTTGTTTCAATTTTTGTCCCCTAATCACTTCCCTTGTCTTTCACCTGTAACCATGTCCCCAATTTTTCACGAGATGCATTTCTTGGCAATCCCATTATCTCTTCTACTCTCCTGCTTTGAATCCTCCATCATAGCCAAAGTCGTTGGGCTGCAGCTACCACTTCCAACAACTGCTTTGCACCCTCTACAATCTCGGAATCTGCCTTCACATCATTAGTACCAGTACCCCACCAAGTCCTCCACCTCCAACATCACCAGCAGCACCACCATGACCTGTCTACCCCCAATATCTCTATCACCATAGCCTCTCCTACCAAATCAACAATCATTTCCGTCCCAACCACTCTACCGATGAGATTGAGATTGAGATTGAGCTTTGAGAGAGACGAAACGGGATATGGAAACTGAGGTTAGTGAAAAAGGGATAGGTTATTGTCAAGATTAGGTAAATTGGTCTCTACAGTCGTTAGCTTGCTTGTTTAGTAAAGGTAAGTAGTAAAATTCAGTGCGAATCTAATACCCAAAAACAACGCCTTTTAAAAATAAAAAAAAATAAAAAATCCACTCCATACACTAATAAAAATTAGAAAAATTAATACTGTCCCTCTTAGTGAATTATTTTTTTATATTTTGAATACATGAATAGTATAATATCATGTAGTTAAAAATTTATATTATATAAATTTTTAAAATTAAATAAATAATTTTCTAAAAAAGACTAATAAATTATATAAGAAATGTCTTATTACATTAACTATACTTTATTGTCATAATTAAAACAACGCTTAGCAAACAAAAAAAAAAAAAGAATGAAAGAAAAAGACCAGAAACAACCTTAAACAAAACTAAGTCATGACCAAAAACAACCTTAAACAATGCTAACGGAATGATACTTTGTATTGTAATTAAACATATGAACAATACCCATAAATAAATAAATAAAGTCAAAAGATGTCTGTGACACCTCATTGTTATCCAAAAACCGACGTTAACACAGGTCATGCAACGAGCACGCCAGCTTTTCCCTTGTTTTTAATTAGCTCACCATTTAAACCTCGAGTCAAAATAAAAAGTAATCCTTTGTGAAATTGAAACACGAACCGATCCCTATTTGAAATAATGGTGCATTTGTTGCATTGACATTTAAGTTTCTAAAATATTCAATTTTTATAATTAAATTTTGACGTAGAAAATACCGGTACCAAATTGTTCAATTTATATATTGATTGTAACCGAAATGCTCACTCAAATTGGTCGGACCCATCTAATTATAAACGATAGGTCGACATTATTTTGTTCGAATAAACAAGAATTAATATTTTAAATTAGAACATGCATTGCATTGTGTAATTATTTTAGAATGAGACGACGCGGCTGCATTGACCTGCTCTCCTAATTTTGTATGCATCATCTAGCATGACCTGAATTTTAATTAAGCTCATAATCAACCTGTCATCCTTAATTTTGCATTTTTCTTGTTTAGGGTCACAACAAATAACAATCTCTTAATTTAAAGTCGTTGCTCTTTTTGTCAACTTCTTATAAAATTGAATCTTTGTGATACATTCCCCAGAAAATAAGGCTACAGTAATAGTAGCTGTTGAATAGTACAAATTTCTTTTCTTTTTTTTTTTAAAAAAAAAAAATTTTGAAACTATTGTAGAGGTAATGCCTTTTAAATTGCACAATATCTATTTCTAAGTACCAGAGCCAACTTTGAACTCTGAAGCACTAATATTATACTGGAGATCACTAAGAAATTACATGAAAAGTTCTCAAATTGCCAACAGCTCCGTGCTAGAAGACGATCTTGAAAATCGTTGCACCGGAGAAGAAATGGACGATTTTCACCCAGATGCTGAAAACATTGAACCAGCAGCTGCCGTGGACAGAACCCTGAGCTTCAGTCGAGTTTACAAGTCCACGCCGATCAAGCCTAAGGTATGTGCTAACTCATTCGTTTCTTTCACTAATTGTAAGTTTAGTACGTATTATTTTTCTTTTTTACCTTCTTTTATGTGAAAGAATAAACCGTGAATCTCTAACTACTCTTTTATAACTCGATCGATCTGAGTACGTGACTTAATAAGTTAATCCTATATAATATATATGCATACCTTGTATTTTATTATCTGTGCTAATAATTAAACATTTTACCAATCGAGCTACGATTCATTGTCATACATGGCCTCATTGGCATATATCTTTTTAGGCCCATTATATTAAAGACAATCACACATGCAATTAACATACAAATCGTGGAACTTCAACTACTCCTTGATATTCATCGTGACATGATGATTAAATGACGGCGGGTCATTTTTGTCAGGAATATCGAGCAATGCAGACATTGCTGTTGGCTTACCAATCACTTGGAGTTGTGTACGGAGACCTTGCTACATCTCCTGTCAATGTTTTCTCCGCTACTAGCATGACAAACCTTACTGAAGAAGATCTACTGGGCACCATGAGCCTTATCTTTTGGACTTTGACTATAATCGTTTTGATCAAATATGTTTTCATTGTAATTCATGCCGATGATCATGGGGAAGGTGGTACTTTTGCTCTCTATTCCTATCTCTGTCGACATATAAATTTTCACAGCAAGTTTACTATTCAAAATAATTACAAGGTTGAGCTCTGATGACAGCATGAGGTATTACAGCCGCCCCAGTACTGCTCTGCGTTCCAAGACCAAAGAGTTCATTGAGAAAAGTACCAAAGCTCAAAATTTTATAATTTTTATTGTTTTGCTTGGAACTTGCATGGTCATTGGGGATGGAGCGCTAACTCCAGCTACTTGTGGTAATTTCTGCTTCTAAATCATTTGACAAATTCTTAAAAGCTAGGGTGACATAATTACAACCAACTTCTTACAAAAATGTTGTTTTTTAAATGCTCCACATACTAGTTTCTTTGAAACCAATACTAAGTTCTAAAAGCTCGGTAATTTAGTGAGCCATCTATTCTGTATAGAGTACTCCTATTTGTTATCTACTGACAGACGTTTAGCAATCGATCATGTAAAGATTACAATGACTTCTCTAGAGAAGTCTAGAAGACTCCAAAATTTGATTTCAAGTTTTTGATTAGTTTTCTCTAAAGTATTCTAACAAGTTTAACAAATAAATCAGTATAGAATTAGTTTGATCATTTTGGATTCTTCTTAAACTAATCTAAATTAAAAAATTTCTACATAAATCCACCAAGTGCTAGTTAATTGTAAGGTAAAGTAAGACTTCTACCTTCAAGTTTTGTGTTAGAGTTTGATATTCTAAATCGTAAATTAGTGTCTTCTTATTTGTAGTTCTTGTATCTCATGTTTGCAATGTTTGGTATAATAGTTGAGTTATTTGTAGTGATATATATTCGATTAGTTTGGTACTACCACTTGAGAAAACTCAATAAGTGGTATCTGAGTGAGACGATCCAGGATCGTCATTTTCGTTTGATTTGATATTTGTACGGGTAGTTCGGTCAAGGACCGAATAAGTCGTTACTCTGTCGGAGTAAACGCTCGAAGACCGTCGAATAAGATACGTGAAAAGTCTCATTGAGGTACAGTCTGGGACTGTGAAATTTATTGGTTTGGGACCATAATTGCTTGGTTAATGTGGGGCACATCAAGAGGAGATGATCCAGATTTTGCCACGTCAGTGTGTTATTAAGAAACTCAACAATATCAACTACGGAAATTGAAGTATCCGGATGAGATATTTTCTAATTGGATAAGATTTGTGGGAACTTATTGGTGGTAATAAAACTATGCCACCAAGTGATCCTAAAGTACTCGAAGAGTGGACACAAAAGTGTGAAAAGGCAATGTATGTATTGACAGTTGCTATAGAGGACGAGCAACCACAACAGATCAAGTAGGTAAAGACATCAAAGGAAGCGTGGGACACCTTAGCATGGGCATTTGCTAAAAGGAACAAAGCAAAACTCCAGCAGCTCGAGAATGAACTTTTCTCTGTCGTGCAACGAAATCTCACTGTAAATTAGTACTTTTCCAAAGTAAAATCCTTATGTGAAGAAATTTTGAAATTAGATCCAGATAATGAGGATATTGAGGCACGAATTAGAAGAATTCTCATTCATGACTTGAGACAGGAGTTCAAGAGTCTCGTTACTGCGATATACGGATGGGCTATACAATCAACTCTAGAGGAGTTGGAAAATGAGAAACTTTGGATGATAAAATGTCTAAAGTCATAATTAAAGAGGAAGACCAAACTCTCTTTGCTAAAAATTGAGTACATAATCAAAGAGGTGCGAGATTTAAAGACAAAGGTAAGAAAAGTAATAAGCAACCAAGGTGGAGATGGAGACAGTAGAAGAGTTCCCAGCAAGGGAGAACAAACAAAAACCGAGATACAAATGAAGATGACGATGAAGAAGACTATGGTACAAGGGATCGAAGATGAAATGATTGATGCTTCAATTGTAGAAAGAAATGACACTATGCACGTGATTTCCAGTATGAGTGTGAAGAAGGCAATGCGGCAATGTCTAAGATGTACGAGGAAGAAAGCGATGAGGAGTGGGAATTCTAAGCTTTAATTGCAGCTGAGGAAAAGCAAGACTTCCACATTTCTCCTGTATTCAAGAAAGAGTGGAATACCGAAGTATTTACGATAATTGATTAGAAAAGAGGAAGATTGGTACACAATTATAGACGAAGAATCAAAAACATTGTACTTGAAGGACGACCAAAGCGAAGACAAGTGGGATTATAAAGTATTACGTATGACTAAAGAAGTAGATAAAGAGTTCTTTCTTATGGCACCTAAAAAGGAGTTGTCATTGATGGCGATGGCAAGGTCAAAGAATGACATGTTGTTCGAGCCAGATGACATCAGAGTATATTGCAACTTAGATGTCATAGCTGATCCAATCATGGAAAGGCGACAACAAGAGGCAATATATGCATCTATCCAAGTATCTTATGTGGAGATAACGAATGACGTGATTTTCGACAACACAACACTGGGGTTGTCTTCTCAAGTCGAGCTACTTCCTAATTCTAAAGGAGATGAAGTGAAGGTAAAAGCAAAATCGGAATAAAAACCTAGTGTTCTCGTCGATGCAATTGAACACCTACGTATGGAGGTATCAGAAAAGCCTAAGAGATCGTGCAAAATAAGCATATACGTGGTAAAACTACTAAAAATGTGTGGATAAGTCATTTTGAGATGTCGAACAAAGATACAAAGCCACAACTTCATGAAACAATTCGAGAGGGGATTAATCCAAGATATGCAGACCTTATTATTGGGAAGAAAGAAATGAAGGAAATAAAGAAAACATCAACAAGAAAGAATAGGAACAAGTCGAGGAAGAAAAAGTTCGAATAGCACGGAGATAAAAGGGAGAAGCCATTGAGGGGGAGTGTTGAGATTACAATGAATTCTCTAAAGAAGTCCAGAAAAGTCCAAAGTTTGATCCCAAGTTTTTGATTAGTTTTCTCTAAAATATTCTAACAAGTTTAGCAAATTGTAGGATTAGTTTGATCATTCTAGATTTTTCTTAAACTAATCTAGATTACGAAATTTGCTAGTCAATTGAAAGGTAACGTAAGACTTCTACATTTAAGTCTTGTGATAGAGTTTGATACTCTAAATTGTAAATTTGTGTCTTTTTATTTGTAATTCTTGTGTCCCATATTTGTAATGTTTAGTATAATAGTTGAGTTATTTGTGATAATATATTTGGTGTGATATTATTCGATTTATTTGGATATATCAGTTGAGAAAATTCGAAAAATCATAGACTAAAATAAAGTTGACCCCAAATACCCATAAAAATGATATGCGAAAAGATCTGAATAGAACGTAATACTTGTATGATGGTTGTGTTCTTTCAAATCAATTAAGGTTGTTCTTTATATTTGGCAGTACTGTCAGCACTTCAAGGAATTCAATCGCTCTCCCCAAAGATAACACAAGGTAGTCTCCTTCATTGAAGTTTATCTTTAAGAGTAAATTAGTAGACCCAAGAAGACACTCTAGTGATTACAGGTTGTTTTCTCTTTTGACTGCTGCAGATTACGTTGTTTTCATGTCTGTTGTTCTCCTAATACTACTCTTCATTTTCCAACGCTGCGGAACAAATAAAGTCAGCTTCACCTTTTCTCCAATTATGCTTCTTTGGCTGGTTTGTCGCCAATGCTTCTGTCGGAATTTATAACATTTTTAAATATTATCCATCCATTCTCAAGGCTGTTTCCCCTCACTACATAGTGCTGTTTGGTTCAAAAAATGCAAAAACTTTATGGGATCTTCTTGGTGCTGTATTCTTGAGCATAACAGGTATGGTCTTACAATTTTCAGGAAAAAAAAAAACTCATGATTTTGAACTAAAAAATTTAATGGGGAAAAATACAATTTTTGCTCTCAAAATTTAGGTCATGGTACATTTTGCTTTGTAAAATTTAACGCAAAATACATTTATTACTCAAAATTTTCAATTTCTACAATTTAGGATAAATTTGAAAATTCTGTCAATTACAAACGGATATGTGTCTGTTAATCTCAAGTTCCATATGTGGGAAAATGCAATTTTAGCCCTTAAAATTTAGGTCATGATTTATTTTGGTCTCCAAAGTTTCAAATAAAATACATTTAATTCTCAAATCTTTTTATTTCTACCAATTTAGGACAAATTTAGTCAAAATTTTGTCAATTACACGTAACTATTAAATCTATCATTGAATATAATACTTTCCAACCGATTTCAAATCATTTAACAATATTTTTACTTTTTCCTCTGACTATCAACACCTAACCATTCAGCATTCTTGTCTATATTATAACATTTTTCAACCGATTTCAACCTATTTAATGACATATTTAGCAGTGGATTTTTGCCAAAAAATCGTTGCTAAACGATTTAACCATGAATTTGCTGATGGAATCCATTCGTCAAAAAATGCTTCTTCGGTAAAAAATAGTAGGGGTTTTACCGACAAAATTTCAGCCACGGATTTTTCAGTCAACAAATCATTATTAAATTTGGTTTTGAAATGTTGTGAAAATCTTAAATTAGCGATGGATTTTTTTTTTTTGGGTTAAATTTAGAGACTGAAAATTCCATTACTAAGAATAACAGTTCCGACAAAAAAATCCATTAATAATTAATATTTTTAAATATTTAAAAAATATTAACGATGAAAAAATTTGTCATTAGCTATTTAAAAATATTATAATAGAGGTTTCTTAATACAATTTTGAACTAATATATTAATCATTTAATTTTGTTAAACATTGACAATGTTGACAACTAAATATTGAGTTTTCGTTTACCGCGTCAAATTCAGCAAATAGTCTAAAGATTAATCTCAATAAATGAATTTCATTATACTATAAAAGGTTAATTATTATTATTATTTTATTATGTCTCAAAGATTAGTCTTCAATTAAATTATTATTTTAATTTATTAGTCAATTATTATTTTTTTTTATTTGAATATAACTTTTTCAACATTGGATAAAATGGGTTGAAATTGGTTCGAAGATGTTATAACTCAAGTTAGATTTAACAGTCACATGCATGAGAAATGTTATAATATAGACAAAAATGATGAATGGTTATGCATTGATAGTTGGAGGAAAATTAGAAATACGGTTGCGTGGATTGAAATCGATTAGTAAATGTTATATCCCAAGATAGATTTAGTAGTTATGTGTAATGAAATTAACACATAATTTTTTACGTTTGTGATTGACAAAATTTTTAACTTTGTCCTAAATTGGTAGAAATTAAAAAGTTTGAGATCAAATGCATTTTTGTTTGGAATTTTTGGGACCAAAATAGATCGTGACCCAAATTTTGAGAGATAAAATTTCATTTTTACACATTTGCAATTTGAAATTAAACAGTCACGTGCTTTACACGTGATTTTTTCCGTTTATAATTAACAGAATTTTCAAATTTGTCCTACATTAGTAGAAATTGGAAAGTTTGAGAATTAAATGTGATTTGTGTGAAACTTTGGGAATCAAAATGGACCACAACCCAAACTTTGAGGGCTAAAATTGTATTTTTCCCTAATTAATGCAATGGAAAAGAAAGCCAAAAAAAAAAAAATGCGAAAATGATCCAAAAGGTTCACTTGAATTTCGCCGAGGCCATGTTTGCTGATTTGGGTCATTTCAACAAGCGAGCAATTCAGGTAAAAAAAATCAAGAAAGCATGTATGATTATCATTTAAGGGCATGGGCATGGTTAAATTAGTGAGTTGATGGTAACACAGCTTCTTGATGCAGTGGGCTTTCTCCTTCATTGTTTATCCAGCATTAATCATTACCTACGCTGGTGAAACGGCTTACCTAATCAAATACCCTGAAAATATCACTAATGCCTACTACAGTTCCCTTCCACGTCCTGTATACTGGCCTATGTTTGTTATCTCTACACTAGCTGCCATTGTTGCAAGCCAGTCCATGATATCTGCTTGCTTTTCTATCGTGAAGCAGTCACTGGCCCTCGGTTGTTTTCCGCGGGTCAACATGCGTCACACTTCTTCCGAGCACGTAGGACAAGTTTACTCCCCAGAAATTAACTACACCCTGATGATTCTCTGTGTTAGTCTCGTCATTGGATTTAAAGGTGGAGTTGCACTGGCAAATGCTTACGGTAAGCTAACCTTTCCTAAATAACTGCCGACAGAAATATACCGAGTTTTATTGACGGCAGTTCTGCCCATACTACTTGCAGGAGTGGTTGTGATATGGGTCATGATCATAACAACGTTTTTGACCTCGATAGTTATGCTGATCATCTGGAACACCAGCATTCTTCTCGTTCTAGGTTTTTTCGTGCCGTACATATTAATTGAAGGCACCTTCATGACATCCCTGCTTAACAAGATTCCACAAGGAGGATGGGTACCATTTGCTATCTCAGCTATTCTAGGGACAGTGATGCTATCGTGGACATATGGAAGGAGTAAGAAGAGCACATTTGAAGAAGAAGGAAAGATGAGCATTAATGAACTAAACCAAATGCTATCAAGTGCTTGCCTCTATAGAACTTCAGGAATTTGCTTCTTTTTCACGGACCTTGTCAATGGAATTCCACCAATTATCCGTCGCTATATTCAACATACAAATTCTGTTCGTGAAATAATGGTGGTAGTTACCATTAGAACTCTTCCTATCAAAACTGTCCTACCTGAGGAACGATTCAATGTTGGGAAGTTGGGAGTTGAAGGCGGTTTATAGGTGTTTGGTTCAGCTGGGATACAAGGATTCAGTAAACTTGGACGGTGGTGATTATATTACGGCAATGGTGGCTAAACTACGCGAAAATGCTGAAACTATTGTTGAAGAACAAAAAATTCATTCTGCCGCAGAAAGAGAAACTGTTTTTGTTATAGGAAGGACAATACTTGCTGCAAATCAGAACAATGGATGGTTTGTCCGTTTCACCATAGACTATTTGTACAGATTTCTTCAAAAGAATTGCAGGACATCAGTTTCTGCACTTCAAGTGCCACCAGAAAAGACACTACAGGTTGGAATGCTATATGAAATATAAAGCAAATCTGAGAAGTTGCTAATTTCAATTTCTTAGCATATGTACGGTACAACAAAATGGAGCCCATCAAGCTAATATGTACATGGCACAAATAAATCTATTCTTATTCCTGTACCTAGGTCAATAAAGGTTATTGTTAAAATCTGTTGCGAGCTGCAAGCTTAATAGAAAAGGGAATGAACAAGCTAGCCTATTTTCAAGCCAAGGAATCTTGCACGTTGTTCTTATAAACTCTTAAGATGGGATATCAATTAAGCTTCAAATTAGAGATTCTCATCTTCTACGCGACAATCTACTAACTATTGTCATTTTTAAAGTTCAAGTTTGCATTCACTGATAGGAGAAGAGCGTAGTACAAATTAATCTTACATATGTATCTCACAAACTAAGTTGAGATAGCATGTAAAAAGAAGCAACTACTTGGTTATCCAAACATAAAGTTACAGCCAGCTAAAGGTAACCACAAGCCCACATCTATGGTTCCCTACCTCCTTTATCCGTTTTCCCTCCTTTTCTATGCAACATACCATACCTCCCTTTCTCCACCTAAAGACTTGAATGAGAGTAAACTAATTGATAAGCAAAGTATTTCATAACATATGTCTTCCTCTCTGACATACCAAAGCATCATTAGCCCATAGCATATTTCTGAGTCCAGCTCCGTGCGGTAATCTCGTACTCATATTCCTGTCTGTCTTGTACATGTGAGCAATCTCCGGTACCAATGGATCATCAGGATTTGGGTCCGTCAACAAAGAACAGATTGAAAGCAACACCTAAAATATCAAATATATGTATATGTCAAGAAGGGGAACAATGCCTGAAGTTCAAAACGTGTGTTGCCATTCCAGAATGAGATACTTCAGCACTAACCAGGCATATCGCCAACTACCCATGTACAAACACATACATATAGCCAGTGTTAGATATATACACCACATGAGCTTGTTATCTTTGCAAACTTCTATACAGAGTTTCCCTAGTTAGATTTTAGATATAAACCAGAAAAATAAATGATGATCTACCAAATTTTAGGTAATTAAACAACAAATCAGCAGCTGCAATTCAAATTGAGCTACTTGATTCGAGACTAGAAGTTCTCAACATTGAATAGATTGAAGATGTACCTTCGAAATTGTTAGGGCAGGGCTCCACTGCTCCTTGAGAATGTCAAGGCATATACTCCCATTGCTATTTATATTCGGGTGAAAAACTTTCGTCCTGAAAGCCACCTGCAAGATCACAACATGAGTAATATTAGAAATGCATTGTCGAAAACAAAACGTGGAATCTCAAAAGCCATTACAGCTAAAAATTGCCTTTGACTCCTAAGGTACCAAATAACAAAAAGAAATGCAATGTAGTGGCATTTCATGCTGGATTCAGTTTTTTTTTTTTTTTCCTGGAGAATATTCCACAAGGATTAACTCTACTCTGGTTTTCTAGACAACGAAAAAGAATGTGGATTTGTGAAACAAGCAACACGAAAAGAAGCATAATTGCTTCAGCATAAGTTCTTGTGGTACAAACTACGAAGGTTAGAGAAAACTAGGAAAAAAAAAGAAGAAGAGAATTTCCCCTCAAAATGTCAAGAGAACAAACATGAAACATATCGATCATCTTATGAGAAACTGATTTCGTACTTAACAATGTGAGTGGACCAAGACCAAAATATCTTTCGGCATCTTAAATAAGAGCCATTTAAAACATACAAAGTAGCACAGATGAGTTTAAATAATGGACAAATAGAAAGCAGTACTGGTAATTAGAGGGTGGATGAAAATAACATACCTTAGGAGGCTTGAATGGATAATCAGGAGGAAAATGGATGGTAACTAGGAAAACTCCACCTGAATATGGACTGTCTGGAGGACCCATTATTGTTGCTTGCCAGTGAAACATGTCCTCAGCCACTGGACCTGAAATACCAAATAGTACGAGTACTAGTTTACATCAAATCCAATTGCAACCCATCTATTTTTTTTTTTTTTTTTTTTTTTTGAAAAAAAGAAAAGAAAAGACAAGAATCCTTTAGCTTTTTAATTTAATCAAAATAAAAATAAAAAAATCAATCAATCTTTCATGAAGCAAAGCTTAAAGCTTGAATAGGAATGAAGGAATCAACCAGCGCTGCAAGAAGTAGGAGGATCCTTCTGCAAATCCTTGAGCTCCTTGGAGATCCGCTTCGATGCCATGGCCAACCTTCTAATGATGGATTATATATCCTTTAATCTTAAAGGAATAGGAAAGAAAGGACGACAAACACAACACACAGTACACACCCGCACCAGAGAGAATTGGATTTATAGACAGCGTAAGAGGAAAATGGTGGATCCGTGAACAAACCACTTGGTTGGTTTTTTCTACTTAAATTTATATACCAGCAACGAATTGAATGGAAGGAGATTCTTTCTTTCTTTATCTTCTTTCTTTGCTTTGCCTGGCGTGAGGTAATAGCCTTCTAAATTGAGCTAGATTCCCGCGGGACCACGTTCCAAGGGAACCTACCATTTTCTGCACAAAGGAAAGGACAAATTCTTATATCGATTCGTATTATTAGACATCACTCCAAGTGTTATGGATCTATTGATCTATATAATTCGACATCATTTTATTTTACTTAAATGAATAACGTGGAATAACATGCATCAATTTAAAGAGAGGCCATACTTCTTCTTCTTTTTTTAATTTTAATTTGTCAAAATAAAAAATATTTCTACAAAATATTTTATAAGAAAAGGAAAAAGAAAATTTGGGTTAAGATTTGGCTTGATTTTATTTTTTCTGTTTTGGTACAAATAAGTTTTAAAAAGGTAAATTGTGATTTTTTTTAGTGTTAGGATTTGCTATTCATATATTTTAACATACACAGATCGTCTAGTAAACATAAAAGTAGTACTATAAAATTAGATTTGGACGACGAAGCAATTAATATATTATTAAAAGGAATTTGGATCTTCTCTATCTATTATTTAGATATCTTTATCCAAATAATTAGAATTTAAGAAAATAATCTAAACATATTATTAAAAAATAATTCATACAAAAACAAAATTTACTCTTGAATTTTACATCACATAAAAATTTCAATTTTGATAAAATATAAAGTAATTTAATTAAATGGTAAAATGTTATTATTTTTTCTGATTTTTTTTTGCAAAGTATTTATATAAAAATGATTTAAATTAATTTTAAATGGAACGAGAGAACGTTTGGCCTATTGATACTAAAAGGAATGGTTGAGTGGCGCATTGACTTGTTTGAGAAAGTGAGATGGATACAGAGGATGAGCAGCCAACAGAATAATCACGTTCCATGTGTACAATAAGACTGGACGCGTTTTTTCTTTTGAATCTCATTGCTTGCCATTTGGTTAACGAACAACAACCGGCGGCTTTCATCAAAGTAGACCTAACCCAAAAAATAATAATAATAAAAAAACAATAATCATTATATATTTATATGGGAAGGTTTAATATTTATACTCCATATATAGTAGAAAAAAAAAATTGGTGTAATTTTGACATTAAAATGTCATCATTCCCTGTTCACCTATATTAGTATTTGGTAAATCTCAACTAACAGCCGTTTAAGATCAAAATTTTTTTATATGAATCTATTTACGATATAGTGTCATAAATTTCTTAATTTATATAAGATTATATCACTTTACAAGAGATTTATAAAGTGATGTATGATAATATGATTTTATATGGATTAAGAGATTTATAACAGCATTAGCGTTATATCGTCTAGTGCACGTAAAAATTTTCCTTAAATGATCGTTTGATAAGGTATCTAATGAAGTTTTCCAAATGTAAGGGGGACGAAAGATAGTATTATTAAATTTCAGGGAGTCAGAGTGCAATTAATCCTAGACATTTCACAGCTGTAACAAGGGTGGCGCTTTTTAGCATCTATTTTGATCCGAAATGCCCAATTCCTCCCGTTTCCCCAACTAAACAAATCATCAAGAACCACCACTTCCGGCCAGCCATCCCCACCGTCCGAAGCCGCCGGCGAGCCAACAACTCCAATATGTCACTGTTCCAATCAAACCGGAGGTCGGAAAAAGACCAGCCGATTTACGATGACGAGAACGAAGACAACGGATCCCCCGGAACCCTAGATAATGCCGTTGCCACCGGAGAAAACCAAAAGGATGCCTCTTTCAGTAAAGATTATGTCAATGTGCCTTCTCGACCCTATCTCATGAAGATTCTCAGCAAACAAGGTAAAACATTTGGCTTTATTTTTTTGCAATTCTCATTTGATAAACTTTAATTTTCAACGTGGTTGAGGCAAATTACCTCCTAAAACCTGTGATTTAAATAAAGCTGATGAGGATATTTGGATGTTAATTATCATTTGAGTAAATTATGGTGTTAATCTATATCTAATTTTTCTTTAATTTTCCAAGGACTGATTCTTATCTAGTCAAATTAAGTTGGATTGTCTGAATTGATTTTTTGTAGCTTTTCCTTTTTCTTTTCTATTCAAATAATAACTTCAGATATTTGATTGCTAATCTTTCTAGAAGTTTCCATATCACAGGTGACAGCAAAGTTCTCTTTGCAGACAAAGTTTTGAAATTTACTGGTTCAGGGAAGATGAAGAAGCGTATACTTTTGATTACTGATTTTGCAATTTATATAGTAGACCCAAACACTGATGAACTTAAAAGGCGGATTGCACTAGCTGCTGTTGAGAAGCTGAATGTGAGTGAACTAGGTGATAACTTTTTTGCTATATTAGCCAAAATTATCCCAACAGAGTATGATATACTTATGGCTAGTACTCGGAAGGCCGAGATTGTAAAAGCCTTGGTAGAAGCAAATAAAAGCGCATCCAACTATGAACTGGATGTGGTTCGCTCTAATAGGTAAAATAGATTGCCTATGTTCTTGTCATAATTTTGAGTTTCTTGTCTTCCTTTCTCCTTTCTGATTTCGATCAAACAACTAGTATAATTTTTTTTAAGTTTCAGCAATGCCTTGGTAGAAAACTTCTGTTTGTTATGAATATTGCGATCATACTTGTCACTAACTTTATTATCTTTATATGCTGTAAAGTAGCATTCCGTGATCTTGTCATTGGAAGAAACCACTTTCTGTTTTGATTACTCCAAGAATGTTTTCTAAACTGCTTACACATAATCTACCCTATTTAGTATGAGGCCTGATTTACTGCTTAGAGTTCAAAATATAAACTAATTTATCTTCTTTTTGGCCTTAAAGGCCACTTGTATGCTTAAATCGGACTAGCTTTCTGTATGTAAGGCAGGATTCTTGATTTATGTATTTTTGGCTTTTACAAAATGCTTTTGCTAGATTGAATTAGTGTGATCTGTTACTGCAAAAAATGTTTCTGATTGTTTAGACATACTGTATAACATGCTAGAATAGAAATCACTGGCACAATTATTGTTTGTACAGTCCTGCCTTATAAATATGAAGTTTTTCATTTATCAGTGATCTTGTCTAACATGAGTGCTTCAGTTTTGATCTCCTTTCTTCACTTGGTTTGATTTATCGTTAGCTTGTTAGAGCTAAATTTATGATAGCATAGAAAGAGCCTCTTTTTTTATTGATAGTATTATATTGGTTAATTGAAGTTTGATCTGGCAGGTTTGAGTACCATGCAGCTGCAGACCTGGTGAAGGAAGTTCAATTTGAAGAAGTGGAAGGTTGGTGTAATATTCATGGTTTTGTTATCTGTCCCACTTCGTTAATTTTGTAGCTCAAGTTGCTTTAAATAAAATTGACCACAGGTGCGATCCTGAAAGCTTTTACTTGGTCCAAAATTTCAGGTGGTGTTAAAACAAGAATTGTGAGGAAATGAGGGGCCTTTTTGGTTTTATATTGATATTTTCAGAAGTTGGTTGATTTGGTTGCAGCATACCTGCTTTGCAGTCATACCAGTTGGTTGTCCGGTATAAGGTCATTGATTCTTTACCATGCTGAGCTGATATTCTTTTGATTGTTCCCACATGGACACAGATTTGTGAACTATTTTGTAGTAGAATTTTACATGGATGTAATGTTTGTGAATATTGATACAAGTATCTCTGATGTTGTTAATATGAGATTATTTAGTTTGTTTTATGCTTTAGTGTATGGTGTGAGCATTAACATGAAAATATCAGAAATCTTCCATTTTCAGGTTGGTTCCTGTCAGAAGAGCATCATATGGAGCTCCCCTAGTTTAAAACTTATGAACCATTAAGCAAGAAGCCTCTCAAAATGTCAATGGCAAGAATTTTTTTTTTTTTTTTTTCTTTGGCTATCTTGCTTTTGGCTCGGCACAAAATTATTGAATTCTACAGATGGTTATACTTTTCTTTTTTAACTTGTTTATTCTTTACTTTTTGCTAATGAGTGCTGGGAAGAGACACAGAGAGAGAGAGATTATCCTACATAATTATTCAAATAACAGTTACGATCAAAGAATTCTGACGTTCAAACCAACTTTATTTTTCTAAACAATGCAACTAAAGCTTTCTTGACGAGTAATTAGACATAATGGAAGAAAAATTTATACCACAAGACCTAATAGTTTGAAATATACTATTGTTGAATAGAAGACGAAGCTATTTCCGTAGCAAGCGGTGTGAGGGCAGGAGTTGATTCTTCTGTTCTTGTTTCAGGAGATGGTCGATTCCCTGTATTAACCTTTTTAATATCCTCTACCATCTTCGCTACATCAATCATTTTTGGTCTCTGTTCAGGCATTCTTGCCACGCATGTCATTCCAATGCGCAACATCTCCACCATCTCTTCCTCTGAATATTGGGATACCTCAAGAGCTCTACATCAAACACTTCAGCAGTCCACTCTTCACGAACAACAGAATGAACCCATCTGACCAAGTGGATAACCTCTTCTCCACCAGTGGCATGTATAGGGGATTTTCCAGTGAGAAGTTCAAGCAGCAAGACCCCAAAGCTATAGACATCGGATGCTTGAGAGACTTTTCGCGAGTCTGTCACTTCTGGAGCACGGTATCCTGCAGTGCGCATAACTGGAGGGGCTATTGGAGTAATTAGTGTTGCCAAACCAAGATCAGACACACAACCATATTGTTGGGAATTGAGGAAAATGTTTGAGGCTTTTATGTTTCCATGAACAAGTTTCCCACTGGATTCCGCGTGGATATGGGCAATGCCTCTTGCTGCACCAATTGCAATTCTAATTCGGGATTCCCAATCCAAAGGAATCCGTTTCTCACCCCTTTTAGCTGAAAAATAAGAAAAACAGCAGGAAAAAATAATCAAACAAACAACATATTACTCTCCAGAATACTTACTCCCATAATAGGAATATCTGGCAGTGACAACAGCAGAAAAATAGGAGTAGTTCTTGTCTACTCACTCCGCAATACGAAGTGGGTATGACAGCCATTGAGATAAGTAAAAAATAGGGGTCCCAAGACTTTTCAATCATTCAACTGTTTGCAATACTCACCCCGCAATGCGGGGTGTGGCAAAAAAATTTCTGAAAAATAGATCTCATTTTTTGGTATGAACCGGCAAGAGTTTAGATAAGATCTAGTGACCAAAAAACGTAGCTGAGCAACAGATGATAAATTGGAAACCACAACTCTATAACAGCATAAAAGAATCAAGTTAGATGAGATCACATAAAGCCTGATACTTCCAACAGGGAGAAGCATTCTTTACAAAACTATTCAAAAGAAAAAAGTAGAAGCATTTTGCACACTTGCTCTCTGACAGAACCATAACAAATTTTGAACCCTTTAGTTATAATCTAGACCACGTGTAGGAGCATACTGTATTTAACTACGTTCACAAATAAATTTTTGACATAAGCTCGTCAATATTGAACCTGTTAGTCGCTCCATCTATTCTAATCAATCCCCATATTCATGATCAATTTAGGCTAATGTGTCATTAAGATCAACTTACCATTATGCTAAAAGTAAAATGCTTCACATGAAGCAAGATGCAATTAAAACAACAATAGAATACCTCATGAGGAAAGCATCTTAAACAAATTGTAAAACACAATAAACAAGAAGAAACATAGATTGAGGAGAACAGAGTGTTGACATACCATGCAGCATTGTAGACACGCTCCCTTGAAGGTAGTAATCATAGACCATGAGCTTTTCATCCTTGGAATAGTAATATGCTCTCAAAGGAGAAACATTTTCGTGTCTTGTGTTTCCAACAGCCTCCATCTGGAGCTCAAACTCCCGCTTTCCAACACTGACTTCCTTCAATCTCTTCACTGCAACTGTTGTTGCATCCTCCAATGCTGCTTTATATGTAGTTCCGAATGATCCCTTCCCGAGCACCTCAGCTGAAGCCCTCAGCAAATCTTCAAGGTCAAAGGCAAGATTACACCCCTCAAAGAATACTAGCCTGCCATCTCCATCCTGACTTCCTGAGATGGCTTTCTTTTCTTTCTTAAATGACAATTCTTTCTTTGGCTTCTTTTGTATCTTTGGCTTTGCTTCCTTGTTAGAGAAGCAAAGAATCAGCAGAACAGCAACTAGTAAAAACCCCACTGAAGAACCTCCAATTATAATTCCAAGAATAGCAGATTCACTAAGTTTAGAGGATTTCTTCTTTGGTTGCTCGTCATTTGGAGGAAGAACCGGTGGGGATGAAACTTCGGGTGCAAGTTGATTACCAGAAAAGGCAGCATTAGGGAATCTCGTCAGGGATTGGGGCACATTTCCAGTGAGATTATTACTAGAAAGATCTAGCAGCTGAAGACTTGGAACATTGAGATCAGGGATTTCACCCGAAAACAAATTGTTAGAAAGATTCAAAGCTGTCAAATAGAGTCAAATTGGAAATGGAGGAAGGGATGCTACCATTAAAAGCATTATCAGAAAGATTAATAACAGAGAGATTTTCCCAAACCGAAAAATCCAGGGGCAATGGACCTTGAAATTTATTAAACTGAAGATAAAGGGAGGTCAAGTTGCCAAGCTTGGAAAGATCAGAAGGAAAAGGCCCACTAAAACCGTAATGATCTCAAACTCAAGATCTGAAGCGCCGACAAACGGCTCAAAGTATTGGAAGGAACAGAGCCCCGAAAACCAAATCCAGGCAACCTAACAGCTATAACTCTTGAATTATCATGGTTACACGTGATACCAATCCACAAATTGCAAGCAGAAGTCCTGATATCCCAATTCAAAGCCCTTGAGTGGTTAATATTGTTCGCAAAATCTAGCAGAGCTAGCTTATCTTCACTGGGTTCACTTGTAGCCAGCAAAACAAGAATTCCACTCAAGAATACCCTCAAGAGAATCAACTTGATGCCCATTTTTCTCTCTTCTTCTTAAGCTCAAAAATGAAGTGCTTGAGTAAGAATCTCTTTTACTCTTTTTCCATCACTATAAACATGAATTTCTAAAAGCAAAAGAGCAGCAGAATCATCAGGAAATCGACCCAATTTGATACCTTTCTTTACAGATTATAAAGAGAGAGAAAAACAGTTTTCTTGAAAATTAAAGCTGTTTGTTCGGTGAAGAAAATTCACGCAATGAAAATTACTTACTTGTAGACAAACACACGGGGGACCGTTTTGGTCAACTCAACTACTCGAAATAAATAGTACTACAGCAATACAATTACGTCTCATTAAGAGAAAAAGAAATACTGTACAAGTAATAGTCCATCAAACAGTTAGATAAAAAGAGACTCTTAATTCTTCCGTCCTTTTCTGACTTATATATGCAATCAACAATTGAAACAAATAAAACTGTGAAAAAAAAAAATTTTTGAAGAAGAAATGAAATGACCTGAAATTGGAGATCCCAGAAAACAGAGAAACGAGAGAGGCATGGAGTGTGAGAAGTGTAAATGCTTCCGGAAGAGGAAATGATTGGAGGAGTGGGGAAAACACTAAAGTAGTAATGAATGAGAAACTGTCAAACGAATAAATTTTAATTACTCATTTTATAATATAAAATAAATATAATAATTATTAAAATTATTAAAATAATTTTTTAATTATATAATAATTTATAATATTCATTTCGTGAGACGAGTAACAAAAAAAATATACAAATCAAGAAAAGAAAGTCAGAAATATAGGGGGTGGTTCGATTTTAAGTATTATTTTCTTGTTGTGTGGGATTAATTGGGATGGCGCGAGAGGAGCGGCAGTTGCACGTGCAGACAAAAACAAACTAACGTCCGTTCGGAGAGGAGAAGAAACGAACACGCCAAGTTTGTTACACGAGATTTTTGTATTCCTGTTAAGTATGTGATACGGGACTATGGAATAATGGTGGTGATTGTGAGGTGGCTAGTGGAGACAAAAACTCCACCGTTTCAGCTTATACATACTATAAAAATAAAAAATAATTTAATCTAAATTTTATTTATATGTATTGATATTATTTATTTTATATAATTTAATTCATACTACAAACAAACGTACTAATAAAGTCAAAAAATTGAGTACATATTCGTAAGGCCTTTTTCATTGATACGGTACAAAGGTAAATGATGAAAAATATTATTTAGTCTTTTTTGATTTTTTAAAATAATAAATAATATAACACATGATAAATTATTTATAATTATTTTAAAATGAATAAATAATTGTACGACGTTGGTTGGGATTTGGAATTTGGGGTTGGAACTTGGGAGTGGACAATAGAGGAAAGAGTGGGGGAAACCTTTATTAGGTAAACTACAACAAGGTTGTTTTTTTTTAATGGGTTTCTTAGTAGACTTTCTCTGTAATTTTTTGTTTTTTTTTATAAATATGATTACAGGCTGCTCCTCAAGTCTTAGTCATTGGCTCAATTTTAACTTTATGAGCGGTCTAACTTTAATAACTTGCATTTATTTAAATTTTTGTCAATATATAATATTTTACAATCATTATTTAATATATTTTTCAATTATTTTTTATTTTAACATATATCATATTTCAAAAATTTCTATAATAATTATTTTAAATAATATTCATAATAATAACTGTCTAAACCACTTACAATCAGGGATTAAGAACAATCGAAATCACATAACTACTAGAAAAAAAAAGAATATAATTTGTTTCTCACATGAAAATTAGCAATGTACAAGTGAGTAATTTGATTCATGTGAGTTTTATAATAATTTTTTCGTTGACAAGTAATTAGAAAGTTGTAAGGAAGTGTAAGCTGCTCGTGCAAGTTGCAATTGCTCGTACCTTTGTTTTGAATACGAATAAAAATTAAAGTTGAATTTCTCCCAACATTGCACATTTTACAAGTTGACTTGATGTCGATCATATATTTTGATGGCTTTGATTTTAGAAAAAAATATTTAGATTAAATTGATATCAATTTAATTAATTTATAAATTTTATAATGTCATCTAGAAAAGTAAATTTTATAAAATAAATAAAACTAATTAATTTGAATAAAATTTCAAAAAATTTATATGTTTACAATAATATCGACAGGTGTAACCTAAAATACAAATTTAGAAGTTTACGATTATGCGTTGGTCAGCCATGTGCTCCAAATGGAATTTGATTGCAAAGCCCAGTTGTTTTTTAAGTCCTATTTCTTACTTAAGCCCACAATTGATGCTTCCAGCTAACAGCAAGGCATATAGAGAGAGAGCGACCGGATGAGAGACGGAAGATTCTTAACCCAAAGAATACTTGATGCATCCAATACTCCAAGTTCACGAGATTATGAATCGGAATAAAATGATCTTAGGCCTTAGGGAGTACTCATAATAAATGTCCTCTTTTTTTGTGAAAAGATAATTGTTCATAAAAATTTTTGATTATATTGTTGGTTGTTCGGAAATTTTCAACCATTTTCTAATTTGAAAAAAAAAAAATTACTCGAAGACAAATCAGATATTTGCTCCATAAATCTTCTTAAACAATTATAATTCCGAATATTATTTAAAATAAGTATTGCAACAACTTTTTTCGATGGATGAATGTAAGAAAAAAATATTACTTTGTCTATGAGCTATGAAATGATTGCAAAATTGTGAATAATATTTACCATCCAAACAAGAGTACATGACAAATAGATATTCAATTTAGGGAAATTCTATATTTCTCTTAGTTTTAAAATCTTATACAATATAAATTTTTAGACTATATAATATTATATTATACAAACTTTTAATTTATAACGGATTAATTCTGTTACCGAACTACAGAATTTTCCTTTAATTTATTCATAAATTCGAAAGTTGCGTCTGGTTCATTTAACCCGCCAATTTTCCCTTGTATTAGTATTTCTTTACAGCAAGTAAAACCAAGAATCAGAGTGGCGCAGCGGAAGCGTGGTGGGCCCATAACCCACAGGTCCCAGGATCGAAACCTGGCTCTGATAGTTAAAAGAGACAAGCTTCCTCTAAAGAAATACTTTGCTTTTTTTGGCAGCGCTATTTTGAAGAAACGCTAATGGTAAGATTTAATTTAATTTAAACCCTAAATTAATAAGACCGCGATATATCGCCTCCTATTTTATCCCTAAAATAGTGTATAGTGATTAGTGAGGAGAGAGAATCAACAAGAAATAGATACTATTAGATAACACGAGAAGAAAGAGAAGATAAAATGCCCAAAAATACAATGGACTGGGAAAAAGCCTAAATTCCAGAGTTGAAAATATCGCGATATACCAAACAGATCTGTAAACTCTGCAGAATCCGCTTTTCTCTCCACCGATAAGACTGTAAGTTGTGTAGTATTATCTTTACCTATTTCTCGCTATTTTCTCTTTTTCGTTTTTGATCCTCTTTTAAATAAATCCTCCGCTTTGAACATGAGATTTTGAGTCTATTAATAAATGTGAAAAAAGTATTTTTATTTTTGTTTCAGTTGAATTATATTTATTGGGCTTAAAAAAGAGCTTGATATTGAAAAACTACAGACTCAGTAAAATGACTTGGATGTGATCCACAAAATTTAAAAAAAAAAAAATTGACTTGGATGAGGCTGCTATGAACTGCTACAAAATACTTACTTAGACAGAATTTTCTGGTTTTAATTTTAAATTAAATTAAATGTCAAATGAATTTTGGGGATTTTGTTATTATTGTTATCCGGACATACGAACAATCTCAATTTTGTGATCATAGAAATTCGTAATTGTGGTTTAAAATAAAATATCATGATGTTTTTTTACCTTTTTTTTTTTTTTTTTTTTTTTGGGGTCTCATGGTTGTGGATGCTTTGAATGAATTATTAGAGACAATGCATTTAATTAATTCCTTTTTTTTCTTTTTCTTTTTTTTTTCTTGTCTAGGTAAGGGGAGGGGAGAGAGCAAAGAATCTACTGTATCAGTAAGTTGTCTTTTTTGCTTCTTTTAAATTCTCTCACATTTTTCATGAAGTTGAATACTATCCTTTTTTATTCTAATTGGGGGGAAAGAATTGAAGATCGACATTTTTTTAAGACAAAAAGAGTTTATATTGCTTATTTTGTGCCTATATACTGTTTAAGCTTAATGGAGTACCGCACAAGGTTTAGTCAGGGCGAAATTGAGTAAAATGTATGATGATTTGTTTGTATTACTACTTAATGTGTGAATGTGTGTACCTGCTTATTAACATACTCGGAACGAATTGATAAATTTTATTCTATGGTGGTAGTGGTTCGAGAAAAAGATGTTTGTTGGGAGTATGCTGAGAAGTTAGATGGAAACAAGGTGAGATGCAAATTCTGCCTTAGAGTGCTCAATGGTGGCATTAGTAGATTAAAGCATCATTTGTCTAGACTTCCTAGTAAAGGTGTAAATCCATGCAGTAAAGTAAGGGATGATGTGACTGACAGGGTCAGAGCTATTATAGCAGTAAAGGAAGAGGGAAAGGAAATTCCCATCGCCAAGAAACACAAGCTAGCAGAAGCAAAATCTCCTATCAGTATCTCCATGGGTGGTAAAGGTTCTATACATTGGGCTTTGGAAACACCTCCGATAGCCAAAATTTTTCCCTCTATGATGTCAATAGTTTCCTCCCCGATTAGTGACCAAGAAAATGCAGAGAGAAATATTGCCCTGTTCTTTTTTGAAAATAAACTGGATTTCAGTGTAGCTCGTTCCTCATCTTATCAACAAATGATAGATGCAATAGGAAAGTGTGGCAGTGGGTTCATAGGGCCATCCTCTGATTCTCTTAAAACTATATGGTTGGAGAGGGTCAAGTCGGAAGTAAGCTTAGAATCTAAAGATATAGAAAAAGAATGGGCCATGACGGGTTGTACTATAATCGCTGAAACATGGTCAGATAACAAGTCAAGAGCTTTGATTAATTTTTTAGTCTCTTCGCCTTCTAGAACGTTTTTCCACAAATCCGTCGATGCATCGTCATACTATAAGAATATCAAATGGCTTGCTGATTTATTTGACTCTGTAATTCAAGATTTTGGCCAAGACAATGTTGTGCAGATTATTGTGGATAAGATAGAATATGTACTCTTACTTGCACTGGTTTGGTGAACCATATTCTTCAAAACTATGGTAGTATATTTGTTTCCCCTTGTGCTTGGCAATGTCTCAATGGAATCTTGGAAGAGTTCTCGAAAGTAGACTGGGTTAACAGATGTATCTTGCAGGCACAAGCTATTTCGAAGTACATTTATAACTCTTCGTCAGTTCTTGATCTTATGAAAAAGTACACTGGAGGACAGGAGATCATTAAGTCTGGCATCACAAAGCCTGTTTCTGACTTTCTCTCCTTGCAATCTATATTGAAGCAGAGGTCAAGACTGAAACACATGTTTAATAGCCCTGAGTTTTCTGCAAATTCAGCTTATGCAAATAAACCTCAAAACATTACTTGTATTGGCATTCTTGATGATAATGATTTCTGGAGGGCAGTCGAAGAGTGTGTGGCTGTTTCTGAGCCCTTCTTGAAAGTCATGAGGGAAGTTTTTGGTGGGAAGCCTGCAGTGGGATACATTTACGAATTGATGATTCCAAAGCAAAAGAGTCAATAAGGACATACTACATTATGGATGAGATTAAATGCAGCACTTTCCTAGATATAGTTGACAAGAAGTGGCAGAACAACCTCCATTCACCTTTACATTCTGCCGCTGCTTTTTTGAATCCTAGCATCCAGTATAATCCAGAGGTCAAGTTTCTTGGCTCTATAAAAGAAGATTTTTTCAGAGTCCTGGAGAAATTACTCCCTACACCAGAATTAAGACGAGATATCACCAATCAAATTCTTTTATTTACCAGGGGATCAGGAATGTTTGGTTGTAATCTTGCGAAGGAAGCAATTGATACTGTTACAATAGGTATATTTGCTGTTCCATATTATTTGTTTATGTGGTAACATCATGTATGAGCAGATTCATTTTTGTTCTTTGTACACCCCTTAACACCACAATTAAGTGGTAAGAGCACTCATCAGGAGTAGATTTCTTACCTGTCCACTTTTTTTCACTGCTATCCATTTTACCTTTTATTGCTGGCTAAGTTTGACCCCATGTAATAAAAATTCCTTATATGATGAGGGAAGATGTTTACCTCCCCATATGTTCTATTGGTTTTTCTTTGTCCTTGATATTGCAGAAAATACAAAGAGCTACATTTGAATTGTACAAGGTATATCATATTAGACATTTGTGATTCCAAAAACTAATGCACAAAGAACTCATCTTCTCCTTAAGGAAAGCATTGTACTTATGGAAAAGGATTTTTAATTTTTAGACCTCTTTTCTATATCCACGAGTGTATCTATCTCTTGAAATACATGAAAAAGTCAAGGTTTGGATTCTCAACCTGGAAAACATTGTACAAGTATATATTCAGCATGTCACTGATTTTGTCCCTATTCACCACTGAGGGATGCTTAGCTACAATACTCTTGTAATTGAAAAGTCATCGCCACGATACTTATCTGACTAGAAATGATGGTAAATGCACTGCAGGGATTTGGTGGGAACAGTATGGTGATGCTGCTCCTGTGCTACCAGTATCCAACGGGTTGCAATACGAATACTTAGCCAGGTGTGTAGCACTTTCACTTTTGAGAGGAACTGGAGTACATTCAAGCAGCTTCATTCTGAGAAACGCAATAAGATTGACAAAGAAACATTGAATGATCTTGTATACATACATTATAATCTCAAGCTAGCTAGATCTCTTGCATCAAACTCTTCGGAAGTGGATCCCGTTCAACTTGATGACATAGATATGACATCTGAGTGGGTGGAGGAGTCTGAAAACACTAGCCCCACTCAGTGGCTTGATAGGTTTGGTTCTGCATTGGATGGGAATGACTTGAATACAAGACAATTTAGTGCTGCTATATTTGGTGGTGACCACATCTTTGGCTTGTGACCTTGCACCTCAGGTCAGCAGTGGGTCACAAAATCATGTTGTTAAATCAGCAGTTATTACTGGTTAGTGATGTAGATTATGTATGCAATGTAGCTGTCTTGTGCTTCATCTGTTGTTCATGTATATTGAACAATTTTACTACATACCAGATATATTCTCAATTTTTGTTCTCTTTCCTGCACATAGGGATTTGTATGATTGACTAGAATTTACAACAGTTGAGCACATATAATATCTAAAAACTTCTTCC
Source organism: Cinchona pubescens (assembly GCA_025175665.1). NCBI lineage: Eukaryota > Viridiplantae > Streptophyta > Magnoliopsida > Gentianales > Rubiaceae > Cinchona > Cinchona pubescens. The sequence goes on from JANKKI010000014.1 coordinate 1,340,733, forward strand.
CGTTTAGTTTTATCCTTGTTTGTGCAATGTAAGCTATTGCATACTTGTTTCAGTGTTGGCAGTCCACTCTCTTGGATGGTATCATATATATCCTATCCTATCCTGACGGAGTATGATTTCAATGTTTTATTTCTTTGTGAGGGATAGGTAAAGTCCTCATCACAATATCCTCCCATTTTACCTCTTTGAGAACTGTATGGTCCTTTGAGCTAAGGAGTTGAGATGTTCCTCTATAATCAATTTCCTCTGTTCATTTAGTACAAAAGATCCAAGATACCTTTTACCAATTTGCTTTATCTCATGGTCACGGCCTCCTTAATGCACTAATCTTTTGGAGCTAGTTCAGGTCATACTTAATGATTTTGCGAAGATTTGCCGCACTCAAGAATGATGGTCTAGAATAGCATCCCATTTATTCTTGAAAGCTACTGATGCTGTGAAATATTGCTTCAACATCATCAACGGGTGAAGTTTTAGACGCTCTGATGTCTGTTCAGCTGTTGATTCAGTTTAGGAGATAACGAGGGCATTCGTGACCACAAGATCCCATGAAAATCTAGCCCCTGGTTTGTGTTCCACGAGTGCGATTCAGAAACTTATAACGGGAATTATAGAGAAACAATTAATTAATATGTTGATACTTTACATTGAATTTCGGTGTCTATTCCAAACTTTTCCTTTGTTCGCTTTTCTCTCCAAGAAGTAAATCTCAATGTTTATCAATGAGTTAATCAAATGGACATAATACAGATACTTGAAAACGCAACACCACTCGATGAACCATATTCTTACAAAACAGTTCCAAATAATATTCTTAGGATGAAGTGTTAAGAAAGTGTGCCAACGCCTTGTCTGTATCATTGTCATACATGAGTAAGGCTTCTGCAACACTACTGTCTGATGAGAATCCCATTTCTCGCAAGAGAGTATAGCCGTTGGCAAATTCCTTGACCTGAAACAAGTTGAATAACGTTATGTAAACTTGCTAGGCAGATCACAAAAGCTGTTTTTCTTTATATTGAAGAGATAATCACTTGGAGCTAATGTCATGCCGACGTCATGTTTATTAAAAAAAAAAAATACAGTTAGCAGCACATTAGTGAAATAAAACGTCACAACTAATAAAAAATTTTGCCACTCAAAAAACATAAGCTTAAAAAGCTATAACTAATTGTAATATTTCCCTCAAGAATGAAGTCTTGGGCACGGAAGCTAAAATGTGCAAACAGCAAAATATAAGCAAGAAGCCAAAGAATAAAAAGGACTAGAGGAAAATATACCTTGGCCGGATTGTCTCCATAGTTTGCAACTGCTGCATACACAGCCTCCCTGCTGAGACCTGATGCAATATATTTGCTTACTATTGGGTCCGGTGTGGAGCCCTGCATATGAAATTTTTTCGAAAATGAGCCTCAATCACTCAACTTAGTGACAAAGGACTTGCGTAAATATGGGAAGATAAACCCACTGAGAGGGTTCAAGCATGTGTATAAACAGCAAATGAATATGAAAATGTACAAGTACCACGTGCAACATAAATTGCCATTAACTCAAAAGAAAGCATACCAGAGAAGATGTTGGCTCTGGCATTTTAGATGGAAGGTTTTCCATTCCCAGCCTGCCCCAGTTTTGGCTTTCCTTTTCTGCTTCAGCCAAAATCTTCCTCTCAAAATCAAAATCAAAGTGGAAATTGCTTCGAGGAATATCTCCAACTTGAGGTGATAATTGAGGCTAACAATAAACAAACTAATTAGAGAAAATGATAGAGGTACATAAAGCAAAATCTTTTTTTAAGACAACTGATTACTCATCTTATTATTCATACAAGAGTTCTTCCCAACATAATTACTGACCATAATCATATGTTCAATAGCAAAAAATGAACCGCAATGACCTTAATTGTTAAACCTTGATCATAACCGGTAAGTAGTCAATCTGATTTATAAGGGAGGCAGAAAATCATAAAATGCAAAGGAAGTTCAACAAAACCCAAAATATGGGGTCAACAAGCACCCCCCTCCCCAAAAAAAAAAAAGTTTTATCCTTTTAAGCAAAGTCTGCAACAGTTATTTAAAATAACAAAATAAGCTGAAAAAAAAAATTATGTAAAATAATTGATTATGCAGCAAAATGAATTATCAGGATCAAAGCGATTTCCGCAATACACGAACAAATAAAAATTAAAAAAAAAAAAACAACTAATCTCAGCATATGAAATGAAAATCATACCGGTGGCGAAATCCGATACTCAGGCTTCAAAGCAACCCTGATCCCAATTCCAGCTGTGCAAATTTTTTAACCAAAAAAAAATAAAATTAATTAATTAATTAATTATCAGAATAAGTAAACGACAAGTCTAGGTAAATGCACGCAGATGTGGGAGCAAGCTTACGAGAAGATGCTGCCGGAGACGGGGTGTGGTCCCGAGGAAAGCTGGGGTTCCGGCCGGGGGGAGTATTGATTGAGTGGGACCCAGGAGGTTGACCTACCTTAGGGTAGAAGGAAGAATGATTTCCGTACATGGGATGGGTGGACGAGGGGCCGGGGCCGGTGCCGGCGGTGGTGGGCCTGTGCATCGGAGGGATTTGGGAATCGTAAGGCGGTGGTGGGTTTTTCTTGTTCCTAAAATCGTACTCCATCATGGCCGTGTTTTGCCAAATTCTTTACAGACTGAATAAAACGAATTTTCAATTGGGTTTGGGTTCGGCTCAACTAGTCATCTCCCGTTTGTCCTAAGCCCAAACCATTGATTTCAAAGTCACTGAATCCATATAACTGCCCCAAAAATTATGGCCTTCACTATTTTCGTTCAATTTCGTAATATTATGATTTTTAGCCCAACATTGGAGGCCCAAAAGCCTCAAAATGATTTTGGCAATCCATCAATCATGTGAATGTTTGTCCGCCCTCCTTTTTCTTACATTCCATGTACCAGCATACATATATATATATATATATATATATATATATAGTGGAAAATAATTCGATCTTTGATCCCACCTGTAAATTTTGTATCAGCTGATGTCATTGATTTTCTAAAATTTAATCCACACTACATAGTTTACAAGTAGAATAAAAAATCAGATCTACCTAAATATTTGCCTATATGTGTATATATATATATATATATATATATATGTGTGTGTGTTAGTATATAACTACAAATAAAACAAAAAAGTAGGACTTGTTTAATTTTAGATGATTGCACCTAATTATGTAGTATTCCGCAAGAAATGGACTGTGAGCTTGACAGGTGATCAAGTCAACTATCCAATCGAATTTTCAAAAGAAACCAGCTGAGCCGCTTTCCTTTTAAATTTTTTGTTAGACATTAGTAGTAGACTTGGTAGTTGTTACTTAGTATATAAATAATTTAATGATTGTATTACTCACTTAATAATAAGATACTCATGTACGTAAGAGTACTAATTATTAGTTTTTGTATATTCTAACTGTATAGTCTAATTATATTTTACTAACATAATACTTCAATTCTTTTTTTAAAAAAAAGAAATGAAAAAATAAGTAAAACGATGGATAGCGATGACTGAAATTTGTGGGCAAGAAACATATATTTTTGTATTCATACTTCTTGTTTAACCTCAAACTAATTTAAATCCTCAACTCAAGCACCATGTTAAAAAGTTATATGGTTGGTTTACAAATTATTTGCGGAGAACAGTCTATACATTACCCAAAATAACAGATTATGCTGCATATGATTCCAAATAATACAGATAAGTTCATGATATTTAAGGTGATTCAATATTCAGATCATTAAGCATATGGTCGTTGTTTAGGTCAGGTGGATTTATCAGAAAAAATAATATATATTCCAATAAAACGTCAAGAACTGGATTTCGTGGTGGACTGCATCTTTGGGATATTAGGATCACGTTTGCATGGTATCGAGTTTTTCGAATAATAATTTACAGAACCTGCAAATCGGCATGGCCACACAGATTTCGCAAGATTAAAATAACTGAAAAGGTGTGAATCTTTTGTGATAAAAGTTTGTATTTTTTTTTTTTTTAATAAAGAAGAATAACATAAAGCCTTTTTTTTATATAATTTAATAATTATAAATTCGAATCATTAAAAAATATGAAAATAATAATAAATTTAAAAAAAAAAAAAAAAAAACTTACATCCCCATTATGAATTAAGGGTTGAATTACCAGACTTTAAAAAAAAAAAAAAAAAAAAAAAATTTGCAGTAACGTGAATGACTGGTCTGTGGAATTTGTGGGTGACATTGCGAGTTATTTATCTTTCCACCTATAAAGAAAAGAACAACCGCACTAAGTACTCGCTCGCTCAATCTATTGGGATTTCTCATTTCTTTTTCCTTTTTCATCACCCCAAATCACATCTATAATTAATTAAAGTATATAATTGTGATGTGCACTAATGACTTCATCGTCATTCATAACTGGGATACCACCACAACTTTAATGCGATAATCCAAAATCATTTTATGTGACATGATTTATGGTACAGTGAATTCATTAATCTTTATAATAATTTTTTATTCAAATTAAGTAAAAAACATGCCTGAAACAAGTATTAATTATTTTTTAAATAATTATCACGTTGGATAATTTATTTTATTTTAAATTATCTATCAAGTTAAAAAATTAATAAATTATTAAATAATATTTTTTAAATTAATAGAAGAATAATTATATAATCAGAATATTAATGTAAAGGGTTTCTTATTCATTTTAAATTATTTTTTTGTAAAATTGATATAATTTAATATTTTTTTTAATTTGTAGACAATTATTCTGAAACACCAGGAATACTTAAATTTCAAGAAAATGTACAAATTATTGTTGCCCTTTTAACCACTTTTATGTCATTAACAATTTTTTTTAAAAATTTGTCTTTTAGTAGTATAGTCCAATGGCAACCCTTTTGTATTGTTGACATGTGCATATTGATCATAATAATTTTTTCTTTTCCCAACGACAATAATTTAAAACCAATTCCTACCTAAAAAGAAGAGGAGAAACTCACTCAGCTGAAGTATGAGAACTAAAGAGATTAACTTTTATTCTAACAATGCAATGATTTAATATTTTAATCTCATACCTATACAGAGAACCAAGTGGTCAACTGAGTTGGTTGCAGGCTGATCATAGTAGGAGTTCATTTTGTAGTGCATTGCTTGACTAGTCGTCTTCAGTTACAAGTCGAGGGCATGCGAGTGATTGGTGGGGGAATTTCTGGGGGACTGGGATGGTTGCAGATCCACCCAACAAGTTGATACTACATCATGGAAAATTTTAAGACGACTCGTCTAAGGTACTATACATGAATCTAAAACATATGATTAAATGCATAGTATTTAGATCGAATTTATAGAAAAATAAATCGTATATCATGTACTAGACGAAAATTAAGGAGAAAATTGCAATGCATCAAAGCGTTTAATTGTTTATATCTTACATGTAATTAAATTCCCACGAGTCTTGTTATTGTTAACCTTAATTACTTAATACTAATGATATATCCCAGGCGGATTAATATATAAGTGTACATAAGATGACATATTATTTATAGAAACATAAGATTCTTATCATTCGTTTACGTCTCTAACTCTTTGAAAAATGAAAATTTGGCTTCCACAATTTCCACTGGTTGCCGCCTACAAGAGTGGTATTCTATATATCCATGCGTGGAATAAATAGTTTTTGGCGATTGGAAAAAAAAAAAAAAAAAAAAAAGGGTTTTTACTTTTTCATGCATTAGTGGAGGGATCTGTGTAACGTACTATTACTAGTACAATGATTGCAATTGCCATAATTTTTACTTTTTCTTTTTGGTTTCTTTGTCTCTCAATCTCTCTGAAATGCAAATCATTGATTGACCTTCAATTAATAGTGCCTAAGTAGAAAAATTCTGAAGTGTATTCGCTGCAGGTACTATGATGGTTTATTTTGATTCACAACATTTACCGGATTAAGAATTTTTTGTCTCATGTTTTATATTATTTTTTATAGCATATATTATTAAATTAAAAATCAAGATTATTTTATAAAATTTTAATTATTTATTTGATAATAAACGAGATAGGACAGAATATAAGACAGAAAATTTTGTACCCATTTACGACATATTATAATGTTTTTGCCCGAATTTACAGAATCATACCTAAACCTTGTCCACCTAAAACTCGTTCCTTTGACTGCATAAGTGATAATTAAGGTGGCTACTTTAATTTGCTTTTCATCCGCCTCAGTCTGTCACTGCGCAAGCAACAGAAACCCAAGCTTTAGGGTGAGTTTGGAAGGAAGGAAATGGAAAGAAAAAAAGAGAAAGGAAAAGAAAGTTAAAATATTTTTTTTGTTTGGGAATTTTAAGTGAAGGGAAAAAAAAGGGAAAAAGGGAAGATGAGAGGATAAAAATTTAGAAAAACTTTCCACCCATAAATGAAAAGAAATAGAAAGAAAAGTTAAACTCCTTTACAATTAATTATAAAATATCATATTTATCTTCTAAATATAAAACAAAAATATTAAAAAGATGGATATTTTAATAAAAGATTAACATTAATAAAAAATTTCTTTCAAAACTTTTAAACAACTTAAAAGAAACTTCATTTCCCTTCCCGTCTCTTCTCTTCTCTCCTCGTTAAAATCTTTCCCTTCTTTTTCATTCCTTTGTAAACTCTCAAACACAAATTATTTATTGATCAGTAGGGCTTATGAAAATGTGAGTTTATGGGCTTTTGCAAGTTGCAACTCCATTCAACTTCAATATTACATACAGAAAATTTTTATATAAATCGGATTTATAATAAATATTATGAATTTATTAGTTCAGAAAGAAATACATCATTTAATTGGATGACGTGATTTGAGACTAAAGAGATGTGTCTTTTTCTAGATTGAGAGGTTTATAACACTATATCGTAAATCCGATTTGTGTACGGATTTTTCGGTCATACACATCTGTACCCACTTGTGGCGAAAACATAATCAAATATATATGAAATTTTACAATCCCTTTTAGATAGATATAATCATTCATTGTATTTTAAATATTTGTACAATATAATATCATATTCTTTAAAAAAAGCTTATATTATACAAAGTCTTAAAATTGTTTGTAAAATTTCCCAAATATTTATATAATATTATAATTAATCTTGAGATAAAAATATGTTTGGATGAATGGGACTCACCTAAACATACATACGCCCATATGTAAAGAGGAATATACATGGCGTGTTAACCCGCTAAAATTTTTTTGTTTCATACTTATTTTATTTTTTGTTATATTATTAAATAAATTATCAAAATTATTGACAATTTATTTAATAGTGTGACAAGTAATAAAACAAAAAATATTAAAATATGACAGAATATCCCGTGGCCAATTAAACCCATGCTAAAAAAAGCAAACTAAAGAAAATAATTAGAAGGGATTGATAGTCAAATATGGTGTAAGCATTCACGGGGCAAAAACGTGTCCTAAAAGTCCAGATCCTTATCACATTTACTATATCAAGTAGCCGTAATGTACTAAAACACACTTTCCTCGCTCTCTCTCAACGACTCACGTAAGCGGAAAATTAACATTATGCCCTTACATAGAACCTTGTCACCTTGTACATCATATGCTCATTCATGTGTCAAATTGTCATACGAAAAATGATCAATTATGATGTCGGGAAAAATTTTATTTCTAGTTCTTATAATTATTAATTAAGTCATATAATTTATATAATATCGATCGACATGACTATACTATATATATACAATTTTTGTAATAATTATAAGATCTACAATTAAAATTATATATGAAATTTATTTAAATATTTTTCATAATGGTAACCCAATCTAAAACACTCATCACCTTTTGTTTTTCTTTTTATTTTGAATTTAGAGGAATAAGCTACCACACTTAATTTAATAAAGGGTAAAAAGCAAAATGCCCCCTCCAACTATTACCTTAGTTGCAAAATACCCCATAAACAATTTTAATAGGCATTTTGCACTATTGACATGTGGTCAACTATCTAAAATATCTATATTTTTTCTAGAGATTGACCATTGTACCCCCAATACATTAGTTAAGTGAAATGTCATATATTTTTTCCTTTATTTATTTTCTCTCTTGTTTTTCATTTTATTTTTTCTAATCATTTTTCTCATTGTTAAAAAATTATATTACTTCTTATATTTATTAATTATAACATCTAATTTTACATGCATCTTCTTATTTAATTTTTAAATTGAAATATATTATAATAAACAAACTACAAAATAATTTTACTACTAAATGACTAGGAAGGGTCTATACAATCTCCATACTACTAAATAATTTTACTTCTTTAATTTTGGTCATGCATGAGTTCTAATTTTTATGTGTCTAGATAATTTAATTTATAAAATAAATATACTTTATATTACAAGCAATATTATTTTATTTCAATGTACAGTTTGTATATTTGTTAGTGATATACTATTACAAATAAGCCAACAACAAAAAATAAAGTATTGAGAAAAAAAAACTTTTTAAAAAAATTACTCTTAACATCTAAACATAAATTATAGAATGAGAATTTATGTAAAATTTTTTACTTTTGGCATAACAATAATAAAGCATAATAAAATATTATAACTTGTTAATATAAAGTAAAATAAATTTAGCTAAAATATGCCGAATGACTCTACATGCACAATTTTTATTTGTATTCTTAGAATAAATTCTTTAAATTTTTTAGGCTATCTTTTTTTTTACATTTTTATTCGTTAATTTTAGTATTAATAATTTATTGCAAATTATGTATTATAATAAAATATACTTTATTTAATTATAATATATTCTAATTTAAAAATTAAATCATAAGATGCACGTAAAATTAGATGTTATAATTAATAAAATATTAAAAGTAATATAATTTTTAAAAATGAGAAAAAGGATTAGAAAACATAAAATGAAAAACAAGATAGAGAAAATAAATAAAGGAAAAAAGAAAATGACATTCACTTAACTAATTATTGGGGGATATAATGGTCAATTTTCAGTAAAAATGATATTTTAAATAGTTAACCACATGTCAAGGGTGCAAAATGCCTATTAAAATTGTTTAGGGGGTATTTTGCAACTAAGGTAATAGTTGGAGGGGGCATTTTGCTTTTAACCCTTTAATAAAAGTACAAATAATTTTCTAAAACAAGCAATTCACACGAGTACGAATAAATCAGTGGGGCTTAACCTATTCCAACAAAAAAATTTAGTAGTACTTAATTGAACCATGATTAGCACAATCCTTTGTTTTTTTGTTTTTTTTCCTCCATAAATTACACTGCTTAATTTGTGGACCTTGTGTCGTGTGCCGTATTCCGCCGCCGGACTATAGTGCCGTTTCAGACCATCCCTCCCTAAAAACGTTTTACTCATAAAAGTTCAGGGATACATTTTATTGACCTTTTTTCTGAAGTAAATTACATTCAATCTTGTTATAATATTTCTGGTAAACTTTTTCAGTTATTTTACACTTCTTCGTCGTTATAAATGATTTTTGTTGTCTCTGATCAAAAGTTAAATAAAAGATTTTGTGCAAGGAAATGGGAAGAAATGTAGTGTAACGTTTTCATAACAATGAAAGACTTCGTGAAAGTAAAGAAATTTGGGTGAGTTTGGATGGAAGGAAATGGAAAGAAAAGAAGAGAAAGGAAGGGCAAGTTAAAATATTTTTTTTGTTTAGAAATTTTAAGAGGAGGGAAAAGAAAGGTTTTGAATATTCTTGTAACATTTTTTTTTGTGTGATACTTATGTGACACCACTTATATTTGTGTGATATGAGTGACACATATTATTTTAAAAATACAAGAATAACTATCCAAATAACACTATTATATTTTTTTTTTGGCATTTAACCCGTTAATTGAAGCCAAATGATGACAGTGCTAATTATATAAATAAAAAATATTTCTCATTTTATTTATCGTTTCAGACAATTTATTTTGGATCAAATGATGTGTTATTTTAACAATTCAAAAAAAATATTAAATAGATTATTTTATCAACTTATCTTTACTGTCATATTAATAAAAAAATATTTTATATAATTGAAGAATATATTAATATATCAGCACGATTTAATCTGTATTTATATAAAATTAATGTAATCTAACAATTTTCTCAATGATCGTATATCAACACGACTAATATACACACCAAACATCTGCAAGAATTCGCTAATTTGTCTATTTCAGTATTTATATGTTCGTTGCACGTATCATTAATTATTTTGTTGGATGATACGGATACGACTCTATTGTCTATGTCTGCATTACTATAAACAAAGACCAACGGTGGAAATTGAGGAGCAAAAGAAGGCGACAACTCTTGTCGAATTGGCTCGACTCGAGCGACGTGTGCCGTGACGCTCTTCCGCCTTCCCCTTCCATATATATATATATATATATAGTGCAACAAATGAATAGCAGCAGCCAGATAACCCCTAGACCATGCCAGCATAGACTCCTAAAACCACCTTTTCGGCGGCGATAACTTCGGGTCTTCAGTCTTGAAGGTGTTTCGTTGGTTCCAAAAAAAAAAAGAACATTACTTAATTCTACCAGTCTGCTAAATATAGCCATAGCCATTAAATGCATATGGAAGTGCACCAGCATTGCATGTGACTATGATGATAAATTACACCACCACCCTACTTACTTGGATTTGATTTTCAACACATGTTAAAAAAACCCAAAAGCACAGACAACACACATCTGTTTTCTTGGAAACCTGTTTCTTCCTCAGGATTGCCACTTTTAATAGGCAAAGTTGAGGATTGTGAGTTTTGAGGAAGGACGTATTTGTCAAACCAAGGTACGTCGTCTTTTATTAATTGTATTATCGTTGATTAATAAAACTCAGAACGTCTACTAAAATAATTGACCATACTTTTTTCGGGCCTCATCCTGTAATTTGTCTCATTTTATTGTCTCCATGTAATTTTAAAGAATTTGTACCGTTCCTTTATTTATTTATTTTTTGCAGTACATATATGGTCTATTGTTTGCCTATTTTTATTGTCTACAGATTTCTTTAAACAGTTATTGCGCTTGTTTCCACTTCCTGAGTTAATTATAAATCATCATAATTCGGAATCTTTTTTTTTTTTAACTACTTCACTTGCTTGAATGGTGTGGTAATTATTAGTATTATTATTTCTTGGTGTGTTGAGGCAGTTGAGGGTCAAAGGAGGAGATGGAGGATCTTTGGAGTGTGTTCTGCGGTGCATCAGATTGTACAATCAGTAATAGGAAGTCTTGCGGTGCTAATCTAGCCTCTTTGGCACACTCCTCCTCGTGTATCAATCATGCATTGGCCATTTGTTTCGATGTTTTGCTCTTAGTTGTGTTCCTAGCCATTATGTTCTCTAGACCCTCGTCAAAATTCTCAAGAGTGCATGAGCAAACTCGTGGTATTGCTGGATTGCAGTTGATTTCTGCGATTTTTAATGGTTTTCTTGGATTTCATATTTGTGTTTGGGTATTTGGATGCTGGTAAGAGAGTTGGGAAAGAACCGCAGTGCATTGCCCCTCCATTGGTGGTTGTTATCCTAATTTTCCACGGATTGACATGGTTGTTAGTGGGTTTAACTGTGAGCCTTAGGGGTAAGGTTTTTTCACGAGCCCCTTTGAGACTGTTGTCCATTCTTGCATTCTTGTTTTCGGGAATTGCTTGTGGTTTCTCTGTTGTCACGGCCATTCTTGATAAAGAGGTATCGTTTAGGATTGCCTTAGATGTATTGTCTTTGGTAGGAGCATGTTTATTGTTGTTCTGCACTTACAAAGGTTACAAATATGAGGATGGCACTGAAAATGATCTTTGTGCTCCCTTAAATGGTGTGGCCAATGGAAAAGGAAAAGTTGATTCTGTTGGCTATGTCACTCCATTTGAAAAAGCTGGATTTTTCAATAAAATGTCATTTTGGTGGTTGAACCCATTGATGAAAAGGGGAAAGGAGGGAAATCTGGCGGATGAAGACATACCTAAGTTGCGTGAGGAAGATCGAGCAGAGTCTTGTTACTTAATGTTTGTGGATTTATTTGACAAACAGCTAAACGAGTTGATCCACTAGCCCAATCATCAGTGCTGAAGATAATCTTGCTATGTCATTGGAAAGAGATCTTTATATCAGGGTTCTTCGCATTGCTGAAGATAATTACAGTCTCTGCTGGTCCTTTGCTACTTAATGCCTTCATTGAGGTTGCAGAAGGAAAAAAAAGTTTTGAGTATGAAGGTTATGTCTTGGCTGTTTCTCTTTTCATCTCAAAGAACTTGGAATCTTTGTCTCAAAGACAGTGGTACTTCAGGAGCAGACTAATAGGTGTACAGGTAAGGTCCTTATTAACTGCAGCTGTGTACAAGAAGCAGCTTAGATTATCCAATGCTGCCAAGTTGATGCACTCAAGCGGTGAGATAATGAATTACGTTACCGTGGATGCTTACCGTATCGGAGAATTTCCTTTCTGGTTTCATCAGACATGGACAACAAGCCTCCAGCTCTGTTTTGCACTTCTTATTCTCTACCGTGCGGTAGGGCTTGCTACAATTGCATCCTTGCTTTGTGGTAATAGTTCTTACTGTTCTTTGTAATACTCCCCTTGCAAAATTACAGCACAAATTCCAGGCGCAGCTTATGGTGGCTCAAGATGACAGACTAAAGGCTATTTCAGAGGCACTTGTGAATATGAAGGTTTTGAAATTATATGCCTGGGAAAGCCATTTCAAGAAGGTTATTGAGAATCTAAGGCAGGTTGAAGAAAAATGGTTGTCAGCTGTTCAGTCGCGCAAAGCATATAATAGCCTTCTTTTCTGGTCAGCCCCTGTATTTGTCTCTGCTGCAACGTTTGGGGCTTGCTATTTCCTTGGTATTCCACTGTATGCAAGCAACGTTTTCACATTTGTAGCAACATTACGCCTGGTTCAGGACCCTATTAGATCTATTCCTGATGTTATTGGTGTGATCATTCAAGCCAAGGTTTCTTTTAAAAGGATTGTGGAGTTTCTTGAGGCACCTGAATTGGATGTTGCAAGTGTGAGGCATAAATGCCTTGGAGAAAATGCCTGAACAAGTCACAACATTGTCATAAGGTCCTCTTGTCTCTCATGGGAAGAGAATTCCTTGAAACCTACTCTTAGAAACATTAATCTGGAGGTTAGACCTGGTGAGAAGGTTGCTATATGTGGGGAGGTGGGCTCAGGAAAGTCAACCCTTCTAGCAGCAATTCTTGGAGAGGTTCCAATTACCCATGGAACTGTAAGTTAATTCTAGGTTCCTTTGGCATTTTGTATTAAGTAATTTTATCTTCCCAGCATGAGTTATATATCATTTTATGGAATTCTGGCAGATTGCTTAAATATGAAACTGATCACCTCCTACAGGTGATGCTTAATTTTACTAATTTATCATCATTCTACAGGTTCAAGTGCATGGAACTATTGCCTATGTTTCCCAATTAGCATGGATTCAGACAGGAAGCATCCGAGACAATATTCTATTCGGGTCTCCAATGGATTACCAGAGGTACCACGAAACATTAGTAAAATGTTCATTGGTAAAGGATTTTGATAGTTGCTACCATATGGTGATCTCACTGAAATTGGAGAAAGAGGAGTTAATCTCAGTGGCGGACAGAAGCAACGAATTCAACTTGCACGGGCTCTATATCAGAATGCTGACATATATCTGCTTGATGATCCCTTCAGTGCAGTCGATGCACACACGGCCACAAGCTTATTCAAGGTAAGTACTTTCTCACATTAATTTTCTCATCTTCTTTCTTCTGGTCCGATGGAATACGGGAAGGGACATTGATCCCACAACCTCATAATTTTGAGGGTGGCTTTGCATCAATTGACCTCTTTGTATTGTTGGACATGCTTAATGACACTCATTTGGCACGATTTACAAGCTCACACCAAACTTGGCAGGATTATGTCATGGGAGCTCTCGCAGGGAAAACCGTCTTACTTGTAACACATCAAGTTGATTTTCTGCCAGCATTTGATTGTGTTCTGGTAAGTTAACCCAATTTTCACTTTATAAGTGTTTTTAATTTATGCTAGATTTTAACACAGTATAATGATTCCAGTTGACTGTGATAAAGCCTGAGCAAGGTGTCTTCTGCACCATCATCTGCAGAAATTTCAGTTCTCAAGTAACATTTACTATAAACTTCATATGAAGTACTTTGCTATTTTCTTGTAAATTTGAGATAAACTTTCAGTTAGTTTTAGGATTCAACCTACCTTGACATCTCTAATTCTTTGGGCGATTTTCTTCTGCTTCAATAGGTCAATTGATTCTGTCGGTTTTCACATTGATCACATTATGCTGGCAATAAAAAGCTGTTGACTTATATTGGAGTTTTACTAAGGCATTTAATTTACTAAAGATCTGGATATCAAGTTAGATATTCAGTGAGTGCTTAATTCAATTTAGCCATTATTTGAAAGTGATACAGTTGGTTTCCCTTTCCTCAGTATTACTCCCCTAGGGACTCTGCTGACGAAATCCACTTGATAACAATAACATATTTGCCTTTTTGACAGTTAATGTCAGATGGTGAGATTCACCTGAGTGCTGCTTCCTATCATCAGCTACTAGCCTCTAGCAAAGAGTTTCAGAGTTTGGTTGATGCACACAAAGAGACTGCAGGTTCTGAGAAGCTTTCAGAAGTTACTTCCTCCCAAAGTCACAAAGCTACTAATAAAGAAATCCGAAAGACGTACAATGATAAAAGTTCTAAAGCATCAGGGGGTGATCAGTTGATCAAGCAAGAAGAGAGAGAAGTTGGAGACACTGGCTTTAGGCCTTACCATCAGTATTTAAATCAGAACAAAGGCTTTTTGTTCTTTTCTTTGGCTGCTCTCTCTCACCTTATTTTTGTGATCGGTCAGGTATTACAGAACTCTTGGATGGCTGCAAATGTTGACGATCCAGAAGTTAGCACATTGAAACTGATCACAGTATACTTGTTGATTGGATTTGTGTCTTCAGTCTTTCTAGTCAGTAGATCTCTGAGCACAGTTGTTTTGGGTTTGCAATCATCAAAATCATTATTCTTGCAGCTATTGAGATTCTCTTTTCCGTGCCCCCATGTCATTTTATGACTCTACCCCTTTGGGAAGGATATTAAGCCGGGTGAGGATTTCAAAATTTATGAGCACCCATGTTCAGTTACACACCCATAGATTTGGAACTAATAGGAATGCACATTGATTTTTATTTGAGCAGGTCTCAGTAGATTTAAGCATTGTTGATCTTGATGTTCCATTTAACTTGGTTTTCGCTGTTGGAGCGACTATGAATTTTTACTCTAATCTTATGGTGCTAACTGTAGTCACCTGGCAAATTTTGATTGTCGCAATACCGCTGGTTTATCTGGCTATTCGCTTACAGGTAATATGCTGGAGAGCTTGTTTCATGAAAACTTCTGTTTAATCAAGAATAACTTAGTGTGGTGTGGCAAAGGGTAAATCAATCCTGGTTCTTTTATCTGTTGTAAAATGACTTGCTTTTTCTTCTTGTGGGGGGGAAGTGAGTGAGTGTGGAAAAGACATAAATGAAACAATTCTGGTTTAGCCTCTAGAGTTACTGATCTTCTGACATAATGTCGTTGGTTTTTGTTGTGACTTCTAAACTGACACAATTGCGGGTTTTCCTGCCAACAGAGATACTACTTTGCATCTGCTAAAGAGTTGATGCGTATTAATGGCACAACCAAATCTTTTGTAGCAAATCATCTTGCTGAATCTTTAGCAGGAACCATGACAATCAGAGCTTTTGAACAGGAAGATCGTTTCTTTGTAAAGAACCTAGAACTTATTGACACAAATGCCAGTCCTTTCTTCCACAATTTTGCTGCTAATGAGTGGTTGATCCAACGGCTAGAAACAGTCAGTGCTACAGTTCTTGCCTCTTCAGCTCTCTGCATGGTTTTACTTCCTCCTGGAACTTTTAGCTCTGGTGCGTGATCTTCTAAGGTGTTTATGTTTTTAATAACCGATCCTATCAAAATATGGATTTTCATTATCTGGGCATAAGGCATTTCTCTACCATGCTGCTAAATTTTGAGGTTGAAAATTCTATAAGAGGGTCATCATACCATGTCATTGCAGGATTTATTGGAATGGCTTTATCCTATGGTCTTTCGTTAAACATGTCCCTTGTGTTTTCCATCCAAAACCAGTGTACTCTGGCAAATTATATAATTTCTGTGGAAAGGCTTAACCAATACATGCATATACCAAGCGAAGCTCCTGAAGTTATAGAAAGTAATCGACCACCAATCAATTGGCCAACAGTGGGTAAAGTGGAGATTCAAGATTTGCAGGTATATATCTATTTGACAGCTGTCCATGTAATAGATGTTCAACTTCAACCTACTAATCTGAGTTGAAATTACAGATCAAGTATAGGGCTGACGCCCCACTTGTACTTCGTGGGATCAGTTGTACATTCGAAGGAGGACATAAAATTGGTATTGTAGGCCGAACTGGTAGTGGAAAGACTACTCTGATTGGTGCTCTCTTTCGTCTGGTAGAGCCGGCTGGTGGTAGAATCTTAGTAGACGGAATTGACATCTCTACAATTGGATATACCTTCATGACTTGAGGTCACGATTTGGGATTATACCACAGGATCCTACTCTTTTCAATGGAACTGTGAGATATAACTTAGATCCTTTGGGTCAACACGCTGATCAGGAAATATGGGAGGTACTTGTTCATATCTTGGCATATCAAAGAATTGTTTTTGCATTTAAAAATGTTCTGTTCTTAGTCAATGTTTAATTCAGCATTCCCAATGCCAGTGGTTTTTGCATTTGAGAATTCTTGTTCAACTTTTAAAACATTGTTGTGACCAGCTTTGTATTGAACTTTTTTTCCCCCTGTTTCGTTAAAGGTCCTTGGGAAGTGTCAACTTAAAGATGCTGTTCAGGAGAAAGAAGGCAGCCTTGACTCCTTGGGTAAGTTTTCCAGTTTAGATTGTATTGTTGAGTGATGGGCATCTGCTGGTAAGTACTAATAACCTGCCTGTCCTAATTTCAGTTGTAGAAGATGGATCAAACTGGAGCATGGGGCAGCGGCAATTGTTCTGTCTAGGCCGTGCTCTGTTGAGACGAAGCAAGATATTGGTTCTTGATGAAGCAACTGCATCAATAGACAATGCTACTGATATGATTTTACAGAAAACTATCAGGACAGAATTTGCTGATTGCACAGTGATTACAGTAGCCCACAGAATACCAACGGTGATGGATTGTACCAAGGTTCTGGCCATCAGTGATGGTGAGCTTCATGTCTTAAATATTTGTTTATGCTAAACAACTGTCTCATAAGAATCATACTAAAACATTAACTACATATATCAGGGAAACTTGTGGAGTTTGATGAACCAATGGAGTTGATGAAAAAAGAAGGTTCACTGTTTGGCAAGCTTGTGAAGGAATATTGGTCTCATTATCACTCTGCAGAATTACAATGAAGTTAAAAGCAGAGTCCTTGTGTGATCCTTGCACCACGAGAGCACAGGCAAGTATTCTACAACTCCTCAAATTTAGCCCACAGAAACCCGTGATAGGTTGAGCAGCCGGTTTGGCACTCGCAGTCTCGTACCAAGTTTTCACTATGGTGGCTTATTCCAAAACGTATGTGAGACGAATTAAGGATACCAGAATTAAATGGAGGTGGCATCTGACAAGTAATGCGTTGGAGCTGTAGTAACCGTGACATAGCTTCATTTAATGAAGCAAGCTGCATCTGTATAGTTTGTGTAGTTTCTGCATTTAGTGCAGATAATTCTTGACAATGCTTGTTAATGATAACGGATCAATTCCTTTTTGGGATTGAAAAAAAAAAAAGAAAAAGATGAGAAACTGCTGTATTATGTACGAGTGATAAATCAATAAAACCCATGCTAGAAAATTATTACTCTCTTGGGATGATGCTGAAGCTCTTAGTGACCAGAAATATGCATGTATTTTACCAAACTTGAGCAGATTTATTTAATTAAATATTCCTGAATCTAAATCTCAGAAATGGACATGCCAAAAGCAGCTTCTTACACCAAACTCTGATAACGAAGGAATATCCAAAAATTTGTTAGAGCTCCTGCAGTTCGACACGAGTCTCTTTAGATATTGAAATACGCTTATTCCTCTGTTCAGAGAAAAAAAAAATGAAGGGGAGGAGAAATTACAGGAAAATTATTTGACCACGTCTACACAATAAATGATCGCATCATCAATTCTGAGAAACATTATTCAACTGCTGGTTAATCTGGATCCTCAACCCGCTGAGAGATGCAAAACTTGATCTGCATTTCTCATCCTTATGGCCCTCCAAGTATGGCATTCTCAATATCCTCTCTACTTAGTGCATAACTGAATCTCCTTTCCACATCTTTTTCAAGATTTCCTGGTCCACCCTTTAGGTACCTGCACTTTTAGAGAAGAATCAGCCTCTGCGGTAAGAAAAAAACTGAACAAAGAAAGAGGAGGCAGTTTATACATCTAAGCAATGCACAAGATAATTGGTAATCAAGTTCCAGATTAACAAACAACTGGAAATTGATATTGCGGATAAGGAATTTAAACTAATAGATGATATCCTAACAGCTACCCAACTAAACTTACGAAAATAGACTTAATTAACCAGTTTTATGCAACTTCCACATAAATTGTAAATGCAATTTCACTTTCCTTTAGCCCTGCTTGCTGTTGATACCATTGAGTCCAGATTCAACACCACAAACTAGTCCAGGTACAGGAACATTCACGTATACTTCCTCAATTCTGTAATTTGGTCCCAATTGTACAACAACATATATTAAGGATCAAAGCATGAGAGATCGTCCAAAAAAAACTCAATCTTCGAAGTGCCCAATTCAATTTACCTTAGTGAAACCATTAATAACAAGAAGAAATATCATAGGGCCTCAACAGGGATTACAGAAAGAAACACGTGAACAAAGCTACAGATCAAGTTGGAGTCATCTTTGAGAGGTTGAAAATGCAAAGTTGATAGACATAAAGCTCAAATAAATGCACCTGCGCACTAAATGCGTATATATTTCTCAACAAACTTCTTTTCAGGAATTAGATATCGTGTATTCATCAAGAATCTGGGTGAATTGACTCGACTCCATGGGACAAGCAGATAGATATATTCCAATTAATATGATTATGAACACCCTTTAGGCCTTTCCTCAGTTTCTAGTTCTTCACATATTCATATATAAGCTTCGTCTTTCTAGACCACCAAACGCATGTTAATTAAACTCAAAGAGGAGGTACCCCTAACGAAAACTGTTAAAAGATTTGCACAAAAATTCAATCAACTACAGAAAATCCCAAATTCCCAGAAATATGGAGAAAATAACTGCAAACCTTAACAAGTGATTCTTGCAATCAGCCAACCATCAAAAACCCAACTTTCTCCCTCAATAATGATGGTCAGATATCACACTTTATCATTCAATACACAAGTTACTGAGCACCATCATTACCATTAATCAAGAAAAGACTCAAACTCCTTAAAAATAATTACATGAAATAAAAATAAATAAATAAATGCTTATGAAAAAAGGGTTTTCTTTTTTGGGCAGAAAATAATCATCAGACCTGATATAAAGGTCTGTCTCAGTGACATCAAGAGAGAGGTGGGCATGCCAATCAGGATTTTCCACAAACCAAACAGCTCTATCCTCTTTGCTCTGATAAAAACCTAAGTTTTTCAACCACGCCTCCACACAAGGCAAACTGTGAGAATACAGAGGCTTTTTCTTATCCGGAAGTCTCTGTAACCACTCGTCGTCATCTTTCCCAGATACCTCGGCTGCTTCTTCTTTATCTTCCTCTTCTTCAGATGATTTGGAAAAAATTTGGGTTCTTTTCCTCGACAAGAGTTGCCAACGTGGTGGGGATTTATTGAATAGTACGGGATATCCCAATGAAAACGACGACGTTGAATAAACAGAGGAAGAAGATGAAGATGAAGATGAAGATGAAGATGAAGATGATGATGGGGTTGTTGCAGAAATTAAGAAAACTCCATAATCTCTGCTTGTTATTCTTGATGAGCTACAAACAACCGTAGACATTTGCAGAGGTAGCATTTATTTAATGTTGGGACTGTCCCATATACGTCGTCGTTTTATTTTGTTTGTTACAGATGGAGAAGCAGCAACATACAGACGCAAAGAAAACCTGTTGTGTGAATTATTTAAGGAAGATGAAGCTGACGATGGATTGAAGATAGGGTCTTCACGACGTCGTATTGGAAGTAATGGTGTATGTCACGTGATTATCTATCTCAATCACGTGACTAAGGGTTGCGGCGGCGCATTTTAGCAGCTCTTTTCTTTTTTTTTTTTTTTGAAAAAGCAAATCTTGACCGCTTTTTTTGTTTTCCCGCCAAAACAGTTGGCATCTCTTTCTATTCAAACAAAAAAAAAAATCCCATCCAGCAGTCATCGAAGAGACGATAGCATTCAGCCGTCCGGCAGCATAGTCTCCGGCCGATATTAACATTTGGCGCCAATTAGCTAGCTTCCGGCCACTACAATGGCGGAGCCAATAGATTTCTCAAAGACAGAACGCATTGTATTACTAATAGATCTACACCCACTCTTCATTCTTCCAAACCCTAAGTCACCCTTACCTCACCGCCACCGTTGCCTCCGTCAAACGCCTCCTCAATTTTCCGCCGCTCTTCAACTCTCTCTTCGCTTACAAGCTTTTCGTCTCTTCTCTTTCCCCGCTTCGCTCCGCCTCTGCCGTCCACCGCCTTCTTCCCAACTTTACTACTTCAACAACTTCTCTCTCCTTCAATAACCATTCTCAAACCCTAGCTTCTCTGTTAACTGCTCTGAATTCTCTCTCGCTGTCACCGATTCCAACCGAGTTGTCAATTGCGAGGCCTCTTGCTTCGCATACAGCTGCTTCATTGCTTCAGTTGGTACATGATTATGCGTGGGAAGCCGAACTGGAAAATTTGAGAGGAGCAGGTAGTACTAATAATGTTTTTCCTCTAATTCGATCTAATTTGGTTGTTTTGTTTTCTCCTGTTTGTTGCTCGATTTGTCACTTGTCTGATTATCTGGATGTGGATTCTCGAGTTTTAAGTGAATTGGATGAGTTTTTAGTGAAGTTCCAAGGTGCAATGTGTTTGGTGGTTTGACTGCTGCATTTGCTGGTAGGGACATCCATTTTAGTTGGGTTACTGTTAAATATGAATTAGAGGACGATGAAAATGAATTTGGAAAAGAATTAGGACTATTTGAGAAGGGGATCAGAAATTTGGATTGGGGATTTTGTTCGACTAACTCAATTGTCCTGGGATCTGCTCTTATTCCTTTTAGATTGATATACCCAAAAATTGGGATTTCGTCTAACTTTCTGACTGTGAATTCATCCTGCAAACGGAGTGATGTGAAGTTGAGTCTTGAGATCTTAGATGTCAATGGTAAACTTTTGGAATGTAACTGCTGTGATCTTGAGCTGCTGAATTTGAAGACCTTGCCTGAGCACAAATCTGATGATATCTGGAGTAATTTGGAATTTAGAGAGTCACAAAGTGAAGGGTTTTCTAAAGGTGAAGCCTTTTGGGATTGCTTTGGTGATGATATGATAAAACTATGCATTAAGGCTGTGCACAAGTGAATAATGAGGGGGAGAAAATTGAGGGCTGTTCATCTGCCAGCATTCTGGTGAAAGAATTCTCAAGAGAATCTAAGAAACGGAAAAAGAATTCTAGTGGTGATTTTTGTGCTGATATGGTTCTTGACATGCTATCTCGAGAAATAAATGAAACTTGCAGTTTTAATACCACTCCAATCTGGCAGATTGTTCTGAGTTTTCTGTCAAGTGAAAGTTACTGGGCCTTGGTCTCCCTTTCAAATAAAGATGGAGGTACAGTTCTTGGCATCCTCAAGCCTTTCACTGCTCGTTCAGCTCTACTCTCAATAGTAAATAGTGATTTTCTTCTGGATCATCAGTGCAATATTTCAAGTTTGGGCAGAGGACAATATGCGATTCATGACTCTTATGCTGACGCAAGCAACTCAAATGGGTTTACTGGTTCTCAAACTGACACTTCAACTTCTGGGGGTTGTGATCGTTTAGGGGCTGGAAAGAAGAAAAGGAATAAAAAGCATTCACATCATGGTTGGACCTCACATGGAGCTCCTTCTGCAAGGCAGCCTATGAATGTTCTGATTTTGACTTGGCAGCAATTTACTTGTCCAGAAAGTCTGATAAACAGAAGAAGCTTAAGTTCTTGAAATGTTGGTTGAAGCAGATCATGAGGTTTAGCCAAAACTACCTAAAATCATATCAAGTGTCCGAGTCCACGGAGGTACCAACCCCATCTCTTAGCCTTTCATCTGAAAAATCTGGAAAGCAGGAGGAAGTTGTGACAGTTTCACGTTCAGAGACCTCAGAAACCTTCTTCGGTAGCATTCCGAAAAGAATCCAACATGGACTTGAATCAGGAGTGCACTTGCAGACTTTAGCTGAACGACTAGTCAAGTCATCCATTCAATGGTTACTTCAAAGTTGTGAAAAGTACGAAAATATAGAAGGTCAAAATCCAATACCATTTGACGGCTCTTATAAATCACTTGGTACCAAACTAATGAGCTCATTATTAACGGATCCCAAGCAAATGAGATGATATGAGCAAGTGTGGCAGTCCATCCTCCACCCCACATGATCCAAACTCTATGTCAGATATAATAGTTAGAAAGTATCCTTTTAACATTTTACCGACAGATACATGCTATGAATATTTGTGTTTGTTACAAGTTCTTGAAATTACTAAATGTAGTAGCTATCTTTATGCACGCGTTTTCCTATATTTGCACTAGATATGAATTGCAGGTTTTACTACGAATGGAGATTTTTCGATCAGATATTTCAGCGACTATGGAGGAGCCACTAAAACAGAAGCTTTTGAAGCAGATATGCTCCCTTTTAGACATCATTCAGTATTTCATTGAAGGAGGCATTCATGGTAATGTTAGCCTCTACGATTATGTTGAGCGTACCATCAAAACAAGGTAAAACTTGATAGAGATGTCAAAGCTATTAATACACTACCATTTCCAGAAAGAAAGTAATTTTATTTCTTTTTTTCAGCCTGACTGTGTATTAGATTCACTTTATTATCCCGTGCTAATGGCATCTAAAAATAAGTATCCCATCTTTTCTTTTCCTTTTGAAAGTTAACAAGAACTCTAAGATTAGTTTCACTTCATTATCCCAATGGCATCTAAAAATAAATATCCATCTTTTCTTTTCCTTTCGAAAGTTAGCAGAACTCTAAGAGCTTTATAACTCAATAATCATGGACTTGATTCCTTGTGTTAAAAGTAGTTTGTGTAACCTGCAGTTCGTTATTTCAAGCTTTTTCTTTCCCTCTTCATTAGCCCCAGTTCTATGATCTCTACAGTGAGATATCTATACGTTAATTTCTGAGCTAATCTTTGTTATATTTGTAACATATGCTGTTCAAGAGACTAGGACTTCAACTTTTGAGTCTATTTGTGTGGTTCTACTACATGTGGGCTGGGCACATATGTCTCTGCTGTTATTTTGAAGCATGAAAATTGTTACATCTTAAACCTTTTCTATTACAATTTTCAAAATCATTTTTCTTGTGGAAGTTTGTAACTGACGAAGAATGAGTACATCTTATCATATATCAGAATTCCTCTCTTTTATCCTTACCCTGTCAAGTTTTGTCCGTCAGAATTTATGTGTTGAAAAGCAGCAATACGGCAAGCTAATACCTGATGCTTGTATTTTTCAGATATTATGATGTACTAGAGGACATTGTGAAGGATATCTACAGTGGGATGGATTTATTGCCATTTGGTGATGAGGATGAGACTCAAGCTGTTCTCTTCAACAGTGAGGATAGTGGTCAATCTTGGAGGGACAAAAAAGAGGTGTATGAGAAGGCTGAAAGCCATGACATACATCAATCACTCTCGGTAGAAGACGAGTCCTATAAGCTACCGGAAAATGTTGATGAGAGTCCTGAAGGGATTAGAAAAGAGGAACACGCCCGCAAGTTAAGTGAAGCTCGTGAGAGCAGAGAGAGGGCAAGAAGATTTGTGTCCTTTACAAGTTGGATGCCTGATCTGCAAAGAGTATGGGCACCAAAGCCACTTAAGGGAGTGACTCAGTGAAAGGAAGGTCTGATTCTCTTCACAAGGAGTCCAAGAGGAAGGATAGTCAAAGAGCTAGTTACAGTGTCGTCTGTGAGACCCCAATGACGGGAGCAAAACGTCCATGCTCTAGAGATCCTAGTGAAGGAGATGATGAATGTAAAGATCCTGGGAACTACTCTTATTCTGTATCTAAGGCATTGTTCCAAGATAATTAATGATTGACATTGGTTTAGCCAAGGCCAGTCTACTGCAGCAAGGTGCCTGCACAGCAGTGAGCATCAAGAAATAGCTCAAATCCAAGACCAAGTTCAGCAGAAAATAAAGGACGGAGAGGCGCAGACTGAGGCCAAACATCACAACTCTACGCCTAGTTTCCAACCTTCTATTGACAATTATTACTTCTTGTATAATTGAAAGCATTTCCGTGTGCTATGCATTTGATGTATTTTCACCAGTGCAAGTGAAAAGGATGGTTAAGGTCCTTGAGGATGCTGATATTGGTAACATTTTAGGTACTCCATATATTTCAGTGTATCATATCAACTCCTGTAATGTATCACTTTTACCAAGTAATCTATTGGTTATTGGACTTAACCTTTTTTTTTTTTTTTTTGGTTATGTTTCTGAAAATTTTCTTCGTATGAAGACGTAAAGGAACATTTGTGGACTGCTATTCATCTGTAATTTTTTTTTTTTTAATATAAAAGCTTTCATGTCAAGTACGATTTTTGCTAATAGTTTTTGTTGGCATTAAGTTTAAGAGTTTTAGTTTAATGAGTAGTTGAATTTGTAAGGGATTAATTTCTTAATTTTCATACACGCTCCATAATTATCTTTTTATTCGCATATATTACATTTTTAAAAAATTATTACAATACTTTTTACAATAATATTCCAAAAATAATAATTGTCATTCCTTACAAAATGGCCAATCGTTGACTAGATGGCTATTGATAAAAGTGGTTATGTACGAGTAAGTAATTTTCATTTTGCACCAATGCACACCTTAATACATGAAAACCGTTATGGAATCCCCCTTCGTCTTTCCCACAAGTTTTCAACTGCCTACCAACTCCTAGCCACTGCCACTCTGCATTCCGAGGCTGCTTCCTACAGCCAAATTTTAGACAAATGGCCAGACATCAAAACTTTGAAAAAAATACACACCAAAATCACCTTAGATCCAAATCTCTGCTCAAGCATTTCCTTTGGCATCAAGTTGATGCGGGCCTACGCCGCTTGTGGCCAAACCAAAGTTACCCGCCAGATATTCGATAAAATTCGCGAGAGAAATGTCGTGATTTTCAACGTTATGATCAGAAGCTACGTCAACAATCAGCTTTACCATGATGCTTTCTTCTTGTTTAAGAGCATGAATTCCAGTGATACGATACCTGATTATTATACGTTTCCCTGTGTTCTAAAAGCTTGTTCTGCATCTGCTGATTTACGGGTTGGATTGCAAGTTCATGCACAAGTTTTGAAAATGAATCTTGACACTAACTTGTATGTCGGGAATGGTCTAATAGCTCCATGTACGGGAAATGTGGGAGTTTGAGAGATGCTCGTAGTATACTCGACGAAATGCCCAGGAGAGATGTTGTCTCTTGGAACTCAATGGTTGCTGTGTATGCACAAAATGGCGGGTTTAATGATGCTTTGGAAGTTTGTAAGGACATACAGTCTGTTGGTTTGAAGCCTAATGCTGGCACCATGGCAAGCCTGTTGCCTGCTGTTAGTAACACTTCTGCGGAGAATGTTGCCTTTGTCGAAGATATGTTCATGAAGGTTAGAGGAGAGGAGTTGGTTCCATGGAATGTGATGATAGCAATGTATGTGAACAATTCAATGCCTAACAAGGCAGTCGAACTTTATACAGAGATGGAAGACCGCGGAATGGAAGCAGATGCTATAACTATTTCTAGTATTCTCCCAGCTTGTGGGGATCTTTCAGCCATAAGCATGGGAAGGCGAATACATAAATATGTCGAGAGGAAGGGAATTCAACCAAATTTGTCTGTTGAGAATGCCATTAATTGATATGTATGCCAAGTGTGGAAGTTTACAGGAGGCTAGGGAAGTGTTTGGTAATATGCGTTTTAGGGATGTTGTGTCTTGGACTTCAATTATCTCTGCTTATGGCAAGAGTGGAAAAGGTGCCAAAGTTGTTGCATTGTTTTCAGAAATGCGGGAGTCAATTATTCCTGATGCTATAGTGTTTGTTCCAATTCTTTCAGCATGCAGCCATGCCGGTTTATTGGAGGAAGGTCAACAATTTTACAAGTTAATGACAAAAGAGTACAAGATAGTTCCTAGATTAGAACATTTTGCCTGCATGGTTGATTTGCTGGGACGTGCCGGGCAAGTTCACGAGGCTTATGACTTTATCAAGCAGATGCCATTGGAGCCAAATGAGACGGTTTGGGGTGCTTTCCTGAGTGCCTGTCGTGTTCACAAGGACATGGATATTGCCCTTGAAGCTGCAGATCGTCTTTTCCAATTGGCTCCAAAGGTATCTGGTTATTATGTACTGGTTATCAAACATTTATGCAAAGGCTGGGAGATGGAAGGAAGTAACATCCATTAGGTCAATCATGAAAGGCAGAGGAATCAAGAAACTGCCTGGAATCAGCAATGTCGAGCTGAATAATCAGGTGCACACTTTCCTTGCTGGTGACCGGTCACATCCCCAGTCAAAAGAGATCTACGAGGAGTTGGATATATTAATTGGAAAGATGAAGGAGACAGGTTATGTCCCAGAAACAGAAGATGCCCTCCATGACATCGAGGATGAAGATAAAGAAAACCATTTGGTAGTTCATAGCGAGAAGTTGGCTATTGTGTTTGCCATAATAAACACCAAACCAGGGACCCAAATTAGGATTACTAAGAATCTACGTGTCTGCGGGGATTGCCACATTGCTGCCAAGCTTATCTCCAAGATTGCTAAACGTGAAATCATTGTAAGGGATACAAACCGCTTTCATCACTTCGAGAATGGATTTTGCTCATGTGGCGATTATTGGTGAATCCAACATAGATTACTAATGCAGAATGATTTTCTCATGGCAACATCTTGCATTTGAAATTTCGGTTTGGTCATCATATGAGAGATTGATCAAAAGGTTTAGGACCAAATTTTTCTAGTCTGTCAGAGACGTCAGGAAGCGTGGTTGTGTCACATGCCTAACTTAAGTTAACGTCCGGTGCATGCAGTGATGCAGAACCAGACTCCTAATTGTGCTAAGGCTTGCAGCTGTTTATGTGGACCGTGCAGCATATAAGTCGAGAAATGGAAGGCATAAAGGATGATGTAGCTATGTCTCCGAGTGTTTGGAAGGTAATTACTTTTCCTTATGGAGATCGTTCATCTGAGCAAATCATAATGTAATGAGCCCCCTTCGGGCTTCAGCCTTAAAAAAGTTTCTCAAAATCCTAAGCTCTTGATCTATACACATGTTTTTCTGCAGCACTTGGAATCTTTGTTCTCATGTGAAGTTGGGCGTTGGATCGTCTAAAATGGTTCAGGAATAAATCAAAGGCTTGTAAATTTACAAGTCAAGGACAGATTCAAAGATGCACGTTAATTGTCAAGAATGAGGAAGTTTCCTTCCTCCTCCTCACATTCATTGCTATTTCCAAACAAATATTTGCGTGTGGAATTCTTTCTTGGAGCACAGTTCCTTTTAGATTGTACTATTAGGGAGATAGAGATGGATCACCAACTTGAGTCTTGACTACTGATTTAGGTCAGTATTTACTCTCTGGCAATGAATTAGAAGCAGATGGCCCGTGTCGTGGGGGAGAGCACTGATGTTAATATGCGTGTGATTGGGATGTAAAACTGTTGCAATAATGTTTTACCATACAATATAATAGGGAAAAAGACTAATTTAAGGGGTATTTTACAGTTCCGTTGATAGAATTATTTTTTTTGTTTTAAAAATTTATACAGTACAAGTTTTTAAAGTATATAGTATTGTATTGTGCAAATTCTTAAAATACAAAAAAATGATTTTCTAAAAAAAATTATAAAATTTTTTGTTAAAAAAAAAGAATTGTAAAATTTTTCCTAATTTAATATGATTGACCAAAAGCTATTGAAATTAGAATATTTGGGATACAAATTACTAGCATCCAGATCTTTTCTACGGAATATGAGCCGTAAACTAATGGGAGACTGGAGAATCACTGTTTGCTCTAGTGACTAAATATTAGTTCCTGGGTCTATACGTGTAGGAACAGCATTTGTAAAGGTCTATTCTTCCTCAGTTTTTCATTTTGAAAAATATTTAGATAGATCCGATTTTTAATTCTATTTGTAAATACTGTGGTCATGATTAAATTTTTAAAAAATTTACTTATATCAGTTGATGTCATGATTTTCTAAGGTTTAATCCACATCACAAGATCTACAAGTAGAATTAAAGACCGGGTCTACCTAAATATTTACCTTTCATTTTTCATTTTATCTTTACTTCTTCTCTTGTCCGAATTCCGAACTAGCTTAGGCCCATTTTTGTTGTTTCGTATCACATTTCTTGCATTTTCACGTCTTCTAGCACATTAGATGTTGGAAATTTATCAATGCCAAGTTTTCGTGCTTAGTCAATCGCTGTTGAAATTTCTAAAGCAACGAATAGGGACTAGTTGTGGCAATTCGACGTGAAAAATAAAAAATGAAGTACTTGTGTTCTTTCAAAGTCTTGTCGTCAATACCAGAACGGCAGCGTCCCGGTCGGGTTACGTAACAGTCGGGACACGCAAGTCACACTTTTCCTCAGAAAATTCAAACATCTGGACTTGCATGACCTTTGAACCTCTATAAAACGATGGATCTTTGGGGCAACACATTCAAGAGAAACTCACAAAACCAAATAGTACTACTAGAGTATAGTGTTGCAAGTTAGTAGCTGAAAGATGGGGGGTTATTCATTATGGGCATCATTCTTAGCATCATCTACTGTTGATGGTTGTATTCTTATTCGGGTCCTCACAAGCTAATGGAATCGCCGTCTACTGGGGTCAAAACGGTAATGAAGGAAGCTTAGCTGACACATGCGCTAGCGGACCAACTATCAGTTTGTGAACCTTGCCTTTTTGACAACATTCGGCGCTGGCCAAACACCGGCATTGAACTTAGCCGGCCACTGTGAGCAGGCCTCGGGCACTTGCACCACCTTAAGTGATCAAATAAAAGGTTGCCAAAACCAAAACATTAAAGTTCTTCTTTCCCTTGGAGGTTCGGTGGGAAGCTACAGCCTTGCTTCTGCAGATGATGCAGGGCAAGTAGCCAATTACCTCTGGAACAACTTCTTGGGCGGTCAATCAAGTTCCCGCCCGCTTGGAGATGCCATTTTAGACGGTATAGATTTCGACATTGAAAAGGGAACAGGCCTGTATTGGGACGATCTAGCAAGGGCTCTCGCGGGTTTCAGCTCACAGAAAAAGGTGTACTTATCTGCGGCTCCACAATGCCCATTCCCTGATGGTAATCTCAGCACGGCTATTGACACTGGACTTTTCGATTATGTTTGGATACAATTTTATAACAACGGACAGTGTCAGTATGCACCAGACAATAATGCTGCTAACCTTTTAGAAAGATGGAGCCAATGGACTTCAGTTCAATCCAATCAGATATTCCTAGGATTACCAGCAGCTCCGGAGGCTGCCCCTAGTGGTGGCTATATTCCACCTGATGCGCTCATTTCTCAGGTTCTCCCGACTGTCAAGTCGTCTTCCAAGTATGCAGGGGTCATGATCTGGAACAAATTCTTTGATCAAGGATATAGTGCAGCTATCAAGGGTAGTGTATAATTCAGTTGCCTTTCTTTATGAGGTTTCAGTTTTTTTCCCGAGAGTCCTTCATAAATCAATACTCTCTACAAATAATTTCCATCTTACCTAATCTATTGATGTAATTCTGGTAATGGGTTTTTCTACCAGAAATAAAAGAAATGATTAATGGAGATAATTACAGTTTTAAACTCAAAGCTTCAGCCATAAAAAGTTTCAGAATCAAATGTCTAATACATATATGGAGCAAATAACAAAAATGATCCCCATACTTTTTTATAACACTGTCTCTTAACTAATTCATTATTAGTTCCTAGTACATGTTAAATCTTAATTTCAAAATTAATTACGTACTAACACACATGTCTCTGCAAGTGCACGGGTCGCGTGGTAATATATAGATAATAAGAATCGTTCGCACGGGAATCAAATTAGATCAATTATCGAATATTTAGTATCAATTACTATTTAAATAATCACAAATTGAAAAAAAATATTTTTGGAATTTTTTATAAAAATAAATTAAATAACTAACTAAACTAATTTGACTAAGAATTAATTTAAAATTATTGGAACCCTAACTAAAATTAATTAAAAATCTAACAGAGGCAAATCAAAATAAAGAACAAAATTAAACAATAAATTAACACTGAATTAAAATTAACTAAACTAGACAAAAACCAATTAAATAATTAAACAATGAAAATTGAAGTGGAAATAATTAATTAATAAATTCTAAAGCGTATTAGAACCCTCATAATATTGTTACGGGTTCTTCAAAAAATCTACGAATCTAAAATTAGCGAATTGTAATAAATTTACAATCAAATTCTTGAAATTAAAATTTAAAAATTGTTAAAGAAATTAATGCGAGAAGTATACAATTGTCCCAACAAAATCCTAGAGATTACTCTAAAAAATACCTAAAAATCTCTCTTCAACTTACGAAGAAAAATAATTATTTATAGAATAATGTGAGTTTTTGTTAACACATAAATTGTGAGCCACGATTACTTTACATACTCCTACACGTTTAATGCCTTCATGCAATCATTGATGGCCCATGTGCACCTTGCACGGTGAATTGCTTTCCATGAGCATTGCTGCTTCCAAGCTGCAGCAAGGAATTCCTCTGCCAAAGTTTGACCAGGCTCTTCATCTTTTTTTTCTTTTTTTTTTTCATTTTTGTTTAGATCTTTAGTTTTAAACTTCCAAAATTACTCTTTCTTGCATAACACAAACAATCGAACATTACTAACATAATTTTAATACAAATTTAATATTAAAAATTACCAAAATACAATGGTCTCTAAAACACACAAAACTAAATTTTAACATGATAACCCTAAATTATACACAAAACACATAAAATTAAGGTTACAGTCCTATCAAATTAAGATTCATAATAAATAAATTATCCCCAAATTTTTAGAATTATCAGTCCCCTAACTTTAAGGGTTAATAACATTTAGCCCCCTGAACTAGACAGGTAATTACACTTTGCTCCCCTGAACTAAAAAAATCACACTTTGCCCCCCAATTACGTGATTCATCTTTAAAAATTTTATAATATCAAGTTAAATGACTGAAATACCCTTAGTGTTATATTTTGATTCTTTATGTATTTAATTTTGATGTTTAATACATATAAAAGAATTAAGAAAAAATAAAATATAATAACAAATTAATATTATAATAAAAATTATTATTATAGTAAAACATAGTAACAAAATAACTAGGGAGTGAAAAATGTGATAAAATATCGAATTATATTATATTTGACATTGTAATTTGCACATGTTCATTTAAATATTAAACAATTATAAAATACTAAGAGATATCAAAAAAATCACAAATTTTATAAATATATAGATATATATTTATATATTGTCACACAATATTTTTAAAGAAGAATTTTCAATAGAAAATTAGCCTCTTTAGGAATTGTTCTAATATTATAATTAAACATTCAAATTCGAAATAATATAAAATGAAATAACAAAATTTAAAATTTTGACCAGGACATATATTGATATGTATTTTATTAAAATATTATATAATTTATTTTTTATTATTTTTAAATAAATATATCAAATTTTAAATACAAAAAACAAGATATAGTGCTAAGGGTATTTAAATCATTTAACATAATATTATAAATTTTTCAAAAGATAAATCATATGATTAGGAGTAAAGTGTAGTTTTTTTAATAAGGGAAATAAAGTATTATTACTTACCTAGTTCAGGGTAAAGTGTTATTAACCCTAACTTTAAATGGAGACAATTTAATTCTTAAACTTTGTGTTTCTTTTTTCTTTTCCCTCTGGTACAACAAACGATAGAATATTATTAACTTAGGAATCATTAGCCATATGGCATAATCTGCTGCCTC
This sequence comes from Cinchona pubescens, assembly GCA_025175665.1. Lineage (NCBI taxonomy): Eukaryota > Viridiplantae > Streptophyta > Magnoliopsida > Gentianales > Rubiaceae > Cinchona > Cinchona pubescens. Next base: position 1,373,138 of record JANKKI010000014.1, read on the forward strand.
ATTCCAGTCTGGGAGATCAAGATTTGTTCTTAGACTTTTTTATTGGAACCAATTTGGACCTTAACAAGCAATGCCACTACAATTGTTAAAATCTCCATTCAAATGATTTAAAAAGTTTGTATGATACTATGCCTCTTAATGGGTCGAATCTAGATCCAAATCCGATTTAATTTGAACCTATTTATCCAAGTCATAATTCATGAAAAATATCGATTATTAGATTTGATTCGAATCCGTTTAAGTATTATAATAAACGAATCGAATATTAATATCGTTGTTTAGACCTTATTAGAACTTGAATCTGATTAAAATATTTAATATATAATAAAATTATATACTATTAGTGTTATTCTATATGTACATATACATAGATGTTATGTAAATTGTTAATGTAACTTGTAGGATACGTGCACAAAAATAAAATTTGAAGTAAATATTTTTTTCAACTAAAATTAAAAAAATAATTTTTTTATAAATTGTAGAATTTTTATATAAAATTTTAAAAGTTAAAAAAATATTATAGGACCTGAATCTAGATACGATCCTAATAAGATCAAACAGATTCGAGTGTAGATTTACTTTTACAGACCCAACTGATATCCGAATCCGAATCTAAATCTAAATATAATAATATAATCTGGATCTTAATTTATTAATTTAAACCCGAATTCGACTCGTTTACCATCATAATGATACAAACTTTTAAATCACACTAATAATTTTTTCAGATTGTACAAACATATCTTTAAATGTCGTGGTAATATGCCAAACAGATTCATTTTCCTTTTAAATTTAATGTCAACTATTCTGTAATCTTTATATTCCTTTTTACATTATTGGCATAAATTATTTCAAAAGTCAACTAGGTCCAAAACAGTAAGAGTAATAGAAATAGGAAAACAATTCTTAAAAAATTCCCCCATTACTCCTATAAAAGGAAGGCGAATTCCTTGATAAATCATGCACTACCTCGTTTACACTGCTAGATAGTATAGAAAGGAAAATGGCTGCAAAAGCTAATTCTCTCCCTCTTTTCTTCTCTCTTCTATTCCTCTCTCTCCTCAAAGCCTCTCTCGGCGGTAAAATAGCCGTCTACTGGGGCCAAAACGGCAACGAGGGAAACTTAACCCAAACATGTGCCACGGGCAGATATTCCTACGTAAACTTGGCCTTCCTACTCCAATTCGGTGACGGTCGGACCCCAGAAATCAACCTCGCCGGTCACTGCAATCCGGCAAGCGACGGATGCACTGTCATCAGCTAGGGAATACGTTATTGCCAAAAATGTGGCATCAAAGTCTTTCTGTCCCTTGGCGGCGGCGTGGGAAACTATTCCTTAGCTTCAGAAGAAGATGCCGAAAATGTGGCGCTTTATTTGTGGAACAATTTCTTGGGTGGACGGTCATCTTCAAGACCTCTAGGAAATGCTACATTGGACGGTATTGATTTCGATATCGAATACAAGCTCGGATCAAATCTTTATTGGGATGTTCTTGCAAAATATTTGAAATTATATGGCCATCTTGGGAGAAAAAAGGTGTATTTATCGGCAGCTCCACAATGTCCATTTCCCGACAATTTCCTAGGAACTGCACTTAGTAAGGGACTTTTTGACTATGTTTGGGTACAATTTTACAACAATCCCCCGTGCGAGTACATTTCTGGGAATTTTAGTAATCTGATAAGCTCGTGGAATCATTGGACTACTTCGATAGGAGCTGAGAAATTTTTCTTGGGCCTGCCGGCAGCTCCACAGGCAGCCGGAAGTGGGTACATTCCACCGGAAACGTTGACTTCTGATATTCTGCCGGAGATTAAGAAAGCCCGCAAATATGGTGGCGTGATGCTTTGGTCAAATTTTTGGGATGATCAAACTGAATATAGTGCGTTGATTAAGAAATATGTGTGGTATTTGAGTACCGCAGAGAGTGGATCGATCGGCCAATTAAAGAAAGTGTATTTGTATTTCGTGATTTCAATAATCAATTACGAATCTCCATTGGCTAATGGAGTATTTCATAATTGAGTAGTGATGAGTTTAACTTTGTGACCCGGTCATTGGCCGACTAAATCGTTATTTTTAATTGTATTTCAATTTGGAAAATAATTAATATTAAGAAATTTAATTTATTTTGTGTACTCTAATTCACATTGACCGTTTATTTTGTTATTTTTTAAATTATTTTTTACCACATAATTCGCATTAAACTATCTCAATTGTAACCCTAGATCTTGCTCAACATTTTTTTTTTAAGAAACTTATACTACAACTTCTTTTATAGGCAGGATCAATAGCATAGTATTACAGATATTTTGATGTTTAAAATTCACTCATCTCATATCATCCTACATTATTTTAGGTGGTTGATATTGACATGAAAGTATCAAAAGATCCATAACACTATATCATGAGTTCAATTTATGAAAGAATTTTTCGTACAATAGGATTAGTAGGTCAAGTGTGTAACAGTGATGAAGTGGTCCATTTAAGCGTGTCTTTTTATTTCTTTGGGCAACTATGAACAGCCTGTTTAAATTGGGTCCTCTTTGGATTGATATCAGTCTATCTAAGAGCCTTAGATCCAAAATTGGAGAATAATCGGGCTCCATTTGGATGGCAAATCTTTGTTATTATTTGACAAATGTTATTTGGTCAAACTAATTATCGTTCGGTTTGCAAATATTATTGAATTATTATTTGACACCAGTCATATTTTGTCTTATTCAATATTCATCTTAATTTCTTATCCATTATTTAACAAATTATGTACTATTCATCATACTCTACTTCATAATTAGTAAGTAAATGCCTAACGGAAATTGAACAAATTAAACATCTTCCTAGTAAATTCTAAAATGAAGTAAAGTTAATTGATTAATTTAAATTAGTGGTTAACAGTTATGAATGTGAAATGTGAAGATCGGATATCCGTCCTAAACGATCCGAAATCATTTTCTGAACGACTGACAGAATCTCTACATCACTGTAAAGTTTCTCTTTCATTATTCATACTTGATTTACAACTTCAAATATTCGCACGTCGAACAGTGTAGCACATATCAAATTTTCATCTGTTTTGATCAGAAAAAGTTAATCTTTCAGCACATTTCAAAGATTTTTCTCTAATTTTGACCATAGTTATTAAACCCGATCCGGGGAGGAACCCGGCAAAGGTGGATCAACGGGTTACTGGTTCAACCGGTGAGTTACTTAAATATATTTTTTATTAATATATTATATTTATAAATACAAGATATATAGTGAAAAATGTTGATAAAAACATATTTTATAAAAAAATTTAAGTATAAATGTAACTTTTCAATATTTACATAGAGATTTTCATATGAAGAGTTAAAAATGAGTTAATGCATAGAATGGAGTTTGGAGAGTATATAAATAAAAAAGAGGCATATAATAACCAAAAGCTTACATGGTTAGGTAGTAAGACTTTTTATTAATATTTAAGAGGTCTTTAGTTCAAAACTTAACAATTACAATGATTTGATTTTTTTTCTCAAAGAAACAAACTCGCCGGATTTCTCCAAACCTAGCCAAGTTCCCAGGTTTGCTGGTTGAACTGCCGAGTTGCAAGAAACCCAGCGGATTCCTTCCTTTCCGGTCATCAGAGGAACCCAACCTGGTCTCAAAGCCGGTTCATTGGGTGAACCGCCGGGACGGATCGAGTTCAATAATTATGATTTTGGCTATAAATCTACACTTCAGCTATGAAATTTTGCATCAACAAAATATCTATTCTTCCCTCTTTATCTTTTTCTTTGAAATGCAGCAACGAATGATTGATGATATGGAAAATGATGTCTATGAGCAAAGTTAGAAAATGATAGTTGCAAACACGACTTATTTGTTGGAAAGTTCATTTTAAAAAAAAAATGTCGTGGTGTAATTATGCATAATGTTATACTTTTTCAGTAGTTAATTTTAGTTTATATGCAAAATAACTGTAATTTCTTGTTGATAAATCTTAAAATTCATAGAATCGGAATTAGGGGTTACCATATTATAAATTGTGGCTCTTTTTGTACGCTTGATTAAAGTTGTCGACTTCTATCAATCATTTGGACTTTGAATAATTAGACAAACATTAATGTTTAAGGCATTTTTTGTTGTGTAATTATGTGTTTGAAATTCATCATATTGCCTTGATTTTAGACTTCTTTTAAGCCAAATTCACAGATTTTTTTTTTAAGTTGTATTCGTTATGGATAATCCTTTTTTGGTATTGAAGAAATAGAGTGAATATTCAAAAAAGTCTCATATCTAAAATGTAAAAGGTTAATTCTTCCAGATTTGTACAAAATCTTTGGTGGTAAATATTTAGGTAAAAGGTGAATTAGTTCCATTGTACATGTTAATAATGAATGCATAGTTCAGAACTACGTTCCCTAAATCTAACTGCCAAATACGAACTACCGAATTGTTGCCAGTAAGGAGTGTAATATGTTCGGTAAGTATCGTTCGGATTGTGATGCAGTCGTTTAACCCTCTGAACTCATCAACTCTTGTATACAAATGTAAATATATTAACGTGTTACCCATAGTCAAATTAGTTATACCATAATGTCTAATTACTATAGTTTGTAATTATTCATAGTTAAAAAAATGAAAAACAAATAATAGGTATTTATTATTTGCAATGTAAACGAATATTTCAAAATATTATTTCGTATTTAAATAATTATTTCATTATTTTAAAATATCATTAAAGTTAAAATTCAAATAATATTATCAAACAATTCGTTGTTATTTGCTATCCAAACTCATCCGTAATAACGGGAAAAAGGAAAAAAAAAAAAGGGAAAGAATTGGGTGGTAGTAGTACGCTCATACTTGACACCGCTAAGCATTTATTTATTTATTATTATTATTATTAATTTTTTTTTTTGGGGATAAAGACTAGCTTGAAGTTTGAAATAGTCTAGTAGGGTTGGTTGGGGGCGGACAAGGAGCTCCAGGGAAATTCCAAAAGGGGAGGGGGGAGCGGTCAGAAATGAAATTTTTTTAGATGAATTTAATTTATTTTGATAGATGTTATAGATCTCTTTATTTAAATTTATTCATATCACTCTATTTTATTAAAATAATTATCTTCATAAATTATATAAGTGAATTTAAATAAAAAAATTCATATTACTTAATCGAATCAATTTAAGAATTACATATTTTTTCTTTTTGTGGGACCCGTGAATGTATTAGCGTGGGAAGATGCAAGTTTTAGTGAGGGCATTTTGGTATTTTAATCAAGTTTTAAGGCAATGTCATTGCCCGCATCATAATCAAAGTCATTTGCGGTAAGATATAGTAGTGTGCATATGGGCTGACATAATTAGGCTTGGCCCAGATGATTCCTACTTTCTGAGGTCACTCAACTCTATGGAATGACTTGAACTTTATCTAATCAACCCACTTTAATCAAATATTTTGTTTAAGTGTAAGATTAGATGTTTAAATTTTTATTTTATATTTTTAAGGATAGAGATTAAATTTTTTATTTTTCAATTTTATTAGATATTTTCTTTCTTCTTACAAGTAGTAGATATAGTTAGATAGTTTGATTCTCGTTAGATCCCCTCTTTATTAGTAGATATAATCAGACAAGAGTAGATTAAAATATTACCAGTGAAAAAAAAAAAACGCTTAGACTTTATCCAAAATGTAGGTTGACATATGCACATTATATTTTTATATATATATAACAAGTACTTAATTAGTAATATCACCCCCAAAAAAAACTTAAATTTTAAGTATGCTGATTCACTTTCTTTTTTTGCTGATTGATGATTCACCCAGCAGCATCGACAAGTTGCAAGATATTTACACTTGGGCTGAAAAGTTTAGTCGAACAAAAATCAAAAAAATAAATTATGAGGAATTCATTGACATGTCCAAGGAATATTACCAAAATATTATCGTCCTTCGCTTTTGAAATCAAAGAAAAAAAGTTTGTTGGTGTAAAAGCTATTCTTTTTCTCTGGTGCTCTGCAGCCCACGTTCCGGACATATAATCTAAGAAATCTAATTGGCACTATTGTGGATGAACAATAGCACTTTTTTATTTTCGTCAAATTCGTACTTTCTTGTATAAAATTCTTCACTAACAAAAAGTAGGAAAAATTTTAGATTATTTAGGGAATCATTCTTTTATATTTTAAATAATTATATAATATATTTTATCATATTTTAAAATTTTATACTGTATAATTTTTTAAAAGTAAAAAAATAATTTCTTAAAAAAGATAATAAAATTCTCCAAAAATATATTTTATTTGGATCTTTGAACTTTGTTGCCATAATGCAAAAAGATGCTATAGGCCTAGTTTGGGAGCCTAAGAGGAAAATGAAAAGAGAAAATATTATTTTTTTGGCATATATATATATATAAACACACACTACTAAATTAAAGTATGAACTTTCTTCCCATCTGTTGTGCCTACGAGTGTGAATGAATTAAACAGAAAGCTCAAATCCATTCTTTATTATTTATTTTTGTAGTAAAAAAAGAAAAGAAAAAGTAACTACTAGTAATATGTCCACCAATTTGATTAAACAAAAATTCCAATTTCTCCAGTCCCAAACGCACGGTTTACTTGCCAAGTGCATTCTATGTTCGTCATAGAACTATTTCTTTTCCTGTATTGTACCCAGACCTGATTCAATGTCAGATACATAATTGCCTCATGCAACCGATGGCCATTAGAAACCCGGTTCAACCGATGACTATTAACTTAGATTATAAATTCAAATTACTAAAAAAAAATACGTACATATTTATAATAGATTCACTTTATTAAAAAAAATGTACATTTGATTTTTTTTAAAAAAATCAAAAATCGTACACTTGATGCCAGTGTAACTTTTTCAATGATTTTTTGAGAAAATATACTATTTACAATGGTAAAGAGAGTATATTCTTTTAGGCCACGTAAGAGGCCATAAAAGAGCAAGAATAAGAAAGTGAAGACTTAGGCAGTTATTCACGAATCTTTATCTTTAGGGTAAATATTCAACCAAATCTTCTGGCTTCTATAATCGGATTAAGGATTACACTAACTTTTTTTTTTTTTCCTCTCTTTCTTTTAGAGAACATAAAATGAATGAATATATGGTTTGAATGGATTTTCAAAGCCGCAAAAACCACGCCTTCCTATTTCGAGAGGAAAATTTTTTGTATGAATTAAATCCATGATATTGAATTAATAAATCAATAGCATTATGTCAAATTTTCCTTTCGAGGCAATCGAATAAGATAATTACAAAACAAATAAAAATGACTCTTTTCGTCCTTAAAAATGGACCCAGAAATAGGCCCAAGAAGGAGTGCTTTAACACGTGGGCCTCACACGGGGCACCACTAACGCTTGCGAGCCGCTGCTGACGTACAACGTTACGTCATTGGTGACGTGACCAATCCGCTATTGTTCTCTTGGGCCCAATTCCTCCTGAGATTGGGCTCTAAGACTGGACGTGCGAAAATCCGATTTGAAAGTCGTTAAATTTCTTTCAACGAGAATATTTTAAACTTTGTAATCATTTATTTGATATCACTAACGAAACCTGTGTCCAATAGATTTACCTTTTATGAAGCCGCCCCCATGATTATCAGTTTATCACACTTGAAGATTTAATAAATCGAAGCATTGAGGACAAAAGATTTCTCATTTTTATTATCATACATCTAAAGTCAATATAAATCATTTTGTATTTAAAATCTATTCATCATACGAATAAAATATAGATTCTGATAAATTAATTAATTAATTTTAATTATTTTTGTTCGATGAATAAAATAATTTGTTTTGGCAATTATGAATTTTAAGATAAATATTATATACATGAAATTTTTAAATTTTGTCACCGTTATAGAAATATATATTGATATTCTAAGAATGAAACTAAAAGTAATAACACAGGAAAATAAAATATGTTCAATTTATATACTAAAACAATAATAATGTACTAATTATTGCTTGAAATTTAGAAGAATTATATATTTATACTAATACATTTTAGAAATCTCGTGAATTCTGTAAATTTGTTTTAAACTTTTTATTCTCTTATCTAGATTTACAATATAAATGACTTTATATCTCTATTATAAAGAGTTACTTATCATTATTAAAAGAGATATCTTAGATATTATTTCCTACTACAAGCTAATAAGTGCTTAATTTTTTTCCTGAAATCGAAATCATAAAAAAAAATGTTATCTCCTCGCCATTAATATCCCCATTTATTAACAACACATAAATGCCATAATCAGAAGACATAAACCAAAACGAACGAAAAATGTAGGGGGCAGAAGTCTAATTTCTCAAACGAGGCTGTATAGGTAGAAACATGAGCAAGGCTGCGGAGGACCGACAAGACCTTAACGTGCGCCGAATCACTTATCATGCGCCGGATTTTGAACCCCATTAAATTTCTTGCTCTTTTCCCATTTCCTCATTTTCTCCACAAACAAACAGACACACATACTCTCTCTCTCTCTCTCTCTCTCTCTCTCTCTCTCCCTCCTTAGGATTTGCCGCCACCGCAAAACCCTAAAGCTGTGTCGGCGTATTCGATGCTAACTTCTTCATCTGAAGGTAATTTGGAACTCAGAATTTCCATAAATGTTTTTTAATAAACTGAGCGGCGGCTTTAATGATTGTTTGTGCTCTTTGAGAGATTTTTAGTAGCCTAACAGGGATATTATAAATTGGAAAAAAAAAAAAAAAAAAGGTAGGGTGCTGATTTGTATTGGTTTACACACAGTAATTTTCTGAAGTATTTATCATCTTGACTGATCTTATTATGTTTCATCTAATTATTTGGCTATTAGGTATTTGTTGGATTGATTATTCCTCATAAATTATTAAGCTTTAGATTCGCTCCTACCTGAACATATGTTTTTTTTTTCCCCGGAAAGTTTTTGATTGGAAGCTTTTCTTTTTCGTTGTATAATTTATTTGTTTGCCTTTTTTTTTTTTTTTTTTAACATGGGCTATGATTTTATTGTATGATTTTGTTTTTTCCTAGATTAACTATTGAGTTAAGGAGGTATCATCTTTCTGATTTATACATCTATCTGGCTTTATCTGCTTTGTTCTGGATCACTATTATTAAATGGTGTTTGTTGGTCACGTTGCAAGCCTTTCATTGAATTAAAAGTAAGGTTTCCTCGTATCAATTCATTATCTTGGGATGTCACTCTTCATAGTGGTAAAAATTCTGATTTTCTGTGAGATGTCTTAATGCGAAAGTGCATAAATGTTTGTTTTTTATTTGATGATTGTTTTTGTACCTTGATCTGTATTTGTAATATTATGGATAATTGTTCAATAAGTATGGAAAAGTGTTTGGTGTTGATCTGTTTAGTTGCTTTTTGGTATGATTTTTTCTTGGTTGACTTGAACTCCATGTGCTTTCTTCCTTTTGTATGCTAACTGTGTAAAATGGCTTTATCTACTTGGAACAGGATAATATATGATCAATTTGTTTCTCAAAAGCTCAAAAGTGTTTCTCAACCTATAGGTTCCAGCCGCTTGTGATTAGGTAAATTTTTATTTGAATTATTGCAATGGATCGCCGTGATTTGTCACGTCAGGTTTTGTCAGCGGAGGTGGACCATGGTCATTTGGGCGGCTTTAACGTGATATTTTTTTTTCTTTTCCAATTCTTTCGGCTATTCTTTTCCATTTGTTTTAGAACCGTAGAAGTCTGTAAAAACGTTGTGGTTGGTTTGGGTTGTTTGAAGGTGTGGTTATAGTACATGGACAAGGTCCCTGTACATTATACTGCTAATTTGGCCAAAGTGTCAACTGATCTGAACAAAATTGCTAATGTTCGATCAAGTGACTCTGCAATACCTGTATTAGGTTTGGATTCCTCTGGTATTGTGAACTCTTATTGCTCCAGGGGAAGCAAGAGAAAATTGGGTGTGGTTGATGGATCTTCTCTGTTTCTTGAGCTGGGCCGCTCATCAAGTTCTTGCACTTCAGTGTCATGTGGGAAAGAAATCGAAGAGGAATCTTCTATTCATCTTGGTCTAAATACTGACCTTCGTCTGGGAAATCATAGGACACATTATGCAAATGAGTTTCCTGTCCTTATGGCACTGCAAAAGCTCATGAAATGAGGAGGCCTGTAGTAGATCTCGAATTAAGTCTGTCTACTGGACCTTCTGAATCAGATATCACTACTGTTACACAAGGATCCAGCCCTCATAAGAATAATTTAGAAGCACCGGCTGCGGCTTTGGTGGCTACCATTCAACTTGTGGATGAAGGATCAACATCATCTCGATGGAAATGTGGGCCTCTTGTGCCTCCTTTGCAGAGTTCAGGGACTATCGCTATTGGTTACCCAGTCAACAACCAAAATTTTCCAACCCTGCTCACCCCAAACATCTCATCTGCTGCATTGGGAATGCGTAAAAACTCACTTTCCTGGGTTTCTGCGGCAGTTCATCAGCCACAGCAACGAGCCAATGTGAAAACTTGTATGTTCGAAGGATGCAAAAGAGGAGCAAGAGGTGCTTCTGGCCTTTGTATTGCCCATGGCGGTGGCAGGAGGTGTCAGAGAGCTGGCTGCCAGAAGGGTGCTGAAGGCAGGACTGTATTCTGTAAGGCCCACGGGGGTGGTCGGCGTTGCCAACATCTTGGGTGCACTAAGAGTGCTGAAGGGCGTACCGACTTTTGCATTGGTCATGGTGGTGGTAGGCGCTGCAATCATGATGGCTGCACTCGTGCTGCAAGAGGTAAATCTGGATTGTGCATTCGTCATGGGGGTGGCAAAAGGTGCAAAATGGAAAATTGTATCAAGAGTGCTGAGGGCATTTCTGGGCTCTGCATCTCCCACGGTGGTGGCCGTCGTTGCCAGTATCCTGCCTGCTCAAAAGGTGCTCAAGGTAGCACGATATTTTGTAAAGCACATGGCGGTGGGAAACGGTGCACTTATTTGGGCTGCACAAAAGGTGCTGAAGGGAGTACGCCATTCTGCAAAGGACATGGTGGGGGTAAGAGGTGTACATTTGAAGGGTGTACTAAGAGTGTTCATGGGGGTACATCGTTTTGTGTAAGTCATGGTGGGGGCAAGAGGTGTTCCATGCACTGGTTGCACAAAGAGTGCAAGGGGACGCACAAACTTCTGCGTTCGCCATGGTGGTGGAAAAAGGTGTAGGCATGAAGGATGTACTAAGAGCGCCCAAGGAAGCACTGACTTCTGCAAGGCACATGGTGGAGGTAAAAGATGCTCCTGGGGACAAGTGGGATCTGAGTTTGGGGATCAATCTACTGTTCCATGCGATAAGTTTGCCAGGGGAAAATCTGGCCTTTGTGCTGCCCACACCACCCAGATGCAAGAAGATTTAATACAAGGTGATGGTGTGATGCCTTCCATACTTGAAAACCCACTATCCAACACAATAGAAAAGATAAAAGGGATTTTTGTTCTTTCTGGTGGAACAGATACTACACCTTGTGGAGGAATGTCAGTTGGCTTGAGTAATCATGGATGTAAACGCACATGTACCCAGATTCCACCACAAGATAATTCAGATAAGTTTTTGCTTCCGGAGGGTAGGGTACACGGAGGAAGCCTGATGGCCATGCTATTCAGAGACACATCCTTTCAAACAGGCAACAGTATTGTCCACGGTGGTGAAGTGGAGAGGGGGAATACTTATCCTGTATCTCACAGTTGGGTGTAAGCAAATTTCAGCTTTTCTTATTGTTTGGTATCCCGTTGGGAGATCTTCTGCATCATTCTTGTGCTTGTCAACCTGTTTGTGAAAATGTATAAACTATATTAGTATAAATGTATCAACTATATTAGTATTTGATTGTGTAATTGGTTGTTAATAATGTGCCTGAAGTCCTTGTGAAAGTAAGGGTAGTTGTCTGATTGTGCGGTCTACGGGGTCAGTTTATAGGTAGATTCAAGCTTAGGGTTTAAATTTTACTTTGTTTAGGTTTGTCCTCTTGTCCTGTAAATACTCACTGTTAAACAGTAATGTTGTGAATATGGTTTATATTTACTATTTTGCAGCATGCCTTCTTTTGATGTTTGCTCGACTTTGAAATATCTACTCCTATTTTTGGGCTAGAGGTGTTGATATAATTTGATATTACCATTCATAGGGATAATTAGGTAACCTTGGCCTTTGGCGGGTTTTTGATTTCACTTATAAATTTTATAGATTCTATAAGATTTAATATTGATTAATCGGGTTTATATAAATAGTTTTCTACCGTTCATTAGTCAATACCAATCTTTTTAATATGTGTCACGTTATATCATTATTGTATCGTTATCATGTCGTATTCGTGCTTGATCTGTTTATTCTTAGCAGAGATGTATTAATTTATTTGATAAATTAAATACTTGCAACCCAATTGAATTAAGATATCAGATTTTAATTATCTAATAAATTAAATAATTATTAATACTAACATTATTTTCATAGTAATTTAAAACATAAAATTAAAATTTTTTAAAAAATATTTAAAATAATTATTATGTTTGATTTAATAAATTTATACTCCATATTAAATATATTATTCATAATTTTTTATTATGTTATAATTAAATTATAATTAAAATAATATTTTAATAAAATTTACAAAACTAACGAATTATCATGTCAATTTATATTTGTGACAAACAGAATTGACTTAATAATGAGTCGTTAAATTTTAAGTCAGGTCGTGTTCTGTTCTCATTTAATGTTTAACCTTTGCTGCAAACCGGCAAACCTTCCAGCTTCCTCCCCCTCTCGTTCATGTCTTCTGCTCCACCTCTCTAGCCTCACCTGTTATCTTCTCCCCTTTCCATGCAGTTTTGAGTAACGTAAATATGTAATACTAACCAATTTAGGAAGTGTTTGGTTCTTATTTAGAAATCGGAATCAGAATAAAAATTACAAACTTTACTTGTTTTGTTTGAATAAGAAATAGATTTCATTATATCGATAAATTAATAAATTTGAAACTCATGTCGCAAGGGAATGAAAATGTAATATTTTCTAACACTTTTATTTTAATAAAATGATTCTCATAGTGACTAATTAAATACCCATAAAGTAAACATCTCCTTTGCACAATTTGATTGAATATTCTCTAGTAGTTCAAATTCTGTACAGCATAATTTTCATTCCAGTACCGCTTAGGATTTGGGTTGAATGTGTAAAGTTTCAGTCTTTCAGATTAGGAGTTTTCCGAGGAAAAACTAGGTTGACTTTGATCCATAAAATACTTCTAGTCCGTCGAAAAATAAACATCAAAGTATGTTCGATTCATACAACCAAAAGAACCTAAGGAATAACATAGGTCCACCATCGATGAATATATAAAGTTTCAGATAGGAGTTTTCCGAGGAAGAACTAGGTTGACTTTGATCCATAAAACACTTCTAGTCTGTAGAAAAAATAAAAATCAAAGTATTTCTTTCTTTTTTGGGCAAGATCGAAGTAATTTATGGAGTTTTCGATTCATTCAACCCAAAGAACCTAAGGAAGCACATATGTTCACCATCGAATAAAGAAAATCTCAAAAGCAACATGCTACCAATGCTAATGTCATAGTACTAGAATTGAAACTATGGACAGAAGCAAAACATTAACAGTAATAGTATCAGCCATCAGATCTCGATCAAATTAACATGGTGGACTCTTCCTCTTAAACTGTAGGAGCACAGGGTATATGTTCTTGAAGGCTTTATAAGTGTCATCTCTCAACTTTGCTCCTGTGATGACAATCTTCCCTGATGCAAATATGAGAAGCACTACACTGGGATTCTTCATCCTGTATATCATGCCAGGAAATATTTCTGGATCATAGGCTACAAAGCCAGCGTGTGCACAAGCCAATAATTCAAGCCTGATAGGAAATTTCAAATCAACGGATGCCACGATGTTCTGAATCTTGAAATCGCTAAACTGGATTCCTCCCATCCCACACTTTTCAATCATCTTTGTGTATTTCCTGACTGCAAGTTTAGATTGTGATTCGCTCTTCGCCCCTGTGCATACTATTTTTCCGCTGGCAAAAACCAGTGCCGTGGTTTTGGGTTCTCTGATCCTCATTATGACGGCTGCAAAACGTCTTGGGTTGTACTCTGAATTACGAGCACGAAGGGCGATGGCAGTAGAGATTTTAGGTTCAATTTGCAGTTCAAGTTTACTGTTGACACTATATTCTGTAGAGTCGGATTAGGAATCGTCTCGTCGCATGAATTCTCCACCATTACAGTATCTGCCATCATTCTTGGTTGTTATTTCTCTTCGCAAGAAACCTTCAAAAGTTTTTTTTTTTTTTTTGAAGAAACTTTCTCAATCTTGCATAATGTATATATAGAGGTAAGGGGCTCCTCAGAATCTTAAACCAAGTGCTCTTTGGAAAATGTCAGAATCCTAAACCAAATCCTATTTGGAAAGTGATTGCACAGACATGGAATTAAACAACCAATGATATTGCTACAGCTCATTTTTTACAAATTTCCAAGATTGTCGTCACCAAGCCAAATTTCTCGCTGTTGACTTATTTCTGCGTCTTGACCAAAAAAAAAAAAAAAAAAAAAATTTATTTGTGGGTCCCAGAAAAGCATCTCTCTCGGCAACCAGGTAACAGGCCTATGTTGAAGGCAATCACCGGCCAGCCACTTTGGGCATACCGTTTATGATACTAGAAATTTATCGATCAATATTAAGTCAACTCGTTTATTATATGAAATTAAATAAAGGGATTGGTTCAATTCATGAATTGATACGATAATTCATTAAATTATTGTATAAAAAAATTTTGTTAAATTTTTTTTTTCATTATAATTTAATATTGTATATTTCAAAATTGTGAATAATAAATTTAATATTAAATTATTAAATTAAACATAATAATTATTTTAAATATTATTCAAAAAAATTTAATAATTTTAATTATGTTTTAAATTATTACGATAACAAGATTAATATTAATATTTATTTACATTATTAAATAATTAAATTTTGAGATTTTAATTTAAATAAATCGTAAGTTATATAATTTGTTAAATAGGTTAATACTTTCTGTCAATAATAAACAGGATCTAACACAAATATGATACGAACCCGAAGGAATTAGATATAAATACGATACAATAAAAAACAGATTACATATAACACGACACGAATGTTGTATAACACGAATACAATATTATAAAAAAATAGATCACACTTACAAGACATGATAACATGATATATTGACATCCCTACCCGTGGTGGCAAATAGTAGTTCGAACCGACATACTCTAACGCATCAACTCGAATATTCTTTACCTGATTCACTACTGTAAGAAACACTTCGGAATACATGTTCCTCCAAAGGATAATATTTAGTCATAAAAAATATGCTATATAAATAAAAAGCTAATATTTGACATGGGCTTGACATGTAGAGTGCTAGATGCTTAGTGTTTAGTCTCCTGAGTTTTCTAAAGAGCCTTCTTCCTCACCCAAAGAATGGACATGAATGGGGGCGATGGGGCTTGAAAACACTCGCTCACAACAACTATAAGCAGTAATAGCAATTAACTGACGAAATTAACCTGGAAAAAATTTTCTGCCACGGTAAAAGTTCATAGTTTCCATGTTAAATTCAATACAAGCTCAAAGAAACATGCTAAAAAAAGCCATTTGGGGAATTCTATGGAGGATTTAGCAAGGAGTGAAGAAGGAAAAGGGGGAAATGCAGAGCCGGGGAGGAGAGAAACATAAATTACAAGAAAATGGTGTCTAATCGATTCAAGCACATTTTGAACAAGGATTTTACACCAGTAGACGATGACTGGTAGATTGCTAGATTCCACAAGTCAATTAATGCTTCTCATACAAGTGATCCCCCGTTAATTCCTTTGTCCAATCTAAACTTTCCTGACCTGAATGTTATGAGTGGAATGCAACCGCCAGATTGGTTGCGTACCACTCTGAACAAGGGCTACTTGTTCTCCTTCCTTCACCATTCCTTGTTTCTGTAAATTGACAATCGATAGGGTATAAGTCCACAGAAGCACCCGCAAGAGAAAATGGAGTGCAAGGAAATTGTAACTGTTTCTTGAGGGAAATTCACGAACACATTCTACTGGTATTATATGGATAAGAACTATTATTTATGGAAATGGAATGAAAAATTCTTGTATGGACCAATGCTTTTCAGGTGAACAACCCCACCATATACATATTTATCTACATCCACCAACTTCTTTTAAAAAATTAAAAATTAAAATACTTCATCCACAAGTTGGTGATGTGGATAAATATGAACCACACCGTAGACCTTGGTCCATACAAGAATTTTCCATTATTTAGTTCAAAACAAAAGGCTAAAGTCCAAATAAAGTCAACATGAGCGGTGTTTAGAAACATGACATTGGAAGACACAGGGAATCTAGGCTGCAAATCAACAAAACCAAAACCAAGTAAAACCTCACCTGCAATAAAGTCAATGCATAAGAGAAGGTCTCCTCAGCATCATCCAGGAACTCCATGTATATGGGGCAAACGCCCTGGTACAAAGCCAGCCTCTGTTGTACTCTCTTCCTGCATTCCAATTACATGATATGGTAAACCAACTTAACAAAGGCTTTTCGATTTATATGGGGTCAGCTCATTTTGTTTGGTCAATTTTTAACGCTAGTGCAGTTGTGAATGAGCAAAAATAGAAGAAAAATAAAAGTCAAAGCTTGCCTACAAGTGTAAACAGTAGAGCATCAACCTTGTTCTCTTACCCATTTACAGATTGTTAATAGCTCTATTATATAAGTTTAATATAGAAAAAACTGAGACTTACTCATTTGTAAAGGCAAATATAGTGCCAGAAGGCCGATAATGGCTTAGAAGGATAGCCATGAAACCAGTTCTAGTAAAGACAACGATTGAGGTTCCAAGGGTGTTGGATATCATTGTTGCATGGAATGCAAACATTTCGCTCATATGGTTCTGTTTAGAATAGAAAACAAAAAATCAATCAAAATTGAGCTCCAATAAAGTTTGATGAACTTAAGGAGAGTGACAAGCTCACGAGCATGGATGGACACAAATATATTTTATACAAATTGGATAGATTCACATGCTTTACAAAGTTAATCTAACCTTGAAAGCTTGGCCCAGATTATGTGGTCTTTCTCCACCAACCATGGTTGCTTCAGTGCGTAATGAGAGACTGTGTGCATGACCTTCACGGCTTTCAAAGGAAACCTTTCATGGAAGTAAAATCAAAGTAGGGTTTCAGGCAATGGAAGATCATCATATAAATGGCCTATCCAGGCAAAACTCAAAATATTGAGTCTTAGTTGATCTGGATGCATAGCTAATACTATCAATAAAAATATACTTCCAATTTCAGCGATCTAACTTAAGAGGAATCTTCACAGTTGAGATAGTTCACTGCCCTGTAATATTCCCCTTGGCTACATTTTACTTTGTATGACATTCAATATCCATGGTAATGCAAATTTATTTCTTACTTTCCGTGAGCAGTTTCTCCAGAAAGCATAACTGCGTCAGCACCCTCTCTAACTGCAATGGCGATATCTGATACCTCAGCTCGGGTAGGTGTTGGGTGAACAATCATGCTTTCAAGCATATTTGTTGCCACAATAACAGCTTTCCCCATACTACGGCATATCCTGATTATTTCTTCCTGCAGTAAAATGCTTCAGAGGAGCTTACAGATAAATATGTAAAAGCCAATATTTTTTGGGAACTAATAACTACCTGCAACAAGGGAACCTCCTCAATTGGCAGCTCAGCACCAAGATCTCCTCTTGCAACCATTGCCTAAGATAAGATAATCAATACTATCAAGATCTGGTAATAAACACCATGTCCATCTTTAACAGTCACACGAAAATGAGGAAAACAGAGAATGGGAAAGCAAAAGTGGCGATGTATCTAGAGAAGCCACAGGGTGCAGAAGTTAAACTATACATTGAGAGAAATTAATACTCCACATATAAATTTCAACAAAAAAAAACCAACATTCTTGGAGTACAGGGTAGGGGTTGTTGTTCACATGAAATTACTTCATCACATCTCTCTTGATGATAATCTAGCACAAAAGATGCAAGACCCAGTAATGACAATGATCAAACAAGATGACAAGCCATCATTGTTTACAACACGTGAGTGCCCAAACCTAAGATGGATTTCTGCTTGAGCGAGACATTAGCTTTATTGTATCTGTGTAAAGATAGGAGGAAAGACTTGAGTAGTTACCCCATCAGATGCAGTAATAATTGAGTGCAAGTTTGGTATAGAGTCAGCACTTTCGATCTTCACAATGACATGAATATCTGCACCACAGCCTGCATAGCCAAAACGAAAGATCTATAAAGGTTACAAATGAATGCATGAAATATTAATCTTACTAATGCTTCATCTATCTTTCTAGGATACATCAAAGACAATGACTGTAGTGTTACTTTTGAGATAATTCTTCAATTCATGGACCACTGCAGCATCTTTGACAAAGGAGACAGCATAGAAATCTACTTTATTGTCTACTCCAAACTTGATGTCATCCCAGTCCTTTTCTGTAGCAAATTATACTAAACAAGGTTAATTTGTTTACTAAAGAACAACTTTAAATCCTGAATATTGCTACACATCACAAATGCAACAGCGCACACCCACACCCACAGAGAAATGCAACAAAATATGATAACTGGGATTCTGACCAGTAATTGATGGAAGTGTTGCACTTTTTCCCCGAACATTTAGATGCCTCCTGGATTTAAGCTCTCCTCCATCAACAACTTCACATTTCACTGAATCTTCTGTCTTGGATGTTACCAGCAGTGACATCATGCCCCCTATAAATAAGAGAAATTAACAGGCTGCAATTGAATCCTTAGGATTTCAGGACAGTAATTGCCGCAAATAATGTGTATTATTCTGTATAAGCTTTTCTGCACTTGGGATTCATGACATTAAATGCTGCAAATAACGTACATCTCTAGGATTTTCAGGACAGTAACTGCAAGAACACTTGCATGCAACAAGCCCTGTCTTAAAAGCAACGGTTTGCATAGTAGAAGCATATGGAAATTGAAGACAAAATTTAGCTGTTTTTCACTCATTTCTTCCTTTTGTTTATTAAGCCTGATAGTTTGTTTCCATACCTCTTTGGTTTTTTGGATTTCTCACTATGATACTTTGTTTCTTTACTTCATCACTAAAGAACTATGTTCTTCCAGTAGAACAAATATATAGAGTAAATGAAACATTTCACAGTTTTGCATTTTGCATATTATCTGGCTACTTTAAATTTGTGGTGAAAGATCGGAAGTTTTACATAATGGACAACATAGTGATATATAAATCTAAAAGATTTATTTACGTTCTGTCAACAGGAAAAAAAATATATATATCAAAGTGAAAAAGGAAAGCTGTAGCATACCATCGACAAGAAGCATGTCCCCTACTTCTACGTCATTGACAAAATCATCATAGTTAACACTAACGCAATCAGCAGTTCCCACCCCTCTCCTGATTGTAAAAGTGAACTCCTGTCCAGGTTCTAGCGTGATTGGTTGTGGCAAGTCACCACTCCTAACCTCTGGACCCTGCCACATGTTAAATCAGTTAAGCATAAAGTGATATATATATGTGTGTGTGTGTGTGTGTAGAGGAAAATAAACTTGTATGTGTTCTAACTACTTGGAATTATCAGTAATATATCATATATCAAACCTGGTTGTATACTCGAGGATCAGTTTCCAGTAAAATAAACATGAATATTACACATAAACTATTACTATAATAGATTGTACGTATATAAGGGAAAAAGAAGCATACATGGATGCAAATATGGACTCAACGAGGATACTTACCTTAGTGTCGAGCATTATGGCAATGACATTGTCCTTTGCTTGGGCATTATATTCTTTAACCAAGTCAATAACTTTTTGATGAGATGCATGGTCTCCATGGGACATATTCATACGTGCAACATTCATCCCGGCCTCAGCCAATTTCCATATCATTTCCCTAGTGTTAGTCGAGGGACCAATTGTGCAAACAATTTTTGTCTTGCGTCGTACTGTAGGCTTAGACCACATACACACTGAAGTGTCACCAAATTGCTGAATCCCATGTAAGTGCTGAATTTGCTCTTCTGTCTGATAGAAGCAAGATATTTAAACCAAAAAAAAATAAAAAATGTAAGAAATATGGTACAAGTATATTTGTATTAAGGATTAGTCACAAAATCTCAAAGATGCTTCTTTTTACACAGAACATCATCTCACCACCCAAAAAAGAAAGCCTATAAAATCTCCTTTGTTTTCTGAAGCTTTTAGTTTGCCTTCTTTCTGAAGGAAGGGTATAATTTCTAGACTCCTGAATTGTTCTCTTCTCTAACAGGACGAGCTACATAACACCTGAAGATTCCATAGATCTACACCATGTCTTATAAAAGAATAAATCAAGGAATTGCCTGTCTGCGGAACTCAAAAGAAAATTAAATTCATATGTTGTTCTTCTGGAGAAGAAACTTTCAATTTGCATAATGATGGTTGAATGCACTAAAATTTCCCCAGAAAGCAATGCCACAAAACTCCCAGAATTCAGTAAGCTAAGGAAAATAGTACTAATTTCCTGAGGATAACGAAATAATTCCCTATCCTAAATCAGAAATGTCATTGATATATTTTTTTGTTTTAAAAAAAAAGACCAGTGCTTTCAACTTTCTAGTCACCACTCCTGCGAATTCAAAACACAATTTATTCGCATAAAACAGGATAAAACAAAACGAATATCAAGCACATTGTCAGCAAAAAATAAATCCACAAAACAATAAACAAAAATAAACAATTGCAGCTAAATTAAAAAGTAGAATTTACTGTGGACCTTTGGGAGATCTTCGGGAGTGACGGGAATGACTGCGGACTCGACGCGAGAAGATCTTCTGGCGGTGATCGGCACACAAATGCGTACGGCTCCGCGGCTCCTGTTCTGCTTACGAGCCAGTAATTTAGTAGCGAAACCAGACGGTTTGAGCTTCTCGACTTGGCTCTGCAGAGATCCAGAGCTAGGGTTGGCTAACGAACTTTGAATTTGCCGAGTCGCCACTACTTGAGCCATTTGTGTTGTTCGGTGAACAAAAACAATGAATGTTCTAGAGAGAGAGTTGTGAAGACGAATAAAAGAGCGTTGAAGAGAGTTAGTAATAAATTGGTTCGGTGATATTAATCTCACCGATGCAGACGGACCGTTGGGGAAATCGCCGCCGTCGTATTCGGCGGACGTTTAAAGGACGAGGAGAAGGCTGGCGGCTTCGTTTGTATCGAAAATGTAATAAAAAAATAAAATGGAGTTGTTGTGGCAAACATGACTTGGACTCGCTTTTGAAAGTTTTTTCATAACGACGTCGGTTAGTTTTGTTTTGGTAAATTTGGATGATGGCCGGCCTGGATCGTGAAATGCGTGCACTAATCCACAGTCCACAACCAAAAGAACTGGCCTGGCCCATGGCCTTTTATTGGGTGGACAGTGGGCCCTTTAAGTGGAGACTGAGGATTTGTCAATCCTTTATCAATTGATCATCACTCGTCCAAATCAACGGCATACAAAAGAGATCAAGTAGCACTAAATAACAGCAAAAACTTTCATATGGGACTAGTATTTTCAAACTAATTAGTTTGGTTCTGAGGCCCCTTATTTTATGATACAAGTTAATTGGTTTGAGAATATCAGTAACTTTACATGTTCAGAATTAATATTTTTCATGTGACCCAATTTAATGGATGCCAGAATTTTCATACCTTTTCATTCTATTTGATTTTGAACTCTGGCGGTGGTAAATAGGCTTTGACATTTTTTTAGTAATGAAAAATTTTGCTTTCCAGTTATTGAAATGACAAAATTCTTATTTGAATACTATATTTAAAATAAGAGTTATATGAATTCTTTGTTGTACAAGAAAAGGTTTGGTTTGCATTCGAAAATTGTATTCGGAATGGAAATCAAAAACTCCAATATTAGGATGAGTTTATGTCAATTCTCCTCGCTTGTTTGGTTTGAAACAGAAATGAGTTTTATCATGGTAATGAATTACTTAATTTGAAATTCATGTTGAATGAAAGTAAATATTTTTTAATATTTTTATTCTTATAAAATGATTTTTATAGTATTCAACCAAACAATATCTATAAATATCATTGATTTTTGATTTTCATTCCTCATTCTCATACTCATAAATCAAACACCTCTTAAATGATTATTTCATGTATAACTTTCATTTAGACCGTCAAATCCAAAAATAAGATTGTGGATCAGGTTTGTACAACATCTCTCCCCATCAAAGGATAACCAGCCCCATCAAAGGATAACCAGCCCGATTTAACAGGTTAGTAAGAAAGTAGCACTCAAACTTGGGTTGGGTTGATCCCTCAGTGAGCCGACAATCCCGAAACTTGAAGCCCAACCCAATAACACGTAAGCAGTTAGCTAGGTGGCGTAGTAACGACTCTGTTCCGCACCACAATTCAGTTAACCCACAAAACCGAGACCAAAAGCCCAGCCCAAGAACACCCAATGACAAGCAGTTTGAAAGTTCGCGTAACCGAGACGCCGTCCAGCACATGGAAAGTACTTATACTTGGGTTGGATTGATCATTTAGTAAACAGATAAACCCGCATATGAAAGCCCAACCCAGAAACACGAGAATGCGAGAAGGACTGAAAGCGCGGGAAAATGCAAAAGACATTCTTTTTTTGGCTGGCCACAAACCTCAAAAGCCAGAACCAGAGGATAGATTCTCCGTTCCGTTGAGATCCAAGTACCATTCTCTCAGATCCGGCTCCGAGAATTATCTCCGAATTCGAAAATATTGACAAAGAAACCCTAATTCAAGAATTATGGAAGGACTATCGACTATTTGCGCCGGTCTCGGAATCCTTGAAGAAGACGACAACGGCAATCGGATCGGCTACTCCAAGAGCGAATACTGTCTAGGTATTTTTCATAATTTTTACTTTCTAAGTGAGAAAATGCTATTTCAGACAGATTAGAATGGAAATTTAAGCTTTGTAATTTATATTTCAAGTTGTTAAACGATTATTTTAATCTCATGTGGCAATTTATGGATAGATAATTTGAAGGATTTATTGAGGTTTATGAGGCGAGATGATCCGCAGACGCGAGAGGTATTCAAGCAAGTTTGTAAATGGAATACCGTGGGGAAAGATTTGATACCTATTCTCGAGTATTGTCAAGACGACTGATACCTGTCTCGCAATTTAGTGTTAAATGCAGGTAATTTTTATTAGGTTTCAATGTTTTGATATTTATGATAGAGTTTTTTTTTTAAAAAAAAAAATTATTTTGAATATTTGCAGTGAAGGTTCTGGTGTTTCTTACAATGCCCATTGAGCCGACATCAAATGATATACCACAGCAGATAGAGTATCTTTGGGGAATAAAGTCTTCAATAACCTTTAGTCACATTGTTCCCGTGACACTCTTGCTTTTGGAGAAACCATTGGAGAAATTGGAAAGGTGAATGATTTTCTGAAACATTATTTTACAACGCACCTCGTATTCTCATTTAATGCTGTTCCAGGAATCCGGTGATTAATTCAAGATTTGATGTTAGAATGGATATTTAGGGAGTAATCAAATCAAATTCTCTTGTTAGCTATTTGGTGGCTTAGCATATTGCTGGGCTGGATAAGACGTTTATTTGTAGGTAACATGGTTTAACATAAGGTTAAGATACTTTCGCTAGTGAGAACAACTACATTGTGGAGGGGGTATTCTTGTTTTAAGTTACATGTGATTAGTAAATTCAATAAGGAGTATGTAAGTTGTACTTTGGCATCTTCTATTACAGTTTTTGATAAATTTTCAGGTTACCTCTAAGAGAGAACTACATGAAAGGATGAAACTTGCTCCCTATTAGCGAGATTGTCCTACTTTCCCATAAAGTTTATCAAAGTATAACTATCAAAGAAATGAATTTGCAGGGAAAGTTGTTTTCTTGGAATAGAAGTTTGAAATTCAGAACTGATGTAGGCAACTTTTTGATTTTTTTTTTTGGCTTGAATAGGCACATTATAGTGGGGTTCCTACAAAATTCAGCTCATAGTTAATCTCAATATTATTCATTCCGCACGAATCCTGGTCAACCTTTGCTCATTTCTCTCTTTTTCCGTATGAATCATTCTATTCTGATTGTCTGTGTTTTAGCAAAATTCTTACTGTGTAGTGTACAAGTATAACTTCAAATTTGGCAAAGGAGGCTGACCATATTGGAAATATTCTGGTTTTCCTGCTAATGCAGATTGGGTAAAGGGTCTCAAGTGTATTGGGCTTGATGGTAGTTCAACTCTGACAGCTTTGTTTTGTTCTCTATTTCGCATCATATTTGATTAATATACTTTAATGTCGCTGCATGTCCTTGTATTTCTCATGAAATGATTCAGCTGTGTTGCTTTTTGACATTTGATATTTGCCCTTTGTTTTCTGATCCATTTACTAATTCCCTGTTAACCAGTGAATTGTTCACAGATGAAGACTGGAAGTTGGTTCAGCTGGTGCTTACGCTGTTTAGAAATCTTCTAGCTATTCAAGAAATATCAACACAGCAAAAAGCTGGTGGATCTGCCACTCAATTCCTATCTCTTAGAGACAAGTTTTTAGAGTTGTTGTTTCAAGAAAATATCATGGAAATAATACTAGTGCTATCGCAGCATGTTGGTGCTTCTTGTGGCTTCTTCCGTCAAGACAACTTGCTTTTATTGGAAACTAAAGATTTTTCTTTTATTACATATTTTTGGGTCAAGAGCCAGAGTTGATTGCTAAAGCCAATTTAGAAAACTCCAAGGTATTTTTATCTTCATTACCTCTAGTAACAGGCCCTGCATCTTTTTCTTTCTTGCTTCCTGTCAATAGCACAATGTCTAGATGATATTGTAACAATAGAATAATTGTCAAAACTGATGTAGGAATTGGAATTCTGAATGATTTTTTTATGGTAGGCTGAGTTCATTGTCAGGCTTTTTGTGAACTTCACTTTGAGAAGAAAATAACTTGTTGCAAGGATGATTTTAACTACTACTACGAAAACTTTGCCTTTTCTTTTCAGTTTCTGAGCATCTTGATGCCAAGCATCGGATATGAAAGGAGGCAAAAGATAGCAGTTATTCTGAAAGTAGTAAACATGGACAATCTTAGGGTAACTAAACTAAAACTCGTTAGATTTGGACCATGACTATGAGACAGCCAGTAAATTTTCATCAAAATCATACACATTCAAAACTTGCTTGCTTTTCTAAACTTTGAACTATTCTCTTTCCCTTTATTTTATGCTTTTTACTCCCAGAAGGCCTGAGACAGCGGCTTTCTCCCCAGAAGCATTCTCTGTATGCGACAAAGGGTACGTTAGGACAATAATGGAGATTTTTGTTTTAAATAGAAGCTTCTGGTTTTCATGGGTAACTCATGATCTGATTTTACAGCTTGTTATCCAGTGGGATTACCTGTAAATAATTACATCTTCATGGTGAATTAATGACCTGGAACTGATGTTTCTTAACATGAATTATATACCAACCCATGGCTGTGTTTTTATGTGAATTTCTTTTATTTGTTCAATCATTTTTATTATTTGTTTCCCCAGTTTTTGTGGTATATATATACATATGCTAACATACTTGTTTGTTTTGATTCATATAATTTTGTTCCCTAGGAGGATGAAAATGCTGAAACCTCTGTCAAGGGTCTGAGCTACATTATGCAAGATGAATCAGAGAAAAGGAAGCTCATCCATTCAAATCATAGGTTACGCAACTCGGGTTGTTATTCACAATTTAGTGGAACATTTACTCGCCTCACCCTGGTATGAGGTTCTTATAGCCATATGTGATTTGGGACTTCTTTCTTCAGTAACTGAATGAGCTCTTTGCAATAGGATGGTTCTAAAACATTATTCAAGGGAAATCCCTGTTCTGCTTCTCTTGATGCTTTACTGAAAGCTCACAAAAATCACCGAGGTCCATCTAAAAGAACAGTATGGGACCATGGAAGATTACCATCAACAAAAAGCAAAACTTTACAATTGCTTCATGATTTTATTAACCAGTTCTTATCTGGGGGATATAATGGTATGTAAGGTTAATGGAATTTTGGTTTTGTTTGAATCTTCCTTCTTTTTATGCCATTCTGCTGTACTTCTCATCTTGAAACAAATTCTTGTCAGTTCTGATGCAGTCAATTCGTGAAGATATTGATAAAGAACATCATGCAATTCACAACAGCGATATTGTCACTTTCTTTCTCAGGTGGCTTGGTTTGTTACTTCATTCCAATATCACAAGTTGCTGAATTCAAAGGTAATAAATATATTGAGGGAACTAAAAATTTCGTTTTACTGTCTGTTACGAGTGCTTTTTTTCTGTATTGAAAAACAAATAATTTGCCTATGACCTGTAAATATTTATTATTCTAAGCTGGTAGATGGCTGAAGTAAAAAGAGAAGTCCTTTTGGTAGAATAGCGTTTTTTTAATGGGTCACTGGAATATTCCTTATTATTATTATTATTTATTTTTTTTGCTGCTTTTGGTTGGCTGAATTGCAAACATCTTGGCAAGTTTGCTTAATCAAGGAAAATTGAATTTTCACCATGTTGATCGCATCACCGTGTTTGATGTAGTGGTAATTTTTACTGTCTCGTACTCAAAGTCGTGTAATTATTCATACAATTTGCACTAAACTTTTAAGTGCTTTGGTTTAATGAAAGAGCATATCAGGTAAACAAAATTGAACTAATCCGTTACCTTTTCTCCTGCTAGTAGACCTTCACTGACAATTTAGGCCAACGTCAATAGTACCTTAACTTTTACTAATACTAAATTCCCAGTGACTGATGGATGTTTATTGCTTTGAGAAAAATTATTCAGTATCAGTTTTGCCATCTTATAGATGCACAAGTGAGGGACTGTGTGGTGCTTTAATCTGATTTATATTCATAAGAATGTTAAACTTGTTGTCTTGTAGCCTGTAGGTTATACAGATTTGAAGAATTCGTGCTTTGTTATAGATGCTAATGCTAGTCGGTTACATTAGTTTTAAAGCCTTAAACTGATTTATCTTGGTAAGATGGTAAACTTGGTTTCATGATTGAGGTGCTTGAATTCTTATTTAGAAATGTTAAGTGGGGATTCAAGTTGAAGTACGAACTCCAAATTATATCAAAATGGTTTTGTGCTGCTGCATATCTCTGGCTTCGCGATCTTTCATTAATTATTGGTTAATGGTGTATCTAATTCTTGTATCCTTTTTCCTTTTCATTTTTTGCCTTGACAGCCCAGTATTCAAATTGATGGGAACTCATCAATTAATCACAATCCAGATAGCACGCTGTTCGATGGCTGTATATGTGGACCAATTGCTGAATCACTAAACGAGTCAATGTTTCTAGTTCTCATTTCTAAGTGGCGCTTCACATTCGATGGCCTGAAGGAGACAAACAATTACAAATTGCTTGCTGCAGCTGGATCTCTACTAAAAATTATGGTGAGTCATTTAACAACTTGTCCAGTATTTTCTTCTTTCACATACTTGCAAATGAACCGCATTCATAGTTTTGGGACATACTCTTGTAAATTTACTTGAAATTTTTATAATTTCTTCATGAGTTCTTTGCTTGAACGATGGCTTTAATTTTGCTCTCTAACAGATCACTTATGATTTTGGACAGATTCGTATGTTGGATTTGGTGCTTAAGCTGTCCGCTGAAGATTCAATGGAGCCCAAAACAGCACGCATCCTTCTTTACAAGTTGTTCTATGATCTAAACTGAAGAAGGGATGACTCAATTTCTCTTCAATATGATCAAATCATTTGATACGCATAAACAAGCAAAAAGGTTTTCCTTTTCAAACTCTCGTTATTTTTTTTACTTTGAATCTGTCACAGCTGACTGATTGTCATTCTCTTAACTAGAAAGAAATCATTCCCAGATATCAATATAACAACATCTATCTTTTTCTTACCTATCCAACCTACCCTACAAAATGGAAAACATTGGTGAGGAAATTAGGACTGTTGCTGAGCAATATTTGTGAGAGCATTTGTTTGCACAATGTCTTTTAAAAAACAGATTGTTTTTACGTCTGTGTTTACCTTTTTCTTGAGATGGTAAAAGAAAAGGAGGGGAGAAGGGTTTAAAGTTTAGGCCCTCCTTTCCATTCCGTTGTATCTCCAGACACTGGAAGTACAATTACCACCACATTAATTTAGTAAATAGTTCTTTTTTGTCAATATAAAGCTGCAATTTGAATACTAAGCCGAGAAGCTATAGCCCATACTAGGTGCCTTATCACTCTGTTCTTCCTGTATCTTCAAATACATAACTTTTTAAACTGAACTTGTCTAGAACTACATAACTTCCCTTGTCCCCACTATGGTTTTTATGCTGAGGTGACTCTTAAGATTGCTAGTTATGTTGTCAATGTCCTTTTCTAGGGAAGTTTTGCTTGGTTATTTGGCATGAAATCGTTGAGATATCTATAGTCAGGAAAGCATAAAGTTACTTTTTTAGTCAAATGGAAAAAAAAGCTGAAATTGCCAAGTCCAATTTACTCATTCGGTAGATTGTCTACAGAATGAATTTATTGTGCTTCTAATGTTCAAAACTTTTAAAGCCATGCCTTATTTTCTTTGCTTGGAATGTTCAGAGTGCCAAGTTACTGTGATGTGCAGCATGAAACTAAAGTTTTCAAAAGAATTTGCTATTTGAATGGTTTTCTTTCACAACTTTTTATTTGGGGCCACGTTTAAGCAAAAAACATCCTCCATATACTCATCATTATATTGCTAATAGTTCAACTCTTGTTCTTTCCAGTGATCTTGCCGATTTGGTAGAAACTATACATGTAATTATTCGGCTTATGGAAAATCTCCAAACCTGCGGCACACTGAGGGTATGCTCTGGTCTACATATACTTACTGAATTGTGTCCCCAATTTCTACTTGACACTATAATGTGATTATTTAGACTTCATATGACTTCATTCTGCGATATCATTATATTTTGGTAATCCAAATGGTATGGGCAATATTTTTGGTCTTAGAGAACGATGATCAACTTATTTTTGCATGCTAAATTTAAGTATATGTTCAACTTATTCTTGCATGACAAATTTAAGTAGCATTTTACTTTTGTGTTCTAGACTAAATCTTTCTGGAGTTGCTTATCTAGCATTTCCTTATACATTTTGTTGGTTCAAAAGCAACCTGAGGGGGGGGTGAATTAGGTTGTCTCAAAAAACAAACCTTTTAATGTGCTTAATGGAAATTCAAACTTTGTTTGCAACAAATGAATACTTAAGCATAGATGATCCAAGATAAATATTTAACAATCAAAGCTTAAAGAAGAAATAAAAGATTGAGATAAAGAATATCAAGCCAAACTCCCAAGCTTGGAGTACATCCACCAGTAGTGCCTCTTCAAAGAAGGTGAGGCAATAACCTTCTTGTACACCAAGTAGGCTCACCCTTGCACCAACTAAGTTTCTCTAGTTGAGAGCCAAAGGGTTTTACACTACAACCTCACTTTTGTACACTTGATATCCCTCCACTCTTACACTTGAAGATCACTCACTAGTTTACTCTTGCTCACACTAATTTCCTCTAGTTGAGCCAAGAGAACTATACTACTCAAACCAATACAACCCACAATATTTTAGCCTATTTCAACCAAAATAGCTCTTACAAGTGTTTGTATTGAATGTAGTAGTTCCTTGCATCATTTGGATATCCTTGGGTTATTTATAGATAAAAGATGTGCTGAAATTTGAGCTCCAACGGATCAAAAAACTAGTTGTTAAAAACTAGCCGTTAGGGGTTTGGACGGTGGTTCGGACGTTCGTTCATGCGTCCTACAGCTTGATGAACAGTGTCTCGGACGGTCATATGCGTCCTACAGCTTGATGAATAGTGTCTCGGACAGTCATATGCGTCCTACAGCTCTGACAGAAAAATTACTTCATTTCGAGCTCCTTTCTTTGGACGGTCTTCAACGTCTAATCTTTTTTTGGCTTCGGACGGTTTTCAAGATCCGATCATCGTACTTCAAATTCCTTGTCTCGGACGGTCTTTTGCTTCCGAAGCACTATCCTTCGGACAGTTATCTACGTCCGAAAGATGTGTTCCTTGGTGTTGTCTAATCATGTTTCGGATGCTCCCTTGCGTCCGAGCTCCTTTCTTTCGGACGCTCTTCATCGTCCGTAAGGTGTTGTTCAACTTTTGGTTGTTTTTCTTGATTGTGTTCGGATAATCATTTTCGTCCGAGCCTCCCTATTTTTCTGCACACTTTGTTTTCAAGCCGTTAGTACGATTTGGTCATCATCAAAACATGATTATCATAATTGGGGTCCAACACATTTCAAAGAGCTGAGATTTATCCAAAAATCTGAATGTTTTCTGTGATGGAAACTGAAATTTCACCTTTTAACAACTGATGTTTTCAAACTCATAGTGATAAAAATGTCACTGAGCAGCAATTCTCTGCTACAAGGAGCTCCACTTCTAGAGTCAAGAAGGATTTCTAGTTTCTGTCCTCTGAAGGATTGCTTTGACTAGTTAGAATAGATGTTAAACAGTGTTTATGTTGCTGTTTCTATGTGGTTTATGCAAAAATCAGTTGATACCTGGTTTCTGTCTGCATGCTAACTTGCAAGTGATTCATTTCTGATGGAATTTGTTTTATGTCAAAGGTTTCTAAAAGATCCAGAAAAAGGAAAATGAAGAAGGATCTGGGTAATGAATCGGTTGGAAAGGATGTTACCCCTCAGAATGAAGTTACTGGCTCCGTTGTCATGAACAATCTGAAGATGTTAGCATTTTGGGGAAGGAAAAGTCGGTGGATCATGATTCTGTATGTGGAACAGAAACGAAGACCTTAGTCAAGTTAGTGCACATATAGAATCTGGTGCAGACGTAGAAAATCTCAAAAGCAACATGCCAGAGGTGGAACAAACTGTTGAAATTTATCAAGGAGCAGACAATTCTTCTGGTGACGAGGAGCCAATAGTTACAGATGAAGTTGATTTTAAAGTATCCACTATAGTTTCTGCTCTTGGTAATCAGACCATCATAAAAAACTTGTGTTGGTTGCTGAAGTTCTATAAAAGCAATTCACTTGGTACTAATCACTACATTATAAGCATGCTGCGCAGAGTCTGTGAGGATCTGGAACTCTCTCCAATGCTATACCAGGTATCAACCAAGTTGTTCTTGAATCTTGAAATTCATACTTGTTTCTTATTTTGAATTAACAGTGAAATTTAGGGGCAATTTGATAATATTATTTCTCTGGACAATTATTGTTACAGTTATCATTCCTCGCTACATTTTACGATATTCTGCAAGAGCAGAAGTCAAAGCCATCCAAAGAACATGAGAATATTGTTCTCTTTTTGACAAATTTAGTTAGGAGAATGCTGAGGAAAATGAAGAGCCGCCCGCTTCTTTTTGTTGAAGTTCTCTTCTGGAAAACACGAAGAGAATGCCACCTTATCAATGCTGAATGTATGTTAAATGAGCTTGGCAGTTTAAAGAAAGAAACTAGACAAGGTGAATTAAGTGGAGAAATAGGCTTGTCTAGAGGGCAAGGATGGGTTTGTAGAAGTATAGCTGATGCACTTGGAGATGATGAGGCTGATATCATGACATTTCATGAGGAGGTTCACGAGAAGTGAGTCATTTTCTTGTTCACACTGTGTAGCTAGTGTATTGTTATCTGTTGACTTGTCTTCCTAGTTTATAGATCCTTCGTTATAAGAAGCATTATTTGTTCGGAGAATTTTTAGCAGGCTGTTCACTACTACAGTGAATGCCATAGCTCTAGAATTTAACTGGTGTATAAAATTGAAATTGTTGTGGTTGCATACAGGAATGAACATTCTTGTGAAACTAACTTCAACATCTTGGATAGGAGCAAAAAAAGTCTTGATGAAGGGAGGGATAGCAATGTTTTATCTTCAGACAATGAAGCCAATGAGGAAGAAAATGATAGCAGGTATGGACTCCATTGAGACTCTGTTCTCTTCCTTTTAATTGCTATAATCCTGTAAAATTTTATTGGTCCATTGACTTAGGGATGGTCATTCATTTGAGAAAGTGTCTGAAGTCTTGCGGAAAAGAAGAAAACCTGTTGTTCTTAAAGATAAACTGGAAGGGAAGTTTAAGGATCTGTATGAGAAGTAAGTGTTCTCTGATATATATTGTTATTTATACGAAGAAATTTATTTTGGAAACATTTGGAGCTGACTATTCTATTTATGCTGCATTACGTCTACTAGAAGTACTTCAATTCTCACCATTTATTTTCTATTTTCTGTTTAGTTCAAGTTACAGTTTCTTGCACGTGCAATTTATTGTGAAAGACTCAATCCTATGGTTTCTATTGACTTTTCAGTTAGTTTATTAGTAAATTAACAAGGCTTTCTTTTTATTTCGTCTGATTACATCACGTTTTTTCAGATACAACAAGGATGAAAATTGCTGTAATCTGATTGCAAAAGCCCTTGATGAAGATGGGGAAAGAATATCACCAATTCAAGTTTCCCGGACTCTTAAGAAGCTAGGTTTACTACTCCCTCGAAAGAGAAGGATGTCAGTAGTTGGTCCTCCTGATAAATATAGAGATGGTGAAATCAAGCATCTGAATGTGGAAGGCAGTAAACCACTGTAAGTCATTGTCCAACTTTCTGTTCCCTCTTCCTACCCCAGTTTTCAGCAACTTGTCCCAGGAAGGAAGTGTTTAATTTGCAAGACAAGACTTCTGAATAACTTGATATAAGATTATCTGCAAAACATGTGCAAATAGGAAAGATCATGTTATAGGATTGGCTTTTACTGGCACACATGCTGTTGTTGAATCTTATATCATCCTGTGCATTAGCAGAATATAAATATTTCTGTATCTTTTTCAGGCACATTAAAAAAAGAGTGCGTGCATTTAGTGAAGATCAGGAACAGAGGATCAAAGATTTGTTTGAGCAGTGAGTTGTTTACATTATTTACACTTCTGTCTCTTTAAGATTGCAATGGTTGATTCTAGAGAAGAGTTGTACTTCTCATGGAAGTGGAGTGGGGTGGTTGGTTGGTGTCTTCTAACCATGTCGTTATTGTAAATGTAATGTGAACTTGCTTTGATCTTTGAAGGTTTAAAGATCACAAGAGGTGCAGCTACATGATTGCTAATGCTTTGGACACTGAAGGGTCAGTTTCCACTGCACAGGTTTCTCGCAAACTAAAGCAGCTTGGCCTTTTTGTCTCCAAAAAGAAGAGGTCTGACAGAAACTTCCATTTGAGGGATGATGGTTCCAGTGAACTTTCTGGGCCTTTAGGCAGTGTAGATGATTCTGACAACGAAACATTGTTATCATTGAAGAAGAAGAGGTAACTTCTGATTTCTTATATTGATGCTTATAGAACGATGAAAACATTGGCTTCAAGAACTGATTTATCGTTATGAAATCTATGTTTGATGGCAAACTTAGTGGACAACTATAAAGGCCTTCCTGAATGTACTTAAGTCAATTCTATCCTGCTGTATTATAGGGCTCTATCTTTTAACGCTGAATCGTTATTCAAGAAATGATATCTCTGATGCGTCAGCTATATTATTTACTTTAGCTTTTCAAGTTTCTTCATGAGTTTTCATTGTGGTCTCAAGAACCATATTCGTTACTTATTTTTTTGACATAAGGTTTGAGCTGCTCAACCATGTTTTAGCCATTTGTCCACCTGCACATAAAAAGCTGCCATGCTGCTTTCTTTGTGTGATGCTCTTTTACCTCCTATCATTTAATTGCAAACAAGTATATATCAAAACATATATGTTGAACTTTACAGTTTCATTGCTCTCCTGAATTTTTTAATTAATGGCATATTTTTGGAATTTGTGCCACAAATCTGCTTTAAACAGAATTTAAGTAATAGAAAGAACATAATAATCTTCTGTTGCAAATAATAATTGATAACATTGATATTTGTTCTTTCAGACTAATTTTGTTGAGTTTCTCCATTTGGAAGCTTAAATACCAATTATGAAATAATTGAAGTGCTAAATAATTTCTTGATAAAGACAGATGGCAGACAACTCCTGTCCTGTTGGATTATGTAGATGTTCATCATGTCTTATGATTGCCATCTTGGAGGCAATGGAATGAGTCATTTGTTATATTTATTGATGATGAAACCATTACTATCTTGATTTATTTATTCTTTTCATTTTAAGAAATAAAAAGGATATACTCACACTGACCAAGTAAATCATGAAGGTTTTCCATATTAACCATGTTGGTGCTCAGCATAAAAGGGGGAAAAGTTGAACAATGTTTACTATTAGACTGCAAATAAGATACTGTTTTATGCATTCACCTCTGTGCATTATATGAGGATGATCATTTTTCTTCTTTAACTGCTTATAGGGGCAAAAGTGAAACTACATATGTACCAAGGCGACAATTGTCACGGGATACTTCTGATGATGAATTGCTGAGGTCTTTCCTACCGTATGTTCTCTCTCATTTTCTCGCTAACATGATGCTGCAACAAAACAATCCATTCATGTTTTTTTCCTATAAGATATCAAAGATGTTTGTAATTCCTTTTTTTTGTACTATCTAAAAAGATGCCTGTAATTTCCATCTCCTTGTAGTAGCTATTTAAATTTAAAAAAAAAAAAAATGACATTGTACCAATGGATCAATTACTAAATTAGATTATCTCTAATGGTTGAGCTAAATCAGTAATACCTTTGATTGTGAATTATCTTAGGCTTCTCACACCAGTGCAATAGATAAGTCTAATCTTTTCTTCTTCTGTCTCACTCCTTAAAGGAGCAAAAAGCAGTCTTCGGAATGAAACTGAAATTGCACAAAGGCAGAACCAGGAGAGTGGAAGAAAACTGTTAGAGGATGCTTCTGATCATGATGAATTACTAAGGTCTACTTTCTCTCTCTATCTCCTCTCTCTTTATATATGTGTGTGTGCATGTGCGCGTGCTGCAACACTGTCAGTTCATGTATATTTGTATTATTCAAGTAAGATACTTGAAAAAGTCTTCATTTTTTCGGTCCTAACTATCTAAAAAGACATGTTGACTGTTTGTATGAGGTGTTCCGGGTGTGTTATAGAAGAAAATTGTCATTTTGGGGGCACTATGGTGGCCACAAAGGATTCAGATTTTCTTTTTAACTAATAGTATCATTTTCATTCTTACCATGTAGTTACATATGTGTGCCATGATTTCTAACAGCCTGATGCATCTCCTCCCCATTTTATTACCTAAGGTCACATTATAGTCCCTATAACAGTAACATGTTTGACCATTTTGAAGTAACATGAAATAGTTGGGTTTTCAGCTTAGACATGTTTGATTGTTACCTTAAAGCTTGAGCTAAGCTTGAGCTATTGTTATCTCAATGTTTTTCGGGCTTAGATGAAGTCGGATATTCAATTTAACGACAACTCGAATATCCATCCCCTTTTTCAGGCATTTAACTGAAAAATCAGCTGAAGTGGGAATATTCGAAATGAGCCCTGATTCTTTAGAACATTCTGGCTTTGTGCAAACTGAAGGCCTTGGCAGAGTAAACCAATCTGAGATCATAATTGTCAATGAGACTGATAAGACACAATCTCAGGAAATGCATGACGAATTGGCTGATTCTGAGGATGAAGTCTCTATTGCTGAATCCCAAAAATCTATTGTTTCAAGGAGGCATCTAAGGTTGATCATGGATCTCGAGGATGATGAATGATAAAAAAGAAGATTGAAGGTTGTTTGGCGAGCATGAATAATCCATCTGATTATACCCGGTTTGGCATACAGACAAAGTGCAACGGCGCACTTTGTTGTGTCATACCCTTTTGTTAGGTGCTGAACAACATCAGATAATCAATCGGAGAAATCTTTAATGTGTGCCTTAGCTTGTCACTGTAAATATCATGAGCCTTCATTTCTTATTTTTGTCTCAGTTGTGCAGTGTCTGTCTGGTAAATCAGACAGACCTGAATTTCGTTTTCAATTAAAGTTCGACTAGAGCATTTTAATTTGTTTGGTTGAGGAATGTTCCTTCCTGTCATAAATCAGAGGCCCATTTCTAATTAAACTGCACATACAAAGAAAAGAGAGGTTTGAGGAAGTTACAGTTGTTTTATGGAGTCTCCTCGCACAACACAGCATTATGCAAAACAAGCTAGATGTATCATCCCTGACAAAATTCATGTTTCTTCCAAACAAGAGACAGTACCTTCCCCTGGAAAAAAAGTCTCAGAAACGCCTCTACTGTTAAATATTAAAGAAGAAATCCACTGCACTTGAAACGTTTTATGCAGGGAGGTATGCTATTGAAGTCTAAGACTTACGCCTCTACTGTTAAATATTAAAGAAGAAATCCACTGCACTTGAAACGTTTTGTGCAGGGAGGTATGCTATTGAAGTTTCAGCAAACTCTGACAACCGCATCATCCACTATAGCTATCTCTACCTATAATGTATGCCTCCCTAGCTGACAAGTATAGGAAGAGGTATCTGAAAATTTTAGCTTTTCAAGCATTATGCATTTATCAAGCTCAAGCTCACTCGCGCACTCTCTCTCTCTCTCTCTCACTCAGCTCTCTTCTTTTACTGATCTAATCACAGTCAATTAGACAACTAAACTCATTGTGTTCAACCATTAACCAAATTACAGTTACATCCCCCACATCCAAAAGAATCAGGAGAGTACTTCCCCACTTATAAGAACTTCCACCAGTAAAACTGCCAGGGAACAGATGTGGATACCATTGGACAACAGAATTATGATATGGATGTGACTCGCACTGAGTTATCAGCAGAGCCAGATAAGAAGATGGGCAATGTTGGTAATGCCAATCTACAGTTGTTATACATGCGCTGTGAGGAAGAGTTCTCATCCCAGTTGTACAACCTCGAACCTGATGACGGCAAACATTAAAAAGAGGAGAGTAATTGCACAAAAGCCAAGGTAATATGAAATTTGATATCCATCAAACAATTACCAAAATGAATTTAACAATCAGCCAAAGGTACATCATGGAGTTTAACAAGAAATAACTGCTAAAGTTTTCCAAGCAGCTGCAGTTTAATGTATGGAAATTACCTGATATATGGGTGCTCTTACTGAATTAGATGTCAGTAGAAGTCTCCTCCCATTAGCATCTAAAGCCATTTCATGTCTATAGTGAAATGAGTTCTGGAGGTTGCAAAACCTACACCACAGAAGCTCTCATCAAACAAGTTCGTTTCCATTTGTCTATAAACATACAGTGTGTCATCATAATAAGAAAATTAAAACTAAAATTACGAATCAACATGTAGGCTGGATAACTAAAATTACAGCCAATGATTGCAAAAGAAAAAAAAGAAAGACAAAGTGGTTGCAGGGATGCACGGTTAAAGAGTAACAAAAACCATTGAGGCTTTTTTCTTCAACCTTTAACTGGAAACAACTGCAAAGCATCCAAAAGTTTAAAACAGGTGGTCAAGCAATTGTAATACCTGCTGCAATTTCTGGACCAAAGAACTTTCCCTTGATTGTGCAAACTCCATTCAAATATCTGGCAATGAACTACTAAATTATTTCATTAGCAAAACCGCCAGAACATAACATAATGATTTATCCGTAAAGCTGACGGAATATGCCAAAATAAATTTTAGCAGATGGACAAGAAATATAAATAAGTTATAATACTACTTAAATACGTAAAAGCTATGAAAGGACAAGTGATACACAAAATTGCTGACCTTTCCATCCGTGCCCAAGCTAAATATGCTTGTCTCATCAGACCCAAAAAGAACAGAGCTAATTGCAGAATCATGAGCTGGCCACCCAGTGATTTGCAAGCCAGCACCTGACATATCTACACTAGTTAAGGGGCAATACATGCTAGAACTATTACATCACTAACTCAAAGGTTTAAAAGATTATGTCAAACACCTTTATATTAAAATAACCTCTACATTTTTTAGATCAACCTTTTCAACATTTTATCTGAAATTTTCTTTAAAGTATTAATTTGTTCTCGGTATTATGCACAATAGGACAGGGATATTTTAGACATTTGATACCTCTTTTGCTTCTGATTCAAATCTGTTGCTGACGGCAGGATCTGCGACCCATAAAATCACACCCTGAAGGATGTTTTAGAGGTTGCAGAATTGTTCTCCACATGAACAAAGGATACCAAACATATGAATCATTCCATCAGTTGCAGCAGCTGCTAAAAGCTTCCCATTGTGATTGAAACATACTGAAGTAATTGCATATGGTGGATCTTTCCCTAAAGGAAGGACTGTCTTCAACAAAATTGAGAATAAGTAATGCCTCGGGACCATCATCCAAAAAGAACAATATAAAGCATATAAGAGGGTTAGAGCATCAGGAATCCAACATAGCATATAGATGGACACATACCATAGCCTTCCATGTCCGCATATTCCATACCGTCAAAGACGCAAACCCCAATTTATCGATATAATTGGTTCCATGCCTACGAAAGTGATGAAGCCTTTATCATTCATGAGCAGACAGAACACAGTGAAATTTCCCCCACAATATTTATAG
This sequence comes from Cinchona pubescens, assembly GCA_025175665.1. Taxonomy (NCBI): domain Eukaryota; kingdom Viridiplantae; phylum Streptophyta; class Magnoliopsida; order Gentianales; family Rubiaceae; genus Cinchona; species Cinchona pubescens. The sequence goes on from JANKKI010000014.1 coordinate 1,411,772, forward strand.
TGAAATGTGCTTGAGAAAAAGCATCACATGAAGAGGAAAAAATAAAGACAATCATATAACTATATCATGTACAGCTTAGAGTTACCCTCTGGATGCTGAAGCAGAGACAAAAATTGGTTCCACAGGGCTGCATTTAATATCCAAGACGCTGCAATAAACCAATATCAGGGACATCAGCCACAGACATGAAAATTCATTCTTTCACTTTCTTTGAGTAAGAGAGATATGAATACCTTGGGAATTCTCTATTGGAGTTAAGATCACAAACAACTCGCTTTGCATCAACATTCCATGCTTGTGTTTAATTCCTCCATCAGCAGTACCAATAAGAAGCTTTTGCCAAGATTGACAACATAAACATATACATTAAAATCCAGTCATACATCAACACATTCACACAAAGACACACAGTATGAGTAATTATACTGCCAGCTTATACATACCAAGCGATCAGATATACAATCCCACTCAAGTGAAAGGACCTCAGCCCCACAATAGATGGTTGCATTCCTCGATGCAGACACTGACGAGTCATATGTCCATATCCTTCATTGAAAATTACAGAATTCATCATGAAACCAAGATCAAACAATGAACAAAAGGTAGCCATCTTAAGCTAAAATTAATCCAGGAGGTGAGCTAGGTTGCATACCTGACAGTGCCATCTACAGAAGCACTTGCAATATTGTTTCCAGATACAGAAAAACGACAACGGCTGATTGGGCTTGTGTGGCCCAAAAACGTCTCCTGCCAGTTAACAGTTTTCAGAAGCATCAACATTAGGAAGTGATTAAGATTATTAAAGGATGCCTGCCAAGACTTCAAGTAGAGAAGTTAAAAGCTTTTTTAAGAAAATCACAACTATTACAAAATCGTTTCTAATGAGTTTACCTGAAATTCAACTTTCACTTCTGGCAAATCTTCATCTTGATGCATTTCACCATCAGCTTCTGCAATAAAATAAATCATAAATTTCTTTATGTAATACCTGAACAACCATGAAACTTTCATCAAGCTTGATCTCAAACCAAATCATTTCATCCTAAAGTATAGACAACAGAAACTATTGCTTTAAAAGCCAATTAGAATGTGCCTTCAGTATTCTTGTGCTATGCAGCTGTAAAAAGTGGCTCTTGTACTAACTGATTCCTAATAGACAATTGGACCAAAGTCCGTATTCGTGTCAACATGTGAATTTGAGAACTTCTTACATAGGAATCCTTTCTGCGCTCAAAGAAGTAACTTTGGGATTTTATCAAAATATAACAATTGAACGAGAGTCTCCTATATGATCTAAGAAGCCACTTGTGTGATGTGATTTTCAAGTTTTCTTGCCACCTTACCGCTTTTGTCTGGAATAGGTGGACAAGCTGTCTACACTAATGACTACACTATCCATTTCTGCGTCATTCCACATTATTCATTCCTTTTATGTGATGAAGAGGTCAAAACTTTCCCAATTTGTTAATTATTTAAATTCTGTATCACCAGTAAATTACCTCGTGATGCTATCAAATCATGGCTTCTTTCACTCTCGCCAAGATGACTATCTATTCTAGAACTTGAATAAAAAGCCTCAGCAGGTATACTACCACCTTGATCCTGAATGTGGTTGATTTCACCGAGATCCGTTGTCAATTTTACCCTGGGTGAATTAGTACTTTGTTCTGCATGACCAGCTGCAAAGTTTGACGAGCTGTTTGTTGCCTGAATTCCTACTTGTTCTTGTAATAAAGCATTACTGGCATAAAAACAAGGAAGTTAATATCATTACACTTTGAAAAGCATCAAAATTAGGCACACTCACCTCCTTGATAGAATGACACAATTGGGCCTCTTTTTCCTCCAACAAAGCCTGGAGTTCTGACAGTTTAAGATTTAGTTGTTTAATGTCCTTCTTGAGGTGGTTCACAGTAAGCCTTTCAGAACTGATCTTCAATAAGGCTGGGATTCGTAAATTTGTCAAGGAGAATATTGATAGGATCCAATCTAATGAAAAGTCTTTCAACTAATATGTCCACCTTGCCAGGTGTAGCAAGTTCAACTGAAACAAATTTATCTCCATCCTTGAACAGAAAACATCATGCTAAATTCAACAAATTGGAAGACAATATGTGAAGCAGAGGCTATGATAGTAGTAGACTAGCAGTATAGAAATCAAGGAAAAACATTTTAAACATGTGGTAAGATGAAGGACATAACATTCTCTACTGAAGGATATGAGTATCATTAAACATCTTGCTCAAGAAGTTCCTAACAGAGAGATGAAGAGAATTATACCACTCCTTTGTGAAGTACATGCGAAACTGTGGTTCCATGAGTGCGGGTTCTTAAGATATGGGATTGCTGCAGGAATTTTCAGATTCCAAATGAATATTAGGAAAAGCATGATTATACAGTTAAAACCAAGAGAAGAAGGGAGCAGGGCAGAAGAAGGCCCACCAAACCATGAGGCCCACTCTTGGTCATTTTGCAGCAAGTTAGATCCATGGGCATTAAAAAACTCCACAACTTTGTCCTTCCTTTTTGATTGTATTGCATATATTATATAATGACGTAAAATAGAGACGTGCAACTTCAACAATACTGTAATATGTGCTGTCTCAGAGGAAGAAAAACACTGCTTGAAAAAACTCAGCAGATCAACCAAATTTTCAGCCTGAAACTTGGGAATATACACCGAGAAAATCAAGTCCAATATCTTGTCAACTTGAAAGCCTTTACCAATATCAGTGGATAACTCTTTCTCAAAAGATTGCAGAGTATTTGTGAACCCTCTGAACACAAGGAACTCTCTAACAAGCTCCTCAGCATACATCATCTATTATTTTCCATCTTACCTTGTTATAATCACACAGAGACAAGTCTCTGAGTACTTCGAAAAGACTACCGAAGGACAAGCATAAGCTATGTCTCTGCAAAATCCAAGTCTGATCAGAAAATATGAGCAAAATTACAGCCTCAAATTAACCATCATACTTCAGGTTTGGTGGAATAAAGCATTGAAAGTGAGCACAGCATGAGAACAAATAACAGGGGTTTTAAAAAGAAGACCATTTAGTGGGTATCCAACACTTAATACATCCACTTTCTATCAATGGAAAGAAATTTAGACAGACACCACTAAGAAGAAACCTAAAATGCTCCAAAGTTGAAATCTTGAATTCAGAAACTAAAACCTGCTTATTAGATAGGTTGAATGTCAAATTAAAGAGGCTGCATTTGACAATATAGTTTCCTGAGCTTAGTTCCTGCAGATCTTAGTTTATGTTGATTAAATTAACTAAATCCATGTTTAATTTTGCAATTTCTGTAGAATAACTACTAATTACTTATGGTTCGCTTAAACTTTCCCAAAATATTCAGTAGAAAATTCACAACATTTCCTCATACCTCCTCAACCTCTTTTCTTTGTATGAATTTCTATCAGAAACTATAAAAATCGATCAGGTAGAAAAGAAAATTTTTTTTGGGGGGGGCATTGCATAAATTGATGCACATAATTATTCAAATCCCATCAATTTCAAGGATTCCTAATCATTTAGCATGAATGGTTTAGTAGCCCCTAAGAAGCATTCCATCGAATACATGGGGGACTCATTAGAGCCAAAAACTACAAAACTGCAAATCAACAGAAATTATTAAGTTGGAATCAATTACAATGAATGGACTTACTAAAATTATCTTATTTTCTCGAGAGGTAACAATTTCTCAAATCAAGATTTCAACTGAAAACAAATAAAAATCAATGCAAAAATACAGAACAAAATCAGGTCCTGAAAATTGAACAAATAAATTATATACGGGGGAAAATGAATAAAGCAACAATTTCAGACTGTAAATTAAAGACTAGTACACTCGTCATTCAGAGTCATGTGGGTTAGTTTACCTCTCTGCCTCTTTGCTCCGTGGCTTTGCGGCGGCCCGACAACTCTCACTTGTACAAATCTCGTCGATGCGGAACAGCTCTCGGTTAATTAACGAAATCTCGGGAACGTTGTCGTTTCACCGTCTCCCCACCTGGTAAACTTTGGGATTAATTTCATTTTGCACCCCTAAACTATCATATTTTTGCACTTTATACCCTAAAATACTAATTTTAACAATCAACCACCTTCAACTTTTAAATTTTCGCAAATTGCATTAATTATTTAATGGTGAATAAAAAATGGTTTTATGTTTGAAATCAATTCGTTACAAATTTAAGCATTAAACTATCTTATGTATGTATACAATTACTATAAAAATAGAAGAAACACGCATTTAAAGTAATTTAGCGATTAAATTTAAAAAATAAATAATAATTCAATAAAATCAATCACTCATTTAAGATACTTCAAAACAATAAATAATTTATAAAATAAATAATTTAATAATCTTATATATAATAATTTAATAATTTAGTGATTATTTATTTATTTTGCGAATCTATTCAAAAATTTATTTGGGGTATGAATTAAAGACGATATAAACAAAGATTGTTTTATCCTGATTAGAAGGTCCAAAATGTGGCGAAGACCTGTTTGCCTAAACTAGTACTCTGGTTCAAGACAACTTGATTCCAGAGAGATCGTTTGTTCGTCCCAGAGTCTAATTCAGCAAGTGCAAAGTCACGGCAGCTTTCCCGCGTCTGATGCACCACAACCCAAACAGAGCCTTTTAACTTCCGGATTCCATCTAACCAATCCGGCTGGTCCATGTCAGATGCTTTCGTCCCTCACTACCCTTCCTCCCTTAACAGTATCCCCAATTCCATGATTAGAACTAGGGTTTTCAACCTCCCAAAACAATCACTCATATCCAATCAAATCTCAAGTTTCGTCAATCCTCTGGCCTGCAATTCTCTCTTCGAAGAATGTGAGCTTATCTAATTTCCCATTCTTTTATTATTATTATTTTTTTTTTTATTATGGTTGCAGTAAATACAGTACATTATTTTGATTGATGAATTTCTAGTGCTAAGTTGGATGGGAGACTTGCAGTTTTATCAGTTAAGTTTGATTGTTTCAACTAGTTGAAAAGTGCTCAAAATAATGTAAAATGGTCATCATTTTATTGGGGAATTCTATGATTCCCCTTGGTATTATACTGTTGTGTTTTAAAGCTTGTATCGTATAAGCATTCAAAGCACGGTATACAAACATTCATAACGGTATGGTACGCACGATGAGTGATTATAGAATTATCCCATTTTATAATTGTTAGCATTTTGTTTCAAATTGAATGTCTTGATTTGAACATGATCAGAATTCTATAGTTGTGGACATAATGAATACTAAAACTAAAAAAGTAATTTTAAGATAATCAATCCTCTACTAGATGGTGTTTCAAATGCTTGTTCTGGTTTAGCGCTCATTGATAGTCTTTCAGCGAATGAGACAAAACAAAAGTAGCACAAAAGTTTAAGGGCTCACATCAGGCGGCCTTGGCCTCATACCCTTGTCCACCTTCTGACAACTGTGAGGTGAACAACGCTTGTGTTTTAAGCATGGTTCAAAGTAGCGGTTGCGGTTGCGGACGTTACTGTTTCATGTCGGTCTTAGTGTATTAGTCGCATATCAGGCGATACATATATTATGCTACATACAGTGTATGAAAATTTTAAAAAATATATATCACCATAACAAACAATTATCAAACTAAGTTAGCAAAATTGCATCACAACTGAATATTAGTTTTAGCTGTACAAAAGAAAGGAAGAATCTTAAAAAATCACACTTCAAAATACCACATATATTATAAGAGTGTCAGATACACATTTAATGTAAAAATAGATGCTCAGTAATTTCCAACAATGAGTATTACTAAGCTATATAATTTAAGTGCCCAATTAAAAGAGAACGAAAAAATCCATAATAATCAACAATTAATTTAAAGATTAAACATGTCTTAATAATAATATCATATACACTCTTGGTGAGTACACTCCTTTAACCGATTTATATTATATTATACGTATTATGTTAACAATTATGAGATTATATATGTCTTGGTAATAATACCGTATAGTTATTTTACTTAAATGGTCAATTTTAAGTATGGTATATATTGCATAAAGTTGACAAAATAGAGAAACTTGTCAAAATTAATTATCCTTAGTTATTGTGGAGCAGTCAATCTCTCCCCATTTTATTCTCATCTATTGCCTTGCCGCATTGAGCCATTGATGACGAGTTTATTACAACTATTACTCCTGCAAACGAGCTGTTAGAGTGACCACCTACAGAGGCTGTTCAATACCTAAGAGGGTATCCATTGTTGTTGAGTAAGCCTCCAACACTAGTCAGGCTGGCATTTGAGCAGGATAGCATGAAAACTGTAATGGTGGAGGAGCCGCCTAAGAAGCGCGGCTAGTTCTCCGGCATGACAGAAATGATTGAACTTCTAACGTTTTGGAACCAATTTGGATCTGAATTCGTCTGGTGACCGAAGCACGCTTGAGATCTGATGAGTTGCGAGCCAACTCACTGTGACTCGGCCGATTCAAGGTGATTTACTGGATCACTCTCCCAAATTGCTTTGAATCGTCCGAGTCAAGCCAATCCGATACTGGCTCTAGCGTCTCCAGTACATCCTGTAGCAATATCAGAACTCTGACCTTCGATCCGGTTATGACTCGGACTTGGCCGAGTTTTTGAACTATGATTGTAAGCAGACTGGCTAGTTTGGGTTGAATGACAACAGTTCTTTACTTTCTTTTCCCTTTTAGCTCCTAATCTGATGTTTTTATCTCCTTTACAGTAATTTTGACTTGAATGTTTAAAGAAAAGTTTATTAGTTTGTTTTATTCACTGTTGACATTTTATAAATTAAAGATGAGATCCTGATGTCTTATGCTTCTTTCTTGTCTTTCCTTGTTTTCAGAGAGGGATGATTTTTTTGCTTTAGGCATGAAAGCTCCTCTTCAGAGTTTCTCAAGCCTGAGGCTGGAGAAAATAATACCTCAAAGAAATTTCCCACTCTCGATCAACCAAATAACGCGAATGGGATTCCTGTTTTAAGGAAGGTTAGCATCATCGACCAAGCATATGGCACTTTCTTTAATCTGTTTCCCCAGAATAATTTGGTTTGATTGTCAAACATTACTTCAACTTTTGAAGCTAAACTTTCCCTTTATGCAATTCAGTCTAAGTGTTATGTTCTTAGATACTTAGATTACAGCACCATCTGTGTTGATTTTTGAACCTAAGACAAAAATCTATAATGCAGGTATGAGCAAGTACCAGAGCATGAGTTCAGTCGTCTTGAATTTTTGAAAATTTGTGGTACGAGGGGACAACAAGATGTCTGATAAAATTAGAATAAAATTTACTGCTTAGTATGAATGAGTAGTTTGGCGCTTTTTTCAGATAGATCTTTTGACTAAAATCTAATAGATAGTTGTTACAGATATTAGTGCATCTGTTTCCAGAAAAAGCTTACAGTCGCCAGAAGATGATTGCTGGATTCCTTTCAGTATCTTACCATATAGTACATCTTTTATCAAAGCACCATCCACTTATTAGATTCTTGTGCATCCATTTCTATCCCATTTCAGAGTCAAATGACAATTCTTTAGATTTATGTCATCAATCCCAAATCAAACAGATATTATGTGAAGTGCAAAATTTTCTTTTCTAACAATGGTTCACTTCTATTGTATGGAGAGATAAGAAAAGTGTAGCCTATGGTGAGAGTAAAAAAAAAGCTTATATGACTGAAAGAAGCTTTTGCCTCAAGATATACTGGTTTTTTTAACTTAAATTTGAGCAGTTCTAGCCACTAAATATTTTTTTCCCCTCATTTGTCATTAGATATGCAGTTAGGGGATTCCAAAACTTAAAGGTTCATTTGACCTGTGGTGCTGCTTCCATGTTTTCCATAAAGATATCAGTTTGTGACTTCCCAATACTGTGGCACACCACAGGCTGTTCGCTTTTACTCGGACTTTGGAGTAATAGAGATTTTAATTTGCTACTCTCTTATAGAAATCCCTGAAATTCAAATTATATTGATTGATTTTGGACATTTTGACTTTATGAGCAAAAAATTCTTGTGCTTCACGGGGTTATTCAACTGCCTTTATCTACTTATGCCATACTGGATACTTAATGATGATTATCAGGAGAATTCCGTAATCTTTTGGTTGGTGTTTGAGATTTGTGATGACTTTATATTCTTATTGCAGGCTAAGGATGCAGTTTTTGGGACAGAGCCTTGGGTAGTGCCATGGACAGCTAAGACTGTCATACAGGTACAGCTGAAACCCTGTGGTCTGGAAACATTTTCACAGCTCCAGTATTTGGTTAGTTGTTTCATGCATTTGCTCGGAGACATGATTTTCCATCGAAATGTGAAGAATATTACTGTTTTCAAAACTGGAATTCTGCCCAAACCAGTCCAGAATGCGTAGACAGTAAAGTGTACCTCTTAATCTACTGAAACAAAACTGTCACCTTGACATTTTCTTTTCCAAGTCGGTGAGTATTATGATGGAGATAGATATATGGTTAAGAATCACTTGAGAACATAGGAAACACATTGCAGTTATGTACTCGTGTTGTTCAAGTTCCCACACCAACCACTTGTACTGTAATCCCAATGAAACAGTTGTATGAAATTTCTAAAATTAGGGAAATAAGAATCCCTTTTTTGCAGGTTATGCTTCTGTGGATTGTTTCATTCTGGTTTGTAGGATCCTGGATAATTCCTTTCTTAGCATATGGCTTGGGTTTCAGTAAGGAGTCACTGTCATACCGGGGACAGGCTTTGTACAGCCTTTTGACAGATATTGCTGAAGGCCTGGCTGGCATTGCAATCCTCCATCGCTGCCTTGCAAGGTTCCACCCGCTTTCATCTGACTGGTTCAGGTTTAGTCTTCGAGGAAAATGGCAGATTGATGTTGGCGTGGGGGTGAGTGTCTTATGTTTCCCCTTATTAATCAGCTGTCACAGGTCAACTTAAATTTGTTGCCATTGCTTCCCTCTTCACCTGTCACAGTCCCAAATGTGGAGCGATCTGTTGTTGCAAGGGATCCAGTAGCAATGGCCCTTTATGCAGTAGTGGTTGCAATTTGTGCCCCCATATGGGAGGAGATTGTCTTCCGTGGATTTTTGCTCCCTTCCTTAACTAAGTATATGCCTTTATGGTCCTCAATTTTGGTGAGTTCGGTAGCTTTTGCCTTGGCACATTTCAGTGTGCAGAGAATCCTGCCACTTATATTCCTGGGTATAGTAATGGGTGTTGTTTTTGCACGAACAAGAAACTTGTTGGCATCTATCCTCTTGCATAGCCTTTGGAATGCCTTCGTATTTCTAGATCTTTTAAAGTAAATTCTTGATTTGTGTGTATGTTCCATACTTTCAAAAGTTCTCTGTGTCTTGTTCTTCGTTCTATGTATTTATGGTAGACAATCTTTACAGTTTCTTTGATGTTCAATTCAATTGAGCATAAATTCTCTTCAGCTTGCGTATGGCTATGCTTTTCTTTGGCCGGCAGTTTTGCTGCATCCACATATTGTTATGATCTTGATGCCAGCTTGATGGAATTATGGTATGGCAATGTCACTGAGAAGAGAGTATTGAGGTTTGCACTTTAGTCTCAGTTTCTACCAAAGTTTATTGAAGATGCTTTGTAGCCAGACAACGAAATAAACAATTAACTATACATGTCTGCAATGTAGTTTTAGGCCATTCAAATCAATGACCTAGTAATAGACTCGAGAAATTTAGGAGATAATTGCATGGATACTTGTCCATTAGATGAACATCTTTTTAATTCTTATAATGACCCACCACCTTATGATGTTTATCTGAAATTTTCAATCATCAAATTCCTTGTCTCTTGCCTGCATGCCTGCAATGTAGTTTTAGGCCATTCCAATCAATGACCTAGTAATAGACTCAAGAAATTTAGGAGATAATTGTCACATGGATACTTGTCCATTAGATGAACATCTTTTTAATTCTTATAATGACCCACCACCTTACGATGTTTATCTGAAATTTTCAATCATCAAATTCCATGTCTCTTGCTCCTTGCTTATCTAATCCATTGCATCAGCAGCGATCTTGCGGCAGACAGAAACTCTTCTTTTTTTTTCTTTTTTTTTCCTGAAAGAGGAAAGGCATTCCTTGTTCTGTTGGGTGGGGGTTTCAGCATTCAGGGAATGGATTTCACACATCAATGCCAAGAATCTTTTTAGTGACAATAGTTGTAAGCTTCCTCTTTGTGAATGCCTCATGAGCTTCATTTCTTCATTAGACGGTTAATTTTAATACTTCTACCATTATCTCTTTTTTTGTGATTCTGATCGCATTACTTAGTTAACTCTTGTATGATTGAAGACATCCTGTGGACTTCAATAATTTTTAAACATAGCTGTGTACTTTCGAAATACCTTCTGTCTTTTAAGGGGACAGCAAAGGGACCAAATTCGGTTTCAGGCCACTTTCTAGTTCTGGTTTTTGCCCCCTCAGAGCTTTCCTGATGGCTCTATCTTTCTCCGACACCTGCGGGGACCTGTGTCTAGTATTTTTGTCTCTCTACATTGTTTCCAGATAATAATAATAGAACAATTATGAATGACAATGATATGGCTTTCTTTAGCATTGCAAGTTGAGGACAGTTAAACCTTTGCTGCTTAGGTTATTGGTGGATGTAAATCCACAAATTTCCGAGGGAACTTTGAGATAGGGGTTTCTCTGATTTTAGATATACATACTTTGATACTCCTATGTGTCATGTGTGTTTGTGCGCTGATTACATACGACTATTTTCTTCATGCTTTTCAAGCTCTTTTACTACCACAGACTAAAGATAAAGTCTTGCACTATCTTTGCTGCTGTAAGGGGGCAAGCCCAGTGTGAAATTTTTGTTCTTTACTTAATACTCGTAAACGGAGTTCGAAATTTGATAATTTGAATGCAACTTTGAATATATGAGTCATTTTTCATTCAACTCCAATTTTTTTTTCTCGGTTCCCATATTGCACCTTCAAATTTTCTTTTTCTTAGCCCCCTTCAAAACCCACCCCTATTTCTCCCGTAACTTGAACCATGGCCAACAAGTCATAAGGAAAGCATCGTACTACTTAAACTGTACTTTGTTATCTTCCTTGTTAATAAAACATAGGGTCGATTAGCCCCAAGGATTAATATATCTAATTCCTAACCAAAATAATAATAATAATAATAATAGATCTAATTGAATTGGGGACAGGAAAAGCTTGAGAACCGCACGGATCAAAACTATTATTTTTAAGAATGTGTGATTTAATTCCCTGGATCTTCCCATTATTGTTTTGAGTTTAATCAGTTTCACAATTGATGAATGGTGATCCGAGAATTACTAGCCCCAAAAAAAAAAAAAAAAAAAAAAAAGGAGAATGGTGATACAAGAAATCGTATGATAATTCCCACAATTAGAAGTAAAGATTGCAAAATTAAACTAAAAAACGACAGTTAAAAGAGTTGGGAACTATATTTGTTATTTGTAGAAGTTCACATACCAGACTGATCAACCTTTTTTCCTGCTTCCACATGATGCTTGAAAGTTGCTGTTTTCTTAAATTTTTCATCCAACCTTTTTCCTCGTATCCTATTTCTTTACTATACATTCACAAACATGACTTTTTATGCAACTGAAGTTGGAACTCGTTTCATAGAGGTCTTAGCTGATTTTGCTTACTTCTTGTAGAGTTGTAGTAAGTGATATCTCAAAGGGTTTTAGATATTTCTTTGCATTGAGAATTTGTAATGATATACGGCATCGTACCATAAATTCTAAGACTACTAATCTTTGTGGCAGAAATATAATATATATATATATATATATAAACTGGGGCCTTCAAATCGGAACTCCATAATTAAATCTTGTTCCATTGTGGATTGATCGATCTCTATGTTCAATCTTCAGATATCATTTGCCATTAATAACATGACATAGACATTTTCCTTTTGATGAAATTTTAGTAGTTTTTAAGATCATTTTCCCCCTGGTAATTACTTTTCCTATGAATAAAATTTGGATAAAAATTCTTTTGGTTTATAGAGTTTTTGAGTGGAGAAATTATAGTGGTTTTCATTTCAATTCGTAGCTTGTTTGTACCCTTTGGTTGGCGGTACTTGATATGTTGCCGTCGTAGCATTAATAGCCCTTATAAGACATAATCAGCCAAAGAATAAACTTTTTTCCCCAAGAAAAAAGAAAAAAGAAGTTGGGGACAACAACAAAAACAATAAAATCTTTTTCATTAAATGCATTGAGCAATATATTCAGGCTATATTACATAAATTTTGTGAATGTATCCATTACACAATCCTATAAACCCGGTCTAATCAACAACGTCCACTATAGAAATTAATTCCCCTACTTTTCCTTTGAATTGCTCTTTTATACCCCTTTCTACAAGTAATTGAATTTCACTTTTTCTTTTTCTTTTTCTTTTTCTTTTTTTTTTTTTAAAAAAATGCAAAAATAGTTAGTATGCGTTTCTTCTAGGGTGTCAAGATGAGAAATTAGATGGATTTATTGCCTACTTTTCTTTATGGAAGAAGTACGTACAATAATGACCCTCGTCAAAAAGTGAATGATCAACGTCTTAATTACCTTCATTTTCCTCAAAAGTTTGGAAATTATTCTTGGCAAGCCAAAGATTCCTTGCTTTTATTTCTTTTCCTTTTCCCCTTTAATTGCTTTCTTTTTCAATATAATAATAACATTTATGCTTTCTAATTAGAATTATCATATTTTACCCAACACCACATAAATTTTGTCGACAAAGGATATTGGATATATACCCAACCAAGCCACCAAACTATATACTCCACGTCCATGTCTAGTCTTAACGCAAATACAAATTCCACAATAATTCCTTCAAGAAAATAAATATTCCCATTTTGATCCTCTCCTCTCCACTGTGAATTGTTTTCTTGAAATGGAAAGCAGCACACCATCTCTCTCCATAGAGAGCTTCTTCAGTTCACATAGTTGGTTAGTGAATTTAAAGCCATCTTTCGAAAGCATAGTCGTCGACCACAATAAGTCATCATGCAGCACTTCCTTTGATGCCTCCGACGAAGCTTCTTTCATAGAAATGGACCCAAAAATGCCTCCTTCAAGGAGATTTTCCAGGTTCCCAAAAGATTTCAGCTTCGACTTTCGTACCTCGCCGTCGCCTCTAACGCTTGCCGATGCGGCGGACCTCATCTCCGCCGATGGATTCCTTATACCTTTGATGAATAACGATGAAGCAGCTGATCAATCCTCGTCTTCGTCGCCGACGCCGGCAGGGTTCGTTGTTTCTTCGTTGAAGGAAAAAGAAGTGCTAGTGCAGCATTCGTCGTCCAACAGGGTTCGGTGTTCGTCGCTGAGGAGGTGTAAGAGATTATCGAAACGGATTTTTCAAAAGTATTTGGATTTTCTTAGGCCATTTTGCCAGAAATTAAGAGGGCATGGATCGGCTACTTCTAGAGTTGCGAGACATATTAGCTCATCAAACGAAGGGATGATGATCAAGAACGTCGAGTTTTATTCACCTGCAGCATCTCCCAGGACTAGTGTTGCATGGTCCGCTGATAATTGGCGGAGATCTTGTGATTCTGAGAGTTCCATTTATGAGGCCGTCCTCCATTGCAAAAGAACTCATCATGGTACACATATAACATGAAAAATTCTCTTATTATTTGTTTTTTTTTGAAAAAATTAATTTGGTTTAGGTGATTATATTAATTAGTTTATTACTAATATTGTTGTTATATATTCAGATAAATGAGAAAAAAAAAAAAGAAGAAAAGGACAGTAGAATATGACAGAAGATGAGAAGAACGGTCTGAGGAAGATGATGATCATCCGCCACTCGTTCTTAATTTGTCTGTAGCTTTGCTTGCAATTGATTTCTTCCAGCCGGGATGACATTTTTCATTTGTCTTGTTGGGGAAATTGTTAGAGAGAAGTTGTGTAAAAATTGTCAACCATAGAAATTTAATATCTTGGCATTTGAGAGACGGATGGAGAAGATATATATATCTACATATATTATCTTCCTAAAATTTGTCCTTGTTGCCATTATCAAATAAACAATTAATCTACAATTCTTCTGAGTTCTAGCACTAGTATAATTTCTTTTCTCATTGTAATCTCCCAATTATGGTTTTTTGTATATGTATTATTAATAGTGTTTTAGCCAATTAATGTTCGAGTTTCAGACTTAATCGATGTTATTCATTTTGTATTATAAAATAAATATGATAATCGTTAAAGTTATTAAAAAGCATATACAGTCATTACTTCTTTTTTTTTTTAATAATGTGTGAACAAGGAGATAGAAGTTGTACTAATTTCGGAGTGTTTCCAAGTTTCAACCTGCAAATTAATTCAACTTCCATCTCATTGTTCACGCATCCGGCCAGAATTAAATTACTTATAGCTAATGATTATGAGACATATGTTTCAACCTTTGTGAAGTGGCCGGTAGGAGGGTGGATTTAAGGGTGTACCCAAAGGAATCAAATCGAATACGAATAATGTCTTATTCGAATTTGAATTCGAAATTTTTATAAAGTTTGAGTTCGAATTAAAACGAGGAGCTCGAGCTCGAATTATAAAAAATTGATGAAGATCGAGTTCGATTCAATCTCGTTCGAAAATAAGTAAAACTTCGATTTTTCCGTAAATAAAAGATTTAATTTTTTAAAGATCAAAGGCATTTAGTAATTTTATATAAATAAAAATAAAAAAATTTATATATATACTCAAAAATTTTAATGAACATTGAAGAAGAATATACATATATTTGATATTGACTCGTTAATATATTTGAATATGAACAAACTTGATTCAAACTTAATCAACTCGAATTCGAATCGAATTTTTGACAAGTTACTCACAAACAATTTGGTTCTTTTACACCCCTAAGTGAATTGAGGTGAACTAGGGGAACATGACTTTAGATACAACTTAAATAATAGAGAACTTTTCTTGTTTGATTAACATGATGGTCTTATTTCATTAATTAGTCTTGACACTAGCTAGAGACGTGTGTAATCAATAAAGATGGACAAGGTTTATATAATAGTCATTAATAGGGGTGTTTATGAACGGATTATCGGTTCATATGTCTATAGAAATATCCAAATTGATTGAATTGGTTTAAGAAAAAATTGAACCCTACTCGGTCTATATTAATAGGGTAATTGGTCAATCGGTTATTCGCTAGAACCGGTTTGGAACCATGGGTACCGAACTGGTCTTATTTTTTTGATTAATTTTTCAATAAAAGAAAAAACTTCCACTATTAATTACATAAATGTCCTTGTAGATAGAAATAGAGTTTTAAAATTAATAAAAAATTACATAAAAGTCCTTTGACATTAGCTTTATTTTATAAAATTACAAAAATACCCTTACATATGAACCGGTTTGGATACCCACCGATTCAGAAAAATGTGAACTACTATCCGAATCGGTCTCTTAGATATCTGAATCGCTATTCGAACCAGTATAAATAACTAAAGTTCGAGTATCCTTTATTTACGGTTCAGATTGAACCGATTTTACTAATTTTTCAATTCATCCAGTTTTTTTGAACTCCTCTAGTCATTAAAGGTGTGTGTTTGTGAGTTTTAGTGGGTCTAGACAAGATGCAAGAAATGAATACTACTTGATTAGGACCGGTAATTAAGGCGGGAGTTGAGATAATTTTATAAGAGGTTTTGCAAATTAATTGGTTGTCTAAGCTTGGAAGTTAAGAAGTTGGAAGTTTGTTTCAACCGCCAACAACTCTTATATGCGAGCCAAAATAGTGTGTGATGGATAAGGCCGGGCGGTTCAACCATCTTGCTTGTTAATTTCTGCATTTAATATGTAGGTAGTGTCGCCAATCATATATTCACACTCAAATAATAAGGTCAGATAACAGAAATTGGCTGTTGGTATATAAAAAATATAGAACAAGAAAATGCATAATGCATTTATTTTTCAATCCATTTTGCATTTGATTTATCAATTCGTCATGGTGTTTATTCGTTACACTAATTTCTAACGAAAGTTGTAAATAAGTTTCATACCAATTAGATTTACAGTTAAATTAAGCAAATTACAATATAGACGAGAAGTATGCAATAAATGCGGTAAAACAATGGGCTAACGTACTAATTATCACTTCGTAGTGTCATATACAAATTTTATCTCAACCATAAATAAAGAAATTCATTAACGAAATCACAATTCGACCTCACTTATCAAAGTCGATTTACCTGGATAAGATGACATTGAACCGTCTAGTTAGTTACATTTCATTTTTTCCTTCACAAATTTAATAATTTAGTAACACGTTAATTATTTTATATATATGTTGTACCAAATGAAAAAATTTTATATGGATCCGGTTTACGATATGTGGGATGAATCTCTTGATCTATATTCATCCATATTATTCTAAAAAAATTTATTTTAATGTGTTAGAGTGATATAAATAAATATAAACTAACGAATCCATTCCACGCACCTTAGACTGAATTTATGTACAAAAAATTTCCTCACCAAATAATAGGCCCCGGTACAGCATGCCGTCCTAATAATGGCCAGCAGCGAATGCAATTGCAGGCTGGACTTTATATACCAAGATTGACTCATCAATTACGTTATCAAAGTAATTTGCCGATGTAATTGACTCATCTTTACGTGGTCAAATTAATGTTTGCTCACTCCGCCTCTTCCCTCCTAATTACTAACGTAGTTTATTGTCTAACGCATTCGTTGGTCGGTGTTATATATAAACTCAGCCTATCACTCTTATCGAATATATATTCCAGCAACGTCAAGTAATACAAGATATTTACTTGGACATTTTCTATCTCAATATACATTCTTTAGGTCTAGGAAAAGGTTTTTGCAATTTACAAAATGTATCATAAATCGTTAAATTAAATTTTAAAATGACGAGATTTTTATTTTTTTCAATTATTCAACAGTTATAATACTTATTTCTTATATAGTCTTACTCTAATGCTAGGTCTCTGTTAATGCCTACTACAATACAATTGCCACAACAAAATTCGTGTAAATGACCAAGATACCCTGATTTTGCTGTAACAATAACATTTGCCTATTAGTTTTTTATTTTACGTATCTAATAATATTTTCTATTCTTTCATTCTCTAAGAAAATAAAGAATTTAATTAAATGACAACGAAATACAATTTAAGTTATTAGACGCTTCTTTATGATCTATTAGTCATAGATTCGAGTTATTATATATAGGATGAAGGAGAGGGGTGACTTTTTTTTATATAAAAAAAAAAAAAAAAAAAGAAGAAAAAGAAGAAGAACTTAATTAAGTTAATACATTTCTGTATCTTATATACTGTATAGTTTAAGATGTTGAAATCATCATTGCTATAGTACTTAGCTATATATGTTCAACTTTATAATGTTGCGTTAATTAATCTGATTCAAGGGAATGTTTGGGGTAATGAAGGCATGATATATAAAGGGACACTTTGTACAGTTGAAGGGTAAAACTATTACACCTAAACAATTATGTCGTATTCTATTTTGATATTATTATTATTATTTTCGTGCAACTCCAAGTACTACCAGTATAAATAATAATCGTGGCCTACCATGAGCATAGCACGTGAGCTTTACAGCTTTGAGAATCCGTATCCCTAGTCTGGTCTGGGCTTCATTTGGTACTAGCCATAATCCTGCCATTCAATTCATATGTGGATGTTCCCAAACTTATTTATAATTAGCATATGATCATTGTGTTTTATTCCTACACTTAGTATTCAATTAAATCCACTTATCCACATGTAGGTTTAATTTACCATCTTAATTATATATAGCGTGACTATAACGAGAAATTCTTACATAAATCGAATTCACGTAAGAACTAACTGTAAGTCTGTAACTAAATGAAAATTGTCACGATTGGTAATGTATC
Source organism: Cinchona pubescens (assembly GCA_025175665.1). Classification (NCBI taxonomy): domain Eukaryota; kingdom Viridiplantae; phylum Streptophyta; class Magnoliopsida; order Gentianales; family Rubiaceae; genus Cinchona; species Cinchona pubescens. Next base: position 1,429,698 of record JANKKI010000014.1, read on the forward strand.
TTAATCATGAATTAGATGTAATTATATTAAGTATTATTCAAGAATAATTATGATTAGAGTCAGTCTTGGATACCTACTTTGTAATGCGGAATAAGTATGATGGGTGATCAATGAATCTCTCTAACTTTTCAATCACTAATAATCTGTAATACTCAATTAATCCGTACTACGGAGTGAATAACAAAGAATTTTCACCTATATATATATACATTGAGGCTCTACCTAAATCATGCATGGAATGGGGGGTCCTACATGTGGTGGGATCCTGCACGTTCCAACATGTGGCCTTTCTTGTTCGAGCGATCTCTATGGTGGTGGTGAACCGAGTTGATACTTTGCCCAAGTCTCTCAGTTTTTTTCACAGCCACGGCCTCGAGTGACCGAGGCCAAATATTGGCTGATGAAACTGATCATAACAATTGTAGAGCACCATATGATGCTGTAATGTTTGTCATGTGTCTAGTGTCCAATTGAGAAGGGGACATGGACAAATTATGCTCCTACATATTGCCAAACTATTGACAATTACTCTCTCGTGTTTCTTTCTACTTTTCTGTCTCATCTTTTGTTGGTTTATCCTGCGAGTCTACATGTATATATGTGTGTATTACACTCCCCAGCACTGCATGCAGTGCTGGAGCAGCAGCACAACCACCCAACTGTGTTCTCATGCCTTTGCTTATTTTCTTGTTGCAAGTTGCAAGTTGCGACGCCCATTTAAGATGGGGGGACCAAAACTCAAAGGCAACTTTGCTAGTATTTCTCTGCTTAACGTGACACATGATGGATATATTCCCTTCTATCCATTTTAACTGTTGTTATTTTGTGTTATTTTGAATTGATGTACAAGGATTGAAAAATTCTTTTGTATTGATTTTTTTTAACTCTAGAATGTTCCCTCTCCATTAATATAGCATTGATTAAGAGTAAAGTTAGAAAATAATCATTTAGTACTTTCTTGAATTCATATCACAACATATAATTTGTAGAAAAAAATAAATTATTTAAAGCACAGATAAAATGGAACGAAAGAGTAAAATATACTAACACTAATTGTTCCTCTTCAATAAGTTGCATAGAATTAATTGCAACACGAAATTAATGAAATATGGCAATTTTGATATCTTGAATTATAAAAATTTTTGAATTGCCTGGGAAAAGAACACAAATTTTGTGACAGCAACGTCCTAATTATTAGACTCATTCACACACAATCGGAAAGTGCCAACTCCTCGACCAATTCAATGTCAACTAAACTACATTGGCTTATGTATCATAAATACCTAATTATTGAATCTTCTTTTCTCACTTCTTCTTCATTTATAGTTTTATTTTTATTTTTTGTTAATAGCATATTACTCCCTCCTATTCATCTCATTTGTCATTTTAGACAACTTATCTTGTGTTAAATTATCTGTAATTTTAGAAAATCAAAAAATATTAAACGATATTTTTCTAGCTTTTACCCTTAAAACTTTATTAATAGAGGGAGGATTAGATATTAATATAAAAGGATAATATAGTTTATTTTGAACTATTTTTTTTATAAAATTAATATAATTTAATAACTTCTTTTAATTTTTTTGCACCAATCTAAAATGACAATTAAAATGAAGCGAAGGGAGTTTGTGTTACTTCATCACATCATATTCGTAAGACTTGTAGATGCCCACCAAATTTGTGAGTAAAAAAGTAAATAATTACAAAATGATGGGCTAAGTTTGGTATAGTATTTTGAATTTACAAGTAAGATTATATTGTTAGATGCATATTTACCAGAAGCAATGCGACAATATATTGTGGCAAAGAATGAAATTTTGGAATGGAAGCCTGATAACTTGAGAGGCTTATTTGGAATGTACGACATGTAGACAAAACTCAAATAAATCAAACACTCCAATTGAAACGAAACATATAACACATGAATCATGATGCCTTCTGTCGGTGGGATTCATCATTCATCACCAAAATGGCTCATTCAACTGTTTGTCATGATATACTGGACAATGCATATTGAATGAAACTGCTATATGTTTTTTCTGTTGTTGATGACAGAGAGAAAGAGGGCTGCACCACTCTCAGTCATCCCTTTGTTCCCTTGGAGTCCCGATTTTGTTTGTATGGACTACAGACAACCAAGATTTTTGTAGATTGGTATGGACTTCGTACGAAAGTAAAAGATATTACATGCAAAGCCCAATTTTAGGTCCTGCACAGGCCAGCCCAACTATGACATGAAAAGTTAACAGGTCGCTACTATATTTAGCAAGAAGCCCAATATACTAAAGGGGCCACACTTGGGCCCATTCAAATTATACTCGTAATTTCAAAGAAGGTGAGTAAATACCACATTCCTTAATGCAAGAGACTCCAACTTAATTTATTGCACTTATAATCAATTAAAATTACTAAGTTTTGAGAAGATTTAAAAATTAAAAAAATTAAATATGGGTCACTCCAATCTTAACCAGAAACCCAATATACTAAAAGGGCCAAACTTGGCCCATTCATATTTTACTATTAATATCGAAGGAGGTGCATACCACAATGTACCCTGTAACGACATTCTCAATATGCATCGACAGCAAAAAACTAGTTGGGGAATAATTTCTCACAGCATGGATAGCAAACTATCCGCGCAATTGGTTGAGCTACAAATACAGAACTACCAAGAAAACCACCGTTTTCTTTTAAGACTATAAACCCAGAAGTAGCAAAGCAGATAAACCTCTGCTATATAGATATAGTAAGTCGCAACACGTAGAAAAAGCCCTTCAATATGAGAGCACCACCAACACCTCAGCTGACTCTAGGCAAACTTTTTGTCTTTCAGGGGGCCTCTTGGTATTTTGCTCAAGACCTTGGCATTGAAAACAACATACAGTTTCTTGATCTCTGCCTCAGCTTTCTCGGCAAAGGAATCAACTTGATCCTCATATTTCTCATAGAGGACAGGCACTGTGTGCAGCAAAACTAATGCTGTTTTGAAACAAAAACGGGAAGGAAACAACATTCAATTAAAAACAAGCCAATCAGATTAATTATTCAAGAGAAAGTGAAGCACAACTACAAAAAAGATTACTTACATATGTAAAATAAGGTCAGGAAATTGCAGCACCCCCCAAGAACTGAAAATACCCATAAGCCAGCAATCACCACAGCATGAGACACAAAAAGGTCAGATTCCATTAAGTAAAAAAGGTGAGGATAACAAGGATTTATAAGAACTGTATTCCCATTGGAGTGACCAACTTCTCAATCCCAACAAATGGAACTTGACCAACTTCTCAATCCTAACAAATAGAACTTTCTCCCTCTACTTTCTTCCGAACTTAGTGTTATTATGGTAGTCGCATATAGCATCAAAACTGATACTCCAACTAACAAATCAAATCCTACTGAAACATGAAAACCGAATAATGACATACTGCAAGGAATTTTTTCAAATCTCTTCCAGACGCAATTTCACGTAGCACTGCAAATGCTCTATTGATTTCAATCCTAAGAGCAGAGGCAACACCCAAAACAATGTCTTCAGGAAGAATGACTTCCGGAAATTGAGGTGGAGACCTAATAGTATATGAAAAATTCAAGGTTAGCCTTCAAACAAATCCACATGGAAAGAGTAGAGGTACAAGAAATGACTACAACATACTTGTTAATAAATTTGTTTGAGGTGGAAGCATTTGACCAGAGAAAAAGGACTGCTAGAGCAAGAATCAGAATATGGCATACTAGTGTAAGTAAGTGGTATTCAATCAATTCAAAAAGCACCCAAATTGCAGTCACAACACCGAGCACACCAGCAGAAATCTTCTTATCCCTCCACAGGAAAACATCGGCAGCTGTTACATAAAATGTTCCCAATTGAGAATCAATGCATGCATGATTGCACTTTTGTATATAAACATTTAAAATACATTAGTGAGCCAGAAAAGACGAGAAAAAGGGGCAGGTATTCCAGCCAAAATATTTAATGTGAACAACCACGTGCAGCACATGTGGAGTTTGGACCCTGTACATAAATGATTGCCATTTCTCTTTCTTTTTCTCTTTTTTCTTTTCTTTCTCTGTTGTCTTCAAGAATGCAAGGAAAGGGAGAGATTTGGAATGGGTGCATAGGATTACATGAAAGAACGAACCACCTCTAAACAAATAATGAGTGCTTAATTGTGATGAAAATGCAATGACCTCCATGGGCTACACAAAAAGCCATTTGGTAGCCTAGTAAGCTAACTCTAAAACTACTAAAGAAAATTAATTGTGCACATAGATTATATGCATACTGTATTAAAAGAAGAAAATATTATCACTGCACAGCAACACCTAAATTTCTTAATATGTAATACCTATTTGCACAAGTTTAAACTTTCGAATTAAAAGAGAAAAATCCAATCAATATTTGTTTGGAGTTTTTAGAAATTACTAATGCAGAATATGAATAAAAGAAATCTAAACATAAAACCGCAGATAATACTAAAGTCTTCACAGAAACTATGAAACTAACAAAATACAGGGTTAAGAACAAAAAGCAAGTAGAATGCTCTTAAAAATCCGGTAATTCTGACGTTCTCAATGAACCAAGATAAATATCAATCTTAAACGCATAAAATAATAGCATAATGTAACATATTTATACATAAATTGCAGTCCGATGCAGAGAAACAAACTAATAAGACTGGCTGATCGATCCAATAAAACCTAATTTACAAAACCTATACGAAAAATATGTGCAAATCCTGGCCACATTTCAGTATTTCGTTCTCTTATGCAAACCTAATTCCTAAATTCACGTACATTAATGTGTATAATATAAGAACCAATAGACATATAAAGTGATTAGAAAATTTCCGTACGTTTACCACCGCCCAGGACCTTATGCACGGGCTTCTCACGGCCGAAGAGGCGATAGATCTTGGCCTTGACAGCATCAACCGGCGACTTCTTATCGTCATTATCGTCATCGGAATCTGAGGATGAAGAATCTTGACTATGGAATTTCTCGGTGATCTTTTCCATGACAGATTCAACGGCTGATTCGTGTTCGCCGGCTTTTTCAGCCATTGGTACGATCGATCTCCGATTCCGCTGTAGTCGCCGCTGATGGAGATTTCTCGATCACTACTTTTATGCCCCCGGGGGTGTCGCTCTTTTTGAGGGGATAAAAGCGCTTTTCCGCCTTTGCCATATCTCGAATGTGCGGAGGGTTGCTTTCTTCGAGGATAACCAAACGACGTTAGTTGCGACGGCCTTTTTTCTAAATTTTTGTTAAACAAAAATGATAAATTGTGCAATTTAAAATTTTAAGAGATTACATAAAAAGAAAAATAAACATATAAAAAAATATGTAATACTGTACAAAAATTAGATAAGGTAAGTAGTCAAGTGATCCATACATTCTAAAATGCCTATTGAATGGTAAATAATAAATTTAATCAATTCAAAGATTGATATTGTAATAAATTTTTAATGTAAATTTATTTCGTATTTTAATATTATTATATGAAGCAATCATGATTTTGAATTTATTTTGAAGGAATCAATCTAGAATTATAAAAGTTATTTTGCTTTGTATTTTAAAGTTATTAATATAAAAAAAAAGAGAAAAAAGAAAATTGGACTTGATAATAGTAAAAAAGCAAAAGATAGTAAATGGTCAACGAAACTCAACGCCTCAATGGGGCTGATTAGATTCTCCGTCTAACGGTGTTAAAAAATGGGTCCGAATGTTGGGACAGTATCTGGTGCGATACTTGTGTCGTTCTGACAAAATTTATTGTGGTTATTAAGTAATTATTTAATAATTTAGTAATAGTAATTAGTATTAAAAAATTAATAAATAATTTTTATTGGGATAAAATATGATTCTAATTTATAATAAAATAGATTATTTTATACAAATAATTCTCTCTCATTAGTTATTGAATAACTATTCTCAGATCGGCAGATCCATGAGAGTTGGACCATTGTGAATCATTTGGGCCTCAATATTGGATTAAACAATATGGCCACCAGTGAAATTTTAGAAGGTTTATGGTAGGTATTGAACAACATTCTAGTAGTTGCTCAATAATTAATGAGAGAGTTATTTGTATTGGATAGTCCACTTGATTACAAATTGGGGAGCCATATTTTGTCCAAATGAGAACCTTTTATTAATTTTTGAACAATTATTAAAATTTTAAATAGTTACTCAATGATCACAAGTGGTTATCCTAAATTTTGTCGTGAAAATACTCATAAAAATCCAATTTTGAGTTTCACTTATATATTTTATAATTAATATAAAATTTTATTTACATCATCTAATTCATACGATGTCATATTTAATCTACACAAGATTGGTGTTTAAAATTTTATTTACATCATCTAATTCATACGATGTCATATTTAATCTACACAAGATTGGTGTTTGAAAGGTAATCAAATATCAAATTTAATTAAATATTTTATTTAATTCACATAATTCTTATTTATATCACAATATGCAGAGATGGGTGCGAAACAATTCGTATAAGAATTTTTCATGCGACTACGCTAGCAAACACAAGGACAAGGTAGCTTACAACTCCGAATTTAAAAAAAATAAAAAATAAAAAAAATGAATGAAACTAATTAATTAAATGCAAAGCTAAAAGCATATATAGATTACTCACTCGGAATGATATCCTTGGCTCCTCTGCACATGAGAAAGCAAGGAAAGCAGGCTGCGTGGTGCTCTGACTAATTTCCTCTTGAACAGAAATTCCCCAAAAATCATCTGGAAGCTCCTTAGATCTTGTGGTATCCTGGAGGCAATACAATCGAGAATGATATTTAATATAATAATTACCCTCAAGAATTGAGTAAGAATAAAAAGGGCTTGTGAATGACCAATTATCAAACATATGTGCTCGCAAATATCAATATTAATCTTGTAAAATAAAAGAAAATTACCAGAGAAGATTGAGGTTAACTGTAGCTGGAGCCATATTAAGGGACTTCCTTCCTTAGAAGCACCAAGGACCTCTTCCGACGGTATTAGGCAAGGAGCATTAAGTCCTGTGAAAATTCTTTACTCTTCGCTAAGCCGTGCAGGACGAATATAACAAATCGTTAAATGATTGAAAAGTTATGAGACCTATCTATTTTTCAGTTATTTTAATAATTATTATACTCACTCCGCATATCAAAACTAAGGCTAATTCTTGAATGGGATTCTCTAGGCTTGAAGAGGAAAAGAGTTAAAAATGAGAAGTCTCTTAACGCATTTTGTTCCGGGTATATCCATATTTTGAGAGCAGCAGGGAACATTTTGGAGAATATGCTTTGGAAGTACTCCTATATTTCAAAATCTATATTAATTATATTTCTTGCTTTGGTTTCAATCTGTTTGATTCATATAGCACTGGACGGGTGTCCAATTTTGCCTACATTGGTTGCCGCCCAAATTTTACTAAAAAGGCCCAATGAAAGTTAATTGAAGGTTCAAAAGTTTTGGACTATTGGTATTGGATCTCAGGTTAATACGTTTGTTTGGTTTGGATTCCTTCAGTTCGCGGCCCAAATTTTACATTCTATTCTTTTAATACATGCGATTACTAATTTAAGAAAGAATGAAATTATGAGAGAATTTTACAATTTTTTTTCAGAAATTATTTTCTTAATTTTAAAAATTTATATAATATAAGTTTTTACGTATAAAAGAATGATTTCATAAAAGAAGTCACAATACTTGAATTCTCAATGTAGATGCTAACTATATAGTTGGTTCTCATCGTTCAGAAACTACGAGTATAATAGGAGCATTAGTCGACAAAACGATCACCCTAAGATGATCATCTCATGACTATTGAGAACGAATTAAATCAGATGGTTCTATTTCTCAATTTTTCTAACTTGCTTTTCTCCTACGAAACCAAGGTCGAAAAACATGGAAGAATTCAATTCACAGTTCGGAACCAAGAAATGGAAGAAGGAAAGTTGTATGAATTCACAAAGACTTTGTGGATAAAAACTAAAAAAGAGATATCGAAGTAGTTCGGACGATTTTGATTATTCTCAAAGGAGAAGGTTATTCTCTTTAACAAACATATACAGATCCAATCACGATCTTATAATAAGAACAAGAGATCTTTCCTAGTAGCCCCGCTAAATGGTGATTCAAAATAGATTCTACGTCTTGAAACCAAGCCAATTTTAGAGAAGCTTTATGATAATGAAACCAACCAGCAAAAAGTATTAACGCTACAAAGATCAATGCATTCCTTGAGCTCCAATTGCATTACAACGCATGGATACAAGTTATGCCTTGGAATGAAAGAAAATTCTGAATCCGCTTTGTCTACGAACAAGGAAGCTATAAGTAATGCAACTATTAATCTCATGAAGAGTAGATCCTGGCTCCATTCTTTGCTCACATGAGGATGAACCCGAAAGAGTTTCCTTATATAAAATTTTTTCCTCACATAATAGTTATATTATGCAGTCCCACTGGGATCACGACCTTTTATCGTAACCATTGTAGCACGTGTGTCGCCCAGGATATAAGGGGTGTGATGACTTAACGTCATTCTCACCTTCCTCCGGTTTATCACCGGCAGTCTGTTCAAACTTAGTAATGTAGATGTCTCTTCACAATAATTGTGACTGAGAAAATACCAATTCAAATTGAATGGATTCAAAATAATGTTATTGCATGCAATTTCTTTTCCGTCGATACGCCCAGCAATTTGGATTTGAATTTGTTTTGTATTTGCTTGTTCAGTTAATTTAATAACTTTTTTACCATTACTTTTCGAAATGAAACTCTATTTTTTAATTGTCCGGCTATATATTCTGCAAGAATATTAGGGTAGAATTTTCCGAAATTATGTTATGCTATAAAAAATGAAGGTTAAAAGAGCTTAATGTTAAAAAAAGTTAATGGAGTGAACGTGTTAACTCAACTGCTAAGTAGTCTAATATATGCCTCATTTGGACCGCAAGATATTCAACAATAACCATCATAAAAATTGTTAACTAAGTATGGATTTCGTTGAAAATTACGAATCCATCATAAAAAATTAAAAATGGCCATTTCTGGAAGCTGTGCTGCCCGCTGACAAAGACTTTGGGTTTGGGCCAAATTGGCTTGCTTTTTCCAATCGCCTACCGACAAATTAAATTTTGACTTATGCTACGTTTTGAATTATCGCGATTAACATCACAGACACAAACATTGACTGCGAACCTTCGTAAAATTTACACGGAAAGAAAATCCAAAAAACGAATTTCTTCAACTTTTCGTTATAGTATTAAATCAAAGAATGTAATTAAAATTTGTAAAATTGTATTGACGTTTAAAATAAGATATTTGGATTTTGGAAGGTAATTATTTTTGCCAACATTTATTTCTTTGCTTAAATTTCTTTTTAAGGAAAAAAAAGAGAGAGATTTATCTTGGACCTCAAAATTCTTTCCTAGCTTGGTAAATTCGAAGTTCCAAACATGTCTTAAAGAGTCCTTAACAAGTTTCAATTGAATTTTTAATGTTTTAAAGCACAACTTTTTGGTCTTTTCGACATTGTTTCGAGTAAATAGCAATGTAGCCAAGAAATTTCACAAGCAGTTACTAACAGAATCAGAACTCTACTACATACACATATAACAACAACAACGACAATACTCTTCTTGATAAATTACTTACGCCAAGTCATTTCAATAATTACTTATTCACTAATTTCTATGTTGACAAGATTTTCATTTTATCTTTTCCTTTTAATTTTCATCAATTCCTGCCGTTTAAGATGTCTTGAGATATTTTAGTGATTGACAAAAAAAAAAAAATTCCCTTTTACATGTCCCTTTTTCCCAATCAATTCTTGGTTTCCTTTAGTTTCATTAAAAAAATAATACTAGTACTATTTTTTCTATTAATAAGAAACCTAAAAATTAACCATCTAATCCTGGGGAATTAATGCACGGGACATTATTAGTTTAAGATTTTAAAAACATTAACTGAGAAAATAAAAAACAAATATTAGGAGTACGTATCATGACTAGTGATATCGATAACAAGGTTGTAAACAAGTAAGCAAGCAGACAACGTCGTTTACTTGTCAATCGGAGAAAATGGGTTGCGGACATATTTGACCGTTTTAGAAATATTAAGAGTTTTAGCCTATAAGTCAGGCTTGTCCCGTATTGTAAGAAGCATGATAGTATATTGCAAGCAGCGGACGCCTTAATTTTTCATAAAGAAAACGAAATACTCAGATTGAAGATACCAAAAAAACTGAACACATCAAATACATTGTACATAGAAGATTTAGAACATTAATCAATACTACAAACTAAACCCAAAAATACATAATATAGGAGCAGAGATAGACAACATTATCCAGAACATGTAATGAATGCCCCTCAAAAAAAGTATATAAGTAACTAAATTTGATCATCATCTAGCAATCCCAATCTTACATCAATCTTGATCAAAATATATATTCCAGTATGCAGATCTGATCACTGGCATTTGATGTTTGCAAGCCGCTGATTTGCAATATCAACATCCATGGTGCAATTCATTCTTGTATTTTTCTTCTTGTTAAATATAAACGTCAGCTTCACTTTACCGCTCATTTCAGCCTGGCTCGTAAGCGGCAAGAAACCGCTGTTCCAATCAGTTCCCAGTTCCGAATTCGGTGGTATGTTATCAGAACTAAGGTTCGCAACAACATTAAACTTCTTGGTACTTCTCCATCCCACACTCGACTTTCCAATAAAAGCCTCCCCAACTTGATTACCTCTGTAGTACAGAAGCATGTTAGTGTTATTGGTACTTGTATTTCCCAAAATTTGCATTCTTGACACCTAATTGAGCATTCATTCTCAAATCAAATGAAGGGTTTTGTTGTGTCACATTTGAGAATCCGTCGAACGTTGCTGACCGAACACGGAACCTCGGAGTTCGAACTTTCATGATGGTTAGAGTGAAAAGCACAATAATAGCTGTTTGAAAGATCACAAAGGCAATAAAGTAAAGTAAATACTTCTTGCGCTTCTGGCTACGGAGCTCTCTGGAGCCTGCCGTTCCGGCCTCGTAATCGCTTCTCATGTATGTTCCGTTGGCTACTCCCGGAACCAATGGATGGGGGGATTGGTTCTCTTTTCCGGTCATCATTTTCAGGCTTTTTACGCACTAAGAAATTATTGTGCTGTTGTGAAAGTGGAAATTGTGGGAGAGAACTGAGAAGGGAGTCGTGTATATATATATATATATATAGGGTGATGTTGAAGTATATCATCCAATAGGGTGATGTTGAAGTCATATTAAATGATTTGATTTAACATGGATCAAAAAATTTATGACATCGATTCATATATGAATTTTTCGGAAGAAACACACTCACTTACGAAAGATTGTTTAAAAAACACTCAACCTTGAAGTATAATTTTCTCTAAAAGAAGTATAATTCTTTTATCACTACAAGAATTATCTACCTTTTGTGATTTGTATAATTTTGATATTTATAAATACAATCACTTTGTGACACAATAAGTCACAAAAACTAATAATTCCAAGTCATAAATGATAATGTGACTTCTATTCATAAGTCACAAATGATTTTTGTGACTTTGTAGACGGTGACTATCATTTGATAGTTATAAACTAAAATGCAAGTCACATTTGAGTTTTGTGATTCTCAAATGATGGTCACTATCTATAAAATCACAAAAAAATATTTGTGACTTGCAAATGAATGTCACACTATTATTTGTTATTTGAAATTATTAATTTTTGTAACTTTTAGTGTTAGAAAGTAATTATATTTGTGACATACAAAATGAATATAAATTACAAATAATCATTTTTCTTATAATGTATAGGGGGTATGAACTCTTTAGTTTACGTTAAATCACATCAAAACTTCTTAGTGAAGTTATGTTATGTACAAGGAAATTATGCGCATGGACCACGGTCAAGAGCGCGGCTGTAAATGGTGGTTCCTGTGACCATCCAAAATTACGAAAAAGGAAGCGATGTCTCTTATAGGCTTCCGGATGGGAAGACGGAAATAGGATGTGAAGGTCCGCTTCGTGAATAGACCGATGTAACTTCGACTAGTACTACATGTACATTATCGTTAGATGGTTCCGAACGCGTTATGACTTTTTCTTGATAATTTTTGGCCGTACAAGTTATAGACTTACTTTGAATCTTTGATTTTTTTTTTGGGTGTGTAACGTTGCTCATAGGTAATTTTTTTCTTTAAGAATTAAGTGTAGGAGAATAATATATTGCTCTCTTTTTTTTAGAAAGATATATTATTGAGATATATTTTATCTGTTTATATTGCATTCTATGTTATGGTTACTATCACCGGCAAAGAATGGAAGACAAAGAGTGTCGAAATTAATACCTTTTATATATCTAGATTGCCATATTTATTGTACTTGCTTATACGTTTGTTAGTGACTTTAGATTTGTTAAAAAATATAAATTTTCATTTCAAAATTAATTGGTTATGAGTGGTGTAGGTCCAGAAACTTATTAATTGATTAAGGATTTTTAAACTAATCGATGTGAGATATTTATATTTTGACACCCCCTCTCACACAGGATTTAGGCTGAAACAAGGATAATAAACTGGTTCACACACGACTTGGGAGTCCAAACCTAAACAAGTATTGGTTGAGATAATTCTCCTAAACCAAGACAAATATCAATTGGTTGAGATAATTCTGATAAACCAACCAAGACAAATATTAACGGATATAAACACATGAAATCAAGTTTAATATGAATAAACCCCAAGTCATATGTGGATGGAAAAACACTTAGGTTAACTCTGATATCATGTACTTGTTAAAGAACATGAATTTTTATCTTAAAATTAATTGACTATGAGTGATGTGGGGTTAAAAACTCATTAATTAGTTTATAACCTTTAACTTAACGGATATAAAATATTTATATTTTGATAGGATTCACTATTTACAATGATTAGTAATTTAGGGACTTCTATTGCAGAGAGTGGACGATGATGAGCTTAATCAAAGCTGAAGTTGGTTAGGCACTCGTACAAATTCTACTAAATTTATCTACTCTTTTTTTTCTTCATTATGAGTTCTGAGGTCCATAAAACTCGTTTAGAATTTTCATCATTTTTCTTTTTGGAGAGGTGGTACAAAGTTTATGTCTCATTCAATTTCGGGATGGAACATCACTTGTCTTTTGGTTATCATGTAACATTGTATATATTAGTATTACACTGGAATCCCGAGAAATTTGTTGCAACTATACATAGTGCAGAACACTTGCGAGATATTTCGTATTTGCAATGCAAGCAATCAAATTTTTCCGAGTTTCATAATTTTTATTTCTTTGTTTCAACGATCATCCCTCTCTGTCATACACAAAGTGGTCATTGAAATTACAAGTATGCATTTGTTGTTAGATAATAAATTTTATTTAGATAAGTGCTAAGCATTTTAATATTTATTCAATAAAGAAAACTTCATATTAATTGAAAAACTCACTAATTTGTAAAATATGACATTTTATAATTGAGAAAAATAGATCAGTGATTTCAAATGAAATTGTTATCAATCATGGATCAACTAATAAGTGTTATATATAAAATTTGTACAAATGTAAAATTTTAAATTGTCAATGTGTTGGGCTTGAGGGAAATCTTAGTTATGTAATTCACTCTATAACATTTGTAACGGCAACTAATCCTCTTGCTTAAGGAACGTTTGGGTGGCTATTTTATTTCGTCTTGTTTGGTCATATGTGTGTAAATGCTTTCTAAATGTTTCAAACTCTTAAATTTCCATCATGCACTTTTCTTTGAAGTTCCTTACCCCTTATGATTCGTTTTTCATATATCAATTGCCCTTTTTCAATTATTCGTGTATTATATGAACTTTTCAGTAAGTTCCCTCGCTAACACTTTGTTTTCTCCATGTTCACAGTTGACATTAGGATAACAAAAGATATCTACTGTCTAATTTTGAATTTCTGGTACTCTAGAATGTTTCTACTATTCCTATTGATTTTCTTTCAATTTGGCCGATATTGATATTTGAAGCCAATAGCTCTTACTTAGTGATCCCCGAATAATGCTTACATTATGAAACCTATTTATCAAACACCAATGAGTTAATAATGACTTTGATTTTTCTTTTTAAGTGCATGAATAAGCACGTAAAATCTTGCATATTAAGTAATAAAAAGCTTGAAAACATTATCACTTTTTGCACTGTCAAACTAAGGCCGTAAATAACGATCAGATCAAGAAGTTTTTATTTCTAGGAATCATCATTTATTTATTTGTTTATTTGTTTATTTTGCTTTGAATACTGTACTAGTCACAACATCTGGGACTATAAAAAATAATGATTATTTGTTATTTGTATTATTTTATATGTCATAAATGTAATTACTTTGTAATACTAAAAATCACGAAAATTAATAATTTTATGTCTGCAAATGATAGTGTGACATTCCTTTGTAAGTCACAAATATTTTTTGTGATTTTGTAATTAATGACTATCATTTAAAAGTTACAAAACTCAATTAATATTAATAAATAGAAGTCACATTAACATTTGTAAAGTTAAAATTATTATTTTTTATGACTTGTTATGTTGCAAGTAATTATATTTATAATTATCAAAATTATACGAGTCATAAAAAATTAATAATTCTTATAATGTGGGGACTTTTTCGCCGTTACTGTTATTGTTCTTGTAGTCTTCTAGATGGCTTAGGTTCAATGGGTTATTTTCTTACTTGTTGACTATTTTGGCAGATTTGATTTTCCACAATTAGTGAGCCAGTCAAGGTTTCAAAATATACTTATGCATCTTAATTGACCTGCTTCCAATCATGAAAGGCTCCAAGATTTTCTGTTTTATTTTTGATATTATTCTCTATTTTATAATTTAATAATTTATTAATATTCCTTGTTAATAAAATATAAAATAAGATAGAAAATTTATAAAATCAAAAGAACCGAAGCAAAAAACTGTATGTATTTTATATATCTGGGCTCATTTGGCCCGGCCCATGTTGGGGGAGGAAAGCGTACCTGAGGGCTGCGTGCTTCTTAATCAATCTCTCATAGCTGAGTGTGTTTCTGAATTGACGCTACAATTATTATGTTGCCCTTATAATTAATAGCCTAATGTAGCTGATACAAATTAACTGAATTTATGGAAAACACTTTA
The DNA here is from genome assembly GCA_025175665.1 of Cinchona pubescens. Lineage (NCBI taxonomy): Eukaryota > Viridiplantae > Streptophyta > Magnoliopsida > Gentianales > Rubiaceae > Cinchona > Cinchona pubescens. The sequence continues at coordinate 1,444,893 of JANKKI010000014.1, forward strand.
TTCTTTTCTTTTTAAAGTTTTCCAGATTCATTGGCTTTGTTTTTGTGTCAAATTCAACTGGTAGCTTTGAACATCATCTACTTTTTTTAAAAAACAGAAAAAAAAATTTGGGTAAAGATAAATACTCTACATCTTTCTTTTTCTTGGTGGTTTTCAGTAAAGCTTGAAAGTCATAATAAACCAGGTCATCGATGGAGACAGGATCAATTGACATTGTCTTAATTAAAAGTTAATCAATTAAATAAAACACTCACCAAGTTAAAGTCTTACAGATAAAGATAAAGGTAACAAGCTAGTAAACCAAAAGAATTTCAATACATTCAAGAAGTAAACATAATAGTATATGAAGATCACAAGAGCAAAAATTGATAGTGAAAAGGCAAGGGGAGTAATAGATATCAACAACAAATACCATAGGCCTCCCCAGAAAAAAAAAAAAAAAAAAGCAATTAACTTGATCATTTAAAGGCCAAATTAACCAATTTTTATCATCACTTGCATACTATATTCGCCAGCTGCCGACTTACAGTCATAATTTCCATAGAGCAATCCATCTTCGTCGCTTTCTTCTTCTTAAATATGAACGTGAGAGTCACTTTGCCACTCAAATCAGCCTGGCTCGTGAGTGGCAAAATTTGATTACTGAGATCAGTTCCCAATTGAGAATTCGCCGTTTGTAAGTTAGCCGAACTAAGGTTCACAACAACGTTAATCTTCTTGTTGGATCTCCATCCAACACTTGACTTGGGAATAACTGCCTGCCCGACAGGATTCCCTCCGTAAAAGAAGTTCATGGTGGTATTTTGGTACTTGAAAGTTCCGAAATTTGCGTTCTTGATACTAATTTGTGCGTTCATGCTGATATCAAATGATGGGCTCGCTTGCGTTCCCACATTAAAACTGTTGAATGTGGCGGACTGCACGCGAAACTTCGGAGTTCTGACTTTCATAATGGTTAGTGTAAAGATCGCTATTACACCAGTTTGGAATATCACGAATAGAACGAAGTATAGCAAATATTTCATCCGTTTCTTGCGACGGAGCTCAGCTGAATACTCCGAGTCTGACTCTGCATCGTGACTTCTTGAATAGGCATTTGCGGGTGCCAATGGATATGTAGCACGGTGCTCGTAATCCGCCATTTCTAATTAATGATATTCAAGTACTGTAAGAAGTATTTGATTTTTTTTCTTCTTGTTTTTTGCTACTAGTTCTTAGTTACAAGAGTAGATTTGAATGGAAAGTTGGAGATGGAAAAAATGGGTAGCGGACAAATGTATATATAGTGGGAGCATGAGTACTGGGATGCTTTGACTCAGGTAAATTGCAATTGTAGACAGGTGATTACTGATAAATTAACAAAAGAATCTGGATGAAATCATGTAAATTATAATAATGTGTTGCACCAATGTTTGGATTGCTCTGTTTTTTAATGTTTATATTATTAAAGCGCAAGGGGGTGCTTACTTTGAATCTTGACTTTGTCACCCTCTCTGATAGAGTATATTTTAGGAAGGAGTTGAATGTGGTACCCTGTCAACAAAGTTTAGCGTACTGATATTTAGTATTAATTATTAACAGATGCTTCTGCCAAGAAATAATCTTGTGACAAGGTCATTACAACTGAAATATGATAGCCAAAATTATAAGACGTGGGACGGATAATTCTTAATTTTTTTTCGTAAGATGTACAAAATTTTCTAATAATTTCTATATGTTGTTTATCCAAGATTTTCCAACTATACAACTTTTCAAGACATAGAGTTATATTTATTGCTCTTTTTCTAATCTGCTAATTACTTTAAAATTAATCCGGAATCCAATAAGTGCTATGCTTTTGCACTGGATTATCCTTCAAGACGTAAAAATTTAGCTGAGAAATTTAAACTAATCTCTCGCCTTTTGTACAATATGCTACAGCTTTTTAACCCACATTATATTTACTTAGACAAACATTAAGTAAAATATTATTTGATAAAGTTTTACGAACTTATTGAGTAATTTACCCTATTAACCCTTTAGTTTTCTTGTTGATGAGGTGGGGTAAAGGGATAAAAACCCAGTGTTAGGGTTGCATCACACAAATATATTCTTTATAAGCCTTTGAAAATTATTCATTATATAACATAGATCTTGTTTGTTGCATTTTTAAATGAGTTTAAAATCATTAAATACCTATGACAGAAGAGACCATTTCAAAAGGATGTCATTACGAAAGCCCAAGAAAATATCATGTTGACCAATTCACCTAGCTATTATTTCTTTTAACATTTTTTTTTTTTAGTGGGTACTTCTTTTAACTTGTGATAATATGATCATGACCTCCGGACAGTCAAAACAATGAGTTTGTTGTTATAAAAAAAACGCACTGCAAATTACAAAATCAAGCAGGAAGTATCAATACTCTATTATCTGTGGAAGGTTAAGCACAAGAAAATAAGTGTGGGACAGGGTACAAGAAATTAGCCTCTCTTTTCTCTCTTCTTCACAAATAAATATAAACAAAAAGAACTATAAAATCTCACGAAGAAGCAAAATACCGTCATTTATATTTACTGGAAAATAAGAAAAGAAGCGAAAAAGAAAATACAACGTCCATCTCAGTAACAAAGTTGATGAATTTCAGTATTCAATCTCAATTATTGAACAGCTTTTCGGACTAAATTAATGGAAACGGTGTCCAATTCATCGTTACAGATTTATTACTTTTTATAACTTTCATGTGTTCAACTTGCCCTCTCAACAATGAAATGCCACTTAGGGTGTGTTTAGTTGGGTTGAAAATATTTTAAAAAAAAAAATTTGTGTCAAATACGGAAAAATATTTTTTAATTTTTCTCTTTCTGATGGAATTTTTTAGTATAAGTTATTTTCTGAATAGTTAAAGAGTGTATTAAATTTCACATACTTCCTTTTATAACTTCATTTATTAAATTTATTTTCGTTTTTAATTCTTGTCCATTCATTTTTTTCTTAATCGTAGATTCCACATTAACGTAACTATCGTGTGCATATTTTACTATGACAATATATTACTATTTAATTTTGAACAAAATCAATCTTTTATTGAGCACAATTATTTCTAAGGTATTTTTTTACAATTTTTATAAGTTATATTCATAAAATTAAAAATGAAAATCATTAAAAAAATTATTTTAAAATATTTTCATTTTGTCAACCAAACATCAACTTAAAAATTATATAAAAAATAAACTTTAATTTTCATGTAAAATGTTTTCTTACATCCACTTTTTTGGACACACCCTAAATTCCCAGATTGTGAGTTCTACATTAGCTATCACATCTGGGACTTAAGGGTAATTGGGTCTGTCCTTAAAGTTTTTACGCTCAATTTATTTATTACAGCCTCTCCAACAATTGCGCCCTCATAGTAGAAGGTTAAATTACTTTCCTGAAATTTGTAGGCTCCAAAATTCATGTTCTTGAGGGTAAATAGAGTGTTCAATTTCATGTGGAACGATGGTGAAATTTTGTCGTTTTTTATGCTAAGCTTTTCGATGATTGCTGATTTTATCCTATATTTGGGTTTTGAAATGGGAATTATTGATCCAAGTGCCACGAGTATTAGAGTGAAAAACTATGAAGAAAGCAACATATATGAGACAAACAACTATTTAATGTCACATGATCGTCTTTCTCAAATTTTGTCTCATTCTCTGTCGTACTTTTAAATAAATTACACGATATTAAATGAATTATCAAAATTATTTCATTAAAATTATTTTATAAAATTTTGATAATTTATTTTAGTGTAAGAAAAAGTGTGTAACAGAATATCGTTAACGTTATTTAATACAGTACATTGTTTTTCCTTCCAAAAACCAATGAAAACATATTCGTCCATTAACTGTAAAATACTAAAATGGATAAGAATTTTTTAAGTCGTGAAACTGTAGAAGACACCTCAGTGAACACTGGGTCTGGTCAACAGAGATGGACTTTTCAGTTGCTACCAATTACACGCTACCTGTTCGTTTGTGGTGGGCGATGACGTGATATTTTTAGTCTTCCATTGACCGAAGCCTCCCCTACCCTTCACTCAACAGTCAACACTCTTTTTTTTTTACTTTCCTTTTTTTTTTTTTTAAAGAAAGCAAAATTTACTCAACAATAAAGTAAAAAAAGAAAAGAAATTTGCAGCTTTCAAAACCTGCTTTCTAATTAATTTGGTTTTGAGGAACCTTTCAAATCCATCTAAGGTGGAAGAAAAACGAGATAATTTCATTTGACAATTATTATTAAAATATTATTTAAAATAATTATTGTAACAATTTTTTTTTAGATATGTATATGAAATAAAAAAGTGATTGTGATTATAAAATGTTATTCGAAAACTAATGAAAAAATATTCTATCCGACCACGGCTAAAATCTGAGTCTATTATATGACTTGCTAAAGTTATTTCACTTTCCATTCTTTGCTATCAACCGAGTACTATTATGTGAATGAACAATGAAATATTTCGCTTACAAAGAATAATAATCAGTCAGAAAATTTTAATATATTTAGCGGTTATGCAGTCATATTATTTCTATCTTACAAGTTAATTAAAACAAGTGCTCGATCAGCAGTCGTCCTCTTCTACCTTTCCGGTCCATCTTTTCCGTTCTTTGGAAAAAATAATATGCTTGAGTAATGAAGATAAACTTCTCCTATATATGTTTTACATTTTTCCTTTTACTTCAACTTCTATTTCCTAATTATTTAACTTATAAGAGACAGATATATTCATGACCAAATAATGTTTCAGCATTTTATTTAGCATTGATACTTGGTATTTAGTAACAATATGTCATCTGACTCGTGGAATGATTATCAGTTGAAAAAAAAAATCATAATTTTGACAATGTTAAGTCAAAACCATATTAATAAGTGGTAATATTATGAAATTTTATATAATTGCCATAAACTTTAAACATGAAAATTCAATAAATGGATATGTTAAGATATTCATGAAATGGTATATAACTATAATTTTATGGCAGTTTGAAAAGAATTGCACTATCTTAAATTTTTCCACTCTTTGTTTTTTCCTTCTGACATGTTTTAGAACACATTTTGTTGGTATATGTTAAAGAATACAAGTTTTTATTTCAATTGGTGATGAGTGATATGGTTCAGAAATTTATTAATTAATCTAGAATCTTTAAACTAATCGATGTGAGATAATTATACTTTAATACTCTCATCTCACACGTAACGACTAGACTTGAATTAGTTGAAAATCCGTTACATGAGTTAAACGTGAACTATAACCCGTTATGTAGAATGAATGTGAGAGATCGTTGAAAGGGTTAGACAGCTAGACAGAGTCTAAGGCACATGCGAATGTAAAAAAAATTGAGATTAGCTCTATGATTATGTTAAGGAGCATGAATTTTTATTCTAAAACTAATTAGTGATGTGTGATGTGACTCAAAACTTAACCATGTTCCAAATTTTTAGATTAATCAATATAAAATATTTATACTTTGACAGTATAAAAATTGTATGGTGGCCCAATGAGCCAAAATATGTGGAGCATGGTTGCAATTTGAAGGTGCCACTTTACTTACTAGATAAAGGGCGATTTTCCTAATTTCTCTTATACACATCTGTCTTGAGCAAAATGTTAGTATAAGAAAAAGAAGAAGAAGAGAAAAAGAAAATTCCTTTAGTGCAATTTCCAGAATTAATCAAAAATGAAAAGTACTCGTAGAACGAATGTAAATTAGCCTTACATCTTTATACAGTAGTATGAAATAAAAAGATTACACAAAGGGAACTGTAACGAGCAAAGCTCTTCACTTATCCCAAAAAAAAATGAATATAAAGAATCTCAAACGAAGAAAAACATAAAATAAACAAGCTAAAGAAAACTGTATAAATTAGACCTTTGTATAAATAATGTTACGGTGCATCCGTAGAGATTCAACTATCATTTGCATTTAATTTGTATAACAACTTTGTCTGCCAAACCAATAGTAATGGTGCAATCCATGCTAGTGATTTCTTCTTCTTGAAGATAAACATCAGCTCCACCTTTCCGTTCAATGTGGATCGGCTATTCAACGTCAAGACCCCAGAATTGAGATCGTTGGCAAGCTGGGAATTGTTGTTGGTCAAACCGTTTGATGACAAGTTCACCACAACGTCCAATTTCTTGGTTGATCGCCATCCAGCTTTCGTTTCACGAACAACGGCCTCGCCAACAGGTGCATCACCATAGAAGAAAGTAAACAATGGAACTATTCTGGAATTTATAATTTCCAAAATTGGCATTCTTGACTCCCAATTCATCTATCCATTCGGAAATTAAACGAAGGTTTTGTGGCCGTTGCTATTTCAAAGGTCTCGACAGTTGCTGATCGAACCCGAAACTTGGGAGTTCTTATTTTCATCACGGTGAGTGAAAAGAGCAATATAATGCCAGTTTGGAAAACAACAAAGGCAGCGAAATATGCCAAGTATTTCATGCGCTTCTTGCGGCGAAGCTCGTCGGACTCCACATTGGCCGACTCTGCGTCACGCTTGTTGTTATAGCCTGCGTTAGTATTGTAACTTTGAGGTAACGGATAAACTTGTGGTTGCTCCCTCTTGTTGTACATCCATTTTCAAGTAGTAAAAATTTGTAGAAAAATGTAAAGCAAAGAAATGATCGAGAGGAAATTTAAGCTTGAAATTAGACGTATTTGATTGCTTAAGATATTGTGAAGGATGATGGTGTTGTGAAGATTTCAGCTAAATTGGATCTTGGGGTATTTATAGGGCACAGGCAACTGAACTACTGCTGTCTACTACTACTATTTAATGTTTGATACTCGGAGAGGCATCATACAAGAAAATAAAATAAAATAATTTTAATGTAATGGGTCGTATATTTATAATTGCCAAAGTCCACAGTTCTAAAACACTTATTTTAAATTTAAATACCCCAAGATCCAATGTCTGTCTTCATACACATCTTATTGATAGTCTGTCTCTTATACACATCTAGATGTGTGTTAGCTCACCCGAGATGAGACCTTTTTTGCTTTTTGATCACCGGTGGGTGCATGCGAGGAAAGTCTGAAAATACATTTGACTTGATCGAAGCTTCAATCTTGTACCACTAATTTGATACTTTCTCTTCTTTTTTGGGTGACAAACAGTGAAACAGATGTATCCGTTAACATATTTTGACCAGACCCACTTGATTGAAAACGCCCATGATACCCCGGCGACGTCGTTTTCCCTTTCTGTTTGTTTGTCTACGCTTTAAAATTCCATATGAAAGTATTTTTTTTTTTTTTATTATTTATTCATTGCCGACAATAATACAAAACTTCGCTAAGTACCATTTGAATCCTTTAATACAAAATGACGGCTTTATTGGAATCTCCAAAGAGTTGTTTACATAAGTAAATATATACATATTATTGAAAAGTTTTATAATTATTTGTTTATAATTTAAAGTTTATATAATATATAATTTAAAGTTTGTATGACACTAAAATAATTCCATGACACTAAAATTTTTGTATGTTTATATAATATTATTCATTATGTTTGTAGATATCAAGATGTCGATCTTGAATAAGCTTACCAATATCTTGTTGAAGTTAAATAATTAAAAATAGAAGTTGAAGTGGTAGTACATTATTAAGCGACGTTAAATAAACAAGAAGTACAACAGACTTGGCAATCCGCCGCAGTTCCGCATTCGCAAATATTCATAAGATTAATTAATAAATTTTTGAAATTATTTTACTACATACCATTTTTAATTATTTTTTTATTTTAAATATATTTCATCGATAAAATTTTTATAAATAATATTTCAAAAATAATAACGATTTAAACAATATAATAAATATTATGTAGGTAATTTCTTTTTTGGAGACTCCGAGTCCTTACTGATAGTTGCTTATTGCTCAACTTTACTCTTATATTGCTAGCTGGAGGCTTCTACAAGATGATGACGGAAGGTTGTCGTCCAAGCTTGACTGGTTTAAGACCTCCTAAGTTATTTTTAGCATAGCTAATTAATTACCTACAAGATGGTCATTGTTCGACTCTCCAAGACTAGACTAGCAAGTTGCTAGAGGTCTTCTCGAAGTATTTGTGACAGATCATATTTCCGTTGTATAAAAATTTGTCAATGGGATCAATCATATCAATTAATGTCAAGCTCAGACCGGGATGTGCAAGTTGCATTGGAAACGGGCGGATTATACGGGGGTGGGAGGCGGCCGCCTTGAAGATATTTCAAATTATGTTTTTTTTTTTTAAAACTATTATTATATTATTATAAAAATTAAATTTTGTCTTTTTTTAAATTTTAGAGAACATAAAAATTGTTTCTTATTATATATTTACTTAGTCTTGTTAATCAAAAGTTTTGAAAATATATTATTTTTTAAAAATTTCAATAATGTCTTTTAAAAAATTAAAATTTATCTCATAAAATTTTATAAAAATTATAAAATTGTCTTTTCAAAAATATGTATATATAATTTTTATCTCTTCAAAGTTTAACTCCTATATCCGTCCTTGATTGGAAGTATTAGTCATGCCAGTCTAATGTGTAACAATTAGATGATTCCTTCATCCGTCTTAAATTTCGCTATGAATTTTCTGTCACACATTCTTTTTCATTTCCTGTCATAATATTAAATAAACTGTTACAAATTATTTTATTAAAATTACTCTACTGTGTTCTAACAATACATTTGATAGTGTGACATGAAAAGAACAAGATGCCAATGTTGATCTCCAAGCATGAATTTTATCCTGTCTCTTATAAAGATCTGGGTCTCTTGTTATATTTTTTGGTGTGACGCTTATGTGACACCATTTAGATAAGTGACATGTATCTTTTTAATATTTACTCATGCTAAGATAACATATATCACTCATCTGAATAGTGTCACGCTAAAAAGTATAACAAGAGACCTAAAGCCATTTTTTGATGTACTACTATATATTGTATTGTTTAATTACCTATTTTATCCTTGATCCGAGTTCCAAAGAAATAGTATTGTATTTATATTTTAACATTAATTACTCTCACAAACTATTTTAAAATTTAAAATTTCTTAAATTTTAATGGAAGGACGTACAATTACTAAAAAAAAGAATTTTATTAGTTGGTCTTAAATATAATTTTTTTTAAATTATGTACAAGTTTAACCGTATTAAATAAAATAAAACAAGAACGTAATAAATCTCTGAATGGCTCAAACTATAGCAATAATAATTGTTAGGCACATAAATTGCAAAGTTATAGTAAGTTGGGTTCCACTTCGAAAATCCCATCAAGCACTTCATTCTTTTTAGAAACTTTTATATTTCTCAGTGCACCACCACTTATTACATGTATCAAGTTTGTTACTTACTATTAATAAAAATTTAGAAGAATAAAAAAACCTTAGTTTTGTTTAGCATATATAACCAGCGGCATCTCATTATTGTTTTTAACTTAAATTATTCAGTTGTCATTTGTAGCTCTCTCTTTCTTTGAGTTAAGGTGCTTATGTCCTTTATGTTTTTCATGCACGAGAATCCATGATAGCCAAGAAATTGATCTAATATTTTTAGTTTGGTCAAATTTCGAGATTTGATTGGTAGTTTGGATAAACTTGAGGGATGTATATGTAATTAACTCCTTATTTTAAGACTTGCGAGGTCTAGAAGTAAAAGAAGAAACTCTATCATAAATAATCTCCATAAAAAATTTATTTGCTAATTTATACATTTTTTGCCTCTATTTTTTTTTTTTTTTTAAATCAGTCCCTACCCTAAGAGATGCTTTGATCTTGTAAATTACCTTCGCTTGCTCTAAGTTCCATGATATTCTGATGATTGCCAAAAATAGAAATACCTTGAAGTCAATTATAGTTCGATTTTAGTGGTTCTTTTTGAACCTTTTTTTTTTTTCGTTTAATTTGGAATCTTGCGAACCGCATAGAGGAGAGGAGAACAAGACTATTTAGTAAGTTGTATAAATCGTCCCATGCTTTTTGAAGATCAACCTATTAGTGAGACTGTGTGAGAGTGGAAAAGTACACAACACAACTTTTCTTTCTTGAAGCAAAAAAAAAAAGTAAAATAAAACATGCATGATTGATTGTGCATGGTAACTATGGTAAAGAAAAGCAAATTCAGAAATACACGAATGGCACACTGACAAGTGGCAAACCAAGATACAATAAACTAACAACTACAAAAATGATCTGGATTATAACAAATGATGTATATAAGAGACAGGAAATTGGCAGACACAATTTCGAGAAATGGTTGTGTCTGAAAGAAAACCAATAGCAAAGGTAGTACAATTCATATTTGCGGATTTCTTCTTCATGAAAATAAACGTCACTCTCACCTTCCCACTCAATTTGGATTGGGCGTTCAATTTCAGGACCCCAGAATTGATATCATTTCCAAGTTGCGATTTACTGTTAGTATTCGCCAAAGCCAAACTGTGGGATGAAAAGTCCACTGCAATTTCAACTGTCTTGGTCGTTCAAACCCGATGTCTCTTATAACATCTCTGTCTCTTATAATTTAGATGTGTATAAATCACAGCCACAAATATTTTTTTGTCTCTTATATACATAGTGACCATCATTTAAGATCACAAAACTCAACTAGACGGTGACTATCATTTGATAGTTATAAACTAAAATGCAAGTCACATTTGAGTTTTGTGACTCTCAAATGATGGTCACTATCTATAAAATCACAAAAAAATATTTGTGGCTTGCAAATAAATGTCACACTATTATTTGTTATTTGAAATTATTAATTTTTATAACTTTTAGTATTAGAAAGTAATTATAGTCTCTTTGTGACATACGAAATAATATAAATTACAAATAATCACTTTTCTTATAATGTATAGGTGCTATGAACTCTTTAGTTTACGTTAAATCACATCAAAACTTCTTAGTGAAGTTATGTTATGTACAAGGAAATTATGCAATAATGGACCACGGTCAAGAGCGCGGCTGTAAATGGTGGTTCCTGTGACCATCAAAAAGTACGAAAAAGGAAGCGAGTTGGCACTGGGCTTCCGGATGGGAAGACGGAAATAGGATGTGAAGGTCCGCTTCGTGAATAGATCGATGTAACTTCGACTAGTACTACATGTACATTATCGTTAGATGGTTCCCAACGCGTTATGACTTTTTCTTGATAATTTTTATACACATCGTATGTGTTATCTTATTACTTTGAATCTTTAATTTTTTTTTTTTGGGTGTATTATTCTCCTAACTTAATTCTTTTCTTTTATACACACCTCATAAAAAATAACCTGTCTCTTATACTTTATCAAATGTGTATAAGAGACATCTAGCCGCCTTTTACAGACTGTTTCTAGTCGTTCTATGTTATGGTCACTATCACCGCAAAGAATGGAAGACAAAGAGTGTCGAAATTAATACCTTTTATATGTCTAGATTGCCATATTTATTGTACTTGCTTATATGTTTGTTAGTCACTTTAGATTTGTTAAAAAATATAAATTTTTATTTCAAAATTAATTGATTATGAGTGGTGTAGGTCCAGAAACTTATTAATTGATTCAAGATAAAGGGTGTCTAATCGATGTGAAATATTTATATTTTGACACCCCTCTCGCACAGGATTTAGGCTGAAACAAGGACATTAAACTGGTTCACACACGACTTGGGGGTCCAAACCTAAACAAGTATTGGTTGAGATAATTTTTCTAAACCAAGACAAACATCAATTGGTTGAGATAATTCTGGTAAACCAACCAAGACAAACATTAACGGACATAAACACATGAAATCAAGTCTAATATGCATAAACCCCAAACTATATGTGGATGGAAAAACACTTGAGTTTAACACTCTGATATCATGTTAAACAATATGAATTTTCATCTTAAAATTGATTGAATATGAGTAATGTGAGGTTAAAAACTTATTAATTAGTTTAGAACATTAACTTAACGGAAATATTTATATAGGATTCACTATTTACAGTGATTAGTAATTAGGGACTTCTATTGCAGAGAGTGGACGATGATGAGCTTAATCAAAGCTGAAGTTGGTTAGGCACTCGTAAAAATTCTACTAAATTTATCTACTTTTTTTTTTCTTCATTATGAGTTCTGAGGTCCATAAAACTCGTTTAGAATTTTCATCATTTTTCTTTTTGGAGAGGTGGTACAAAGTTTATGTCTCGTTCAATTTCGGGATGGAACATCACTTGTCTTTTGGTTATCGTGTAACATTGTATATATTAGTATGACACTGGAATCCCGAGAAATTTGTTGCAACTATACATAGTACAGAACACTTGCGAGATATTTCGTATTTGCAATGCAAGCAATCAAATTTTTCCGAGTTTATTTTTATTTCTTTATTTCAACGATCATCCCTCTCTGTCATACACAAAGTGGTCATTGAAATTACAAGTATGCATTTGTTGTTAGATAATAAATTTTATTTAGATAAGTGCTAAGCATTTTAATATTTTATTCAATAAAGAAAACTTCATATTGATTGAAAAACTCACTAATTTGTAAAATATGACATTTTATAATTGAAAAAAATAGATCAGTGATTTCAAATGAAATTGTTATCGATCAACTAATAAGTGTTATATATAAAATTTGTACAAATGTAAAATTTTAAATGGTCAATGTGTTGGGCTTTCGGGAAATCTTAGTAGTGTAATTCACTCTATAACATTTGTAACGGCAACTAATCCTCTTGCTTAAGGAACGTGTGGGTGACTATTTTATTTGTCTTGCTTGGTCATATGTGTGTAAATGCTTTCTAAATGTTTCAAACTCTTAAATTTCCATCATACACTTTTCTTTGAAGTTCCTTACCCTTTAATTCGTTTTATATTTCATATATCTCTTGCCCTTTTTCAATTGTTCATATATTATATGAACTTTTCAGTAACTGCCCTCGCTAAAACTTTGTTTTCTCCATGTTCACAGTTGACATTAGGATAACAAAAGACATCTACTGTCTAATTTTGAATTTCTGGTACTCTAGAATGTTTCTACTATTCCTATTGATTTTCTTTCAATTTGGCCGATATTGATATTTGAAGCCAATGGCTCTTACTTGGTGAAATAACGAATAATGCTTACATTGTGAAAGTTTTTCACAAACACAATTTGGCAATTGACTGTTGATAAATAACATTAAGTGCATGAATAAGCACGTAAAATCTTGCATATTAAGTAATAAAAAGCTTGATAACATTATCACTTTTTGCACTGTCAAACTAAGGCCGTAAATAACGATCAGATCAAGAAGTTTTTATTTCTAGGAATCATCATTTATTTATTTGTTTATTTGTTTATTTTTCTTTGAATACTGTACTAGTACAACATCTGGCACTATAAAAAATAATTATTATTTGTTATTTGTATTATTTTATATGTCATAAATATAATTACTTTGTAATACTAAAAATCACAAAAATTAATAAGATGTCACATCTAGAGTGTGACAATTCCTTTGTAAGTCACAAATATTTTTTGTGATTTTGTAAACAATGACTATCATTTAAAAGTTACAAAACTCAATTACAATTTGTAAATAGAAGTCACATTATCATTTGTGAGTTAAAATTATTATTTTTTATGACTTGTTATATCGCAAGTAATTATATTTATAATTATCAAAATTATACAAGTCATAAAAATAAATAATTCTTATAATGTGATTCTTAATTTTTTTTCGTAAGATGTACAAAATTTTCTAATAATTTCCATATGTTGTTTATCCAAGATTTTCCAACTATACAACTTTGCAAGACATAGAGTTATATTTATTGCTCTTTTTCTAATCTGCTAATTACTTTAAAATTAATCCGGAATCCAATAAGTGCTATTGTGCTTTTGCACTGGATTATCCTTCAAGACGTAAAAATTTAGCTGAGAAATTTAAACTAATCTCTCCCTTTTGTACAATATGCTACAGCTTTTTAACCCACATTATATTTACTTAGACAAACATTAAGTAAAATATTATTTGATAAAGTTTTACGAACTTATTGAGTAATTTACCCTATTAACCCTTTAGTTTTCTTGTTGAAGAGGTGGGTAAAGGGATAAAAAACCAGTGTTAGGGTTGCATCACACAAATATATTCTTTATAAGCCTTTGAAAATTATTCATTATATAACATAGATCTTGTTTGTTGCATTTTTAAATGAGTTTAAAATCATTAAATACTGACAGAGAAGACCATTTCAAAAGGATGTCATTACGAAAGCCCAAGAAAATATCATGTTGACCAATTCACCTAGCTATTATTTCTTTTAACATTTTTTTTTTTTAGTGGGTACTTCTTTTAACTTGTGATAATATGATCATGACCTCCGGACAGTCAAAATTCCAATGAGTTTGTTGTTATAAAAAAAACGCACTGCAAATTACAAAATCAAGCAGGAAGTATTAATACTCTATTATCTGTGGAAGGTTAAGCACAAGAAAATAAGTGTGGGACGGGTGCAAGAAATTAGCCTCTCTTTTCTCTCTTCTTAACAAATAAATATAAACAAAAAGAACCGGAAAATCACACGAAGAAGCAAAATACCGTCATTTATATTTACTGAAAAATAAGAAAAGAAGCGAAAAAGAAAATACAACGTCCATCTCAGCAACAAAGTTGATGAGTTACAGTATTCAATCTCAATTATTGAACAGCTTTTCTGACTAAATTAATGGAAACGGTGCAATTCATCGTTACAGATTTCTTACTTTTTATAACTTTCATGTGTTCAACTTGCCCCCTCAACAATGAAGTGCCACTTAGGGTGTGTTTAGTTGGGTTGAAAATATATTTTTTTTAAAAATTTGTATCAAATATGGAAAAATATTTTTTGGTATAAAATATTTTTTATTAAATTTATTTTTCTCTCTCTGGCTAATGGAATTTTTTAGTATAAGTTATTTTCTGAATAGTTAAAGAGTGGTATTAAATTTCAAATACTTCCTTTTATAACTTCATTTACTAAATTTATTTTTGTTTTTAATTCTTATCCATTTATTTTTTTCTTAATCGTGGATTCCACATTAACGTAACTATCATGTGTATATTTTACTATGACAATATATTACTATTTAATTTTGAACAAAATCAATCTTTTATTGAGCACAATTACTTGTAAGGTATTTTTTTACAATTTTTATAAGTTATATTCATAAAATTAAAAATGAAAATCATTAAAAAAAATTATTTCAAAATATTTTCATTTTATCAACCAAATATCAAAAAATTATATGAAAAAGTTTATTTTTCGTGTAAAATGTTTTCTTACATCCAACCCAACACACCCTAAAGTCCCAAAATCAATAGCAACATTAGAACTCACATCTAAAATAATTCTAATATTTTTTGTCCAAAAAAGTTTTTACGCGATTCAATTTATTTATTACAGCCTCTCCAGCAAGTGTGCCTTATAGTAGAAGGTTAAATTACTTTCCTGAAATTTGTAGGCTCCAAAATTCATGTTCTTGAGGGTAAATAGAGTGTCAATTTCATGTCGAACGATGGTGAAATTTTGTCGTTTTTGATGCTAAGCTTTTCGATGATTGCTGATTTTATCCTATATTTGGGTTTTGAAATGGGAATTATTGATCCAAGTGCCCCGAGTATTAAGTGAAAAACTATGAAGAAAGCAACACATATTGGATAAACAACTATTTAATGTCACAGTCTTTCTCAAATTTTGTCTCATTCTCTATAGTACTGTTAAATAAATTACATTATTAAATAAATTATTAAAATTATTTTATAAAATTTTGACAATTCATTTTAGTGCGACACAAAGCGTGAAACAGAATATCTTAGCGTTATTTAATACAGTACATTGTTTTTCCTTCCAAAAACCAATGAAAACAGATTCGTCCATTAACTGTATCCAGTTTGACCAGAAATACTAAAATGGATAAGAATTTGTTAAGTCGTGAAACTGTAGAAGACACCTCAGTGAACACTGGGTCTGGTCAACAGAGATGGACTTTTCAGTTGCTACCAATTACACGCTACCTGTTCGTTTGTGGTGGGCGATGACGTGATATTTTTAGTCTTCCATTGACCGAAGACTAAGTATATCCCATCACTCAACACACAACACTCTTTTTTTTTTCCTTTCCTTTTTTTTTTTTTTTTTAAAGAAAGCAAAATTTACTCAACAATAAAGTAAAAAAAGAAAAGAAATTTGCAGCTTTCAAAACCTGCTTTCTAATTAATTTGGTTTTGATGAACCTTTCAAACATCTAAGGTGGAAGAAAAGCTTGATAATTTCATTTGACAATTATTATTAAAATATTATTTAAAATAATTATTGTAACAACTTTTTTTAGATATGTATATGAAATAAAAAAATGATTGTGATTATATTATTATTCAAAAACTAATGAAAAAATATTCTATCCGAACTTGTTACGGCTAAAATCTGAGTCTATTATATGACTTGCTAAAGTTATTTCACTTTCCATTCTTTACTATCAACCGAGTACTATTATGTGAAAGAACAAAGAAATATTTCGCTTACAAATAATAATAATAATAATAATAATCAGTCAGAAAATTTAAATATATTTAGCGGTTATGCAGTCATATTATTTCTATCTTACAAGTTAATTAAAACAAGTGCTCGATCAGCAGTCGTCCTCTTCTACCTTTCCGGTCCATCTTTTCCGTTCTCTGGAAAAAATAATATGCTTGAGTAATGAAGATAAACTACCAAACCTATATATGTTTTACATTTTTCCTTTTTAATTGGAAATTTTTTCCTCACCATAGGAGAACTCATGACCAAATACTCATGACCAAATAATGTTTCAGCATTTTATTTAGCATTGATACTTGGTATTTAGTAACAATATGTCATCTGACTCGTGGAATGATTATCAGTTGAAAAAAATAATCATAATTTTGACAATGTAAATCTGTCTAAGTCAAAACCATATTAATAAGTGGTAATATTATGAAATTTTATATAATTGCCATAAACTTTAAACATGAAAATTCAATAAATGGATATGTTAAGATATTCATGAAATGGTATATAACTATAATTTTATGGCAGTTTGAAAAGAATTGCACTATCTTAAATTTTTTCCACTCTTTGTTTTTTCCTTCTGACATGTTTTAGAACACATTTTGTTGGTATATGTTAAAGAATACAAGTTTTTATTTCAATTGGTGATGAGTGATATGGTTCAGAAATTTATTAATTAATCTAGAATCTTTAAACTAATCGATGTGAGATAATTATACTTTAATACTCTCATCTCACACGAGACAGGATTAATCTAAAAATTTTAAACTATTCTACATAACGGGTTATAGTTCACATCTAGACTGTCTCTGAGACATCGTCTAAAGGGTTATACAGCTAGACAGTCTCTAAGGCTTATACTCGAATGTAAAAAAAATTGAGATTAGCTCTATGATTATTTCTGTTAAGGAGCATGAATTTTTATTCTAAAACTAATTAGTGATGTGTGATGTGACTCAAAAACTTATTAATTAGTTTAAAATTTTTAGATTAATCAATATAAAATATTTATACTTTGACAGTATAAAAATTGTATGGTGGCCCAATGAGCCAAAATATGTGGAGCATGGTTGCAATTTGAAGGTGCCAGTTTACTTACTAGATAAAGGGCGATTTTCCTAATTTCTAACATTTACTCTCCTTGAGCAAAATGTTACTAAGAAAAAAATAAAAGAAGAAGAAGAGAAAAAGAAAATTCCTTTAGTGCAATTTCCAGAATTAATCAAAAATGAAAAGTACTCGTAGAACGAATAGCAAAACATCTTTATACAGTAGTATGAAATAAAAAGATTACACAAAGGGAACTGTAACGAGCAAAGCTCTTCACTTATCCCAAAAAAAAATGAATATAAAGAATCTCAAACGAAGAAAAACATAAAATAAACAAGCTAAAGAAAACTGTATAGAATTAGACCACAAATAAATAATGTTACGGTGCATCCGTAGAGATTCAACTATCATTTGCATTTAGATTTCTCGAACAACTTTGTCTGCCAAACCAATAGTAATGGTGCAATCCATGCTAGTCGATTTCTTCTTCTTGAAGATAAACATCAGCTCCACCTTTCCGTTCAATGTGGATCGGCTATTCAACGTCAAGACCCCAGAATTGAGATCGTTGGCAAGCTGGGAATTGTTGTTGGTCAAACCGTTTGATGACAAGTTCACCACAACGTCCAATTTCTTGGTTGATCGCCATCCAGCTTTCGTTTCACGAACAACGGCCTCGCCAACAGGTGCATCACCATAGAAGAAAACAATGGAACTATTCTGGAATTTATAATTTCCAAAATTGGCATTCTTGACTCCCAATTCAGCATCCATTCGGAAATTAAACGAAGGTTTTGTGGCCGATCCTATTTCAAAGGTCTCGACAGTTGCTGATCGAACCCGAAACTTGGGAGTTCGTATTATTCTCATCACGGTGAGTGAAAAGAGCAATATAATGCCAGTTTGGAAAACAACAAAGGCAGCGAAA
The DNA here is from genome assembly GCA_025175665.1 of Cinchona pubescens. Lineage (NCBI taxonomy): Eukaryota > Viridiplantae > Streptophyta > Magnoliopsida > Gentianales > Rubiaceae > Cinchona > Cinchona pubescens. The sequence continues at coordinate 1,463,416 of JANKKI010000014.1, forward strand.
TATGCCAAGTATTTCATGCGCTTCTTGCGGCGAAGCTCGTCGGACTCCACATTGGCCGACTCTGCGTCACGCTTGTTGTTATAGCCTGCGTTAGTATTGTAACTTTGAGGTAACGGATAAACTTGTGGTTGCTCCCTCTTGTTGTCAGCCATTTTCAAGTAGTAAAAATTTGTAGAAAAATGTAAAGCAAAGAAATGATCGAGAGGAAATTTAAGCTTGAAATTAGACGTATTTGATTGCTTAAGATATTGTGAAGGATGATGGTGTTGTGAAGATTTCAGTTGGATCTTGGGGTATTTATAGGGCACAGGCAACTGAACTACTGCTGTCTACTACTACTATTTAATGTTTGATACTCGGAGAGTTATCATACAAGAAAATAAAATAAAATAATTTTAATGTAATGGGTCGTATTTTTCCAACCGCCAAAGTCAATATCACATTAATTTATTTTATTTTTTATTACATTATTAAATAAATTATTAAAATTTTATAAAATAATTTTAATAAATTACTTAATAAAAATAAAATAAAAGAAGTTTGTTAGCTCACCCGAGATGAGACCTTTTTTGCTTTTTGATCACCGGTGGGTGCATGCGAGGAAAGTCTGAAAATACATTTGACTTGATCGAAGCTTCAATCTTGTACCACTAATTTGATACTTTCTCTTCTTTTTTGGGTGACAAACAGTGAAACAGATGTATCCGTTAACATATTTTGACCAGACCCACTTGATTGAAAACGCCCATGATACCCCGGCGACGTCGTTTTCCCTTTCTGTTTGTTTGTTACGCTTTAAAATTCCATATGAAAGTATTTTTTCTTAGTGTATCTTCATTGCCGACAATAATACAAAACTTCGCTAAGTACCATTTGAATCTATTTAATACAAAATGACGGCTTTATTGGAATCTCCAAAGAGTTGTTTACATAAGTAAATAGATATACATATTATTGAAAAGTTTTAGAAATTATTTGTTTATAATTTAAAGTTTATATAATATATAATTTAAAGTTTGTATGACACTAAAATAATTCCATGACACTAAAATTTTTGTATGTTTATATAATATTATTCATTATGTTTGTAGATATCAAGATGTCGATCTTGAATAAGCTTACCAATATCTTGTTGAAGTTAAATAATTAAAAATAGAAGTTGAAGTGGTAGTACATTATTAAGCGACGTTAAATAAACAAGAAGTACAACAGCTTGACTTGGCAATCCGCCGCAGTTCCGCATTCGCAAATATTCATTTTTTTATCGATAATATTTTTGTAATTATTTTATACATATTTTTAATTATTTTTTTATTTTAAATATATTTCATCAATAAAATTTTTATAAATAATATTTTAAAAATAATAACGATTTAAACAATATAATAAATATTATGTAGATAATTTCTTTTTTGCTGAGAGTCCTTACTGATAGTTGCTTATTGCTTAAACTTTACTCTTGTATTGCTAGCTGGAGGCTTGTACAAGATGATGACGGAAGGAAGGTTGTCGTCCAAGCTTGACTGGATTAAGACCTCCTAAGTTATTTTTAGCATAGCTAATTAATTACCTACAAGATGGTCATTGTTCGACTCTCCAAGACTAGACTAGCAAGTTGCTAGAGAGCTTCTCGAAGTATTTGTGACAGATCATATTTCCGTTGTATAAAAATTTGTCAATGGGATCAATCATATCAATTAATGTCAAGCTCAGACCGGGATGTGCAAGTTGCATTGGAAACGGGCGGATTATACGGGGAAGGAGGGGCGGCCGCCTCAAAGATATTTGAAATTGTGTGTGTGTTTTTTTTTTTAATTATTATTATATTATTATAAATCCCATAAATTTATTTTTTTTAAAATTTTAGAGAATCATAAAAATTGTTTTTTATTTATCTTTAGCGATCTTGTTATTCAAAAGTTTCGAAAATATATTATTTTTTTATATTTTTTAAAAATTTTAATAACATCTTTTAAAAAATTAAAATTTATCTCATAAAATTTTATAAAAATTATAAAATTGTCTTTTCAAAAATATGTATATATAATTTTTATCCCTTCAAAATTTAACTCCTGTTTCCGTCCTTGATTGGAAATATTAGTCATGCCAGTAGCCCAGCAATTAGAGTTCCTTCGTCCGTGCTTAAATTTCGCTATGAATTTTCTGTCACACATTCTGTTTCATTTCCTGTCATAATATTAAATAAATTGTTAAAATTATTTTACTAAAATTACAATTACTGAATCCTAACAATTCATTTGATAGTGTGACTGTGAGTAGAACAAGATATGGACAGAAGATCCTGTGGCCTTAAATTTTTAAATAGTTTTTTGAGGCTCTGGGTCTCTTGTTATATTTTTTGGTGTGACGCTTATATGACACCATTTAGATAAGTGACATGTATCTTTTTAATATTTACTCATGCTAAGATAACATATATCACTCATCTAGATAGTGTCACGTTAAAAAGTTGATAACAAGAGACCTAAAGCCATTTTTTGATGTACTACTATATATTGTATTGTTTAATTACCTATTTTATCCTTGATCCGAGTTCCAAAGAAATAGTATTGTATTTATATTTTAACATTAATTACTCTCACAAACTATTTTAAAATTTAAAATTTCTTAAATTTTAATGGAAGGACATACAATTACTAAAAAAAAGAATTTTATTAGTTGGTCAAATATAATTTTTTTTAAATTATGTACAAGTTTAACCATATTAAATAAAATAAAACAAAGAACGTAATAAATCTCTGAATGGCTCAAACTATAGCAATAATAATTGTTAGGCACATAAATTGCAAAGTTATAGTAAGTTGGGTTCCACTTCAAATCCCATCAAGCACTTCATTCTTTTTAGAAACTTTTATATTTCTCAGTGCACCACCACTTATTACATGTATCAAGTTTGTTACTTACAATTAATAAAAATTTAGAAGAATAAAAAACCTTAGTTTTCTTTAGCATATATACCGACCAGGGGCATCTCATTATTGTTTTTAACTTAAATTATTCAGTTGTCATTTGTAGCTCTCTCTTTCTTTGAGTTAAGGGGCTTATGTCCTTTATGTTTTTCATGCACGAGAATCCATGATAGCCAAGAAATTGATCTAATATTTTTAGTTTGGTCAAATTTCGAGATTTGATTGGTAGTTTGGATAAACTTGAGGGATGTATATGTAATTAACTCCTTATTTTAAGACTTGCGAGGTCTAGAAGTAAAAGAAGAAACTCTATCATAAATAATCTCCATAAAAAATTTATTTGCTAATTTATACATTTTTTGCCTCTATTTTTTTTTTTTTTAAAAAAATCAGTCCCTACCCTAAGAGATGCTTATCTTGTAAATTACCTTCGCTTGCTCTAAGTTCCATGATATTCTGATGATTGCCAAAAATAGAAATACCTTGAAGTCAATTATAGTTCGATTTTAGTGGTTCTTTTTGAACAATTTTTTTTTTTTCGTTTAATTTGGAATCTTGCGAATTCCGCATAGAGGAGAGGAGAACAAGACTATTTAGTAAGTTGTATAAATCGTCCCATGCTTTTTGAAGATCAACCTATTAGTGAGACTGTGTGAGAGTGGAAAAGAACACAACACAACTTTTCTTTCTTGAAGCAAAAAAAAAAAGTAAAATAAAACATGCATGATTGATTGTGCATGGTAACTATGGTAAAGAAAAGCAAATTCAGAAATACACGTACAACTCGTAAATACACGAATGGCACACTGACAAGTGACAAACCAAGAGACAATAAACTAACAACTACAAAAATGAAAAGGGATTACTGAAAAATTGTACTACTAATAAACGTCATTGGCAGTTGATTTCTCGAACGGTTGTGTCTGCCAAACCAATAGCCAAGGTGCAATTCATGTTTGCGGATTTCTTCTTCATGAAAATAAACGTCACTCTGTGTCCTTTTACTCAATTTGGATTGGGCGTTCAATTTCAGGACCCCAGAATTGATATCATTTCCAAGTTGCGATTTGAGACCGTTAGTATTCGCCAAAGCCAAACTGTCGGATGAAAGGTCCACTGCAACTTTCAACTTCTTGGTCGTTCGCCACCCGGCCTCTGCCCCTGGAAAAATGGCCTTTCCAACGGGGATCCCATCATAGTAGAAAACAATCTGAGCATTTTGGAATTTGTAATTTCCGAAATTGGTGTTCTTGATGCCGAGTTCAGCATTCATTCTAAAGTTAAATGCGGGGTTGGCGGCAGTTCCAACCTCAAAGGACTCGAAGGCGGCCGACCGAACCCGAAATTTAGGAGTCCTAATTTTCATTATGGTAGATGAAAAGAGCAAAATGATACCAGTTTGGAACACAATGAATGCAAGAATGTAGGCCAACCGTTTCATGCGTTTCTTTTTGTGAAGCTCTTTGGATTGGATAGTAGCAGATTCTTCGTCATGATTGCCATTGTTATACTTTTGAGGCGATGGATAAACTTCTTGTTGATCTTTATTATTCTGATCAGCCATTTGAATTGAAGTATATAGTAGCAGTGCTTGAAAAAAAAAAAAAAAAAAGATAATTAAGCTGCAAGAAAATGATGATCAAGAGGAAATATCAGGTATATAAAAAACTGGATGTGTTTGATGTGGTATTTTGAGGATTTATGATGAATCTTGCGATATATATAGGCGAATGCATATTGACATCAAAGAACTGAAGAGATTAATGCAAATAATTCCAGCAACAATGGAAAAGGTCGTACGAATTAAATCCAACTGCCTAAACTTGAAGTCCTCGGTTGACTTAATAGAAGGAGCGGTCCATTGCAACTAGTGGAGGCTTTGGTTTCATGTAACATTTTTTAATATGATATTTGTGTAATATTATTTAAATAAATGATACATATTTATGATATCATTTAAATGAATAACGCATCTTATTTTAGAAATACATGTTACTTATCTAAATGGTGTCACATAAGTATTACAGAAAAATCCACACTGCTAGTTGGGCTGCTTCTACTTATATTTAAGAATGGGTTAATACACGTTTTGCCCTCCTGAATTAGGTAGGTAATTACACTTTATCTTCCTAAACTAAAAAAATTATACTTTGCCCCCCAATCACATGATTCATCTTTTAGAAAATTTATAATATCAAGTTAAATGACTAAAATGCCCTTAGTATTATATTTTGATTTTTCATGTATTTAATTTTGATGTTCAATACGTATAAAAGAATTAGGAAAAATAAAATATAATAAAAAACTAATATTATAATAAAAATTATTATTATAATATTAAAATAATTAGCGAGTGAAAATGTGATAAAATGTATATTATATTATATTTGTCATTGTAATTTGCACAGGTTAATCCAAATACAAAAATTATAAAATGTTAAGAGACATCAAAGAAATCACAAATTTTATAAAAAAAAATATATTGTCACACAATATCTTTAAAGAATAATTTTTAATAGAAAATTAGCCCATTTAGAAATTGTTCTACCATTATAATTAAACATTTAAATTCGAAATAATATCAAATGAAATAACAAAATTTAAAATTTTGATCAAGATATAGATTTATATGGATTATATTAAAATATTATATAATTTATTTTTCATTATTTTTAAATAATTATCACATCATTATCAAAATCTAAATACGAAAATCAAAATATAGTGCTAAGGGTATTTAAGTCATTTAACATGATATTATAAATTTTTTAAAGGATGAATCATGTGATTAATTGGCAAAGTGTTATTAACCCTTATAAGAATCAAGGACTTGTTATTAAATTAGGAATTTCCTTCTAATTATTGAATTTGTAAAAGTGGAAAGAATTTTTCTAATGATTTAAAAATTATGCAATATGGAGCTTGCTATGCATTTTTAGTTTTTGAAACAGAAGGTACGAGCTTTTTGTGGACAGATATTATTTGAAATAATTGTTATATAATTTTTTAAATGTGATTTATATGAGATAAAAAAAAAGTAATTAAATAAAAAAATAATTAAAAATACTTGATAAATATTATTTGAAGAATAATAAAATCTGTAAAATTTACTGCACAACAGAGACACTACTTTTTCATCTATGGAGGATACTATACACTTGGGAAGACTGTCTTTTTGCTTTTTGATTTCTCCCTTAATTTGTTCAGTGCTAAATTTGTTTAGTCATTTCCCCCGATTTTATTCTACTTTCTAAAGAAGGAATAAAACTTGAACTCCACTTAATCAGTTTAGACAAACCCGCGGAAGAAATGGGCCTGGATATAACTTTTCCGAAGTTTTGGTCCAAACTATCACTTTCGGTAATTAAAGTGTCACAACAAATTGCCAGCTATTAAAGCTTTCTATAGGATTCTTTTTTTAATCAAGCTCAGAAAATAGAAAAATATTAATAAAAGACAAGAGGGAGACATAAATGAATATATTATACCATATGATTAACAGTTAATTAAAAAAATGTGAAGGGGGTCGAGAAAGGCCGCAGAATCTTTTATTTTATTTTATTTGATACTTATAAAATTAAAGTATAAGTGATAACCATTCAAGGATATAAGATAAGAAGTTGACACACTAATAAAATAGAAGATCCAAAATAGCGAGAAAAGCCTTTGGAAACAAGCTGTGGGAGCTGTCGAGTGTAGCTAAAAAAAAAAAAAAAAAAGACCATAATTGTGGTGGATTCATGTATAAATGGTAACTAAAAACTATTTCTTCAAATGTTTGACTTGGGCAGTAGGAGGGGGCAAATGATAGATTAAATTTTGACTACTCACTTTCCAATGCAAAATAGATATAACAGTAATTAAAATGATTAAAAAAATGTTAGGACTCTTTGCTTTCTAAGTATCTAATAATCTATAATGCTTACTTTATAATACGAAATAAGTAACAAAAAATTTTTCTCGATGATAATCTCTGCTACACCTTTAATTAATCCTTTATGGTCGGTTTCACTAATTCATAATTGCTTATGGGAAATACTTAGGTAGACATGATTTTTTATTCTACTTGTAAACCATGTGGTGTGAATTAAATATTATGAAATCTATGATATACACAGCTAATGTAAGAAAAATTTTATAAGATTTAATTTTGAATGCAAAGTCTACATATAGGACCAAAGATCGAATCTAGATAAGTATTTTTCATTGCTTATTAGTTCAATTAGAAGGCCAAACAACCAGAATATATGCTTCCGGTTCAATTAATTTAATTTTAATTTATCTTGCTTGCCTGAGGAGACTTGAGGTGCTTGTACGTAGTGTGACCAAATGCAGTCATCCAATTCTGACTGGGAACGAGGCTCTTGATTTGGTATTCAGCCTTCAAATTTATTTGTTAGTTCCATCCCTCCTAATATCCTTGTACTATTATTTCTCCATCATTTAATTATACCTTCTCGTGGCATCGTGATTTCCTGTACAATGACTAATTAGTCCTAGCAAAAAAGACTCACCCGCACTTCTTATTTTTATTGATTTTATATTTTATCACTTTATATAAATATATTATTTTATTAAATAAATAAAAGTTTTGCAATGAATATAATTAGAAACAGTTGAGAGTAGGACCCTCTCCATTTATACTTCTCTAGATAATATATTCTTCAACAACTTGCACTGAGAATAGTCATCTGAAATATCACCATCACCTCTCTTATCGATAGATTAGTTTAACGAAACAATAAAATGCAACTTGTTTGAAATCATGGTGATAATGCATGTAGGGTCCTGAAAGGTGTAAAAAGTCACTAGAGACTGCGCCGTGCAATTATTTTGGGAAATACTAGTATTAGTCACAATTAATCGTATTTCAAAATCCTGTCCTCTTTTGTTGATTTTTTTATGTTTTTTTATTTTTTTTTGGAATTTTCCCACAAAGTGAAGAACCACACTTAATTTTAAGTGATAGAGTATCTTTTGTCTCGTACTTTTTATCCCTTTCTATCACACCACTTAATGAACTATCAAGATTTTATAAAATAATTTTAGTGACGTAATTCATTAAGTGAAATAATAAGAAATAACATAAGATATTAATTGATGTAATAGGAAATAGTGTAAGACCTGATTCAGATAGAAAATTATTAATAGCAATTAACCAACTGGAAATTGTATGATCTCGTTTTTCAGATTCACTCCTGATTCTTCAACTTTGACATTGGAAATAAAGGGAAAAACAAGAAAAACTTAAAATGATCATTAAAACAACTAGACTTAATTAGTCTAAAACTTAATGAAGCATGATTCTAATCAAAAAGTGAATATGAATAAATACAGGTATTGAAAGCCTAATTAAAATTAGCAGTGCTCGTCATCATCATCCTAGTTCCTATATGTAAAGCAACCAACCACTTAGTGGGATACATAAAGCAGCCAAGAAGACCGATACATACACGGCCAAGCGAGATTGTGCTTAATTAATCCCGTGCAACAAATCAAAAACCAAAAAAAAAAAAAAAAAAAAAAAAACACTGTTAGAATTACATAGATATGAATATTAGTATGATTAATATCATCGATATATATTTGTCCGTAAACAAGTATATAAACAAACTATTCATGTTCCTTATTAATAATTATATAAACAAATAAACTAAATTTTATTTCCACTCAATAGAATCGATTGCATGAATTATTGCAAAAAAACAATAAATAGAAATTTTCACAAATACAAATAAAGATTCTTAAACGAAATCACACGTCTGTAGAGAATCGAACATATCATGTGCAGATAATTTGTCGAACGGCTTTTGCTGCCAGATTAATAGTGAGGGTACAATCCATTTTTATAGATTTTTTCTTCTTGAAAATAAAGATGAGCTCCACTTTCCCATTCAGTGTAGATCGGCTGTTCAACGTCAAAGTCCCAGAATTCAGATCACTTCCAAGTTGCGAATTAATTGGCAAACCGTTCGATGAGAGGTCCGCCAAAATATTCAACTTCTTGGTCGATCGCCATCCGGCTTTTGTCTTACGAACAGCAGCCTCGCCAACAGGAGCGCCACCGTAGTAGAAAATGATTGTACTGTTTTGAAACTTATAGTTTCCGAAATTGGCGTTCTTGACACCCAGTTCAGCGAATGCATCGTAAAATTAAAGGAAGGGTTTGTTGGGGTTCCGACTTGAAAGGGCTCGAAATTGGCCGACTGAACCCGGAACTTAGGAGTTCTTATTTTCATGATGGTCAGTACGAAGATTATAATGATAGCTGTTTGAATGACGACAAAGGCAGCAATGTACGCCAAGCATTTCAGGCCTTTCTTTTTGCGAAGTTCGTTTGAATTCATTGTAGCCGTCGCGGGTGCTTTGATTGAGTTGTACTTTGGTTCTTCCTTGTCACTCAGTCGAGGTGTGGGATTAAATTGCTTGGATTGCTCTAGTATGTGATGTTGTTGTGATTTCTGAATGTTTCAGAGTAAATCATATGAGATTTATAGCCTGGGATACTTAGAAAGCCTAAATTCTTGTAACGCTAGCTACACCACAAAATCTGTGGGTTCCACACTAATTTATCCTCCCAAATACAAATACTTGCATGCACGATGCACGGCAACTGCCGCAACCCAAAAGACCCTTTAGGGACAGGAATGTTAAAATTGCTATGAAATTACCAAACTATCCTTCTTTATCGTAGAGGAGTAAGGGTGTAGGGATATTTTGATAGTTCCACAGCAATTTTGTTGTGCACTACCCACATCACTCAAAATTTGGATTATTTCTTTACTAATCATTTCGCACAACTGCTGGATTATGTATAAAATAGGAGTTTATGTATAAAAGTAAGAAATCTCTTAACTTTATGGATAATTCAACGTTTATCGTTAGTAAAGAATGAATAAAAAATAAATTTTTTAAAACTTGTAAAGTCGCACAAAATTTGTCTTGTGTATTGATGATGCAAGGAATGATCATCTAAAAAGAATCGCCTACCAAGCATGTAATTAAAAATTCAATAAAAATAAAATTATAATACAGCTAAAACCGATCATTAAAGTCAGATCGGGTAGGTTAAATTTCCTACAAGAAACTGATCGATCAGACATTGATTGATCAGAAATTCAAGTTTGAGACAAATGCCTATAAATATGTAGAACTCACTCTTTAATTATAAAGACACGATATACAAAAAAGACTAGATAAAATAAAATACAACCATAAAATAAAATAATAACACGAGATCATAAACCATATAATATCAGATACATTATAATCTCTTAATTTTCTCTCTACTTGGCATTTATTGGTACCTCGATTTATGTTAGATTTTATCACTAAATTATTGGTGCCAAACTCGGGTGGTAGATGTGGTGGTCCCCAATATCAGAAACTTCACGGGAGGTGTGACGAAGCGCGTTAAATCCCATTTTACCGTTTTATTGAATGCGTTCTAATCCATATATCCGTTAAAGTACGTGATGGATCAAAAGCAACTTCGAAGTTTGTAAGAAAGGTCATGAGGGTTTAAAGGCTAATCAGGGCAAATCAAACGATTATGGGAGAGGATTTTCGATGGGGAAATACTTAGATAGATTCAATTTTTGACTTCACTTATAGACTCTGTATTAAAACTTAAAGAATTTTACTTATATCAACTGATATATTATAAATTTTTTTAAAATTTAATTTACAAGGTTTACGAACGAAACCAAATATTCGAACAAGCATGTAAAGTTGCATGCTAATACTAATAATAGGTATAGTTGGATTTACTTTTGACAAATAAATAACTGAAAAAGACATTCAACACCAAACATATATCAATGCTAATTGCTAAATATTTCCTTCGTACTATTGGCCACATCATCAACGTGAGATAACTTTTCTAATTGAGGCGAATTTTCTATTCCTCGCTTGATGCGAATTTTCAACAAGGATCAAAGGCGGCCAACCATGTATGACTAAGAATGGAGAAGTTCTATCTTGTATTGAAATAACTACAGCTAGTGAATCAATAGGAGTAGAATTTTATATATAAAGTGAGAGATTTATTTTTTTTAAAAGTAGGATATTATTATTTTTGGATGAGCAGACATGTATTTTACGTAAAATGATGTCATTAGTCTAATAAAAATTATTAAAGATGTTAAATAATTATTTTAGCTAATAAAATAAAAAATTTCAAGAAGAGATGCGCCTTTAAGAAACAACATAAGATGATGACCGATGGATCAATAAATAAGGCACAAAAGGTGCTGAAAAGTCGTTAGTGACTGCTGCAGGTAGTTTATTTTGTCCCTGCTAGTAACAAACTTCTTGGATCTCTAACTTAATCAATCTATGTTTGTTGGTTAATGACTTAATTGTTTATAGAGGAAAGCTCAAAATAAAATTAATATCTGTAATAATAAATGAAAAAATTACAGAGAAGAGTAAACACCACTAGTAACATTAAAAAAAAAAACCTTTGAGGCGGCTTCAAACTAATTAAAAGACTCATTCATGTAATCCATTCGAGAGATGCAAGTGTATTGATGATAATCACTTGCAGCTAATTTGTCGAACAGTTTTACGAACATCCCAAAAAGTGTGACAAAAATTGGATTAAAGAGTAAAATAAAATATTCGAAGTGCTGATAGATCCATAAATACGCAAGTCGCACAAGGTATACAAAGACCCAAAACTAAAAGTCGTTAAAGACTGCACCCGGAAGTTTTCTGTTTTTTTTTTTTTTTTTTTGTCCCACTAGTAACACACTTCTTGGGTCTATAATTTAATCAATCTATGTTTGTTTAATTAATTGCCCAATCAATTTTCACACTTAAATTGTTTATAGAGCAAAATATATAACATGATCATATATACTAAAATAAATGAAAAAATTACAGAGCAGAGTAAATCCTACTAGATAGTATGGATGGAAAAACCAAAGCAATCAAAGCTTCATTTACACAAAGTAACTAACACATTAGTAGTAAATAAATACATAAAGGCAGGTTCAAACTAATTAAAAGACTAATGCACGCAATGTGCATCGATCATCACTTGCAGCTAATTCCTCGAACGTTTTTATCTGTCACACCAATTGTGAGGGTGCAATCCATGTTTATAGATTTCTTCTTCTTGAAAATGAACAAAAGTTCCACCTTTCCATTCAATATGGACCGACTGTGTAACACTATGGTCAACACCCCAGAATTCAGATCATTTCCAAGTTGAGAGTTGCTAGGCACAACATTTGATGAAAGGTTCACCACAACATTCAACTTCTTGGTTGATCGCCATCCGGCTTTCGTCTTCCGAACAACGGCCTCCCCAACAGATACATCACCATAATAGAAAACAATGGTACTATTTTGGAACTTGTAGTTTCCAAAATTGGCATTCTTGACTCCCAATTCAGCATTCATCGTCAAATTGAACGAAGGGTTATTTGCCGCTCTATCAACTTCAAATGACTCGAAATTGGCGGACCGCACCCGGAACTTTGGAGTTCTTACTTTCATTATGGTTAGTACGAAGATCAAAATGATTGCTGTTTGAAACACAGCAAAGGCAGCAACGTACGCCAAACATTTCATGCGCTTCTTTTTACGTAGCTCGCTGGACTCAATGTCGTGCTTGGCATGGTTTGCAGGCATTGTGTAACACTAATAATATTTTCCAGTATAAAATGTGTTTGATGTTTGCTCTAGATAATTTTTCCAAGGGATGATTGAATTGTGAGGATTTCAGACAGAAACCTCAGTTGTATATATAGGCAAATGAAATGAATACTATAGTAGTACTAGATTACTAGTACTAAACATCATCTGAAAGTGCAAATAGGTAGCGTTGGGCAGGTGAGTACGTAATGTGGAATGGGTCATATTTTTCCAGCCGCGTACGCTAGATCTAGATGACTTGGCATCCAGGTTAGGAAAATATCTATCTCTGATTGCGTATCTATTCGATCCTTAGGTAGGACGTTTGTTTTTGCTTTTAAGCCCAAACGCGTGAGGTCTAGAATCTTACTTTTGTGGATTCTGACTTTTGACTTAATAGAAGCTTCAAACAATTATACACTCCATAAAAAAAAAAAAAAAAAGCAACAAGTTCTTTTATCCTATACTTTGTATTACTTTTTATTTTACTTATTAATGAATTATCAAGATTTTGTAGAGTAATCTGGACAGTTAATTTGATAGTTTATAGCAGAGAGCGAGACAGGGTGTGAGACAGAGATCCTTAGCATTCATAAAGTAGCATTCTATCACATGCTCGTATAATTTTGAGGGATTTGATTCATCTGTTACATTTTTTTCTATTATACTTGTATTACATTATGTGATGTAGAGATATTTGTATTTTTATTATAAGAAAATACTAAATGAAGAACAAGCATCAACCTATCACATGAAGTAACACAATTATAACAAGAAAAAGTATAACAGAAAACTCAATACCTACTTTGAGCGTCACCTCGGTATCATTAACAATAGACGTTCATATGAATAGTTTTGGCAACTAACTTTTAAACAGGGCAACTAAATGATGGAAAAAATAAGGAATTGATTTTAAATTTATTTAATAATTGTTATTAATAGCATTGAATTAGTGTTAGAAAATTTGGTACTAAAGTTATGATGGGGATAAGGTATTGAGCCGAATATACCGGTTTATGTCACGAGTAATTTAATTAGCCTCATTCTGCTTGAAAAATGGATGTCTTGCAAGGTCCACGAGAGTCAGGAGCCTCCTTAAACGGAAGGTTGAATGCCTCCTGCACGGTCCCTTTTGTAGGTGAAATTGAAAAGATGCCCCAACTCGTCTTCTTTAATTTTTAAAAGTACTAAAAAAACCTTTTAGCAAAATAAATAACTTTATCTGTATATAAGTGATGATACAGGAATTAACTCTCTAATACGCTGAGTCCACATGACATATAATAGACTTCTTAAAGGCTAATATGTAAATAACATACAAGTAGGTCGGATTTTAGAGATTGAGTTCGGCTTATTTAAAGTCACTTAACAGGAGTTTGGGTCCGCACAAATAGTTTGGATGAGCGCATGTGAGTTGAATTCATACATAGGGTATAAACCCCTTGAAATCAATTCAAGCATGGTGTATTACTTCATGACCAACTCTTATAAATACGAATTTACCCTTCATTTGTAAGGGATATAAGTTATTGATACTAAATAAAATACTACACACTTTCTCTCTCACAAAATTACTAAACATAACATTTTATGTTTCGTCAATAAGTCTAATTAGTGTCTAATTAACGGGAAATCAAAGCATTTTTTTATACAAGTTCATTCCTTACGATAATCTTGGAGTTGGTGGCATCCGTAATGGGCACGAGGCAAAACTAACAAGCTTTCATTCTGTTCAGTGTCTGTGTCTTCATTTATCCATCCTTACAGGCCCAGATAGCTACAAGTTAAAAGCCCATCAACCACCCGACACTTGCAACATGCCTTAATGAATCCATCCTTAACTTTGGTCCATTGTCGAAACCCATGAATGCCCCAAAGATCTGTGTCATATAAACAAAACTATGAAGGGGTCCATCAACTCTCTAACTTAATGTGTTAGAAAGCCTACTAACCAGAAATTCCTTAAAACTTACAAAAGATACTGCCATATTAAGAATCACAATCACACCACTGGACATTTGTATTCACAGGCCCCTCCACTGAATTAGGAATGACCATTTTTCTACTTTTGTGGAGCCCAAAACTTCAACAGTTACATACTAAAAAGTATAAAGAGTTAAAAACTGGTACTATATACTGAAGTAATTTTATTTTATAAACCTCTTTCTAAATTCTAACAATACATCCAAAAATTCACTCTGCACCAGCCACAAAAATCTGATCCGAAGACCATACATTTTAACTGCTCCACTTTTGACATTAACATCACCATAAAAGTTATTTTGCACAGAGACGATTAGAATTTGAGCTGGAAGACCAGAATTTGGTTGAGAGGAATGGAGTCCGCAAAAAGATGTTCAAGAGAGTGAGTGGTAACTAGCAAGACCCTCTATTACTATCCAATAACCATACTTACTGATTTTCTAGTTCAATTTGAGACATAAGATTGAATACAAATTCATTCAATAAAAAACTCACTCCGACACCAATATTTATCCATATACAGCGTTTCCAGATAATGCAACGGCAACCATGACCAACCGTTCCAGCGGGATAGTCGGCAGACTTATAAATGTACGAAAATTTGGCATCCCAAACTCCCATCTTACTCCTACTTCCAGGATTCCACCAATTTGGCCAATGCCACACGGGATGAGCCTCCATCAGCCATTGCTTCTTTTGCCTCCTCTTTCTTTGCCTGGGCTCTTTCCCTGATTTTGTTCCCTCCCTCCGAATCCATCAACTCCCTTACTCGTTTCTCAATTTCGGCAGCCTTCACTAACCCACCTTCCGTTTCATCCATTGGTAAGGCCAACTTCATCTCTTCAACTAAGAGCAACCTATTAAGCTTTTGCTCAGCATAAAGAGGCCATGCCACCATGGGCACACCCGCAGAAACTGCTTCCAACACTGAGTTCCACCCACAATGGGTGACAAACCCACCCACTGAACCATGATTCAATATATCCACCTGCGGAGCCCAAGAACTCACCACGAAACCCCTGTCCTTAGTCTGGTCCAAAAACCCATGGGGAAGTAACAAATCCAAATTTGGAGCAGGTGGTGATTGAGGTAATAAAGCGATTGCTTTTGTCCTCAGAAGGTGGACTGCGCACAACCCACAGGAACCTTTGCTCACTCCTCTCCAACCCAATGGCTATCTCTTTTAATTGCTCAGCCGAAAACAGACCCAAGCTCCCAAAACACAAGAATGCAACACTTTGACTTGGTTGCGCATCCAGCCATTTCAAACATTCATGCACACTTCCAGCTTCACCTGCACTGTCTGATGCAGTCAGAGGTCCTATGCTGAAAACAGGTGGAGTAGGGCCATCCGGAATATATATTCCATCAGAAAGTAATTTGAAAGCTTTTTGCTCAAGGGATTCGAATGTGTTAACTAGAATCCCTGATGATCTTCCAAATTGCATAGCAACATCTAGGAAAAACGCATATTCAATTGATGTTCTTTCAAGCAAAGGAACTGGCATGTCAGATGGTGGTATTGGTGGTAAGCCAGGAACATCTAGAAGTTCGTCCAGGTCTTTATAGCTTTTGCTTGTTGATTGATGGAGAGTGGGGTAAGTATAGGAAGAGAGAGAGAGAATAAGCACCGGAAGTGTAGAAATGATAAGTAGGGATATTAAGGTTGATAGCAATAGAGAGACTTCTACACAGGTCTAAGAAGTCAATGATAAATGCAGAGATGATAGTTGTTGAGGCGATGGACTCAAGAGCTTGCTGAACATGATGGTTGCTAAGTCGAAGTAGCTCGAAGTTGATGGCTTCCATGGAGGAGTATGAGCCTAGGTCAAGAGGCTGAGAGGGCAGGTGGTGGAAAGTGATGGAAGGGGTGGTGGTGGAAGTGTGATTAATGTAAGAAGCAGTGGAGCCAGTGTTGTAGGGTGGGTTCACAACAAGAACAGTGATAGCAAACCCAGGATATTGGTTGAGTGTGAACTTCCCCAACTCCACCATGGAAACTAGATGACCCATGGCAGGAGACGGATATAGAACTATAGTTCCCATCTCTCTCTCTCCCTCTCTCTCTCTCTCTGTTGTAATATTACACCCAGCTACAGAGAGAATTAGTAGTAAAGCCTTTTCAGTAAAGGAACTTGTGCTTTCCACATACAGAACTCTTTGAACGAACTGAAAAGCCAAGCTGAGTCTACTTTTGTCAAGTCACAGTGGGTTTGGCTTTATACAACCGGTTGTCAATGTCAGTCTCTAGGTTAGTGCCTTCCAGGCCAACAACAATTATTTGACTAGATTAAAAGACTAAAATACCAGCAAAAGTTGCCTACGTCAACAAACAACAATTTCCCCAGCCCACCTCGCCCGGGAAAAAAAAAAAAAAGAAAGAAATTTGCCCAAATAATCCTTACATCCCCCTGAAAACTCATCAAATATTGTCTCTAGTAAAGGAATCTCATAAAGGTCTGATCTCATGTCACCAAAAATATGTCTAACAAACACTTCTTTTAAGTCAGGTAACAGAACATGTTTGTATTCAAAAGCAACCCACTATGGCTGGAGAAGAAGGTAGAGAAAAGCAGTTCTATATTATTGTGGTTTATAAATGTAAACACAGTACTAATCTCTGAGCACTCTGAATAAAATATATCACCAAAACTTTGAAATTAAATCATTAATATATGCATGGAAATATCTATTAAAATTAGCACTAAAATTTCAAATAAAGTTTTCGTTACAAAGAAACGAGTAAGTATATCAGATACCAACTCCAAGCCTACAAAATCTTTAATGTTATTGGATTTAGAGCTCCTGATAAGACTACTAGGATTTAGGCAGATAACTATGATAACTATTACAGAGAAACACCACCTCAAACAAACACGGGCAAACAGAAATATAGAGATGCAGTACAGATCACAAATGGTCATCTGGAGAAAATGTCCAACCCTCCAAAACAAACCCAAAACCTCTCTAGTAAATTCCTGAACAGCTTAAATTCTGCCGACATTTCTTTCTGGTTTCCCAGAAAAGGCATAAAGGTTACACTACAAATCAGATCAATATAATCAGAATATGATATGCAAGGGAATCAAGAAACACAAAGAACCATCAAATAATGATAAGCAATATAATTCCTCATTTCTCAAGTAACCTCTTACAAGGTGTATGCATATCAAAATAGATTACCAACAAACACTGTAGCAGTATATAATTTGACTGTTCCGTCTTACATGAGCAATGGTCTAAGCAACTATGAGGCCACATGTACTAATAAAATGAGCCTATCATTTCAATGTTAACACCAATGAATCAGAAAGCATACTGGACATGAAGTAACTGAGCATCCCCTGTAGCATCTTGGATTTGCCAGCAAGGCTGAAATTTAGCCTGCCATCAGTATATTATCTTGAACTTCAATTAACTAGCACAATATCCATTTTCCTTGAAAACAATTGATAAAGTCAGCATACCCTTGTGTACATCGGAGCTTGTTTAGCAACACATTGAATCATCCAAGGCCTCTAACATACTGATCAAGAGTTGTATTAAATAGCTCACATCTGCCCAAGAACAAAGAAGAAGAGAATCAATTTTGAATCCAATATTTTTTGGCTTGAAATAAAAGAAACTGAAATTTATATATTACTAGATCCTAAGGTTAAAAAACAGGAACCAAATGAAACACAAGATACGGACGATTTTAATATAGCAAACACAATAATATGTTCTAACCTATGAATTCATCCATCAGGATCGGCAATCATGCTGCATTACATGCATAACAACCAAGCTCCAAAAATTGGACACATCATCAGAATACATAAAGATCTCATATAACCTTATTACGCATGTAATGGATCCAGCCATTGCTAGTTAGGGCAGCTGCATATTACAAAAATTAGGAAGGAAAAAGAGAGCGAGAGAAAGAGAGAGGAACAAAATATTTTTTCAAAAAAAATTGAAAATTATTCCATGAGATTGTAGCATAAATGTCGTTAAGGAAATAGGTGGAAGTGTCTACAAGAAAGTAGAAATGACTGTCAATAGCAACCAAATACCAGGCAGCTTATTCAAAATGGTAAGATCATTCAAATACTCATGGAACTAGGTACAAGATAGATTTTTTGATAATGTGCATCCATAGTTCTCAGGCTCTAGATTACATTAAAACCTTCTCTACATGTCTTTCCCAAAACAATAATGGATCCTACACGATTCAAACAAGCATAAAATTGAAATGGGAAGAAAGAGCGCTTGGTCTATGAAATGTAACTTTTGATAGCTCATACTGAACATTAAACTACAACTTAAATGTGCAAATGGAATCTCACGTGTGTAATGCGACAAGACATTCCCATGCAAGAAATATATAGTTTAACCTAGTTTTGAATCACCACATGGACATAGCCCACACATTTTCTGTCAAAGAATTAAGCAATAACCAGTATAAATAAGTCAAGGCAGAGAATTTTCCACTAAGCATATATATGAGCCATTTGATTGTACAACTGTTAATATACTGAAAGACATTGTATGACTCACCTAATTGGATTTCCTGGTGAGTACAGAGGATTCTTAACAACATACTCGACATACAAGTTGTATATGTACTTGAGGGATTCCCTTAAATCACACACCTGTCCTCGGATGAGTTACAAGGATGATCTGTAATATTGAAAAAAAAAAAAAAACTACTGGGTAAACGGGCTATAAGAGATATATGACACAAACGTTCAAAAGGAGACCAAAATATTCAAATGATAATGAATTAGTGATGTGGGATTTTTAGCACTATTGGTAAATTCTCAAGATCTTCCTATCTCAATGTGTAATGGAAAAGCTATACTACTTGATAGTCAGTTATCTATCTATACACATATATACTAGTAACTCGATTATCTGGACAAACCTTAATCCCAGATGGGCTCTCCAAGAAAGTGAGCTTGTACGTATTGGTACTAAAGCTGTGAAACGAACATCCTTGTCCAGGTAATTGCGGCACTCCAAGATTCCCTTTCTCAACACTGCCCAATAAATGCTATTGTAACAAACTAATACCAACTCTGATCAGTATCTCATCAAACATTTCTTTTTAAGGAGATCTCCACCTATCTCTCGATAACTCGAACCATGACTGATCAGGTCATAATCTTACCATATTAGCTACAATTTATTGTTCAAAGAATCTAATTGCATCTTTTCCTAAGGAAATTATTTTAAAAAATAAATAAATAAATTTAAGGAGAGAAGGAAAGGGACCTAGTAGGATCCATTTTAGCAGTCAAGGATTTAAGAGAGAAGAGGAGACCGAACATGAGCTTGTGGTCCTGGTGGGGGCTGAGAGTCTTAAGGGGACGATTCCATTCTCTGTAAAGAAGGCACACTCCGTTCCTGTTGAACACGTATAGCATGTGGGCGTTATTTCCAGCTGCCGTCGGAGCCGGCGGCGATGGGCTGATCTCTGATCCTCCGAAGAATTGCATCCTAGTCCTATTGGATATAATAGTTTAGAAGTTGAGATAGAGAGCCAAGCTAAACAACCGCCGTTGCAGAGAGACAAAGTGGATCGGGGCAAAACTAACTGAATTATGGCAGATGCCATTCTTTTATTCTACGACTTCCTTGACGTCGTTTCGATGGCCACTAAACAGACAAACGCATGAGTACCCCTAAAGTTAAAAAATATCACTTACCTCCCTCATTTTAAATTTTTTATAACATTTTCAACCTATTCTTTTAAAAAAAAAAATTAATTTAAGTCGAGAGAGACTATTTTTCTCCTAATTTTACCCCTAGTTCAAAGCTTTCATTTATTAAAATAGTTTGAAGAAAGGGAAAAATGGTATAAAATAATTATTAACAAATAACAATAGATTGTAACATTTCATATCCTTCACCAATTAATATCAAAAAATATATTTTAATTATTTTTTATTTTACAAGTTAATGGTTTTCAAAATAAAATACCAATAATTATGTTTTATTGTTATATATTATGTATACTTACATATTCTAAATTTTTGTTTAAAACGACACATACAAACACATCAATACATTCTTAATTATTAGTAAATAAGTTGGCTAAAAATTTTATTAAAAAAATTCATTTAAATTTTTAAGAATTTGTGATTTCCCAAACAAATTCAAATCATAATTTGTTTTTCATAATATATGGTAATTTTCTTAAGCATTCAAATTTTTGTTTGAAGCAACACACATTAGCACATTACATAACTATATTTTTTTGTAAATAAATTTATTAATTTTTTTTTGAAAAGTAAATAATTCAATTTCGAGTTTTGATTTACAAACAAAATAGTACTAGTTATATTTATTAATTATATCATATGATGTGTTTTACGTATTCAAAACTTTTATTCAAATCGATGCCCAAAATTACATTAATATGTGTAATATTTTTATAAATTTACTGGCCAAAAAATTTATCGAAATAATATTTTTTTATTTACAAGTTTGTGATTTCCTAAACAAAATGCTTTGTGTTTTTACGTGGTGAATATTTTTATTAAAATATACAGAAGTAATCAAGTTAATGCATGCACATATTTTTTTAAAATAATTTGATAAAAAATTATTAAAAACTACAAGAATGTCAAGTGAAATTTGTCAAAAATCTCACAGGTGATTTTTGAAACTACCTTTTCGTAATATGACTAAGATATATGAGGTATAAATGTCATTATGCATTTTAGTACCATAAAAGGATCTATTGGCAAGATATGAGAGATAAGTGATATTTTTATAAATTCAGGAGTACGATGTGATATTCGTATAACTCAAGAGAAGTTTATAAAATTATTCTCTTTTTTTTTCATTTTGCCTGTAAGCTTTATTTTATTTCACTTACCACCATCATTTGACAAATGCATCCTTATTTTTAAAAATTTTATTTTTGATCCCTTATCTTTGAGATATCAATCAATTTAATTCCTTATCTATCACAACAAGTCAATTTGATCTTTTATCTCTAAAAAAATTAACCAATCTAGGATCTATTACGGAAATTATAAAGAAATTAATAGACATAATCATGTGCCCGTTAACATGTCATAGATATATTGTCAAAGAATCTGTTAGTTTGCCCTCAATTCCCGTCACAAGTATTAAATTAATTAATTTTTGTAAAGATGATGAACCAAATTAGTATTGCTTTGATATACAAGGAATCAAACTGATCCTTTTTCCCTTATTTTTTATTTAATTTTAAATTATCTTTTTCTTTCTCTCTATTTCTCTTTTTTTGTTTTTCTCTCTCCTTCTTCTGTTTGGTTGAACAATATCCGATGAACAACAACTTCCGGTATTGTTAAAGAAAATAAGAGTTAAAAAAAAGAGAGAGAGAGAAAGAGAACAGAAAATGAGAGGTGTTTTGTCAAACAATGGAAATAAGTTGAAAAATAAAATCTAGGGATTAGAATTTAAAAAATTGGTATATATATTACGGGTGTTTATTGTAATTCACCCTTAAATTAGTTAGGCAATCTCATATTTACCAACCTTTTTCGTTGATTACATACAATAATTTGAATCAAAGGATTATATTAAAAAGTTGGTTGACACAATCAAGTGAAAGTTAAACGAGGTCTATTATATAATACCCTTTATTTGATTTACAATTTATATGACTATTTTGAGCTTTAAACAAACGGGGGATTTAAGAAAAAATAATAAGGGGTTTTACATGGCGGATCACTATAAACTTGAGTAATCGTAGTGCGTGGCTTTCCCTCCATTTGTTCAAGGACTAATATGAACTTGAGAAATTTTAAACGGGTAAGAGTTCAATTTAGAGGAAGACAGGAGGCTTGAAACCCTAATAAGCACGAGTAGAGGCTTCCATTCGCAAAACCAACCGACACGTTTAATTTTTTCACTTTGTCAAAAGGGAAACAATTACTGCCTGCCGGTTAGACAACACTTGTCTGAAAGGGAAAAAAAAAAGGGGAGGTGGGGGGTAGACAACGCTTGTTCTTTACTCGTGCAAATATGCAAGTTACAGTTAAAATTATGATTATATGCCAAAACGATTGCTTTGAATGAATATATTTTCTATTGAAGTACTTGCAAATAAGCAATAGAAGAAAAAAAAAAAAAAACCAGACTTTAATAGGTTAGCATTCCCACCATTTCTAAACCACCCAAAAATATATTCATAATCGACTCAATTTCGAACAAGAATGCCTGGACTTTGTAGTGACTTTCCAATCATTGCTACGAAGGGTTAGCTAAGGAAACTCCTCATAAGAGTTAGATGTCACTTAACAACAATATTAATCTAAGCAATAACTCCCCAGATATTGCACGGGAATTTAAGATAAAAACAATCACTAGTCACTACTCAAATAAGTTTATTTAAACATTGAACTCGAGGTTATAACAGCGGGGAACAAAAAACAGAAAAAGAGACCAACCTGAAAAGGATTTAACATACAAGTTACTGAAAAAAAAAACATTCATTTCGTTTGTGCAACATTAAAACCAGGTTCAGAACATCAAAGCAACAGTTAACTAGGCAAAAACAGAAATATGTTACACAACACCAGGACATCAATATTCCCATTTTTTCATTTCCATCCCATCAGGAGGGCTTCCTTCCACCTTCTTTACACCAACTTCTTTCCAGTTCGTCGATAAAACTGTCCCGTTTGACTCAACCTGTTACACCAAACAAAGTGTATTACTCCGACTGGTCAATCTATATTACAACCAAACACACAAGACACTTGAATTCGGAGGACTACTTAAGCATAGGCAGAACTTTCCAAAGATGGAGGATTATTTTTGGTTAAATAGAATATTTGAAAGGAAAAGATATTGAAATGACTCCCAAAAAAATAAAAATAAAAAGGACCATTGGAGATTCTTAGGAAATGGAGATCTGAGTCTTACAAAAGATTTCATCATAGCTCTTCTTGTGTCCTCATCAGCATCTTTGTATATGTCTCGGAAAAATTTGTTCAGAGCTGCATCGCCATCCAATTTTTCATCTTTCTCCTGAATATGTAACAGAGTGAATCAGATAAAGAACTTCTTAACATGTTCCTAGATTTGCTTCACTGTAAAAGAAAATGCCAGTTGAACTTGCAAAACACAAGGATAATAGAAAGTGCAGAGATATTAGGTATACCTCCTTTTTCACTTGAGCCTCCAGCTTATCCCAATCTTTAGTTGCTTTTGAGGATGGGTAAGTGGGTCTCTGAGTGTCTGCATGAAAAGGCACGACAGGTCAGCTTAACATTTGAAATCAAATGAGAATCAGATATACATGCTCACAAATTACCAGCTATCAGGCAGAAATACTACAATTAAATCTTTTTTTTTTAAAAAAGTCTTGCAAGAGGGCAAAAACAAAATCTTGCAAGAGGGCCAGAGGCAACTGTTTTTACTGAGAGCGAATACATCTCAAGTTAGAGAAACCACCACAAGAGAAGGAAGAAAGCCCAGATCCTAGACCATAGACAGGAAAATGAATCTAAATGTTCGAGCACTTCCAAGCCCTTAAAGCGCAGTAATACGGGAAACACACAAACCAGCATAGTCAATGACTTCATGAATTTCGCAACAAGGAGCAACATAGACAGCATACAGGTAAACCACCCTGGTACAATAAATAAATACTATTCAAATGGAAACAAAAATTTATGTTCCACTTCAACCTCTCTCTTCCAAAAGAACAAGTCTCTTATAACCAATTCTCAAACATGCCTAATAGTGCCTATTTGGTATTACGTGGGTCAACCAAGTACTCAAGCATGTATAGATAGGCAACCAGACCTACCCGACGAGACATTTATCCTCTGCAAAGCCAGATTATCCCTGCTAAACTCAAGAGAGGTCCAGTGTATAGCTTCGGCTTTTGCAAGGCGGATTTCAATTTTTGTGGATAGAACTTCATATCTGCAAGTTGCAGGAATTATCTGTTTATATGAAGACAACACCAAAATTCACAAAAAAAAAGGTTAGGTAGTTCATCTTAAGGCATGAGTTTCTGATCCCATATAAAAAACAGATCCAGACCAATATTCACAAGGATCTACTCCTAGGCACAGTTCATCAGCAGGACACAAAAAGAAAAGTTGCAGTAGTTCAACAGTTTAATCTTGCGTTATGATCAACACAGGTTCTTAAATTAATAGCCATGAATAAGTCTTAATAGGGTCTTTCTGCAAGGAATTGTACTCATGATGGTACTCTATATGCATCTAATAGTTCGTACAAAGCACAGGCTACTCCAGATGGTTCAGCATTTGGGTCAACCAACAGATGGTTTCAAGTACCATATAACAGTAAGGAATATGGAGCAATAGACAGCACAGGGACTACAGGAACAACTTAACATGTTACCTTTCCAAATAATCGAAGTTGAAATGTATATGCCTCTTCACCAGGAAGATCAATAGCAACACTAAGCTGTAAAGCAACAAAAAGGAAAAAGAGTTTGAAGTCAAACCATCTTAGGAACATTAAAAGGTGCAAACTATAATCTACAGATATCAAGGAAAAGAATGAACATACTATTTGTTCGCCAAATTCCACTGCAACATTTTTTGCTGGTACACCCTTTGCAAATATAGTTACAACAACTTGATCTGGTTTCTGAAAAAATTCATGCCTGCAACATATTGAGCCTCAATCAAATGACATGCCAGAAGAGCTATAATGAATCTAACAACACAGCTAATAAAAACTTCCCAAGTATTACAACAGTTTAATGGTCAATCAACATCCATGTATCAATACTACTAATGTACTTCTTGATACTTTATTGGCTTGCCTCCCACAGGAACTATTTGCCAGATTAAGATATCTCAACAAAAGGGTCTGAAAGGATGAATACGAAAGGGAAAAAAATAACATGTATTGTAATTTTGCTACCTAGGAAGCTAATTTAAGAAGATAACGGAAAACCAAAATTCACACACTATTAAATCCCAAAAGATAAAGAGTTTCCTATGCTTTTAATGTTACAAAATACAGAAAAGGGGAGACGGATTTGCGATAACCTGTATTTTGGCTTGGCAGACGACAACGTAGTAAACGTATTAGTTTGTTTAGATACACTGCTAGCTGGCTCAGCAACCTCCAAAGTTGCAGCAGATTTATCTACAACTTTTGGGGCCTCTGTTGATTGCTTTGGCAACATTCCAATTTCCTCTTGATTTAAGAAATAAACAAAATCAGAAGACCAATTTTGAGATACAAAATTACTGTTAAACATAGCTTAAAAGAGCTATTTTGCATTTAAGCTGCAGCTTAAATTTGATAGAAATAACCAAATAAAGATATTTTGTATACCCATGAGAAAATAGGTTTTCTTTATTTAATTTGGCAGATTCAAATAGAAGCCACATTCAGCTGCAAAAAGGATATGTCATTCACACTCAACAATCAAACAATTTATTTCCCAAGTCACACAATACCACTAAACCTGAATCCAATCAGCGCTTCTCTTTAGAGATTGTAGCATTTTCAGCTTCCAATGGGCTTCTGTAGCCTCATTAGATCATTGTGGTATATATAGCATGTGTAAATGTACATACATAGACAGATATAAATATGTAACACAAGCTCATAAAATACCTTTCTATATTCTAAAATCACTCAGCTAAACTCAAAACATGTCCCTAATGTTCAACTGCATCTCATGGGACATTCTCTTGAGATAAAGATACGTAATCATCATGAGATTTCATAATTTTCAAGTTGATTTGACAAAAATAAGAAACAAATTAAGGTAGGAGATCAAGAACTTAACCAGAGAAACCAGCATCCCAATCAATCTATGATCAAGAGGAGCCATAATGCAGAAACAAGCCATGGACCACAACATTAGTTTCCTACTAAAATTAATGTCAAACAGTAGAGTTCAACCTGCTATGCCGTTGTCACATTCTTTAATCAAGTTAGTGAATCTTGAGTCGCCAGGTGCTAAAGAAGCACCCACTTCCAAAGCTGATTTGGCAGTCTCGTATTCCTCGAGCTTGACGCAGGCCATGCTGTCAACAGAATAAATACAACTAGTCAGTCGCTGCGGCAATCCTAATATAGAAACCAATTAAAGGATTACGGTTATATACGGCCACAATCCATTCAGTACCATAAAGTGATATACGTAATATGTAACCAATAATTTTCTAAATGCCGAATAAAGGAAGCTGCAATAACCTCCACGTGGAAACTAGACACTGGTTTCAATATAAATGACCGCACGTTAAAAGGAAAGATCAAGTCTTGAAAGAAACAAATTATTTGTCAAACACAAAAAGAAGATAGCGCGTACAAAGCAGCATAATCAGACACGCCGCACCAAGGCCAATGTTATCAATAAGATAGCAGGTGCATAAGGAGGAGCTAAAAACTGCATAGTCAATGCAGACAAAAACACCAACAAACTCACCCCTTGCGCAAATATGCTTTGGCTATAGAAGGATCCAACTCAATCGCCTTGTTTGCATCGGCAACAGCTTCTACTCATAGCAACCAACATTCATAGGTTAGTCTACCAGGAATACAACTCCAAAGCAAAGTCCAATAACATCCAAGAAAAGACAATTTCAAAATATCCTATTACAAACAGCCACCCGATAAACTCAGTTGATTCACTCTAACTATCAAATAGGAGGGGGGAAGCAAATACACCAAAACATTCGGAGTGCTTAAAACAGGATTTTTTTCTACAGTAGAACAAAAATATATTTATGAATCTCCTCAAATAATATGGATGAATATTTAATATTCTATTAATAATTAACAGACGCAAAATTCAGAATGCAAAATTATATCTTCTTAGAAAAGGCCCAAAATTTAAATATTGACGCGATTAAATTAAATCACAAAATTTCATGCGACAAATAGTTAATAAATTAAAATACGAGGGCCAAAAAAAAAGTAAGTGAAATCTGAATACCAGTGAAGTTGTTGAGTTTGATGTTAGCTTGAGCGCGATCAGCAAAGAGGTCAGCGTTCTTAGGAGAAACAGAGATGGCTTGAGAATAGAGGTCAACGGCGAGTTCGAAGTGGTCGTCGATGAAGGCCTCTTTAGCCCTAGTCTCCAGATCCGACGACGACGACGCCATTGAATTCGCAAGACACCCAATTGGGTTTCGAGGGAAAGATAAATATTAGTATTAGTAGAAGGCTCTAGAACGCAGAAAAAAGAAAAAGCTAGGGTGACAGTGCGAGGATTGGTTTCGGATTGAGCCGAGAGAAAGAATGATAGGCTTGACTTGTACCGCCAACCTATTCAAGATAATTATATTACTACTTGTGTGACTAGAAAAAGACTAGGAAGACATATATATATATATATATATATATATATTATATATATGGTATATTTCACGAAGCATCCTACCCCAATCATGTTATCTTATGATTTGGTATTTTTTACATTAATACACGTCTAAATGTCTATACTATCGTTGTATTTTTAATATAATTGTGTGATGTACGATCTATAATGTCCATGATTTTGAAATTTTTGATATCTTTAACCTTGGTCACGGGAAGAAGAACATAAAAATGAAGATTTCAGATACAAAATAAAAAAGAGCAAAGAAAAGAAAATAAATAATAAAGAGAAAATTATCTAAAAAGCCACTCAATTATACGTGAACTATTACTCTAGTTATTAAATTATTTTAGTGATCTAAATAATTATTTAATTTCCAAGAATATACTTTAAAATCACTCCGTTTATTTGTTAAATTGTTCTATTAAGTACTCCCACATGACTATTTTAAGGATAAATTGTCAAATAAAAATAAGTACTCCATTTTTGTGTGTTCATCCCTGCCTAACCCTTCTTTACCTTACCCCTTCCCCATCAACCCCTACACCAACCTCCATCAAAATCCTTATCCAACCACAACACCCCACCAAATTTGAAATCAAGTTTTGTAATAGTACTAGAATCATAGGAAATCTCCAAGTCACTCATTATCAGCTTCCCAACCCCACCGACTGATGACACTTCTCATTCATTTCTTTTTTTGCCAACCTTTTCCTCATCTTTCCCCAAACTCCTATCTTTTTATGCTACTACCTCATTCCTCTTCTGCCAATCTTTTCTCCCTCTTGCTTGTCATTCTCCTCCCTCTCCTTTCTTGCATTGCCACCCCTCTCTTCTCCACCTTTTTTCCTATCACTCTCCCTTTCTGCTCCGCTACTCCCTTCCTTCCTTTTCCCCAACTAACATTTCCCTCCCTCTTCCTCCTTTGCCACATCCACCATCCCATCCCATCCCAACCACCATTCCCCCTCGCTCTTAATCCACACTTCCGCTATCCCTTCCTATTGCAACCACCATTCCCTCCATGACTAGATTTAATCCCTCTCTCTTAGATCTGACCACCCTTACCTGGATTTGATTTTATAATTGTGTGTGATAAAAAAAAAAAAAAAAAGAAGAAAGAATTAAAATAGGGAAATTATCATTGATTTGTTTGTGATGAAAAAAAAGAGAGAGAATTAAAATAGAGAAATGATCATTGGAGTGTATTTGTGTGCGATCTGATCACCCCCACCCCATGACAATATTTAATCTCAGTTCCAATAATTAATATTTTTTGTTTTTGTTTTTTCTCTATTTTCAATTTGTTTTGTTTGAGAATTGTTGTTGAGAAGGATAAAAGAAAAAAAATATAGTGTCGTTTGAACAGCCACTTTTTTGCAAATAGTATAATATTATTTGGAAATAATATTGGTTGACTTTTATAGAATAATGAATACTTTTATTTGGTATGTAGAATAATATTCAACAATAGTTGTTTGGATAGGTTGGAATTTTACAGTTCCTTTCAGTGAACCATTCTCTTGCCTTTAAAAGTTTGTACTATATACGATTTTAACACACATACTGTTGTACTGCACATGCCTTTAAAGTATAAAAAGATGATTTCTTAAAAGAGATTGTACAATTTTCTGTATATATATATATATATATATGTATATATATACATATATACAGCAAATGAAATGAAATTAAATGAAAAAAAAATAGAAAAGAATTAGCAACACATAATTAAGATTGATCAACTTATTGCACATCACATACTACTAATAAATTACACAATTCAAAGTTAATAGTGGCAACAATAACTGAATTCCACCTAATTTCATGATAAATGGCATATTACAAATTATCACATATTACAAATTAACAAGGTCTTCTTCCTCGATAAGCATCCCACATTCCTTGGGCCATGTTGTCCCTCATTGTTATCCATTACGTTATTATGATGACTGTGGAATGTTCAAAGGTTGGATTTCTGGAATCGACGGTACTGGAACTTCGCCTCCATCAATAATCTCTTACCTTTCCACTGATAAGAATAAAATCCTTTGAAATTTCATCTCTAATGTAATTGTGAAGGGCACAACATGCAATAACAATCTATATTTGGGTACTCATTTTATAATTCTGCATCGGGCCCTTGAGAATTTTGAATCGATTTTTCAACACGCCAAAACATCTTTCAATTACATTGCGAAATGATGAATGCCGTTGATTAAATAGCTATTTAGGGGTTTGGAAACCCCCACGGGCCCTACGATGACTACCACCTATAGTTGCAACGTGTCCTCGATATGAGACTAGAAACCCAGGAATGTTTCTATGTGCTGAATATACCGAATAGTATTTACCTTAGAAATAAATATAACGTGTTATGAGCTTACATCTGTATGTATGAACTATGACTGGTAATTGGTGCAAAGATGGAACGTGTATTTCGATACAAAGTCTAGTATATGTTAGAAATACAAACCTGGCGGTGGCATTGGAAAATGGTGTGGCCCAGTTAAAGCCCTATCTAACACTCTAGCATCATGTGCACTACCTTCCCAACCGGAATATATGAACACGAAGTGCAAATCATGATCACAAACCGCTAACACATTTTGCGATTGTTGGCCATGTCTATTTGTATAAGCCACTTGCTCTCCAGGTAGTGCATGTGCCAAAATATGTGTTCCATCTAGTGCACCCACATCATTTTGCTTGTATTGAAATTCACTTTAGTATAGTGCTTGCGAAAAATTAAGAAAATTTAGGGATATAGCAGCAAATGAATGCATCATAAAATGTAAACCATTATTTTCACCTGAAATCACGGGAAGAACCTATGGTCATTAAGGATCTTTGGATGTACTTCATCTTGTTTCCTGGGCACTATAATGTGTTTGCCAAACCGACAAAGACCCATTATGACTTGATTGACATTTCTTTTGAAAATTTTAGTCGAATGTTGAAACTGCTCTGAGACAATGAGCGCTGGCGATAATTATGGCTCAATAAAATCAATGTCATGCTAAACCCTCCTCATCTTGTACTCATTTTTGGGGGTTTTGCAATACAAATCCGTAGCCCATGAGAATATCACAAAGTTTCATGAACATGTCGACTGTAATTCTATATTTTTTCATAATATGTGTGAAATGTTCATGTAAGATTTCATCAACGTGAACGTCTGTTCAAAGCTGATGTCTACAAGGAATTCTTAATGGTGGACTTGCGTGCATCCCGATTCGTGAAACAAACAATACTACTATGGCAAGTTCCATCAACTCATCATCCTTATAGGATGAATCATACCTTCCGCTGACATTGTTCCAGCCATGTAAAGGGCCTGCCATTATGTTTCTACAAAAGTACAATTTTTTTAAAAATAAATTCAGTAACGAAAATAGAAGTCTATCTTAAATAAAGACAAAGGAGTTAATGCTTAGTTATCAAAAATGTGTTTAAACCTATGTGCCAAAAAACATAATATTAAGAATAAATAAAAGGAATATTAAATGAGGTATGTAAAGAAGTAAGAAAAGATATAAAATATTGCAAGATTTGCAACATATAATAAAGATCAACAACTTCATAGTGTGGTAATAATCTACCTAAGGTCTAAACCTATACGACTACTAACACACGACTGTGACAGTCAAGTACGTAAATAAAATACAATCACAACTAATAACAAGCACCTTAAACTTTCTATAACAAAAAGCTAGATGAGTTCATTCCTCAAATACACACGATTTTCTAAGGTCTTTCAAATACAGACACATTCTTAGCACAACTAATATCAATAAATATGTAGTAGAGCACCATTCAAAATTAGGGACTCGGAGGGAGAGGATTAAAAATGTTTTCAGCCTAATAGCGTTGGAAGGCTTGATCAGAATTAAGGAACATTTAACGCCACTCGGGTGACACAAATTTGTGCATACAAGCCAATCGATTAGCATCTGGCAGCTCTTTTCCAAGCGCGTTAAGAGCTACCATGGCTTTTTCACAATAGTACTTTTCATCCATCTGACATCGAGCTTGTTTCTCCTCAATACACATCGCTAATAACCTAGACATATTAGTTGCATATTCTATGAACGGATCCCCACTACTTCTAGCCGACTTACTACTAAGTGACCCTTCCTGAGAGGAATTATCTAGGCTAGATGCAGGCCTTTTAAAGGCCTTTGTACTTATACGGATGGGTTCCTCAATGTAAGAGGTAGTGTAAACCTTTGCATCGTCAAAATTCAAAGAGGTATGAGCTTTCCCCTTCTCTTTTCCATGTTTAGTGCTAAATCCACCCCTAGGCCTCTGTTTGCAAGGCATAGGTGATTGGAATGATGAGTAGGCTTGAGAACCGATAGCTGTCTTGCCCTCAAATATCTTAGCCAATGTGGTATACAATGTGCAGCTTTTTCCCCTACTGAATTGTTTGAATTTGCTATTTTCCTAATTAAAAAAAAAAAACAGCAATGAATTAAATATTAAGGACCTGACAATTAAGTAACTTGTATTCGAATGGTATGGATTAAAAATTAAAATTCAAGGTCCATGTCACATTGATTGGCTACCTAAATTAAAGTCATCGAATGTTCAGAAGAGGCTTGAAAGCACAAGAGTTCCCAATTGAAACCTAAACTGGTTATTGCATCTTTAGACTTTGCCATAAGGGTAGAATATATCTTCCATTCATCCATAAGCCTATAGTACTTTGATGAATGCTACTCAATCTTCAAATTGACGCCACATGTTGAATTTACTGTCTTAGCAATGTGCGTCCAGTTGGATGGTGTTTTATGCTTTAGACCCCATGACTCATCCCTTTTAAGCTCAACTAATGTGTTAATGAAAGTAATTAACAACCCAGGATTGGTTTTCTAGTCAGTTGGTTCATTAGATAAATCATTCATCTAGTTAAAAAAAGTAAATATTAGTTGCAGTCACAATGTTTAAACATTGGTTGTTATGCATGGTTAATGAAGTACCTTACTGAAGTAACTTTCCAAGCATTCAGGTATTCGTAATTATTAAAGTCTGACACATAATGGGTTAGAGATTTCCACCTTATGTCTATTCATGAATCAAATGAAGTAAACAGAAGAATGTGAAATTGTATCATAATACATTAAACAACAGATATGGTGCATTAATTTCCAAGTTAGCTCAAAAATTGAAAATTAGAAGTGAGCAATTGCAGAAGTGTAAGCAAAACTGAACTTAGGTAGTATAAGTGAATAAAAATGTGTGTACCTGAGGAATTTGCACCAATTTTTTGACGTTTATATGGCATAGAGAAGCCCTAATCCACAACTAAAATTAAACAAAAACAAAAGCAGATAAACACATATAAATGAAAAAAACCAGCACTTTGATCCGCTTAGTCGAAAAGACCAAAGCTCATTTCTTGCAAGGAAAAACACAAGACCAATCACATAACTCGTTATTGGTAAAAGAATACAAAAGGCTTATAGTAAACAACTTATTACCGAAGCAACAAACTACTTCATAGTCAGACTCTTCTATCTCACACTGGCACCACCAGTGCCAGCAGGTACTAAAGAAAACTTCTCCCTACCAACTGCAATCAAGTCAGTGATATGTATGTCCTCAACTTGAGACAAAAGTAAATCAATCTTGTCATCTTCAACCTCAACTCCAACTACAAACAATTAACCAACCAGCGTTTACTAATCGAGCGGCAATAGCTAAATAGGCTACCAACCAAAGAGGAAAAGAAAGCATGTATGTGATTTTCAATTATACAGGCTAACTTTAAAAATCAAGTAAATACGAATATACTACATACAATCAAATACCACCACCTACAAGGAAATGAGTAGGGAAAAATAGTTAGTAACTGTAATTATGTGAAACAGGTATACCAGAAAATCATATTTACAATTTGTTCCTCAACTTAAAACTAACGTTCACAAACGGGTGTACAATAGGATTACCTACTCTGTTATTTTCAGATTTCAATTACTTTAAAATGAAGCAATGAGAGGCTTGACTTCTGTTGTTGGATTTCTATACTTGGATGTCAACTAATATCAACAAACAATTAACCATACCACACAAGCAAACAATCCAAGTCTTAGAGTGGAACAAAAGTTGTCCAACGGATAAATACTCCAACAAGATAATCTTCCTATAGGCCATAAACCTAATAAACATTAACCAATCCACTATAATCGAACACAGCCAACTCAACACAACAACTCAAGACAGCTTAATTTGGTATGCGGCTCTATTCACAAACAGAGTATAATGGACAGCGGCCCTCACATATTACAGCTTCATCTCACAACCCAAAATCGAAAAAGAACCCACATTAAAAGCATTAGAAACTAACAATTTTCTATTTCCAATTTGTTAAATAAAATAAAAAAAATCTTAGTTTCAACCAAATTTCCAATTTTTATATTCAAATCCCAAAACCAAATTCATAACAGAAAACAATCAAATACACCCAAGTTTGAAGCATTTTTATATAAATCAGAAGATCTAAACTGTTTCTCTGTTGAAAATCAAAAGACCTAAATTTTAACTTACCTTTGTAATCGGCGGTCGGAAGTCTGCAATACGGTTGTTGCCGTTCATGGAGCAATCGATGATGGTCAAAATACCTAAAAACACAGCTCAATTAAAAGGTCATGGAATGCAAAATATGGAAAAGATGAGATGATTTTCGATCTGCTCATTCAATTTAATAGATCTACAAAAAAGAATTTGGGATGGAAGAATGGATTTTTTAGGTTGTCTTATGGAGAGAAAGTCTTGCCATGTGCTTTGGTACTCCAAAGAATAAAGTGTGATGCTTATTACAAACAAAAATAACGTCTATTTAATCACCATCGTCCATCTGCAATGGTTATTGACATTCTTACTTTTTAAACTGTTGGCACGTGATTTTACGATACTCAGGTGTCTTGTCGTATTTGCTTTTGAATAAATATACAATAGTTGTAAATAGTTTGATTGACTTCTCTTTTTTGTAGAATATTATGCCATTGCACAAACAATTATTGTAAAATATTATTCAAAAAATAGAATAAAAACTCTTTCCAAACACCACCTATGTTTCATTGACTTTTAATTAAGGCAATTTGATATAATTTTATGTGGAAGGATGGAAACTTTTTTTTTTTGTTGACAAAAATACCCCATATGAGACTCACGTGATTCTCACATGAGCGGACTAGTAGAGCAGTTAACGGAAGAATAGATGGGGTGACCTCTTAGACGCATTTTTACTAGCTTAGTTATCTTTTCGTCTACCCAACAAGTTTAGTAACTAAAATAGCAATCAGAGCATAATTTAGTAACCAAATAAGCACTTTGCTTATAAAAAAAAAAAAAAAAAAAAACTCTTCCCAGATAGTGAAAAGTGAAAAAAAAAAAAAAAGAAGAAGTTAAAACCCTCCCCTCTTGCCCTCTCCCAAACCCTACCCCTACACCCGGGGCTCACCTCCTCAAATGCCACGCCACGCCACCCCACCCCATCCCTTTCCAACCCATTTGGTCATTCTAGATAGAAATATACGTATTACGGAAAATTCTTATATAAATTTATTTTATAATATAATGTGATGAACCCCTTAATTTATATTAATTCACATCACTCGTACATTACTTTATATCACTTAGATGAGTGATGTAGATAAATATAGACTAAGAGACTCAAACGAGTCTATGTAAGAATTTTCCATTATATTACCATGTCTTAATTCACATCACTCGTACATTACTTTATATCACTTAGATGAGTGATGTAGATAAATATAGACCAAGAGACTCATACGAGTCTATGTAAGAATTTTCCATTATATTACCATGTCTTCTTGTGAAGGAGGCAACGCTTGGTGGTACTCCATTAAGTTTCCAGGATGGGTACCAGCTTTGCTGTTCTAGTGGAGGTGATAGTGCCTATAAAATCTTGGATGTGATATGAGAATAATAACCCAATGAACAAATTGTGATCGAGTAGTCATCAAATAACAGTACCCTACTCGTATATTGAAGTAAGACTACAGTGGTAGAGAAGATGAGGCAACGGAATGGAAGCTATAATACTTTTTAGCTATGGGAACAAGTTATTAATGAAAAGAACAAAGTTTACATCCCAGGCCTTGCTTTGCACTTAGAGAGCAAATCAGTCCAGTGACATCAATATGCTATGGGGTGCTCTTGACCAATAAAACACGTCAAAGAACATAACAAAATCATTAACATTCTAACGTTGATGCATTCGTAGTAATTTTAGACCATCGGTGCAAGGGCTCTAACTATGGAGTTGACCCAGCTGCCAACTATTACAACAAAATAGTCCACTGAATGTTAATTGCCAAGGCAGGATTGACTGCAGTTTAGTCATACAATGAAGGGGTTTCATATGCATGGACATGCTGATGGACTGATGTTGCACAACCAAGAAAGTTTCAAGCACTCTGTTCCAAGTATGGCAAACACAACACAGGTTCAAGAAATTAAACAGAACATCTAGATGATGGCCACCGGTTTAACTATGCACTTGCTGACCACCACTTTAACTGAAAGTTAATACTAGTCTACCTTCACCAGTCTTGTGAAGAAAATAAACTGTTCATATGAAGGGGTACTGAAAGTCAACAGGATCCCAAACTTGAGCAGGATCAGCAAATATAAAATACGTATCAACAGCATAACCACAAACTTCATAGTGATTGATGATTCTACTTAACCTTTCCTTCAGCATCTCTCCAAGAACGAGGAATTAACCTGACAGAAACAGTTAGCAATGAAGTAGCAACTAACTATACAGAAATCGAAAAACGATTAGAATTATGTCAATCTGGACTTTGGGTAGAATGGGTATTCTACCCCAGTATAACTTATGTTTGAAGTTAACAAGAAAGGATAGCCGGAAAGAAATTTGGTGAAAGCCACTCGAATTCTGATTATTGTTTGTGGTTCAATCTTTAATCCCACGGATGAACTTGCGTGTATTCGAAAAAAGAACTATTGTAAAATTACAAAAATAAGAGGCAACATGGGGAGAGCATCAATCAGTTAGTAAGCTTGATGTAGCTCGGCAAGAAGAAGACGCTCTGAAGCTCTACTTAGATTGCTGCTCACTGGATGCAATTGCTGGCTCATCCTTCTTTGCACGTGAAACAGCATCTTCCAAAGTGTTGGTAGAAACAGCTTCAAGCGTCTCATAAAACTCCTCAGGAAGAGGACCAGGTCGATGCAGGGGTATATGCTTTGGAACTGGAGCATCATTTTCGATAACTTCACATTCATAATCATCAGGGACACCCCATGGTTTCCACTCTGCACTTGAAACATAGACACCCAAGCCACCGAAGCTTCAAGTCAGGAATATTTAACTGAAGACTCCCTCCAATATTAGATGGCTCAAGTTTCAAGCAATATGTGTGCCAATAAAAACTTAAATTTTGCATAAAACTTGAAAAAATTACAAGCCAAAAGTGACACTGTCATAGTTGAAAGTATGTACATCCCCTCAAGGGCCTCAACAATTAGAACTTCCACACGGCATTTTGATTAGACAATGTGTACCTGTCAAATGTGGTTTGAAAATTCATTCACATAAAAACCAATACAATCAGATTGATCTAGACAATTGCCGTGAAGCTGATCAACCAAGACCAGCAAAAAACTTCTTTTTTTTTTAATTCATTATACACTTCCATCCGAGTCATTTATTCACAGATTATCATTTGAAAAGGAGATAAATTTAAAAAAAAAAAAAAAAAAAAAGAGTTTTTAGTCCTTGTTTCCATTCGCTAAATGATTGGTGCTAAGTGGTTTTTCTTGCTCAATATTCGTTGAACTATGGTGCTTGGTTGTTCAAACCTCTGACTACCCATATGAAGAAACCTTGAGGTCCTAGACATCTTCTCACAAAAATCAGATAACAGAGCAATAAAAGCTTTTACAATAAACAATAAACAGAGTACAAAAATTTTACGAATGCTAAGGACTCTCTATGGCTCCACTGCACTCACCATCCCAAAAATGAAAATATTTTTAGATTCAAACTAGAGAGGAATAAAGTTTCCAATAACCAATGTTCTTCTACGATTTTGAGACTTGAAACCAAAGAAGATGCAAACTCGAGCTCATTTAAAAATGCCACACTATCACCTTCTCAAATGCCCCGTTTTAAATCCTCAAAAAAAGGGGTAAAGATCAAGCAGTAAGATGTGTATAATTGAGACATAAATTCCACAATTAACTCTAAAACATCCACTATTTTACTCATAATTTCACCATTCTTCACATTTTTTCCCCATCTCCAACCAGCTCACAAACTTTCTCAAGGGCAATCAGACAGAGAACAAAAACCAGCTAAATCACAGTTTTTATATTTTCCATGGCATATACCCAAAAAAAAAAAAAAAAAAAAAATCCACATTTTCAAAGAAACTTACGAAAGGACATAAAAATCATTCTTCAATTCAACCAAAAATAAATTTAAAAAAATGTACTTTTTAAGATATGAAATGTCGAATGTAGTTACCGATCATGTGGCCGATGAGCTTGAGCTCATCCTTAGCCTCTTCGATAAGCTGCATTCTTCTACCTGGCCGCAACCAAGGCGCTTCTCGATTGACTCCCAGTCTTCTTCCTCATGGCAGACCTCGAGTCGGTGGCGGGTGAAGCTCTCGACAGCCTTACGATATCCTTCATCCTCGGGGACGGCTTTGATCTCGTCTAGGGTTTTGCTATACAGATTGATTAATACCTCCCTAGCATTCGGCACCACGTCTAGCCCTGCGATCCCCGTCGTCTCCTTCACCTTCGCCATCATCATCAATGGCCGAACCACCCTCCGCAGGAACATTTTGACTCGTTCTCTCACGACAATTGACTCGGTGGGAAAATCGGTTGTGGCTCGCTTGCTCACTCAGTAGCAGTAATGGAAGTTAGAGCTGAAGATAATCATTACAGTCCAAATTGGTTCGTGTACGTGCCGAAAATTGAGTGTTTTTCATTGGGCCACTTTGGTTTTCGGTCCAACTTCTATGGGCCGCAGTTGAAGATAGTCTTTTGGGCCTTCTTAGTTTCTAGTTATAAATTCGGCTTCTTTTCTGGGATATTCAAAAGGCATGGATCCGTTAATAGCAAAATATCGGATTATTTCTATTTTCTTTTTCTTTTTCTTTTTTTTTTTGGGTTCCCCCCTCTAAAAACACTTTTTTTGAATAATTGTTCTGTTTTTCACTCCCCTATTTTTGTAGTAAAATTTTTTTTTTTTTGTGGGTTCCA
The DNA here is from genome assembly GCA_025175665.1 of Cinchona pubescens. Classification (NCBI taxonomy): domain Eukaryota; kingdom Viridiplantae; phylum Streptophyta; class Magnoliopsida; order Gentianales; family Rubiaceae; genus Cinchona; species Cinchona pubescens. The sequence continues at coordinate 1,502,551 of JANKKI010000014.1, forward strand.
CCCTTTAAAAGCACTTTTTTGAATATATATATATATATTTTTTCACTTTTTTGTTTTTTCGTAATAAAAAATTTAACGACCCACATTAATTCTTGCATATCGACATACATTAATTTTTGCATATATATAGCCCTTCACAATATATTGTATTTGCTTGGGATTTGTTGATTTCACTATTTCGAGGCACCCCATTTATTTATAGCCCATGCCAGTATCCACTTGCATAAGTTTTCCTTTTTAATTGAAGTCAATTTATTGTGGTTACACAACTTCATAAATCAAAATCCTGTTCTCGTCCAGTCGAACTAACAACACAAAAATGCCCCATTGAAAAGATTCTTCCTAGCATTACATTCCACTGGATTATCTATCATACATGCAAGAATTTCTGATAAGAAATGATCATTGTTGCCAGAACTTTATATCACCAGCTCCAATGAGAAGTTACAGACTTCCTGGGCAGCAACAGCTAGATCATACAATCCTTCCCATCTGTATAACCACAAATTTGCCCCACTAATCTACATTTTCCTATTAATAAACTAAAAATAACAAAGATACAAAACTGGTACGATGTCTAGTTGGCTTCTCTCCTAATCAATCGAGCAGAACCAGTTTTCATATAATCACCAATATTTGCCACGAAGAGAGGATCTCTCTGTTCGATTTTAAGTTCGCTATTAACCGTTCCTAGGTGATCTGAAGGATCCACCCTTTCCAATTCTTTAGTTAGATCCTCCATTGTCTTCTTCAATGTGGCTTTGTTCATCTGACCTGCCTCTCCTGTTGAGATACCAACCATAGTAATCTTCGGAAGAAGAGGAGAGAGACTGTAGTTGTCTCCTGGACTTGGGGTCATTTTTCTCTCTGCAAGACAAGGAAATTAATTACTAGAACCGCATTAATTTTGAAACAGATTTGACCTTTTTCCAAGTGCATCAACAGGGCAGTACCTTTTATCTTCTAATCTTGGGAGCTGCTGTTGTTCCTTCAACCATGGAAGAGCCAACCAATCTTTAAATGGAAGTCGAGAATCCAGCTTCTGTCCCTGCTCAGCATAGACATTATGTTTCATATGATCCTCTGACTTGTCAAGGCACTGGCGCGGCATACTATCATGTCCTAAATTACAGTCACCGATGAGGTTGGATGATTTGCATGCTCTCAAGAAAGAAGCTGTGCTCCTGCAATTAAATAAACACTGTGTAAGGATAACAGAATTTCCAAGGAATCAAATCTAATAGTAGCAACAGCGGAAGGAGAATTACAAATGATCATTCAAGTCACAAGAAGAGGAGAGGGTACGAGAGTGTCAGTGTCACAATAAGTTCTTCATTTTATGAACATTAAGACATGCACAGTTTTTTAGAGTGCAGAAGCATAGGTGAGATAAAATTTTATGACTTTCTGACTAAAAGTGAAACTATAAGAAACTAATCCCATCCCAAACCATAGTCAATTTTCTCGACAAGCTGCACAACGCGATCAACCTCAAAAGCGACACAGTTATTGATTAAAAGGAAGAAACAAGCTTATCTCATAAAACTTTTTAACACACATTTTGCAGTAAAAGAGCTAAATTTCTGTATCATAGTACCTTTTCTCAAATGAGTCAACCACGTAAGGAAATTTTGGTTGGATTCCAGTTGCTTTTCGCAACCATCTGTTTCCAAGAAGAATATTGTCAACAGCATAAAGAAGCTGAATTTCAGCAGCCTTGGACAGGACATTCAAAGGAATTCCAGGACGGCCCATTTCATCAATCACTTCCTGAACCTATGGAGCAGCAATCAATGTGGTTCTAAGTGTCACAAGAATGTGGTGTTCACATAGTGTCAAATTTTACTATTTGTCTCATTTGTCATGCAGTTATTTAACTGAGCTATCATATCAATGCCCATTGCAGCAAACATCAAGTAAAAAGATTCCTCCCCTCTCTGGCTCTATCTACCGAGTAAGCTTGAGTTCCAACCAAACCATGCAAACTTCTTTAATCATGCCATGCTCGTTAACAATACAACCACTGGGGAAAAATAAACTCTTCAAGTAGTTTGCGTCTCAAGCATTATAACAAGTGACAAAATATGATGAATTCGTACCTCTGGGGGCTCCCACATGCTATCTCCCATCTCTTCGACGACTTCTGCAGCCAAGTCGTCATCAAAAATCTCCCGTTTCCGCTGCATGTTTCGAGTTTGAATCAATGAATGGAAATGCTGATCAACAGATTCTTCAAGAATGTTGTCTAGCGTACATTTGTCAAAGAAGTATGGGGTGTACCTAGTGCAAAGTGCAAAGGAACAATTAAGTGCAACTGTCAGGTATCACACATAGGCATGCGCAGGCAAATATCAATGAAGTCCATGATGAACCAGATAGTTAAGATACCTAGATGATAAATGGAGAACTCATGGTGCTTTTTGGACAAGAACACGTACACACTACTACAAGACTGACACGCCACGTATTAAGAGAAGGATAAAGAGACAACAAAACCATCTCAAACCAGAAATATACATTCAAAAATCAAATTTAGTAAGAGGAAATGTTATTCAGTACTAGCATGTTCACAGATTTATCAAAAAAGAATAATAATACATGTTAACAGTTCCGGCTGATAACAATTGCCTGAAATATTATATGCATGCAAGAGATAAAATTTACCATTTTATGCCATCAGTAGTGGCTATAGCTATATCCAAGTTTTGGGCACTAAAAACAGGAACTCCTTCAACCTTTTTCTTTCCCCCATTTTGTGGCATTGTCTTGAGGAGTTTGTTTGCTTCCCTGACCTGCAAGACCAGGAGAGAACATTGTAGAGGATCAGATATCTATTACCATTCAGGAACAGAGTGATTTCTGTTTTGTTTTGATTTTGTATCACATCAGTATATTTTTTGCACAAGAGCTCAAAGCATCATCTAACCTGTTTCTCATTCGGGACAAACTGGAATAAATGAGGCCTTTCCTGCACAGCACATGGAAATAAGGGTTAAGAGGCTTTTCCCAGGACATAAGTGTGCCAAGACAGAGGTGAAAAACTCTGCACCATTTCAGCTACTACAACAAAGACTATGTGATGCAGGACAGCTGTAGCAGACATGAAAACAAAAGGCTACAACATTGATCTGTAGTGGATTATGGCTTAAAGATGATACTTTAATGTCAAAGTATGAAAATAATAGCTTGATTATACTTGAAACAAAATTAAGAAGAAATTATCTGATCTGATCATTACTTCCTTTGGGATTCCCCTCAAAAAATAGGTTGCCTTTAGCTCTAAAACCAAGCCTCAGAAAATCAACAAGAATCCTAACATTCATTGCTCCATAGTATTGTAACTTGCAATTAGTTTTGCTATTAACAAAATCATCTTAAAAACATCTTACACCCTTTTCCAAGTGACTTACTGCCACTTTGTTCTTACAACAAAACCTTTTGATCCAATTGTATACAAATGTACAATGTTCCTCTTCCTTCTTGGACATCATAAACTTGGCGCATTCTGGAAAAACATAACATTATCATCTAGCTAACCAACCACTCTATAATGCATAAAAGGATTATCTGCAGCAAATGAAATTCAGATGTATCTCTTCAAACTCAGCAAGATCAGTACCTTGAAATGCTCATAGGCTAAATCAAGACGACATGCACCAACCACACCACTTGGAATATTCAGCCGTTTAACATAAGAAACTGAAACACAACCAACTAGAATATCAGTAATTCTCACTATAATCAGGTATGTTACACTCAATTTCTTGACTAAATTACAGCAATGGTGAAAGAAGACATCAAAAAACACACTATGAAAAGTCAAACCAATCAAAAAGAATGTCTATCACCTGTAAGGATGAGCATGTCTAAATGAGCATAAGGGGGGTCATTTACTAATCGAAATACGACCATTCTTAGCCGGTTTGTTTCAAAAGACATACATATGTAATCTCAAAAATATTTACAACTGAAGCTTATTGTTCTATTTAACCCTTAATTGTACCTGCATCACCAAGATCCATGAAAAAGCGGAATACGGGCCCATTCCTTTCACTCTTTGTAATAGCTGCAAACATCTTCTTAAGCCATTTGGGAGTCCTATGAAAAACAGAAAATCATTCAAAACAACAATAACATAGGCACGTCTTAACAATGTAGAAAAATGCATGCTATGGCTCATAGCCTCCCCTCAATCACTAAATGTCCTGCCTGAGAAAACAGACTAGAATGATCCAACCTTTTGAAGGCTATGGTACTCCAAAAAGTTGCAAGCTTTATTTCAGTTCTTGCTATCGCTATCTACATTTTTTCATCTGTTAAATTCATTCCCTATGAACTAAGCCTCAAAAACCAGATACCCAATACAATTAGCCAAAATTTGAATCTGTAGCTAAAGATATTCCAATGATTTTACCTTAAAAAAATGTGAATTTCCCGAAAATAAAACAAGAAAAAAGAAAAGGAATTATGCATAATTAACCTTATAATTCACAAAGTAGAAGTAAACAGATGATACCTTTTGGAGAGGAAGGGTACGTCAAAATGGGTAGAAACAGCCATGAGACCTGTCCCAGAAAGGTCGCACATGCTGAAGACTTGGCCCACGAATGCCGGGCCAGAGTTGTCTTTAGTAGATTTCAGGCCGGAAATTCCAACGGTTGAAGGAAACCCCCCATGACCGCCGGACTTAGAAGACATATGCTTGACGCCCGATAAAGAAGACAGCGGAAAATCAGGCTGCTGAGTATAAGGAGTGGGAGATAGAGTGGTAGGAGATTAGAGTCGGAGAACGGTGGAGGGGGGAGAATTTTTGAGGAGGAAGGAGGTGGGATTTTGGGGGTGAGGAGAGTGGAGAGGTTGTTGGCGGTGGATTAAACCTCTCCTCACACTAATAATTAATTATAGTCCCGGTTTACAAACCCGTCCCAACTATTCATTGATTTTAAAAATTTATATAGTATAAATTTTTAAAGTATATAATATTATATTATATAAATATTTAAAATGTATAAGAATGATATGTGTTTTAAGAATTTATACTGTATAAAATTTTCAAATCAAAGAATAATTCCTAAAACGGTAAAAGTTCCCAAAATTTTATTATTACCAAAATCTTGTCAAACTTTTAGAAGGTTAGTCAATTAATGCCTTAGCCATTAGCTTTAGGTAATTACAATTTGTCTCTCAAATTTAAGTGTCATTAATAATTTAGTTATTAACCATATTTTATAGATTGGACGATAGAAATGTAGAAAAAGTTTACATTCCTCTAAAAAAAATCATCTAATCAAGAGTTACACTGTATAATATTATATATTTTAAAATTTTATATCGTATAATTTTTTTAAATCAATAAAACGATTCAAACTATAAAATTTCTCTAAAATGGATATTATTGCTAATTAAGTAATTTAACCCTATAGGTGTACTACCTTTTAAGTATCTCTTATATTTCAATTGAAAATTTTCCGAATAATGATATACAATGTGAAATTTGATTGTATTTTGTTTTTGTCGGAATTTAGTCGATCAGATTGTACATTACAATCGAACTTGGGGAAGCAAAACATGATTTTACAAAATAGTTGAAAACTTGAAAAAATAAAATATTAACATGCCGAAATAATATTGTCCAAAACCAATGCTTAATTTTGGACTGGAGGGGAGGAAATGTGAAGAAAGTTAAGTTATTTATTATTTATTATTATTATTTTGAATCTTCTACAAGTCAGTATACATGAGGAAAGCAAATAGGAAAAATGATGGCTTCATTTGAGTTGCTATAATTTAGGAGGTTGGAATAAGTTGGGGAAATTTTACATACTCTTTTAGGAATTATTCTTTTGTATTTTAAGAGTTAGTCAAGGGTAAACTACATAAAAGTCACCTAAACTTTTCTATTCATATACTTTATAAAATTTTTATATGGATCCGATTCACGTTAGGTGAGATGAACCCCTTGATTCATATTCATCTACATTATCCTAAAAAAAATTACTTTTAACGAATTAAAGTTATGTGGATAAATATGAACTAAGGAGTCTAAAGATCCATCTCATATACCGTGAATTGAGTGTGTGTAAGAATTCACCGTTTACTTTTGAAGATTCAAATATAGAATCTCATATAGGACAACAATTTAAACTTTTAAATTTATATTATAAATATATTTTTTATACAGTCACATATTTTTATCATATACAATTTTACGTGCAAAAAGCAAAATTTCAAAGAATGATCTTAATTTCTAAGTTTTTATTAATTTTTCACCCTTCGAAGAAATTCTCTCACAATTACAATCACTAGGATAATGTGTTAATACTTTGTACTAATTTTATTTTTTCCCCTAACGAAGGGTTATACTAATTTCTTTTGGTAAGATTTGGGAATATTGGTGCATAGCAATGCCCCAATTTATTATTATTATTATTATTATGAAAAATTCATAATCTTATTAGGACGCTATTATATAATTATATTTTAGGAAAATTCTACAGTTCCTGCTATAGAATCATTCCTTTATGCTTTAAGGGATAATATACAAGTAGCAATAATATATATTTCGAAAACTTATACTGTACAAGTTTTTAAAATTAAAAAAATAATTCTTTTAACGATAATGTAAAATTTTCCTTTATTTTAAATATTTATATAATTTAATATTATATGTTTGACTAATTATATCTTGTCTTAAAACACAAAGCCCTCTCAACTAAAATAAAACACATATAAAGTATCAAATTATCAGAATATGAAATCTTACTTCGCAACTGCTATCGACCCTCAGCCGCTCAAATACATCACAAGATCTTTTATTTCGTTTTTTATTTTAGTATCTGTTTCAATATTTAATATTAGTAATTTTTACACACTTTAAGTGTGCTATTTAAAAATATATATATAAACGGAAAATTTTACAATTTCATTTAGCAAATTATTTTCTTAACTTTAAAAATTTGTACAGTATAAATTTTTAAGCATATGGTGTTAACTGTACAAGTATTCAAAGTACAAAAGAAAAATTCCCTAAAAGGAACGGTAAAATTTTCATATATAAACATAACTTTATTTTGTAAGTAATTAAAGAATTAGATAATTTTAAACTTTTTTTTTTATTACTCGATGGTAATTAATTTTTTTTTTACTTGTAGCTGGTTATTTTTTGAAATGTAAAATTAATTAATTAGGAATCTAAAAGAGAAAAATACCATATCAAATGAGACTCTCTCTTTACATATAATAAGATATTGTCAAGTTTCTTTTTAAATATTATGGTAATTATTCTCTTAATTTTACATATTTGTAATATAAATTTTTATATATAGTAAGATATTATTAAGTTTCTTTTTAAATATTATAGTAATTATTCTCTTAATTATAAATATTTATAATATAAATTTCTAAAGCACTTAATTTTTTAAAAACTTTTTACACTTATATCCAAGTTATATAAAAGATTTAATTAATTTTTGTATAATTTTCGCTGTTGAGCAACTACGATACTATAGAATTAATTTGAGGGGCAAAGGAACAAAGGGTTTGCTTTTAAATCTTTGGACTTATAAGTACTTATGTTTCTCTTCTAAGTCTTCTTACGTTATCGGATCCGAAAGTATCGAAGTAGTGTACCAGTCAAAGTTAACCCGGATTGCAAATTGGGTTTGCGCAGAAGAATAATAAATAGGATCTTATCATTTTCCAGTTTATTGCTGGTAATTAGTAAGATCCCCTGCTCAACTTTTATTGATAATGAGTATATTCATTTATTCTTTTTATCAAGATTTTGGGTTTATTTAATTTTTGAGGAAAAAAAAAATCAGATCTTGTGTGGGTGGGTGATTGTGAAGTTTGTTTTTTTAATGGGTTTTGCAGAGGTTTATGATTGACATACAATGAATTGACCCTTGATTTATCATTTATGTTTTGTTAAACAAGTCTCATCGGTTTCTTGCAATTGGGTTCATAGATTTGGTGTACAATTATTAGTTTGGAATAATTCAGAGACTAACTTTGCTGTTTATGTTGTTTTTTAATTGATTGAATTCGGATAAGTTTATGTATTTCTTAAAACACGCAGCTCATTTTGTTGATCCTCTGAAAATGTTCCTCGAGTTGACATTTTTTTCTTTTAATTTATTTTTTTACAAGGCTCTGTCAGAAATTTTGGTGGTTATGTACAAAGTTTCGAGTTGTTAATTTTAGCTGGTTTAAGTATCTGTTGCATTGATTGTCTTTTATCACTGTGTAGCCTCTATACAATTTTACAGACAATAGAGTTCTTATGGCGGCCTCGGACGAAAATGGTGCACTATTTCCAATTTTCATATTGTCCACGATTGCCCTGCCTTTAGTACCTTATACAATTCTGAAGTTATTCCGAGCTGCCTCTGTGAAAAGAAGGAACTTCCATTGCGAGTGTTCAGACTGCTTCCGATCAGGAAAGTCACCGCAAATCAATTTCTAGTCAGGTAGGCCACCCATTAGTTGACTGGGTACGTGCTCTTATTTGGATATGATGGACAAGGATGTTGTCATTTGTTCTGAATACTAGTAATGTTTCTGCTATTTTATGCAGACATCAAACTTCTTGACATGTCATAACTTGATGATAATTTTGCTCTGGGTCTTCATGGGTGTCCTTGTTTATTACATCAAGAATATTAGCCGTGAGGTAAGCCATTGTCACGTCTTAGTTACGTTGCAATGTAAATCTATAGCCTCAGAAGATTCTCCTGAATAGGTGCAGAAATACTCAGTATGATGGCTCAATGCTTTTGTCTAAATGATTATATCCGGTACCCGAGTGAAACTCTCATATCTTTTGTTGGTTTTTGGCCTTTCTCTCTCAGATTCAAGTTTTTGAGCCGTTTGGTATTCTTGGATTACAGCCTGGAGCTTCTGATTCACAAATTAAGAAGGCGTACCGTAGGCTTTCAATTCAGTACTACACCCGGATAAAAATCCTGATCCAGGTTGAAAGTGTTCAGTCTATTTAGTTTTATGTGCTACCATTTGAGTAAATGATGAGAAGCTGAGCATTCTCATGTCTAAACTTTAATTATACATGCATGCCATTTACAACATTAATTTACAGATGCTCATAAGTATTTTGTTGAGTACATATCCAAGGCTTATCAAGCTCTGACAGATCCTATTTCCCGTGAGAATTTTGAGAAATATGGGCATCCAGATGGAAGACAGGTTCTTTGCATTTTGTTCTTAAAAGTACTCCTTTTTCATGTTGTTTCATTATGAAAGGATTATAAAGTTTGGAATGCTCTTTTTACAGCTCAAGATGCTTGATTCTTTTTTTTTTTTGTTGCACATGGAATTGTGACATAACGGTCTTCTGCTCTAGGGGTTCCAAATTGGGATAGCTCTTCCTCAATTTCTGCTAAATAATAATGGGGGATCTGGTGGGATGTTGTTGCTTTCCATTGTTGGGGTCGTCTTCATCAATAATACTGTTGCCATTGGTGATGGCTGTTGTATATCTATCAAGATCATCAAAATATACTGGAAATTATATCAAACGTGAAACACTTGCCACCTACTTTCAGTTGATGAAACCATTGTTGGCGTCAAGGTATATTTCTTCTTTTGGATAGATGGAAGTATGTTCTAACGTGATTGTTCTTTTTCGCATAGATGTATATTTTATGCATTCTATGCTGCAATAATTTACAGGAAAGTTGTGGACATCTTCCTTGAGGCAGATGAATTCAAGAGTATCCCAGTCCGAAGGACTGATGAAGAACCAATTCAGAAACTATTTGCAATCGTAAGAAATGATCTGAACTTGGATCAGAAGAACTTGAAACAGGAAGAGACAAAATTCTGGAAGCAGCACCCAGCACTAGTTAAGGTAAACATGAAAGATGGAAATGAATGACGTGTCTTAGTCATTTTTTTTCTTGACGATGGTCATTGTTCAATTTATGCTCAATGTCTAGTTTCTTACTGAAACTTCAAATTCCTTGGGGACTCTTTCCTCTCTTTATGGTCTCAGGCTGAATTGTTAATACAAGTGCATCTAACTCGGGAAACAGCAGTTTTGTCCCCAGATTTGCAGCGTGACTTCAACTTTGTGCTGCAATTGGCACCACGCCTTCTTGAAGAGCTGATGAAGGTACATCCTCTATCCCTGCATTCTTTTGAGCATACATCTATACACATCACTTACACTATCTATATATGTGTAAGTTTGTCAATTGCAAGAAGTTTGTAACGAAATCATTCTCCCTCCTTTCCTGAAACCATGGGCGCATGTGACTGCCTAAGGAAGAGCCTCTGTGCTTTATAGGTTTAACTGGCAACTTATGGCTTCCGTCTGATAGATATTTATGTTAGAGGTAGATCACCGTGATTCAAATGAGGTGCTATTCTGCTTATAACATCTTACAGATTGTGGACATACTGCATGCAGATGGCTGTTATACCACGTAATGCTAAGGGGCATGGGTGGCTAAGACCGTTCATGCAATTGGAGTTATTGAGTTCACACAGTGCATTGTTCAGGTAGAACTTGTAATCAGCTGATACTTAATTTATGTTTTTAAACCATCATCTGTTGATATGATGAAAAGAACTTATCTAACTCATCTAAAGGTAATTAGTTCCACAAGGGAGATGTCCGAGTATTTTCTGATTTTTGTGTGGATATAATGGAGCCTGATGCAGGCTGTTCGTCTTAGTGCGAGGAAGGTGTCTGGAGGATCCACTGATGGTATTGCTCCTTTTCTACAACTTCCACACTTCAGTGAGGCTGTTGCAGAAAAAATAGCACGCAAGGTATGCAGTTGTTTTTTGTACGTGTTACTCCAGTCACCATATGTACTGGAAACTTGTAGCTATCAGTTGCTGGAGATGCTTCAACTTGTTTCAGTGGCTATGATTTTTTAAAATGACTTGAGCAAGGAGAGGATGCTAAAATTCCCAGATAACTGGAAACTAAATAAATTCCCAGATAACTGGAAACTAATTATAAATTCCCAGATAACTGGAAACTAAATATCTAATTTGGTATGTAGTATGCAACTGCAGATGTAGCTGGGAGGGGAATTTCCTGATAATCCTTAACTTTCTTTTGATAATTATCTAGCGTCATTGAGGATGACAATCATAAACTTTTCTCATATTATACCTATGAAGTTTCGTTGATCAAATTTAGTGTGCTAGTTGAGAGATAGGTGTTCTTTCATATGTAACTCACTGTATCCTTATTGCAGAAGGTCAGATTCCAAGAGCTTCTGGAAATGACTGTTCAAGAACATCATGAATTGCTTTCTGGTGTAGCTGGCTTCTCTGCTGCCGAAATACTAGATGTGGAGAAGGTGCTTGGGTTAATGCCTTGTACAACAGTTGAAGTTGCTTGTGAGACCGAGGGAGAGGATGGCATACAAGAAGGTGACATTGTGACTGTACAGGCTTGGGTGTCAGTACAACGTGCTAATGGCTTGTTCAAGGCTATCCCACATGCCCCATACTATCCATTTCACAAGGATGAAAATTATTGGCTTTTGCTTGCAGACTCAAATGCTAACAATGTGTGGTTTTCACAGAAGGTCAATTTTCTGGATGAAGCTGCAGCAATAACTGCCGCTTCACAAGCAATTGAGGAGAAAATGGAAGTCCTAGGGGCAACTGGCGAAGAAACTAAAGCTGCTGTGAGAGAAGCTGGGGATAGAGTTAGGAGTGGTTCCCGACTTGTCATGGGAAAGTTCCTGTCTCCAGCCCAAGGAATTTACAACTTGACTTGTTATTTGCTTTGTGACTCCTGGATCGGTTGTGACAAGACGACGAGCTTAAAGCTAAAAGTTTCAAAACGGAGTAGAACTGTGACTCAAAGGAGTCGAGTGATGGAGGATGAACCCATTCAGGAGGATCTCAGTGAAGAGGAAGAGGAGATTGAAGAAGATGATGATGATGCTTACAAGAGTGAATATAGTGAAGACGAAGACGAGGAACCTGACTCAAATATAGAAGAACCTCATAAAGGGCTCTGCGGGTGGAAAGGGCAAGCAGGATAAAAAGAAGGGTTCCAACAAAGGCCCTGCTCGTAAAAAGGGCAGGTAATAGAGGACAGAAGATTCAGACTCGAATGAGGAATTGGAAGTTTGAAGTTCCTGTCTAATTTGAAAGCTGCTATAGTGGCATATTGTTCAAGGAGATCACCTCTTTAATTACAGTGTTGTGCTACAACGAGGATCCATACAGTTTTCAATCTCACAGAAGATATTGAATTATAACTTTTTTGTTGGGTAGACTTGATAGTATGTAGGATTTACCCCTCTCTCTCTCTCTCCGCTGTTTTTAATTTAATATTTACAAGAACTCTTATTTTGTCTACTTGAGAATTTTGAGAGAGAGAAAACAACACGACTAAACCCCCTTTTTAAACTTATTTTCCTGCTGTTAGAAGAGTTTTTCTTTTCTTTTGGAAACTGCTTTGTTCGGTTTAGGCAATCTAAGCGTATAATGAGTAAAAGTTTTATCTTCCCAGTCTATAATGTCGACTGATAAGTGTGATAAATCAACAGCTGATAAATTTCGAGTTTCATTTGAACCCCAATGGTACCTTGACGGGTTCTTATATGGAAAATGCTGAGGATATTCGTATTTGGTCCCGGATATTTCCATCTTTTTCTTCATACTATTCCACCTGGAAATAGTTATTTCGTAGACGCAGACAAATAACTCTCTATCTCCGCCACAAAACAAGAAGTGGCTACTGCCTACTAGGCTAAAAAGTTTGGGACTTTGCCCAATCATCATCATCACCACCATCACCACAAAGAGAAGCCTTCAACGGACAAAAGAGAACCACACGGCCCAATCCCATCAGAATTACGTAGATGAATTTCCCATTTCCCATTTCCCAAACCAATAATTATTTCTCTCTTTATTTTTTAGTTCAAAATTCACGGGTAGCTGACTGAATTATACTAGAGAGTACTATTTATTGGGTAAATTCAACTCTTTCACAGATCACTCCCTCAATCGCTTAAAAGATATGCTGATGGTCGAACCCGCCACCACCGTCGTCCGCCTCTCCGCCGGTAGCTTCGACCCCACAACCCCACGTTGCCTCCCTCGCTCAGCTACCTTCTTCATTCCTGGGTAAAAAAGTAAAATAATTAGCACGTGAAAGAAACCAAGTTAAAATCTTTATCAGACTAAACATTATCTTATGTGAGTTGTGGGTTTTGCAGGAGTAAGTACGGAAAATTGAGGGATCATTCTTGGGGGAGAAACTCAAACAGTTGGATCAAGTTCAGAAGAAATGGGATTAGAGCATCTGCAAAAGGGCACTCGAATTCTTCTGGTTCAGGTTCAGGTACAGGTTCAGGCTCAGGCTCAGGGCCGGTGAAACAGAATGCCAAGCCCCAGAGATATCATCCGTTTGAGGAAATTACGGAGTCAGAGTTGAATGAAAATGGGGAGGCTAGGCTTACTCCAGCTGAAACCACTAGGACCATGATTGAGGTAACACTACAACTACAAGTTATAAAGCCCATTTCTTTATGAATTATGTGAACCCCTGGAAAGTTCTTTGCTGATGTTGCTTGCTGGTGATATATATTCTTTTTGACAATTTTGCAGGTTAACAGCAAGGCGACCCTAATGTTTTCGAGTTTAGTTAATGAACAAGTCCATGAGAATATTTTCTGGCCGGATTTACCTTACTTGACTGATGAGCATGGAAGTAGGGTGGTGTATTTCTTCTCTTGTTGTTCAATTTGTTTTCATGCTTATTAGCTCGTATTGGTTTTGGTTGATAGCATGGTCAATTGATTGAAACTTTATTTGTTTTCGTTCTCTTCAGATATTTACTTTCAAGTAAAGAATGATGAAGATATTTTGCAAACACTGTCCAGTGATGACAACCTTGTGGTATGATATGTAGATAACTAAACCTATCAGCCTGATTTCATTTTACATCTGTAGTTCTAGTGCTTTGCTCCTCTACTATATATCAGGATGCACATGTAAAACTAAACTACATTGATTTCATGTTACATTGGAGGAGATGGAAGATATGCAATATGGGGATTATTGAAGGCATCATGATAGAATATCTGCTAAGCGTCAATTATGACATGCTAATTATCTCCTGGAAATCGGAAAGTGGATGAAGCCACCTGAGAAAGTTAAAGGACATTAAAGTTAGCAACTTATGCACAATATGACAGAAGTTTCTTTTCCATCTTATAGACAAACATAGTTACCATTCTGCAACCATATTCTTTTTTCTGTCCAAAGAATTTAGTTAATGGATGCAACTTTATGACATTAGTGTGCAGGGATAAAATGCCCTTTAGTTATATATTTATATGTCGCTTCTAAAATTTAAAAGTTTTAATCTTACATGATGCAGCAAGTCATTATTGGGTTAGACACAGCAGAAATGCTCAGTGAGATCGAGTTACTTGGTCAATCAGAAATTGAGTTTGTTATTGATGAATTTGACGATGAAGATGGTGATGAGGATGATGATGAAGATGATGAGATAACGAGGACGAGGACGAGGACGGGGATGGCAATGCCTATGAAAAGGTGGTGTTCTTAATCATTGAACAATTCAGTGCTAGGAGTTGCTAGGGTCCCTTTTACTCTTAGTTTAAATGCTCATCTACAGGACTGGGTTGCAATTATTGACAATGAAGAAGATCAGGATGAAGATTCTAATGGATCACTTGGGGACTGGGCTAAATTGGAGACCATGCGCTCATCTCATCCAATGTATTTTGCCAAAAAGCTATCTGAGGTAATTTTGTATACAATTTAGATTAGAAAAAGCTATATCTTTTCCTTTTGATTTGAAAAACTGGTAGTTCATTTACATTTTTCCACTACTCTTCTCAAGTGAGCTGTTATCATTTCCAGGTTGCATCAGATGATCCCATTGATTTCATGGACCAGCCTCCTGCTGGCCTTGCTATTCAAGGCCTTCTAAGACCTGCATTTGTTGAAGAACATGCTGTGTTCCAGAAACACATATCTGACAATAAAATCTCTAGTGATGATGATACTGATCAAATCATAAAAATGGAAGGACACAAAGAAGATGATATTACCCAGATTAATGGTCACAAACAGGAAGTTGGATCAACTCAGGACGAAATCAATTGGGTAGAGGAATTGGAGAGTGATGAAACCGCTGGAAATGGAACTTCATTCTATAAGCTAGAGATGGTTAAAATTCAGCTAATTTCAGCGCATGGACACCAAGTAAATTTTTGCGGTTTCTTTGGTTGATCTTATCATTTGTTTCCATGAAGTCTTTCCAATACTGGAATAGTCATAATGTGCACCTTGGAGCCAATTATCACTTGGAAAAGCTTTTCTTTTTCACCTTTTCTCTGTCAACTTGAATGTTGGCCGGGGTGCATGTTGAAGTTTTTGAAATTCTGAAATTCTGAAATACATTCATATTCACCTTGCAAAACTATGTCAAGTGTCTTCAGTGATCATTGTGATTAAGAAAAGAAGATGTTTAATCAGCTATTTTTTCAGAGTTGTTGTTGTTGAAATAGAAGATTTTAAGAGAGCACGACCAGATGCAATTGCACACTCGGCTGCCAAAATCATAGCTCGTCTCAAAGCTGGTGGAGAAAAGACTACACAAGCTCTTAAATCTCTTTGTTGGAGATGCAAGGGTATTCAAGTGGAGGTAAAAGATAAAGAAAATGAAAATGCTGCCTCCTCCCTATATCCCCCCTAACCACCCCAAAAAGAAAAGAAAAGAAAAGAAAAAGTATCAGCATTATTAGCAAAAATAATACCAATACGTTTTACAATTGAATTGTTGTTTTCCTGAAAGAAACATGTATACTTGATTGACGGCTAAGTTGTCATGATTTCTACATATTGTAACAGAAGACAAATTATTTTGCAGAAATTATCTCATTTCTGTCTATATTGTTCTCGTTTACTGGAGTTCTTCTCAGAAGTGTTTAATCCAATTTATACAGGAGGTGGCTCTCATTGGTGTAGATGGCCTTGGTTTTGACTTGAGAATTTGCTCTGGAACACAAGTTCAAACACTGCGATTTGCATTCAATAAACAGGTATAGATTTTAATTTTCATTGGGAAACTACCTTGAACTTTTGTGCTTTGTCTTGTTTGTTTTTGACATGACTTTAGAATGTCAATAATTGAAATTGCCCCTGTTTATGTAAAGATATTCTGGAGTTTGGGTGTCATCTTACCTACATGTGATAAGTACTGCTATATTGGAGGGTATATGATCATACCGGAAATTTCTTATGGGCAATGGGAAAGCTCTATGGCAAGAATTTTGACCTGAAATACTAACATCTTCTATTGCTTGGATGAAAGAAAAGTGAAGGTGATAATCTGTGTGTCAGAAAGGCAGCATATAGTATAAGCTTATAGCTGTTAATAATTTTGTCATGTTTGTTTTAGATTTACTTTGCATACCATTTACACTGAAATCCCATGAAAAGTGATAGTGCAGTTGTGTGGCATGATTTTGAGCAATGAGACACATGTTGCATTAAATAGGAATCACGCTTTTAGGTCCTTGTCTCTCTTTTAGCTTGTTTTCCCTTGTTGCTGTTTCTTGTTGTGCATTTTGTAACATAGCACATTGATGTTCTTGACCATCAAGCTATTCTTGCTCCTAATTTCCATTGGAAGGAACACAATGCTCTGTGCCTCGTGATGAGATATAGTTTCTTCTAATTATTAGGTATATCTCTCCGTCTGAAATTCTTGCTGTTTGCAGGCCTCTTCTGAATATAGTGCTGGAAGACAACTCAATTACCTGCTCTTTCCCAGGACCAACCACAAGCTCCAACAGAAAAAAGAAGCTCACCAGACTGAATTATGAGAATTTCGGATGCATTCTAACTTGTACCTCTGTTGTTTGGAATTGTTTATAAGATGTAGAAGATTCTTCACTCAGTTTCAACTTATTTGTTTTGCTCGTGCGAGTAATAATGGCAATAATGCCACTGTTGCTTTGCTTCTAACATGAAGAGTGTACCCCAAATTGTATTCTAATTCAGAGCTATTTTGGTTGATTGTTTTCATCTGATCAAGAGGGATCTTCGTGTTTTGGAAATTTCAGAATTTTTTTTTTTTAAATATATATAAGCAGGGCACAATGGCGGATGGGAAAAAAGCAGTGTAGATGAATCACAATGGAAAACCTTGAATATTTTGATGAGTTCGAGAATATATGATTGCCGTTGTGGTGTTGTAATTTTTGCCTACAGTTTTCAATTGTTTAGAGCCTCTTTCCCCCTTTGCATTGAAATGAATGCGAACCAAAACGTTAACCATCGATATTCAATTTTTCGACCGAAGTTTTGGCCTTTTCAAGAAATGCGGTAAAGGGTTAGTTCAGTGGCGTCCATGGAAGCCAAGATTTGGCCGGTGAGGGAGGACAGAGTATGAAGGGCTTGTTTGGTCGGCGTGGAGAACTGAGCACTGGATGGCGGAGGAGAAGATTGGAGGTGGTGGATGAGGGATATCTGGGTCAGGAGAAAATGAAGGTTTCGGCATTTGTCTGAAACCGGCATTTGTGAGGAGATGTAGATCGGCGGGGTGATGGTGGTTGTGGGATAGACTGGATCTTGCTTGGCGCCAGCCATGGAATCTATCGGGAGGTTTTATCTGGCTGTGGACTACTGAAGACTCAGATTCCACAAAGCATACCCGGAAATGTTAATATTGCGGAGTGACTAACAACAACTGTCATCGAATCATCAACAAACTAAAAGAATCAGATACAAAATGACTAGCAAACAACTACTCTCCCATCCCACAAAAAACTACTTGCAAGTCTTGCATCCCTCCCTCACTTCTTGGTACGATCGCACTAGTGTTCATAGATCGGGTACGAGTCATGAATACAAGCAACAAGGCCGTCAATATTCATGCATTAGTGCATTACCACGAGACTATTAGGTCAAGATCTAGTTCAACTTCCAAGAGGGAGACGTTGAAAACGACATTACAAGAATCTATATGCCAATTTGCATCCTTATATCAATTGTTTTTGTCCTCCAAGTCTTAGTTTCTATATACTATCAATTTGCTTCTTTCGGTTGCAGTTCTTTGACTCCACACATGCGCCTTTCTGTCTATAGAAAAAATCTTAAAATGAACATTGAATAAACTTAGTTTCATGCATGCTACATGATCTGACCTAGTAGCTATTTAAAAATTCGACAAGAGCAGAGCAGGTGTCAAACACAGCTAGATCAAAATCATTGTATAAGATACTGAACCAATAAACCAATCATATAATTGTCTCTGTCTGTGGTCTTTTAATAATTCCAGTAGTGCCAAATGGATATGGTCTCTAGCTCCTCCAGTAATGCCAGAGGATCATTTGAAAATTCTTTTTTAACTTGGCTGCTTTTGCACCAACTACATAAGATAAACAGGCCGTGCCTAGATTTTCTAATAAAATGTAATAAAATGGAGTAGTTCTTTTGTGTTTAGAATCAGAATCCAGAATGGTTTCTATGGAGAAGTTGGACAAACACAAGTTGCACACATTGTCATCCCTGATTATATGCTATAATCTTCTGAAGGGACAATTTGAGGCAGTTTGTGGTTGAAAGACTCAACCTGGTCGTATCTGGAACGGTCCTTCTCGATCTAATATCAATACGACATTTCAATTTATATACATCCTAAAATTTGAAAGAAAATTATAATATAAAACTTATTTTTGCTTAGTTAATACTTTAAAATTAATCTACAAGTAACTATTTATGGTTTTTACTTTAGTTTTTATATAGTTAGACAAATTTATATTTACTACTGTTCTGTTACCGATGTGAAACAGTCATCATTGCGACCTCGACCGATACCAAAACTTTGAACCATGAGTATAACTGCAAGTGGAATGCATTGCCTTTTGTTATAAAATACTTGGAGATTATTGCAGCATATTATTTGTCCATGAAAACAGCTAGAAATTTATTCTTAAAAGCGAAGTTTAATGCTAGAGCCATTATGCATGTATAAGAGTGAAAATTTCCATCTGCCATTGAACTAGTGAACTCAAGTTATACTTGGCTGCTGCTATTAATATCTTTGGAATATGTAGGTATCTTTTATGTGAAAGTTGGTCTAGTACAACTTTCACGCTTTACAATTTGGGTGGATATGCAATTCATCTATTTTAACCTTACAAATTCTTTCAAAAACTGATAGATTTCAAATAATTTCCCAAATATATCTATTTAAGTACAACTTTGATGATTTTGGAATCTCGCAAAACTAAATTTCTAGAGGAGGAAGTAATTGGTGTATTATAACAATGGAGGATGCATGTAATGGAGGAACTCCTCCAGGTATATCATAGCTATATAGTGTTGTAGACTACCACTTATCTTGTCATTTAATTGAACATGATTGCCATGCAATTATTTTGAATACCTTGCCGAAGATTTGAGACAAACTTGATGCCAATATAGTATTTGACTTGAGCGCAAATTAATGCCAAGAAGTTAGTATGGGATTAGTGGAGGTAGGTTTGAAAAGATTAGTCACATGATAAAAATAACCACATGTTTGACGTCCTCTCTTCTCAGCAATTGGGTTTCCCTGTTTGGTACCTTCATCAGTCTGCTTTGCTGACAAAAATGACACTCATTCTTCACCTAATCTTGATTTAATCTCATCACAATATTGCCTCGGCCTCCCATTTGAATATTGGGATTAAAGTAATTAATGCCGACCATGGAGTTCACTTTTAGTTTAATCCATAATTAAGTAAATGTATATCAAACTGCTATATGTTTTCACGATTCTGAATGCCTAATTACGGTATATTACTATACTTTATGACAGAAAATAAGCCCCCCCAGAAGTAGCAAATGACAACAACTCCAACACGGATATTACGAATGCTGATTGTCATATATTATATTGTTTTGGTTTTGTTGTGTGTATTATAATGTATAATGAAGGTACAATCTATTATCTTACGGATGCATGCTTCCCTCATCAGTCATGAATCCGTGTCTTTTTTTTGTTTCTTTTGCCTTCCCTTAATGTATAATAACGCAATTATGCCTTGGAGTCAGTGGGGTTGGAAACCTGCACCTTGTCCGTTACTACAAAGCATACGCAGATTTATTGCCTTATTTGTGCACCATCTTCTTGCTGTGTGCCAAATACTGTATTTTCTAGTCCAAACATTGACAGAAACTCTGTTACAGCAAAAATGGCTGCCAATGATGTGCCATGTTGTGAAAGCATGTTCTGGGTATATTTAGTCATATCTGTGGGACTTGTTGCCTTTGCAGGCCTCATGTCAGGACTAACTCTTGGGCTCATGTCACTCAGCCTTGTCGATCTTGAGGTCCTCGCGAAGGCAGGTCAGCCACAGGACAGGGAGAATGCAGGTAAGTCTAGTTAATCCCAAGTCATATGTTTGCTTTTCACTCTTAATATTTACTGAAAGGAATCATATGCCTAATGCCTTGTGGTTTTTCTGCTTTTTGGCACAATAAATTGCAGCGAAGATTCTGCCTATTGTTAAAAATCAACACTTGCTTTTGTGTACCCTCCTCATATGTAATTCTCCTATTCCCTAGCAATGGAGGTGCGTTGTTTGATGCATATATAACACCTTTGCTATACATTGTACAAGCATTAATTAGTTGAATTATGATTAATGTCCCTTTGATTTAAGGCTTTACCAGTCTTCCTTGACGCTCTCCTCCCGGCTTGGGGTGCTATATTGATATCAGTTACCCTTATTCTTGCTTTTGGTGAGGTAATCAACTGATCATTTGTATTTTGTATACCTGACAGATTGTTTTGCTGTACCAGCTTTACGTGGAATTGACTTTGCAATTGAATTTTCTTGCAGATTATTCCTCAGGCATTGTGTTCTCGTTATGGACTTAGTATTGGTGCAAAATTATCATTACTGGTTCGGTTGCTTGTCATAGTTGTTTTCCCAATATCTTATCCAATTAGTAAGGTATTTCCTTCTTCACAATCAAAGAAAGGCCTTTGATTAAAATGTTAGTACAATAACAAGAAACTAACCATATCAAGGTCCTATATTCTGATTCTTTATGTTAATCATCGCATCAGTTGTTGGATTTACTACTCGGAAAGGGGCATTCCGCTCTACTACGGCGTGCAGAGCTGAAGACGTTAGTAGATTTGCATGGAAATGAGGTTCTTGTAAAATTAATCATTGCCATTATGGATTCTGTCTAACAATATTAGATTATGATCATTTTAAAAATAAAAAAAAAACTTTTCAGGCAGGAAAAGGTGGAGAGTTAACTCACGATGAAACTACGATCATCTCTGGAGCTCTGGACTTGACTCAGAAAACTGCTAAAGATGCAATGACACCTTTGTCGAGAATATTTTCTATTGATCTCAACTCTAAGCTCAATGAGTATGTCAGTTTACTTTTGGGTCAAGAAATATGTCATTTCAGTTGCTTCTCTTCTGTATCAACTTAAATCTTTTGGTTTATGCTTCCTCAGTGATTTAATGAGTTTGATAATCAGCAAAGGACATAGCCGTGTGCCTGTGTACTCGGGAAGTCCAACAAATATTGTCGGCCTTATTACCGTTACTGGTAATCAAGTCCATAAAGTACTCTTCTTGTAGGCGAAAGCTTGCTGATTTCTATCATCACTTGCAAAATTGCTTCTGAATGAGATGTTTTGAACATGCTATATATCTTTTCTCTTTGTATTTGTCTTTTTTAATTTGGCTTTAGGTCAAGAGTTTATTAAGATGCCGTCCTGAAGATGAAACACCAATCAGGAATCTGACTATCAGGAAGATACCCAGGTAGAGTATTCAGTAGTTGCATTAGAATATGACCCAATTAAGCAGTAGTTGCCTTTCTGTACATTCCAAGTTTTGCACTTTTTTGTTTCATTTCCTTCTCTTTTACCTCCAACTATAGAATCAGTGCAAGAAGAAAATAATTTATGCTAATCCATTGCAACAGGGTTTATGATTCCATACCTTTGTATGATATTCTGAATCAGTTTCAGAAAGGGAACAGCCATATGGCTGTTGTTGTGAAAAGTCGTGAACATAACGACGATGCTACAGAAGTTGCTATAGAATCGAAACTTGAAATGTTGAACACAAAAATCAACTCATATTATTTTAAGAATCAAACAGTTCAGAGAGGTAATTAGTTACTAATAAATTACGTACAGCAGAGACTCTTCAAGTACTGCTATTAACTCCCTTGGTGGCTGTACTTTCTGCCTGCAGCAAATGATTGCCAACATGGTCAAGGTAGACAACTAAATGTTTTTGAATCATCACTGCCTTGTTGTCACATCAAAGTTTCAAGTCCGGCACCAAATGAAAAGATCACAAGTGAGCGGCTACAAGCAGTTGAAGTAGTTCCAAGTTCAGATGAAGAAGTCACTGGCATCATTACCATGGAAGATGTTCTTGAAGAATAAGTTGCAGGTAAATAGCTTCACTTTTAACAACGAAAAGATCCTTCTCATCCAAAGTCATAAGAATTCTTATAGCAAGCAGTGAACTTCCAACCTAATCTATATAATGAAACTAAGACTTTGTTACTTCTTGTTCTGTCTCTCTAGGAGCCAGAACTTCTATATATGATGAAACCGATGAATATATTGATGTTCACAACAGGTGAGTTAACACCATTTTCTCCAAATGATCATTCATAATTACAGTTTATATGCCAATACTAATTAGATCCCCCCTCTCCCTCCCCTTCAGGATCAAGATTAATATGGTTCCTTCAAAGATATATTTTTCAAGATCTCCTGGAACAGCCTCAGCATCTAATGCAAACAGGCGGACTCCTGTGGCATCTAGGAGTATGAAGAGCTCATCAGACGCCTATTTCTTATCATCATACTCCTACATTGCGTTCGCCGATATCGTCATACGCTCCATCTCCATATGCAAGACCAATTCTGTATGCTTCCCCTGGAAATTTTCCAGCAAATTCTCCAGTCAGAAATGCACAACCTATTCGAAGCTCTCCCCCCTCTCATCAGGCCTCAAGAAAAACAATGAGCTAAAGCTGAAAATAAATGTTGCATTGTGCTTTCCCAGCACTTCTGAAGATTGATGGAGTGTTTTCTTAAGAAAATCAATCTATTATTGATTGCTTAAAATTGTGTTATTTTTAATAAATGTTATGAGAACATAAAAACTGTTTCATAATTTCATTGAGTAAATGAATGGACTATTCATATGGGGCAAAAAGCTGATCTTTGTCATAATCTAAGTGTATCACAATACCTGATACGAGTACGAAAATGGGGTACGATCATTTTATAACTAGTAAACTTAATCGACACGTGTTTTTTTTTTACAGTACGATAACAATATAGTCATATTAAAAAATTTAGAATATATTATGTATACAAATAAGTTATTACTTAGTTGTACTAAAATTTGTGTCGCATTATAGTTTTACTTATACTATAATTTTAGATATATTAGAATTTTAACTATGTTTGCTTAATTCTTCAGTAATAGAATTTCGAAACGCTATTAGCACGTATTTTTTGGTTCACAGTACGGTGACAGTGTGACAGTGTAATAGTCTTAAAGAAATAATTTCGAAATACTACTATGACCGTATTAGTATGCGAATATATTGTGTTCAAGATACGCACGTACAAATACAAAAATTAAAGAGAAAGAAACATATTAAATAACACTAGTCATACAACTATTTCTCTAAGCATCAAACATCATCTCCATATTACATAAGCCTGCAAAAACAGGTATCTAAGTAGTTTTAAAATTGTCAAAGTAAATTGGAAACAAGGGTGTTTCATTCATTTATATTGCAGATCAAGATGTTTTGCTATAGAAAAATAGAAAAGAGCCTAGAAACAGAGATGCTGAGAGGGATGGCAAATCATAAAATAGCGTTGAAATGTTGTTCAGCCAGATAATTGGGCTTGTCGGTTATACAGCTAGCTCTGTTGTTTTTTTTTGGTGAACTGGGCCATCTGCGTCTTGTGATGGATTGGATCGAATCAGATTAATTCACAAGCATCCAAAGGATAATAGTATTACTTACAGTTGGGCTGTCACACGATCAACCATTTTATACCTGTAAAACGATTGGCCCTGTTTATATGGGTCTTTTGCTGAAAATTTTGCTATTATAACATGTTCTTAGGAGTGTGAATTGGGCTTTGTAAAGCCCAAGTTTGGTTCACAAATTTATTTGGGTTTCGGGTCTTAATTGGGCCAACCCAAGGTCACAAATGTGGAACTCATACTCAAATCATAAAATTATTCCGATTTCGAGTTTTAATCGGGTTGACCTAATCTCACATTATTCAATAAAAATTTTTATAATTTATTTGTTAAAATTTTATCTTTTACTCTCAGTCAACACAATATGGAATAGTATGTACTACCTATGTCAATAAACAACTATTAACTATATGATTGAATCACAACATTTCAACGAAATTAACTAATGATGTTAGGTTATTATTTTTAGTTATTCGAATTTAATTAAGTTAATAAAATACTAAAATCATTAACCATTATCCACATGAAATTAAGTAGTAGTATTATTTAATTTTGGATAAAATTAGTATTTCACACACACACATATATATTTGGGCCGGGCTTTATTTGTGAGAGTCTAATAAAGCTCAATCATTTGACTCACAATTTAATCGGACAAGTCAAGTTTAGTCTAACTCACTTTAGTGTAAGGTTTGACTTTTTATTTATCAGGCCGGATGGATCGAGACCGGGTGCGCCCGTTGATAGTCCTACATGTTATTTTGATAAATATAATGGGTTTTAGCCCTCTATTGAACCGGAAAAAAAGTAACATGTTTTTTTGATAAATGTGTAATGAAAATGAGTACATTAATACAAAATGACAAAATTAAATTATGTTATTAGTTTCGAAAATGAAAGAACGAAATCTAATCGGATATCTAATAATTTACTATAATTTTGTTACGTGATTTTAACAAATAATCTTAAATTGTAATTTCATAAATTATTTTTCAATAAACATATAATTGGAAATCATATTTGAGCTTCGGTTGATTAGTGTTCTTAAGCCACTCGTTAGACACCCTTATTTTCATCATTATATGTTTGTCACGTCGGTCTATGGTGAAAAGCATTTTCCTTTCCCGGAGTGGTGCTTTAGGTGGAATAGGAAAGTTGGAAAATGATGCTTGATTGGATAGTAAATTTTGTATGATAGTTCATTCTTTTGCATTTTTTGTTAATTTTAAGGAGATTAAAAATTATAAAAAAAAAAATTACTTATCACTGAAAGTGATAACCACTAAATCACTATCGAATAGTAATAGGATTACATACGCTCCTAAAATTATAGATACTATTTCTAACTTTTTACAAAAATTTTTTATTTTAACGGATGAATGTCTAAAAATGAAATCTGTAATTTATTGCAAGATTTCCGTTTACAATCTTCCTATTCTAACTATTGTCCTATTAGTTTCAGGTTGATTTTCCACTTCTTAATTTTCATATTTTTTTTGATATATTTTTAATTTTATTTTTTACACACATTGAGAGTGAGCTTCCTACCATGAATAATACACGCATCTTGGGATCATCCTAGCTCAATGCACTTGGACGAGGAAGACATACAATTACTCAAGAAGCCCCATAAGAAACTAATACTATGAGCAAGATTAAACTGAACAAATTAAAAGAGCAAACATGAAAACGACATGGTTTGGTTCAAATATAGAGACCTTATTAATTATTACTGCTTTATCATTTTCTTCTCAGCAACCCGTCTGGTCTGACTATCAGGTACCACCATTTTCTTTTATATATTTTTCCGTCTTGCTTTTTGATGAACTCGATCATTTGCAAGGGGAAGTGTTTGATGACAATATTAAATTTGGATATAAACATTATTCACCCAATAATATTTTACAATCATTTTTAACATGTTTTCAATTCACTTTTTTATTTTGCATTTAAAAATTTGTTATGGTAAGTATTTCAATAATATTTAAAATAATTGTTGTTAAAATAAATAATTCATCACCAACACTTTCCACCAAATTCCCTCAAGACACTAATCATCTAAAAATTGATTTCAATTCTCGGGCCCATTTAAAGTAACAATTGATTCCAATTCTCGGGCCCATTTGATGTAAAAATTGATTCCAATTCTCGGGCCCATTAGAATGGGGATTTGGATGGAGACGCATTGCAATTTGCATCCATGATTTAACAATGAAAGACGGCTTTAAGCAAACCAGCAGTATTACAAATTTACAGTAGTATTCATCTAATTTGTGGATCAGGAACTACTACGAGTAATATATGTTACTAGTATTATCTTAGGATGTATTTAATTTATGAGTATGAAGGGAAAGAATGAAAATTAAAATTAATAATATTTATAAATATTATTTGGTTAATTAGGAATTATTTTACGAGAATAAAAGTGTTCAAACATACTTATTTTTATTTTTTACTTATGATATGACTTTCAAATTTATTAACTTATCAACATAATGAAACTCATCCTCTATTCAAACCAAACAAGTGAAGAGAAATGATATAAACCTATACTAATAATAAAATTTATGATTCTCATTTTAATTCTGATTTCAATTTCTAAATGTGAATCAAACACTTCCTTAATAATTTTTTTCCGCAGAAATGTCTTATCAATTAGAGGCTTTCTCGTATTTAAAGTAGTCTTATGTGTTATGTTGAAAAATTCTTATATGAACCATAATAATAAATTTTTTAATTCATATTAATATTAATATGTATTACTAATACATTATTCTATATCACTTAGATTTATATACAAATTTTTCGTGTCATGCCTCCATTATTCAAAATTCTTCACTTGTAAAATGACTTGAATCAAATGCACAAGAGTTTCCAACTTTCCACGTGGCACGGGGCCTTAGACTTGGCAGCTGAAGGTCTTTTTCCCCAGAAAAATATCTCAATCTTTCCCTAGTTAAATTTTTACGAAGCATAAGAATTGAAGTGTAGAAAATAACAAAAAAAAACAAATTTCCAGTTTGTTACTCTGCGGGCTCTTAAAATATGCCGGCTAAAGAATTAAATAATTTATAACATGAATATAATTGTAAAAAATATTTAAATTGATTCGATTTTAATCTCCGTCAATAAACCTTATAATAAAAATTAAATATTATAAAATATTATTTATATCAATTGAATAATACTACTTATTTCATAAAATTTAATTCATATAATAAAATTTATAAATAAAATTATAAATCAAATTTATCTATCTATTTTCTTATGCTCATATACGAGAATGACAAGCATATTAGGCTGAAAAAGAGACAAAGGTTACGGAACTACAGAGGAACAATTAATGTTCCACCTAAGTACTACGTAATTGCTTAGCAAAATCGTTGAAAAGCTCCCACGAACGTGTAATATTTCAAGCACATAGAAATTAGTAGCACATCTAAAAGTGGATAGTAGTATTTGTATTTTGTATATGAATCTATGCATACGATGCATGAGTTTGTACAACTGTTAAATGGGGTTTTCCAATCAACCTAAATCGTTGTCTTGAACTTGACAATTCCACAACTATGTACTAGTGGTTAATTCCATCAAATGATTGCCACAGAAACAAAAATAAAAGTAAACAACGAGTTAATAAATAATATATGCTTTTGAAATTTACCAATATCTTTGATGATGTACATATCCTGGAATATTACCTTCAATGTTTTTATACTCCAACCAAGAGGCGACCCAAGATTTGGTGACACTATAGAATGTTATTACAAGGGGCAGTCACTCTAAAATTGTTTTTCCATTTGGTTTTCTCTTTCGTGGAAAACGAAATGCCACCAGCCAAGGACCTAAGGTTAGGCAGCGTTAATTGTGAAGCACTGCGGTCAAGAATTAAGAAGTTTATGAAACTGCAATAATATAGATTTAGTAGTGTAAACGAGTTGAGTTGAGTATTAATAATGTCTTACTCGATTTTGATTTTGAAATTTTTTGTCATATTCGATGTTGAAATTGAATTTGAACAAGTTTTAAAAATAGAATTCGAGTTTAAATTTAAAAAATTTAATGAAATTTGATTTCATTCAAAAATAAATAAAACGATATCGAAAAGATAAAAGATGTAATTTTTTTTAAAAAATATAAATATTTAATTAATTTTACATATAATAAAAAAATTATATATACATTCAAAATCGAATAAATATCTAGATCAAATTCAAATTTAAATAAGTTCACCACATTAATTCAAAATCGAATTAAACTTTTAATCGAATTGCTCGCTAGGATTACTTAGTCAAATAAAAAAACTCTAATGCCGAACGGGGATGTATGGTTGTATACACTAGCAAGCACTAGCGCATATAACAACATATTTCATTTTGTATGGTTCTTCTTGTACGAGAATCCATCATGGACAACAAAGTTGTCCATACAATTTAGTTCCAAAAAAATAAAAAATTGTCTGTAAATTGTAAGATAAATACAAAATATTCCTGAATAAACCAAAGCAAACGAGAATATTCAACCAAAAAAAACAAAAGAAATTTATTAATCATACTAAATTATCATTGAAGGCATCACCTACTGTACAAAACAGTCCTCTTCTTGACTTTTTAAATACGTACTAATTAACAATAATTATACCTTAGGATTATAGGGACAAAAACGCAAAAATAAAACCGGCTTGGCGGTCGTCTAATGAGAAAATTCTCTCCTCTCTCTCTCTTTTTTTTTTTTTTTAATAATTTATGACTTTGAATTCATCTAAGTTTTGGAAGTTAGCATATGACACAAGAATTTGGATCCTCCTCCGCACTCCTAACGTAGTATGCCGGCGCCGGTGGCGGGTAATGATGGTAATAATACGGCATTGCTGGCGGTGGCGGGTAATGTTGCTGATGATAGGCAAGCGGTGGCGGGAGAGCCGGGTTAGCTTTCGCAGCATCACCTTTTGAATCGTTTTTCTTGTTATCTCCACCGCCGCCACCTCCTCCTCCTCCTCCTCCTCCTCCCTTCTTTTCTTCTCCTCCACCTCCTCCTTGCTTCTTTTGATCATCCCCGCCTCCTTTCTTGGCCTGATCATCTTTCTTGCCTTCGTCTTTCTTATTGGGCTCGTCCTTTTTCTTCTCGGGCTCTTTTGCGGGCCCAACAGATACTATATCTGTGTGACAGATTTTCCTTAATTTGGCCACTATGTTAACTGGATCAACGTCACCGTATATCACCGTCAGTTTCTTGTCCTTCATATCTATTGCAATTGATTCAACACCTGTGACAATAATTTATTAGGACCCAACTATATATTTCAGTTCTTTGAAATATCCATTTCAGAGTATTCTAGGTACTAAAATGTAAGCATAACGTACAATATTTAAAATTACCTGAGAGTCCAGAAGCTTTTTGCATGGCTTTTTGTTTGATTTTGTCATCATAGAATTCCAATTTCAACACCACTTTCTATCACAAAACAAGGATCGGAAGAGAATCAGAACACACGAATTAACTAGCTATTCAATTCAAATGAATTGTGAAACAAGGCAATTCATAAAGATCCCTCGAATAAGAGAACAACCAAATTAAAAATATTGCAAAAAAAGGTAAAGAACTTTTTAAGCGTACACAAGTTTTGTTAAGGAATCAGAATCCTCAATTGATGTTGATGTTTGTAGACGGGAAATAGGTAATATTAATGTTAACCGGGAACGAATTTAGTTTGTGAAATAAAAAGATTCTTATAACCTTCATTTCCTCCGGGGGAGAACTGTAGATGGAGGGTTGATTAGAGCAAACGAATCTTCGACTGTTGTAGGTACACTGGACCAGCAGAGAAATCCAAGAAAATAATAATAGAAGACTGAGTTTTGCCCAACTTCAGCTGCCTTGCAAGTCTTTAACCCAATTTATAGTACTACTGCGATAGATTGGCTATAGTCGGCAAAATTTTATATGCACTGTTTCGTGTCGCAAATTATCTTGTCGTATCAAAGTCAGTATTCGAAAAATAAAATTTTAATTTTAATTCTATCTAATTAATATTTATATTATGTGTTGTATTATGTTTCACCTGTTTATTACTATATCATGTCGTATCTAACATCTTCAACTCATTTACTATTGATAGTAATAAATTAATCTAATGAAAACAATTTAAGATATGTAATAATGACTATATGAATGTTCTACATGAATATAAATATTATTTTTTCTTTTAAATTATAAAGTGATATTAATGCGTCTTTAAATACTTAAAATTTTATATAATTTTATATAAAAATATAGTATTATGTTTATAATGTATATTTTTTACTCTGGAGCCAATCTTAAAATCTAGAGGATTTTAATGTAAATGAATAATAGAAAACAAATTATATATGAAAATATATTTTCATGTATAATTACATATAACACAGTAAATGTGTTAATCGTATCGACCTATTTATTTTTGTATCGAGATATTTATTCTCGTATTATAAATATATTGTGTTATAATTATATTTGTATCATTAAATTCGAATTCTAAGCCGTTAAATATATTAAATTACGTATTATCGTATGATGTCAAAAATTAATACCCTGTAATCCCATAGATTTTTTAATTCACGCCCAACCACATTACCAAACCCACGCCCCCCCCACAATGCTTATGTCATGAGTAGCCTTTGATGTCAGATTTCCCAACAATAGCCAATAATGCAAGTGAAACAGAGGGTAGTGGACCTCAGACCCCAAATCAATCAGAGTCAACTCGATAAAGGTGGCTTTGGTAATTGTTGATTTTATTTTATTTTATTTTTTTCCTTATGTAAAAGTTGAGAGAAGTAAATTGCTCATCACGTTAGAGTTAAGGTGTGTCAGTAATAAATTTTGCGACTTATAAAATATTTTTTCTGTTTTATTTATTTTGTTATAATTTAATTTTTATAATTAAATTAATTAATTTTATAATTAATACCTGTCTTATATACATTTCTAGATTTATTAAATTATTTTATTAAAAATAAAATATTATAATATAAAAAGTTAAAATATTTAAAATAATTTTCAAAAATTCAAACAAATATATTAAGACGAAAAAAAATATTAAAGAGAATTGAACTTATGACATTAACATCACACTATTGTGCTAAACTTAATCGTGTTAACTGGCTATTGCTAGTCAATTAACTTTTGAGCTAAACTTAGTTGCGCTAACTTGCTATTGCTAGTCAAGATTTTTTCTCTCAGGAAAAAATGGTAAAGCCATAAAGTTGATCATAATAATTTTAAATCTTTATCACCACGACAAGACCTACAAAAAGCGACATCATTTTTCACATAGTTAAATTTATATTGCCTTTGGATAAAAGAATTTAAATAAATTTAGATTTAAAATTAAAATTATTAATAATTTATTTAAATAATTTAATTAATTTAATCTTAAATTTAAAATTTATCAACATATAATTTTAATAATTTATTAAATAAATTTAAAATTTATATTATTTTAAATCTATTTAATTTTAAATTTACTCATCCAAACACAATTTTATAATCTTGCTATGACAAACTAAAGGGTGGACCGGGCCGTTCCGGATTCACCTCCGTTTCTGTGTTGCTGTGTCGGTCTCTTAACCTCAATCTGGTCCATGGTATTACGGGCCAATTCTTGCAAAACTGGCATCGTGGATGGGAGGCCCATGACACCTGGCCTAGTGGATTACAGTTGGTGCCGTGCGTGGTCTTTTTCTTCTTGTTTTTCTTTAATGGAATCGGTTCAATTGCTTGGATGCCTCCATAACAGGCACACAAGCTTAGTCAATTAATTAATCAGTAATTCTATCGAAAAGTAACCTATTAATGCCCATTTCCCAATAAAACAATCTAACATCGTTTAATGATTTGCCAACGGGGAATTAGAGGTAGGTCAATATTTAGATAGATCTGATTTTTAATTTTATTGATAAATTTTATAGTGTGGATTAAATTTTAGAAAATGATATAAATAATTTTTTTTTAAATTTAATCTTAACTACAGAATCTATAGATGGGGTAAAAAATAAGTCTACCTAAATATTTTCTTTATATGTATGCTGGTTTAATGAAGCATAACGTTGTACATGATTGTAATCACTTCAATACCAATGCAATTTTTGCTTATTTAAAACATCTATTCTTTTAATTTTGTATATTTTATATTTGGTATGAATTAAATTTTATAAATATTTTTAATTAATATAATATCATATAGAGAAATTTTACAATTTCGTTGAGAGAACTATTTTTCTGGCTTTAAAGATTTGTAATTACGGTACAAATTTTTAAAGTACATGGTATCGTATTGTAGAAGTCCTTAAAGCACAAAAAAATAATTCTCTAAAAGAGATTGTAGAATTTGCCTATCATATGTTTTATAAAATAATATTATCTATT
Source organism: Cinchona pubescens (assembly GCA_025175665.1). Lineage (NCBI taxonomy): Eukaryota > Viridiplantae > Streptophyta > Magnoliopsida > Gentianales > Rubiaceae > Cinchona > Cinchona pubescens. Next base: position 1,534,982 of record JANKKI010000014.1, read on the forward strand.
TTATAAAGTTTAAAGTATCAAAATATTTTTTTTCCGTTATTGCTCTACATGCTTGCGTGATAATCGGATAAACCCGCTTAAAGACCATATTTCATATGCTTAATGTTGGTTGATACTCGATAATTACTATACCCTCATGTTGCAACTAAGTTACTAGAAAGTTTACGATAGTTAATGAGTAACTAGTGGCATCTTAATAGTTATTTAATAACTAATGAGAAAGAGTTATTTGTGCAAGATAACTCACTTTATTACAAATTTGGGACTATGTTTTGTCTAAATGAAAAGCTTTCATTAGCTTTTGAACAACCATTAGGATGTCAAGTAATTACTTAATAATCACAATAAATTTTGTCACTAAATTACTCTAAGATGGATTCTGTTTTTTAATGTACCTACGAAGCAAAAAATGAAATTGGGAAGAGAAAAACAATAATTTGTAGAGAGATAAAGTATATAGTAGTATTTTATTTAAGATCAAAATATTTTGTTTTTGATTAATTTACAAATGAAGGGTAAGTCCTCTATTTATAGTTGTTTAGATATATGTTGGCCGAACTCTTTGTGGGCTAATTTAATCAAACTGTTTAATCATCTTAGCAATAATTTATTAAATGATTGATTTATCTAATTGACTATTCATTATTTAAATTACATGTTCATCTTTAATATTATACAGTCGAATAACTTTAAGTTAATCGTTCCAACTTAACACGAGTCGATTTTGTGCACATAATTTGTTTTGATATCATCAGTACTATATAACATAGCTTAGTCTAAATTATACACCATATTACCCCTACTTTAAACTTAAAAGTTAATATGCCTAGTTGTTGTATAAAAAATCTTCTATGCCACCTAAAAAAGAGATCTTCTATATCAATATAAAGTATGAAAGATTAGTCTAACCAAAAACAATCTAAAATTTTCAATGCAGACCACATTAATCTCTCTGTTTTTTTTTTTTGGAGGATCTAATTTAAAACAATTTAGGCATAAACAAAAAAAAATAAAAGTTTATAAACAGGAAAAAGAAAAAAAAAACCCGAAATCTGTTTGCCTTAACAGAAAAGCAGAATCCGAATATCCAAAACCGGAACATAAGTACATACACCCGCAAGAGCGAAAAGCTTCTAACTACTCACAGCACATGGTGTCTTTGAACCCGAACCCGCCCGAAGGCTTCTACTTGGATTCGACGGGCATGGCCCTTCCGAACCTCGGCTCCTTCTCCAACACACCGTCCTCCGTCGCGGTTGCCGTCGCCGCAGCTTCGACGGGCAACACGACGTCTTTGTCTTCTTCCGAGGACCCGAGCAAGAAGATCCGAAAACCCTACACCATTACCAAGTCAAGGGAGAGTTGGACAGAACCCGAGCACGACAAATTACCTCGAAGCACTCCAATTGTGAGTTCCAATTCACTTTCGTGTTAATTAACTGGACTTTCGAGTTCCTCAATTTAGGGTTTTGGCGGGACTGTTTGAGGGTTTTAAAATTGCGGTTCGATTGAATCGGAAATTTCAATGAGGTTAGGGCTTTGTGTGTTCCTAAGGTTTTCGATTGCGGTTAATTTGAGTTTTGAGTTGAATTGTAGTTTAAGTCATCTTCTGGTTGAAATGTAAAATTCTATAATAAGCACAAACTTAATATTCATTATTTAATGTTGCAATAGTTCTATCTTACCTTATTATTGTTTGCTTGTTTTGTATGATATGTAGGTTTGACAGAGATTGGAAAAAGATTGAAGCATTTGTTGGATCAAAAACTGTGATTCAGGTAATTTTACTGCCGTTAAGCAGCCTTCCGTTAAATATGATTAGTTTGCTGCATGCACTACTCAATACTATTGCGCGCGCATTTACTACTCAGGAGTCTGCATGATTACGTCATGTATTGGCTGATGTTAAGTTTTCTATATTTTCCTCCAAATATTATATTTTTATTCGGAATGTACACAGTATCCATCAGAATAGGCTGATGACCTCAAGTTCTCTTATCAAGTCATGGAATTTGTTTGATTTCGGTACTTTTGAATAGGTGAATTCATAATTGGAGTTTATCAGATTTGGTTCATAGTGATGAACAATATCCACCTCTGGTATTTTCCATTTTCATACCCCGGGAAGTTCTGCTTTTATATATTTATTTTTGTGTGTATTTAATGTATTTTTTTATAGTGTATGATTAAGTACTTGTCTCAACTGTCATTTCCCTGGACTTCATCTGTACAACTGGTTGTTCAAAGTTCACTTTATATGCATGCAACATTTCTTTTAATGCTGAAAGTGACGATGCTTTCTTTTGGTACTATGATTTTCTCTAGTGATATCTTAGACATGCCATAATAATATACCATAATGGATGGTTAAGTTGGAGGGTTACTCTTGCAGATACGTCCAAGTCATGCTCAAAAGTATTTCCTAAAGGTTCAAAAAAGTGGAACTAACGAACACTTACCTCCACCTCGACCAAAAAGGAAAGCTGCTCATCCCTATCCCCAGAAAGCATCAAAAAGTGGTAAGAAATGGATTATTTGTAATGTCATTTATGCTGCATGTCAACTTTGCTTGTCATTTGTAATTTTCCTCAACTTTAGCATATTTAGGCTTCTGACTTGTAGCATATTGGCAGTTCCTGCACTCCCACAAGTGGCATCTTCTTTTCAAGATTCACCACCATTACCTGAACATGGATTTCTGCAGCAGGCTGACTTCGTTAGAAACCCTATTGCCGGTTCGGCTGTGCCATGCTGGACTGACAATTCTGTTGGAGCTGCCAATTTATCTCCTGCAGGAAAAGGTTCCTTATTCTGATATATCTAATTGGATGTGATGCAAAAACATCATCTGTGTGATCGTTCAAGGATGTTCTGGAATTATATTTTGCTCTTTTCTGTGTTCAGCTGCTAACAGGCGATCTGAGATCTGGAAGTCAGCCAGTGGCCAATAACTACTGCTACAGTAGCGATGACAGCGCTCCACACTCCAAGACGCAGCTTACAGGCAAATTGATCAATCAAGGAAATCATGGACCTCCAAGAGGTAAATTTGATGTGTCGTTTACATTTATCTTGTTAACATTTGAATCAAGTCCAAAAGAAAAGTTGAATATATAAAGGGACTAAGACAATGCTGTAACTCCATCTTTTATGGAGCTAACTAGTGTGTGAGTGTTTAATTGTATGAAAGAATTGATATTGTAGAATTTCTCGCATCGTCTGCTTGATCTATTGGGCTATGTAAAGGTGGTTCTCGCTTTCACTCAGTCTAATTAACCATTCAACAGAATAATGTATCCTCAAGCTGCTCTCTGTAGTTTGGGGCAGTTGAACTTGAGGATGCATTATTAGCCGTTTAATCTATCTGCTCATGTTTCTAATTATTGGTTACTTCACATTTAACGTGATTGGTATAAGTATTGAGTTCTAAAGGAAATTCTCTACTCCATATTATTTACTGTAATATCATGTGAAGAACGTTATTCTTGCTATTTTTATGAACCTCCCTTTTCACCTTACTGAAGTCTATCCTTTAATGGTTATTTTTCTTCTTCCTGTTCTTTGGATGAAGAATAGTTACCTATTACATGTACATTAGATGGATTAGTGAATTATTCTTTACTTGCGCCAACATTATCCGTATTCTTGTTTACAATGCAGTTCTACCAGATTTTGCTGTAGTATACCGCTTCATAGGCAGCGTCTTTGACCCAAATGTGGCAGGTCACTTGCAGAAGCTGAAGTCAATGGATCCCATTGACGTTGAAACAGTAAACTTTATTACCTCTATATTTGTTTGATTCCATGCGCACATTCTGGTTTAGTCATTATCCTGATCTTTGGGCAAAAATGTAGAAAAAGGTTCTTCAGATTTTATTTTGTGGCCTCTGCAAACTTGTGCCTGTGTATTTTAAATGATTTTGTCTTCCTATCAGTCTTTAGCTAAGGATCTAAAATTATTTCTCTTCTTTTGTCTGGCCCCCTGTCCAGGTGTTATTGTTAATGAGAAACCTAACTATCAATTTGACCAGCCCGGATTTTGAGGACCATGTAAGTGTTAATTATGTTTTGAGTAAAGCAATCAAGATCTTGATTACTCACTTGAATTACAGAAGCTTCCTTTCTTTGTCAAGTCCTTCACTGCTTAATGTTCGAAGCAGGCTCCATTATGCCTTTTACTCTAGCCCCTTAAATATTTTATTGGGTGCACAAGTTTCATAATTTTACATCGTTGATAGGAAATTTTGCATATATCCTTTTTTCCTACAAAATATGGCACTTGTCATATCATATCACCTCTCTCAGAAGAACTGATAACCCCCCACCTCTTGTTGGAGAAAATTATGATTAAGTCAGCTGACTTCAACTTTTATACTATGTTGGTTTAGAGGAGGTTGCTTTCCTCGTATGAGTTGGAATCAGGCTAATGAGAATGATGATGACACAAATGATGATCTACATGATAAATGTGAAGATAACTGTCAATTTGTGTAACTTGTGTGGGAGAAGAGGTTTGCTGTTCAGCTTGGGTAAGGCTTTTATTTTGCGTTCTTGTTTCTATTTTGAAGAGTTTGTTTGGCAATTGTTAAATTATTTTGACAAACATTTATTGCACTACTTCTGATGCCAGGCAGTAGCAGTTTTTTGTTTTTGCTGTGGGATAATCCTATATTAGTAACATCAACTGGATGCAAGTGCTATTACGTGCTGTGATTCCTTTTTCCGTTGGATTTGTGGATTATGTACATAGTGACAGAAGAAAATAAGAGAGAGACAGTGAGAGAGATATTTTGCGGGAATTGTAATTTGTAAATGTTGTAAACTGTAAATTCGTCCATGTAAATTCTCATACTGACACATGGCTCTAATTGTTCAGCTTACTGATCCTAGTATCATATGTTACTTTAAATGTATCTATTTCGCCTTTGTTTCTCGACATTGACATCTAAATATTGTCTTGCTTTAATTGGCTGGAATTTGTAAAATGGGTACTAGACATTGTATTAGTGCAGTAAATATCCGAAAATTGTATTTGTATGTTTATGTTTGAACGTAAATATTCTCGATTTTCGTACGAAGGGAGTTAGGGATTTTAATGTTAAGTTGTAAACAATTTGTATCTTTAGCTAGTGGTTTTCACTTTGTGGTATATTATATGATTTTCCTTTTTATTTATGTCATGCTGACTTATAGCAAAAAACTAATCAGAATGCAATTGGTATTGTAAGCTTCATGCGATGAACTGTTATTATTATTGTTTACTTTTCCTAAACTCTTTTAGTTAATGATATAAATATTATATAGTAATAGAATAGCATAACATTGCCTTATAATTAAGCTTATTACAGAATTAGTGAAAAATTTAATCATAGAAATGGTGTTTCTAAATTAATGAAATTTTAATATTTTAAATTAATGATCTATCAATCTCTAATTTTATTTTTAAATCTACCAATTTAAATAGTGAAAATTTATTTGTCTAGTCAGATCAGATATATAATGGGCTCAAATACGGGGAAAGCTCATAATCCGGTAGTTTATAAATGAGCAGCCCAACCCAATAGCAGTAAACTAAACCAGGATCAAGCCCACCCAAACCCTTGAAGACCTAAAATATAAAAACCGCTGGCCATTAGGGCTTGAAAGTTCACTTTCATACAAGCTGCATCATCTTCTCCTCTTCTTCGTCTTCTTCAAAACCCTAAATCCTCCCAATTCTCAACCGCAGGCAGCCATGGTAACCTTCTTCCTACCTCGTATTTTCTGTTTAAATTCGATTTATCTAATGGATTTTTTTTTTTTTATAATATTGAAAACAGATTATTCCGGAGAAGAACAGGAGAGAGATCTCGAAATACCTGTTTCAAGAGGGAGTTTGCTATGCAAAGAAAGACTATAATTTGGCGAAGCATCCGGAAATCGATGTCCCAAACTTTGCAGGTTATTAAGCTGATGCAGAGCTTCAAGTCAAAGGAGTACGTTCGCGAAACCTTCGCCTGGATGCATTACTACTGGTACCTCACCAACGACGGCATTGAATTCCTCCGCACATATCTCAATCTCCCTTCTGAAATTGTTCCCGCTACTCTTAAGAAGTCCGCCAAGCCCCTTGGCCGTCCTATGGGTGGACCCCCTGGTGACCGCCCTCGGTATAAATTCCTTGTTATGGTTTTTTTTTTTTTTTTTGTGGGAATTTGTTGTGTGATTTTGTTGAAGATTGGGTTAATTAATTTGTTTGTTGGGATGGATGGGTTGGATTTGCAGTGGTCCACCTAGGTTTGAAGGCGATAGGCCTAGATTTGGGGATAGGGAGGGGTATCGTGCTGGTCCACGTGCACCTCCCGGTGAGTTCGGTGGTGAGAAGGGTGGAGCTCCTGCCGATTATCAACCTGCTTTCAGGGTTAGTTTACTTATTTTGCCTTTCCTTTCATGAATTTATTATTATTCTCTGTGTTATTTTTCAAGCGGTTGTGTTTTATATTCTGAGTGCATCAGTTGAAGGTAGGTAAGATATGAAGGACATTAGAATAGCTTCAAATGTGTTTTGATTGTTCCAACAAAGTTCTTAATTGTTCTACAGTTCATGGCATTATGCTATAGCTATATTTGTTTGGATTTGTATTTTGAAGCCTACAATAAGTGAAATATAAATAAACGTGTCTCGGTGTCAGTATTTGCTGTCTACTTTGCTGCAACTGACAAAGCAATGAATTTGCATGCATTACGAGTTATTTATCCAGCAAATTATTTTTTCCTTCTGACATAGAGGAAAAATACTTGAAACTATTACACACCTTTTTTTTTTTTTTTTTTTTTTAAATTAGCATTACAATTTTTGTAGTGAAGTAGTTCAATTCTAGATCATTTCTTCTGCGATCCATTCTTGTTGGCTTAGCCATGACTCGTGATTATTTTCATTATTTCCCTGTGATGCATCTTTTTTTGAAGGAACCCCATTCAACCATGGTTGGGGATACTTTTCCACTTTTCATGAAGGGCGTTTCATCTGTGTGTTGCTGCTGCTGTTGTGTTTCACTTGATTTCATTGTTGTGTAATTAATGCACCTGAATGGTGATTGTTTTCTATCAGTTGCAAGTCAGTTCTCTGATCTGCTGCTACCTCAATATTTTATTTATGATCTGAATATCTCATGTACTGAATTCTTATAGTAGCACTTTGTTTCAACACTATTTAGTGTCTTATATATTTTGATTGTATACTTGTGCTAAGGGAGTGTGGTGTGGTGTGGTTGTGTATATTCGTGAAGATAACTACTCTCTTGAACCAAACCTGAATTTCTATCTGCTGTAACCAATGGATCAGTAAACATAGCATTGCTTCTTTTCTAATATGTTTTTTGTGCATCTCTATTTTAGATTCAACCACTCCCTTACCCTTATGGCAGGTCCCTGTGCTATATTTGAACCTGCTTCTGATTCTTTTTGAAATTGCACGTTAGGCACCATCTTTTTCTGAATCTTGTGTTCTTGACTGCTGATATTTCAACTAGCAGGGTTCAGGTGGAAGACCTGGATTTGGGCGTGGATCTGGAGGTTATGGTTCAGCACCCCCAAGTTCAAGCTTCTCTTAGATTTGTATTTGCTGAAATATGTTTGGCTACTTGCAATTTAGGGATTCAGACGCTGCACTTGAAAGTTGAACGCATGTTGAGATATGTACTTGAATTGAGACTCTTTCTACAGTTTTGGTCACTCTAGATATTCAAATCAATCTAAGTAATTTCTTAAGTATTTCTGTTATAACCACTCTATTTTGCTGGATGATGGGGCCTTACTTCTGGACTGAGTGAAATTTATGCCGGTTGCTTCTTGTTTATGATAATAATGGTGTCTTGGCTTGTTAATTTTTCTTTTTATTTTGGAGAGGTAATGATGTTGGTTGATTGAAAAAGTGATTGTCTAGTCTATCAATTTCAATCTTTCTTCTATGGCGAATCAACGACAGTACCGAATAAGTTTTGATTTGTGATCTGGTTGCTGCATTTGTTAAGGTGACATTAAGTAGTTCCTCATTTCTTATGTTTTTATGGTGAAAGATAGTACTTATATTCATGCCCCTTGGGTTGGAAAAATCATTCTAAACTTGGTCCTTACTCTTTGTGATGGATAAGCATGTCTGCAGTATTCTTTAGAATAAAACGATATGAAAAGTATTCGCACTGCGCACTACAATTCTCCATTTTTATTACTAGTATCAGATCTCTATACGGTACTGGCTTTCTCTTTCATTTGTCCAATTTTTAACATTTGTCCAATGTTCTGTTCATAACTTCAAGACTTCAGTGTACATATGCCAGTGTCGGCGTCTAATATACCGAGTATATGGTTCAATAAACTACTATATGAAATTTGATTGGATGGTTTTTTTGTTTTTTGTTTTAAAGGTAGAGTTATCATGATCAATGAAGGATGTATTACTAACGAAATTCATTTATGAAGGCAGTTGCACATATAAATTCATAATCATTTAACAAAATAACTTCATGTCATAAAATCTTATCAAATTATAATTTTTTGATTTAATTTTTATTTATCACTCTGTATAAAGCACTCTATTACTAAATGAAAACTTATAACTAAAAGGAAATAGAAGTGAACTTTTAAGTTAAATTCCATGAACTTGTGCGTAAAATGCTGCGCGATCTAAGAATGACCTGATTCTGCAGTAAATCTGATTCCTATCCATTTTGACATCTGCTATAACATTTGCAAAGATTTCAGTAAAGATGCCTTTAAGAATTGGGCCGTTTTGACAACGGCTATAACATTTCAAAGATTTCAGCAAAGCTGCCTTTAAGAATTGGGCCGACTTCAATGGGTGAGTTGCTATATCAGCAAGCAGGTTCTTCAAGGAGCAGAATCAAAGAAATACCATACAAGTTGGTTCTGTGAGGGTGATGCATGGAAACACAGCAAAGCTCTCCCTTTGAATTAGTTGTCAAGTAAATGCACGGAAAAACTTAGGTAGGCGTGCTCTTTGGCGGCAAAGCTCTCCCTTTGAATTAGTTGTCAAGTAAATGGGAAAAACTCAGGTAGGCATGCTCTTTGGCGGCAAAGCTCTCCCTACTTGAAGTTGTCAAATAAATGGAAAAAACTTAGGTAGATCTGGTTTTTGACCCCACTTGTAGACCTTGTGGTGTGGATTAAATATTATAGAATCTATGACATAAGTTAATGTAAGTAAAATTCTATAAGATTTAATTTTGACCGCACAGGTGAGGTCAAAGACCGAATTTATGTAAGTTTTTTCCTAAGTAAATAGAACATTACTTAATCCAAAAGCAAAAGAATTTCCTAGGATAAAGCTTGTGAGACTGATGCGAACACTTCTCTTTTGACAGTGCAAGTGAAGGCATATGAAGGATACCTTTGTGAGACTGATGCGAACACTTCTCTTTTGACAGTGCAAGTGAAGGCATATGAAGGATCCCTCTGAAATGGGCAATGAATACGAATTTCACAGTTCAATGACATCCTGCCTACAAAGCAGCAAGAGAGAGAAGGAAAAAAAAAACACTACCATAATTCGCCGGCCTTTCCAAAAGCCTCGGTGTTTTCAGACTTAACAAGAACATAATGAACGATGGTTGAGGACCCAAAATACTTTTAAACTGCATTGACACTTACCAGATACAAGAGGGGAAATGGTGAGATTTGCACCACACACCTTTGACTAAAACAGAAACTTTAGAAATACTACTTATTACAAATTCCTACCCAGAAAAAGGAAACAAGTTACAGGCAGTGAAACATGAGCTTTCATTGGGTGACTCCTCGCTTGTTTACTAATCTCATACTGTTTAATTGAAGTGATCCCGTCTGTGCAACTCAGTCAACTTCCTCCATCTTGCTTTCCTCATTCCCGTCCTCCTCCAGTGCAGGCATGTCAGCATCATCACCGGCATCATCATCACCTTCGTCAATGCTTAGACCCAATTTCAACATCCTATGAATTCTTGCTGCAAATGTATTCGGATCCATCCAAACTGAAGCCAGAAGTCAAAAGAGCCGTCTCAAAGAGCAGCAGCACTAGATCCTTCACTGATTTGTCTTTCTTGTCAGCCTCGGCTCTCTTTCTCAACTCTTCCATAATGCCATTATCGGGATTTATCTCCATAGTCTTCTTGCTAGACATGTAGGAGCTCATGGTGGTGTCTCTTAGAGCCTGAGCCTTCATGATCCTCTCCATGTTTGCCGTCCATCCATATTCACCAGTCACCAAGCAGCACGGAGAGTCCACAATTCTGTCAGAGACCACCACCTTCTCAACTTTGTCTCCAAGAATGTCCTTGATGACCTTGCACAGGTTCTCAAAGGACTTCTTTTTCTCCTCCTTATTCTTCTTCTCTTCCTCACTGTCATCATCAAGTTTCAGGCCCTCCTTGGTAGCAGAAACCAACTTCTTTCCGTCATATTCTTTCAATTGTCCAGCAGCATATTCATCAATGGCATCCACCATAAAGAGCACTTCATAGCCCGTCTCCAATTCTTCTTGAGCCGCTCCAAGAATGGGGAGTTCTCAACTGCTTTCTTGCTTTCTCCAGTAATGTAGTATATATCTTTCTGGCCCTCTTTCATTCTCGTCACATAATCCTTGAGACTGGTCAATTCGTCGCCACTCTTGGTTGAGTGGAACCGAAGAAGATTAGCCAATTTAGCTCTGTTCTGGCTATCCTCGTGGATGCCCAGTTTAAGGTTCTTTGAAAAAGCTTCATAAAACTTGTTGTAGTCCTCCTTGTTCTCAGCAATCTCATTGAACATCTCAATGCATTTCTTCACAAGATTCTTCCTAATGACCTTGAGAATCTTGTTTTGCTGCAGCATTTCACGAGAGATGTTAAGTGGCAAGTCATCAGAATCAACAACGCCCTTGACAAAACTGAGGTACTCAGGAATGAGTTCCTCACAGTTGTCCATAATGAATACCCTCCTGACATACAGCTTGATGTTGTTCAGCTTCTTACGGGTGTCAAATAGATCAAATGGACACTGCGGCCCTCTTCGGAACAAAGAGAATTGCCTTGAATTCAAGCTGACCTTCCACAGAGAAGTGCTTGACTGCAAGGTGGTCCTCCCAATCATTGGTCAAGCTCTTGTAGAAAGAGGCATATTCCTCCTTAGTGATCTCTTCCGGCTTGCGCAACCAAATGGGTTTCTGTTTGTTGATAAGCTGCCACTCGTGAGAAACCTCCTCGATCTTCTTCTTCTTACCCTTCTTCTCCTCCTTGTCCTCGTCAACATCCTCAACATCACCTTCCTCTTCTTTCTTAGGCTCATCATCCTCATCATCACTGATTTCCTTCTCAGTTGTCTTCTCAGTCCAAAGGTAAATTGGATAGCTAATAAACTCTGAGTGCTTCTTTACAAGGTCCTTAATTCTCCTGTCCTCTAGGTATTCCAACTGCACAACATAACAACAAAGATTTGATGTAACATAAGCGAAATCTGTTTAGTAGTAACCATAGCTAGATAATTCGCTAGATAACTCTGTAAACAGTTCATTATTGCGAGATAATTCGTAGAATGTATTTCATTTTTTGATGAGGTACTTGTTATGTGCTCGTACAACTTACTAGAGAATATCACATATTCACGATAACTATGATAGTAATACTAACTACTAACATGAATTTGCAACTTGTGAACGACATAAAATATGTGATTGAGATAAAATAGTTACCTGGTCCTCTTTTAGGAAGAGGGTGATCTTGGTCCCTCTACCAAGTTGCTCGCCGGTGGTATCTCTCGTAACGGTGAATGATCCACCGGCTTGGGATTCCCAGATGTACTGCTCGTCGTCGTTGTGCTTGGTGGTCACTATGACTTTCTCTGCAACAAGATAGGCAGAGTAGAAACCCACCCCAAATTGTCCAATCATGCTAACATCAGCCCCAGCCTGCAATGCCTCCATAAACTCCTTCGTCCCGGACCTCGCAATTGTCCCCAAATTGTTCACCAAATCTGCTCTCATTGTTATCAAACCAATTAATTAAGAAAAAAGAGAGAGAAAACAAAAAAAACTCAGAAATATCTTACCGGCTTTGGTCATGCCAATGCCGCTATCGATGATGGAGAGAGTCTTGTTAACCTTATCGGGTACGATCCGAATGAAGAGTTCGGGTTGTGCATCGAGCTTGGACTTGTCGGTCAAGCTCTCGAATCGGATCTTGTCCAGGGCGTCGGAGGCATTGCTGATTAATTCTCTGAGGAAAATCTCCTTGTTGCTGTAGAAAGTATTGATGATCAAACTCAAAAGCTGGTTGATTTCAGCCTGAAATGCAAATGTCTCGGCTTCACCTATCTGCACATCCGCCATTCTTTATGCGAGAATTAGAAATCTCAAAAGCGTTTTAATGGAAGCTTTGAATTTAATTTATTTTCGATAAATCAGAAGAACAGATAGAGTTTTCGAATTCTGAATTGGGATGAATACATGAAATCGGAGGTGGTTTATATACTGGTATAAGGATGCAGTTCTAGGACCTTCTTCTTCTTGGAGTTGGAGGACGATATTGTGAAGTTATGCTTTGTTTGAAAAGGGAACGCCCGCAAGTTTTGTGCTTCTGGGCTCTTCCACTTCCCTCCAGAATCTATTTCTATTAATTACGGTTAAATGCAAAAAAAAAACCGTTAACTTACACTCCTGTTGCACTTTACCTCTTTAATTTATTTAATGAGTACTTTATACCCTCTTTTATATTTTGAGATAAAATTACATTTATTATTTTAATTATAATTATTTTCCTTTAATTTATTTTCTCTATCTTGTTTTTCTTTTTTTTCCATTATTCTCTCTTGCTACCACTAAATAATTGCTTTACTTTTAATAATTAATTAATTAAAGTTCTAAATTTTCACATGTGTCTAAATAATTTAATTTATGGATTAATCATCCTTTAATGCAATAAATATAATACAATAAATATACCTTGTTGTAATATAAAGTTTGTGATTAACTATTAATAGTAAGATTAATAAATAAAAAATAAAATTTTTGAGTTAGAGGAATTAAAAAATTTATAGTATATGAATAAAATTATAGAATAAAAAAATATGTAAAACATTTTTTTTATGGTGTAATATTGAAAAAAATAATATAGTAAGAAAATATTACGGCTACCTAATATAAGGGATTTTGGAGTTACGGTAAATTTAACCAAAATATGACCTGTAAATGATATGGCACCAAAAAAAAATTTGTTTGCATACTTAGAATATATGTTTTAATTTTTTTTGTAAAATTATTTCATCTTTTTATAGTTTGTTTATTTGTTAATAAAACTCATAAAATCTATATTATACTATTTAATATATGTTGCTTGTATTTAAAAAAAAACTTATTTAATCTATAAATTATTTATAAATATGTAAAAAATAAAAGTTTTTAACTAACTAATTACTTTTAGTTTAATAATTTAACAATAGTAAGAAAGAATAGATAAAAAGATAAAAGGAAAAATATGAGAGAGAAAATAAATAAATTGGGAAGAAGAGAAAAAAAATGAAAAATATTAAAATAGTAAGGGCAATTTTAAAAGTCTCAAAACATAAAGAAGTAAGGGATAGAGGATAAAGTGTTTATTAAATAAGTTGAGGGGGACAAAATACAACTGAGGTGTACGTTCGGGGAATTTTTTTGCATTCAACCCTATTAATTAATACTCTATGAAAGGCACACTCAAACTACAGGTGAGATGGATCTTTGCTAGAAAGGTTACTATTTAAAATATAAAAAATTCATTCGTTTGGAGACACTACTTGACATGCTTTATAACTAAAGTTTTTTCGTGGTATATATTCATCCACATTAACTTGAAAAATATTTTTTAATGAGTTAGAATAATGTGGATAAATGTGAATTAAGAAATCTATTCCACCAAACATAAATCGAATTCATATAAAAATTTCATGAAAAATTACACTTAGAGTGCAATTAAAAAATAATAAAAAAAAGAATTAGGAGTGGAAATGTTAATAAAAAATTTAAAAGATAATAGAAAGAGTGGGGAGTGAAAGGTAGAAGGGAGGAATGGGAAAGAAGTTTGTTTTTTTATGAGAGAGAAAGGAAGTTATCAATAATATATAAAAGGGGTGAGGAGGGTGAATTTGATAAATTATAAAATAACGAATATCAAAATCTTTCTTCATACTTTATGTACAATATAAATATAAATTACTCTTATATTTAGGTATGGTGTAGTCTGAACAGATCAATCAAATGCTTTTTTATTGATTGTTTGATTATTTTTACTAATTATAAATGAATTTAAGTTTGATTTATTTTATCTTAAATTGAATTTTTCAAACGAATATTTATCTGACCGAATTTAAGATTTTTACTTATAAATTTAATATTTTAAATTTATTAAACTGACTTCGAATGAATTTAAATATTTAACTAACGTATTCACGTTTATTTGATTTATTTAACCAAATTTGACTAAATTTTTATCAAATCAAATTCAACTCAACTATCAAATAATTTGGTTAATTTAAAAGAGTTACCGGAGGAGGAAAGAATTTCTTTTGATTAAAGGGGAAGTATATGGGTGGCATGTAAAGAGGTGAATTCTGGAAATTTCTGGTCTCCTCGCCCATTTGCGAAACGATTCCAGCACCTTACATTTGGGATATATATATATACAGTCTCTAGGGACTCTATCATATATATATATATATATATATATATATATTTTTTTTTTGGTTTCAAAGTTATATGCCTAAACGCGTTCTGAATGGGAACGAAATGCTCTGACATCATTTTCCCCCTCAAATCTATAAAGACATAGGCCCATTGGGTTAAATAATCTCAAAGTACCTAGTTGCAAAAAGTATTTGGGCCGAATTATAAATTTAGCCCATTTACTCGTATAGTTAAGGCCAGTAACTAATATGTGTTGAGATACACACAAAAGTTCGGCTCATTTCTGCAGTATTTGCAGAATCGGGTCAAACCGAAACCGCATCTTGACCGACGACGACTTCAGTTAGCAATTGGCAGTCACTTTTCCAGTCCTACCGGTGCCGTCGTGGGTCCCACAGTTCTATTTAAATCAATCATTTCAGCAGCAATTCCGATTCGAAATGAGAACTGGACTCGATGGCTGGTGGATCGGCGAGGAGAAAGTCTAACAACAAGAGATTGAATTCGAATTTGAAATCGCCGTCGCCGCCGCAGCAGCTGAAATACGCCTCGATGGCGTCCCCTCCTGCGGTGTCGTTTTATCTCAAACACAGGAGAAAGATCATTCTGCTGACTTCATTGGCAATGACATGGGGATTATTGGTTGTATTGGGCCTTCCATCGATCTCTCCCACCACCTTTCTCTCAAATGTTCAGTCTACTCAACTTTACACTGTCGGAGTAATCAACGAATTTCCTCATGACCCCGACGCCTTCACTCAGGTTCAATTTTCCGTAGTTTTGATTCATTTTCATGAATTTCAATGGATTTTACTTTTATTTTGGGGACAATTGTGCTATGTAACCAAATGAAAATGTAGGCATTTCCTCGCATGTAATTTGATTGTATTGACGATGGTAGAGATTATTGAAATCTCTTGGCAGACCTAAATTAAGAGAGTTCTTGCATCAGGATGTATGTGAAACTGTGTTTAATGCAATCTTAGCTGTTTTCAGGGCCTTTTATATGCAGAGAATGATATCTTATTTGAATCAACTGGCCTTGTTGGACGTGTGAGTTCTCATTTACATTACTTCTTTCAAGTCATTAAATGTGGATAAACATTAGCAGTTGTAATGTCATTCCTCCCTCTCTGCATAAATACATACATAAAGGCGGTTTCAGGTTGTTCATTGGAGAATGACCTTTTGCGGGAAAATGATGCTCTGCACTCTTGTCTGGTGACCACCAATGTGTGGATTTTTTTTTCTTTTTTTACTGAAAATTACGTCACAGGGGTTTTGAAACTCTGGCAATAATATTTTTGGGAAAATTATATCTTGGAATGTATTTCTCTGTCTCTTTGACTAGGAATTTGTAGAAGATTTTAGAATTTGTGAATGAGGTGACATGGATGATTGAGACTATTACAGAATAACACTTAATCTATGGGAATTTCAAATAAAATTTGTAGTATCTTGATTCTTGATTGGAAAGCACAACACATTGAGTGACCTAAAGTTTAGCAATAGTTTCAGTTTTCTGGAAACTGAAAGTTAAAACAACTAAAATTTTGTTAATCTCGTCTTTGAGTTCTAGACGCTAATATTAACTAAGATGTTTTAGCCTCGCTAGGGTGAATTTCTTTATATCCCTTTATCCCTTTCTGAAGAAGTGCATGGTGGATATGGTTATGGGGGAGGAAATGAAGAAGGAAAATCAATCTTGGAGTTTGGAATGGCATTCGACCTTTGCATTATTCATACTTTTTGCAAGAAGAGAGAGGAACATTTAGTTACTTTTAAAAGTGGTTCAACAAAGTCACAGATTAACTTTCTCCTCACAAGAAAGAGAGATAGAAAGATTTGTGTAGATTGTAAAATCATACTTGAAGAAAGTTTAACCTCACAACATAAGTTTTTGGTGTTGGACTTGAGACTTAAACATCACATTACGTAAGGTGAAGGAACCTACGTAGATCACCTAGAATTAAGTGGAGGAATTTAAAAAAGAAGAAATTATTAAGGAAGATTTGTTAGAGCAAAGTATTTGGGACTTACAAGGAGAATCTGACACTTTATGGAATGACATGGCAATTAGAGTGAGAACAGTAGCTAAGAAGATACTTGGAGAGTCAAGAAATTATGCCCCCATGAACAAGGAATCTTGGTGGTGGGGTGAAGGTGTACAAGAAAAAATCAAAGTTAAGAGGGCTAACTATAAAGCTCTATATAGTTGTAGAAGTGACGAAAATATTGAGAAATATAAGTTTGCTAAAAAGGAGGCAAAAAAGGCTGTAAGTGAAGCGAGGGATAAGGTTTTTGAAGATTTTTACCAAAAATTAGAGTCTAAGGAGGGGGAGGGAGATATTTATAAAATTGCTAAAGTAAGAACCCATAGAACGAAGGACTTAACCCAAGTAAGTGCATCAAGGATGATAGTAATAAGGTACTAGTAAGAGATGAGAAATAAATTAAGGAAAAGTGGGAGAGATATTTCCATCATCTATTCCATGAAAACAATAGAGACGATATCATTTTAGGAGAGTTAGCTAAGTCTGAGGAGTATAGAAACGTAATGTATTATCGAAAGATTTAGGAATCAGAGGTAGAAGAGGCTTTGAAAAAGATGAAAAAGGAAAAGCAGTTGGCCCCGATAATATTCCAATTGAGGTATGGAAATGCTTAGGAAAGAAGGGCATAAGTTGGCTTACCAATCTTTTCAATAAAATATTGAAGAGTAGAAAGATGTCTGACCAATGGAAGAATAGTACTCTCATATCCATATTCAAAAATAAAGGGGATATACAAAAGTGTACGAATTACAGAGGTATTAAGTTAATGAGTTATACGATGAAACTTTGGGAGGGGTGATAGAAAGAAGGTTAAGAAACCAGACTAAGGTGTCAAATAATCAGTTTGGTTTCATTCCAGGGAGATCGGCTACTAAAGCCATACATCTCTTAAGGAGACTAACAACAAGAGATACCGAGATAAAGAAAAGGATTTACATTTGATTTTTATTGATCTTGAAAAGGCATATGATAGAGTCCCTAGAGAAATTATGTGGAGAGTTTTAGAAAAAAAATGAGTAGAAATGTATAGGTATGTAGTTACAAGTGTGAGAACACCAAGAGGGTTGATACGAGAGTTCCCTATAAGTATAGGTTTACACCAAGGTTCAGCTCTAAATCCTTATTTATTTGCATTGGTCATAGATGAACTTACAAGGCACATATAGGAGGAAATACCGTGGTGTATGTTATTTGCAAATGACATTGAGTTGATAGATGAAACAAAAGATGGGGTTAATGCTAAACTCGAAGTTTGAAGAGAGACACTTGAGGCAAAAGCGTTTAGAATTAGTCGATCAAAAACAGAATATATGAAATTTAAGTTTAGCAAGGGTGCAAGTAGGAATGGAATGGGGGTTAGTATCGAAAATCAAGAGATACCCATAAGTGAAAATTTTGAGTATTTACAAGGATCAGTTTTTCAGAGTGATGGTGGTATAGATTGAGATGTTACACATTGGATATAGGCGGGTTGGACTAAATGGAGAATGGCATCGGGAATATTATGCGACCGCAAAATTCCTTTACGATTTAAGGATAAATTCTATAGAACGACAATTAGGCCAGCGATGGTTTATGGGTTTGAGTGTTAGGTAGTGAATTACACACATAAGCAAAAGATGAAAGTAGCAGAAATGCGAATGTTAAGATGGATGTGTGGGTACACTAAGAAGGACAAGATACAATGAGCATATTCGTGAGAAGATTAGAGTAGCATTTATTGATGAGAAAATGAGAGAAACATGTTTAAGGTGGTTAGGTCATGTGTTAAGATGACCAGTAGAAGCGTCTGTCAGGCGAGTAGATTTTAGAGAGAGTAGCTAACACAGGAGGGGGGGTAGGGGAAGACCGAAAAAAATTTGGTGGGTAATTTGTAAGAAAGGTATAGCCCATCTAAGAATTGAGGAGGATATGGTGTCCATGACAGAGCACAAAAGCGTAGCAGGATTCATGCAACCGACCCTACTTAGTGGGATTAAGGCTTGGTTTGTTTGTTTGTTTGTTTTTCTATTCATGGTCTTAATCAGTTCCTTCAGCAATTTTATGCTGTATAATCTGTTCGTCTTGATTTATGTTTGTGACAATAAATTAATTGCATATTCATATTGATGTTCCTCTTGTTTCCTCCACAGTCATCTGTTCGAAAAGTGGCCCTTCAGAGTGGGAAGGTATTTCACTTACTTATTCAGCTTTAAAATATTGGCTTGGCAATGGAATTATGTCTTTGTACTTCACAAATTTTCGTTCCACGGATGCAAAAAAAAGATTGCTTTACTTTTGTTTCATTGTTCTAACATTTTATCAATTGTGTATTCATTCAGTGGCATATTTGGGTCACAAAAGCATCACAAGTTCTCACTGTAATTAGACAGATATTGGGAAACAGATTGGTCGATATGTCAGTTACTTTGTTTTGGTTCACATGTATAAACTACCATCATTGGTTTTCACAGGTTCAGGCTATTCATAAAATGAACAGAAGTTATTTTGGAGAAGGTTTAACTCTTCTTGGAGAAAGGTATGTGATTAAGATCGAATCGTTTTTAGATTGTCTATCCTCTTGATTTAGTTGATTAAGAATAACTGGTAAAAGAAGTTTGCATTTCCCTGCAGAATCGAACACCGGGTGAACTGTGAAAACTTGATCTAGCATAAGTACTAGTTCAATATTTAGTGGTCATTGAGGAATTTGTACAGAGCTGATTAATTGAAATTCTTTCTTTCCTTCTCCTTTCTTGAATGTAATGTAAATAACTTCTTCAACTTTTAGGTATACAAGGGTTCTTTTCTAATAGGTTTTTTATAAAAGTTACAGATTAATCTTTGTTGTGTAAGTTTTTCCTTTGTTCATTACTTTATTTTTGAATGTTTCCCCCCCCCCCTGATTTTAGTAATTTGAATAGTTAATCTAGCCCTCAGTGCTGATTTAATGTCTACAATCCTACTAACTTTTGTAGGTTGTTTCAAGTTACTTGGTTGCGGAATACTGGTTTCACTTATGACCGAAATGATTTAAGCAAAGTTTGTACTTCACCTTTCAACTTTTGATTAACTTTTCTATTGAAACTTTTTCAGTGTCTTTTCTGATCATGATTTAGTGTGGTGGAAGCATTAGTAGCCTTAATATCTTTTGTATGGCAGTCTCATTTAGGGTGTTAAAACTGATGGGTGTACACCCCAAATTTTCAGTTTCCAGTTGTTAATTTTGCTTACAGTTCTTACTTTTTACTCGTATTTCATCTTGATTGATTTCTTTGGTTTAGAAACTAGGGCCATGACAGTTATGAGGTCTGGACTCTTGGTTGGGTTTTTCTGAAGAAAATACGGTGGTTTAGAAGTAAAGAAATCAGAACATTTTCATGCTTTGAATTGTCAACATGTGTATGCTTATCAATATTTAAGAGTTTGTCTAACACAGGAGTCATGTTTCGCAATATATGGAGTCATGCTCAATGCAGTTGGCACATTCAGTATTACTGTTCTGGTTTCTACCTATAGGTTGCCATGTTTCTTTGTTCTGTCAAGACAGGACAGACGTCATATTCTGACTTGACTAAGAGCCAAAATGGATAAATATTGTGTCAGACCTTCTTAAAGTTGAACGTGAAGAAATAAATCTAGCTGGCTAAGTTCAATATGGACAGAAATTGAAATGAAAACTTTAGTACATTACGAATGTATTCATTTGTGGTTAATAATCCAGATACGAGCGCGTGTGCTACTACTACATCATTAAGAAAAAAGATGTAACAAAGCACAATTAGCGTGACATAAGGACTTGCTTGCATACAACCTTGCCAAAGATTATTTAGTTGCATTATTGTGTATTTGACAGTCTTCTTGTGGTTTTTCACTCTTAAAATGATCGCACACAGCTTGAGGAGTTTACCCATCAAATGAAAGATGGATGGGGACTGGCAAATGATGGGAAAATTTTGTTTGCGGGAGTGATGGATCATCAACCCTGTATCAGATAAGTCCTCAAACCATGAAAGGTCTCTGTCATATGAAAGTCCAAGTAAATTTCATTTTCTTCTGGCTTTCTCTTCCATTTATGGTTATCTTGGTTCCCTGCTTCCCTTTAATGAAGTTGTCTTGCTACATTATGTGGTTCATTGCTGTTGAAACAGTTTCCTTTTATTTAGTGGTCTTTGATTTATTTGATTTGATTAGTCATACTTGACTTTCATCATCTCATGTATGCAGTTATTGGAAAGCAAACTGTGAAGTATAAAGGACGTGAAGTACCCAATCTTAATGAACTCGAGTACGTAAATGGTGAAGTTTGGGCAAATGTTTGGCAGGTAAATACCTACATTTACTTGGCTGTAGTTGGGTTGTCTATGTAACCAACTTCATTTTGGTGTTTCTGACCCTTATAGATCTTTACATTTCAAGGGAGGTGGTGCTGGTTATTTTGCAAATTTTTGTCAATAGATGATAAGGGGTGTAGAACATTCTTAGACTGTTATAACTTTTAAAAGACTGTGTTTGTCTGTTTTACTTGTTTAACCAAAAGGATTACAGATAAAGTAACGAGATAATGTAGCGAATCTCACTCTTAACTATTTAAACTTACCTTATCTGCACCTGTGCAGACTGACTGTATTGCTAGAATCTCACGTGTTGATGGTACTGTGCTAGGATGGATCCTCCTTAATAATTTAAGGTTCTGCTTTTGGACTTTCATTTTTTCAAAATCTTAGCAATTCTTGAGTTATCACATAATGATTCCTTTCTCTACAACTTGTGCCTGAGGATTTTTAACTATTTTTCCTTCTTACAGGGAAGGGTTACTAGCTTCTGGGGCTAGGGTAAGCATTTTTTCATTCATACTGCAATTAAATTACCTCGTGTGCCTGGGGTTAACTTTTGCTTTTTCACCTTCTTGTAGGGAATTGATGTCTTAAATGGCATCGCATGGGATAAAGACAAAAACCGTCTCTTTGGTGAGTCAACTCTATCATCATTGTACAAATTAATCCTTGGGATATTAACAGACATCGGCTTAGGTGGTCAAGGTTAATCCAAGCAAGTAAATAAATATTGACATGTAAAAACCTGTGATGTTTTGTAACTGAATGAGGAATTTGCACACGGGAGTTTGGCCACGGTACTGGAGGACTGAGGGACATGGATGTCGGAATGAGTTATGTTGCTAGTATTTTGGCCATGTTGAATTTAAGCTGATGTGCAGGACATCTTAAACTAGCAATGTTGGAAATTAGATCAGTATAGAGACAGGGTTCCCCCTCCCTTTCTTTGAGTTGCTCTTTTTTGTAATTTTGGATAATTTTCCCTTCTCCTAAGTCTGTCCTTGCGCTGTGCAACAACTTTCAAAAGAATCTGAATGTGTCCAACCAGTCTGCAAACCGTTGATTATTTTGTAGTAACTGGAAAGCTGTGGCCAAAGCTATATGAGATCAAGCTGCACCCAATACAGACACCCTTTAATGGAGACATTGTAAGCAGATCTGCATACCACCGCCGGCCCAGTTTTGACAGAACACAGGCAACATATGTACCTGTTTAAAGAATATGGGGTTTATGCGTGGGCAATTGTGTATGTGATATTGCTGTATCGTACTTTGTAATAGATGTACACCATTATGCAGCAAAAGCATAGAGAAGCCACTAATTCAGGCCTTTCTTCAGATTGGACGAAGTGCTTTGCTGAGGTAGGGGGTGGGAGTTTGTCTAATGTCCAATTTGTTATATGTTCATGTGACAATGACTCGAGGAAACAGGAGCTTCAAATCCTTAGGCTTCACAAACACAATGGAGTTCTGTTGTGGGTTCAATTTCATTTAACAGCTTAATTTAAAATTTGTGCCCTCACAGGAGAGGGGTTTGGAAGATTGGGATAACTGTAAAACTAGAACTTTTAGAATCAACTCTGTTTATTTTAGGCTGATTTTTTTTTTTTTTTTTCTCTGGTGAAAGAGATCGTGACTTTTTTGTTGGGTAAGAATTATACAATTAAAGATTAGAAGCACCATTCCTGTTTGAGTGAGGACTAAATTTTGCTACTTCATCTCTTCCTCATCCTTTAACATAAAACGGGTATATCTCCAAAGTCGACCAGAACTAAAATAGAAGGCTTTCAAGTTTCAATGGATTTTGTTTTGAAGCATGCTGGTAAGGATATTAGAAGAACTTGAAATAGATTAAAATTTGTGCCTAAATAATCAACATTACTACTCCCTTTCCGAGGAAAAAGATGAAAATTTAGATTTTATTATCAATTCTTGCACGTATCATGTATGGTGTTTTCTCTTTTTTTGAAGAATATCGTACATGGAATTTTCCTTTATTTAGTACTAGGACATCACAGTATAAGATACTTATCATATGTGACTTCTGATGATATGTCAATATGCTAAGCAGTTGCCTAAATGGATAACTCATGATTCCCGCCTGATAAGGTGGTTCTGTTAGTTTTACTATAATTTGAATTTACATTGTACACAAGGCCTTTTTAAGTAAATCACTAAGCTTAGGAACCAAATGCCTCTTTATTTCAAGACTTTGCTAATTTTCTACACAACAATCACCGATCACTGATCATCATGTCACCTAGTATCTCATCTGTTGATCACAAACTCTCCATGCCAACTTCATTTTTTGGAATTAAATTGTGGGTTGCAATTATAATTTGCATTGCTTTATTCATATGTTTTGCTGTATCCATCACTTTATGCTTCATCTTCATCTTCCGCAGCTGGAGGCGTAAACATTGCGTTTTTAAAAAATCCATTATCACCTCCAAGAATCTTAGAGTTCCTCAAAATACTTCTTCTCCGATGATGAATAAGAGGCTCTTGTCGCGCAACGGATGGGATGTTGAAATGAGCATTAGTACACCTGAGAAACATGTTATGTATCCGACTGATCAATTTTGTTCTTCTGGGGCTAGTGGGTATGTAATGACGATTAATGGTGACAAGACTGAGTACCCATCAAAGACTATGGATATACGGCCAGGTAAAGAATGGTATACTCTCAATGAGATTGAAGCAGCAACAAATGGTTTTGCTGATGAAAATTTCATTGGAAGTGGAGATTATGGAATTGTTTATCGCGGGGTCTTATTTGATCATACGCGAGTTGCAATCAAGAAATTGATTGTCAACAGGTACAGGACACGAATTATTCGTATGAGATAGATAATTTTTGGACTGGAATTTTTTTTGTTTGATAAATTTATTGATGAACTTATGGGTGGTGGTGGCAGGGGCAGCTTGAAGGATTTTGCGACAGAGGTGGAGGCAATGTGCTGTCTCAGACACAAGAATTTAGTGAAATTGCTGGGATATTGTACAGAGGGAATGTTCAGGTGCTTGATAACTTCTTTATTCAAAAAATGAAAAAGTTTGGATTGTGCTGTGATTCTCATTCTAGTGATTTTGTCTGAATAATCAGGATGCTTGTGTACGAGTATGTGGACAATAGCAATCTTAACCAGTGGCTTCATGAAAGCATAAGTAAACTTAGCCCTGCCTTACATGGAAAATCAGGACGAGTATCATCGAAGGAATTGCCAAAGGGTGTGTACTGCGTAGCTCTCTGCTGAAATTGAGAGGTTCATTCTTTCTTTTTATTAATGCTGCATGATTGATTATGTTTTTTTTGAAGAAAATTTATTGTGTGTAGGTTGGCCTACCTGCATGAAGACTCTGAACCTGGAATTCCACATCAACACTTAAAATCAAGCAATATACTGCTTGACAAACAATGGAATCCTAAGATATCTGATTTTGGAATCTCCAAGTTCTTTGGCCATGAGTGGAATCACGCCGTAGCTCCCCCAATGGGAATGTCCGGGTTAGTTTATGCTGCGTTATTATTGTGTTGTTTCTTGTTATTTACTATATAAAGCAACACTAACTCAGATTGCATTGATTCTAAATAGTTATATTGCACCAGAATGTGTCAATGCCTGTATTTTGGACGTGAAAAGTGATGTTTACAGCTTCGGGATACTTGTAATGGAGATTGTATTACTGGAAAGACTTCAGTACAGTACACTGTAACTGAAATAGAGGTTCTGCTCTAAAACCTGCGTCTTGTTCTTTTATTGCAGTTGCGGACAGGAGTCTTTGTAATGTTAACCTTCAATTGCAGGAATGTTTGATTGACTGGATAAAATTGATGGTTTCGGAACAAAAGTTTGATCAGGTTGTGGATACCAATTTATCTGAAATGCCTCCTCTGAAGGATCTGAAACGAATTCTTCTTTTAGCACTCCGATGTGTTGATCCAGATGCTAACAACAGGCCTAAAATGGGCGATGTGATCCACATGCTCGAGCCACGAGACTTGTTACTCACTGATGTAAATGCAGCTAGCGCACAAACTATTTGACCCTATGTTCTTCCTCCACTTTAATGTTGTTTTATTTTTGGCAATGCAGGAACTTGTGCCCAAGAGGGTGAGTTCTCGTCGTAAATCTTTTGGAGAAGATCATCAAATACCAACTTAGTTCAGTTATCTCTAGATGCAAGCCATGAAGAACACAGGCAAGTTCTGTTTCTACCTAGATGATGAATAAAGTTTCTGATCGGATAAAGAGGAGTATGTCTGATATTTTATTAGCGTGAATTGCTTGTTTTTTGTACAATGGACGGTAGATTTACCTGTGTCCTGACGTCCGAACTAGGTCGGATGATTCGACCAGATCCTTGAGCTTCCGATCAACCTATTGAGTTGGTTGGTCTTTCGCTGAGCAGGAAGCCTCCTGATCGGCCTTTGGATAGACGTAGGTCCCGATCAGATGAGTTTTATAAGCCAACTTACATAATTACTTTTTATAAATCTACTACACGTCACGTAGGTCGTTCACGTGTCGATTGGTTATTGGTGTGTTGCATCTGGTATCATCACTAGATATGATGTAAACCCCTTTTATCTCTTTATTTGAAGAAAAATGTCAAGTTTCTGAACCATTTTTCTTTTTACATCTTATGGTTTTATTGAAACGAGTTTGTGTTCAGTTGGAACATCTTGCAATAATACCAATACTAACAAGGGTTGTAATTTGGCAGTTCAACTTCATGTATTCTAGTACATCAAGTCAATTGCATCCGGGGCAAGAGCAGATTTCCCATGTTATTCATGTTTTCTCTTCTTTATATCTTGCTTTTGTAAACACAATAAGTCCTTGCTTTTCCATCCGTCCGGATAAGGGATAATTGAAAAATGATTTACAAAGTTACAAATTTAAAATTACTTGTTATAGTTAATTTACGTGTCAAAATTATAATGAATTATTAATCCTTAATTTTAATTTTTAATCGAATTTTATTCTTTTTCAAATTTAAAAATATGAATGCACGATAATAATTAAAAAAACTGAGCTTACTCACCTAGGATATATTTTTTCAAATTTTGGTTGCCTTTGTCTTGAAACTCATTCATTTGTATTTTGTAGTTCACAAGCCGAAGGGCCCTCTAATGTAGCCTTTTTAGTCCAAAATCTTAAACATTGTTGTGGGGCTTGCAGGCCTATTTATTCTTTATTGGGCTTTTCCATTTGCGAAATTACAGACGTATTCAACTGAAGTTTTTGAATCGTGGTCCACATTTAAGTTGTGCTAAAGGGTTATCAGCAGTTCATCACCAGTGTTTCAGGCGAAGAAACTTTATTAGCCCGTTAAAATGGCTTTTGGGTTCCGATTAAGTTTGGTACAGGCCCATGAACACTCAAATTTGTCAAGGCCTCGTATTTTTGTTCCCCGTGTTGATTTTAGAACAAAATTTTCTTCCATATCCAGTTAAAAAACGATTTTATTTTTTATTTTTAAAAAGAAAAAGGAGTTTCTCGGCTTTAATTTTTACTTAAAAAACAAACTTCTTCTTAGGTAGAGTCACGACGAAAAAGGAACAACAAATATATTGAGTATGCGAAGTATTATGTGGTATTTGATTTTGACAGCCATTTTCGACAATTCCCATATGGGTCAATCGAAATTCCAGAGCAATGATGTGACAACATAAAATCTTTGTACGCAATTAGGTTGTTCTGGAGAGTTGTATTAATGAATCTTGTCAAAGGTAGCGTTCGAGCCTTTTAGTGGTCCTAACTCGTGAAACTATCATATACACACACAGTTGTTTACATGTCGGAATCATCTGCATACTATATTACTCTTTCGTTAATCTGATGTTTACGTTCATTGATCTTTTTCAGATGGTGATATTAACAATCAAGAGTAAAAATAGTTGTTTTGCATAGGATGATGTCAACTAATTCGATTTTCATTGCTATTAATGGAACAGTAGTTGGGTACGGTACATCCCGTCTATTAAATCGGTCTAAATATTTAGACAACATCATCTCTTTTTATAATAATATTAAAACTCAAAATTAAGTAAATGGATTATACCATATTTTTTATAAAAAATAATTAAAAATATATAAATTTAATATTATTAATTAAAATTAATTTACGTGATAAAATCATAATAAATTATTAACTTTTAAAATTAAGTACTTAATCAGTTTTTGATTTTTATTTTTTGAATTTAAGTGATACGATTAGTAACTTTTACAAAATTTTACAATGGCCCATCCGTGTTGGCGAAACGAACATCCCGACAAGATGGTGAGTGCTGACAAACTTAGATTTTTTTATTTTTTTGGAGACGTGTCCTATTTCAAATGCATGCAATCGAAAAGCTATTAAGACAAAAAAGTATTACGCCACGGAACCTAACGCAATCGAACTATTTCCTGCGTCAGTTGTGCTTCGCTTTCTTCCCACCGACCACCGCAACCTTGCCGTGGGGGTCGTCCGCCACTGCCTAATATATTTCACATTTGCTTCTGCCACTCGGATCCTATTTAGATTGTAAATGAATTTAAACAAATTCACACTTTAGTATGTGATATATTAATCATGATTTTGGTACTTTTCATGTCAAGATGTTGATTTCATATAGGTTAGAGTGAAAAAGAGGTTATCTAAGGAATGAGTAATGTTTAAACTTCATTTTATGCATAAATTTGATCATTAGACTCTTAAGTGGGAAAATTAATCCACTATATAATTTTTTTTTTATATAAATTAAGGTGTATAATTTTATCATAAACTTATGATTATATTTACTCACATATAAAAATTATTCATATATAATATTAAGTAACATCATATTACTTATGTAAATTATTAAATAACGATAATATCTACCCACACATTTCCTAACACAAGATTAATCCAGAAAAAGTTAATACACTAAGGGTCTATTTGTTTTAACCAAAAATATTTTTTAGAAAATAATTTCTCCAACTTCTAGTATTTGATTGTATTTAGGGGTGGGAAAAAAAATTCGACCATCGAATTATCCACCAACACGTTCTGTTTCTTTCTGAAAAAATGAAGATATTCGATCTCCTTCATTTATTGATCGGATCATTTAAAGGTCAGATACCTACTATTTTCGAATACATATACAAATCACCTTTTTAAATATTCGTTGATATTCGTTCTGTCTCGTATTTAAGTCATGAAAAATAATTTCCCACGTAAAATATTTGTCTCCAATTGGGACGTAGAACAACTTCCAAAAAATAACTCCCGGAGTTATTTTCCAACTATGCCCGCATTAATTGCCCTCGTCCTTGGCTACCTTTGAAATAGAAATAGGACAAAAATAAAAGCTAATAAACCAATCGGCCTTTTGAATTTGCATTGCCGGCGACCGACTTCACCAGCAGTAGTCTCCGGCCCCTTTATCTTCTCAACATTACAATCACTTACGCCCGTTACAGCTCTAGGTAAATCTTCATGAGTCCCTGGCAAAAGCACGTGAAAATCTTAATATGGTAGTTCTGAAGAGAGAAGGAATGGAGTTTGACAGCAGAGGAGAGAGAAACAAGACCAACGCCAGCGGAAAAGGGTTTGAGAAGCATTTATATATATATATATATATGAATTCGTATAGAGATTCAAACAAATTTTCCAATCCTTTAACTATTTTTGGGGTGATGGATCGTTGCTGTTGCTATTTCTGTTGTTGTTTTTGCTGGATGGTGGTCGTAGTGTATCGGCGGCGGAAGGTACAGTGGTGGCAGCGGTGGATGTACCTCTATTGCAGCTGGATTATGGTTGGTGGGAACCCAGATTGGAGCATAGACTCATAGTAAAATTCATGGTGATAATTTCAGAAAGTCTAATCAAACACAGAAAAATGAAAGAAAAACAATTATTTTCTTAGAAAATTTTTTTGAAAAGAAAATATTTTACTGTCAACCGAACAGACTCTAAGAGATAAGATAACAATTTATTCGCGCTAAAAATAAAACCAATGAAAATGGAGAAGTATAAGTTTCAGTGCAGTGAGTTTTATAAAAAAATATTTATTATTTATTTTTGGAGTAAATATTTTTTATTGTTAAATAATTAAAAAATAATAAAACATATCTTATTTTTTAATTATTATTATAATTTATTCTATATTATAAAATAACTAATCAAAGTTTATGGGAGCGTGCAGTGCATTAAAGAGAGAACGTCCACAAATAAAACACGTCGTCTACCTGCAGGCTTCTTTTGCCAAGTCTCAACAAGCATCGACTTGTAACGCCTAAAACTCAGCATTCACTGATTCTTATATAACAGTCTCCAAATCTTGTCCAGGCTCACAAAGTAATAGAGGCCTAATTAATATCTCTCTCTCTAATCTCCCAAAATCAGAACATATATGGCTGCCGGCACCCAAACCATTTGTTTCCGGGCCAACCCATTTCTAACCCGAAAACCCACCACCATACTCACACCTACTTTGATTTTCTCCCCTTACATGAAGCAATTTAGTACAATTCCTAGATATCGAAGGAAGCCCAGCTTGAGTGTTTGTGTTGTTCTCCAAGATGACAAGTTTAAATCCCAATTGGAGACGAGCGAGGAGGAAGCCCAACAGCGCGAGAAAGAGATTGCGAAGAGGATCTCCGATGCACGTGTGGCGGAGAAACTAGCGAGGAAGAAATCGGAGAGGTTTACTTATCTTGTTGCGGCGGTCATGTCTAGTTTGGGAATTACTTCCATGGCCCTGCAATTCTGGCTGTTTACTATAGATTTTCATGGCAAATGGAGGTACAAATTAATACGACTATAAAATTCAATTTCTCTTAATTAAATACGAGTTTTTTTTTTTTTTTTGGGTTCTTAAAATTTTGTACTACAATTGGTTGTTGTTGGCATTAGGGTGGAGAGGTGCCTTATTCGGAAATGTTTGGTACATTTGCTCTTTCAGTTGGTGCTGCTGTAAGTTTAATTCTAGTACTTTTATATTATTCATTGAAAATCAACAACCTAGTAAGTGTACTAATTTGGGTGTTTGATGGAAATTTTGATCATGAAATTGATTTTGTTTTTGGATTTATTTATGCATAGGTGGGGATGGAATTTTGGGCGAGATGGGCTCACAAAGCGCTCTGGCACGCTTCGTTATGGCACATGCACGAGGTTGGTTATATTTTCTAAATTTGACCTAATGGGATTTTGATTTGATCACAGTCAATGAAAAGTAGTTTGATTTGATTACAGTCGCACCATCGCAAACCAAGAGAAGGGCCATTTGAACTTAATGACGTTTTCGCCATAATCAACGCTGTCCCCGCAATAGCCCTTCTTTCTTATGGTTTCTTCCACAAAGGCCTCGTTCCTGGCCTTTGTTTCGGTGCTGTAAGTGCTTTCTCTCTTTCTCAAGCATCTAAAAAGGAGGGGGTCTAACCTTACGGATGCTTCAATGGTTGTTGACAAACAAAGAATTTTCCTCTGGTTGTTAGCCTGCAACTAAAATTCTTAGCTATACGTAGTAAATTGAGAATAATCAAGAATGACATGATATTTACATGCTGCAGGGCCTTGGGATTACAGTTTTTGGCATGGCTTACATGTTCGTCCACGATGGTCTCGTGCACAGGAGATTCCCAGTTGGTCCCATTGCAAATGTTCCTTATTTCAGAAGAGTTGCAGCTGCACATCAGGTATCTTTTTTTTGGTTTAAATTTGCTGTTTGTAGTGCATACTAGTATAATCTTGATCATGCTACTGGAACAGATGTATTAGCATCACCCCTCGAACAAAATTCATTTTTAATGCTAGAGGTCCCCCATTAACAGGATGATTATTACTTTATTAATACTAGTACTGTATTTCATATAGCAACATAGATGGCACTACAAATTAAAATATTCTGTAATAATTTGAGTTACACTTAAATAGAGTATCTTTAGTAACAGAAGCTAACGGCCACGATCTTGTTTGATTTGATGTCTGGGATTTCAGCTGCATCATTCGGACAAATTCGATGGTGTCCCATATGGGTTGTTCTTAGGACCCCAGGTTGTCCCTCTTCTTAATCCCTCTGTCACCTTTTCTTTTGAGTATTATATTGCTGCCTAATTAGTTGTTCTGTACTAATATGCGTGACATCCTTAGGACGAAACGATTAGAACAAATTGTGAAAATTATTAATCCTAATGCAGCATCTTTGTTGATGGATGTAGGAACTTGAACAAGTTGGAGGGCTTGAAGAGTTGGATAAGGAAATCAACAGGAGAATCAAGTTTAATTTATAAGGGGTTCATGAAGGTTATAAATGACATATTTTTAACGGGATACATTTTTGACTTCTTTATCTTAGGATAGTCAAAGGAACAGAGAGATGTCGACCCAATTGTTCCAAAATTTCTTTTAGACCGACCAGGCTGATTTTGCCGCCCCCCTCCCACCCCTTATGTATGATAAGAAATTGAGGGACTGGAATTACCAGCTAGAGTGCACTTTAAATTTTGATCTGCTAGCTTGTACATGCGGCTCAACATCGCAACTGTATTTTGATCGGGACATTGTCAAGGGAACGGGGTCATTCTTTTCCCTTTTTTACTGGTGGGTTGGGGGTAGGGGAGGCCTCAAGGTCATTCTTTTCCTTTCAATCATTCTTGGAAGAAAATAGTAGTATATGATATGAATAAATTTGTCATACATAGTTAATATAAAAAAAAAAATTTAATACATTTAAATATAGATACATATTAATTTTTGAATAATGTAAATTTATAATATAAGCCTAACTACTAGTATACTATACGAAACTCTCATAACATACACAGTCTAGCATTACTATCTAAACTAGTCATCCCATGATAATTCTATACAAAGCAATCTCTATATTGCGTCACCAACTAGCGTAACTTTCCTATTTTTTTTATTTTTTATTTTGTCATTTCATTCTCTATTTGGCCCGCTCCAAACAAAATGAGGAACAAAAAGTCGGTCAACACCATTTGGAGGATCCAGAAGAAATGTGAAATCTAATTGCAAATTCAGACTCATTTTAGCTAAGATATTAGCATAATCATTGATTTAGGTGCTTAGTGTTATATTATTGATTGTTTACATTAAGGGCTTAGGAGGTATTTGGTTCATAATCGGGAATCGGAATCTGAATGGGAATCATAAATTTTATTATTGGTATGAATTTATATCATTCTTCCGTACTTGTTTGATTTGAAATATGGATATGTTTCATTATGTTAATAAGTTACTCAATTTGAAACTCATATCACAAGTATTAGGGAATGAAAGTAGACATTTTCTAACACTTTCATTCCCATAGAATGATTCCCATAATACTCAATCAAACAATATCTTTAAACATCATTAATTTTGATTCTCATTACCCCTCTGATACCCATAAACTAAACACTTCTTAGTGTTATACTTGCTATAGATTGTTTACTTTAACCTCCATGTACTTCATATGAACAATCAATACTAAATGGGCTCTCCTTTTTGGATGCTTATTGGAGTATGATTCAAACTCCACTCTTGGACTCGATTATCTATATGGGCTGGATCTGTCTCTCCCTTTCAAACAACATTCTAAGATACGCGCTTTTCTGATCTTTACCGTCAAAAATTCGCGAAGATCAACGGCTGACAGTCGATTCTTACAAGGGCCCCACCATCCTCTCTCAATTTCTATCTATCTTTAAAGTCCAAGTGTCGTGAATACTGAAGTACACCCCACAAGTTGAGATAAAGAGAAAGGTCAGAAATTCTAGATCCGACCCCCATAATCATCTCGCCACGTGTCCTCACAATAATTCCCAAAGACGATTCTACCCTTCCTTCTCCTACTACTCATCCCCTCGCACCTTTCCCATAATCCCATCAGTTTCTCTACTCTATTGTAATAGAAATTTTAGGTGTAATTCTTTACACAGATCCCATCCAAACAAGCCCTCAATTTCTGTTTCCATTAATAATTAATAGCTTAAGTTTTAGCTTTTTTGGGGGGCCTTCTCATCTTTCCTCGTTAATTTCAGGTTTGCATTTAGTCTTCTTTATTTCCTGAATTATTTGCGATTTTCTTTGTGGGTTTTTGGATCTGATGCTTAATAACGCGTAAAAAGTTATTCAATTTATATATAATTGGTGGGTTTTGTCTTTGGGCGTGTCTGGTGGGGTTGGGGGTTATGGTAGAATTGAATTGCTAAACATTCTGCAGTTTCAAGGTTAATCCGATCTGGGGTTTTACTATGGATTAGTGGTTGAAATTGAAAGAATTTGGGATCTGTGTATTGAAAAATACTCTTTTTTTTTTTTAATGTAAATGATTTCGAATTGATCAATAAATTGAGGGTAAATACAGTTACATATTTGTTGTAATTGTATTAGATCAGATAGTCTTAACTGATGATTTGTTGTTGTCCATAGAGGACGAGATTTGGGACTGGTTGTATTGATTGGAGATTTTGGGGTTCAAAAAAATTTAATCTTTTTTGCTTATCTATATTGTAATTCGTAGTGAGATGGAGATAGAGAGTGATTTAGGTTTTGTTTTATCATTCCTATTTCAGTGCTTAGAAGGACACAATTGTACTACTTAATTAAATACACTAGAATCTTATGGATGATTGTCACGAGTTCATGATGTTGTTGGTCTGCTGATACAGTTTATGATCTGGCTTCGATTGTATGTGCTATTTCTTTCATAATTTGGGATCAGTAAGTTTGTTTGGTATTGGTACTGTTGTAGATCTTGTTGTGAAAACCTTGTGCTTTCTGTAAGGCTTGTGGGAAAACCTCGTTGTTAAAGGTGATTAATCTTCGTTTGCTTTTCGAAGTGATTAGTTGGTGTAGCATGTTTTGTTTTTATGTACAACTGTTGGTTGGGGTGAGCGCTTGAGGTTCAAATTTTTATTGTGTTGTATTTCTCTGTGTGCAAGGCCTAACCAACTTGTTTTTTGAGTCACATAATTTGTGTTGCAGGCGAGAAGGCCATGTAAATTGTTTGCACCAAGCAGGAGCAGTGTGTTTGTTCGATTGCAACAACTTCATTTCTTCTCTCCTCAACGGGATGGGTCAATGTAAAGGTTGTGGGAAATTGGGAAGAATGGCAGGGGATGGGTCTGCGAGTTCTTACCAATTTTCTCTTACGTTGTCTCCTATTGTTTCTGTTTGGGATTGTATTGTGCGCAAAATGAGTTATTCCTTCAGACATGAGTGGGTGTAACGATCAGAATTCTGACATTATACTAGTAGTTGGAATCGATTTGGTTTTTGTTTTCAGGTCTTCAAGTTATAGGATTCTACAAACAGAAAAGAAAGTAGGTAGTTATAGAGATGAATTGTAGATTGTAGGGAAGGTTTCTTGGCGGAAAAACAAAGCGCCAAAAGAAAAGATTGAGTTGACAAGCTCAGTAATTATAGGTTTTTTTTTGAGGGTGGGATAAGATGGAAGGTGCTAAAGTGTCATCTAGTGTTAGAAAAGTAAAGAAGAAGCAAGTTAAGGATGAGCTGGATCGTATCAAGCAGGCTGAAAAGAAAAAAAGACGCCTGGAGAAGGCTCTGGCTACTTCGGCAGCCATTCGTTCTGAATTAGAAAAGAAAAAACAGAAAAAGAAAGAAGAACAGCAGAGGCTTGATGAAGAAGGTGCTGCAATTGCAGAGGCAGTTGCTCTGCATGTCCTACTTGGTGAAGACTCGGACAACTCATGTAAATTTATAGTGAAGGATGAGATGCTGAACCGTTTGGATTGCTATGATAATTTTGATATCTTTATGGGTGGTAGGGAAGCTGGGGTTCCTCATGAGGAATCAGACATCTCAGACTACTCGCGTAAGAATATAGAGTGGGTTTCTGACACCCAAAGATATGGTTACACGTGGTGTGACTGGGGGAACTCTGATTGGATGGTCTCGTCTGAACCTGTGGGAAAGGAGCTCTACCCACAATACCTGGAGGAGGGAAGGTGGGATACTGCAGGAATCTCTGCAGGTCTTATTGCTGCACAAGCTGTTTCATCACTTCAAATTGCGGAAGATGCGGAGGTTGACAAGTATGTCTTCAACAGAATGATGTGAGATTGAAGATAAAAGGTCTCAGTTAAATGATCCAGTCCTTCGTGTGTGTGGTACTTGGTTTTGTGGTTTTGAATAACGACCTGTATATATTTCAAGTGTACCCAACCATCTTATTTGTTAGATGTGATGCTTTTGTTGTTTGAGATGTTTGTCAATCCCTGAGGTTCTTATTTTTAAGGCAGGTTTTCGGATTTGTTGAAATTTCCTTGAAGTGATTGTAAATGAACCCTGGAATATAGCAAGATTTCAATTATCAAAATTTGGGGCAAAGTTCCTTGATGCTTTTAAGCTGTGTTCCTTCTGTTGCATTTCCTTTTCTTTACTCCCTTAGTCTGTGTTGCAAACAACTTGCAGTAAAATTTATGGTAAAATTGAGTAATTATTAGATATTTTAGTAGTTGTTTAAAAATCAATAAAATGTTCATATTTGGAAAAACAAAATCTCTTATTTTTAGTAAAGCATTGAAAAACATGATTTCCTGTTTTTAGTAGAGCGGACTTTATAATATCCGACCTTTTCCCTCATAACATGCCCTTGGATATTTGATCCCTCATAACATGCCCTTTGATATTTGACCTTATCTCTTTTAATACTTGTAAACGTCGTTATCAAATGTTAAGTAATAGTTTTACCTTTTTTGGACATCTTCAAAATTTGTGGATTCAAAGTATAATTTTATAAAACTTGAAAGATTAAAATATAAATATTGAAAATTTTGAAAGACTTCTCAACGAAGTCCTACATTACAGTAGCCACAATTGCATCTTCATCTTCAACCAGTAGCTAACAATTCAAGAACCTTCCAAAATCCATTTCATCCTAAATTTTAAAACTTAATACTTAGTTTAGAAATTTGCTCTTCAAATCAAATCGGCAATCAAGAAGTGTTTCTAGACTGTTAATATAACTTCACAAGTAAATTTTATTTCAAATTTTGTATAATTTTTATGTTAAATTTTAAGTTTTTTAAGAAATTAATTTACTTAATTTTTGTTATTTATGATTTGATTTTATTACCGATCAGATTTATGAATTACCGAAATTTGATTTGTGGTTTGTAATGTGTCTTGTATGTTTGGGGTGATTTCGAGGTACGACATGTCATCATTGTATCGTTTTGGAAACTCGAGTGCTCTGATATCATTCAATAATAGTTAGAAAGTCATTTCAAATCACAAATCAAGTTCCCGTAGCTCATAAACATGATCGGTGATAAAATTAAACTATAAATAACAAAAATTAATCAAGTCTTATCAATTTCTTGAATAACTTGAAATTTAACATAAAAACTATATAAATTTTAAAGTAAAATTTGCTCGTAAAGTTAGATTAAAAGTCCAAAAATATTCCTTAATTGCGGATTTGATATGAAGAGCAAATTTCTAAGCTAAGTATAAGATTTAAAATTTAGGATGAAATGAATTTTGGAAGGTTCTTGAAGGGTTAACTATCGAAAAGTTTTATTATGGAAAGATCTTGCCAAGTGACATATTAAATGTTATTTTTAAACCAATGAAAGTTTATTATTTAAAGTAATAGATCTAAAAATAAAATAAAATAATAAATCACTGTTTAAGAATACTAAAATCTCATTAATTTAGGATACCAGTTGACGTGTTATTTAATAAAATTTTTCGATAATAAAATTTTTGTTAAAGATGAAGATGCAATTGGGGCTACAGACTTCGTTCTTCGTTGAGAAGTCTTTCAAACTTTTCAAAATGTATACTTTAATCTTTTAAATTTTATAAAATTATAAGTATATTTTTGCCCTACAAATTTTGAAAAAGTCCAAAATTGGTAAAATTAATACTTAACATTTGAGAACGATGTTTACGAGTATTAAAAGATAAGGGAATTCTACAATTTCGTTGAAGGAGCCATTCCCTTGACTTTAAAAACTTGTACAGTACAAGTTTTTAAAACACATAATATTGTACTGTACAAGTTCTTAAAACACAAGGAAATATTTCCTTAAAAGAGATTGTAAAAATTTCATAAAAGACATAAGATCAAGTATCAAAAGACATGTAATGAGCAAAAAAAGTCAAGAATTACGTTCACCCAATTAAAATAAATTTCTGTTATTGATTTTTAAGTAATTACTAGTTACTAATGACCGCCATAAACCTTGTGATCGCATACCCAATGTGCACGAATTGGTTGTTTTGATCCTATTCTTCTCCTTCAGTGGGTGATCTATAATCTGTGTGTGTCTTACAAATCTTTATCAGTAACCAAAAAAAAAAAACTATGTGCGTGGAGCTCCTTCATCTGTGCGAGTATTGGAATGTAATTCTTGCTTCCGCCTTATCCATGTCTACAGAGTACCCATTTTTGTTACAATATTAATCATTGGAATCCGGCCTTCACGACCCTACTTGAACAGATCTATTCTAAACTCTGTATTCTCGAGTTCTAAGGAATTCGGCCTTCCCGATGAACCCGCCACCCACTTAAGTCCATTTTTAGTTTAAGATCTAAAAAACTAATACTATAGGAGCAATTACGGCAAAATTAGTATAACCAAGATTTTCTGTATCTGTTTTCTAGATCTGTCATTCCTTGTAATAGACTATTAGTAAATATATATCATTCCAAAGCATCAGCAAACATGCCTATGATTTAACAAAATCGGACAGAAATTGATTAACAGAGAAAAAGGAAAGAGATCTGCTGAGAGAGGGAGGGAAGGCAAGTCAAAGGGGAATTTTTATCTCAAGTACAAACACTATTCAACCCGTTGATTAAATGTTACTTGAAAGGAAGGTAGGCTAGCAATTCATGAACCACAGAGCAGGTGGGTGTCATTTACCCTAAATAGTAGCTCAATAAGAAGCAAAAAGGTGAATACATCTAAATCTTGGTATCACAGCAAACAGAAATTGCTTGGTTGCCTACTAGTTTCTTAAATGTGACTCAGCATTTCAAGTAGGTGTCAACGAATTCACAGCTTAGGAACAATTGTATCTTAAACTAATCCAACAATAATTTCTTGATTGTTTTACACGAGCTTCAGTACG
Organism: Cinchona pubescens; assembly: GCA_025175665.1. Classification (NCBI taxonomy): domain Eukaryota; kingdom Viridiplantae; phylum Streptophyta; class Magnoliopsida; order Gentianales; family Rubiaceae; genus Cinchona; species Cinchona pubescens. Next base: position 1,573,102 of record JANKKI010000014.1, read on the forward strand.
CAGAACAATGCTTGGAAGAGGACTCCCTTATATATCACGTCGAGAGCTCTGTCTCAGAGGTGTTTCTGCATCTTGTTGCCGCTGCTGCGATGTTATGTCCTCATCCAGACTTTCCACATCTGAACTACTTGATGGTTTTGCACCCTAGAAATGAGATTCTTGAACCATGTACCTTGGAATCCAGAAGGGGTTCCTCTGGTAGAATTTCTGGCAGAGTCGGGACTACTGGAAATAACACCAAAAAGAAATCGATATATTTTTATGCAACTTTGCTAGCTGTTACAACCTCTGTTTTCGCTTGTCTAAACTGCATAAGCCAAAAAATCAAGTTATCACTGACATACAGAAGACTAAGCCAAGCAATAATTCAAGCGGAAAAAACCAGCAAAGAGCAAAAAATATGTTCAAGGGAAAAGTAAAAGAGTGGGAAGACTCGGTTGTGGAAGCATGTCTATATATCTAATTCAAAGTCAACAATGTTTAACTGGTATTGGGAGGTCTTTCATTCCTCGGTTGGAACTACATGCTAACTGCTAAAAGTGATCTCATGCAGCTCCTAAAAGAAACAAATTCTCACCTTTAAAGCAGTGGTTCCTGCTATTTCCGCAGCTGCATCACCAGCATGAGCAAACCTGTTCACCCACCCTGTTTGAGAACCTTATAAGAATGTGGTCTAAACAGCTGATTGCCAGAACCGGGAAAAAAAAATGTTCCTTAACAAGTAAATGTGCTGCCGCAAGCAAAAAAAATGGTCCAGAATAACTGACGATTTGTTTCTGTAAAAGAGAGAATGCTCGCATGCATGTATCAGTATATGAAATTTTTATTCCATAAAGGAAGCCAGATCCAACATCTGTAGTATATTCAATACCTAAAATACAAGAAGGCAGTACACCGTGAATCCCAGAAAGCAGGTTGGTTGGTCAAGACATGCCAACTACCAGCTTGTTTAACTAACTATTATGAGTACTCGCTTTGTTCTTCAAAGAGCAGAACTTCTGTCTTGTGATTATTAACATCTAATACAAACAAACTTGACTCTTGCAGTACAGAGAGGCCATATGCCAAAGTTAGAAATAAAAATGAAAAAGTTATCAAGGTAAATCCCTAATGAAAAGTATTCAAATTCATATAGAAAAGACACTAATTAACTGCAAATATTCAAAATATAGAAATTATCCTAAGACAAGTACTGCTAGTACAGCATCCACGCCTTCAAAAGTTTCATACAACTTCAGAAACAGTTCTAAAATTATTTCATTCATGTCATCATAGAACCCTCATTCCAATTACAAGCAAAGATATAAGAAGATGAGACAAAGGCAGGCACTTCAATAACAAGCATGCTCGGCCAAGCTAACAAATGCCAAGAATAAGAAAACTGGCTTCTTAATAACGCACCTCTGGATTTGTAATCAGAAATCAATTTCAAAGAATTACGCCTTGTTTTAGGTATGTCAGAACTCCATGAAGCCAAATGGACTACAAAATAGATATACATGCCTCATCCACCATGTGTTTTATCTAAATGACTGGTATACATGAATGTAAAAGTTGGAAACCATACGGTACTAAAAGATAGGACGGAATTGGGGAGCATATGACAATTATTGGAAGAATTCCACAGTTAAACTCATTTTCAAGCACGCAAAATAGTGAGGAAGGTAAAGAGCAATTTACCCGGGAGCTTTGGCACCCCAATTCTTTCACATAACTCATCACAGAAATGATTACAATTCTTAGATAACAAATCGTACGAGTGGCCCGGCCACTCTCTTTTCTACTAAGTTCCCTGAGGATCTGATTAACCTTGAAGATGGAAAAATTTGTAATCCCAAGAACAATATGTTCGCGATGTGTATACAAAGGATTTTTTCCAGCAGGACAGTTAAAAACTCCAGTGCCTCGTTCACAGAATCCAAATGACCACTCTTCATCTCCATATATCTGTAAACAAGTAAAATGAGTACCTTGCACTTACAAGAGCACAAAATCTCCAAATAAATCGACAAATCACGCAAATGAGAGTCAAAAATAACAGCAGAACCGGCAGCGAAACCCTAGATCTACATTCTAACTAGGTTAACCGAGCAAGCAAATAGTACTATCAGTATACAATTACCGAATCAAAATCAAACAATTGTAATTGAGTGAGTAATAATGCAATTTATTAGATGAATAATAAGAAAAATAAATAGAGAGAGAGAGAGAGGAGGAGGAGGAGGAGAAATACACCTCAACGGCGCTGTGGAAAATACCACCGAGGCCGATGCCGTCTTAGCTGAAGAAGCGGTTGATCTGAAGAATGGTGTTATTGGTTTTATCTGATTCACTATTTGTGACGTCGTAAATGTGGAGGATCACCTCCGTCATCTTCTTCTTCTTCAATTTCTCTACCATAAAAAACCCTAACCAACTGCTCTCTCTCTCTCTCTCTGTATTAATGATGGGAATAATTGAAACTCAGCAAAGACAATAATGATTATTCACACTAGCAACAGCCAGCAATGGCTACTCCTCTCTCTGGCTAGCTGGCTGGCTGGCCTTTTTTCTTCTCTCTCTCGGGATATGTTAAAACTTCCGGAATTTCTGTGAACGGTAACTAACCGATTTTCACAATTTCATACTCTTAGCTACAGCTACTAGTGTTTATCTTTGTGTTAATTATGTTCAGAGTCTCAGAAGCTGTGTAAATTACAATGAGACCCCACATATGTTTGGAAAGACTATTTTGACCTCTTCTGAAAACCCAGTGGATCTTATTTGACAATAGTTTTAGTCAACTTTACTAATAAACTCCTACTAGTATCCATTCTTGAAATTTAATACTCTAGTACAAATACAAAGAATATATGATAAGAAGATGAGGGTAATGTCAATCAATTTTTACAAGCCAATTCATTGATTCATGTTATTGTAATAGAACCAATATACATATAAACTTACTTATACTACAATATATAGAACACATACCTTATATTTGCATAAACTACATAAAAAAAAATAACATACATATATGTTGAAAACAAATATATTGAAATATAAAAGACGACTAGTGAAAAAGGCACACCCAATAGGTGTGTAATTTAAAAAAAAATTATAAAAAAATAAAAACTGGAAATAAGAAGATTAATATATATAATGACATTACATCAAATTCTTGTTCATGTTTTATATATAGTTTAAATATAGATAATTTTAGTTAAGTGGTCCAAAAAAGAAATAATAATAATAATTTCCTTAAAATGGTTTATGAAAAATACGTAGCAGAGAGGCAAAAGGTGACAATAAAGCAACGAAATGAGGGATGGTTTTCTGAAAATAAAATAAATTTTTTTGAGAATAGTTGAAAGAGGTTAATTGAGGCAAAGAAAGTTCATAAGAGGATGATTGGGCTAATGAGGTTGAAGGACATAAATAGAGAATATGTTTGCTTTGTTGATTTTGTTTTTTGATTTTTATTTGTATTGTTCTTTCAACTGTTTGAAGTGATTGTTATAACAAGAAGCATAAACATTTTGGATAATTTAGAATTCACTTGCCATATACTTTTATTTGATTATTTTTATGCTTTTTCAGTATTTATCAAATTTCTGGTTGGCTACATGGATTTGGCCAGTATGTTCAAAATATTGTTTAGATAGATTCAGGTTCAATGTGGGGAACTGGGAAATGGGAAGTGGGAAGGGGTGCAGCTGTGATTTTTAAATTTTTCAGAAGGTGTACAATAGTAGTATGAATAAATTCAAGGGGTTCAAATGTGATTAATAAATTAAGCTCCTTCCTATCGCTGTTAGGGAAGGGACTTAAGGTGGGAAGAGCAAAATTACGTAATTGCAAACTTTTACCACAGCGAATCTTTGTGTGATAAGAACAAGAAGGGCCTACCTAAATCAGCCATCAAAGCATGACGCATTACCAGTCATTATTATTAATGGATGTAGTGGGCCCCCAATATAATTTGGGGTTAATAATATCAACACTTTGCCCCCCTGAACTTGGGGGTAATTATACTTTACCTCTCTAAACTAAAAAATTATACTTTATCCCATTCACGTTATTTATCATTTAAAAATATTAAAACCAACAAGATAATCTAGTTAAATGACTTAAATACCTTTGGTTCTATATTTTGATTTTTTTATGTATTTAATTTTGATATTCGATAATTATAAAAGAATTATGAAAATAAAATATAATAACAAATTGATATTATAATAAAAATTATTATTATAATAAATAGAATAAAAAAGAATTAGGGAGTGAAATGTGAGAAAATGTTAAATTATATTATATTTGACACCTCTCTTACAATTTGTACAATTTCTCTTTAAATATTAAAAATTTAAATGCTAAGAGATATCAAAAAATTACAAAATTTTATAAAAAAAGTATATAATCACACAATATTTTTAAAGAAATTTTTTAATTTAGAAATCAACCCCATTTGAGAATTATTCTACCACTATAGTTAAATATTCAAATTCAAAATAATCTAAAATGAAATAAAAAAATTTAAAAAATTTTGCGTAACATTTTTAATATGGATTATATTGAAATATTATATAGTTTATTTTTTATTATTTTTAATAATTATTACATCACTATCAAAATTTAAATATACAAAAAATTAAAATATAGTGCCAAGGGTATTTAAATCATTTAATTAGATTTTCTTATTGATTTTAGTATTTTTAAAGGACGAAAAATGTGAATGGGAGGCAAATTATTATTATTTTTAATTCAAGGGGATAAAATATAATTATCTACCTAGTTAAGGGGTAAAGTGTTATTAACCCTATAAAATATCCAATGTAGTCCGTTTTTAGAGCCCGATTGCCATTTTAGATGTGTTTTTCTTTTTAGAAAATTCTAAAGTTATTGTTAGAGAGTAATTCTCTTTTATTTTAAGAATTTATATAATATAATATTATATATTTTAAAAATTTATATTATATAAATTTTTAAAATTAAAAAAATAATTCTCTCAACGAAATTATAAAATTTCTCTTTCTTTTTAGCCATATTAACAAAATTTCAAATAAACTTTTCAGATCGCAAGTTATCTGAATTTTGTTAATGATAACAAGTGTACAATCATTTCATCCCAAGTATACTCTTTATAATATGACACCGCGAATATCTAATTTGATTTTGTTGTACATAAAAAGTAAATAAATAAATAAAGGTTTATGAGCCTAAAATGTTAAGCACATATTAAAATTGATGATTTATTAAGGTTGAGTTTGAGCAATTCTTATCTTTATTTTTAAAATCACTCACCAAAACTTGAGAGCTAGGCACGTTAAAAATTTATCATAATGCTGTTGTATTAGTGTTCGGATTTGGATCTCTACATTAATTGTTCATTTACCTATATCAGTGGCGAAATCACGTTGAGTTGAGGGAGAACAATTACACACTTCAGCTTTAAAAAATTACAAAAAAGGTAAGTTCCATCTTTTATGTACATGTTGTAACAATATTGAACATTGTATGGTATACCCAGTTCTAAATTCGTTTATTAAACGTAAATCTTTCATCATTTAAAAAGTTTGCACAACTACCATCGAATTTTGATAATTGTACGTAAAGTTATTTAATGTATAAAAAAGTTCTTTTTACTTTAACGGTTTTTTAACACTTATTAAAGTTGTTGATCCTTCCTAAATTGGTCTTGATTTCGCTCCTGACCTATATTTGAATACTGAAAAATTAAAAAAAAAATTAAATATATTATTAATTTTATCTTATTAAGTAAATCATCATAACTAAAGATCAATTTATTCAGAAAAAATGTTACCACTAAATTATATATCACATTTGGATGGCGTAAAAAATTTTAAATTTTAATAAAATATAAAGTAAATTAATTAAACGGTAAAACTTTATTATTTTTCTTCTGATTTTTGTAAGGCATTCATATAGACATATTCTTTAAATAAAATATTTTTTATTTTTAAAAATATTTATTAAAATTTATTTTTTTAAGAGTAAATAGAGACTTTTCTATTTAATTCTAAATGGAGAAAATCCTTGTCCTTATCTTTCGACCACGTAACAATTACTCATTCAAGTTAGTTAATTAAACAAACTCTTAAGTAATTTGAGGAAGATATGGACAAAGAAGGCAAATTAAATAATTGTCTGAGTCATAAATTGAATATAAGGAAAATTATGAATCTAAATCACAAATGAAAACTAATAAAGTTAAGATGACTACAGAAGAGGTCCAAATTCCACAAGACTGGTCAAAGACAAAGTGGAGGACCATTAATACACGTAGGTATTCTTGATCAGAAAGGATTAATCCTAGATAATAAAGGGCAAATTCTAACACAAAAGGTATTTCCCCATATAAAAAGTTAAGATATTTGCTAAAAAAAAAACTTTGAAGGAAGTGTGCAGTTCAAAGATATTGGCGCTTTCGATTTGCTACGCAAAATAAACAATTCTGGACTGCAATACAATGAGCCCTTTGTTGTGTTAGGACATGAATTCTTCAAATTTCACTCCACATGAAATTCATTGCAAAGTCAAGTCAGATTAGGGATCACCACAGCAATAATCATCCATCATCCAACAGTTAACAGGAGGCCCTCAACAGATTGGATTGAGAACTTCGGTGACTTACAACAGAGATGAGAATTTACAACAGAGATGAGAAGTTTAAGACAGATAACTAGAAATGCGATACTGCAAACCAATTACAGGATGCAACTCCCGAGTATATCAAGTCTTGTAAAAATCATAAATCACATTTATCTTTGAAGTTCACATATTTCCTGTCAGAGAGGACAATCATTCTGAGTAAAAACTAGAGAGAGGAAGTAGGGAGAGAATGTTTCGTATTGACTGAGTGATATAAGATACATTAACGAGACAGAGACCCTCTATTTGTAGATTTCGGACAGGGGTCAACTGCCAAAGCTACTCTGTTATAAATTACAACAATGCCTATATCATCTGGGCAACATATATATATATAATCACAATGCATGGTCAAGGAAAAAAGATGCAGAATGAATTCTATGAGAGCCAAGGCTAATAAGACGAGTGAAAAGAGAGTTTAAGAGACTCATTAATAGTATACTTGATTACCTGTGTAGTATATGATTCAGAAGCTATCTACCTTCACTAGTAATCAACTGCGAAAAGACTTTGCTGGTTGATATATTTGAGGTTCCATCACTAATATCCCTCTCAACCCTAGTGCTACCTGGTGGGAATTGAGGAACTTCTCCACGTGCTGGGTGCTCCACCGTAGCTACTTCTCCAGTATCAGGAGATTCTAGAGTTTCATTTTCTTGAAGCTGCAGCACGTGTTCCAGATTCCACAACACGTCCCCCATACTAGGAAATAAAGGATATCAATGCCATAATCCGCCAAACATTTCTCAGCTGTCTCCCCAAATTTTTTTAAAGAGCTTGGTCTTATCTGACCTCTAAGATGTGGATCTATAATTTGCTCAAGCAGTCCCTTCTTCTGCCATTCCAGTGCCCATTCACCTAAATTCACTTGCTCCCGGGATAACACTGGATCTACAGCAGGTCTAGCACACAGAACCTCAAAAAGCACAACCCCAAATGAATAAACGTCTGATTTGTCTGTAAGCTGCTGCCTTCGAAAATACTCCGGATCAAGGTAGCCAAAACTTCCTTTTACACCTGTGCTTACATGCGTCTCATTCAGACATGGACCAGACCTTGACAGGCCGAAGTCTGCAACCTTAGAAACATAGTTCTCATCAAGCAAAATGTTTGTTGATTTGATGTCCCGATGAATAATCCCTTGTGCTGAACCTGTATGAAGATAGTGGATGCCTCTTGCCGCACCAATGCATATTTCAAGCCTCTGCCTCCAAGATAATAGAGGCGTAAACCTTGGACCATATAGATGACTCTTCAGTGCCCCTTTTTCCATGTATTCATAAACAAGAATCATCTCAGACTGTTCTTCACAATAGCCAACTAGAGAAACAAGATGCAGGTGGCGAATTTTAGACAAAACTGTGATTTCAGTCTGGAACTCAGGAAGTCCTTGCCTGGAACCAGGTACACCTCGTTTCACTGCAACCTTTGTATTATCTCCAAGAATTCCTTTATACACCATGCCAAATCCGCCAGAACCAATAATCAGACTCTTGTCAAAATGATTGGTTGCAAGTTGTATATCAGCATAAGGTATCTTCAGGCCAAGATATCCGTATGGGCCAGGAGAAGCAAGGGCAGTTCCTTCAGATAATACACCAAGGGAGCTGCCTCCATAGACACGTAAAGGAGTCCAACCGGTACCGGTACTTCCTACACGTTTCACCTTTGCTTTTCTCTTTCTGTGCCTAAACACAGCTAAACCAGCTAGCAAAACCAAGCCTTGTTACAACAGAACACAGCCTCCTATAACCGGACCCAACCAAATCCACAGGCTTTTCTTGTTTGATCCGGCTTGTGAAGCTACAAAATTCTTTATATTCATAATCTCTACTCCATTTAGAATAGCATTTTTCTTCAAAGAAGTACTCAAATCAGAGGGACCGACACTAACCTTAACAACACCCGAATTACGCGAATCCACAACAAAATCAATGTAGTATGGCGAAGCAAGGACATGGAATGTAAGTGTAGACAAGTCCAGATCTTTGTAAGCGACAACTTCATTGATATATACATTGAAATATAACTGGTTAAGCGAGAGACTAACAATGTCACAGAAATGCAGTCGAACAAAATGCAGAGAATCTCCCCGTCCCACAGGAAAATTCCATGTTATATTAAACTCAAAAATAGAGGTCACATTATCGATATTCATCTGTTGGGCAGTCATGTATACATTGTCAGGAGCAATCTCTCTGGTTGCACCACCCTCTTGGTAATTTGGTTGAGGTTATTATTGAGATGATTAGTACTAGCAATTTTAGCAGCAGATTTTAAGACAAGAAAATCCTCATCTGGAACCCAAGTTCTCCAAAGTGTGTCATTAAAAGGTGTCAATTTCTGGCCACCAACATTAATCCTATGAACAGTTTCTTTCTGATGTGACGAAATATTCTGAGTAAACTCCTTAATTCCATTAGGGACAATAAATCTAGTCGGAGCATCAACAAAGAAATTTTTTGGAGCTGAAAAAATTTCAATTGCATTAATAAATGCGAAATTATTTGGCATAAACGAAACATGAAGCTCAACTGTGTCTACCATAATAATAAACTCCTTAAGCACAGTAAATTGAGCACCAAAATTACTCAACAGAGAAACACCATTAGCTGAAACACTGAAATTCGAGACATGGAGATCGTACTTCTGAGAACTGAATGGGGAGAAATGTAGACGTACCAAGTGGGTCCCAGTTTTCTTGATGTCGAAAGCATAGCTCGAAGTACTAGCGAAGACTCTGGTCTGTGGTGTAAAGTGCAGAAGAATTTGAAGGATGATTTGGATTAGCTAAGGAAATTGATTTACCTTGAGAGAGAAGAGCTGATCCGGGCTTTGTTAAATCACCAAGAAAGATTCTGTTATCGACTGTGGTGTTTGTGCTTGCTCCGCAGCTGACTAAGTAGTTGTCTTGAGGTGCAAAATCCGCAGCAGCAGAAAGATGGATGATGATAGGGAGGGTAAAAGGAAACAAGTGGAGGAAAACTTTCTTGTTTTCCATGGGATGGAAACAATTCGAGCACCTGAAGTAGAATTCAACAACTTTTGAGGGAAAATTAAATGCAGAAAAAAGAAGGAAAGTGACAGAAACTCTAGCCAAGCTGCTGGGTGTTAAAGAGGGATAACAATGTACTAATCAAGAATCTTGAGGAGTTTGCAGTTTAACTTTTTTCTTGGAGATGAGTGGTATAAATATGCCAAAAATAAAAGGGGTTCGGTTTTCTGAGAAATTGTAGTAAAAGAAAGATGAGACAAGAAAGCCAGAAAGATTTGACTTTTAAGGCGCACCCAAACCCAAATGTAGCAAGCACTTAAGCAGTGCATGTGAAGAGACAGCGAGTAAGTGAAGATGGCCGTAGAAGCAAAAGTTTTACGTAATGATTTTTGCAGCTGCAATTTTCTTCTCTTAATTAATTACTAAAACTTTGATGGCAACGGCATTTCAATCTATGACCGTTCGTATCGTATGGTTTGGTTTGGTTAGGATGAACGCATTAAGTGGGTCCTCTAATGTCCCGCGGAATACAATTCAAGGATCCAGATAATAAAACTAGTTGATTTTCTTATTAATTAATTTGAACGGTAAGTAAAATAATATAACGTAGTATTATTATTTTAAATTTTTTATTGATGAATTTTTTTCTTAAAAAAATCCTTTATTGATGGACAATAGGTTATCTGTAGAGTGTAATGTGTGGTGATTTACCTTAACTCTAGAACCAAAAATAACTTAATTTCATTCTAAACTTTTAAGTTTCTAACAAAAAAAAATAAGATTAATAATGCCCGATTTATATACCGCGTTGCTTCTGCAGTTCAATCAATCTGTTGCTATACATCTAGCTGTGTATTAGTGGTAAAATGTGCGTGTTAGAAAACTAATCTTATACTCATTGCCAGTTAATTAAAGTATGCAATGGCAAATATTTATTTTTCAACTATATTTGGATTTCATTGGAAAAATATTTGTATATTAGTATTATTTTGAAAAATGAGAAAAATTAATCTGTGTATAATCTTTCGATGAGTTATTGACTATCTTTTAATATTTATCTCTCATTCTTAAATTTTATATTGATCTTATTTATTAAAATAAAAATTCTTCTATAAAAATTATAAATAATATATCTATTTTTTGAAAATTATAGTGTATGTAATACTACTATTCCTCTATTACATTAACGATGCAAAGATAAATATCTGGCTTAATTCATAGAGGTCTGTTGTAGTGTTATGAAAAGTTTAATGTCTGTTGTAGTGATAGTTATGAAAAGGTAAATGGAAGTTGAATTGAGATTAACACCTAGTCTAGTTGGGGGCCGTAATGCATCATGTGGAGTTTTTATCGTGTCGGTATTTATAGAATTTATATGAGAAAAATTAAATTTGACTCGATAAGTATTCGTGTTGTGTTATATTATGATTCGTTTATTAACAAGTTGATTTGATATGACTCATTAATTCGTTAAATTTTATATACTAATATAAAAGTTATTTAATTTATCTCGAATGACACGATAATTAATAATTATCTGTTGACCTATTAATTCGAATGACAAGATATGTCATTAAAGAGTGCATTATTGTGTCAAGTTTTTATAAATACCGTAATTAATTAACCGATAGTCCGGCTTACCCAATATTCTAATGGGTTAAACAGGCCGTGTAAGACTATCCGATAAAATAACAAGTTATCTGATTAACTCGTAAATTAATATAATATGACCCGTTTAATTTCGAATCATTAACAAGTCAACTTGATTGTATAAGAAATTAAATTAAATTTAAATCGTATTTAAACATATTAATATCGTATCATATTATTCTGTCAAGTCTAAAATTACCTCTCCTTCTAGTGCGGCAGTAGCGAAGCCTTGTGCTTCATTGTAATTAATTAAGCACATTGTGGCTCTGGTTGTGGCAACTGGCAAGTTATCATTTACATTTAATACTAAGGGAGATTAACTTATATGTATTTTTTTTAGGGTTAATAACAATTTGCCTTCTGAATTAAGTAGATAATTATATTTTACCCCTTAAATTTAAAAAATTATACTTTACCTCATTCACATAATTCATCCTTTAAAAATTTTAGGGTTAAATACAATAAACTGCTTTAAAGGTTGAACTATTTTGTACTAAACTCCTAACGTTATTTTTTTCTCACTTTACCTGTTTGACTGACGGTCATACATAACTCCATCGTTAGTTTTTAAAAAAAAAAAACAAATTTATCCCTAAAGTTTAATTGCGGTAAACCTCCTTAATGTTTAAGTAAGACTTTTCACTTTACCCTCTCATGTAAGTTTTGTATCATTAATATATTAGGATAAAAATAAAATTTAATAATATTATTAAAAATATAAATATGCTCTAAATGAATTAACATTCTAATTCTTGAATTATGCTTAGTTCAATATTTAAAATTTAAAAATACAGTAAAGTAATTAATTTTAAAAATTTTGATAAATTATTAAAGGTTTTTCATCTAAATTATTTTAATTTGAAATTTTTTATATGCATAAAGTTACTTCATATAATTTACGTGATAGTTGAATTATATTAACAAAGGAAAAAAGTATGAAGAAAATAATTTTAAATAAACATAAAGAAAAAAAAAATAGACTGATATAATTTTAATAGATGATTATGAATCTGGTATATTTAAAAATTTATTTTTGCATGAAAATAAAATATAATAAAAAGACCGAAAAATACCAATAGTGTTAGAAAATTTTTTTTGTACTTAATTTTTTTCACAATTATTTTTAAAGAACCACTGGTATTCGTAATGTTTAAGGGCATCATTATATTTTCAGTTGTTTTGACAATATTTTATATTGATTAATGACTAAAGTAAGTTGATTGACAAGACAAATATAATAAATTTTACGGGGTTAATTTATATTTTTTTGTAGTACTTAGGGGTAAAAATGTCTTTTTGACTTTTAATATTCAAATTGCTGATGTATATTAAAAAAATGGGCAATGAAAAAAAAATAACGTTAAGGGGTTTAGTGCAAAACAGCCCAAACATTAAAGGGGTTTACTGTATTTAACCCAAAGTTTTATAATATCAAGTTAAATGATTAAAATACTCTTAGTATTATATTTTAATTTTTCATGTATTTAATTTTGATGTACGACACTTATAAAATAATTAGGAGAGAATAAAATATAATAACAAACTAATATTATAATAAAAATTATTATTATAACAAAATAATTAGGGAGTAAAAATGTGATAAAACGTTGAATTATATTATATTTGACATTGGAATTTGCACAAGTTCATCCAAATATTAACCCCTTATATTAATTGTAAAATGCTAAGAGAGACCTCAAAAAAATCACAAAGTTTTATAAAAAAATATATTGTCACACAATATCTTTAAAGAAGAATTTTCAATAAAAAATTAGTTATTTTCTACCATTATAGTTAAACATTCAAATTCGAAATAATATAAAATAAAATAACAAAATTTAAAAATTTGACCAATAATATATTGATGTGGATTATATTAAAATATTATATAATTTATTTTTCATTATTTAAAAATAAATATCACATTATTATCAAAATAAAAATCAAAAATCAAAATATAGTGCTAAGGATATTTAAGTTATTTAACTAAATTATCTTGTTAATTTTAAAATTTTTAAAGGATGAATAATGTGGATGGGAGGCAAAGTATAATTACTCACCTCGTTCAGGGGGTAAAGTGTTATTAGCCCTATTTTTAATTGTAAAGGGTGAAATGTTACTTTTAATATAAGGGTTAAATACAATAAACTCCTTTAAGGTTTGGATTATTTTGCACTAGAAAATTTTCTAACGTTATTTTTTTTCTCACTTTTTCCTTTCATTAGTACACATCAGTAATTTGACTATAAAAAAATCAAAAAAGACATTTTTACCCCTAGACCTATAAGAAAATATAAAATTAATCCCTTAAAGTTTATTATATTCGTCATTTTTGTCCCTAATTCTAATTTGGTAATAATTAACCTACTTTAGTAATTAATCAATCTTAAAATATTGTCAAAATAACTAAAAATATAATACTGCCCACCAATACTATTGGTTCTTTAAAAATAAATAAGAAAAAAAATTTAAATACAAAAAATGTGTAACACTATCGGCATTTTTTGATATTTAAAATTATATTTTATTTTCATGTAAAAATAAAATTTTAAATATACAATACTTATAATCATCTATTAAAATTGTATCAGTCTATTTTCTTTTTGCATTTCTTTATGTTTATTCAAAATAATTTTCTTCTTACTTTTTTCTTCTTTGTTAATATAATTTAACTAATACCTAAATTATTTATTAAATTTAATGAAGTAACTTTTTCATATAAACAAAAATTCAAATTAAAATAATTTAGATGAAATACCTTTAGTAATTCATCAAAAATTATAAAATTAATTATTTCATCGTATTTTCAAATTTTAAATATTACATAATTCGAGAATTAGAATATTAACTAATTTGAAACATATTTATATTTTTAACAATAGTGACAACATTATTGAATTTTATTTTTATCCTAATGTATTAAATGCTACAAAACTTACATGAGGGGGTAAAATGAAACTTTACTTAAACCTTATGGGATTTACCGCAATTAAACTTTAGGGGTAAATTTGTCTTTTTGAAAAAATTAACGGAAGAGTTACTTTTGACCGTTAGTCAAAGGAGTAAAGTAAAAAAAATAACGTTAGGAGATTTAGTACAAAATAACCTAAACGTTGGGGGATTTAGTGTATTTAACCCTTAATATAAATAGAAGTTTAAATTTTTAAAACTAAATAATTCGATTTCTAAAATCTCGTGCATACACCTGTATCATAGTGGGACCCTTGGCTTGATTGTGGTAAATCAAATGGTCCACACCACCTTCATAAAATAAAACCAAAAAGTGGCAGTGGTTGCCAGAAAACCAGCAAACCAGCAATCAACATGCTATAATAGAGATGGAGAATGCTTAAATTCTAGAATATTACAGGTTTACATGCACCATTGCTCCTCTTTCTATTCGGAAATTCGACTGCATCTCAGTCTTGGTTGGCTCCAACTAATATTTTTTAAATGATTTATAAAATTATAAATTATAAATTATAAATTATTTATTAAAAATAATAAATTACTAATTATTTGATTAAATTTTATGTTTATTTTTCAGATTTACTAACACCTTAATAAATTTATTTCTTTATATAAATATATTATTATTGTTGTTGTTGTTGTTATTATTATAATATTCGCTCCAACTAATCGTCGTTTTATGTGATTATAGACATAAAAGGTGATTTCAATTATGCTGGTAATTCATCTCATTTGGATATCACAGTCTCTATCCAATTTTTTCGCAAATAAAAAGATCAAATGAAAACATCGAAAGGTAGTAAAAGGTTAATAATACGGTAGCTTTTATAGACTATCAGATTCCCAACAGGAGGAAAATGTTGGTTGGGGGCCAAGTTTTTGTCAATTCTTGATTGATATGGTTGGAAGGAGTAAAATCTTGTCTGACCAGACAATAGTTATAGCATGAAATACTTGGGTATTGATTGGATAATCATTATTTTTAATTTTTTTTTTTTGTAAAAATATTGTAATAATTTTTTTGATGGAATACATATGAGATAAAAAACAATTAAAAAATGTGTATAAAATAATTATAAAATTTTATTTAAAAAAGTAAAAAAAAATTTATTATCCAAACAATACCATAATTTGTCCCTAAGACAAGAGTGACAATACGGATCCACCCAATTAATAGTACTAGGTTAAATAGCAAACTTTATATTGTCCAAATAATAATAATAATAATAAAAATAACCAGAGTTTTATCAGTTGAAATATTTCTCTATTTGGAAATGAATTTATGCTAGCTTAATTGAACACATGATTCTTTGGGATGAAAAAGTTTAGGTAAATGATTATCCATCAAAAAAATAGCTAACACATAATCCCTTTAGTAGAATTCATAAGCAATAACTATTATTTAAAAGAGGTATAACTAGTTACAATAAATTAGAACAAAATGAATTATTTGCACATATAGGCTATTATTTTTTTTAAGCGTATTCACTGTTTAGCTATAAAGTATAAAAAATATTTAAACACTTGAAATCTTGGTAATTAATCTTTTATTTCTCTATTCATATTAGGATTATTGTACAACACTTTTTAAAGTAGAATTGTTTCATGTGAAATTAAGGCAAATTAGAAAATATATGGGTAAAATATGTACAATGTTTGTTTTAGTACAAAATTTAGTGGAACTACTAATGGGCCTAAAAGCCCAACATTATAATGTCGTAATAAATAGGGCTGGATTTCATTATTATTAACAAACGTTGCGAATCGTAGACAAAAGCCCAACTACAAATTATTTGGTCACGCACCTCAACTCCAGTGGATCATTGCCTTTCTTCCATACGTACAATCCCGTGGGAGCTCTCTCCTCCTCCGCCGCCGCCGCCACGTCGGAAGTCGAAAGAAGCGTAGCTGGGTCTTTATCCTCCTCGGTTTCGTCGTAGAATCCTTGTACTTTTACATTATCCAGGTGGAAATTCTTAACCCTAATACTCTCTAGTTAATGTTTCTTGTCCAATTTCATCTATCTTTAGGGTTTTGATTTCTGAATTTGTGTCTAACGTGCCTGCTTCTAAAGATTCGTTTTTTTTTTTTTTTTTTGGGGGTTACTCTTTAAGGTTCTGATTTATTGAAATTCGTTTAACTGAATAAGTCATATAGAGAAAGGAAGATCATAACTATTTAAAAATGGGTTGGAAGAGTGGCAGTAAATTTATTATTATTATTATTATTTTGTTAATGTAAGTTTTGGGAGAAAATTCAGGCTTTTGGACCCAATTGTTAGTAAAAACAGGAGATTTGATTCATGGGTTGTGAAGGAAACTAAATTGATATTCAGTATGTAGAGAAAAATGATACTGTAGTATACAACAAACGAAAGGCACAATGTGCTCTTGTTTTACTGGAATCTTGACCTGTGATTTACCTTCTCTTTTCATCTTTATTAAACAGGTTTTTGGCTCGCTTCTGTGTGAGAATTGGTTCGTCTTTTCGAATTCTTTATTGTTTGTCTGCGTTGCTGTATGGTGCTATTTTGATTAGGAGAGAATACACAGATTGATTTGACTATGTACTGGGAAATATGTACTTCTTTTCTAGTTCTTTGTTGTATTTTCTGCATGATTATCTAATGGGAGAAAATACACATACTGCTTTGAGGATATACCTTGAATCTGCAAGAAGCAAACAAGTCTTCTAATTTTTGCATTAATCTTAGCTTATTCGTTTTGCTTCATTTATTGGATGCATGTATGCAGGCTTCAGTTGACTAATATCTTCAACGCTCAGGAATTAGTGAACCGAATCATCAATTTTGCTGTCGGATTGTCCAGCAGTTTCATGGTACTTCCATTATCATGAGGCTGTCTCTTTCAAATTTCAGAATTTTCTTTGTATAATTACGTTGCAATGTAGTGCCTTACAGATGGGGAATTGGTGGTTTTTGTGACAAGTTGTTGAGAATATAAAAGGGTATTGCTTTAACTGGACTGTGAATGCAGGATGCAACTGCTGAATTAGAATTCGTCTGCACATCCATCTAATTTGTAAAAGAAAATTTTAGTAGGTTCAGTTTTTACTTGTATGATCCATTAAAGAACCAGGTCCAAGCTTCTTGAAAATGGTTTTTTCGAAGACTTGGGTATCTAAGAATGACTTAGGTGATAATTCTTTGGATGCATATGGAAATGTAGCAGTAGTCTGGCATCCTAAGTTTCTAATATGCAACTTTCTAAAGTAGTCCATTTTAATCTTGAGTCCTGACATTTTGTTTAATATTCGTTTACTGATTGTTGTTTTAGTTCGATGTTTTTATTGTTTAAACTTGACTAACCTTTAATTGCTTCTTCTGAATTGCCTACTTGCTAATTGCAGGATTCAAGGTTTGATGACAAGTGTGAAAGCAGACTTTATATCGGCAATCTCGACCTGAGGATAACCGAGTAATGAAATGTTTATGCTGTTACGTTCTTTCTTAGATTTCTGCCCTCAAGAGAGAATTTTGGTTACATTTTCTTGTGTTTTCAGGGCATCACTGATTAAGATGTTCTCTCCATTTGGAAAGATAGTTTCTGAAGACTTTATGTGGCACACTCGAGGCCCTAAACGTGGAGAGCCACGTGGATATGCTTTCGTTCAGTTCAACACTAAAGAGGTAAGGTTGATCAATCTCTCATGTGTGTTTTGTTGGAATTCCTGATTTCTGTTTCTAAGTTAAGCATTGTAAACTTGATTCTCTCATGTTTCCTCTTGTAGTTAATTCCTAATTCTTGCTTTTAAATCATAGTGAGTATGCAGGAAGCTAAATTGGCCAAGGAAAAGATGCATGGGAAGTTGGTCTGCGGTCGGCCTTTGGTTGTTCGCCTTGCTAGTGAGAAGAACTTGATGGAAGCAGCAAATAATTCTAATAGTGCAATTGCAGAGGCAAACAAATCAAGCCTTACAGGCAGCTGTTCAGGGCAAGTGAACCGAAGTGCAAAAATAGCTGCAATAAAAAACAAATTGAAGGCCATGGAGGAAGAGAGCCACAACCCAAAGAAACAGAAACAAGCCGATACCATATCTGGCAGGGAGCATTTGAAGAATCCTTCATCTATTAATGATAATGAGCAAAGAACACACTGATACTCAGCCTCATTGTATAAAGAGACTGGGTACCTTTTAAAGTCAACAAACACTCGTAGGAGATTGTATTTCTGCTGAAAGTAGGATTTCTTTTTATGGGTTAAGTTTATTGGGATATATTTTTTTTTGTTGGTAAAATATTGGAAAAATTTTACTCTCTCCAGTTAGTGGCATTTTATGTTTTGTACTATGAACATTAACATTTATGTAACAGATTCAGGAATCAGAATCCTCTGTTCAATTGTACTCGGTAATCCCCCTTTTACATCGTGGTCAAGCGTCCTTCTTGTTCTTGCTCTATTTTAACCCAAAAGAAAAGGGACAAAGGAAAACATCTTTACAGCTTTATGATTAGAAGTTAGGTAGGTTTAATTTTATAAATAAAAAAATACTCTCTATGTTGGTTTTTTCGACAAAGGTGTTTATACTAACATACAAAAATTGTGAATTTCACGTGAATCTAAAGTTTTTTTTTTTTTTTGAAATTATGAAATTACGTGAATCTTAAGTTGGGATTCATATAGGTCTAAGTTTTTGTGTCATAATTCACAAACATCTTGATTTATGAAAAAATGTATCTTTTATATATCAATTATTCTATTGTTGATTTTTTAAAAAAGTCAAACCGATTCAAATATATATATATATATTTATTATAATAAATAATTCATATAAATTAGCACATTAATTGTTTAATCACATCTTTTAACAGTAAAATTTACATCAATATCATTAAATAAAGTTAGAAAAAAAAAAAAAAAAAGTTCCAAGAAGAAGTCACGGCTACTACTTTGTTGGGGAAAATATACATATAGACATAATTTTGAACACACTTGTAGACGTGGTAATTAAAATTAAAATTTATAAAATTTTACTTAAATCGATTGATGTAATAAATTTAATAACATTTACATTTAATTACATAACAAAATTTGCAAGTAATATTAAATATCAGGTCTAATAATACCAAAAATTAGTAGACTTAATTATTTTTTATAAAACCTTTTATTTTGTTTTATTATTTAATAATTAAAATTTTATGAAATAATTTTAATAAAATAAATCGTAACAGTTTATGTCGTGATAGTTTTTTGGACTACAAAGACAAAGGGTCAACCTTTGTACTTTCTAACAAAACGACCTCAGTAGTTGAATCCAGACAAGGGATTCTGTGCATAGTGGCGTCACAACTCGTGTTCTTGCTGCCAACTCTCCATCCCTCTCCGATTCTTCAACGGCGTTCCTTTCTCGCTTCCGGCCGGAATATCTGCATCCCTTCTTCTGCTGCCTCACAAAATGCTGCTAACTCAGCACCTCAGCTGCACTCCTTACTCCCCCACAACTACAACACCAATAATAAGGAATCCTTATACTCACCCCTCAATTTCCCGAAAAGCCCCAAGAAATTGAATCGTCCTGCAGCTGCAGGAACTATTAGATCACAGTTGAGTTATCCCATCATCTCTCCTCAAGATCAATGGGGCACTTGGACTGCCCTTTTTGCCACCGGCGCTTTCGGCATCTGGTAAGGGATAACTATCACTTTACATTTTCCGCAATTTTCCTTGGAGAAATTATTTTAATTTTTTTGTGGGGTGAATGTTATGATGATTATGGATTTGTTTAAAATTTCAACTTTTAAGGTCGGAGAGGACCAAGATTGGAAGTGCATTGAGTGGCTACAAGCGCTGGTGAGTATATTAGTTGGACTGGCGGCGAGCAATCTGGGGATTATACCTTGTGATGCGCCCGCTTATAAGGTTGTCTTCGAAATCTTGCTCCCAATGGCAGTTCCCTTGCTTTTGTTCAGAGCCGATTTGCGACGGGTAATACAGTCCACTGGGACACTGCTCTTGGCTTTCTTGCTTGGATCAGGTACCAATACATTTCGGAAAATCATTAAAGCTTCCATCTTTCATAGGCATTAATCGAACAATCATCGATTATAGATTTGTGAAAACTTGGCAATGTGTTTATCAGGGGGTAGATTTGAAGCCAAGTTGATTAATTATACAGAACAGAAAGTATGTTTTTGTATCTATTGCTTGTATTAGACTATTATTGTACTGCAACATCCTATGAAATTCAGGATCGACTACACTCCCGTGTTTTAATAGTTTTTGCTTTGTTACGCGGCTGTATGCAGTTGCAACGACTATTGGAACTGCTGTGGCATTCCTCTTGGTGTCCAATGCGATCACTGGGTCAAGATGGTTGGAAGATAGCTGCTGCACTAATGGGAAGACATATTGGTGGAGGTAACCTATGACAAGATGGAGCAGCCTCATGTTTTTGCCTTTCTTGTGCAATTTTTCTGAATGCCGCTGCATAGTGCTTCTGATGGACGACATTAGGATTTGCGCAACAGATTTCTGTTACTTCATATTTTTTTATGTGATGATTGGTTATTCCTCACTTCATTTGAGTTTGACATCAACTCGTATATTGGAATGTCAAAAGGGTATTCTTTATGTTTTCTCTAGATTTCGAAGTATATTATGGCTTTTTTATGCTGAACAGAAAGCGCCAACATATGTTTGCTTTCATGAAACTTGCTATCCTCTTCTGTACAAAGTTTTTTCTGGCTTCATTTCTTGATCATAGTACATGGAAGGAGAATTTTCAATTTGAATGTTTTATAATGTCTGTATGAGTTTCCTTTTCTTTGGATTGACACTGTGGACTGTTTACAAGATATACCCACGCAATACTGTGTTTGCAAGATGCATTAATTTGCTCTTGTTATAACCAACCAAACTGATGAACCACTATCTTTGTTGTTTAGCTGTCAACTATGTGGCGATTTCTGAAGCTTTAGGAGTCACCCCCTCTGTTTTGGCTGCTGGACTAGCTGCAGATAATGTTATTTGTGCAGCATATTTTACAACATTGTTTGCATTGGCTTCTAGAATACCTGCTGAGGCTTCAGCGTCAACTACTGGTGCGGTCCACTTCTTGTGCAATTATTGGTTGATTTGTAGTTTTTCCATTTGTAATGGTTGGTGATAGCTGCTCCAGATTCTTCATAAAGAAACTTTGCATTTTGGAGTTTTCAGCTTTTCTTGTTTGCTAACACTTGATTTTAAAGCTTTCACTGCCTTCTCATGTCTCTTGTCATTCTCGTTTTCCCAAAGTGTTAGGCTTCAACTTTCCTTCTGAATATTAATCTTGACCGTGTTTAGTAAAGCCAATGCGTTGTTTTGTGGTCTCTAATCACACTGAACTTTTGTAGATACTGATACTGGAACTGATATATCAGAATCTGGAAGTAAGTTGCCTGTACTGCCGACTGCTACAGCCTTAGCTGTATCGTTTGCTATTTGCAAAGCTGGCAGTTTTGCGACCAAATATTTTGGGATTTCAGGAGGTAGTCTTCCGGCTATTACAGCAATTGTTGTTTTTCTGGCAACTGCATTTCCAAGAGTGTTTGCTTATCTAGCACCACCTGGTGAGGCTATGGCACTGATTCTTATGCAGGTGAATTCTCTTGGACATGTACTTGGGTCCTTCAGTTACAGATATAAAACTTCTATGTCTGATGATCTTCTTGCTTTACATTGAAAAAATTTCTACTCAGATCAAGTTTCTTTACTTAGACAACATTTTTACAATGAAAATTTTATTTTGCACTGCAGTCAAAGGGTGTCGTTAATCTGATATTCGACATTCATGTCCTCTTGAGCTTGCAGGACAGTTCTACGGTACCTGCATAGCATTCTGGAATATTGCGAGATTTCTTTCGCTTTTAGAAAAGAAGATAGATTAGCTAAACAGTTTATGGTGATGTGAGTAATGACACCATTCAGCTTATAGTTTTAGCACAAATGCATGCAGTGCCTACCTAGGATGAGAATATGATAAAATGTATAGCAATATTTGGTTTTCTTTAAAAATACAATGCTTAAAGTGAGTTGTTCTGTTTGAGGCCATCAGGTATTTTTCACAGTGGTGGGGGCAAGTGGGAGCATATGGAATGTCATCAATACGGCACCGAGTATTTTCTTGTTTGCCCTAGTTCAGATAGCTATTCATCTTGCTGTGATCCTTGGTTTGGGAAAGCTCTTTCGTTTTGACCTCAAGTTGCTGCTTTTGGCATCCAACGCAAATGTAGGTGGCCCTACAACAGCTTGTGGAATGGCCACTGCTAAAGGATGGAGCTCTTTGGTTGTTCCTGGTATTCTTGCTGGCATTTTTGGTATTGCAATTGCCACTTTCCTTGGTATTGCTTTTGGATCGACTGTCCTCAGATACATGTAAAACTCTCATTATCATATCAGATATATGTATCATCCAGGGAACAGTAGTAGCATTTTGTTATACTGTATTAGTAGTTTGGAATTTCAATGAAACCTCAAGCAGTTATTTCGAGCTCCAATTTCATCCAAGATTCCAAGTATTATAAAAATGTGAAATTCACTGTGTTATTGACATTTTTCCTCGCTTCATATTTATTTATAAAAATTATAAAGAGAAAAAAAATGTGAATGCTGCTATCATATACTAATATATAATTAAAACAAGAACTAGCATTTGACAATGCAGTGTAGGTTAGGTGTTAAAATGCGTCTCTTCTATGTCTAGTTGGTTATGGATTTGAGTCTTTAAAGATAGGGAGATTTTTTTTAATTTCTTTTTTTTTTTTTTAAAAAAAAAAGAAGAGAGAATGAACAAGTCTTTTCCTATTTGATTTTGTTATGTGACGTTGAAGTCATTAAGAAATTTGGTAGAACTACGTAATACAGCATTTTCTTTGTTGGGTGACAAACAAATCCATCCTGGGCTTGAGAATGGTTTTGGCACTACTTCAAAGCCTTTCTAACTACACTACATTTCTTTTATCCTATTGTAGCGATTTGCCACGTGGGCCAACGGAATCTCTCCCGCTGATCCGCATCGTCAAAGAATCCAATAAACCTCTGCCAAATCAAATGACAATAATGAAGGATCCGATAAACCTGGGAAGAAGTGGCTGAAACCTGACGACACTTGTCGCCGGCAATGGTGTTAAAAGTCACAACTTCCTCATCTTTTCCCGCGGCCACCGTTCTCCCACCTCCATTTCAAAGACCCTTTTTTTCTGCCATACTAAACAATCCACCACCACCATCATCATCTCATTCTTATCCTTTCAATACTCGTATAATTCCTCACAGCCCAATACGGAGTCCGAAGCCCCGTTTTCGCAACCGGGATGATTTCAGACTTAGAATAGGACTCTCAGTTGAGTAATAGTAATTGGCCCTTTATATCTCCCCGAGACGATTGGGGTATGTGGACTGCACTTCTGGCAACAGGGGCTATTGGGCTCTGGTCGGAGGAGAGGACCAAGATTGGGAGCATGGTGAGTGGTGCATTGGTCAGCATCTTAATTGGGCTAGCAGCGAGTAATTTGGGGATTATTCCTTATGAAGCTCCTGCTTATTCAATTGTCATGAAATTTCTGCTGCCTTTGACTGTTCCATTGCTGTTATTCAGAGCTGACATGCAACAAGTTATTAGCTCAACTGGAACTCTGCTTCTGGCTTTCTTGCTCGGATCAGGTCTTCAACACATCACCATCTATTTTAGGAAAGAGTGTTGTGTTACTCATTCCGCGAATACTCTATTTCTTAACCTGTTCTGTGCTTGAAAAGTGACGGGATAACGAGATGTGCTTTTCAGTTGTTGATTTCAACTGCTGTAATACTCATGTGATGGATTGAGTAGCACAGAGTCTTCTGTAACAGACTTAATCTTATTTTAGTATTTTCTTGGACAGCTTCACATTTTTATACATGTCTCTTTTATAAAGCAAGTTTGTATCTTTTTTGGGTGTTTTTGGATGTGGCAGTGGCAACAATAGCTGGGACTTTAGTGGCATTCCTGTTGGTGCCTATGCGATCACTTGGTCAAGATAATTGGAAAATAGCTTCTGCTCTTATGGGTAGTTATATTGGTGGAGGCAAGTTATCTTGATCCATTACTAATTGTCAATTTTGTGGAGAAATGTTTAAAGATAATCTACCAAATATTACCAGCTTGTTTTCCATTAAGTGTGGAGGATGAAAGGTGGTGACTTAGAGTTATTTGCCTTTCTCCCTTCCACAAGAACTTGAAGCCGAATATATTTATGCCTGTGGCTGTGAATTAAGCACAGTTTATGGAACACGTAATTGTGTAATTAGAAGTTATGTTCTGAAAGAAGTAGGAGTTTCTTGTGAATCTGGATTGGATAAATTATCTTCTTGGAATAGAAATAAATGTATACACTATTACACACAGATTAGATTAGCACATCAAGAAAGGTAGTAGATTGAGATGGTCAAGGGGTAGGTTAGGTTAAATACACATTCCACGTATAACACTTCTGAGAAAGAAACTCATAATGTATTAACGCAATGGAGGCTTTGTTTATTAAGATTCCTTTTCTGCAAGTGATGATGAAAGAGTATAAATTGCCTAATATCAATTATGTGCAACGCTGGAGTGTCAGTATCTGGCCGTTCCTATGGTAAAATACTATAAGCTCAGTCAACACCTAAAACAAGAAAAAGAACAAATAATTTGAATGAAGTACGTTAGTGAAGTTAATGAAAGGGCCTCTATGTTTACATGTTGGATCTCTGTATTCTCAATCAATTTCCGACGCATTTCTTTCTTTGTTTTCAGCAATAATTTCTTATTGTCATTCCTGCAGCAATCAACTATGTTGCAATCTCAGAGGCACTTGGTACTTCTTCCTCATTAGTTGTAGCAGCTGGTGTTGCTGCTGACAATGTAATTTGTGCAGTATATTTTATTGTGTTGTTTGGGTTGGCGTCCAAAATACCTTCAGAGACTTCATCCTTGAGTAATACTAGTAAGTGTTCTTTGGCGGTGTAAGTGTTATCTTATTGTCATTTTGTTTGACCAACGATCATTATGCTCTACCTTTTGTTAATCATTTTTTTTCTTCTTGACATCTTTTCACACGAGACTACAGAGAGTAAATTTTGTTTATTAAACCAGATTATATTTTATGGTGAATTATATGATGAAGCTTGAAACTGGAAGCTCACAACCCCTAACAACATTTCGGTCTTAAAGTGGCAAGTAATTCTTTTTCCTGCAGACTGCTGTATGTTGACTGTTGCTTAATAAATCTGGATTTATCATCACATGAAACGGAACCTCTTTATTTCATTACATGTAGTTTCTCTAGCCCAAAAATGATGTCCCTATGTTCAATGGCCGAATAATGTCTTAATGTGGACTACCAACTTTATTACAGATGTTAGTACGGATACAACATCTGATTCTGCAAGCAAACTACCTGTGCTGCAGATGGGTACAGCACTAGCTGTTTCCTTCGGTATATGCAAAGCTGCCACTTCTCTTACCAGATTGTTTGGAATTCAAAATTGTGATCTTCCTGTAATCACCACACTTATTGTGATTTTAGCAACTTCATTCCCTGGTTATTTTCGCCCCCTTGCACCTACCGGTGATGCTATGGCTGTGGTCTTAATGCAGGTAACTTAAAAGCCACTATAAGTAGTCTCCTTTAATTTGTATACCTCTTTGGATTATTGCTGGATAGTTTAATAATAAAGTACCCATCAATACTTCATTGACAAGTTCTCTTGCATCTTCGAATAGGAGATGTTACATCTAATCAATTCATGTCATGGATGAACAATAAATTTTGTACATCTGATAGCTTATTCTTGAAATTGTGAACAGATATTTTTTGGTGTTGTGGGTGCCGGAGGTAAACATGAGCATATGGAATGTGATCCGCACAGCCCCTAGCATTTTCATGTTTGCTTTTGTTCAAGTAACTGTCCATCTTATTGTGATACTTGGATTAGGAAAACTATTTCGCTTCGACCTAAAGCTGTTGCTTCTGGCATCAAATGCTAATATTGGAGGTCCTACAACTGCATGTGGCATGGCCAAGGCTAAAGAATGGAACTCTTTGGTTATTCCTGGGATTCTGGCAGGAATTTTCGGAATATCCATAGCAACATTTCTAGGAATTGCTTTTGGAATTTTAGTTCTTAAATACTTGTAACTTATTAGTGACTCAATAGTAACTCCATCACTCTGTATTTTCATCGAGTGATTGCATAAAGGGTTCTGCTATTTTTAGTTTAAGCTTGCCATAGCCCCTTGCTTTAAAGTAATTAAAGGAATAGTATTCCAATTTTTTTTTTTTTTTTTTTTTTTGGGTGGGGAAAGGGGGGGAAGGGGGGAAAGAAAGTATACTGGCGGATGGTAGGTACTTTGTACTGCAAGCAAATACTAGCAAGAATTTGCAAAACAGAAGGTTAACTTAAATACAAGTCAATTGTACTTCGTACTCTACTGTACTGCATAGCTCCACTCTTCTGTTTACTAAGTTGGGATATACTTATAGGAAAATTTTAATGCATGTTTTAGAGAATTATTTTTTTTGTACTTTAAATGTTTATATAATACAATATTATGTGATTTAAAAGTTTATAATATACAAACTTTTAAAGATAAAAAAATAATTTTTTAAAAGAAATTGTAGAATTTCCCTTAATTATAAAATAAAGCATTTGAAAACAAACCATACTCCCATTATTGTAAGAGTTATTAATTTAAGAAGATATTGTCAAGGAAAATAATATAGTTGTCAACTTGTGGATATACTTATAGGAAAATTTTAATGCATGTTTTAGAGAATTATTTTTTTTGTACTTTAAATGTTTATATAATACAATATTATGTGATTTAAAAGTTTATAATATACAAACTTTTCTACTTCTAAAGATAAAAAAATAATTTTTTAAAAGAAATTGTAGAATTTCCCTTAATTATAAAATAAAGCATTTGAAAACAAACCATACTCCCATTATTGTAAGAGTTGTAAGAGTTGAATGATGTTTAGGTATTAATTTAAGAAGATATTGTCAAGGAAAATAATATAGTTGTCAACTTGTGAATATTAGTGAGACTTGGATCCTTTTCGTAACCTTTCTCTCCAATTTTCCCCAATTTATCATTTATATTTAAACAATTAAAATTCCTAAAATTATCATGTCATAGGAATAATTTTATTTTGACGTGTAGATCAACATACTTTAAAATTAAATATATTCAAAATTAATTTATCACTCAATCTGCTCGAAACATTTAAATAGTGTAGAATGAATAAAAATCAAGACAAAAATTTAAGCTTTAAAACAAAAGGAAAAAAATTAATTTATTTATTTCTAAATTTTAAATTATATTATTGACAGTAGTGATTTTCAAAAAAATAATTTAAATTATAAATTCTTGTGAGGTGTATTGAAGAAAATTCTCTCCAATTATTGGAGAGGAACCTACAGTTCTATCTGTGAACCTAAATCCTTATATTTGAGGATAAAATGAAATATGTGGGCTTATTCGCTCCCCTCTCTCTTTAATTTTATGAAAATTGATGCAATGACCCATGAAATTTCTCTAACAAATCTTGACTTTACTTTTCTAAACTGATTCATTTTAAAATTGATCATACTTTTCCAGATATAAGTAATGAAGCTCAAGCTATTAATTAATAACTCATAATTTTGTGATATTATATTCAATACCATTTTCCCTCTAAAGAAATTTGTTTGTGCTTCGTATATTTTTAATCTTTGATTTAGTATTTTTTCACAAATATCCAAAAAAACTTTTTGCAGCGCAAAGAGCCATCATGAAAATGAGAATCTTTTGACCATGCAAGACCTTGAAAAAAAGCCAACAAAGTGGATGTGATAGCAGACATACATACAAACAAACCCCAGTACAATGCTACATGTGCACGAATCATGCCTGTTTCTTCTCATTTCAATACATAGGATGACGCTTGAAACATGATAAGGGGTCCTGAATCCTTTAAATATGTGTGGACATCCGCAAAGTTAAAAAACGAGGCCAGAAATATACAGATACACGACGAAGATGAAATGCCTTGCAGCTTGGAGATTTTTGTTCATGTTGCTGATTCTTGGATGGCTGTTTATATGGGTTATGTTGCCTACTAAAGCTTACAAAGATGCATGGGCTCCCAAGCTAAAACAAAGCCTCAATTCCACATATTTCAGAGAACATGGTTTAATTATTATTCTCTCTATTTGCTACATGCTGAGCTGAATCATTCATTTACTTATCTATCATTTAGAGATACGTATTAATCAATTGATTTTACAGGGACAAATCTTCTGTTACTTACACTTCCTGTCATGTTAATTGCTGCTTTGGGCTGCGTTTATCTTCATTTTGCTGAGAAATCTGAGATAGCATCATACCCAGAAAGGTATTGTTCTCTGTCAGATATCCCTTTTTTTTCCAAAACTAAAAAAAAAATTCAATATACGGTAGATCTCTACCTACTCGAAAACTCGAACCCATGATTTGTTCTTGGTTTCACTGCAAAGCTCAAAGAAATATGTTAGACAGTGTTGTCTCTGAACTTATTGAATTAATGTTGTTGCAGCAGAGCTCAGAAGAGTCACGGCTGCCAACTTTTCAGCAGAAAACGTCCGGTCCTTGTGGTGGCTCCTCTGGGAATTGTCAACATGGTGGAGCTTGCTTTTTCTGCTATGTTTATAGTACTTCTCATATGGTCTCTTGCTAATTATTTGCATACAAGTTTCGGTCATCTCCACATGGATAAACCAGGAACCAAAGTGTACGCCAATAATTAATTCCTTCTTGATTGCCTTCAAAATTAATAATGAAGTAATGAAAAATCAATCATTTCAAAAAAACAAAAAAATAAGAGTATTGCTCCACTTTTATCCTCAAATTATTGATCCTTGTTTTACTGTGCTCGATGATCGGCTTTTCAAGGTGGAAATTGAAGTTTCGTAGTGTGTCTTTGAGACTTGGGTATATTGGAAACATTTGCTGGGCTTTCCTCTTCTTTCCTGTGACCAGATGGTCTTCCATTTTGCCACTTGTTGGCCTCAGCTCCGAATCCAGCATCAAGTATCACATCTGGCTAGGCCATATCTCCATGATCCTTTTTGCTGCCCACAGCATAGGTTTCATAGTTTATTGGGGGATGACTGATCAAATGGCCCAGGTACATTTTCAAGCCATACATTACACTCTCTTATCCTCGTACTCTGGTTGGAACAACTTCATAAAATCTTGGGTGCGGCTGCCCCTATCCACCGAATTATGAAAAAATACGTCGCGCATTTGTTACATTCTCTTTTTTCGTTTTAATTGAAAAGTAAAAGATGATGATGATGATGCAGATTCTAGAATGGAGCAAGACTTATGTACCCAATGTAGCAGGATTAATTGCATTCTTGTTTTCTTTTACCAATTTGGGCTACAAGCTTGTATCCCATTAGGAGAAAGATGTTTGAAGTTTTCTTCGGCACTCATCATCTTTACATTCTCTATATCTTCTTCTACATCTTGCACGTCGGCGTAGCCTACTTTTGCATGATCCTTCCAGGGATCTTTCTCTTCCTTATCGATCGATACATAAGGTTCTTGCAGTCGAAACGAAGGACAACATTAATCTCAGCTCGGCTTTTACCTTGTGGCACCACTGAACTAACTTTTTCCAAGAATCCAGGTTAATTTTATATTTTCTTACCTCTCAACAAATTTAAGCTACTAAAAATATCATACGCATCGATTAGAAAATGAAGAAATGTTTATTTTTCCAGGGCTGAGATACAATCCCACAAGCACCTTGTTCTTGAATGTGCCTAGCATATCTAAACTACAGTGGCATCCATTCACAATTATTTCCAACTCCAACTTGGAGCCAGATAAGCTCAGTATTGCCATTAAAAGTCAAGGGAGTTGGTTTCTCAAAAGCTTTATAAACAACTTTCTTCTAATCTCGACCATCTTCAAGTCTCAACTGAAGGACCATATGGACCAACATCATTTCATCTCTTGAGGTGACGATCATATATAGAATCTTATTTTCCCTTATTTGTTATTATTCATGATATGACTTTCACCATAAAGTAAGTTATAGGCAAACAATCGTTACCTAATTTGTCAGTTAAACTTGTGAATTGTGTATCAATTCGTGTGTTCCAGAACCGTGTATCTTGACAATACATATAATATATCTTTACTAAGATGACGCATTGCTTACTCGAGACCACAGCATGTACCAGTGAGTCGATAACTATGAGCCAAACGTTAAATCCTGTTACTGTCTATACAGACACGATGCTGTGGTGATGATCAGTGGAGGAAGTGGCATAACTCCTTTCATCTCCATAATTCGTGAAATCATTTACAGAAGTACAAAACCAAATTGCAAGGTTCCAAAAGTTCTCCTAGTGGCTGCCTTCCTATACAGAATGCTGCTGATCTCTCCAAGCTAGACCTCTTGCTTCCTGTATCCATCACTTCTATAGATGTTTCTCAAATACAATTGGAGATAGAAGCCTACATCACAGGAGATAAAGAACATTCCATTCCCACCGAAGAATCAGACAATCCCTACAAACCTATTCAGATTACTACTACTGCTACTAGATGGTTTAAACCAAGCCCATCAGATTTACCCATCTCTGCAGTACTTGGACAAAACAGCTGGTTATGGCTCGGCGCGATAATCTCAACATCCTTCATCATGTTCCTCCTTTTCTTGGGGATTCTAACACGTTATGCAATATACCCCACTGAAAAGCGAGGCGAAATATACCATTACAGCTTAAAAACTCTGTGGGATATGTTTTTTGTGTGTGCCTGTGTATTCCTAGCAACCAGTGTCATTTTTCTCTTCCAGAAAAGAACAAGTTCCGCCCCGGAAGTTACCCAAATTCAGAACGTGGAACTGCCTATACCGACAACATTGTCACCAGCAGGTCCATTGTCCTGTGGTGTTGGTGGTGGTGGTGGTGGTGATGATAGAGAGCTTGAAAGCCTTCCCTGTCAGCCCTTTGTTGAAGCTACAAGAGTCCATTTTGGTTCAAGGCCTGATTTAAAGAGTAAGTTCTCATTATTTTTTTTTATAGTACTTCCCGCTGTCCTGTTTATTTTATTATGGTTTGAGCTTTTAAGTTTTAAGGTTAAACAACAGATAAATTTTATAATGAAAAATTCATGTAGATTTATTTGATTTTTAATAAAATTTCTTCAATAAAAATAAAATTTACATCAAATATTAATATATATAAACTTAAAGTTTTTAAAAAAATTAGTAGGCATTAAATTTTAAAAACTTGATGAAATTATCTAAGATAAGTCATGGAACAAGCACAGGTACGTAGTTTTTATTCTAAATCTAGTTTCTTATAATTATTATATTTGTAATATAATCAAATTCAACCGTCTTTTTAAATCAGTTAATTTTAAAAAGTTATACTATTTGTAATATAAATTTTTAAAATTTATAATATTATATTATACAAATATTTAAATATTTTATAATATTTTTTGATTTATTACTCGATATAACACTAATTAAATAAATAATACGTATTTCTAAAATAATATAGGTCACAAGTGCAATCTACCGAGTATCAAATTTCCCTTTATAATGTTGGTTGGTGAACAATTCAGGGATACTTTTGGATATAAAAGGATGGGATGTGGGAGTAGTGGCATGTGGGCCGAGAAAGATGCGACACGAGGTGGCAAAAATATGTTCATCTGGTCCGCCAAAAAACCTGCACTTCGAATCTGTAAGCTTCACCTGGTGAATCCATGTAATTATGTAAATACTAACATAACTACCCAAGAAAAAATAAAATAAATCGGGGGTTGTGCATCATCGACAGTTTGATATCCATTTTGTGTATGTCGTCTTGCGTATTTTACCCCTCACATGTTTCTTCCATGATTAGTGGAAGCAGTATTGTGTCGTGGGAAAATTTTCTTACAATTTCTTTGAAAAAATTATTTTTTTGATTTTAAAAATTTATACAGTATAATTTTTTTAAATACATAATATTGTATTATATAAATATTTAAAATAGAAGGAAAACAGTTTTTTTAAAAGAAATTGTAGAATTTTTTTATATTGTGTGTGTGGTGTAAGATATTCTTGTCTTGTATGTGTGGTATGAGATATCACATGAAATTAGAATAACTGTTACAATTAGAACTTGTCGTAGAATCACAAATTAAGTGTTTTTTTTTTAGTAGAATCACAAATTAAGTGTGTTTTTTTTTAGTATGTTGAAAGGTCCTAATTATAGTGCGAGTAAATAACTTCGAGACATTTGGAAAGCAAAGTAGGCATTAAAGTTTCTCGAAAATTCCAAACAACAGTTTTCATTTTCATTCGCTTTAGATAAAAATATGTTACTGACGTACATCATTATTGTGCATAATTTGCAAATTTGTATAACAAATTTAAGTTTAGGTAAAATAAAAATAAAAAAATAGTTAAATGCTTAAAAAATGTAAGTCATTACCAATTTAATGGCCTACTAAATTTTTGGTACATATAATTTTCTTCTACTTCATTTTTATTTAATAAGAAGATAATTAGTATATTTTTTAGTTAAATAGTAAGAAAATTAATAAATAATTTGGTCAGAAGTTAATAAATAATTTGATCAACTTTCTTAAGTGACAATAATTTTTTCGAAAAAAAAAAATCAAAACTATGTAACTTTGACATTAAAATCTAAAGAAATGATGATTTCAAATATCTTTACCTTTATGTTTCTTGTCCTGATATACACTTTATATTTATATTCAGTCGCACCTATGTACCGCTAGCATAGCCACATAACCTGGTTACATAAGAAATGAAAAGGTGCTGTAATAAACTTCCGCATGCGACTCAAAAGCACAGCTATCGCCAGAATTAAACATTCTTGTGCTGTTACCCGATTGGGAATCATATACAAGAATTGGTGGGCCAATTCTTAATTAAAGCAAGGATATTGTTCCAAAGCGTTACAAAACCATCAGCGAAATCAGATTTCAAACACTTACTCCATAAATATTAAAAAAGACAAAAGAACATAAATGCGTTCGAAGGGTATAGAATTTCCTAACTAGCAGCCTTCACCCACGAGGACCAACAAGCCATGTTTATTCTCTTCTTTGGTGATGCATCCCCCCATCAAATCTACTGGCCTGGAGACGGGCGAAAAACATAAACCTCATCATTGTCATACCTTGTAATAACATCCCCGCTAACACTCCTAGGTACATACCTTTGGTCAGTACTTCGGACATTATCCTTCATTATTAGAGTTTCCTGCCTCCAAATTTATCTTTTGCATCATGTCCGCAAAATGCCAACAGACTTCTGCATTCAACGCATCATCCCAGATCTGTCATCATGTCTCTTATCATCATTATTCTCCTCCAACTTGCATCCCCTTCCAACACTACTCGAGGGAGGAAATCGTCCAGGCCGCATCATGGGTCTAAATGAATCATCTTTCTGACTTTAAACGTCCAGATAAACCAGTAGAATCCAATCTCTGGCCCTGTCTAAACACATTCGGAGGTGATCTCCGGTGTCTCAAATGGCTATCTACAAAATTCCGGTCATCTACTCCCCTAAAATTTCGCTGTGGTGAAAAGCGGCCTCTAGGAGGGGACATGAAAGCCTCTCCATAATCAGCTGCAAAACTGGGCTTCTGAAATTGAGCCCTCATTCTATCCATTCTAGCTTCGGACCTGAAATCAGGTGATCTACTATGACGTCTTCTCTGTGGTTGCCATGCATGGGGAGAGCGAGTTCTGGATCTTGAACGTGAACTCCTGCGGGGTATAGATACACGAGCACCTCTATTAGACACGGCAAAAAAGCTCCGCTCTTTCCAGGATAAATAATGCGGCATGCGAACAGAAGCTGCAGCATCCTCATTCACATGCTGATGATATTCCTCTCTAAGGCCACCAACACCTTCAGAGAAATTTCTAGAACCTCCCCAACTTCGGTATTGCTGCTGAATCCTAACATTCTCCTCTGGCCACCATGATAGTCATCCCTGTTGATTGGTGATCTCCTCCAGCCAAGTGGCCTCTGCATGCTTTTTGAAGAATAGTTTAGAGACAGCTTGTGATCATGGGAGTTTAATCCACCAAACTTGTTGACAGAATCAGCCATTGCACTTCTAGGTCTGGTCTGCCCTTGACCTTCAGTACCACGATAACTAGATGGGTGACGGTTTCTCGACTCCCAGTAAAATAACTGATCATCACTTCCAATTCTTTCACGTTCATGAACAGCTGATCTATACCTTGTTGCAAATCTATCAGGACTGTTGTCCCTCTCAGCTCGTGAAGAATAATTTATAGATTGCTTTTGATTATGAGAGTTCACCCCACCAAATTTATCGACAGAATTAGCAATAGATCCCCTCGGCCTGGTCGTTCCATGACCTTCAGGGCCACGATAACCAGACGGGTAATGGTTTCTTGAGTTCCAGTAAACCAACATTTATTGACTATCACTCCCATTTCTTTCACGTTCGTGAATGGCAGATCTATACCTTGTCACAAATCTATCAGGACTGCCATCCCTTTCCGCTCGTGAATATGAACTGCCACTGTTCCGGGATCTGAGGCATGAGAGCAAAATGGACAAAAACTAAGTGAAAAAAAAAAAAAAATGACCAAGCAAATCAATTTCAAACGTTACACCAAAAACAAAACTGTTGTTCACACACCACTAAGCAGGAAAAGAATTGAGGGGGGAAAAAATTGTGATGCAGAAGTCAACCTGCTATGCTGTGTATAAACATTGTCCCTCTCCATTGCATCCAGCGCCGATGGTCCTTCGATTTGCGATTGCAGCTTCCCCCTGGTTGTCTTCAACCCAACTTCTCCAGCATATGATCCTTTGACATCAACCCCATCCATCTGATCAGAAGTGCGGTCCCTTCTCATACTACCATTATTTCTTTCTACAATAGCACCTGTAGAAAATTCTTCTGTGGTTCCAGATCCTTGATGATTAGAATCTTTTTTTACTGGAGTCACAATCTTCTCTCTATTCTCCTTTAATTCCCCCCTCAAAGAACTTTTCACTGAACTACTCTTCCTGGAATCAGGTTCTGGAACCTGTATGGCTGCCGTTGAACCTTTCTTTTCAATGCCTCGAGAAGCGTCAGAAGCAGCTTCAACTATTTTTGAGCAAGGATAAGCAACAGCATCAGAATCCTCACCACCTCTACCATCAGATTCATAGTCAAGACATTCATTTTCCCCTTCTTCAAATTCAAAACCATCCCATGAGTATAAAACTGAACCCCTTAATTCTCCATCCTCGTAAGGAGAATCATAACCCAACTGAAGCTCATCGTCATCTCTACCATCCACATGACCATGATCATCCTGAGAAACATCCGAGTTATGACAGTGTTCAAGAACTAAACCTTTACCTGAGTTTTGCAAAGTGGAACTCCCTTCAGCTTTTCCATTACAATCGTGTGGTTCTTCATGCTTGCAAAGGACCTGCTTGGAACCTGAGTGTCGTCCAGCATCAGTTCCCAATGCATTAGCATCCAAAACTTTTTCATCTTTACACTCAATATCACAAATTACAGTAGAGTGACCTCGAACAGACATGTCTGAGATAGACAAATCTCCACCCCTGGATGATGGATTAGAGTTGTTCTCAGAGGTAATTTCCAAATTTTCAGCATCCAGAGTTTTACAGGTGCCTATGTACTTCTCTCTGAGAGCAATCCTGTCATCAGGCAATTCAGATGTCTTTTCAGTGTCCTCGGCATCTTTCAATTGACCACCATTCTCACCCCCCAACTTTTCCAATTCTGAAGGTAAAGCAACATTCTGTTCAGAAGTAATCAGTAATGAAGATGCATCTCTACAACTGTCTTCAGCACGAACAACAGTAGACACACAGCGAGAATTTGTGTCTTCGTTTCCACCAGAAACTTCTGATGAATTACATGATTCAGACAATGGAAAATTGCCAGTAGATGCATTGCTACCGTGAGAACATGACTAGAGACCTTAGTATCAGCAGGAGAGAACTTTATTGGTTCCATTGAATATCCACTGAGGATACTAAGACCAGTTTCTTTAGTGCTGGATATATCATGACAAGGTTCATCCAACTCATTTTCCTTCATTTTTGTCGTAGAAGAGTGAACTTCAATTCTGTCCAGAGGCAAGCAACTTTCAGTGTCATTTCCATTAATTCTAGGTTCCTTCTGAAATTCACAACCTTCGTTATCATGTTTAACTTTCTGCATATCATCATCAATAGAGGCATCCAGGCAGTTGTACTGATCACAAGCATCATCATTAGGTTGCTCCCATGCATCCATTGGAGTGTTGAGGTCCCAATGCCGTCTGTCAACCTTTGAAGCAACAGATTTGCTTCCTTCATTTTCATCTGAACAACGAGGAGCACCAGCAGTGCCTTCCACAATGAATGAGCACCCCATGGCATCAAGTAGTGAAACATCTTTCTGCATTTGTT
Source organism: Cinchona pubescens (assembly GCA_025175665.1). Taxonomy (NCBI): domain Eukaryota; kingdom Viridiplantae; phylum Streptophyta; class Magnoliopsida; order Gentianales; family Rubiaceae; genus Cinchona; species Cinchona pubescens. The sequence goes on from JANKKI010000014.1 coordinate 1,609,848, forward strand.
CCCCTGATTCTCTAGAAGCTGTCATCTTGAAGAAGGAAAACTTTCTCTCAGTTGTACACAGGAAGTAGATGCATCAGATTTCTGAGGTGCTGATGAAACTTCCATGGCATCCCCCTTACAATCACAAGGATCATCAACTATGTTATTATTGCAGGCAACAGCTGCAAGGAGTGCAATACCAGAGAAGTTATCTGAATTATAAAGCTCTCCACCTGTCACCTCAGAATCCTTATCATGGACAACTCCATTCATTAACACCATCAGTTAATTCGCACCTCAATAAACCCCGGCCTATTGGTATATGAACCTGATGAACCATTGTGGTCTGAAAGATGTTCAAGGTCTTCTGAATGTGAAGAGGGAGTGCACAGTTGAGGTGATACTGACTCACCACCACATAAAGAGATCCGAGATGATGGAGATGGAGATCGCAGATAGTGTCTCCTTTTCTTAATGGGCACGTGCTCTGATTTGTCAGGAAAGCATTGCCTGGTTCCAGCTTCAACAAACTGCAAAGGTAACAAATATTTTACAAAATAAACATGAGATCACATGCTGTGTATGGAAAGACATTAGGATAGGAAAATTACATACTTTATCAGAGTCAGATCCAGAAAAATCTCCCACCCTTTTGGGACTCTTGCATCCCAATGCAACACGCCCATTAGTTCTTGGGACCGACTTTCTTGAGCGCTTTCCTTTAGTCACAGTTTTCCAACTCAACTCAGGGTTGATGGATTTTGTAACTTCCAGACCCACAGTTCCAAGCATACTTCTGGATATAGGTCCTATTCCATCAACTAAGGATCTACCACCACAATTATTGCAGAAGGCCTCAGCTAGTTGGTTTCTTTTTCCACTAGATTCCAATGAAAACGCAAAACTTTCTGGGCAAGAACAAAAACGTGTCTGCAATTGACGAAAAACAAGTAAAAACCAAAAGGTGCAACCAACGGTTCTTTCCTAAATAAATGTAGGATGAAGCTTATCAAAAGTAAGAGTGACATGCTCAACTTTCTGAATAACACCTTTTTGAATTCTCTAAAGGTCGAGGAGTTCACTTTTACATAAGTTTAAATATTTAGAAAGCAATCTTATAACATGTTAAAATTTAGAATTAGAATTATGCAACAAAATGCCAACACTTCACGTGGCACCTCCTACCTACAACAGCTTAAAGGTTTCCTATTACCTTATATCCGAGTACATCATTTACTTCACACGTTAAACCTCAATCAAATTTTCATCAAACAAATTTTCATCAAACGCCTTTGTAACAGCACAATGCATCAAAACATGTCCAACAAACTTCCTAAGGAAAGGAAAATAACTCCCATTAAAAGCATGTCATGACATTAAGATATCAGAAACTCACCATTAATTACCATCCAACATTAGTCTGACAAGATGCAAATTTCTCCAACAGGTAAACAACTTCTAAAATGCCAATATACTGTACTCCTGTTGAAAGCAAAGAACCATATGAGCAACTAAAAAATGATGCACTGCAAGTATAGAAAGACACCAAGATCAAATATTTAAAATGAATAATTTCCAAGAGGACAGAAAGCTCGAGTGCCTCCGTCAGACCTTAAAAGGCAGATGGTTATATTACTGAATAGACTTCAAAAATTCCACAAAATAGGTTATTAATTTCCAAGGTACTGATGCCTAATTCATGGAACTGGAAATTTTTAATTCAAAGCACATAGACCAGAAGATCTTAGTCAATGGATGGAAGTTCAAAAGGCGCATCCCAGTTTGATAAAAATCAGACAACCACTAATTCTTGCCAATTTAGGTAGAAAGTTCCATCATTACTTCAATCTGTGCCAAGAAGGCAGTTTGCGGTATAGAAGGAAACCCGACAAAATTGCTAATGACGCTACATAAAACGACCAACTTGACATAGATCCCAAAATAAGATAAGCCATTTGTCAGTCTTCAGCGACCACATGAGAACACATGGGACAAGGGTATGCAAGCAGCCTCCTCGTGACAGCCACTGCGTCAATAACTCATCAAGGCTGAACAATATAATTGTTATGCTTTCAGTATTCATTTAAATCTAGATTTCTTCCTTCACATTGAACTCATCATGGAGAATATCAGTTCCATACACATGGAAAGCCAGGTCACCTAAACAGGATCTGCACATCAGCAAGTATTTTCACATACTAAAGACTTACCAGGCATCTAACCTACATCAATAAATGAGTAACCCACAAACAGCCAAATAGCCATTCTTTTATTAAAAAAAAAAAAAAAAGATCCTAGTAATCCGAGCCAGAAGTTCTCCCTAAAACCTGGAAGTTATGAATAGGCATCATCATGTGTCCAGAAAATCCCTAGAATCAATTCTATTTTTCATGCGAGGAACTTACCAAAAAATATCTACTAAACAAGAAAGAAAAATGTAAATCTCTGGCAAATGCATCCACCAAAAGCCAAATATAATAAGAGGACGAATCAACGAGATCTCTATGAACAAACCCAATCTACCCTCCGCGGCTGTTTTCCAGGTTAAAAATCACAATATCAGAACAAAATCAAAGCAACGGCAAAACCAATAAACAAATCCTTGCAGAATGTGACCACAATCAAATCGCGTGTTTCCAAACACTTGGCCTGTCGTCCAGGCAGAATAACATGAATCTAAAAGGGCAAATATGCTTTGGTTCTTTTGTGAGGTTCTTGTTCTTGTCCCGATCTTCAATCTCGGAGCAGTCAGGTAAACCCTATGAACATAATTTCTCCAGAAAACCACAGATCTACCAGTTATCGCCGCAATCATGTAGATTTAACACCGATTTCTCCTTGGATGAAGCAATACAGCAAAACATCGAACATAAAAACAATACGCGTATAAAATCAATCAAAAAACTAGAGTTTTCAATACCTGTTCTTCTTTATTCTTCTTCCTGACACAGAAATATTCTTCTTATTAACACAGAAATCGCCGAGTCCTTCACCGATGTACCAAAACCACAGACGTTAAACAATAGTAATATAAATTTATCAACTTCTCTCGTCGCACTCCCCAAAACCTCTTGTATTAAAACAACAAAATAATCGCCGCCCAGACTTTGTACAAAGAGAGAACTCCGAGTTCGAGATCTTTCCGATTGTCCAATTCCTCGCCGACGGTGAATTAACGGTGATGACTGTCGGATCTTGGCGATAGAGAAGATAAGAGCCGTAGGATTTCAGCTTCCGGATATTGCGTTTTCTTTTTCTTTTTTTTTTTTGGCTTTTTTTTCTTTTCTTTTCCACTAGGCCTTTTCCTGCCTGTTCTTCCTGATGAGGTCTTCTGTGTGTTTTTACACGCTTCTGTGTGTGGATCAAGAGCACGGATTTGTGCGATTCACCACGTATTTATGGTTGACCGTGTTCCGAAACTGCCCCTCGGAATTTGACTTACGGGTCGACTATGCCCTTGGATGCCCTAATTCCATTGAGGGAGGGACTAACATTTAATTAGTACTAATTACGATTTTACGATCAACACCCCATATAGCGGCGTCTGCCCTTTAGATCCGATGTTGATTAGGTTTCCAACGGCCGTCTGTTGATCCATTACCAAATTCGTTTTTTAAAAAACAAACTCCCCAAGAAAAGTGGATTTCATTTTTGGAAAATATTCATCAAAATTTCTAATTTTATTCTAATTCTAAATCTTCTTCAACATCAATACCAATGTCCTTATATTACTTATGAATTACTAAATTTATACAAGATGGAATAAAATCTGATCAATTAAATAATATTATTGAAATAATTGTTGATTTGATTTGATTTGATTTTTATTTTTGTTAGTGTAGTTGAGACTTTGGTACTTTTTATATAATTTATTTAAAAATAAATTGCATATGAAATACTATAAATTGCATTTCTAAAATGCTAGTATTTGATTTTGATCATTGCCCTATTCGGTTCGCTTTAGCAAGTATGTAATTACAATTTCTTCCACTCCTTAATTTCATGGATTTCTAGGAGAGTAATTGTAACCATAGGCAAGGCAATCAATAATATTAATTTAGTAATATGAAGGATTTTTAGTACTTAAAGAGATTTTTACTTGGCCTTTCACAATAGCACACTATTGACATCGTCATCGAGAAATAAAGAAGTACCACAATAATAATGTTCAATATTTACGAATGTCAAAACTCATTGTATTGTAAGGTGAGAAATTTTATATCGATCAGCAATAATTAGTTGACGTGTTTAATAGGTGCCCTTCATTTGAAATGGGGTCTACATTTTTTAAAATATGAATTATCTTATTTAGAAAAATAGGTCATCCACTCTAATGGAGAGTTTATATTAGTTGAAAACTAATTATTAGACATACTTAATAATTGTTTTGACCTAAATAAAAATTTCTATATGGCCAATACTTAGCATCTATGAGGAAATAGTGAATTGTTTAAAAGTCTATTACCCAAAAAAAAAATGTTTAAATGTAATGACAAATTATCAAAAGAAAATAAAAATATCAAAATAAATTTATGAAGTGAGGGAGAGATGGGACCTTTGGTTACTAGATTAGGCATGTGTGGCCATAATGTGAATGTAGCGAATAGTTATTGTGAAGCAGATAAAGCTTGGTAAACTTTGGTTCCTGTCCGTAGTGTTTGCCTGTTATATCCTTACAAATTTTTTTTTTGGTGTGCTTATTGCTGTTTTTTTTTTTTTTTTTTTTTAATTACACTTACAATAACGAGATAAATTTTTACATAAATCCGTTCGTTCATGTAAGAGATTCAAAAAATATATGACCTTATATGGATCACATACTATATCACTGATCGAATTGATATAAATTTTTTTTTAATAACTAAATCAACTTATATATTAGGATGACACCGTGTCGTTACATTTCATTTGTTCTTCTTCCCACTGATCAAATGCGTATTCTTATAAGAACGTAAATATGTAGCTCAAAAGAACTAAAAATCTGTCCTGGCTTTGGACGTATGAAGTCTGATTCTCAAATCTATTGGGACTTCGTCACTTATATGCCCAAAAAAGACTCATTTAGATTGAAGACACATTTATCACCTTCATTATTATGCTTTTCATAATGATAGTACTGCATATGATAAATATTTGTGTTGACCAGTCAACGCATGACAAAATTAAGTTAACAGAATGATTATCCATTGTTTTAATTAAAACTGAACTAAACTCTTGAACAGATAAAAGTTTTTTAGAAGAAAATATATCAGGCAATTGTATACAAAGATCATGTAGAAGAATAGGGACGAATGTAGGAATTTTATTTTGGGCGGTAAAATTTAATAACTAAATATTTATTAATATTCATTTAAATTTTTCTAAAGAATTTAATATGACGAAATATAAATTTTATAAAAATATAAATTAAATTTTTAAAAGTAACATTTATAATTTCTAAAATTTTGGGATAAGCAACCTGCCCGCCCCTAAATCCGGCCTGTAGAAGAATGCTCTCGAAACATTGATTAGCAAAGAAAAAGAGAGAAAAAGCAAAAGAAGAGAGAGGTTTGCATTTGCATGTGTTCGGTAAGGCAATCTCTAGGAAAAAAAAAATCAATTTACTTCTTAAAATGTTTTTGGTATCTACTAATTTAGTCTTTTAAATATCATAATAAATTAATTTATTCTATTATTTTTAAAAAAAATTAATCAATCTAAAACTTATAATAGAATTATGAACATATTAATAGATCAAGGCAATAATAATCAAGTGATTGTTTACTTATAATAGATATGTTGTAAACGACTTCGTTAATTTGTGTAAAATTTGTCATAAATATTAAATTCGTTATTTTTTTTTTTTTAAAACATGAAAGATTAAATTAGTTTTTTGAATAGATAAAAGACATAATTACTCAATACTTTAAATATAAAAGATTAAATTAGTCTTTTTTTTTTAAAAAAAATAAAAATAAAAATAAAAATAAAAATTGAGGCAAAACCTCCGTATTGGATACCAAATTAACGGCATCAAGTGAGAGGAGGAAGCGAGAAAGGAATAAAGGTGTTTGCTTTATGTGTTTGTTTTCTGGTAGTACTTTTTTTTCTTGGCTGCCTCATTACTCACTCCTCCGCGTTGCTTTCACATCAGTTCCACGGAGAGGACCCAAATATTCTAGTACTCTCTAACTACTACTCCTAATAAAATTACAAATCTACACCATCTAATGGGCCCCACCAACGACAGCTGGGGAAAGCACCAACTCTCTATAGTAGAGGGCCCCACACCCACCAAAAAGTCAAAGATGCCAATTTTTGTGACTCAATTGATTCAACTCTGTCTTCTTCTTCTTGTTGTAAGGAACATTTTTTATATGGATGTCATTTATGGAAACTGGATAGAATTATTGGTATATATTTATTTATATCATGTAGAAAAAATTTATTTTTAATAAATTAGAGTGACGTGAATGAATATAAATTTTATTTACGACAAGTGAGATGAAATTCTTGATATATATTTATTTATATTATTATTTTTAATGAATTAAAATAATATAAATGAATATAAATTAAAGTGTCCGTTACACGTTCCGATTCATATAAAAATTTTTCATTTCAATTTTGTGGGATTTTTCTTTTCAATTTTGTAATGTTTTCTTTCTTTTAGAATCCAAATTTTGTGGGCTTTTTCAAGTCCAATACCATACACAAAAAGGCTTTTATGAAGTTTAGGAGGCATATTTTGTTTCGGTCTACTTTACAAAAAGATCGAGATAAGAATTCTCTTGCAAAAACTGTCTTTCCTATTCATGAATCACTAAAGACATACTAGGAAAAACGGATCAGCCCTTTAATGATAAATCCCCTACCCCACCTATAATAATGGGCTTGGGCCTTCAGAAGAGACCTTCCAGAAGAGTTTTCTCAATGTTATGAAATTTCAATTTTTTGGGGCTATTGGATTATTCGAGCAAATCCAATGGATTTTATCGATTATGGGCTTTTGTTTTTTTTTTTTAAAGATTTAAAACGTCTTTAAGTAACTCTCTGGGCTATGTAATCCAATAATAAGAATTTATGGAGAAGTACGGACTGCAGAAAGAAACGGACTCAAAAAGGATTATTTATTTTACCGGGTAAGAACACAATTATTATTACAGTAAGATTGAACATCTGAGACTAATGGTAATATCAAACTTGATTTGTGCTTATATTAGTTCGAGTAACTCTAAATGTGTAATTACTCGATTCAATTGATTAATCGATAAATAGAGTCAGTAAATTTATTATTACTAACACCATAAGATGCCCAAAATGGTTTGATCTCATGGTAAAATACAAAATGTATGCAAATAAACGAGCTTTTTTCACTTCATAACAATTAAGTATGGTGGAGATGAATTTATAGGAGTAACATTGTTATATTCTACCACGCTCTATTTTCATAAATTTCTCATCCAATTTCAGTTCCAAATCCTAGCATCTGCAAATTAAAGTCACCCACCTGCAACATGTAAATTTGTGCTTATGAATTGTGATACAAAAGGTGTTTGGTTTTGGGATGCAAATGCATTCCAACACAATTTGCACGAGGACCATAACGTACTTAGTTAACCAATTGCGTATTTTTAAATTTCTCAAGAATGATTTTTTTTTAAAAAGGAAAAACTGTTTGAGAGGAGAGTAAATGTGATGAGGTAACATTATTGGTATCAGAACTATGTCCCTTTAATTCTGTATTTAAAGAAAAGAGAGGCTGTAACTAAGAATCAGCCTGTTTTATAAAAGTTGTACCTTTGTACGTACTAAAGTAGTGATAAAGCTTAGACTTAGTCGACTGTTTGAGACCCGTTGGCCTAACATTTTATGCTTTCTTTCAACTTGGTTTTTAGCTTATAAAACCCGTCAAACTTAAAAATATATTTTTTATACTCCATTTTATGAACTGGAAAGGGGAAACAAATAAAATTAAAAAAAAAAAATGAACTGATGAATAAAGTTTGTTTAGAGAGAAGGGAGAGAGTCTCTAGAACGGCAGAGTAATATTTATTGAATATGTTTGAAATGAATTAAGGACTCGAAAATTTTTATAAATGAGGGGTAACTTTTTATTTATAAGTATTTAGTCAATATAGTCCAAGAGATCATATACTTTGTTGTCCAATCTGGCCGAACTCACATGTGCCCAACTTGATATCAATAGAGTCAAATTCACCTAATTCTTATAAAATCCAAACTGTTATATACAAATTATATATTTAATTTTAAAAAATTAAATTAAACTTTATGTGTTAATACATTATAAGTGTATTAATGAAAATTTTTATTTTGGACGGTAAACTATTACTTATCATGTCTAGTAGTTGTTCCTGAACTAATAAATACCTTTCATGTAGAGTAAAGTATCCAATCGTAAAAAAATAATCTCATATTTTGTAAAATATGAGTCTCTTATTTTATTTACAAGACTTTCATTAGTTCAAGAATAACAACTAAGTGTACCAATTCAAAATATCATGAACCCATATTGTGGTTGAGTGAATCATGTAGACGATAAATGAGTCGATGGAGGTCCAAACCTAATCCTATGTGCTATGGATATCAAATTTTGTTGTCTCTCACCCTCGTTTTGACTTCTAACCTAACACCGGCTAAATTGTTGGGTTGTTGAGCTTCGTGCTACACTTTTACACGTAACGAATTGTACGAGGAACGATGAATTCAGCAAAATCGGATGATTTTCTTCGTGCCAAGTGGGATGATAAATCGCATCGTATATGTGAATACAGCTCCCAATCCCAAAAGGAGAAGAGAAACTGGAAACAATATTTATTTTGCTCAAAAAGAAATAGAGAGTCTTTCTTTATCAAAAAAAAAAAAAAAACAAGGATGATTTGAGTTTTCCATTCTGCTTAGTGTAGAAGCAAATTATGATTCAAATAACAAGATCTGTCAATACCAAGAAAATTTTATGGTTGTCCGTTCAATTGTCATTTCCTCGACATTAAATTTACTCTGCTTAAAAAAGCCGATATTACCGAGTAAATACTCATCTTTCTTCTTCTTGCCTTCCTCACCGGAGCATTCAACGTTTTAATTTTATTGTTTTAAGCTTTTAAATTAATAAAATGAGAGTTGGCATGTTTCAGTTATCACACGAATTAGAACAAGGTTGGGTGTGGATGGTCTAGAAACTGTGTAGTAAATATATAAAATATTATGTTTGGACGAAGAAATTTGGGTAGATTTAATTTAAAATTTTAATTTATAATAAATTAACCAAATAAGATAATTAATTTAGTTATAAATTTAAAGTTTACTATCAAATAGAAGTACAATTTTAAATTTCAAAATTTCAAATCCACCCGATTCATATTATTCGTTGTTAAATACTTCCTTTAAATCAAAACCATCCATCCAAGCACAATGAAAAAGAACTTTAATTCTGGATATTAGGCCAACCCATTTGGTTAACAATTCGGTAACAACATTGTAAATAAACAAACCAAATCATTCCACGTGCATGTCAAAGCCTTCTCCTATTTGTTCAATTATTAATAACAACAACAAAAAAAAATATATATATATATTATATGGCCATTAGCACAACAAAATATCAAAAACAAAATACACTATATTGTTGTTCTTCTTTTTGGAAAAAAAAAAAAAAAAAAATGTGGTCCATAACAATCCAATGTGAATAATACACGTAATCCAACCAACCAGAACTATCCCAAACTGAGACGGAGACCAACCATAACCAAAATATAATCTAACTAATGGACCCCACTTCCATTCACACACTTAAATAAACAGTTGAGAGAGCAAAATAATCCATACAAGTCAGCAAATTGCCAAACACCACTTTCTCAAATTCTACTACTACAAGTAAATGACACATTTTCCAGGTGTCCAAACACGCCGTTCGTTCATGGGCTCTGCTTTTGCCCATTCTCCACCCTTACCAAAGCCTTAATACAACAATTACATTAATTAATACGAATTAATGTAAAATATTTAAACAATTAGGAGTAATAAATACTTGTCTAGTAAAATTTATAAATAAAAAAATGTAGAATTAACGCCAAGTAGATGCGACTGAAAGAGTTCGCCCCATCCAACCAAAGGAGATGCCACCGGATTGTTCATTTACAGTGAAACCCGGATTGCCACGTGTCCCCGGGTTGAGTTTGTCGCGGTCTAGTGAGTCAGCGATGAGTGGACTCATGGGCTTAGGCTCGAACCCGGCCATGCTCAGCCGGGCCCGCCACTTCCCAAACACCTCGCATCTTTCAACTCGTTCCATCCCTTCGCACGCAACCGAGTTTGCTATCTTACGACCCAGTCCCTCTTCTATCCTGAGTCGCTCCGAGTTATCCCTGGGTACAGTCGCGTCGAGCGAATCAAACAGCACCCCGTAATACCCACACGCCTCCGTCACGCGCGCCACAAATGGCGCCGTGTTGGCATTCATCTCTTGCTCCACCACCGTCACCACCTCCGGGGACAACCCCTTTACGCGGCGGAGCAACTCGTCTCTCAAATTCTCGGTGGTAACACTCTCATCAGGCAACTTATACAACTTGAAAGCAAAATTGACCGCCAAAAACTCATCAGATTCGATCCCGAGTTTGTCACGACTCAATTCACCTATCTTCAGACTCGCTATGTTAAAACTCAAACTCACTCCAATTTTGTGGGCGTTTGAAATCAATGCTTTAAGCCCATCACCCACATTCTTGAGCTTCTCCACCCCTCCGAAATCCACGAAAGTGGTGATCTTGAAAACGCTGGGCTTATTATCAGCATCCTTGGCAAGCGCGTGGAGTAAATGCACGTACTGCCTGCCCCGACCAATATCAAAATCGATGACATGGAGCTTCTTGTTAGCTAGTACTAGCTGCTGCTGGTCCCCCGATATAGCATTGAGAATTCCTAGATTTGCTGCCATGAACCCGAGCTTGAAGCAGGGTGAAACGTCGTACAACATTTGGGTGGAGTCCGTGTGTTCCTTGTTGTAAAGCTCGGAAACCGGCGGGGGATAATCAGTGGGGTTCACGCGCGACCGGAGTGCGGCGGTCATGTAAGCAGTTAACCTCTGTTCCGAAGTCCCTCTGGTGTTGGAGACCTGGGAAAGGCGCGTGAGGATCTCCGTCGCGGCTTCCATCCTACCTTCGGAAATCGCTGTGGCAACCTCGAATATGGACTGTTTGTTGGAGAAGAAATAATAGGCGGAGAAGCGGAGGTTGATGAACAGGAAGACGATGAGGAAGTCGGAGATGGGGAAATGACCACCTTCTTGTTGTTTGTAGTAATCAAGTTCAAGTTGTGAATTGTGTTAGACCACTCGCTGTTTGTAACGACAGAGACAGCATCACCACCTCCGCCGCTGTTGTCGACAAAATCGTCCTCCAACAGCTGTTTTTCCAGCTCCTGAAGCTTCCAGTTCATCATCTTCTTCTCCGTCTGATCTTGAGGTGCTGATAGCAATTGTTGACTAGTACTATAATTACCCATGCCCATAGGTCTAATTCCTCGCTGGTTCTGGAGCAAATTTGGATTTGGAAAAGATAGGCTATTACTATTAATATTCGAAGGAAGAAATTTGTTTGGAATACCTCCAAAGGTCGCCGATTGAATGATGCTCATCCGTTGTTGTTGCTGTGGACGGAATTGTTGAAAAATAGGCAGGCCGTGCCGCGGGTTCATCGGAGAGTGAGAAGAATTCGAAATCGAGGAGATTTCCGGCGAGAGGGAGGATGATACAACAGATAAATCTACAGGCGAGAGAGGAGATATGGGAGAGGTGTGCTGGTAGTTTACTCTGGACTTCACGTTGCGAAGATTACTATAAAGCCCTCCTAATCCACCCATTTGCTGCTGCTGTTGTTGTTGGAGAAGTTGATGTTGGTATTGAAACTCTGCCAGAGATCGTTTTCCGATCAAGTCGGGGCCACGGTGGACCATCTGTGCAGCCGGGTCCGGTAGAATTCCGGCGAGTGCTGACCTGTTGGGTAGTTGTGGAGGAGGGTTATTCACGTTCATGCTCATGTTCAAGGTGGGCATCATCGGAATGGTAGATCTTCCGGTTGTGATTCCACTGCCGGTGAAATACTCCGGCCGTCCACCGCCGGAGAACCCAGATGACATTTTTTTTTTCCCTTTCAAATTGGTATCTTAGGAACAGGGCTCTCAATTATCACTTCCAACTACTAATAAAAATGCTAATGATTTTTGGGAAAATTTCTGCATTCCAAAGTGAAATCTTTCCAGAGAGAGATGAAAAGGGTTCTTTTTGTTTTGGGGGGAGGGAGGGTGGGGGTTGTGGGCCTGGGTGGGGTGTAGAGTTTCGTTTTAAGCTAATGGATTGATTCTTGTCATTATAACAGGAGGAGGAGAGAATTGAGAGGTTTTCCAACTGGCTCCTCAAGTTTATGTGGTTTTTTTGTGGGTTATTTAATTAGGAAAAAAATATTTTAATGTACGCGTGTTCTTCCAATTTTGGACCGTCAGATGGGATGAATCTTGGTCTTTCTAAAGATTTTTGATGAAATGAATGGATGGATGAGGGGAGGGTCAGTTTTACCCCATTTTGGATAAACCGTCGCGTCTCTTGGGAGCTTAGGAAAACTCAATCATCACGCGCCTTCTATTCACGTGAAACACATTTACCAGCTTATGAAGTGTGAAAAAACAAGGAATCTCAATGATATAAGTGGGGCTAGGTCATTGTGTAACTGACGAACTTCCACATTAATCATACCGAAACATAAATTAATATATCTTGTACGAAAAATACTTCATTTTAATTGTAGTTTTAGATAAATATATAATAATTAAAAATTATAAGAAATTTTGTAATTCTACTGAGAGAATATTTTTGTGACTTTAAGAATTTATACAATATAAATTTTTAGAATATATAATATTATATTATATAAATTTTTAAAATATCACAAAATAATTACCTTAACAAAATTATAAAATTTTATTAAATTATATTAATATTAAATGAAAATAATTCAAAAATAATTAAATTATGCTATCTTATGAATATTCCCTAACTCATATCCTAATTTATTAATACGGTTAATTATAAAGATGGAAAGAGTTTTTTTAACACTTCCTTAAAATTCTAAAATAATAAATAATTTAATACAAAATAAATTATTTAAAATAATAAATAAAATCAATTAAAAGAATATATTAGCACTATTACATTGATGCACCAAAACGTTTGACTTTGATGTCGCTAATGTATGAACATTAAGTTAAACTAGTGTGGAAAACGTTACTTCAAACTTCAATGTTAATTCACACTTTAAAAGACAATGATTACTTCTATACTTTCTCCGTTTCTTTTAAAATAATTTGTTATGCTTTAAAATATTTGTTGCGTTAATATTTTTTTAATTTTTACTCTTAATACAATATTAATGAAAAAAAAATTAAATAATTAAAATATTAATATAAAAAATTATCTTAGTCACTTTAATTTTTTTTTTTATAAAAATAATACAAGCTAATGACTTTTTAAATATATACATACCTACCAAATGCAACAATTATTTTAAAATGAAGCATATTTTAGACATTTACAAACAACAATATCTTTGTCGTAAAGGCATAGCCACTCAAACTACACTATATATTTTAGAAGTAAAATTAATCTCATATACAAATCTGAATTATACAATTGAAATCTTGCAAATTCCAAATGGTTGGAAGAATCCTTTACCAAATATTTTCGAACAATTGTATTTAGATTTCTTTGGATCCCCACTTTTAACTCGATTCATATATTCGAATCTTGAAAATATATTGCATAATCGAACAAACAGTTAATTAGGACTAATAAGTTATAGTATTTGGCATTTATGAAGAGCGGTTGAATAGTTATCAATGACTTGGACTTTGTGCTAAAAGAATTGCGATTTATATCTAGTAGCAATATAATTGGGTTGCGGTGGATGAAAGCAAAATAAAAATAATGAATGGCTCTTATTTGCAGCAAAAGAAAAAAATTTGCCATGTGTAACGGTTCTTTATTAATCTCTAATTAATATTTTATAATTATTAGTTAAATGTGTTTTTATTCATTTTTTTTCTTGCATATCACATTTAAATTACAATAATTATTTTTAAGGAATTTTACAGTCTATTTTAAAGAATTATTCTCTTGATTTTAACAGTTTATAAAGAATAAATTTTTAAAACACACGATAGTGTATTGTACAAGTATTTAAAAGTATTAAAACATAAGCGAAAAATTTTCTAAAAGAAATTATAGAATAATATCTCTGTATACATTTTTTTAAAACGACAACCGTCTAATCTACTCTTATTTAACTATATATACTATTAAAGGGAAGGGAGAGAACCAACAAAACTAAAGAATAAAAGACTTAACATCTATTTTTAAAAATATAAGGTAAAAATTCAATTCTAATTTTATACCCAAATAAAATGTTTGATAACCAACTCAATTAAAGTGAGCTGGTTTAATATTTGTGTATACAGATTCATAGAGAATTCTTATACAAACTTAATTTACGGTAGATGAAATAAATTTTTTTATTCATATTTATTCACATTACTCTAATTTATTAAAATAAAATTTTTCAAAACGATATAAATAAATATAAATCAAAAAATTTACTTCATGTACAATAAATCAAATTCACGCAAAAATTTTCCGAAATCCAGTCGAAGTCTGTAGTACAATCTTTCAATTGTCGCTAAAAACGAACGTCAAAGAAAGGTGACGAAAGGAACAAGGACGACCGCTCTCCGACCTTTAATTGGGGACCCTCTTTCCACATTCCCTTAGCTCTTAGGTAAGTTTACCTCAAAAGTCCAAAATCAAATTCAAAGGTATGATGCGCGTGGGCTGCGAGAGAGTGGGACAACACATTGCCTAGAAGTCCTTTTGTTTCGAGTATTTCCAATTTCTTTTATTTATGCGTGAATCGTAATGGAGTGGATCTTCTGTACTAGTATGTACCAGCTTTGATCAACTGACACCACAGCGCAAAGACTTTCTCAATTTTTTTTTTATTAAGTGACTTTCTCAAGAGCCTAACAACAATATGTAAATTATTATGTGTATCAAGATATATAGATATACTGACACCTAAATTATATGGATCTCGTTGTAAGAGTCACAATGAGACTCGTGTAGAGTTTAAATCTATTATATCTTGATACACAATAAAAATCTTTTCTATTTAAAGAGTAACTGAAAAAAATAAGTGACATCTCATTATTTATTATTTAAATTAAAGAATTTTACATCTTTTAACATTTAAAAATATGTAGTTTCAATTTTTATTTTATAAAATGATGATGATTTTTAAATTTAATTAATTATCAAAAAGAATAAAATGAAAACTATGTATTTTTGTTATAAAAAATGATAATTTGTCAAATATTTCACCTTTAATTATGTATTTAAATGAGATGTCAATCATTTAGAAGAATAAATAGATAATTCCTTATTTACCCTTAAATAGAGAAGATCCTTATTCCTTGATACATTGTATACAGAAAATTTTTATAATATGAATTCGTTGCACAGTATGTAAGATGGATCCTTAATTTATATTCATCTACATTTCATTTTTAATGAGTTAGAATGATATGGATGAATATGGACCGCAAAATCTATCCCACCTACCCTAAATCGAATACATATAAAAAATTTCTCATCCTATACCATAGGCAAATACTTAGGTAGATCCGGTTTTTAACTCTACTTGTAGACCTTGTAGTGTGATTTATTAAATTTTAGAAAAGATATGACATCAGTTGATATAAGTAAATTTTTTAAAATTTAGTTCTAATCACGGAATTTATAAATAATGTCAAAAATCGAATCTACTTAAGTATTTTTCTATACCATAATACACACAAGAATTTATCACGACAATAAGGCTTAATGCAATCCCAAAACATTACGAAAAGTGCGCCCTTTACACGTGCACTAACAGGAACATCCTTTCGATCCATTAAATTCATTGCGTCGTCACCGTTAGCTCTTTTTGTTAGTATTTTTTTTCCATTGATTTAAGATGCAATAGAATTACTATCATAATTATAGGATATTATAAGAATAATAGGAATTCAAAAATGTATTTTTTGTATTCAATATTTCCTGTTAAAGCATCTAGATTTTACGACCTAATAATGAAATCATATTATCGTACTATGAATTTATTATGTATATCTTAGAATTTCCTATAATCCACCTTTTGAAAAACTGTAAACCCAATAGTATCGAACACTAATTATTTGTTCTTTGTGGTTGCCTAATAGGTTAAAATTAGTGTCTCTTAATGCCCTTCAAATTTGGGCGAATTCAATTTAGTGTGTGTTTATATGGGTTGAAAATATTTTCAGCAAAATTTTTTTATTATAAAATATTTTTTAATTTTCTTTCCTCTGATTAAAAATAATATACTGAATTTTTGAATGTAAATTATTTTTCGAATAGTTCAAAAATAACATTAAAGCTCCAGCATTTCATTTTATAATTTCATTTATTAAACTTATTTTCGTTTTTAATTATTGTCAATCATTTTTTTCTTGATAATAGATCCCGCAGTAATATAACTAGCATTATGTGTATTTTACTACTACATTATACTATTATTTATTTTTGAATAAAATTAATATTTTATTAACCATAATTACTTGTAAAATATTTATTACAATTGTTGTACGTCTTTTTAACTCATATTTATAAAATTAAAGATGAAAATCGTTAAAAAATTTTATTTAAAAATATTCTTATTAGTTGTCAACCAAATATTGAAAAAATTATATAAAAAATAGATTTTTTCATGAAAAATGTCTTACACTGAAAATATTTTTTTGCAAGAAAACATTTTACATCCAACCAAACACACCCTTAATAATTGTGATTTTCCAAAATCTTTTAAATACTGCAAAATGGTGGCCGTGAACGGGAAAGGACTGCCATCGTTCCCGAAGGTCTCAATTTTGATTTGCTTCTGCAAATGGAAATTTTCTGATTCTTGTTCCAACTTCCAATAGCTAAACAACAGTTGTCGATGACCGGCTACTGGCGGTGTTGCGATGACCGGTAATAAAAAGATAAGATGTGTATCCCCAGACGATGTAAGAAACACGCGTCGGTGGTGGTGAGTTTACGTGTCCGAATACAGAATTTGAGAATGGGAGTAAAAGGGAAGATTCGGAAGAAGTCTACGTTGGCAATCTCATGGCCATTTAAATAGGCTTACCATCATATTAATAATATTCTTCCTTCAAATTCACGCTATTCAACAAATTGATTCTTGTTAATATATTTTCCCATTAATATTCAGCTTACCGTTTCTTCAAATTAACGTCAATCTTGTGTTCCATTTGCTTTCAAATACTAACAAATCTTGCTAGAAGCTGCGTGGGATTTAATGTGAAATTTCTACCTTTTTTTTACAAAAATATTATCGTTGGTTGGTAAATCCTGTAAGTTAGCTATACAGTATCTTACATTATACCGAAATTTTTTTATATAGATCAAATGTATGACATAGTGTTATGAATATTTTGATTTAAAAATTTTAACGTCATCTTATATCATTCTGTATCAATGTGAAACTTTTTAAATAAAAAATTTATAACACTATATTATAAATTCGATCTATCTAAGAATTTCTCCGTCACACCTATGACACACGAACACATCCAAGGTGAGGTGGGTTAGCATTTAGCTGTAAATTCAGTTTTTAATTCCTTCAATTTTTGAATGGTTCCTTTCGGAGCCCGACGCCAAAGACTGCATCTGTATGTTGAACCGAGTCTTCTGTCTCCAAATTGTTTGTAGGGTTTTGTCTTTTCAATAAGTACATTCTTTTAGTAGTATTAATTTTTTTTCATAATGCCAATTTATTACTAGTACCTTTATAATTAACTAAAGAATTGTAAGTAATTAACAAATTCAATAAGTATGTTTCCATCTGAGGGCTTTATGGATTTTAATCAATTAAATATAATACAAAACAAAATAAAACGCACAAAGAGATTGGATTATTGGAGCCAAGTTTTTTGGTGACTATGCTATGACCCTTTCAACAAAGAAAGTTCTGAATCAAAATTTCTTCCTCTTACGGGCGGCTAAAAAATTTATTGTGGAGAATTAAAGTATGCCGACGACGGCGTTTTTCTAGAACATTAAGGTTTATGTGTCCAGACTCCAAAGGCGTTCAATTTAGAAAAATAAAAAGAAAGAAAACTAAAGTGCGATCGAGTTCTCACCCACATCTCGAACCCAGAAAGATGTATGTGAATGTAAGTCCCCTTGCCAACCTTGCAATTTCATATTTTATTATCTAGATCTCAAGAACACTAACGCTTTAATATTTTATTATCAAACTAATAAATTTTTAAAAAAATAAGAAAGTCACTGTGCATAATTTTACGGACACGCTTTGGTATTTATTTTTTATTTTTTAAATTTTAAATTTACTCTATCCTTAATTTTTAAATATTCTTTCATTAAAATAAAAATTTTCTTGATAATTACAATATTTATAATACTACTAGTTCTCTAAACTTTTGAAACTATACTAGCCAATATCACCTTTAAACACATTTCCAGGAATATGAATGGACCCAACCTTCTCAATTCTTCACCTGTCAAACATGCATGCATAAATGAAATAAAATAATCCACTTTTCCATTGCCTACTTGAAAATTTCTGTTACACACAATATTTTACTATTAATTTCAAGAACTAATGACAAATTTTGTCCCTGAACTTTGGACCATAAATCAATTTATTTCCTTAGAGCTATAAAAAGTACATTAGACCCTAATTCTCAATTAGACAACCCAAGGGGTAGTTGCCTTCCATCAACAAACACGAGGTAAGAAAAAATGTAGTTGACATCAGAAGAAAAAATCCACGATATATTTCTGCAGCATTTTTTACAACACATCTAGACGTTATTATTCCGGATATTATTTAAAATAAATAAATTTCTTTTTTGTATTTTTTCTGTCCTTCAAATATTTCGACAATCCAACAGCTATCACTAACATTTTTTTTTTTATCCAATTAAGTGCTTTGTTCCTTAAGTTCTTTTTGTTCGTACGAAGGCCGGATGATGGTTTTGCTAGAAAAAACAAAACTCAGGAGACATCCGCAGAATTTACAAATAACTTTTGGATGAAAAACTGCAAAAGATAATTAGAAGACCTCCTTTAGGTTACGAAAAAACTTGGGAACTTCGTAAAATTAAAGAAATAATTAAGAAGACAAAAATAAGTTTTAGAAACAATTAAAAGACCTCCGTAAGATTTTAAATAGTTGAGGATTTAGATTTGCAATTCTTTCTTGTTACTCCAGCTTACTTTTGCGCTATGAAAAATTGTTCAACTATTTAACTCTATGGAGGCCCCAGTGCCGTGCCATTCTTGGTTTCGATGGATCCGATTAAAGACACTGTACTTTAAATCTTGATGTATTAATGTGAACTTTGGGATTTAAAGTCCATAAGAATTTTTTTTCTTATATTTTCCGTAATATTATCTAATAAATTATCAATATATTTTAATAATTTATTAAATATTATGATAAAAAATAATACAAAACAGAATATTTATCATTTGGATGAATACATCTAAGAATTTTCACCCAACTGCCCAACTGCCCGAAGAGAGCAAGTAGCTCTTCCGTCACTCCTAGTCAAAGCGTGGTGAGCACACGCAATCTTCTCCCTCTATGGAATCTTGGAGTGATTAGAGGAAAATTATTATATAAATCAATTTGTATGACCTATTATGTAAAAGAAATTGAAATATGTAAACCCATATACTTTATTTTATATAAAAAAAATTTCGAGATTAAGGAGTTGGATAGATAATTCAAGTCAGCTGTGGTTATATCCTATCCAACTGTTAGTCTTAATAACTCAATTAACTTAACCAGTCACTTACGCTAATGTTTAATTAGTAAAAGCTTCGCCAAGGACAGGAAATTGGCTGAGAAAATTAGTTTTTAGAAGGTAAATATTAAAATAAATTCGATTTTAAATTTTACTTATAAATTTTATAGTCAGTATTAAATGTTATAAAATTTTATTCACATTAATTAATATCATTTATAAATAAAACCGTAAATTTAATCTAGTAAGTATTTCCCTTCTAGAGGAATAAAAAATTTTACATGGCGGCAGTCCATTGTTTTCAAACTAGTATTTCGTAACAACTCCCTGTTTGGTCCAGTTCTTAAAAGTTATTCTTTCTAATATTTCCCCCCATACTATTCTATGACTTGAGAAGTTTACGTGAAATAGGTTGTTACAATTACAGGAAAACATTCTAAAAGCCTATAGAATAACCTCATCGATTACACAATTCTTAAAATACACTTGACTATT
The DNA here is from genome assembly GCA_025175665.1 of Cinchona pubescens. Classification (NCBI taxonomy): domain Eukaryota; kingdom Viridiplantae; phylum Streptophyta; class Magnoliopsida; order Gentianales; family Rubiaceae; genus Cinchona; species Cinchona pubescens. Next base: position 1,630,218 of record JANKKI010000014.1, read on the forward strand.
AAATGTACTCCATTCTTAGAGTACTGCAAAATTTGGTAATCCTTTTTTTTTCTTTTTTCAGAATGTTACGCATGATTGATTTGTTAAGAGTTCCACTGGATAATAGTTGTGAATCTATAAGCAGCATAAGCCCAAAACTACATACAATTGGAAGAGAAGGAACTTTGTTAAAAAAAAAGGAGAAGAAGAACATCACACTTGAACAACTATTATTTTTAAAATATTATTTAAATAAATACAATAATAACTTTTTATGAAATATTATATAAGACGAAAAATAAATAAAAAAATATAAATAAAATTATTGCAAAAATATTATTTTAAAAATAATGAATAATCTCCACCATTCAAACACTTCAGATTTTGAATCCTGATTTGATACTCGAAAGTCTATCGGTTGGTGAATTTATAACAAAGTGGGTCAATGCTTCAAAAAAATCTGCAACACCAGATGGTCCAACTAATGACCCCCATTATCATATAATTTTCTTTAAACTTTCATAATTTTCAAATTGCTTGCGCTTGGATTGATGAATTTAGAAAATAATTTAAAATCTACTTATTTATTGGGTGGATTTATAAAATCAAAATAAGTGAATTTTAAATTTATTCAAATTAGAAAATTATTTGAAATATTTTATTTTATATTTTTCAGTTTTAGTGAATTTGAAATTTACCTATTTATACCTTACACATCCTTCCAATAAATGGGTGAATTTCATATCCTTTCCCAAATCTATCGATCCAGACACAGCTATAAAGGCTAGCAATATATATGCCATGAATCGAATTTATATAAGAATTTCCTCTTGTAACTATATTTGTTACCTAAAAGTTTGTATAGGTATTGATAGGGATGTTCATAGTTTGGTTTAATTGAATAAATCGATCAAACTAAACTAGTTTGATTTTTCATTTCTGGATAATCAGTATTCGGATAAACCAAATAAAAAAAAATAGTTATATGATTTGAATTTAGTTATTAAAAATTAATAAGCGAATAGTTGAAATAACCGAACTTTTAGTTTTATTAATTTTAGTTTTCAATTTTTTAATAACCCAATTCTATTTTCTACTCATTTAACGCTTTGATATTATTTTTCTTTATTATTTTTTAGTTTCTAGTCTTAATTTTAGTAGATTTAAGCTTTTGTTTATTAATTTGATTAGTTTTGTATTTAATTTTATACTTAATTTTTAAATTAACTAGTGAATTTTGATTAATTGGATAAACTGACCAAAAAAAAAAAAAAAAAGTTTAATTAACCAACCAACCGAAGAAAAATGTGATCTGAATCTAGGTTTGATTTCTTGCATCAAAATTTGAAAAATCGAAAATTTTTAACTAAAATATTGAAAAACTAACCGATAACCACCCTTAATATTTTCAGTCCACGAGGCTTCCCTCCCCTTCTCAAGTAACTTAATATTATTCTTCCCTTTCTGTTCCCTAACTAACTTTTTTTAATTAATAATTCTAATTACTAAAACACCCTTCCCCACAAAATATTAATACTAATAGAATAATCTCATCCATTTCATCATTATATTATACAAAAACCAACACATTATAGCATCAACCATTACAAAATATTAATGACAATAATAATATTCTTCAAATATAACTACATTTGTTTTATCATTATCATTAGGTTAAAAACAACACATTATACCCATCACCATCCTCCTTGTTAATTTGGCCACTGAATTGCGACATCCGAGAAAAAATTTGACATAAAATATATGTCACGCCCCCAAAACGGGACAATGACACGCTGTATCTCGGGATCACCCCAAGCATGCAAGGCACAGTACAAGAGCAATATACAAACCATAATACCTGTCTTTTGACCTCCAAATCAACCAATACAAGACCACAAAATAAATTCAGTAGTCATATGATATAAATCCACAATAACAGATGATCACAGTCATATACAAACAACAAACCACAATCCCACAACAGTCAAAAATTCGATCAGCACATTAAGACAAATCTAACAAGTCCATAGGCACACAGGCCTAAGTATAAAAACCAACCTCACACTAGGATGATAAACAGGAAAATACTATCCCCAATAACTGGGGTCTGTACTATAATCCTCCTTGATCACTACTCGATTCCCTCCTTGATCAGCACTCGACTGCAAACAAAGGAGAAATAATAACGGAGTAAGCACATCGTGCTTAGTAAATAACATTTAAACCTAATTACAGATAACATGTATACAATCAGTACAGGGAACAATATACGAGACATTATCATTATTTTAAACGCAAATGTCAATCAATGAGCTCATGGTTCACAAAAGTCTTCCCAGAACTGGATCCAGATCTACCTATTATCCGCCCGAGTAGACAAGGCATAACGGAGTGTCTATCACTTGTCTTCCCGATAGACTGGGTATAACATTTACAAAGCAGAGTACTCAGTATATCATTTCATTCACTCACTCATAGCCAAGTCCACTAAAGTGACCCATTGACCTCTTCACAGTAATCATTCATTAACACATAGTACAATAATGAACAATTGATACATTACATAACAAATATATAATTTATAAACGTACTTACCTTATAAATATTAATCGAAATAAATATACTTACCTTAATACCACTTATTCTATGATTACAATACCAATCATATACAGGGTATCGATAAAAAGGAATAAACGTTACTTATCTCAAAAATCGATATCGTAGACGTATCCTAATTTCGACGGTCTAAAACTCTAATTCCAAATCACCTAAATCAGGAGAATGTTATACCATTAGGATAAATATCGAGATAGGGATTCACTTTTGGACATCACTCAAAATTTTAAATTAGTCATTAATTGAACGCAATTAAATAAGGATTGACTTAAATTTGTGAAAATAAGATAAAAATCTAAGAATTAGGGTTTATAATTTCAAATATCTCACTAGGTTAAGAATTGTCAAAACCCTAATTCAAATCTCACAAAAATAATAGTTAAAAAGTCATTTCGAATCATAAATTCAATCCCAATAGCTCATAAATATATTTGATAATCAAATCAAATTCATAAACAACAAAATTAAACAAATTAATTTCCTGAAGAACTTGGAATTTAACATAAAAATCATACAGATCTGAAAGTAAAACTTACTTTTGAAGTTGGATTAAAGGTTTACGAAGATTCCTGGATCACCAATTTAATTTGGGAGCTAAATTTCTTGAACTAGTATTAGGATTTGAAATTTAGAATTTAAAAGATATTGAAGATATGTTCTCTGCAATTCCTTTGCTACTTGTAGATGATAAGGGACGACTGAATTAGAAACTTCGTGATGAGGTTTAAATAAATTTTTCAGGATTTGTACTTTAGTTAATCAAGTTTTATAAAATTATATTTTGACCCGAAAATTTTAAAAAAATATTTAAAAAGGGTAAAACGATTATTTAATATTTGAAAGGGATATTAATGAGTATTTAAAAGTATAAAATCAAATGCGAAAATATGGTGAAATGATCAGAAAAGTCGGGTATTTTTGTATACATTAGCCACTGCCTACTTCTCACATGCTTCCCACATGCTTACAACTATGAAGAAATATTCTCTAATGTCTAGACCCTCGTCGTTCTTTCCCGCAAGAACTAGAAATAGAAAAAAATTCAAGAAATCAAGAAAGTTATGAAGGGTTTCAACAAAAAACAAAAAAAAGACTTTTAGGGAGATACTGGGAGGCCCTTTTCACACATAGTTAATTATTCCCAAATCTTTTTTGCAAGGACGTGCTATAGGAATTACCCATTACCTCCTAACTAAAATTGCTATAACATTGACATTTTTTTTGCCAAGAATTATTTTAATAGGATAATAGCTAGGAGAATTTGAAAGATAAACAATTAGATGTCGCCAATGAGCAATGGGAAGAGGAGAATTTCTAGTATTAACCATATATATTTAGAGATATTATTTTTCTAAAAAGAGACAAATGTTTTCTCGCAATGTAGTCGATATCCATTTATCCATATATTCCACTATTATTTTTTTGAAAATCAAAATCAACTCCTAGATATAATTTAAGATATATGTTTGTTGTATATAAAATTTAAAAATAAATTAATTAATTTTTCTATTTGATTAATAATTAAAATTTTTATTTTGATTTTGACCATTCTATACCATCTAAATGTTTCAACTGAATTATGTGATAAAATATTTTTTAATATATTTAGTTTTAAGTATATTAATATATTTATCAAAATAAAATTATTGATATAATATGATAATTTTTAGAAATTTTTGTTATTTAAATATAAATAATTATTAAGAAAAATTAAAGAAAAAGATAATTATGAGGATTTCAACCCTTCAAAAATATATACAATAGTTTGCTTTCCGTGAGAGAAATAGTAATTACTTAATATTAACCTGCATTTATATCATAACGACGTACTGAAATTTCACCCAAGGAGAGCATTGGACGTTTGGCCTCAATGGCCTATGCTCGTGAATCACATTTTTCACAATGTCAACAACACAATTGTTCGGTTGTGATTATTTCTAACGTTTATATGTGATGTTATTTACCTTTCTTCATAATTTTAAATTTGTCAAATTGATAAATAACAATGCAAAATATTTTCGTGCTTATTGGTCCGTCCCTAACAATGAAGTGATGGACTAATCACTATCAATTGTACTTGTCACGCCCCAAAATTGAGGACGTAGCACGTCATGTCTTCACCTTCCTACGAGAACAAAGATTCAAAATCTTTAATATTCGATCACGGAAAATTAACAACACTTGAAAAAATATTATATAATAGGGTGAGCATACATATTATTCAGTAAGAAGTTCGAATTCTCTTCCACTGGAGCGAGTATATTATATAATATCTTTATTTTGAAAATTTATTTAAACACAACATATACATATATATATATATATATATATATATATATATATATATATAAGCAAATGTTTTAAAGGATAAGGCACGAGTACACATATAAATAAGTGGCACTATCAATAATTTCAATAATTACAATTCAATAATAAATATCCATAAATAAGTGGCACTATCAATAATTCCAATAATTACAATTCAATCCTAAATATCAATGACAAAAGTACAAACACAATACAATAATACAATAATCGATGTTAGGCTCACGAGTTCTCTATAGTTTTATTGGCAAGTTGGATATCCAATCCTAACTATTATAACCACTAAGAAAATGGCCATAACAAAGTCCAATTATTATAACCCGCTAAAAAGAAAAGTCATAACAAAGACTCACATAGAGTATTTGAAATTAACTCCTACCAATTCCACCAAAAATAGCCAAGAGTTAAAACAATACAATAATAAAAAATATCAAACATGCATCACACGAGTAATTTATCATGTCAAATTACCACTTACTGTAATTTTATATAATTAAATCATAAAAATATGACATACTCGATCCGATTCAATATATAAATATAATTTTCAAACTAGAGTTTTACAAAGAATTTTCAAAAATAGTGAAAGAGAGATAAAATCCCTCACCTCAACGACTTATTCAAGTGTTAAATTTAGCTCAAATATTCGAGTTTTAAAGAATTTTCGTCACCTATAACACAATTATAATAAAATTTAATTCTCAATCTAATAATGTCTAATAAATTCCTAAAATAAACCACAATCAATCATTTCGATTCTCTAAAACCAAAAATTAAACTCTCTGACTTACTAACTAGAAAGCCACAAGATCAAAATTAATTAGGCATCACAAATAAATTTTTATTATACCCACCAACAAAATTTGACAGTAAGCAACTTTGTTGACCATAAGTAATTTTTTTTTTTGTTTCTATGAAACGATAAAATTCATTAATATGAGAGTAAACAATTACAGTAAGCAATTGCTTACTGCCAAATGCCATACTTTTTGAACTAAAATGGCTGCCACATGCAGCCTTTTTTTTTTTTTTTTTTTTTTTATTTTTCTTTTTTAAACTAAGGTTACCAACATAATTGGCAGCATGCCTTGTTGCTAAATCGTTCCACTTTCACGCATGGCAACGGGCAGCTGTCGTGCATCTCGTTTCTTAATTTATATATATATATATATCAAAAGCTTTCATTTGGCAATAAATTTCTGTCAACTCGACAGGTTGCTTCATTTCAATTTTTTTTTTTAATTTACCAATATAATTACAAATATTTCAAATAAAAAACTTAATATAATTTTCATGTCAAAAATTTTGAGTATGAATCCTAACTCTATGAACATATATATTGAATTAATTTTATAATTTCACGGGAATAAAAAATATCCTATTCAGCATCTATAATAAGGTTGAATATAATTTAAAACTTTGAATCGATATATTTTCCTTTTCCTTCTTCCTCCTCTTTTGCTTATAAGGCCGTAACTCTAAAATTTAGTATAAAATATGTCATATATTCTTTTAACTCTAACTATATATAATAAATATCTATTTATAGTATTTAATGATTAGTTCTTTTATAAAACTTAATTATCTATGAATTCAACCTAATAACTTGTGGATTTAAAATTATTATTATTATTAAGACTTAATTAATATCAAATAGTGGGTCGATTTGAGTTTTCACAATGCTCTCGTGTTCCAACATAATAGAATTTTTTTTTTTTTGTACTTTAGGAGCATATATTCATTAAAAAATCCTCACTGGCATTTATTTATTATTATAAAATGCATATAACAAAGTTTTGTAAGAAATTATATTTCTTTGTTTTTTTTTTCGTGTAGGACATTTTTTTAACTGGAATATCATCCACAATAACTTTTTGAATAGATCATTTGCATTTTGACGAGCATGCAATCCATACTTCACATCTTTATGTGAAGTTTAATTATATTAGTTTATATCTAGATAGCTTAAACAATTTTTCTATCCCCTATCGAGAAGTGTGTCCTTCAAAAAAAAAAAAAAAAAAAGAATTTAGAATATAGAGTTTCTCCTAAAATTTCTCACATAATTCATCTAAGTCCTTTCATATAAATGTTTTTTTCTTCTATCAACCATTCGCTTCGAAAATCAATGATTCTTTAACTGATTATTTTTTTCAAAAAAAAAAATCTTATTTACTAAACCTTGTATCGTAATTAATATATCCTTAAAATTTGACCAATTTTATTTTAAATGTATTTTATTCATATTTCCCTGAACTGTCCATCTGTTTGACCGGCTATAGCCTGTAAGTGAAGTTGAACGATTTGTCAAATCAGAAATATTGGGGCGGCCGACGTCACGAGACAACTGATTCTTACTTTCTTTTATTATTATTATTATTTTAGTTCTTTCCGCCGTTGATGACATAATGTAGTAATTCGTGATTTTGTTTGTAATTGTCCGAACCGTTGGATCTATTCAATAGATTGCATGTAGTACACGTATCGTTATACCATTTGAGAAGTTAGCTGAAGCTCGTCAATGAACAGAGCACGTGATCAGATGTGCTACTGGGAAAATTTTTGTATGGCAAGGTGCACGGTGAAATCATATATTTTGTTATTTATATTGTTTCACAACCCTTCACCAATTTATCAATTTTTTAAAATATTTGGTGAGTGTAAAATAGTATGGACCACAGGGTAGACAGTCCTATCATACACTTTGGTTTATATAAGAATTTTTCGTTACTAGGTCTGCTGGTATTCTTTGGTAAATTTTTACATGAATCTAATATATGGTATAGTGTTATGAATTTTATGGTCCATATAACGTCACATCACCATATAAAGTGATATGTAGTGATATGACCTTATATGGATCAAAGGATCTACAACTAGGGGTGGGCATGGGACGAGTACCTGACCCTCAACCCTTTTGGTTGATCCACCCCACATCTTGGGGATCAACAATTTTTTTACCCTAATCCGTCTCTCATGTTTATAGGTACCCTGATGTCGGGTACCCGCTAAGTGAGAGTTGGAACATGCGGCTACCCGCCCCTAAGACAATTTATCTGCTTTAGTTCAAGCAAAATACTTGAAAGGCGGACCAGCCAAAAGGCTTGAGGAGAGGGTACCTGCCTTATGCCATTCCTAATTAGGGTTATCTCTAGAATGGGTTATAAAATTAGAATTTTACACTTAATATGCGGGGTGGAGCGAATACCCGCGGATATTTAAAAAAGTTATTCGAACCCGTATTTGAAAATAGCGGGTATCTGACCCTCAAATGATATGGTCAATGGATGCGGATCGGATACCCTCATTTTTTGGAGCAGGGCGGGCGGGTAATCGAATCGCCGAATTTTTTGGTCACCCCTATCTATAACACTATGTCATGAATCGAATCCATATAAGAATTTCCTATATTCTTCTACCTTCTACATGCTACCTAACGTAATTGAGCGACTGAAAACTGTTGAGTGCGTTTGGATGGAAATATTTTACAATAATTTGTTTGAGAGTTTTTAAGAGATGGAAAAGATAAGATTTGGAGGATTTTAAACCCTTCATCACCCATAATCTTTTCTTCTATAAGTGGAATGAAATAGAAGGAAAACTTGTGATGCCTTGTAACTAATTATCAATTTGTACTTCAAACTGTGTAATAAAAAAATATTAAAAGGACGGACATATTAGTAAAAGTAAATATTAATAAATTTTTTCTTCCAAAACTCCCAACAAATCGGAGAGGACTTTTTTTTCTCTTCTCTTCCCTTCGTTTCTCTTCCTTCCTAAACTTCCAAACTCACCCTTAAGCAATTTTTTCCCCTTTAATAAATAATAATAATTTGTAATAATTTAAATATATTTTCAACTAAAATTTATCTCTTATTTTCAATAATATTATAAATATAGGTTTTTTTTTTAATCAAAGTATACAACTGATCATTAAAGGTCTGAATGAGGTTTTCCTTTTTCTTAGGATGATAACTTGTTCGAAATCAAACTCTTAGTATCAATTCTTACCCAAAATAAAAACTCAGTAAGTATTTGGTTTGCATTGATATCAAAATAAGAATCATAAAATTTATTATCAATGTAAATTTATATCATTCTCTTTTACTTGTTTGGTTTGAATAGGAATGAGTTTCATTATATTAATAAGTTATATCTAGGATCAATTTTGAAACTTATTTTCATAAAATGATTCTCATAGTACTAAACCAAATAACATCTATAGGTATCATTAATTTTGATTCTCATTCCTCTTTCTCATGCTCATAAACCAAATACCTCTTTAGTATAAATGGTAGGCAACACCGCAGCAGTCACTCTCAATTATCTTGCCATCTGTCCCAATTATCAACAACATATGAAGAAAATATTCAAATAGACCCGATTTTGAACTTTATTTGTAAATATTGTGGTCAAGGTTAAATTTTATAAAATTTTACTTACATACCTAAAATCATTAATTTTACATAGTTTAATCCATACGACAAAATTTACAAATAGAGTTCAGTAACCCTACCTTATCCCTCTAAAAATAAAGATAACCTACTATACAGAACTTGTATCTACCAAAAAAAAAAAGCCAATTTGATGATATCATTGTATCATGAACTGGAGAACTTCTTATTCAATGAATTAATAAATTTTGCATGCTTAGATATTGTTGGAGGCCACAATTTTCAAAATAATTATTGTTTTACCAAAGGGTGCTTTGCTTTTCATATGAGTTGTATTGTTTCAGTTGCATTGTTTCACCAAAGCATATTTACTTTGAGTAAAAGGAAGTGATCAAACAAATTAAAACACTTCATTCTCTATAAATAAATATCACTTTCTTCATTTTAATACTATCTTTTGATTACAATTTTGCAGATTTTTAGTTGCACATTTGAAACAAATTTATACTCACATATTCAAGCGTTCATGTTCTTATTGCGCAAAAGAACTTGAATACCATTGGTTTTCTATTGCTATCTCTGTCATGTGGCTGGAATAAGTTTGTGCAAAACTATTCTAGTGAATTCCATTGAATCCTAAAGGAAATTTGTTATATCTCTTTGCATCCAAACAAAAAGATTTTGGAAGAGGCAAATTAAGGTTAAAGGAAAGTGATTATACTATTACGCTTTAAAATAATTGCGTAAATCTTTGGGATAAAAGTGCAAACCATTCTCTATTTTAAAATCCACATCAATATATATTTCCTCCACAGATTTTATACTATGCAGCATAGTTCAAATGTTGCAAATTGCTACAAGAACTAGTGTAATAGTTCAACTTTTGCAACTAAATCTTGTATTTTTATTAAAAATTGTTTCTCTATTTTATGTAACGTAAATTCAACAAATTAAGAAACACTGTCCATGTGATTGATAATAATCTTTTCAAGGTGAAACAATTTCTCGAATTCTAAGTTTTCAGGCAGATCCTTGTATTATTCGTTCGGTATCCTAACTGCAGTACGCACTAAATAATGCACACTTCGTATTGTCGAAGGATCCACCAAATGAATCACCTTGGATAACCTTGTCCACTTGTTTGGGCATATTGGAAGATACTCAAGTTTGCTACGTTTTCTCATAAAGGCCACAACTTTTTAGTCTGACTTTACTGCCCCAGAAAAATTGAACATCTATTTACTTGCTCAATTTTTCTCTTTGGTATTCTGTCTTCCTATCATTCCGAGTAGCCTCACCAGTTCTTTACTTTTGAGTGCCAATTCCTAACTTAATAGCACATTTTTTCCTTTGAAATGGCTTTACACGATCTCTTGTTCAAGTGCATTGATCCTAAGAATTCAAATCCAGTCAATGGACTCTTTATGTGAATATATCTGAAACGCCTGAGAGGAAGCCCCCAAAGCATTCTCCAGGAGTTTTCCAATTTTTCTCAGGCCCAAAGCATTAAATCCATGATTTTTTTATGGGATCCAGAAATGAAAGGCAGGACTTTCACAAGCTAAAACTAATAAGAATCCAAGTAAGGACTTATCTAACACAATATAAAAACCGAAATGTAATTAGTTACAGCTAAATAAGCTTAAAGCAAAAGTCATGACCCATAATCCACATAACAAGATACAAATAACTAAATCCCAACAAAATCCGAGTAGTAATTCATACAGCCTCTAAGCAGCAGCTTTTTGTTTCTTGGGTACTCGATAAGCACCAACCACACAAGCATGGTCTCGCTGTTTTGATTCGAATGGTTCAAGAGTAACTTGCTCCATAGGCTTAAATTGGTCTGCTTGCAGTTTCTTCACTTCTTGGGCAAATACAGCCTCGGCAGGAGCAGTTGAATCAATACAGTTAGCCTGTAAAGTTGAATAATCGTCATTTGTCAGGCGGATTATCTCTATTTTCCAACAGAAGCTTTCAACTACCCCAAAAAAGGAAGTGGAAAGAAGAGTTGAGTTTTGGTTAAAATATTAGACTTTCAATTTTGAGCACTAATAAGTAAACACCGACTACTAAATTCTAAAGCTGATCCAACTATTCAATGTCTAAAGCTGATGGAGTTGGCAAAATTCTATACTGGCTCTTCAAGAACCATAATATTTCCTCGAATTATGTCTCCATTAATTAAAAAAAAACAAAAAACAAAAACAAAAGAAAAAACATAACACTGATACAAACCTTAATCGATATTATAAAATGGCCTCCAGCTTTCAAGAAGTAAGATGCATTTAGTGCCAAAATTCTTGCCTTTTTGCAAATAAAACAATTAGCAGAACTGACAAAAATAGGGAACAGCACAACCAAGGAAAAACCAGGTTGAAGCAACAATCCAGCACCAAACTTAAAAAAAAAAACAAAAACAAAACAAAATAATATCCACCAATATCCCGAAGCCACAAAAAGGGAGGTGATTGAAAAGTGGATCGAGGAACAAGGTAAAATTCTCTCCAATAACAGAACCAGGTAAAACTTTCTCCAATAACAGAACCAAAGCAATGCCAAGGTGCCGCAATCTAAATCATACGTATATAATTCCAATTTCCTAAAAAAGGGCCAACCCACCTTTTCCACAGTGAATATTAGCATGCTAGGATTTCAAATAAATAAATAAATAAATCAAGCACTAGTCACCCCTCAAAGAACACAGTCTTCTGGTTTTGGGAAAGTTCTAATAATATGCAGACAGAGGAACATGAAAATTTCAAGAGACCATCTTTGGCAAAAGAAAGCAAGCTAAAAAAACCCAATAAAAAAGGTAATATACTAAAAAAAAAAAACCCAATAAAAAGGTACATATTGTATTTTATAAATCAGTTGATAGGCATCAGAAACTCGGTTTGTGCATCATCCATGATGTCTTGAAGGGGAATCCGAGTACCTCATCATCTGCTGATAGTATATCAAAATCCAATCAACAAAAAAACTACGGGAAACAAAATATATTAAATTCCCCCAACTCCAAAGCAGATCAAAAGCAAGAAATGAGAAAATGAAGGAGGATCGTATTGAAGAGAAGAAATTATCAGAGGGCCATGTTTCAGTGTTTGGACAAGGAAATGATCCCAGAAACACATGATGAACACAATCAGGTATCTGTCCAAAAAAAATTTTCCCCAAAATGTAAACGTACTGGATGAAAGCCACAATAATATGCCACGTGATGTACACTTTCACGACACCATGTTCAAACAATAATATGCATGAAAACCAAAAGAAATTAAAAGAAATCAACCAAAAAGCTAATCAGGAAGCAGACCTGATCAGGCTGGGCAACATCAGAAAATATCACATCAACCATGCCCACAAGCATTCTGTATTTTGCTGGATGTCTAGCATCCTCAATGATGGGTATCACATTTGTTCGCTTTTTAGCCATGTTCACCAGATCCCTGCCACTCCTGTGAGAAAATTCCACAGCATACACCATTCCATCCTACCAAGTAGACATAGAAAAAGGAAATCTGTGAGCACAAGAAACAAAGAAAAATGTACGACTCTGAGGACAACAGCTACTTACAGGGCCAACAATGTCAGATACATGAGAGACTGTAGTTCCTGAAGCAGCTCCAAGGTAGAGTACTCGGGTACCAGGTTTCTTTATTTGGCAAACAATAATACAATTAACATACATCAGAGCCATCAAAACTCCACCATTAGCAGATAATACATCTTTAGAGAACCATAAAAGTATATAGACAGTAAAGCATAAAGCAGAAACTCACAATCCAGATATCATCAACTCCACCAAGGATGCCAGCAGCTAACTTAGAACGGAATGGATTCCATATTCTGTATTCAACCTTTGTCCCGTCTTCATTCTGATAAGAGGAAAATCAGTCAACAAGTTGTACTCATTACACTGACTAACTTCACACAAGTCAATAAGTATTGAAAACTTCCGACAATTGTACAAATCAATCCATTCTTCCAAGCAAGTTAGGTGCAAAAGAGTCAAATGTATTAGACTACATAATCATAGAACAATAATCATAGAACAAGCATACAGAGCAATCATTTCGAAACAAAAACATGATCTTTGCAACTTATGTTGAAAAAGTGCGTTACACAAACAACAAAAGCAAAATATAAAACAGACTGACGAATGAAACCAATAACAAAAATACACCCTTATTCAATAATCTTTCAACAAAATCAAGTCTTTCTAGTCTTTTAAAAAACATTTAACAGTTAATGCTCAAAAAATATGCAAACTTTAGAAATTATGTGAGCCAACAAACAAGTTTAATCGGGCTATGCTTAAAATATGAAATCGAATAACAAATGCAACAAAGAACTCATCATTTACTACTATTTTACCTGAACAGAGATTCTCTTCTCATTGTAGACAGCTTCACCAGGGACCATATTCTTGGTTACAAGGGCATCCTCTTTACCCTTTGCAATAAACACTCCCTCATGTCTGTGAGGCTCCACAACTACTCTACTCCCTCCTTTCATCCCTCCTCCGCGACCCCTACCGCCGCCGCCTCCTCCTCCTCTCCCACCAAATCCTCCTCTACCACCTCTTCCTCCGCCGCCGCGCTTCATGGCGCTGCCTGTCCCACCAAATCCTCCTCTACCACCTCCTCTTCCTCCTCCTCCGCCTCCATCACCTATCGTAGCCACGACCGCCCCTGAATCCACCTCCGCCTCCATCACCGCCACGACCGCCCCTGAATCCACCTCCGCCACCACGTCCTGTAAAACGTCCTGTAAAAAAAAAAGCAAAATTAATCAAGAACCCACTAATATACTAGTACTAAAAAATAAAGGCTTCTATTATTCATTTCGAGAAATGTAGAAATTTGTGAAATATAGTGAAGAGACCTCCTCTAGCAACCATGGCTGCTGCTCTTACAAAGATTTAAGATTTTTTTGGAGGGGTTAGAGAGTGCCCAATGATTAGGGTTTATAGAATCCAAAAACTGTGTGCTTTTATAAAGCAGTCGGGGGCGTTCGAAAAGAGTGATAGGGTTTTAAAACTTAAAAGAGGATGCACTAGGGTTTATGGAAAATTGGGTGGCTGTAGCTTTTTCATTTTCTGTTTTGGTTCTTTTCCTTTTGTGCCCCACTATTTAGGACTTATCTTACTATAGTCGCAAACTCTTAGGTATTTATGCATTTAGTTCCCCGAAATTGGGTGAATCGATTCGATTGTACTAATTGGGTAGTAGGGGTGTGTATGTATATCTGTGTGCATATCTATATATAAAGTTAACTTATTTATACTCATCTAAATTTAAAAATTCAAAAAAAATACAATTATGTTATAAAATTACTATTAAGAACTAGTAATATTATATTATAATGATTAAACTAGAAAATAATGATAAAAAGTAATATAATGTAAAGTAGTGGTAAAAAAAATTTCTCTTTTTTTTTATTTCATTGTATTCACTTAAATATTTATTTATAGGTTTAAGGTTTACCCATTCTCATAATATTATTTGGATATTATATGAGCATATGTAGGTTACATGAGTTACATAGGGTAGTGGGAGTTACATAGAGTAATGTAGAAGATCATGGGATGTATCATAGGGATAATGAGAATTACAAGAATTGATATGTCGATCATGAGGTAGAGCATGAAAAATATGGATGGACATTCACTAAATGATTCATAACACTCCCAACATTGGATGTCCATCTTCAAGAAAAATGCCTCGTTAAAACCTTATTAGGAAAAATTCAGTGGATAAAAACCTAGTGAAAAAAAAGAGTACATTTTCTCAAATATGACACTGTCTCGTTAAAAATTTTACCAGGAAAAATCTAATGGAAAAAAAACCTTGGTTAAGGAAAAGAGTACAGTGTATAATTACTCCCCCTCTTGAGCACATTATTTGACATCTTTCAGTCGGCGCATTCCAATCTTATGAACCAACTTTTCAAATGTTGAAGTCGGTAGTGACTTTGTAAATAAATCTACTAGACTTGATCGAATTTGTTGAACACTAATCTCACTATTCTTCTAAAAATCATGAGTGAAAAAGAATTTTGGTGAAATGTGTTTCGTTCTATTACTTTTGATTGTATCCTTCCTTTAGTTGGCAATGCATGCAACATTATCCTCGAACAAAGTGGTGGGGATTCTCTTGTCCAAATGTAAACCACATGTTTCTCGAATATGATGGATTACAGATCTGACTATCTTAACCAAAAACACTCCCAACTTGCTTTATGAATTGCTAATATCTCAGCATGATTAGAAGACTGGCAGTTATGGTTTGTTTCATTGAACGCCAAGAAATAGCAATACCACCGCATGTGAACACATAACTCGTTTGTGACCGGGTATTATGCGGATTAGATAAAAATCCAACATCTGCATAACATATAAAATCAGACTTGAGTGATTTATAGTAAAAATTCATATATGTCGTACCTTGAAGGTAACGAAATACATGTTTAACACCATTCCAATATTTTCGTGTAGGTGAAGAACTATACCTTACTAATAAATTCAAGGCAAATGACATGTCAGGGCGTGTATGACTAGTAAAATATATTAGTACTCCAATAACACTAAGATATGGTACTTCTAGACCAAGTAGTTCTTCATCATTTTTACGAGATCGGAAAGGATCTTTATGCACATCAAGTGATCTTCCAACCATAGGTGTGCGCAACGGGTGTGCTTTATTTATATAAAATCGTTTAAGCACTTTAATAGTATAAGCCGACTGATATAAAAAGATACCATTATCAAAATGTTCAATTTGTAAACCAAGGCAAAATTTTGTCTTTCCAAGATGTTTCATTTCAAATTCTTGCTTCAAATAATCAGCAATTTTTTTAAACTCTTCAGGAATTCCAATAAGATTTAAATCATCAACATAAATAGTGATAATTACAAATTTTGAAACAGATCTCTTCATAAAAATACATGGACATACAAGATGATTTTGATAACCTTCTTTTAACAAATATTCACTAAGGAGATTATACCAATTATGTCCAACTTGTTTTAAGCCATAAAGAGATCTACATACTTTAATCGAATAAAAATCTCGAGAGTTATGAGCATGCCTTTCTGGCAATTTAAATCCTTCAGGGAATTTCATATAAATGTCATTATCGAGTGAGTCATATAAATAGGCAGTAACAACATCCATGAGACGCATTTCAAAATTTTCACATGATGCCAAACAAAGTAAATATCGAAAAGGTTGTTGCATCCACCACAGGAGAATATGTCTCATCATAATCAATACAAGATTTTTGGGAAAAATCTTGTGCAACAAGACATACTTTATACCATACAATTTTATTTTGCTCATTTCTCTTGCGTACAAAAACTCATTTATATCCTCCAGGTTGCACATCTCAGGTGTGCGCATTACAAGTCCAAAAATTTTCTTTTTAAACAATGAATTCAATTCGGCTTGAATTGCCTCTTTCTATTTTGGTCAATCATCTCTAAATTTACATTTATTTACAGACCTAAGTTCAAAATTCTCATTATTATCCATCTTAATACATTTCATTGCATATGCAAAAATATTATCCATGTTCATTTTATTTCAATTCCTTCTCTTTCTAATCATGACATAATTTATTAAAATCTTATAATTATCACTATTTTCATGTACCTGAATCTCTTCTGAAAATTTATCATCAGGCATGTTTGGGGACTCCTTAGGAGTTTTTAGTTCTTCATTTTGACCATCTTAGGTAAAGATTATTTGCTCATTTTTTTTTACGAAGAATTTTATCCTTGGAATCGATTGGTTTACCACGTTTTAGACATGCTTTATTTTCATTAGCAGTGGTTGCCTGCCCTTCAAGGACATCAATACTAATAAGAGCATTTACGGCCGGTACATGAGATTTAATAATTTTCTTTGAGTCAGTAAAAATGTCTGGCAATTGATTTGCTAAATTTTGCAAATGAATTATCTTTTGAACTTCCAATTCATATTCTTTTGTACAAGAATCAAAATGAGACAATGATAATTCTTTCCGACTAATTTTTTTATCCGACTTTATCTTCTCTCTCCCTAATGTTGGGAAAACTAATTTATCAAAATGACTATCAGTAAATCGAGTTGTAAACAAATCTCCAGTCATTGATTCAAAATATTTAATTATGGATGGAGATTCATACCCAACATATATATCCAACCTCCTTTGTGGGTCCATCTTAGTGCATTGTGGTGGATCAATAGAAACATATACGCACTTCTAGTACACAAAACTCTTAGATGAAAAATATTTGGTTATTGGCCATGAACTAATTGTAATAGGGAGGCCTCATAATAATTTGTTGGCCTTATGGGAATTAACGTTGTCGCATGCAAAATAGCATATCCCCAAGCAAAAATTGAGAGTTTTTTTCTCATAAATAATGACCTAACAATTAATTGCAGGCACTTTATAAATGATTATATCAGACCATTTTGTGTATAAATATAAGTTACAGGATGTTCAACACTTATCCCAACAGAAATACAATAATCATTAAAAGCTTGTGAAATGAATTTACTAACATTGTCAAGACGAATTGTCTTAATGAGATAATTAAGAAAATGAGCGCACAACTAAATTAACTCTCCTAACAATCTTGCAAACGTCAGTTTATGAGTTGATAATAAGCATACATGTGATCATCTCGTCGATGCATAAATAAAAAACATAAAATATCGAAATGGTCCACAAGATAGGAGAATAGGCCCACAAATATTTCCACGTATGCGTGTTCAGTTCAATAATGCAAGAGATTCACTTTTAACTTTTAATGATGACGGCCTAATGATCAACCTGCCTTGAGAACAAGCAGCACATGAGAATTCATTATATCGTAATACTTTTTGACCTATTAAAGAATGACCACATGAATTCTCAAGAATTCTTTGCATCATTATAGAATCGAGATGGCCCAACCGGTTATGCCAAATAATAAATTCATCATGATTTGTAAATTTTTGGTTTATTGTTACGTACGATTCAACTACACTAATATGTGTATAGTACAATTCGGAGGAATAATAAGGTAATTTTTCTAACACAAGTTCATTTCCAAAAACAATACTTATAATATACAAGTATTCAATGTTGCCTTCATATGTAATCTCAATATGATATCTATTTCAGCGAATATCTTTAAAACTCAATAAGTTCGTTTAAGACTTTGAAAAAAGTAATGCATCAGTAATGCAAAATTTTGTTCCTCCAGGTAAAGTTATAGTTGTTCTTCCGGAGCCTTCAAGCTCAATTTAGTACTACCAGATATAGTATTAACATAAATTTTTTCATTACTAAGTAAGAAAAATATTTCTTATCTTTAAGTATAGAGTGTGCTGTTGCACTGTCTGTCAGATACAATTCTTTGTTATTAACCATTGAAATGTCCGTATCCTTCATCAAAAGTTTAAAAAAAAATCCAAATGAGATGTTTTTTCTTCTTAAGTACAATATTTATAAAATATAAGAAGTATTTAAAAAAAACGAAATCAACAATAAATATTTTATTTAAAAAAAATATCAAATGAAAATTTATTACACTAGAGTAGTTAACTAAAATGACCTATTCTTAGACACATTTTTCACTAAACAAGTGACTAGTATCACCTTCATAGTGATTGATAAAGAATCAGCAACATCCAAAGAAATAAAATTAGTAAAGCCATTGCCACTAAAATCACGGTCAACATCATTACTAATAAAATCAGTCTCTATTTTTTTCTCTTTATTCTTTAATGATTTTTGGTAGAGATCAACAAGAACTTGTTTTGGCGTACGACAGGTACGAGACCAATGGCCTTTCATGCCACATCGATAACACTCATTATCTACTTTCTTTTTATTTTGATCTCCATCTTTCTAATCACTATTCTTCCATTTCTGGTGGTGAGTTGTGTATTTGGTACGATCACTGCGATTATTAAAACGATTTCGATCACGTGCTCGATTTTGTCTATTGTTAGACTACATAGCTATCGTATTTGCTTCAGGAAATAGAGCAGCATCAGTTGGACAGGTTTCATGATTTTTCAACAAAAACTCATTATTTTGTTCAGCAACAAAGAGACAAGAAATCAGTTCAAAATATTTTTTAAAATTCTTTTCACGATATTATTGCTGCAGGAGCACATTAGATACGTGAAAAGTAGAGAATATTTTCTCCAATAAATCAGTTACTTTTTTTCCACATATTTTCAATTGAGAACTGATTTGAAAAATTGTTGAATTATACTCACTTACAGTTTTGAAATCTTGCAAACGCAAATGCATCTAATCTTAACGAGCTTTGGAAGAATAACCGTCTTTTCGTGTTCATACCTCTTCTTCAAACTAGTCCACAAGATGAAGAGATCATTTACCGTTAGTTACTCATTTTTCAGCCCTTTATCAATGTGGTGACGAAGAAAAATCATTGCTTGCTTTGGCCTTTTCTTGATTTGTGGCTTTACTTCCTTCTTTGATGGTTTCTTCAAGACCATTTTCATCTAGATGAATTTCAACATCTAGCACCCATGATATGTAATTCTTTCCAGTGATATCAAGAGCCACAAACTCAAGTTTTGCAAGGTTAGCCATAATGATAATTGAAATTCAAAAAATAAATAAAACTTAACCAACTTACCTAATGGAATTGTTAAGAATTCCCAATAGAAGTTTGAGAAATTGGTTTAGAGAATCGTGCTGATAACGTGTTATAAAATTACTATTAAAAACTAGTAGTATTATATTCTAATGATTAAACTAGAAAGTAGCGATAAAAAGTAATATAATGTAAGAGTAGAGATAAAAAAATTCTCTCTTTTTTTCTATCTTATTCCATTCATCTAAACCTCTATTTATAGGTTTAAAGGTTCATCCATTCTCATAATATTATTTGGACATTACATAAGCATATGTAGGTTACATGAGTTAAATAGGGTAGTGAAAGTTGCATAGAGTAATGTAGAAGATCATGGGGTGTATCATGGGGATAATGGGAGTTACAAGAATTTATGTGTAGATCATGACGTAAATCATGAAGAACATGGGTGGATATCGACTAAATAGTTGCATAGAGTAATGTAGAAGATCATGGGGTGTATCATAGGGATAATGGGAGTTATAAGAATTGATATATAGATCATGAAGTAGATCATGGAGAACATGAGTAGACATCCACTAAATAATTTATAACAAATTAGCTATACTGAACTGGCTCGACTTAACATGTAATTTGATGAATATTAAGTTTTGGATTAAAATTATTAAAATCAATAAGTAATTACGAATTTTTACCTTAGTTATTTGAGTTTATTTAAAACCTAGAAATATGATAAATTGTTAAAAAAATTCATGAAACTTTAAATTCTTTAACTTATAATGAGTACTAATATATACTATATGTGTGAAACCTAAACTTTTGAATTTAATGTTCTTAATTTTTTGTGCAAGTGTAAAAGTATATAAAATATGTAAGTATATCTATTTTCCTCGTTAGGTTATTAGATGTCTAATATCCACCACTAATTCATTAGCTGTAATTGAATAATCCAAAAAAAAAAAGAAAAAGAATGCCGTGTATAAGAAGATGAGATCCACACCCATTTATTGGGGTTCCATAAAGCTTGGTAATCTTGTGACGATTTAAGTGTTTGCTCTCAAAAAGCAATTCAAATTAAGTTAGATAGACAAACTTCACATAAAGAAAATCGAAATGGCGCAACAACTTTTGCGCAGCTCAATACCATTTTTTCTTGCATTTATAAAGATTAGAATCTAAATAGTTGGCCCTTTTTTTTTAAAGTCAACTCTGTTCTTCCTTCTTAATTAGCGCGCAAGACTTAGGTCGAGAGTAAGTTTAGTTTTGTAAACCACAAAATATAAAATAAAAAAAAAATTGAAAATAACTCGCATGTCCCGAATATAGGATTTTTTTATTTTTTTTTGTTCCTCGTGGTTAGTGAGATAATTTTTTTCCAAAATTATTATATACCCAAAACTAATTGAGGCATTGAACCCACAACAAAGAAACATTGAAACAAAGGTAAATTTAAAAAAAAAAAAAAAGAATTTCATCTAAAAAACAATCGGGCCAACCACTATTCAATATCTACCTGTCTAAAAGTCTGTTTATTTGATTGGTAGGACATTGTTGAAGGGTTGTTAGTTTGGGCCCATCACTGAATTGGAGTCTTACCATAAAAAAAATGTGATTGAGTGAATGGGTCGTAAATGGAGATATCCATTCCGTGTTCATATTCTGTTAGCCATTGGACGGACAATAGAAGTCCAGAATATTCCTAACATTGGATTAGCCTTCCCATACACAAATCCCCTTGCAAATTGGTTAAAATATCTCAGGAATATCAAATTCAGCAGTAAGCAACCTTCACATTTTTACAGAATTACGCGAAGGGGCCAAGCTAAATATTCAACACGACTCTTCTAGATTGTTAAAGAAATTACTAGCCCTAAACCCTAAGAAAGAGAGAACACAAATAGTACTCTTGTCGATGTTACTTTATTCTTTGAAGTTTCCGGGTCCTGTTTTCTCGAAAATTTTTATTTAGATTCGAGTCTTTTCTTAAATTTTTTTTATATAAATAAAATTTAAGATAAATTTCGAGTCTTTTAATTTAAATTTATCCATGATAATATATGTAAATTTAGACGAAAAATTTATAACACCTAACAAAAATTCAATCTATTTAAGAATTTGTTTTATATATTTATGAACTATTTATTCTTCATTTGAAGGTCACCACTTTGCCCTATATCACTGTGCTAGTGAAAATTGTGTAGGTGATCACGGGAGATGTGCTGTGAAATGAGGATGGAGATAAGAGATAACCTCACCTCTATCAAAAGAGAAATAATAACATCATGTAATTTTTAAAATTATAAATACTAATTATAATTCTTATAAAAAAAAGTTTTATTTTAACAAATATATATATCAATAAGTATTTGTGACATTATAGATTGTCGAGTCTCCTATTTTCTCTATTGAAAAAAGAGAAATTTTATGATTCCTTTTATAGAATTATTTTTTTATACTTTAAATATTTATACAGTATAATATTATGTAGTTAAAAAATTTGTATTATATAAGTTCTTAAAATTAAGAATATAATACATAAGAGAGATCGCACAATTTCCAAAAAAAATTTACATTACACACTTGGACTCCAAATTTTTACGGCGGTTATTATTTGAAAGTTGTTATTACCATTAGGTACCAAACGTTGATACAACCTATAAATAGGCGGGTAGCCAACGACCTTTTTTGGTCATTAACATTTTCCTGTCTCCGTCGAAGTCTCTAGTTTGTAGTTTCCTCCATTAAACACCGCAAGTTTTAAACATTAGTTAGAAAGTCCAATGGGTTCCTGGTACGAGGTCGAAATCACTGTAACCTCCGCTAAAGATTTGAAGAACGTCAACTGGCGTCACGGTCCCCTTAAGCCATACGCCGTCGTCTGGATCGACCCCAAAGCCAAATCCTCCACCAGAGTCGACGAAGAGGGTGACACGTGTCCCTTCTGGAACGAGACACTTGTCATCCCTTTCAACTCCCATCTCCAAGACTCCACCCTCTACATCGACATCGTCCAGGCCAACGCCGCCGACGACACCAAGCCCCTCATCGGCTCCGCTCGTCTCCGTCTCACCGACGTCGTAGACGAGGCCGGCCTCGGCCGCCCAGTGCAGCGGAAGCTAGAGCTAAAACGCCCCTCCGGCCGTCCACAAGGGAACCTGGAAGTCCAGGTGAACGTGCGGGAGCCGCGTTACGGTGCACCTGATCCTTACTACGCACCTCCCTATGGGGTCCCACCACCACCAACACAGCAGCTTAGTTATGGTTATGCTCAGCCACCAGCGGGATACCCTTATAGTGCAGCGGCGGCTGCTGCTCCTCCTCCGCCTTACTATCAGCCAGTTGAAGAGAAGAAAAAGAGCAAGTTTGGTGGGATGGGGACGGGGTTGGCTGTGGGTGCGGTGGCAGGGGTGGTAGGTGGACTGGCCTTGGCTGAGGGAATTGATTACGTTGAGGGTGAGACTGCGGAGGATGCTGCTGAGAAGGTTGAGGAAGATTTCGGTTACGATGATGGTGGTGATGGTGGTGATGCTGGCGACTGGTGATAGCTGAATTTTGATTTTATAAGAATCTATTGTCAATCCTCGTCAAAAATAGTAATTATTTTGACTGGTTGTACAATTATTATTTAAGATATAATTTGAAATAATTATGGTTTATGATAAAATTTGTTGTGTGTGTGATATAAAGTAGATAATTGGAAATGTTCAATCATTGCAAATTAATGAACTTTTTTGGTCTAAACTAGGAATTGTATTACTTTTTTTTCTTTGGCAAATTTCAGGATATGCGTATGTATGCTCTTAAAGTTCTGGTGGTAAGTGTTCTAAAATACATTCTTTTTTACATGTAGAATGGGGTGTTTGGGGAACAACTATGTTATTATTACCGGGTTAATAACACTTTATCCCCTAAACTAGATAGGTAATAATACTTTGTTTCCCTCAACTAAAAAAATGACACTTTACCCTCCAATAATATGATTCATCTTTTAAAAAAATTTATAATATCATGTTAAATGACTTAAATACCCTTAACACTATATTTTGATTTTTGTATTTAAATTTTGATAATGATGTGATAATTATTTAAAAATAATAAAAAATAAATTACATAATATTATATAATATAATATTTTAATATAATGCATATCAATATATATCTTGATCAAATTTTTAAATATTTTTCTTTCATTTTATATTATTTCGAATTTAAATGTTTATTATAATGGTAAAACAATTCCTAAATGTGCTAATTTTCTGTTTAAAAATTCTTCTTTAAATATATTGTGTGACAATATATTTTTTTTTATAAAATTTGTGATTTTTTTTTTATGTATCTCAACATTATACAATTTTTATATTTGAATTAACCTATACAAATTGCAATGTCAAATATAATATAATTCAACATTTTATCACATTTTCACTTGCTAATTATTTTGTTATTATATTTTATTATAATAATAAATTTTATTATAATATTAGTTTGTTACTATATTTTATTTTTTCCTAATTCTTTTATACGTATTGAATATCAAAATTAAATACATGAAAAATCAAAATATAATAATAAGGGTATTTTAGTCATTTAACTTGATATTATAAATTTTTTAAAAAATGAATCATGTGATTGAGGGTGAAGTGTAATTTTTTTAGTTTAAGGGTAATTACCTACCTACTTATGGGCAAGTGAACTGTAACCCTAATTACCGGTATGCTCCACTTAAGAATTTTCGAATTACAACAGCATCCGAACATTTTCTATTTTCAAAAGCTATTAAAAATCAAGTTGGCCAGTACTACAATTAGGTGAAAGTCACAATCATGTTCTAATTAGTAGAGAAAAGTGAATGAGAAATAAATGAGTTGAAACTTTCTTTTTAGCCCATATCCAGTGATAGTGCATTCCCGCGAACAAAATCATTTTATTTAGCGTTCTCTCTTTTCTTGCTTTTTCTAGCCCCGCAAAAGGCTTGAGGAATCGGTAAGTGTGGAAGAACCCACCACAAAAGCACAACCCCCTTTAAAAATATTTGGCTTTCTGTCAACTTGTGCTCATGATTTTCCTTTTTTGTTTTTTTAAATAAATTTTCTCCTGAATGATGTGATTAATAAGTCTAGCCATTTTTTTTTTAAGTTCATAAAAAGGGGAAAAAAGTCATCTGCCCATTATTATATTTGTTGATACAATTTTTCAACTTGGTTTGTACCTAGAAAAATTAGGGTAGCACCGTGCATATGAAATATCCGAATCACTAGAAAAGAAAAGACGAAGTCTTTGTTCACAAGTCAATCTTTCGGCTAAAGAGACTAATTCAATAGTAAGAATTCATAACTTATAAAATTAGGAATCTGACCTGTCATTTTGCTATTTATATTTATAGTTGATGAATCAAATCGATCTACAAATTGAAAATTAGTTTTAAACCATTTAAGCCTACTTGTATTGTGTGAGTAAAATGACCAAAATGCTCCTAACGGGACTCAAACTCGGAGCCACATTAATGATATAAAAATTAACTCTCCAATAGATTGAATCCACGTTGCATGTAATAGATTCGATAAGAGCTAATATGGAATTAGCATAAACGTAGGTTAAACTTCATAGATCAGGTTCATAGATTGGGTTCGGCCCAAGTTGGTCAGTTCGGACAAATGGAATCGGCACAAGTAAATTAGTTTAGGCACATAAGGTCGGACGTACAGGAACCCTTTGAGGTCGGTCGGACGTGAGGTATGACCCCCTAAACTTCGTGACCAACTCCTATAAATAAGTACTTATTTTCCTCATTTGTATAAGACCAAGTGATGGACACTAAATAAAATACTAAATATCACTCTATCTCTTTCTACAAAGCATCACACATATATACTTTTTAAGGACTTACTATTTTTGCATCATCAATGTATTTTTTTTCTATAATTTTAAAGAGTACTTCACTCTTCCACAATCCATAAGCTCCTGATCCGAAGAGCGGAAATATATTTGAGACTTGCACGGGAGAGTTCCAAATACGTGGCTAGACTTCTACTATCGTATGGGCTATGTCAACCGGTAGATAATGATATCGATCAATAAAACGAATTTACCACCATGATCCGGTAAATTACGTAGAGTATACGTTCTTAATTTTTATATCAGTTGCTGGATTAACCTATTGATGTTCTAATTAACAAAAATATTGCAAAGAAATTTAGCTTAATTCTTTTTATACTGTGAGTCTAAAAAAATTTTCCAATTAAATTTATCTCTTGTCATCTAAATCATACTAATTAAGTTCATATACACTTAGTTGTTAGTTGCTAATAATTACTAATTCGAACTCAGGGTTCCTGTCCATGTATATCTTCTGTTGTACAACATGGGTTCATATGACCTTCCAAAATGAGTCCTTAATTATGTACACATACCTATTCTAAAGAAGCAAAATAAAAGAAAATTGTTTCACGTACTCATGTCTCTCATATACGAAGTTGTTAATCTTTTTTCTTCTGCCCTCCTAAGGTATATAAAAGTGTCAAATGATGGTTGGCTCGTATTCCATATTCAACATTCTTATTCGGTGCAACTTTTCATGCATCGAGATGTTTGTGCATCAAAACACAAAATTGTGAACCCTATATTGATCTCAAACTCACATAAAATTTACAATTTTTCATGTCTTGGTGTACAAATACTTTAATCCATATATATATAAAAAAAAAACCTTATTATTTTATTTTCTTGTCCCTCCTAAAGTATGAAAAAATGAGGTTAACGGAGTTTCATCATGTTAAAAAGCCTATCTCAAAATCCAATTTTTTAACAAGGAAGATGCCACATTACATATTAATCAAGTCATCTAATTGCCGTCACCACCCTGGAATTGTGGCCGAAATGGTGGTATCATTTACCGCTTGAGCTGCTTGTAAGGCTTGTCATCCTTGATTGAGTAAAAATTCTCAAGTTTCTGCCAAGGCTTTAAGAAACAAGCAAGCATGCATCTCTTGCAATGCAAGCCTTGTATTTATATATTGTCATTGTTTGCAATCAAAACCAAGAAAACTTGCTCTATTTAATTCGGGGATAGCTTCATATGGTTTTTCCGGTTGCTCCATTAGCCAAATCAGCAGTTAGCTTTTGCAGGTTACAAGATTGCCTATTTTTTATTCTTTTAAATCTTTTATTACTTATATGAAAAATTCTTTGTTACCTTTGAATGGATGAAAAATTCTTTATGACCTTCGAATGGATGAAAAATAAGAAACTCTTATTTTTAGTTGATCCACAAACAATATTCGATGTAACTGTTCACTCCGCAACGTGAATTGTGTTACTTAACTTGTATATGCTTTCCCTTGTGTGGTACTAATATTCTTTCACAGTTGTTGGAACGTCTTTCGAAGTTTGCTTTTGATGCTTTTTTGCAGTGCAAATCATCAAGAATTGAGATTCACTAAGCACTATGAAGATCAGAATATTTCGAGGCATAAAACACATGTTCACGCGCAATGGTACTACTGTTTCATTTCTGTTTTGCTGTGTGTATGAGGTTCTGATTCTTGTGGAATTAAAAGTTTAATTTAATATATCTTAATATTTATAAAACGAACAATTGTATTGTGAATAAACTTTTTTTTGGGGTGAAAACTGTAATAATAAAACCTAAAGAAGTGAGTTGATTGTATTGTGAATAATGATAGCCTAATTAAAGATTCATTGTAGTGAGCTAGAGCAGTGGAATGGTCAATAAAAGAAAAAATGCTTTGTTTATTTACTCTGCATTACAGAATGAGTATTTCTAATCGTTTGATGATTGTAAAGTAATAAATACATCCTTACTTTTCAGTCATCTCAATAGTTGTCATACTCATCCCTGCATTGCGAAATGAATAATCAAGATTTACTCAAACAAAAATCCTCCCGTGCTGGGTTGGGACTACCACACTACAGCTCCTCCCCAAGCACATATGGGTGTGGTAATAGCTTGCAATAGGACTGTCAATTGAGTTTTGTGAGTCGAATTTTACAAAGTCCAAACTTGGCTCACAAAGTTATTTGGATTGTGAGCCTTAATCGAATTGAGCTAACCTCATAAATCCTGCTTACATTTAAATGAGGTATAATATTTAGGTACAACCTCAACTCGACTCACTTTAATATAAAATTCGACATTCTATTTGTTGGACTGTGCAAGTCGACCCATTGACGGTACTACTTGCAAGTCACTAAAAAATAAAGATTGCAGCTATTATGGTTCGGTTGAGGCGTACTTCTTTGGGTCTAATTGGTCCAACCCAATGGCGGAGATAGGCCCTAACTAAAATTACAAAAGTATATTCCGATTTAAAATTTTAAAAAATTTAAATTTTACTGCCTCCAACTAAAATTACAAAAATATATTAGAATTTTAAAAAATTTAAACTTTGCTTCAAATAGTTTGAATAAATTACAACATGCAATGTTTTTTTTTTTTTTTGGTCATTGAAGTTTAAGTACTACCTCGTAACTACCAAATGTAATTAATTTCTAATGTTTATTTTAGTGTTAAGATTTGCAATTAAATATAACTATCAATAATATCAAATACAAGTGTAAAAGAATTACGACTTAAGAGTTATTTTAATCTTTTTTTACCCATTTACTATTGTTCTGTACTTTCCTATCTTTGATTTTATCTTTGATTCTAATACACAAGATTCAAGTAATCTAATTTTCACTTATTTGTATGTTATGAATGAAGAAAATAAAATGAGCAATCATTTTGTTGTTCTAGTTTGTATAATTTTCAATTAATAAAATGAAATTGCTAAACTTTTATTTTATTTTATTTTTATCTTGTTTTAATTAATTTGCGAATTATGTTAAGAAAATATATATTCTTAATTGAAATATAATATGTGAATTATAGTCTGTATTTTGACTAGTTCATTGAAATTTCAACTCAACATATTTATTTTAAGTTTATTTAGGTATTTTTTCATTCAAAAATTTCTAATTGTTTAACTACTTGCTATAAAAATTTGAAAAGTTATAGTTATTTGTTTTGAAAATCTACATTTCCTGCAATGGATTGTAATTGAAAATTACAAATAAAGAGTCATTTAATACCTAAGATGTAAAAGATTTAAAATAATTAGAGTAAGTAAATCGACAAAAATTATAACAAAGAAAGACATGACTCAAATAATAAGTTTTATGGTACAATTTTATAAACTTTATTATCTATTAATATGTATAGTATTATTTTAGAAATATAAATATAAAATTTTACGTTACTTCAGACAAAATTAATATCCGAATTATATTATATTTGTTCAACTAATGAACTTTTCTGGCTACGCCCCTGGTTCAACCCTTCTGTGGACTAGTGGATATTTCTGGCCGTTACAAAACGGGCTCTCGGTCCAATTATGCAAACAAGTCAATCCAGTTTAAAGCAAATTAGGACCAAACAAAAGCAGTCCTAGAATCTATTAGTATCAGTCCACCACAACCAGCTGGCGACTACTTAGTTTTCAAAGAGGGCCATTAGTGATGAAAGGCCCAAAGAACTGTCATGTTTAGGTGTCAAATTAAACCTGTAGAGGGTGGTAGTACTCTTTCTCCAAGCAAGTACAAGAGTAGTAGTAATATTATAGACACTGTAATTCTCAAAATTATATATATATTAGTAAGAGTAGTAATAACATTATAGACACTGTAATTTCCAAAATTATCATATTAGTTATAACTCTATTTAGAGAGTTTTTAATTCGACACTTGAGTATCTAAAAATAAAAAGTAGGATCATATTTAAAATTTAAGTAGTATAAAAGATAAGTATCTATAACGAGTGTGTAACTTGGTAAAATGTTACACACTATGGGTGTGTTCGCAAACCGTTTGAATTGAAAATATTTTTTTGGAGAAAAAATATTTTTTTTGGAAAACATTTTATATAAAAAAGTCTATTTTTCATACAATTTTTCGGTGTTCGGTTGACAAAATAAAAATATTTTGAAATAAATTTTTTTAACGATTTCATCTTTAATTTTATGAATACAAGTTAAAGAAACTTATAACAATGGTAATAAATACCTTACAAGTAATTGTGGTTAATAAAAAATTATTTTTATTTAAAATTAAATGATAGTACAATATAGTTGTAAAATATGCATAATGACAGTTATATTAGTGTGGGACCCATGATTAAGAGAAAAACGGGACCATTGATTAAGAGAAAAACGAATGGAAAAGAATTGAAAACGAAAATAAATTTAGCAAATGAAATTATAAAAGTAAGTATTTGATATTTAATGTCACTCTTGAACTTTTCGAAAAATAATTTACGTTAAAAAATTTTGTAAGTTATTTTCAGTCAAAGAAAGAAAAATTATAAAATATTTTACACCGAAAAAAAATATTTTTCGGTGTTTAACAACAAAAAAATTCTAAAACGAACACACCTATAACTTTCTTATTTTCCCAAGTATAAAAAGGTTGATGGCATAAAAGTTGCCGAGGCCCGCTTTAGTTGGGAGCCTTTGTACTACAAAATAAAGGGCATCGTAAAGCCAACTGGTGTGGTGGCCTCACTATTCGCCGCGCTCCTTGTGAAATTTGAAGTGCCAGCCAGCTCCTCTTTTGGATTAATGGTACGGCAAAGTTGTTGGAACCATTATTATATGATCGACACTCTAGCCCACCAAACATAATCAATCTCATTTGATAGTTCGAAAAATTCAATTTAATCTAATGAATTTAAAATTAAATGAATTAGGTTATTGAATTTTAAATTATTTGGGTTGAGTTATTTGAAATATATTGGGTTTATCTAAATTTATTTAGTGTGCTCCATAATTTTTAACAAAACATAATTTGACTAACAATTTTTTTTTGAAAAATTTTAACCCAAGCAACTCCTCCTGAATAATACTGGAGTTGGGTTTACTTGGATTTCAACATTACTTGGGTTGGGTTGGATTTTATTTGTTCAACCTAAAAAATTTGAAAACCCGCTAACCTAGGCATGTCTACGGTTCTAAAACCACCGGTTCCAATTCCATGAATAGCTGGAATTGGAATCGGAACCGGAACCTTAAGATCCGGTTTCGGTTTCGGTTCCGACCGATTCCGATCACGGTTCTAATTTTGAATTTTTTAAAAATAAATTTAAATTTTGGATAATACTAAAAAAATTAAAAAAAAGCTAATATGAGAAACAATAAATCAAATTTTATTTATATTTCAATTATAGACTTTATTTTTAGAAAAAAAAGTATATTATTACATCATTTATTGAACCATTAAAAATTAAAATAAAGAGACAATTTAAATAATCCATACTAAAAGATAATCTAAAAAAAAAATTAAATGCATCAATTACATTAGCCTATATATATATTTCTTTTTTTACCCGATTTCGATTCCAAAAAGTTGCAACTGGAACCAAAAGCTTGTCTACGGTTTCGAATCCAGTTCCAGGAACTGTCAATGGCAGTTTCAGTTTTGATTTTTGGCAGTCCGATTCTGAAACTGGAATCGTAACCATCCTCATGCTAACCCAATAACCCAATCCATAAACATCCCTATCAATCTATTTCCGAGCCAATGGGAGAGCTTGGATTGTGGTTGAGTTTTTTCCTACATTTTTTGGGTACTAGTATTAAGCTAAGAACGTTTTATTTATTCCCCAATTTTTATTTGAATTTTAAATTAATTAACTTATTAATTTAATAAATTCACTTTGGTTCAAGCCAAACAACATAAATCCATATTAATAATAGAATTTATGATTTTGATTCTTATTGTTATTTCCGAATCAACAGTACATTAAAATCATAGTACTAATATAATTTCCTATATTTTTTTTTGCGATTCAGGGAACGGAATTGAAAACCCAACCCATTTGGAGTTGGACCTCCGAGAGGAATATGCCAATGCATCGTTGGCTTGCCAGTCCGAACCGAGTCATACAATGAATTTTGGGAACGGGTTCTAGGACTCGGCAAACCAAACTCTGTCACCCATACTGCAGTGGGGTCCACCACTGCAGCTCGGCTCCCATCTTACCGGCTCTTTGTGGAGCATCTCCTGGATCCTGATCAACCCACGGTCGCCCGGATCCTGGCTTTGACCCAAACCCACCCGGAAACCCAAGCTCTTCTATCCGACTATTTCTTAAACTGCTAATGCTTCTTTCTTGTGTAGCAATTTGCTTAGGGATGTTGATCACACCCGTATCAAGTACAAATCCTTGAAAACAACTCTTGATTCGTTTCCAATTTTACGAGTCTCAACTATAAATTTATCTGTGTTATCAACTCAATTATTAAAATACTCAAAATTTGATAACCCATTTATGCCGTCCGCTCAATCTCCTAAACGGATCCAAGAGATCCAAACCAACTGCTCTGAATTACTTAAACGAGTTGAGTTGAGTCGCGGTAAAACTAGAGTTTGACATCTAAATTCAAGCTGCTCACCAAGCTTAAACACGGCTCGGCAGTTTTTCTTGTGGTTCTAACGGCTTCACTGACAATAATTATTGCAGCTCACGCTTTAGCCTTGCTAGTGGCTACCCCGTGTGTGATAGCAACTTCATTTGAGCTGGTTTCGTCGAAGAAGCTGGCTAGATGGTCAGCTCAGTTAGACGCAGCCGCAAAAGGGATTTATATATTGATGAGGGACTTGGACACGATAAGTCGGCTGGTGAGTCGGCTAAGTGATGAGCTGGACCACATGCATGCTACAGTCCGGTTCTGGCAAGAAAGAGGAGACGATAGGCTTCAAGCCGGTGGAGAAGTGGCGCGCCAGCTGAAAATGAATAATATGAGCTTTACCGATCAGCTAGACGAGTTAGAGGAGCGTTTGTACTTGTGTTTCATGACCATTAACAGGGCTAGAGATCTCGTATTGAAAGAAATTCATGATCCAGGCCACCCCATTTCGACCTCGCTCACGAATAAGATCTGTCTTATAGCTAAATAATTCATTTTCATAAAAAAAATATATGAATATATATATATTTGTTTTCAGATATTCAACATGCATAATGAAATATATTTCCTTTTCACCGACTAATTATTCTGCGAAATTGAGGAACAAACAAATGAATAATATCAAATGTGGTATGCAGACAAGATATGAGCTACACCTCAAAATTGTTGAGAAAAAAATTAATTTGGTATCTTATTTTTAAGATATCGACTAATTTATTTCTTTATTTATCAAAAAGATTAATTTGATCCCTTATTTTTTAAAAAATAAACTAATTTAATGCTTGTGACTGAAATTATAGATAAACTAATGAAATTATTAACAACACATCTATTGCAGGTTAATGTCCAACTAATTATCACATGATTTGATTCATTAATTTGTCCATGATTTCTATCATAGGCCTTAGATTGGTTAAATATTTTAATGATAAGAGACCAAATTAATTTACCGCAAATAGATAAGGAACTAAATTAACTGCTATACTCTAAAGATAACAGACTAAATTAGTCTTTTTTTCAAAATTGCTATGTTTGCTTTTGTTTTGTTTCCCTCGACAAAAGCCTTATTAAATTATTTACATAAACTTCCTTGGGTACCCTATTATAGTTCTAAACGAATTTGCATATATTTTAATTTTCCTTTCCTTTAATAATAACTAATTAATGGATTCTTCGAATGATGCATTTTGGGACACTGGTTAATACTCACGACTTACCAACTAGTAACATAATTACAATTGCCTTCATTTAACTTCACTTTTCTATGAAATAATACTCGCAAAACTAAGGATAGAACATGTTAAAGAGTTAAAAACTAAAACAGTAAAAAATAAACACCATGCAAATTAAGGGGCGGATTTTCATCCTGGATGAAATCAGTAACTGTTTAGTTTGATTCAAGAATCGGAATCTGAATCGAAATGAAATTTTTTTTACCCCCATCCCTTTGGCTATGTTGGAGGGGAAAATGAGTTGTAATTAGGTAGCAAGGATTCAGAGCAAAGGACTTTACCTTCACCACAATGAGAGGGAGGTGGTGTGGGGTTACTATTACTAGTTGATATATGTGGCAGTATATTATTGAACGTGACATTAATTTGAGAAAAGAATGAGAAAGGCAGCTTGAGTAGTTCATAATTTGATGAACGTGAACCAGTAAGCAGCCTGTGTTTCTGTGTCTTCGATCCAACGCTTGACGGTGCCTTGGGTGGTTATTAATTTATTGTAAGGAACATTTATACGTTCTGCAACTGCCCGTCTATGTGTGTATATATATATTCAACTTTACACATCCTTAGGCCATGTTCATTATTGCATGTTCAAAGTTGAAGTTTTTTAAAATAAACTCGATTCGTAATATTATGAGATGACTTTTAATTTTGAATTAATGAAATCACTTAATTGAATAATGTGATTTATTTAGAATCACGAAATTCATGCATTATTTTATGAATTGTATCAACCTAAGAAGCTTTGACATTTTTCTTTCTCTTATTTTCTGTGAAATGCCAAAATCTTCTCGGTGATTAGTACTACATATTTTTGGCACTATTTTTAGAAAGAAAACGTCACGAACAGAGCCTAATCCACGCCGAAAGTGAAGCCCAACTTACTACTTGGCCTAATCACCTTTGGTAATAATTATTATATTTAATTATTTTTTTATAAAAATAGGATGATGATACTAACACATCCTTTTTTAACTTATTGCACATCCCTATTAATATTTAGGGAAAACTACTATATTAGTCCCCCACATTACGCATTTGTATTTATTTAGTCCCTCACTTTTAAAATGATAATTTTTAATCCCTTACATTACACATTTGTATTTATTTAGTCCTTCACTTTTAAAATGATGATTTTTAGTCCCTGACAAATGTAAAATATTGAATTTTGGTCATTGAATCAAATCTCAAGCATTTTGGCCTAAATTTGTCATGTCCCTCACATATATAAA
Source organism: Cinchona pubescens (assembly GCA_025175665.1). NCBI lineage: Eukaryota > Viridiplantae > Streptophyta > Magnoliopsida > Gentianales > Rubiaceae > Cinchona > Cinchona pubescens. Next base: position 1,665,063 of record JANKKI010000014.1, read on the forward strand.
ACGTTGAATTTTGGTCCCTGAATAAAATCTCGAGTATTTTTGTTTAAATTTGTCATGTTTTGTTCACATGACATATTTTTCGAGAACAAATTTATAAATTCATCTGAGTAGAATGTTTTATGAGTGCGAAGGATATGAAGTAAGTGATTGATTAGCAATTTGTTTGTATTTAAGATTATTTCAATATATGACTTGTGGTATTTTTTTTTTCAAAATTTATAATCCAATCCAATGCTCGAGTTTTGTGTTGGAAAGGAAAAACAAGTTCCTAAATTTTACTCAAAAAATATATCATGTGAACAACACACGATTTATTCAGATCAAAAAGTGCTCGGGATTTAGTTTAGGTATCGAAATTCGATATTTTACATTTGTGAGGTACTAAAAATCATCATTTTAAAAGTAAGGGACTAAATAAATACAAATGGGTAATGTAAGGGACTAAAAATCATCATTTTAAAGTGAGGGACTAAATAAATACAAATGAGTAATGTGAAGGACTAATAGAATAGTTTTCCCTATATTCACTATTCTACAAAATCTCTTCACTTGAAGGGTATGTGAGGAGATAGAAAGGTTGTATAAAAGCTAATTATACCGTAACAAATAGTAAAAAGATATACAAGAAGATAAAAAGATGCGTAAATATCATCACCGTAAAAATATTTACTACATCCCAGCCTTACCCCTCCCTCCCAACCACCCCAAAATATACATATATATATATATATGTATGTGTCCAAGTTCAACTCTCGGTCACATTCTACTTTACGTTACGAAACTATTCTAATTTTTTTTTTTTTTTAAAAGAAAAAAATTTATTTGGACAATTATTATTTAAGAAATTATTTTGAATAATATTAGAAAAATTTTTAAAATGTAATGTATGTAAGATAAAAAGACAAATAGAAAACGTGTTAAAAAATAATTACAAAATATTATTTAAAAAATAATAAGTGTTGAAGCTGTTCAAACAGAACTTTTCCTTAGTCCCTTAGCAAATAAATAAATAAAATAAAAATAACGAGAAGTTCAGTTTAAAAAACATAGGACAAAGCATGAGATCATGTTTATCCGATTAATAAACCAGTCTCATTTTCTTTCTAATCCTCATATGATTAGGCATATATAATATAAGGTGGATTATACAGTAGTATCATCTGCTCTTAATTTAGAAGTCAAAAATAATTTTAATTATAATTCTTTTAAATGAGTTCTAGTATAACGAAAAAATATCTAAAAAATAAGTCAAAAATTTTAAAAAATAAAAATATTGAATAAACATGTCTTTTAAGATAACAATCTAGGTAAGATTCCTATTTTCCTAAACAGTATATGTGGTGATTAATGAGAGAAAGTAGAGCACACAGGGATATCATATAGGCAAATATATATATAAATCCGGTCTTTGATCCTAATTGTAAATCATGTAGTGTAAATTAAATTTTAGAGAATCTATGACATCAGTTGATGTAAGTAAAAATTTTTAACGTTTAATTCTGGTTACAAGATTTACAGATGGGATTAAAAACTGAATCTAGTTGAGTATTTTCCTAAATCATATATGTGCCTTCCCTACCATCGTTGTTAATTACTACTTGGTTGAAATAGTGAAAAAGTTAGTTACAGACTTAGGGTGAGTTTGGATGGAAGGAAATGAAAGGAAATGAAAGGAAAGGAGGAGATGAGAAAGTAATGGAAAATTAAAGTTTTTGTTTTATTTAGAAGTCTTAAAAAGAGGAAAAGAAAGAGAAAAGGAGAGGTGGAGGAATAAAAATTTAAAAAAAAAAAAAAACAACTTTTCATAAGCCGAGAAAATAGACCAAAAAATTAAACTATTCTATAATTAATTATAAAATATTATATTTATCTTTTAAATATAATATAAAAATATTAAAAAGAAGAAGACTTTGATAAAAGACTAATATTAATAAAAATTTTCTTTCAAAATTTTCAAACAACTCAAAAAAAAACTTTTCCTCCCTCCTCTTCCCTCTTGATCAAAATATTTTTCTTCTTTTCTCTTCCTTTTCCTAACGCCCAAACTCAACCTTAGAGGATTGCCTAAGTCATTCTGTCCCTCAACTTCCACCAAAAAAATAACAGAAGCAGGAAATACAACAATTAATGGCTCACAACTACACTTATCAAAGCCATAAATATATCCCAACCACACCATCCATCCATCTCCATCTATAAGTACTATATGCCTTTCCCTTGGCAAATTTCATTTATCACCTCAGAAAAAAAAAATATAGAGCCAATCATTTGCAAAATCTTCAGGTTTTCTTAGCCAAAATAACTCATTACTAAGATGGCAGGTGAAATTTCAAACGAGCAAAATAGTGTTAAAAAGGTCAAAATCATCAGTACTAGCAATGTGAAGCCCAGAAAAACACTTGGAAGAAAAGAATGCCAATTAGTCACGTTCGATCTCCCATATTTGGCCTTTTATTATAACCAAAAACTGCTGATCTATAAAGGGGTTGTTGGCGATCAATTTGAGAAAGCAGTGGAAGAATTAAAGGAGAGTTTGAGTGTAGTTTTGGAGGAGTTTTACCAAATGGCTGGAAAGTTGGGAAAAGATGAAGAGGGAGTGTTTAGGGTGGAGTACGATGATGATATGAATGGTGTGGAGGTGGTGGTGGCTGAGGCGGAGGAGACGGCGGTGGCTGATCTTACCGACGAAGAGGGCTTCCTCAAGTTTAAGGAGTTGTTGCCTTACAACAACGTTCTCAACTTGGAGGGGCTTCATCGCCCACTTTTGTCGGTGCAGGTAACCTCACGTCTATGTAACTACCACTTGAATGCTTGATGTAATAATGCAATTTAAGTACGCTGTGTTACGTCAATCTCCCAGTTATCAGGTCGGCTCTTTGTTCTATTTTTTTTATTATATTTATATTATATTATGTAATTGGATGAAATTTATCATTTATTTAATATTTTTTTTATTAATAATACATATATTATCTCATTATATTATTTAATATGAGTATAATATTAAAATGTGTAATAAAATATTCAAATCCCTCACTTATGGGGAAATTTAAAAAGATGGAGGTTCGGTATAAGAAAAAATATTCCTTGTTACTCATACTTACACTGTATTGCAAAGTCAGTATTACATATTGTTAGATAATTGAAAAATAGAACAATTTTTTTATTTTTTAATTATTTCAACGATTGTGTTATAATCACCTGCGTTACGAAAATCTGTAATCAAAACTTACACTTCATTTACATCTATTATTTGAAATATTATTTGAAAAAATAATATAACAATTACTGTGATATGATATATTATATGAAATAAAAAAGATACTTAAAAAATAATTACAAAATATTGTAAATGATAATGAATAATGGTTTTAGCCGAAATTTTTGGGTTAAGGGGAAAGACACCATTTAGGGAAATTTTCCAAGATTGGTTTGAAGAAATTTTAGAATCCAGAAGGGGATGTCCGAATGAAGAATAATTTATGGTTCAAAAAACGATGGTTTAACGAAATCAATATGTATAATTCACATGTTTATATGAGGAATTATCTTATTCTTGATAACGGGGAAATTTTTATATGACTTTGATTTATAGTTAGATGAGATAGATTTTTATATTTAAATTCATCTATATCAATTTAATTCATTAAAAATAAATTTTTTTAGAATAATATAATAAATGTAGATTAAGAGATTCATCTTACTTACCGTGGATTGAATTTATATAACAATTTCTCCTTGATAACCTTCGTTTTTTACATATTTTGATGAGTGATTTACTTGTTGCAATTAATATTTTTCTTCAATTGTATATTTCATCCGTTTCAGAATAATTATTACTTTAAATAATTCATCTTACGTCGTATTTTTTGTCGTTTTACTAAATTAAAGAAGTATTAAATGATATTTTTTTAACTTTTATCATTAATGTCACATTAATGAATGAAGAATTATATAATTGAGATATTAATACAAAAAAATAATTTAATCACTTTAAATTATTTTTTTTACAAAATTAATATAATTTAATAATTTTTTAATTCATATACACCGATACCAATGAAAGATATTATTTTAAAACGAATAGAGCACTTCACTTGTTTGTTTTCGATGAGTGTATCTAATTTATAAGATAAAGAATAGGTATATAGAGTATAGACACGTACATAAAATAGATATCTCATAGTCAAATATGCAATAACTTTTTTTCGGCATTTAAATCAATTAAAAAGAAAATCTAGATTAAAATATTAGAAATTTTTGTAATTTTTTTTAAAAAATTATTCTCTTATACTTTAAATATTTGTATAGTATAATATCATGTGTTTTAAAATCTTATACTATACAAATTTTTTAAAACTAAAGAAATAACCGTAAAATTTATCATAATAAAAAATTCTAATCTAAACAAATAGGCAGATTCAATGGATCAAAATACATAGTCAAACATGCTATTAGATTTAGTGCAAAATCAGATTAAAAAAAAAAAAAATTCTTACTATGATCCAAAAAAAATTACCCTATTTAATTAAAGCCATTTAATAGCCACTCAATGGTCAAGAAAATGCATAGATTTTTGGTTTGGGGTTGATGAAAGGTCTCTTTAATAACAAGTGGTTGTTCGTTCGTAAAGCATCATCACGTGCTCTCATTTATATCCCAAATCTGTTTACTACTTGCTTACCACAGTTGACCAAGCTCAAGGACGGTCTATCAATGGGCTGTGCATTCAATCATGCTGTACTTGATGGTACCTCCACATGGCATTTCATGAGCTCATGGGCCCAAATTTCCAGTGGGGCCAACTCCCTCTCTGTCCCACCTTTCCTGGAGCGCACCAAGGCCCGTAACACCAGAGTGAAGCTTAACCTCTCAAACCCATCCGACGCGCCAGAGCATTCCAAGTCAGCACCCAACGGTGACGCCAACGTTAAGCCGGGCCCACAACTCAGAGAAAAAGTCTTCAGGTTCTCCGAGTCAGCCATTGACCAGATCAAGGCCAAAGTCAATGCCAACCCACCATCCGACGGCTCAAAACCATTCTCGACATTCCAGTCTCTTTCCACACACGTGTGGCATGCAGTCACACGTGCTCGCCAACTTAAGCCCGAGGACTATACACTGTCACTGTCTTCACAGTCTTCGTGGACTGCCGGAAAAGGGTCGACCCTCCGATGCCGGAGAGCTACTTCGGGAACCTCATTCAGGCCATTTTCACCGTGACGGCAGCCGGGTTGTTGCTGGCGAATCCACCGGAGTTCGGGGCTGGTTTAATACAAAAAGCCATTGAGAACCACAACTCCAAGGCCATTGACGAACGCAACAAGGAATGGGAGAGCAACCCGAAGATATTTGAGTTCAAAGATGCCGGAGTGAACTGCGTGGCGGTCGGAAGCTCGCCGCGGTTCAAGGTTTACGACGTGGATTTCGGGTTCGGAAGGCCGGAAACTGTGAGGAGCGGATGCAACAATAGATTTGATGGGATGGTGTATCTGTATCCGGGAAGGAGTGGAGGGAGAAGCATTGATGTGGAGATAAGCTTGGAGGGAAATGCATTGGAGAGGTTGGAGAAGGATAAAGAGTTCCTCCTCTTAGAGGCTTAAATATTATATTAGTAGAATCTCAGAAAGAGAGAAGTTGGGTAATGGATAAAAAAAATATGTTTGCAGGTCTTTGGTTTGGTTTGTTAAGTCTTGTTTGCTGCTTTTAAGTTGTTTGAGATTTATGGAATGCTTTTGTGTGTTACAAGGACTACGTATTGACTTGTACTAGCTTTTTTAGTCAGAATTTGTTAACTAATTGTATTGAAGCACTCCAAAATTCTATTACATTGTGTGTGAATAGATTTAATTTAAAATTTTAATATATAATAAATTATTCAAATAAGGTAATTGATTTAGTTATAAATTTAAAATAAGTGTAATTTTAATGATTAAATGAGTGAATTTAAAATTCACCTAAATTTCACGTCATTTCTAATCTACCTGACTCAAATTCATGAATTTTAAATCCTTCCTTCAAATCAAATCTATCCCATCCAAACACAATGTTAAGGGAATTACATTTTTGTATTTTAAAATCTTGTATAATATCACACCATATAATTTAAAAACTCACATTATAAATTTTGGCAAAACTAATTCCTCAAACGGAATTGTAAAACTTTTCCTAAAACACTTGATAGTCACAAGCATAATTTCGAAATGAATAATTGCTTTTAAATATCATGAAGACTGTGAAATGATCAGAACTTGATGAAGCGAAAATTAACATTATACTCCTAGTATATATAATTGACTTCATAAATGAGAGTGGAAAATTGAGGACGTAGTGCAGAAGAGCAACGGGGAAGTTGGGGATTAGGAAGACAACAGCCAGACTAGCCTGATTCTGGTGAGAGTAATGCCGACAGAGAGTTGCAATTTTCACTTATTGAGAAAAAGCTGTGATGTTAGTACTTCACAATCCCATCCATCCCTGCAATGTACACCACCATATTATTCTCCACTTCCCTATTAATAGTGTGAATGAATATGTTTACTTCTCAAAATCTTGGAGTATATTGACTCAAAACAGGGGGAAAAAAAAAGATTTGGTGTATATAATAATGTTTAGTCTCACTTCAGAGAGTTCGTAGTTTAATATTAAACTGTTGCAGTTTATAGACCAACCACTTAACAATGAATTCACAAATGCCATAAAATACATTCACCTGGAAAACAAATTTCAAAAGGAAAAGAAAATAGGGTCGATTAACTAATCTAACCAACAAAATTGCAGTTGCATAGTCTCATGTATCTGTTTCGGGCTTCCCAGGAGAAGAAGGTATGGCTGAAGCAGCTTCTTGAGGACTATCTGACACCACTGTCGGAAAGGTGACAATCAGAGACTATAGATCTGGGCAGTTACAAGATCAGGCTCTATCATTGTACTCAATAACTAAATTTCAACATATTTACTAACCTTGAGGCTGGGTTTGGATTTCAGACTGCCTTTCAGCAGAAGATTCTACCTGTAATTGCTGCTCAGCAACAGGGCTTTGAGTTTCCGACTGATTTTCAACAGGAGATTTGCTCTCTTCCTGTTCCTTCGCAGCAGCAGCAGCTTTGAGCTGTTGCTCAGTTATCTTTAAGAAGATTGCTTCACTTGAATATGGCTTGCCAGGGGATGGAGAACCATCTACATGCATCAGAAGATCATACATTCAGAAAAACGTAGGTTAAATTTAAGCAGCTTGTAGATGGACAATATAAGCATGGTCAGAACAATAGCTTGGAGACCTTAGAAACATGGTAAATATCAGGTATGCCAAAATGCATTCCTCCTTAGCAAGAAAACTAAAAGGTTAACATGAAAAAGGAATCATCAAGATAGGCAGTAAAATATGAAAATTTCATTTTAAAGCAAGAACCAACCAACATATCTAGAACTGAATCTAAAATTTGATTTCAATATGCCAATCAGAAACAAAACCAGACAGCTTCACTAATTTAATGTCTTTGGCCCCAAAATTGGAAGTCCAGATAATAAATTTCAAATCCCATACCAGCTAGTGTAATTACTAATGTCAAAAAGAAGTCCAAGTTGCAAATTTCTCCCGCAAAAAACTCTCCAGAGGTTTGGTAATTTAGAAATTCCAGATGATTCTAGTTTCTTCATAGCAAATAGCAACCACATCTTTCACAAGCACTATGACCCCAGAATTTTCTACGTGACACTAAAGTCTCCAACATTTCACATGATTGCAGCCCAAAATAATTTATCTATACAATATATAAAGTAGGAGTAGGAGTTTGGTGTGATGTCATAATTTGTTTTGTCAAATTTACCCTTATTTACATAATTAATTTGGATTGAAACGCTTATGCGTAACCACTAATTACCAACTAACCACTTCTAACTCCCTAATTTCCACTTCCTATATTTTCCTTTTTTTAATTTTTTTATAAATTTTTTAAAATTGCACACTCATAAGGTATGCCTTTTCCACTAGTATTTATTACACCTCAGCTGTAGTAAATCGCAAATAAACGCGATACTTAAGACTCCTATTGCAATAATATAAGATCCTGAATTTGGAAATTTTTGTAACTCACTAGGATCAATCTCCGTCCGAGAAGCCTCAAAGCCTGGATCTAGTGAGAAACAGAGGACTTGAGGTAGTCTTGGTTGGATTAGTGTTGAATGTGCTCTTGGTTGAACTTTGAATGTCATCAAGACCAATTTCTTTCTCAAGCGTGCTTTTGAATTCCCTTGAAACTTCCTAAATAGAAGGAGAAAGGAAAATTGCAGCATTAGGACCCACGCCAAATTTACCCAAGGAAGCACCTCATGTAAGGCTCAAGTTACCTGAAGTTCCTTGATTGTAGGTTGAAATGCGCGTAAAGTTTTTCCCAAATTACGAGCAACCTGCCATCATAGAATCCAATGAAATACTGAAATAGGAAAGTTTTCCAGTATTTACCTCACTTTGAACTTCTATGGCTCACAACAATGACAATAAACTTTTTATATCCTGAAGAATGCTTTTCCGATTTCCTGAAATGATAAACTCAGGCTACTAATAGTTTTCTGCAATCAATTGGCAGAAAGGAAGCAAACTAGAATTTTTACTTGAAATACTCCCTCCGTTCCTTTTTAAGTGTCACTATACCTTAGTCTTCAACACAAAGATTAAAATGAATATTTTATCGATAGAGAATACTCCTATAGATAAAATGATTTGAAGGACTTATTGTAAAAATGGGCATTTCGCCGTTTTATCCAATGCTGAATTGACGACCTATGTTTTATGTATAAATATCAATAAGAAGAATTTTTTGGATTTGAAGGAAAAAAAAAACTCAACTGACAATTACATATTTTTTGTCAGAAGAATCCTCTGATTGCTATTAAATAGCCTAAATTTTAGGCAAAATTGATCTTATATGATTAAATTGCCCTTTTGACTAGTAATAAATTAAAAGAATCCCAATATTAATTACAAGTTGAGTAATTAATGGAGTTGGAAAGAGATAAGGGTAAAATTGGCAAAAAAATAAGCAATTCTTCACTGTACTTCTAAAGTGACACTTAAAATGGAACAAATTTTTTTTTGCTAAAGTGACACTTAAAAGGAATGGAGAGAGTAATATCCTAAAATGTACTTACTGTACACCAAAATGTAACTGGGGCAAAGTTATCCAATACCCAATCCACCCTACCACATGAAATAATCTCCTAAAATGTTTCAAGTGGCTCACAACGTCACCCTTTTCATGATGGTTGCAGCTATGGTGCAACCATTCCAACAATTTCACCAAACAATAGCGGCTGGTTAACTATACTTCACATTATAAGGAGAAAACTGGCTGAAACTGCTGTTGCAGAGAAAAATATTTTTATTTCAAGGATTTTAATCACTTATTGGTAACAGAGGAAATTTGCGCTTCGAAGAAGCTAATAATTGTGTCGGTAGCATTGGCCAATAACTTGAGAGGGACCTCTTCTGCAAGTGAGGTTTTAATTTCATGTAGATGTTAATACTGCCTCAATTTCATGTAGTAGTTAGTAATCATCAAGTTTCCAGCATATCCACTTTTTCCCATCTTTACAATCCAAAATTCTATTTGAAAGCCAAACTACTCATATTAAAAGCAATTTAGGCACAATCCCAAAGATGTTTCTAATAGCTTGCTAAAATAGTAATTCAAAGACAATTTTGAGAGCATTAAGGCGGAGAGTCAATTGAACTAAGTGCCCTAAATTTATCAAGCTTCCAAATGGCCATTGATTCCTACTTCTACTAACTGGACAACCTTCATATGCACTCTTGAACTCAATTTCTTCCCCAAGTGACAACTCTTTTTCAGTATACATCCTCGAGCATGAGAATCAAGAAAGAAACTTTTTAATTTTTCACAAAAACAGGATAAACTTAATCTGGAATTCTTAATCATGAGCAAAATTAGTGCATAAAGAACTCACCTCGGCAAGACCCTTGGGACCAAACACCAACAAAGCCACCACTCCAATCACCAAAGCCTCAGGAGCCCCAACCCCAAATAGAGACATGTAAACACCGTTACTTCTGCATTTGACCTTCTTCGCTGTAAAAAAAAAACAATTCTTCCCAACTCAAAAGCCCATCAAAAGTTACTTTAAAAAACAAAAGAAATTGCTCAAACCCAGATGAGAAAAAAGTACTGGTTTCAAGCTTTGCAAGATGTTGAGAGGATGAGATGCCAAGACGCTTGAGACCGGTCCATTGGGGGATTTGGTACAGACTCGGTTGAGGAACCCACTTGGAGAAGTCATAGTTCGAGTCTTGGAAAGATACTGATGAAATTGCAGAATTTGAAAGGCGGCTCCAGAATGTGTGGCTCCTATTTGTAGACGAAGAAGATAATGATGGCAGACCGAATGATGAAGTAGGAGTTAAAACTGAAGAAGCCATGTCTGATGATTCCGCCGTCGGAACTGAGATTGCTCAACTAATCATATTTCAGCTTGAAAATCTAGACAAAACAGGTAAAATATGAAGGGAGAAAAAAAAAAACTAATTTGTGTATTGACTAATAAAACTCGCATAAAATTAATTTGGTTTTTTATTTTTAATAAAATAATAATTAAATTAAAATTTGGGTTGAAAATTATAAACAGTTAACAAAACATGTTACTATTACGAAATTATGATATGTTAATTTATTAATAATTGTATGTTACATATTTTAAATTAGATAACTCTTATAAAAATAAGAGATCAAAATAATCTGATATATAAATAATAATATCTATTGATAGCTCAAAAATAAAATATTAAATTGTAGATTTTCTTTGAAGAAAAAACTGGGCAAAAAAACCAAAGATAAGCTAGACAGTAGAGAATTCTTTTATTTTTCTAGTAGGCCATGAAAGGATCAATGTGTCATCTCCATTAAATTAACTATTGAGGAGCAATTTATACTAATATTTCTTTTTCTTTTTCTCGTTTTCAGTTTCTGCCACAAGCTTAATTGAATTAGTGTACTTGAATTATTTTTGGTAGTCCAAAATCCACACGGCCTTCTTTTGTAATCCATCCAGATCTGTCCACCAATGCAGCTTGTGCTTGATTGGTCCAAACAAACATATCGTTTATTGGGCCTTCCATTTGTGTTAACAGGCTAATTACAGGGCTCACAATCCGCACCTTTGGGCTTTCCAAAAGTACTATTAAATCTTTTCAAGAAAATATTTGTCTTTCTAAATAAGTAAAAAAATCGTGAAGAATTTATTAACGGAAGTTCCAATATCAATTTTGCCCAAACTTGTTTGTTACTCACTCTCGTGATGCGAATGTATATTCTAAATTATTAATTAAAAAATTGTCATCTCAATACCTATGAGGATCACCTCGTGTGGCCTCGCCCTATGAATTGAGTGGCACATTTATTTTCATTTGTGAAGTTTTTATAGAAATAATCAATTACGATATCAAATAAAATAAGTCCTCGTTCTAACGAAAACACAGTAAAAGGAAAGGAAAGGCCGCATTTAAGGGTTTAACCGTAGAATGCTACCGTATTTTGTTTTTCTTAAGTTCCATAAAAAAACATTCCATTCAAAGAAAAGCATGGTGGTAGAAAATGCCAAGGTCAATATAGTAGTTTTCTGCATAAAAACAAAGAATTGGTTGTTAGGTTACAAGTTCCCTTTTCCTTTTCATAATATGCTGAATATGATTTCAATTGACTTTACTGTCAAATTATTTGGTAACAGATTATCTATACAATCATGTCAATTATCATTCCAGGAAAGCCTATATTGCATAGATATTGTGCCTTCAATACTAGTTCTGTGAGCCTAATTTTTGCTTATTCAAGATATAAAAAAATTCATATGGTTGTCATCTTATTTTTGATATTTGTCCTGTGTTTGATTTTGTTTGTTGTTGTATAAATGACTGCAGGAGGATTTAAAATAAATATTTTTTTTAATAGTAAACGGTCAATAAAGAGGCGTTCTATGCGATGTAGTTAGCGTTTTTACTTGTTGGTAAAATTTATTTTAGTTCATCTAATGAGAATGAAAGAAGTGTTGTTAATAATATAAGTTTTATTTTGTAAAAGTTGTATTGATAAATACAACTAAAGCATAAAAGAAAAAGAAGGGGTGATTTAGTAATCAGTAATATTCAAAATTTAGTTAATGTTAGTTGGGAGGGAAGGATGACTGAAGTTTTGGACGCATTGTGTGAGTTTTAATACGGGGCCAAATGATGTCCTTTGGTTGGTTGGCACCCTAATGCTTCGTCAGTTGAGTCTGAGTTTCACTTGAATCTCTAACTATCCGTATCCAGCTTTCAAAAATTAAGAACTAAGGTTACGAAAAATGAAGAAAATTGATAAGAAGATAAATAAATATTGAAGAAATGTAAAAGGTAACAAGTGTATTAAACCAAAAACAACAAAATAATAAAAATGTTAATCTTCGTGAATACAGATTAACGAATAATAAAAATGTTGAAAATAAAAATAATAGTAAAAAAGTTTAACACTTATTAATTTCTTAAATGAAATATATATGTAGAGATAGCGTATATATACATATATAAATAATTAATATATCACATGAATACATTTAAAAAAGATTAAATCACACATGGTGTTCTATGATGAATTTTAGAATAAGTCTTTATACTTTGCAGAACACTTTGATTTTTTATAACATATTAGATTTAGTAAAATTTGATAATAAATATTTAACAAAACACAATCATAATTTGATCTTTTGATTTAGTAGTAAATCAGAATAGATATATATCAACAAACATTTTAACAAGTATTATATAGAGAATGAAAATATCTACATATAAATCATTAACATATCATGTGAAATGTATTTAAAATTAAATCATACATTAGACTTATAATGAAATTAAAATTAAATATTTTTTACCCTACGAAATACTTTTATTTTTCTAACATTATTAGATTTCCTAAAATATAATAAGAAGTTTTGTCAATTAATTGAGGATGAAGACGTTGTTGGATACATAATTATTCAAGAGTTTTTCAGTTAAATCTGCACTTTGACTTAAAAGGAATAAGAAGAAGAAGGTATCTTGTTTAAAGTGGTGTAGGGTAAGCATTTTGTGGTTAAATCCTACATTTATTACCTTGGCATGCAAGTGCAATTTGATACTACAGTTGTATTACATAATGTTTTGAAAATCGGATTGAGCATTGACTCGATAGCCTGTTTGGTTTACGATTCAATTGGTCGGACTGCTTGAACCTGCTGATTCACTATTTTTTTTTAAGTGCGGTATAAATTAAAATGATTTAAAATATACTTCTACAAAATCCAAAAATTAGAAGAGAAACAATACTTTTTGAAAATTTTAGTTTTAATATCCAAAAATACTAATCAAATTTCTACCAAAAAATCAAACCTGTACAAAAATAAGTACTCCCTCCGTCCCATAATATTTGTCATTTTTTGAGAATCCAACCTTTTATAAATAGTGTTAGTGTGTTGATAGTGATAGTTGTTTAATGTTTTTTCAATTTTACCCAAAATTTAAATTTTGAATGGTGTGTGATAGGTGTCATACAAAGACAAAGGATAAAGTGAAAAAAGAGTAATGATTATGGTTTGAATTTTTAAACATGAAAAATATTTTGGGATAAGTAAAAATAAGAAATATGGCACTTTTAGTGGGACAGAAAAGCATAAAAAGCTCAAAAAATAATAATTTAATGGTTTAGATTTTCATGGGTGTGTTTACTGTTTTGCCGTTTTTAAGTTTGTTTCATGATTTTTAAATTTTTTTTCTTTATTTAATCATTTTTTAATTTGAAATTTTAAAATCGACAACGACTAGTTGAACCGATTTTTTTTTTTACTTACGATTTTTTACAATTCTATCCAATTTTTAATACAATCTGGATATATAGATAGATCGAATCAATGACTTTTTCAGTTTACGATCTGATCGGTCGAACCGACTAGTCCGATCTAATTTTCAAAACATTGTATTATATTCACATAATGTTGATAGTATAGATAATTTAATATTCTTTTTTTGTCATGTATCTCAGCTCATGTTCAGGAGGCAGTACATAAGAATTACGAAATATATAGATGAGAAGTGATTAAAATTTAGATCTAATATGGATGATAAAGAATGGTTTTAGACTTATTTTGTAGTACTTGATGGCTTTTTTAGAGGAGAAGATTAGCAATCTTAAATAGATTTTCTACCCAAGATGCATGATGATACTACAGTGTGGCAGCCGTCTCATATCACCAGGTTCAGCTATTTCCAATTCTGGCACCACTTCACCTTTCCAAGAAAAGCACCCTATCATCGAGTTCCGCATTGGGGAAGCTCCCAATTTCATTAGCTATGATGTATTTTACGCTGGGGTTCAGGGGTTGGTTCTGGATCTTTGACACCAAATGGTTGGGGTTCCAGGCTACGTTCGGGAACTTTAACAAGGCTGGATTCTGGAACTTTAACACCTAATGGTGGAGAACCCTCCTCTCGAGATAATACCATCTACATAACCAAATTTCTGAGGTAGCATAACTTGCAAACTGGATCTCACAACGAGGAAGGCCCAACGGATCACGAGTTTCCTTTTAATTGACTGCCGAGGACATTCAAAATTGTGTGGAGAAGGAGATGGTCATACCGCGCGAAACCATATTTGAACTTTCAAAAAACGAAGCAACTGAAGCTCCCGATGACAGCGATCCATTATCGAAGAAAGCTGAAAATTATTGTCAGAACAAGGAAACTAAATTGAGATTGTATTGGGGATAGTGTCTATGGGTGTTAACATGTGTGTATATATATGTGTGTTCAGTATATATTTTGTACCCCTTAATTATAATTCTTTAATTATAGATTCTCCAATCATATCTCCAATTATAATTAGTTTCCTTTCTTGTATAATATTCTAGCATATGTATAGGCTAGTCTTGTACCATTATAATGTTCAGAAAATACACACAAACTTTTCCATTATTTTTGTCAATTTATGTCATGGTATCAGAACTCTATCTTGGAGCCTAACTCTTTTCTTGTCTGGTTAGTTCTAGAATAACTCCAGTCATACCCAGTTTATATTCTTACTCTCATTCTTGGGTTGTCTCAATTTTTTTTTTATCAATATCTAGTCAGTTTCAATCCCTACGATCACCATAAAGTTGTTCTCGACCTTTCTCCGATCATTCTGGTTGTTTTCCGGTCGTTGGAAGTCGGTCCACTAGCCTACACGCACTCCAGATCTATTACTTGACCCGTCTGCTATAACGGGTCTGTCTTCAAGGTTGAAGAAGATAGAAAGCGTGTTTCAGAATCACGCTTTTAGTTCTCTCTCCAAAAGCGTGACTAAAAATCACGCTTTCTCTTCTAGTCAAAATACTTCAGTCACGTCAACCCATTGGCATCCACGTCATCACAATTTTAGTTGCGTCATTCTGGCATGTGTTTTACATGTCATCAGGCACATCAGCGCCACATGTCTGACATATCATCATACCTGGACCCACTTCATCTGCCACGTATCTGATACGTCAGCCTGCCACGTGCATGACACTTCAGCCACCTTGCCACGTCTACCTCATCATTTGGTTTCTTATGACCTGGTTTAACATTGTTTTGGTCTGGTCCGATTCAATGATACGTTATCTTCTTTCATCCGTTTCAACCACTTTCTCTTTGGTTCTTCTCCGATTCAACCCAATTCCTTACTATTTTTGACATTCTGATTCTGTTAGTGGCCTTGATTTTCTCAAAATTTGCTCCTGAGGTTTTGTTTCTTTAGTAGACATATTTCTTGACTTTGTTCTCTGATTTTGTCTATAACTCTTACTCTAATGGCTTCGTATAGTTTTATAACAACTCATTATTCTTTCCAAACTCCTGTAACTTCCCATAATCTTGAATTGATCATTAAATAGGTACTCTTTAAACTTCTCCCATCCTTTAATGCACCCTCTGTCATCTCAAGATATGGTTGGTATCTAGATTCTACCTATTCAAAATCACATGACATTTGATTCTACTATTTTTCTTCCACACAACATTCTCATACACCATCCATTTGTACTGGTGATGGATCCATAATGTATGTCAATCACATGGGCACTACATCCACACCTTCACTCTTTTTGCCATAAACTTTTTATGTCCCTAAATTGACTGTAAATCGTATTTCCATCAGTCAACTGGTTGAACTTGGGATTGATGTTTTCTTCTCTATTACTGGTTGTCGCGTACAGGACCGTCGGACTAGACAATTTCTTGGAACGAGTCGCAATGTTGGATCGTCTCTTTGAATTAGATAACCTCAAGCTTCTTTCATCTTTTCAGGTTCCATCCAGCTGTTACATCTAATATTAATCCATTAAGTCTCTGACACTCTCAGGTCATGCCTCTTTAGGTTTGTTAGTCTCTGGTGGTCAATTATGATCTATTCAAAATGACTTTATTTATTGTGTCTTCTGTCAATCTGCTAAAAATCATGCTTTGCCATTTTCTATCAGTGATTCTATTTCAACTACCCCTTTTGATTTAATACACTAAGACATCTGGAGACCTTCCCCAAAACCTACCATAGGAGGTTCTAGATACTTTGTTATCTTTGTTGATGACTTCACTCGTTATACTTGGATTTTTCTCATGAAAAATAAATTTGATTTGCCTAACATTTATCATGATTTTCCTACTATAGTCAAAACTCAATTTTTCTGTGTCATTAAAATTCTTCAAACTGATAACGCTATGGAATACAAGGAAACCTATTTCCTTAACTTCCTGCAACGTCAAGAAGCACCATTTTTCATCGTTCTTGTCTAGGTACTTCCCAACAAAATGGTCATGCTGAACGTAAATACAGACACATTCTTGACACCACTCGTGCTCTCTTGCTTTCATCCTCCTATCCATAGCAATTTTGGAGTGAAGCTGCCCTTACTACAATTTACACTACCAATCGAGTCCTCTCCCCAGTTATTAATAACCAATTCCTTTATGAGAGGTTATATGGTTCCTTTCCAAACTATAAGAACCTTCGAGTCTTTGGTTTTACTTGTTTTGTTTTTCTCCAACCCCATGAGCATACCAAATTAGAATCTCGAGCTAAATTATGTTGCTTTATCAGGTATGGTATTGAATGCAAGAGTTATCGTTGTTGGGATCCCCAATTTAGATAATTACGAGTTTCTTGCCATGTTATCTTCTGGGACACAAGATGTTCTCTACAATGTCCAAATTTAATCTATCATCGTCTTCGTCACCACTCTTATTTACCTCTTTCTTACCTGATATTTCCAACTTTCAAATACTGTCATTGTAATAGATTTTTCTAGTTCAGTTCATGAGGTATCCACATCCGATAACCAACATCTCACCCTTTCCGAGGATCAACGTCCAACTGACGGCCCTAACACTTGCACTTCTCTTGAGTCATCCACTCCTCTCGAGTCCCCTACTGCATCACCACCTTTACCTTCTCGTTGGTATTCTAGGATAAGGGAACCCTCTACTTGCCTCCATGATTACCATTGCTTTTCCATTGTTTTTACCTTACATGAACTTATATCCTACAAAGAAACTTATCTTAACCCTGTATAGGAACAAGCTATGTCTGATGAATAGCAAACTCTTGAAAAAATCAAAACAAGCTATGTCTGATGAATTGTAGACTCTTGAAAAAAATCACACATGGGGCTTGGTTGATTTTCCTCCAAATAAATCTCTTGTCGGCCGCAAGTGGGTTTACAAGATTAAAACTTGCTCAAATAGTAGTGTAGACTGCTATAAAGCCGTCTTGTTGCCATGCAAAAGAGAGTTTTACGTAGGAATACGACATTGATTATGAGAAAAGTTTTGCACCTGTTGCTCGGCTTACTTTTGTTAAAAGTTTACTTGCCGTTACTGCTGTGCGACATTAGGAGCTATTTCAGATGGATGTGAAAAATGCCTTCCTCAATGGAAATCTTTCTGAAGAAATCTATATGCAACTACCACCAGGATACTCTAACGACTCCAGAAAGGTTTGCAAATTTCGTAAAGCTCTTTATGGTCTCAAGCAAGCTCCATGATTCTAGTTTTCTAAATTCAGTCACACGGTTGAACAGTTTAGTTTCAAATCTAGTTCTTATGGCTCTATTCTATTTGTTCAGCATTCTAATTAGGGTATTATTCTTCTCCTTCGATATGTTGATGATATAATCATCACTGGAGATGATCTCACTGGAATTATTGAATTCAAACAATATTTGAATCGTTATTTTGAGATGAAAGATTTTAGTTTTTTTAATTACTTTCTCGGTCTTGAGGTATCTTCTACCACTAATGGATACTTCCTTACACAAGTCAAGTATGCATTTGATCTCCTTACTCGTGTTGGGTTAACTGACACTAAGATTGCATTTACCCCTATTGAAGCCAATGTTCATCTCACTCTTACCGATGGTTCACTTTTTCCTAATCCAACTCTTTTTCGACAGCTAGTCGGTAGTTTGGTATATTTTATCGTTACTCATCCGGATATTATTATACTGTTCCTATTGTCATTTAGTTTATGGCTAGTCCTAAGAGCTTTCATTTTGTAGTTGTTCTTCACATTCTCTGATATATCAAAGGCTTTCTATATCACGGTCTTCATTTTTCTTCTCGATTGTCTCTCGTATTACATGCCTATTCTGATATTGATTGGCCAGGAGATTTTACTGATAAGCGCTCTACTAGTGGCTTTTGTTTATTTTTAGGTGACACTCTTATATCGTGACAAAGTAAGAAACAAACTGTTGTCTCACAATCCAGCACTAAAGCCGAATATCGTGCTATTGCAGATGCCACAATCAAGAACTCATTTGGCTTCGGTGGTTATTATCTGATATGGATGTTTCTCATGACTCACCTACTATACTTCATGTTGATAATCGCAGTGCCATCCAAATTCCCCACAATGGTATTTTCCATGAACGTACGAAGTACATTGAAACTGATTGTCATTTTATTCATCCTCACATTGTGCAAGGAACTGTGAAACTTCTCTCTATCTCGTCTTCTAATGAGACTACTGATATTTTCACCAAAACTCATCCTTCGGGATGCTTCTGTGATTTGGTTTCCAAATTCAAGTTAGTTAGTGCTCAACCACCTTGAGTTTGAAGGGAACGTTAACATATGTGTGTGTGTGTATATACATACACATATATATATATATATTGTATCCCTTAATTATAATTCCTTAATTATATATTCCCCAATCATATCCCTGATTATAGTTAGTTTCCTTTCTTGTGTAATATTCAAGCCTATATATAGGCTAATCTTGTACCATTGTAATGTACAAAAAATACACACAGAATTTCTCCATTATTTCTGTCAATTTTTGTCACAGGGGAAGCTTTAGATGGCGAAGAATGGAAGCAATGCCTTAAAAAGCATCATACCTTATCACTTGGTTCAAGCAAAGATTTCAATTCTGACAATATGAAGCAAGAAATCCCGGATAAGTAGTCTATTGACTGTGAGTGGTGGACAAATGAAAAAGTTGCTGCTAAAGAACTAGGTTCCCAGAACACATGGACTTTCTTCCTAATGCTTTAGCCTGGTATCAGCTAATGCTTGGCATACACAACATTATAAATGATTTATTTCATCTAAATGCAAAGACTGAATCCACTGGACAACATTTGCACCAATGCTAATGCATGCATGAAAGCAGTTTTGGAGTTTGATTTTTGATGAGCCTATGCTTTGATTATATGAATGGACTGCTGTGCTCAGTCTGCCTCAAAGAATTGAAGGCAACAGATATCATGGAAAGGACGAAAAATGGTTTGTAGCAATTTAGTGAGCATTATCTAAAATTCATACTCCATTCAATGTTATTTTCTCCAATTGTACACTGTAAATAAGTTTTGTCCACCAATCATTATTCTAAATTCATTTTACAATTCATCAATAAGAATGTTGCTTCCCGCTTCTCTTTTATCTCTTCTTCCATGGTGTGCGAATGTGTTATTATACATTCTTGGACCTTAATCTAGATTTTTCATATGCAAGGACCTTCTTACCAATGAGTATTTAGATAAGGAAGTTCATTAAAGACAAAAATATAAATAAACTTATAAATATGGACTTTAACCCCTAAAACACGTCAATAAATAGGAGTACACTCCCTAATAAATGTAATTGATGTTGATACGAAAATTTTGGATTAGGGTTAGTCCATGTACAGTATCATTCAAAGTAAAAGTTGGGTACCATTCAAAGTAAAAGTTGGGTACCGCTCAAAGTACTCGCGTCCGGATCACTTGAAAATAAAAAGGGTAGGGCTTTGTCCTCGGATGTAGGTTCCGACACTCAAGTCAATCTCTATTTAGACTTGAAAGTAGAATTCAATAAGAATTCAAAACTTTAATAATTAGGAAAGTAATTAATTGAATCTGACCTATCACTTTGAATTTATATGTAAAATCGATGGATCAGATCGATTCTTGGGTCGAATATATAATATTGACCCATTCGAGCCTATTTGAATCACATGGGTAAAAATACTAAAATACCCTTAGTAGACCTAGGGTCGGACCCACGTGTAATATTGTCATTGGATATATTATTTTGACATTATCATTTGCCCCCAGGTCTCAAATCAAAATTTTTCGAGTTGAGAGTGCCAAATACTTGATGCCATATTCGCACCCGGCCGAAGTTGAGTCATGACTTAGATTGCTGTATAGAATTTTTCTTACAGTAAAATATCGTTAGAATTTCTCTGTCACAGGTACCATGTTGTAGACTTCCCTACTACTGCGAAGTAGTGCCGTGGAATTTTCTACTAGTGTAGAGTTCCTTACTGTTGTGAAGTAGTGCTGTGGAACTCCAAATGAAGACTTTACTGTTGTGGAATTCCTTACTACTGTGGAATTCTCTATTGTTGTGGAGTTCCTTACTACTGTGGAACTCGCTACTACTCTAGAGTTCCTTACTGCTATGGAGTTCCTTGCTGCTGTGGAGTGGTGCTGTAGAATTCCTTATTGTTGTGGATTTCCTTACTGCTGTAAAACTCCCTACTGCTTTGGAACTCCTTACTGCTATGGAATTCCCTATGGAGTTCTTTACTGTTGTGGAACTCCCTACTGCTGTGGAGTTCCTTACTGCTGTGAAACTTCTTACTGTTAAGAAATTCCTTACTGCTATGGAACCCCCTACTGGTGTGAAGTTCTATACTGCTGTGGAGTAATGTTGTGGAACTCCTTACTTGAGTATCCCATGATTTTAGGATTTTGGACTGCTTCAGCACTACTACAACTCCATGTTCAGGGTACTCTAGTATCATAACGATTGTGCCAAAATACTACAGTACTATTTGTACCACTCCAATTTATCCACGAAATTTGAAGTAACATGACATCTGTAACTTAATTTTTTTAAAAAGATGTGCAATTTTTTTATAGCAAAGATCCTGCGTAACTTGGACTGTAAACCCCAGCCATGCCTTTATCCTATCAACACATAGCTAGATTTAAACACACCCGAGAAACTAAGGTTCAAATAATTAGTCTGCGATCGAATAAAATTTTACTCCACAGATTTAATTCTTAGGCTTAAAGACCACAGTGGAGAAGAACAATACCATGAAAATTTCACGATAACAGTTCCCAACTCCACAACATCCAAAATAAACCACAACTTTCTTGTGGTAATGATATGCCCTCTTTCTCAATTGAGCATGATTCTTCTTCAAACACAGATGTTGTACCTTTCCAAATCAACCTTAACCCCGATGACGATGCCTGGGATGATCATATGAAAATTGATGACTGCCAAAACTTTGATGATGATCGGAACATTAACAATAATCTTGCACCGAAAATTATCAATACTTTAGATTTTTTTTACTCCAACGACGGAACCGGTTGACATCTGTGGATAGCAAGAAAGATGTAGTTAATGCAGGAGGTGTTCTTGGGTCAGACAGAACTCAGCAACCCATGCTCAGTGTTGTCTGAGATCTTCCACCATATAGACACGGGGAGACGTGATTTTCTCTCCTATACATCCAAGGGGTGTAGTTTTTCACCACGTAAACCTTGAGTGAACCTGTTCAACACTACTATCTTATGTGTAGGCATGCCTCCTTTGCCACCCTACTCTAGTTGAGATAGGAACAGTCACACCGTAATTCTAACACAGTAGTTGAGAGCAAAATAGTACAGGGTGAGTCAAGTAGGGGTGATGCTTCTCCACCTTACTAAGAAAAAATTACAAAGGATTCGGGGCGAGCCAAGGACCCTAATCATATTTACTCCAAGCTTCCGGTTCCATGGAAGGTTGCATTGATGACACTCGAAAGAGTAAGTTCTCATCGTTGAAATAGATGTGACATTGGTATTTCATTTTTAGAAGATCTTGAATTACCATCGGAGGGGTAAATGCCTTACTCCGGAGAGTAGGTATGATATATGTACTTCACTTTGGAAGCCATGAAATTACCCCCGGAGGGGTAAATCCTATTCCGCAGATTAGGTATGACACAGGTACTTCAGTTTGGAAGTCTATAGAATTGTCGTCAGAGGGGTAAGTCCTACTCCGGAGAGTAAATATGACTAAGTATTTCACTTTCAAAATCTATGAAATTGTCCCCGGAAGGGTATATCCTAATTTAGCGAGTAGGTATGGCATAGATACTTCACTTTAGAAATCTATGAAATTGCCCTCGGAGGGGTAAGTCCTACTCCGGAAAGTAGGTATGACATAGGTACTTCACTTTAGAAGTCTATGAAATTACTCTCGGAGGGGGTAAGTCCTACTCCAGAGAGTATGCATGACATAAGTACTTCACGTTGGAAGTCCATGGAATTGCCCTTGGGGGAGTAAGATGATCCCAGAGGATGAGATATTTGACCCTAAAAAATGTGAATCTCACTCTTGGGGTGAGACTTAGTTTGTGGGAGAGCTTTCAGTTGGGAAGATTTAGACTTGCCCCCGGAAAGGTGAAGTGATCCCGGAGGATGAGATATTTGACCCTTGGAAGGGTGAGTCTCACTCTTGGGGTGAGACTTAGCTTGTACTTCTAGAGAAGTGATGTGACGCCGGAAGGAACTTGAATCCTGAAGAACAAGTGCCTTTGAAGAACTTGAGTATGTGGAATCCTTCTTGCTTAACCTCTTTTGTGTTGAACTATTTATTGTAGAGAGTTAATTACACTATTCAAAAGATAATAAGACTTAGAAAACTTTCATTTATTGAAAATAAAATATTTGCAAGGTGCACAAGAAGATTTCACCTCAAACAGGGTGTAGCATGGCCTAAGAAAGTACATGAAAAGTTATACAAGATATTAGGTGCACTACTCTTTAGTGTTAGCTGGTAACACCTTCCCTAGGTTTTCAGTTGGAAACTACCTATTTCGTTTTTAGTTTTGGATAAATTGTTTCAAGTAACCTCTTCCGATAAGAGAACTCTTCAATTACATTTTTCAATGAAAACAATCATTGGTATCATACCCATGGTCTTTGTGGAAGCAACACCACTTCTTCTTGTCTCTATGCTCTAAGTTGCTTCTCATTGGAGTTGGAAATTTCACAAAAAACTTTTTCTCAACCATAGCTAAAATATGAGTTGGATAGAAATGAGTAAAGTAAAAACTTTAGGAAGAACGGGACTCCTCCTGTGGGGCACGGTTATAGATAGTCGGTCCCTAACATTGCTCTTCTTCGCAGGTTCTACTTTACTAATTTCTTCATTGGCCTTTCTCTTCTTCCTTTCTCCCTCATCAGCCTGAGCAAATTTTTCTATTCTAAGGAAGAAAGTAGTGAGACTGGTTGGAGGTTTGAAATTGAGGTTAAAGGAGAATTTTTCTGGCCTCACCCCAGTCTAGAAGGCCGTGATCTACATTTCCTCTATAACTCCTTGGATTCTAATCATCTCCTTCTTGAACCAATTCACATAATCCATGAGTGATTGATCTAATTTCTGCTTAAGAGTAAGCAGATGTGTTCTTGTCTTTGGAATCTTCTTTCGATTTCCAAACTTATTCAAAAACAAGTTTACCAATTGATCAAAGTTTTTAATATCACTCTTCTTGTATCCTCTGAACTAGTCTGAGGCGACGCCTTTAAGGGATCCGGGGAACTCTCGGCAGAGGATGGCATTTGACGCTCCTTGAAGGCACATCTTGGAGCGGTAGGCGTCTAGGTGCTCCCATAGATCATTACTCCCATCATAGGAGTCAAAGTTTGGAGTTTTCCACCTCCTTGGAAGAGGCTCCTGCATGATATCATCAGTGAAGGGAAGTGACTACTTGTATTTGGTACTCCTTTATTCACTTTCATCCATTTTATCCACTTTGGGTTGCAGTTCCTCCAACCTCTCCCTCAGGTCCTCTTTCTTTTCCGGGACTAGCAGTACGGTATGATCATTCTCTTAGTGTTTTTTTTTTTCTCATGAGCAACAGATGCATCTTCACCTAGGCTTCTCCCTTTCCCTGATACTACTCGGCCTTGACAAGGCTTCTTTTTGTGATTCGTGTCGATATGACCAACCTGCATGGTCCTGCTGGGCGGACTAGACTAAAGTAAGCTCATGTGTCCCTTACTCATTTCACCTTCTCTCTCCTTGGGTGCTCATCTCCCTCTTGTTGGCTTTAGGTTGGGGATAGACAATCCGGGGATTGCCACTTGAATTGCACAGAGGCTCTTCATCGTGGCAGAGGTGACGCTCCAGTTGTTGTCTTATGACTATCTCCTTCAGCAAAGCATTCTGCTGCCTTAACTTATGGATCTTTTCATCCTTGTCCACAACTCAGGGACTGGAATCCCCTTCGTGCTCCTCCTGTTGTTCTATCTCCCTACGGGATCGACCAGAGTAATGTTGAGTTGAAATTTATTTTCCCTTGCCAGCGTTGCTCCTGTAAGTGTTTCGCATGTTAGGTGTCATATCTTAGTAATGACTTTTAATTCAGGGTCCCATAGACGGCACCAAATGGCGGTTTGGTACGAAAATTTTGGATTAGGGTTAGCCCATGTGTAGTATCATCTAAAGTAAAAGTTGGGCACCGCGCGTAGTAGTCACGTCCGGATTATCTGAAAATAAAAAGGGCGAGGCTTTGTCTCCCGGAGTAGGTTCCGACGCTCAAATCAGTACTTAGACCCGAGATTAAAATTCAATAAGAATTCAGAGTTTTAATAATTAAGAAAGTAATTAATTGAATCTGACCTGTTATTTTAATATTTATACGTGAAATCGATGGATCAGATTGATTCGTGGGTAGAATATATAACACTTGACCTATTCGGGCTCATTTGAACTACATAGGTAAAATTATTAAAATACCCTTAATAGATTCGAGTTCGGAACCACGTGTAATATTATCATTGGATATATTATTTTGGCATCATCAATTAATAATCGCTAATTAAGTTCAAACGCGTGTAATACATTTGTCTCTAATTTCTCTCCCTCTAAAGTTTAACTAATTCCTACCCCAGCGTGTTCTGTTTATAGGTTATTCACTTGCATTTGCATTCTAGTTATGTACTAATATTGACTCTCAAGGGCATGATTTGAGTACTACAGTGCGTAACCTCTGATGATGTATAGTACTTCAGCTTTAGATTTGGTTACTTAACTTTGGCATTTGCCCTGTAAAGCCAATCTGCTCGCTCATTTAGGTCCTCTCCAGGCTCCAATTACTGAAATTCAAGGATTGACTAAAGGGCTAACTCGTCGGGGCTTGAGAGATGATGGCTGAACTGATAATAATTGACCTTCCACACAAAACTAATGTTTAAATTGATAATAATTCAAGATGTAGCCATCAGAAATTGACAAGTGGTATGATGCTATTGTCATCAACTGAAAGCTTGTATAGACTGTTTTTGTTTTTTATACATATATTTTGTACAATCAACTCCCAACTGATATTTATTATCCTCTCTCTTAAACAGGTCAGTATTCTAATCCCCCATCAATTAGGGAAAATAAAAATGAAAACTCCCTCACCTCAGAGAAATCAGAGAGTCAATCAATCAAGCCTAACTAGTTTGCATTTGGGATCATAATACTCACAGACTGTTCTTCTAGATTGTGCATTAATGTTCATTAATCAATTATTTGAAACTTGTTTCTTGAGATCACCTATAAGCAATAATTGTTTGTAAAGAAAGTTATCATGAAAAAGATATTTTGTTGTCGTCTATTAGTACAAAAGTATTTTTTTTTTTTTTTAAAAAAAATTGTTTGCTATCACAAATCACGGATCATTTTATAATTAAATTTGTTTGAAAGTTTATTGATTGAATCTCAAAAAAGTTGTTTCAAGAGAAATGAACTAGAATAGAAAAACTTGCTCTATTGTAGATCGTTAAATAAAAAAGTGATTGTTTTATTTGATTTTCCTTCACTAGGTAGGATTCTATGGTCCTCATTCTTTGGACAGCCAAAGAATTAAAATAAACAAAGAAATAAAAAAATTATTGTCGAGAAATGATTTTATAATAGTACCTAGTAGTATTTATAAGTTCCACGTGACTGAAAATTAAGAAAATAGTAAAATAAGAAAAGAACGGGGTGATGATTAAGCATGTGGGCATGACGTGTCTTGAGAAGCTGCCGTCTAATTTACCTCCACCGATGATGACACGTTCAAATTTAGGCAAATGATATTGCCACGGCAAAAATCTTAATGCAACAGCTACTCAAATATCAATAATGCCCTTATTAAAGTCAATATCAAATTGTCGACAACTGTAGTTACAAGAAAGTTACTACATGATTGATGATGTACGATTATATAGTATATTTTGTTAAAATATTTTAATTTTAAATTTTTTTAAAAAAAATTAATAAAAATAAATAAGTATAAATTATAAAATATATTGTGAGATCATGTATTTTAATTTATATAAAAAAATTTCACATTTGCATCTCTGTTCTTTTCTTGTTCCGTCTTCAACCGAATTTCGAACTAACCCAAATGATCTTTGTAATAATATCGCATCTACATCAAATTTGATAAGCAGAAAATAAACTCTCACACCCAAATGCTATGGAGAACAACAGGGAAGGGCAGAGTGGAGACTAAGAAGTTCTAAGTGCTAGCGGAGGAGGGGAGAGATAAACAGTGATGGGAGGCGGAGGAGAACTGAGGAGTTAGGCGGAACAAAGTTTGAAGTGGTTTTTTTTTTTTTTTGAAATAAATGAAAAAAACTAAAAGATCTAAAAACTAAACCAAAAGGCAGGAGATAGAATAAGTGTTGATTAAGGAAAGTTGTGACATTCCATGACAACTGGTTGGATCGGCAAAGATGGGTTTGGATGATTTTAGTAGAGGAGGTTGGGTTTAAACCAAAAGGCAGGAGATAGAATAAGTGTTGATTAAGGAAAATTGTGACATTCCATGACAACTGGTTGGATCGGCAAAGATGGGTTTGGATGATTTTAGTAGAGGAGGTTGGGTTTAAACGAGGGGAAATTTTTAATGTTTTCTGATTAGTATGGTCTATTTTTGTTGATTTTTCGTTTTGGGTAGAGAAAGAGGGCATTTGAAAAGATTTGCGGGGTAAGTCTGTTAAGCTGTGGAGAAGATGAAGATACTGACAGAAGAGGAGTTTGGAATTGGAAGTTGGCCGCCTAGTGAGCTGTGGAGATGATGATGTTTTGACTAGTGAAGGGTGTTGTAGGTATTTGATGAAATATGGCTGTGGCATTAAGATTTTTGCTGTGGCAATATCATTTGCCTCGCATTTATGTTTCAAAAAGTCGCTAAATGCCTAAATCTAACCCATCCAATTGCCAACAAGAAACTGTGAACTGATACTGAAAAGTCACATGAAGAAAAGAAAGGTTCTGATACGACCTTTTTGATCCAAACTTCTGGGCTCAATCCAAGTTGTCAAACTAACTTCTTTTTCCCTGTTGAGGTCAGTTCCGTTTGTTTGTTTTGCACCTGGGTATTTGCTTTTCTTGAATTCTATGATTCTGAGGGAACTTTTGATTTTGCTGTTTTAGGCTATGTAGTGTTTTACTAACTGCTACCTTTCTTGGCTATTTGAAAAATTTTATATTATTTCCTTTAACATTAAAAGAGATTGTCTTTTGTTTGATTTCAAAATTTGATATCATGGTCCAATATGGTCAGCTTGAAAGCCAGCATTTTTATGTTTTACAGACTGATTTTGCTGTGGGAAAACTGTGCGGGACTAGAAAGGCTACTCGTTAAATGTTCTGGAAATCAGGAACTTGTTATGTGGTAAAGGATTTTGCATTATAGTATTATTAATTAGTTGTAAAACATGGCTATGGCTTCTACTGTTAAAGTGGTTCTTGGCTCAATTGCCTTCGCAATATTTTGGGTTTTGGCGGTTTTTCCTGCTGTTCCATTCCTTCCAATTGGTAGGACAGCGGGGTCTCTCCTTGGGGCTATGCTTATGGTCATTTTCCGAGTCATAACTCCTGATCAAGCCTATGCTGCTATTGATCTTCCAATTCTTGGTCTATTATTCGGTACAATGGTAGTTAGTGTCTATCTTGAAAGGGCTGACATGTTTAAAGTCTCGTATTTGGGAAAGTTGCTTGCTTGGAAAAGTATGGGAGCCAAGGACTTGCTCTGTCGAATATGTTTGATTTCTGCAATTTCGAGTGCTCTTTTCACTAATGATACATCTTGTGTTGTGTTGACCGAATTTGTATTGAAAATTGCAAGGCAACATAATCTTCCACCTCATCCATTCCTGTTAGCCCTGGCCTCCAGCGCAAATATTGGTTCTTCAGCAACTCCGATTGGGAATCCTCAAAACTTAGTTATAGCGGTCCAGAGTGGAATTCCGTTTGGGGACTTTCTTATTGGAATACTCCCTGCAATGCTTGTGGGAGTTGTTGTAAATGCTGTAATCCTTCTTTGTATGTATTGGAGATTGTTGTCAGATCACAAGGACGAAGAAGACCCTGCTGTAGAAGTGGTTGCCGAAGGAGATGTGAATTCCCACCGTTTTTCACCAGCAACAATGTCACATCTTACATCCTTAAATTCTCAAGAATGGAACTCTACATTGGAATGGCAATGAACATTAATAGCTCCCCTAATGTCAATCGTTACCGAAATCACGTCGAGGCCCTCAGAAATAGGGCAAATGCAAGTGACAGTGAAATTCAAAAAGTCCCAACTACCCCAATTGAGGAGTCTGAGTCTGCAGGGAACACAACTCCTCCAAAAGAGGTGGCAAGTGATGGATCTTCACTCAGAAGGGAGGCAAATGTCTCTTCAAAAAGCGTTTCATCCCTGAATGGATTTCACAATGGGGACATTTTGACATCCAGTGAAGGAAAGGAGGAATGGAAAAGAGTACTGTGGAAGACTTGCGTTTATCTTGTTACCATTGGAATGCTAATATCTTTGCTATTGGGTCTGAACATGTCATGGACAGCAATTACAGCTGCACTCGCTCTTGTGGTTCTTGATTTTAAGGATGCCCGGCCATCCTTAGAAAAGGTAAAATTTGCTAGAGATGTCATGAAAGGTTATGAATTCCATCAGCTTGACCACAGCTGGTTGTTAATACACCTTTTCTTCGTCATCCAGGTATCCTACTCGCTATTGATATTCTTTTGTGGAATGTTTATCACAGTCGATGGGTTTAACAAGACAGGAATCCCCAGCGCACTGTGGGATTTTGTGGAGCCTCATGCTCAGATTAATCACATTGGCGGACTAGCAGTTCTTGCTTTCGTGATACTTTTCCTGTCAAATTTGGCTTCAAATGTGCCGACAGGTAGAAAAACTATTTATATACTCTTTTTTTTCCCCTCATTTTCAATCTTTTTTTCTAATGCATCTTTTGTGAGATAGACGTACTTAAAGGTCTAATAATCAAGAAAAGGAAAGAGTATTATGTTGACATTGAATTTGAACATCCTTATATTGGTCGCCTCGGAAGTCTTGGATGTTTAATGACATGGTTGGAAGCAATTGCCATTACTGTTGGTTAATTCTTTTATTTTTCCCGTTGGCTGCAGTGTCATAATCTTGATTGAATGTTGTAGACTGTCTTGCTTATAGTGTTTTTGAATGTTCCACAATGTACAGCCGGTATCATGGTCAAGTGTTCAAAAGGTATTTCTTAACAACTTTTCGCCATTTGACTGGGAAAACTTATTTTTAACTGAAAAATCTTATTTTTCTGTATGAAATCTATTCTGCTTATCCCAGATATCATGATTATGAATATCCATAACTTTCTTCCCCGTCTCCTACTCTCACCTTGTGGCTTGGGGAGGATACAAAGTAGCCAGCCATTCTTCCTTTTGTCAAGACAGTTCTCACTTGTGATTCACAAGTTGTGCAAAAGCAAACCAGCTGAAGTACTATTGTAGCATTAATTGGACTTTGAACTTAAATATCTGACTGATATACTTTTCATGTGTTATCTTGGTCTTAGTCCTGCTGCTCGGGGAACGGGTGGCAGCATCAGCTGCTGCAATATCTTCTGCTGATGAGAAGAAAGCATGGCTCCTTTTGGCTTGGGTCAGCACTGTAGCAGGAAATCTTTCACTCTTAGGATCGGCTGCTAACTTGATTGTTTGTGAGCAGGCTCGTCGTGCCCAGCATTTTGGCTACAATCTGTCGTTTTGGAGTCACCTCAAGTTTGGATTTCCCTCCACTCTTATCATCACAGCTATTGGTTTGACACTCATCAGGGGATGATGCTCTTTAACCACTGTAATGACCTCTGTTGTAAATTTGGAGTCTTCCAATAAAAGAGATAATCGTAGCCCGTCTTGCACTGTATTCATATCTTGGGAACCAGGTATAAATTGTATACCAACATTTTGCATTCGTTTTGATAGATACTCTGCAGACACCATATGGAATTAGAGATAAGAAGCATTTTAACAGGAGTATCACGTGTTCTTCTATCATTTAGACCTGTCTAAATGCTTTTGTTTGGGAAAATTTTTTGTTAATCACTCTATATTTGTAGAGTGACTAATAACAACCGTCGAATCATTCACAAAGCTACGGAATTCCGCTTTGTGCTAGTCACTCCACAAAGAACTACTCTTTGGTTAGTGTCATCAAGTCAAACATGAAATCCTGTAATTAAATCCAATTATGATATGGGAATTGGGAATTGGGAATTTGGGAATAAGTAGATTAACATAGCAATGGGAATTGGGAATTTGCCTAAAAACATGCCAACGAAGGCATGTTGGGCGTCTATGTAGTGGTGGGGCAAAGTTTAGTCTCCCTTCAAAGATCTTTCTTTCCCTGTAGATTGTTGCATTCCCTTTGGCATGATTTGGCCACATTTCCATCTCCAAAGCCGTACCATCATCTTTTAATTGATGTTCATTGCCTATATTGGCCGCATTTAATATTATACTATTTGGATAATGGTTGTCTTTGTCCAAATTTAGGAATCACAGAGATCTAGCATTCAAGAAGTGTATCAACTTCTCCTAGAATTGTCATTACCCTTTCTTCTTTACCTAACTGTCCACAAAAATAGGCAAGTTGTACATTGCACTTCTCAGGGAAAGACAAGTTAACTTACCTGTGAATTGCTGCTTCCCGTCTTTCTCTAATTATATTGTCATAGTAAATGTATTAAATTATAGAAAAATTATATACAAGACAACAAACTCATAATTATTTGTCTATATTAATTGACGTGACAAAATTATATTAAATCGTTAATTTTTTATTTTTAATAATTAATTGAATTTGATTTATTTTTTCACAAATATAATAATATATCGATAACTTTTTGTGTATTGCAACATAATTTCAACATCTATTTTGTTGGGTGTATATAATTATATGTATGTACCTATGATTGAGATTACTGGAACAGAAATCAGAAGAATGTGTTGCAGTCAACAAAGCTTCCTCAACAATGGGGACCCCAGTCAAAGCTATATCCCTAACCCAACAGCAGTGGCTAATCTCTAAAGCTCTAAAGCTCTAAAGCTCTAAAGCTCTAAAGCTCTAAAGCTAGAGCTTTTGCAATTTGCTGAAAGCGTTTTGTTAATCAGTAATAATGAACATTATATCTAGACAGTAATAGAGTGCTCTCTCTCGCTCTCTCAGTACCGCAGTTAAACATAATTTTCTATTAGGAATTGATAAAGAATCGTCTGTGGTCAAGAGAAACACTTCTAATCTGTATACCTAAGAGTATAATACAATTATTATTTAAAATAATTATTATAACAAATAAAAAAATATTTAAAAAATAATTATTAAATATTAAAATATTATTCAAAAAATAATAAATAAGCTCTTGTCCAAATGAGCCATAATACGAGACAAAGGAGGGTATGAAATTATCATCATCCAATTGAAGATTTTTTTAATTATACCGGCAGCTTAACTGAGACAAAACAAATTTGCAAATTGAGAGATGCTCTGATTATCCCATTTTAATATTTTTTTTGATGTTTTCGTACTAGACGAAATTAAGAAGAACAACACCACAATAGTTCCTTCCATATTTGATATTTGGGCAATCAAAATCCAATGCATCAATATAAAGTGATAATACAAGTCACTCATGTATCACTAGATTCAAAAAAAAAAATGAAAAGAATTTGCTCAAAATTTTAAAATTATTAGGTCATAATTTGATAATATCTTATCATGTAGATTAGATCTGAAAAGTAACTTTAAAATGTGATTTTATAAAATATTTTCCATCGAAATTACTTTTTCTCTGCAAGAGCTCTTTTTAAAGTTGCCGTCGTTCCTCTTTGAGATTAAAATCCAAATTTACTACCTTCTATACACAAAAAAAACATTGAAAAATTTTATGATTTCATTAAGGTATCATATCTATTTTGAATGATTACATAATATTGGTATTATAAATTAAAATACAATAATATAATAGCTAATATAATTATAAAAAAATATATGTGTTAAAAGAAGTGATACAATTATTCTGTGGTTGGCCTTGTCATATCATCATTGCATTTGTTTCATGATTTTATTCTATAAAATAACATTTTGGTTTTAGATTATTCTATATGCAATAATACAAAGCACCCCGTAATCATTGATAATCACCAAGAAAAAGATGTACTCCTGACGGCTAATTCTTCTTCATAGCTTTTCTTGCCGAACTTGCAAACTGAAAAAAATAATAATTAATTCCATATACGCCTTTATGAATATATTCTGGGCCTTTATCTATAATTTTTTTTGGTTAGGTCCTGCTCTGCTAAATAGATTGTCCATTACTTGTTTAACAGCAGGTTACATTTGTTTACTACGTAGTATTTTCATATGTTTTTTGTATTTACTTAAAGTGTTAGTACTACTTTCAAATACAATATACTGCAATATAACAAGACACATTAAAACTTATTACATTATGTTTTGATGGAGGGATTTGGATGAATTTGATTTGAAATCCTAATTTATAATAAATTATCCAAATAAGTTAATTGATGTAGTTGTGGATTTGAAATCTACCATCAAGTGAGAGTCTTATTTTAATGATTAAATAAATAAATTTAAAATTTACTCAAATTTCATGTCATTTCAAATCTACTAAATTCAAATATGTTCATTTCAAATTCACCTATCCGGACAAACACAACATTAAATTAACTCGACTTAACAAATAAACTTATCCAGAAATTACCTATTTCACCTCATTTATCTCCCACTAAATTCTTATTTTCATTAAATTAATTTTTTAATTTGAAACTATAAAATTTGTCTAACATTTTGTCATGAATTATTTAACAGGTTAATAATACTTTGCCCCCCTGAACTATATGAGTAATAAGGGTGTCCAGTCTGACCCACTGAATTGATTCGATCCAAACCGAAAAAAGGGTATCCAAACCGTATTCTTAAAACGGGTTAGGTAAAGAGTCGGGTCACTCAGGTTGAGGGTTAGATAGTGGGTCACATTTTTGTGACCTGTCGAGTACCAGACCCAATCCATTTTAGGGATAATTTTATAAATTTGGTTAATATAGTTCATTAGAAGTTAATATTTATTATGGTTATTGGCAAATTCTCGCCTCTTCTTTTTCAGTTCTTCGTCTTTCCTTCTCCTTCCTCCTCAATCATCTATTTCCTTCCTCTTCCTTACAAACAATTCTCATTTCTCACACTTGTATCTTTTGGGATATATTTTATGATTTAATTGTTGTTGCATTGGCATGTTGCTAAATGTTAATTTGTTATTATTGGGATGTAATGTATTTTGTGATTTATATTTAAATGTTGTTGATTTAATTGTGAAATTAACTTGCCTACCTATCATTACTTAAATTTTTATATTTTGTTACTAATGAGAGTCGGGTACCCTGTCTCAATCCGACCCTATTTTGCTTGTGGGGACTGGGTAAAGTGTCGAAATTTTCTTGACTCAGTCAATGAATGTCGAATACTTTTTTTAACCCGGTCCATGAACACTCTTAATGGGTAATTACACTTTACCTCATTGAATAATAAAAATATACACTTTGCCCCGTATTCAAAACATTCATCTTTTAAAAAAAATTTAGTTAGACGACTAAAATATCCTTAGTACTATATTTTGATTTTTATGCATTTAATTTTTTGATAGTTATGTGATAATTATTTAAAAATAAGTACAAATAAACTATATTATAATATTTCAATGTAATCTATATCAATATATTTTTTGGTTAAATTTTTAGATTTCATTTTATATTATTTCGAATTTGAATGTTTAACTGTAGTAATACAACATTTCCAAATGAATTTGTTTTCTATGAAATTTTTTTCTATAAAGTTATTGTATGAAAATATAATTTTTATTAAATTTTGTAATTTTTTTGATATCTCTTAATATTTTATAATTTTAATATTTGATTTAATCTGTACAAATTGCGATATCAAATATAATATAATTCAATAATTTCTCACATTTTCATTCTGTAAAGTTCAAAATATCAATGTGTTATTATATTATATTTTTTCTTAATTATTTTATAATTGTCGAAAATAAATTAAATACATGAAAAATCAATATATGATATGAAGGGTATTTTAATAATTTAACTAAATTTTATTAGTATTTTAAAATTTTTGAAAGATAAATAATGTGAATGAGAGACAAAGTGTATATTTTTATAATTAAGAAAAATACAAAATATAATATAATTACATATATAGTTCAGAGAGACATAGTGTTATTAACCCTTATTTAATTGAGCCAATACTAATCTATCAACCAAACTCTCTCGCACTAAACTTTTTAAATATATTTTAGTTGTTGAATACGATTTCAAAGCGTCTAATTCATATCTTTGAGAAGAATATTCGCTCAGAGTTCATTTGGTAAAGTCCTTTATCATAAATATTTAAAATGAATTCGAATCCTCAATAAAATATAAGATTATTTTATAATTTTTTTGAATTATTTTTTTAATTTTAAAAATTTATAGTGATGTTATATTATATAAATATTTAAAAAATTAAAAAATAATTATCGAAAGTAAAATTTTCATAAAATATAAGTGTATAAAATGAAAAATAATAGTAAAATAAAATTATTTTGAATATCAAATACTAAAATCCATCACTCAACACTCCCATCTCTCCTCTGGCCTGGCTCTGTCCCAGTCCCAATACCAGTACCGGTCCCATATACAAGAATACATGTAGTCGACTCGCGTCTTTCTTTTTTCTCTCTCCTAATATCTTCTCACGCGATCTCCTCAAAGCCTCTCAAGCTTCGGTTCCTTCAATCAATCCCTCTCTCTCTAAAATACACACACTCTCACACAGTGTATATGCATACTGACGCCAATATATCGATGATTTAGGTTTTTTGTTTACTCCCCCCCCCCCCTAATTTGAGCAAGTTTTGGCTGTAGATTCGGAACTAAATCCGAGTGAATCGCTGTCTGCTCAAACTATGTGAAAGCGTAGAAATTAAGGTGAGGTTTTTGTTAGTATTTTCTTTTATCTCAAAGAAGTGATATGATTGTTTATTATTGATTATTTATTTTTTGTTTAATTTTGTAATGTATACTTAGATCTGTGATAATTTGCTTGATTTTTAAGTAGTTGGGATCAAATTGCCTCTGGTCAGGAAACGATCAGTATGGCACGATCAATTGATTAATTGCATACTCCTTTTTCTTTTTGTGGAAAATTTAGGTAAATTTAATAACTATGGAAGAGAAGGTGAAATAAGATGAAATTTCCTAGGAAAGTTAAAAGCTGTACGGATAAATAGATTCCAGTGTGGTTTAGCTAGTTAAGTGTCATAACTTTCTGTAGAGTTGAAATTTTTTGAATATGTATTTGGTTTCGTTTTGGCTCGGAATGATTATAAGGTTCAAGTACTTGTTATGGAAAAGGCAAAAGGCAAGTATTGGGCAGAATTGCGAAAATGTATACTTTGTAGATGTGATCGGTATCGAGTTCTTGAGGAGGGAAAAAGAAGAGTGAAGCAGTTTGAATCCTGTTTTTGAAGTCGAAGAAGCAGTGCGAGGAAAATCTTGAGTAGTGTATGTTTCTGCGTTCTGGATTTATGTGGGACTTTGAATTTTCTTACAGCTTTTAAAAGGCATGTTTGCATTTCCTTTTTGGTTGACTTGCTAGAAGTCTTGTAGCCAGTCTACTTGTATGGAGAAATACTTCCACTAGATTATGTGGGCTTTGCTGATTTTTCTGATTAGAGCTTTCAAATGTCAAGTTACATGTTCTTTTTTAGTTGACTTGGAAGAAGACTTCTTACAAGTCTACTTATATGGAGAAAGACTTCCACTAGAGCCAATTTTCCAGATGCATTTCATGACTTATTTTGTATTAATGTTGGAGCATTTGACTATTCCATTTTGCATGTCAAATGAAAGTTTGGTTATTTCAAATGTTGAGGGGACTATCCAATTTTGTTGCTTAGAACTTGTATATGTCTCCTGACATGTTATTGCATACCATACAGACTAGTAGATCTGTGGTTAGAATGTCAAGATTTTTATTCTGTTTGTGAAAAAGAAAAAGAAAGGAAGGATACTTCAAAAACCCGGTTTGGCTGAAGAACTGTAGTATGTTTTTTGTATCATACCAGTTTGAAATTGTCAATTTCAACTAAAGGAGCTGGTTTTAAATGGATTTACCGTGAATGCCTGCTTGGTTCTTATTGATTTTCCAACTTTAGCATCAGAAAATATGCCTTCACTTGGTGGGCGAAGTCATCATCAAAAGAAGAAAAGAAAAAAGCAACAAAAGAAAGTTTTATTGACACATTACACCGGAAGTTTAAGATTCCATCTGAAAGTAAATCTACTAGTAGATCAGGAGGGTCTAGAAGGCGGAGCAGTGATGCATTTTCAGAAAAAGGGTCTCAGTCCCGAGCAGAATCGAGGTCACCATCACCTTCAAAGCATGTATCAAGATGTCAGAGTTTTGCTGAAGGGCCTCAGCCCCAACCACTTCCACTACCAGGTCTGCGACCTTCAGGCATACTCTGTACTGATTCAGGAATTAGTTCATCAGGAAAGCCAAAAGTCGAGAAGAGCTCTAAGCCATCATCATTTCTTCCTCTTCCAAGGCCTGCTTGCATACAACACAGACCAGATCCTGCAGACTTAGATGGAGAACTGTTCATTGCTTCTATTTCTAGTGAATGTTCCATTGAGAGTGATAATCAAACAGACTCACACCAGCGTAGTCCTCTGGACCAAGATCTGACTGCGAGCTTGGGAGCAGAACTGCCACAGGCAGCCCTTCAAGGTATGCTGCCGCATTAAGTATTTGAAAGAGATTTTATGTAACTCCTGACTTACTAAAATACATTTACCTTGTTTTGAAGCATGATTATTAAGGATCAGTCTCCAGTAGCACAGAAAAGCCCAAGAGGATCATCTGGACCAGTTGATCTTTCTTCCCATAAAAATGTGTTGTCTTCGTCACCTAAAAGGAGACCTTTGAGTAGTCATGTTCCCAATCTACAGGTTCCATGTCATGGTGCCTTTTTCAGTGCTCCAGATAGTTCGATGTCAAGTCCTTCAAGAAGTCCAATGAGAGCTTTCGGAAATGAGCAAGTTACAGGTTCTGGATTCTGGCCGGGAAAGCTTTATCCGGACGTTCCTTTACTTGGATCTGGCCACTGTTCAAGTCCGGGCTCAGGTCAGAATTCTGGACATAATTCAATGGGAGGTGATATGTCTGGGCAACTATTTTGGCACCAAGCCCAGTAGAGGCAGCCCCGAATACTCTCCTAGTCCTAGTCCCAGAATGACAAGTCCCGGTCCTAGTTCCAGAATTCATAGTGGAGCTGTCACTCCAATTCATCCCAGAGCTGGAGGGGGAGCACATGAATCACAGACAAACAGGAGCGATGATGGAAAACAACAAAGTCACCGATTGCCACTTCCTCCTGTGACAATTTCTAACTCTTCACCTTTTTCGCATTCAAATTCAGCTGCAGCATCTCCCTCGGTACCTCGTAGTCCAGGCCGAGCAGAAAATCTTGCAAGCCCTGGCTCACGGTGGAAGAAAGGAAGGTTGCTGGGTAGAGGCACATTTGGACACGTTTATGTTGGTTTTAACAGGTATTCTAGGAGATGTATCCTCTCTCTCTTTTCTTTCAGCTGCTTTTGCTTATGTGGCTTCAGTGGGAGTAAATATTTGCTTTTGCTTCATTTGAAGTAGTGGCTACTTTGTATTTTGTACTAAGAATTTCTTAGTCACAATTTAGGACTTTGCTGACCACTTATTTCTAGTTGCAATTGAATGTTTAAACTTTCAGATTTCTTTATTTTAATTGTTGTTCTTTGATTAATCTGTTGCATATTTCAACTTCACCATTTGTTTGGTTTAGTGAAAGTGGTGAAATGTGTGCAATGAAGGAGGTCACATTATTCTCAGATGATGCAAAGTCAAAGGAAAGTGCAAAGCAGTTGGGACAAGTAAGTTTGTATGCCGGTACATCTGTGGAAAGATCGTTTATTTCTTATACGTGTTTGGGATCGTGTAGATATTTCTTAATAAGGAATTTCTTACATTGATCTACTCCAATTGAAAATTTACAGGAGATTGTTATGCTGAGCCGTCTGAGGCATCCGAACATTGTACAGTATTATGGGTCTGAAACGGTCAGTGCTATTCCTGTAGTTTCTTGTTGACACTTGGTGCATACAAACGCTTGTGCATGCATGCATTTGTCACAACATAATGAGATTGTAACAATTTGATAAATAGTTGATCTCCTCAAAATAATGCTGTTATTAGGTTTTCATCTGAGAAATCTGTCATGAGCTTCGAAGTTGTAATGTCATAAATGATGAATTAGTTTCGAGTTGGTGCCTTGTACTATTCGGCAGCATTTCTAGTCTTTTATGGGGTTAAATTTACAGTTCTTCTTTTACTCTTGATCAGGTTGGTGAAAAGCTATATATATACTTGGAATACGTGTCTGGTGGTTCCATCTACAAGCTCTTACAAGAATACGGACAATTTGGAGAATCAGCTATACGCAGTTATACTCAACAAATTTTGTCAGGTCTTGCATATTTGCATGCTAAAAATACTGTCCACAGGTAAAAGTTTTGACTTTATTTGTATCATATTCTGAAATTGCAAGTGTTAATGGAATCTTTTTGCTAATGCTACATATTGTTGGCAGGGATATTAAAGGGGCAAATATCCTTGTGGACCCGAATCGTCGTGTTAAGTTGGCAGACTTTGGTATGGCAAAACACGTAAGTTTAACCATAGAATCTATTTCGTTTTTTGTCAGGTCCATAAGAAAACATTTCAATGCAAAGAAAAACTTGCTGGTTGAAAATGCCAACGTCAAAATAGTAGTTCTCTACATTTGTGGATAAAAAGTAAGAAAATTGAACATTTGTGGATAAAAAGTAAGAAAATTGAATGCCCTCATTTCTCTTTGGGCAATGTTTATGGCAGTTTGGACGTCTAATTAGGAAATGACACTTGAAAAAAATATATGTGTTGGGTCTTTCAGAGTTACGACAGATATTTAAATCAGGAATCTTCACAAGATTGATTGACCCAAACTACGGAGTGCTAGCTCCTTAATTTCCAAACGTGACTTTCACGTTTTTTTTTTTATAATTATTTTTCACAGCTTTTCTATTCCTTTTTGCCGTAATAGTACTAGTACTACCATTAGTACTTATTACTTAACCATATATATATATATATATAATACAATATAATATAATATAATATAATATATATATATATAATATATAATAATTTAGAATCCCAATCAAATTGGGTTTAGGGAATTACAAATCCTAATCAGTTTGGGTCAAGGGTATATATGAATAAGTATAAAAACCATTAGGAGTTCTAATATATATTACACATTAACTCCTAAGATTTATATCTTATTACAATTGAGCCCAAAAGTTAATTTATCCCTTCCTTCTCATTCTATCCTGAACATGATTTGAAAACTTTTACTGTCAAACTCTTTGGTAGACATAATTATCTATATCCCTTTACAAATCGTGAATTTTGCAGATTACCGGGCAATCATGTCCATTATCCTTTAAGGGAAGCCCATACTGGATGGCACCTGAGGTGAGATGTCATTTCTTTTGCATCTTAAGGTCATGATTGTGTCTTGTGACCTTAAATTTCTATACTGCTCCTCATCCAGGTTATAAAAAATCCAAATGGTTGTAATCTTGCTGTTGATATATGGAGTCTTGGATGCACTGTCTTGGAAATGGCACATACTGCTAAGCCACCTTGGAGCCAGTATGAAGGGGTCAGTAATTTGGATACTGAGATTGTGAAATTTTTTTATGCATCTGGTACATACTAATACTATCCTTCAAAAAGAGCATTTCTAGTATATACCAAGGGTTACATGTTAGACTTGAAAATTGTAAGTGAAGTTCTTTGAATCATTTTATGGATGTTTTGCACATTCTGGTTTAAAGGTTGCTGCCATGTTCAAAATTGGGAACGGTAAAGAACTTCCTGCAATTCCTGATTACCTCTCAGAGGAGGGAAAAGACTTTGTGAGGCAATGTTTGCAGCGAAATCCACTTCATCGTCCTACGGCTGCACGGCTTTTGGAACACTCATTTGTGAAAGGTGCTGCTCCTTTGGAAAAACCACCTGCATCTTTAGATTCACCACCAGCGGTCACAAATGGTGTGAAGTCTCTGGTATAACAATCTTATTATCCTAGCCCTCTTAGCTTTTCAAGTTTATCTGAATGCTCTTCTTTTTCTGCCATCTAACAAGTTTTGTGCTTTCTCTGCGGTTTAATTATCATCTTCAGGGCATTGAACATGCAAGAAATGTCCCAACTTCAGAATCAGAAAGACTCGCCATCCACTCTTCCAGGGTTTCAAAATCTAATTTCCATGCCAGGTCTGTTCATCCTTGTCAACATCTATCAACAAGCCACCCCTGCCCCTCAACAAGATAAATTCCCTTATCCAAAAAAGTAAAATTTAATTGTAATTATTTAGGAATCACTATACAAGAATTGATGTTACATGGCTTTATCTGTAGCTCTCTCTTATAAATTATCTTATTTCCAGTGACATCCATGTCCAAAGGAACATATCTTGCCCGGTCTCTCCGATTAGGAGCCCCCTTTTACATCCAAGATCACCTCCGCACCTAAATGGAAGGATGTCTCCCTCACCTATATCTAGTCCCCGGACTACATCGGGCTCATCAACCCCTTTAACGGGGGGTGCTGGTGCCATCCCATTTCAACATCTTTATATCAATACACTTACCTCCAAGAAGGCTTTGGAAGTGTGCCTAAGGCCGCACAAAGTACTTGCATGAATGGCCCCTCGTACTGGGATGCTGATATGTTTAGGGCAATGCATGCAGGATCTCATGCTTTCCGGGATCTGGCATCCAGTGAAAATGATGCTCTTGCCAAGCAGTTTGGAAGGCCTGCTTTTGGAGAACTTCATGATGGACAGTCAGTATTAGCAGATCGTGTGTCTCAGCAATTGCTGAGGGGTCCTGTGAAATTAAATCCATCTTTGGATCTGAATTCTTGATCCCCATTGACAGGCCGCATAAATGGAGTATAGCTTGTCTTCTTTGAGGCGCCTTCTTCAAGGAAGCTTACCCAATTGTCACTGTTTCTTGGTTTACTTCAGAGAATTGTTTACAGTACGTTCTGTTAAGGGAGGTCATTGGCACAATAAGGACATTTGAAACGAAATAACCACAAAATAAGGTGGCATCTTCAGAAGATCTGATGGCTCATCTGCCATCTAGAAGGAAAGAATTCAATTTTGCTTGACTAGAAGTGTTTCCTTCGTCCGGAAAACACAGCTAGAGCGAATCAGAAATGACCTGAACCATGTGCACCTTTTAGAGTGACCCTCTGTCCTGCAAAAAGCAGACTAACTGTGGCTAATGATATCACTTTATGTTGGTTCGGCCTGTACAAAGTTGAGAGTGCTTATAATTTGTTAAACACTTTACTGACACGAGGTCTGATTAAAAGGGTGATTGGTCAGCGAATCTAGCTTCTGTGATTTAATGTATAGCTGATCCTTAGCCGAGAAATTTGTGGTAGGAGAATTGTATATCCATATTATGAAATAGAAGAGAAGAAATAGTAAAGCCTGGACAATAAGTAGCTGTAGGACTTGATTTTTTTGGGGGTCTGCAATTGCTGTACATAAAATGGGAAAACCCAGACTTTTGTTCGGATTTTGCCAATGAAACAATTTAAGTTTGCAGCAAATATCTTTTTTTGTGCGTCTTCATTTTGATGTGTTGTATGCTGTTATATGTATTTGTCTTATTGGTATTTAAGATAGCATCTGTTAATAAATTTGAGAAGTTACTGCAGAAAAGCTAATTTGTTTTGTGCTTTACCTGTGTGTAATTTTAGGGAAATTAGGTGTTTGACATAGTGATTTTCTCTTTTCTTTTGTACGTATTTGTTTTTTTCTCCCATTCTGATTTCTGCATTTAGGCTTCCTTAACCCGCTCCAAATTGTAGATTGTGATGTACAACACAATTAGTGATCTCAATTGGGTCACACCTCACAGAATTATATTTTGTCCACAGCCTTATTCGTGGAGCTCTTAGTTAATGACACGCTGACATAATATCAAAAAGTGAAATGAGGTTCTTAGTTTAACTTGAAGGTTC
Organism: Cinchona pubescens; assembly: GCA_025175665.1. Classification (NCBI taxonomy): domain Eukaryota; kingdom Viridiplantae; phylum Streptophyta; class Magnoliopsida; order Gentianales; family Rubiaceae; genus Cinchona; species Cinchona pubescens. The sequence continues at coordinate 1,708,170 of JANKKI010000014.1, forward strand.
ACAGATAAATTTATGAATATCATCGAGCCCTCCTAAAATTTTTTCTCATAAGGGGGCCTAAAAAATCCCAACATCTATGTATCTTATAAGTTACAAGTTTTTTTTTTTTTTTTTGGTTGTGACATTCATTTCACAAATCCATATAAAAAGATCAATTTTTTTTTTTATATAGACCGAATTTATAGCATAATATCATAAATATCTTAGTTCAAAACATTATACATGATTTAGAGTATTTTAGACAAGAGATCTATGACACTATACCATAAATTCGATCCATATATAAATTTTCAAAGATCAACGAATGCCTCTAAGAACACGACAAAAGTGCAAAATTTATTGGCACATTCTCAAATTAATTATTACAACTTTCATCAACAGATTTAATATTTAAACTCTATTATTTTATACTGTAAAATCTTAGTTTAGAAAGAAAAATACTTAATAGATTCAATTAATGAACCTCACATAGTAAATTTTATAATTATAATTTAATATTATTAAATTTTATTTATATCCATTAATATCATCAAATATTTCATAAGTTTTAATAGATGACGTTTAGGATACCAAAAGGCTGTCCATTTCCGAAGAACAAGGAAATCTTAACTGAACAAGCCTAAAGAAAAGACAAAAACAAAAGCCAACCGACAACCGGCATAACGTGCTGAGTCCGGTAAAATACAAATGATTGCGACCTGTCACGAACACAACCACCTACACCAACCGGAAAACCAAATCTTGAAAACCACCGGGGGTGCTGGAAGGTTTTTCCGTTTTCCAGTCATACCTATCCCCAACTGCGGCTACTGAACTTTTCCTCTTAACCTTTTCTTTTTCTTTTTCCTTTAAACAATCAGTTCCGCGCTTCAATTTCATCCATCTAGGCATGTAAAGCTTTCTTGTATAATTCTAAGATAATAACTTATTTTTCTTTTTTCTTTTTTGGGTTTTTCCCTCCGCAATTATTCAAGCTTGTAGCTTTAATATTTAGTTTAGCTGGAATTTTTGTATAGCATTTGTTTCTTGATCAATTTTGAACTTGAATTTGCTGTAAAACTTGTTACTAGAATCTTCATTGTTGTTGTTGCTGCTGCTCACTCTTTCACTTGAAAATAATAAAATGATAGGTATTCCTGTGTCACTGTGCTATTTGAGGTTTACTGTATACCGTGCTATTTGAGGGGGTTTTTTTTTTTTTTTGTCCTTCATTTATGCTTATGTGCAATTGTTTATGCTTATCTGCTATTTGAGTGGTTTTTTTTTGTCCTTAATTTATGCTTAAATTTGGTTTACAGATTACCGAAAGGGACATAAGAAAGAATGATAGATTCTAATTGTGAAGGTGTAATACAGAACACACGGGATTGGCAGGCTAATGCGATTATTGCAGGAAAAAGAAACTAGTTGGACAAGAGAAGACAGGAATATGATCATTTTATATTTCCTTGGTTATAAAGCACTGTCCTTTAATGATAAGTTGAGCGTAAAGACATGGTAAAGATGACATATTCAAGTTGATTTAGCAATTTATTTTGGAAAAGAAAAGCTGCAAATCTATTGTAATGTTGGTTTAGTAAACTCTGTCAATGAGTAATTATCTGATGATTTATACAGAAATTATTGTGTAAAAGCTTTTAGTTCTGTGATTTCATTGCTTTTCATGAAATCACAGCTATTTAGCTACGGACTTTATTGCATTCTTGTGATCTAGACAATTCAATTTAACGAGATATTTATTGGACTTCATGATATCACTCATCACCTTCTGTCACATCTTTTCTTTAACCCTTTTTTCCTTGTTCTAGTCTAATTGCTTTCCTAGGTAAAGCTTGATTCTGATTCTTATCCTTGACCAGCCTTTTCCAGCGTTTCTTTATTTTCTTTTCGTTTTTTGTTTGGGGAATATATAATGGGGCATTCTTCTTATTTCTAGATTTCATTGTTAAGATAAAATGATGCTGCTATAGCATGATGACTTGGGATGTTGTTTAATATGTTTTATATCCATGTTTTATATCATTGTCAACCCTATGCTTGCCCTTGAATTTAGTTGCTAGCTCTTGCTTATTTTCCAGCATGAATGGTGGAGGATATTCCTTGGCCTTTTTGTGCAAAAGTTGAGTCTTTTAGTGTACCTTTTCTCGCTTAGAACCTAGTACCCTATCTGGTTGTCTTTGAGTCCTATTTTTCAAGTTGATGGTTTATGCTCGTATATTTTGAATTGGCATTTTTAAGGTGTGGGATTTATTGTTTTTGGTTACACTGTTTGTGTGTTAGATGCATATGGATTTGTATTGTCAAGTTGCTGGTTCTACTTAGATTATTTGAATATTTACCGTAGTCCTTACTTACTCATTTTGCTTTTGTTTCCCTTATCAAGATGAAGTCATACATCTGGCTCCAAACTACTGATGGTTCAATCCTACAAGTGGAGGAAAAGGTAGCCAAGTTTTGTCCTATGATATGCCGAGAAGTTCTTCATAGGGGCATGGGGTCATCTAAAAATTGTGCTATCTCACTTCCTCAACGTGTGGATCCTACTATATTGGGATTAGTATTTGATTATTGTCTGTTTCATCAAGTACCAGGCCATTCTAATAAGGTTTGCTGTTTTTGTGCTGCTTGCTCTCCCTCGAGAATTGAACTCTCATATACTGATATTTATATTTTGGTGTTCATTCTAATATATCAAAATTATTTATTCGGTACTTGTTTTATGGTGTTTTCATGTATTGTTTTGCACTATTGATGGCATTTGACTTTGTCTGGTCCCTATGTCCAGGAACGGAAAACTTTTGATGAGAAGTTTATCAGGTTAGATTCAAAAAAATTATGTGAGTTGATATCTGCTGCTGATAGTCTCCAACTGAGGCCTCTAGCAGACCTCACCAGTCGTGCACTAGCTCGGATGATTGAAGGCAAATCTCCGGAAGAGACACGTGAAATATTAAATATACCAGATGATTTAACAGAGGTATCTGCTGCTAGGATAAAATAGGTATAGACTAACCTTTTTTACTTATATTTTGGGTACTTTTTGTTGCAGGAGGAGAAGTTGGAGCCTTTAAGAAACTTGACGGATGATCCACGTATTAGGCTTCTGAACCGGTTATATGCAAGAAAGAGGAAGGAATTAAAGGAGAGGGAGAAAAAGTAAAGGTGCTTTGATGTGTTTCAGTTTCTTTCTTTCTTTCTTTCTTTTTATGCTTAGACAAATTGAAATGCAAAAGTGTAGATCATTTCTCAATTATCAGCTCCTTAATTATGAACGCATTTTTTGCACTAAGAAATGCTTATCAGAATGTTGAGGTTGAAGAAGAGCAGCTTGTGGATGAACGCTCAGTTGATGACCTTCTGTCATTCATAAATGGTGGAGATGGAGGTGTGTTCGAAAGTTCTAAATCTTGTTTTTATTGAAAACTTACTTTATCTTGTGGAAGTTTCAAATTTTAACAATCGATTAAATTATAAAATTACAGCCCCCAGCAAGCTTATGCATTTGCATTGAATCTGCTTTAGCAGCTTTATCTGTGGTTGTATAAATATGTGACAGAATCTTCGCTATCATATCATCTTCAAAATTTATTTAACATTAGATGTTTTGTCTTGTGTGATTAAAGATTTGTACATGATATTTCTTGTTTACTACTCTGTTATTAATCTGTTTGCTATCACTCAAGACTATCCGTTACCTAGAATTTGGAAATTACAAGTTCTACTTAATCTGAAAGTTTTTTCAAAGTCATATTTATCTGCTGCTTATTGCAGTTATTATTCTCTGATCAAGCTCAGGATGTACTGCCTTGCAGAATCCAGAGGAGTAAAATCTGCTAAGACTAAAAAGAAAAACAGGAGGAGAAAAGATTCACCTGGAAACTCCTCTTCAAATAATGCAAGTGGAAACCAGTTTGAGGTTGTAAGGACATGTCACTTCCCAGCCCTTGTATCCCTGACTGAACAATATCTATTCACTATGCTTTTCTTCTTTTTCTAGGGGGGATAATAATAGTGGCACCATTAGCTTTGGTCTCACTGGTATCTCTTGATATTTTAGGAGCCAAGTTATCTGCCGTCTAGCTACCTGATTGGTGATATTGAAAATGGATCCTCCCAAAGTAAAAGTTCAACATTTGAAGATTCTGCTTCTGTTATATTTTTCACCAGAGCTTGAGTTTGATGATGGTGACATTTATGATGACTTAGATCCGGCAATGAAGGAAGAACTCGATAGGTAAAATAGCTTTTTCTTGTATGATAGGTGATAACTGACTATATATTTTAGAATACATGGTATATATACTTGTTAAAACCAAATCAATCCTGCTTTGTTATTGCACAACTATACTTCGACCTGTATTTGTGGTTTAGTTTGATCTATGATTTCAGCATTCATATTTGTCCTCAATTTAGTTGTGTTATAAGCATTCATGTTTTTGTGAATGTCACTCCTTGTTGGTATCTCTGCGAATAGTACATTTAATTTCTTGAAATGTGGCATTTTGTTTAATCTGAAGTTTTATTTTCCAAATGGTTTTTAACTTTAACTAGTGAACTGCAGGGAGGTTGAGGATTTTGCTCGGAGATTGAACTCTGTTTGGCCGGAGAGGATGCAGGAGATTCTGTCCTTGGGTCAAGAAAGGATACCTGTGCCAGTGATCGCATAATGTAAATGGTGCTATAAAATGATATACAGGTCAGCCATTTTGTTCTGTTATACTTTATCTGAACCACTTTATTTAGATAAGAGCATACACAGGAAAAAAGGTAAGATGCTTTCACTTGCTAACTGAAAGAGAATACATCACTTTAGGGGCATGGGGGAACTTTTTGACTAATAGCAGTTTAAATATTTAATTTATTAAGGGTTTAGTTTTGTTTACCAATTTACTTGATAAGCACACACATGGGCCTCAGTGAGAAGAAAAGAGTGGTCTTGATCTACACTCAACATTGTGAACTTGAAACACAGAACCTAGTCTGAAGGTTTGTGAATTCTGTAGAATTTATAAATTTATCTCAAGAATGCTAGATTAACATCATGATTCTGCTACTGCCCCCCTCGTGTTTCTCCCTAGTGAAATAATTTGACCATGCTACCAATTTATGTTGAGTAAAATTCGTTTCTTGAGCAAATGTTTAGCTGAGGATTCAACATTTCTGATACAATAACTTTGACTACCAACAACAGCAAGTAATTTAAGAATGTGTTAAATCTGTTTTCATCTAAAAAGTTTAAATTCTATTGTCTGATGCGGACAGGAGATGACAGCAATTCGAGCAGAATACTCACTTTCTATTGGAGACCAAGCCATTTTGTGCATCAGAATGCGATACCATTACCTTGAAGACTCGGGATTTTTGCATCTTCGACCAGTTAAAAATTTTAGTTCAGCTCTTTGATCCGTCAAGGATGAGTTGTGGCCGTAGTAGGCTATGGCATATGTTGTAAAATTGTCGTTCTCCATTCCTCCTCCTCAAACACCCTGCGTTCAGAATTGATCATCTGTAAATTGCTGAGTTTAAGAGAGAAGAATGGATGATCGGTAACCTTTTGGGAATTTGAGCCTTGGTCTCGTATCTTTTTTAGTGCAAACTCGCAGTTGCGTTCGTTTTAAAGAATTTAATTATCTAAAAAATAGGGTATAAATGAACTCAAACTATGAAATCAGAACTCGGTTAAGTAAGAGTTCGTTAAAGTTTGGTTCCTCAATAATCAAGTCACGCTTAACAAAATTTAGTATTTTCTTACTTTTTGTGTTTAACTTAAGATATGTTAAAAATTATAAATTTACATGTAAAATTTTTAAATTACTCAAGTTGATTTAAATTCAATCTTATCAAATTTTGTTTGAGTTCCGTTCGAATGTTAAAAAAGTCAAATTTAATAAAATTTTAAATTCGTTAAAATAATTAAATAAATTTCAACACCAGAGGGTACGATTTATTTATATTAAGATAAATATTGATGGCCAGCTGGCCTAAATCAGATTACAAGCCGAAGGAAACTTCTAACCGAGTATGTTAATGATATTCAGAACCTAAAACCTTTTTTTATTTATGGTGTTTCATAGTTCATACCCATTAATTAGGCTAATTTCTTAAAATATGGCGATTTTTAAAATTTGTCGTACAAATGTGATTGTTTGTTGAGGGTATTCTAGAACTATGATCTATATTGTACTTTAAAAGTGCGTAATTAAATCAATTTGATTACTCATTTTTAAAGTGCGTAATCAACTTTGGTGCCAATTTTTTTTTTTTTTTTTTAATATAGTGATTAAAGTGCGAAATCACCATATTAAAAATTTGAAAAAAAAAATTGAGAATAATAACACTTTGGCTCCATGTACTATATGAGTAATTACATTTGATCTCCCTAAACTATAAATATATACAGTTTACCCCAAATGACGGTATTCATTTATTACCAATTATTAAAATTATTTAGATAATTTAATTAAATAACTAAAATACCCTTGATACTATATTTTGATTTTTATGTATTTAAATTTTGATAGTAATGTGATAATTATTTAAAAATAAGCAAAAATATACTATATAATATTTCAATGTAATCTATATCAATGTATTTCTTGGTCAAATTTTTGAAATGTTTGGGTTTCATTTTATACTATTTTGAATTTGAATGTTTAATTGAGTGGTAGAATAATTTCCAAGTAAGACTTGTTTTCAATGAAAAATTTTTCTGTAAAAGTATTGTATGAAAATAAAATTTCTATTAAAATTTGAGATTTTTTTCGATGTCTCTTAGTATTTTATACTTTTAATATTTGGCCTATTCTATGCATATTGCGATATTGGATATAATATAATTCAACAATTTCTCATATTTTCGCTCCCTAAAATCCAAGATATCAATGTGTTATTATATTTTATTTTTTCCTAATTCTTTTAAACTATCAAAAATCAATAAAATACATGAAAAACAAAAATATGATACTAAGGTTATTTTAGTCATCTGGCTAAATTTTCTTGATATTTTAAAATTTTTAAATGATGAATAATGTTAATCGGGAATAAAGTATACATTATTATAATTCAGAGAGGCAAAGTGTAATTACACTTATTGTTCAGGAGGCAAAGTGTAATTACACTTTGCAAGTGCGAAATCTAATTGATTTCGCACTTTGCCTTCATTTTTTTTTTAAAAAAACATTGCAAAATGGTCCTCTTACATCTTATAATAAGTGTAATTACACTTTGCCTCCTTAAACTATAGAAATATACACTTTGTTCCCGATTCACATTATTCATCCTTTAAAAATTTTAAAAAATCAAAAAAATTTAGTTAGCTGACTAAAATACCCTTAGTATCATAGTTTGACATTTCATATATTTTATTGATTTTCGATAATTTAAAAGAATTAGAAAAATATAAAATATAATAATACATTGATATCTTGGATTTTAAGTAGTGAAAATGTGAGAAACTGTTCAATTATATTATATCCGATATCACGAAATGCATTGACGTATGTTACATAGCAATATTATGTAGTTTATTTTTGGAATTTTTTAAATAATTATCACATCACTATCAAAATTTAAATGTATAAAAATCAAAATATAGTTCCAAGGTATTTTATTTGTTTAACTAGATTATCTTAATAATTTTAATATTGGTAATAGAGAAATAGTGTTATTTGGGGGGACAAACTTTATATTTTATAGTTTAAGAAGAGAAAAATAGAGGCAAAGTATAATTACCCATTTATATATAAGAAGGTTTAAGGAGGCAAAGTATAATTACCCATTTATATATATGAAAGGTTTCTTTTATGGAAAAAACTTACATAAATCCGGTCTTTGACCCCCCACTTGTAGACCCTGCGGTCAAGATTAAATATTATAGAATCTTGCTTACATCAACTTATGTCATAGATTCCATAACATTTAATTCACACCACAAGGTCTACAAGTTGGGCCAAAGATTAGGTCTATCTAAGTCTTTCCCTTCTTTTATAGGGGGAAAAGTGTAAGTTTTTAGAGTTCAAGGAGGCAAATTGCAATTAATCTCAATCAATTTTTTTATTCAAAAAGTTGTAGATTTCGCAAAATCTTCAATTTTTTTTTAAAAAAAAATAAAAATTGTTCACTTTTGGATTACGCATTTTAAAAAAAAAAAATTTGTTCACTTTTGGATTATACACTTTTAAAGTGGGTAATCAAATTGATTACGTACTTTTAAAGTGCGAAAATTACAATTAGAGAAGATTTGCTACTGTCTCTTAGTGTTTAAGATTTCAAAACTTGAAATGGTTTTTTGAAAGTAACTATTGAGCTTTGTATTAAATTTAATCAACATATCCATACCCTATAACATTCGCAGTATGAGTATTGATCATTTGATAGAAACACGTAGTACTAAAATTGACGTTTGAGAAATTATATATATTTGTATGTTAGGAAAATTATAAAATTATCACATAACTCAAACGTGTAATATGTTGAATTCTGAACTATAATGATCACGACGTTGCGATGTGCATTAAATTCAACTAAGAAGACCATATATGTTATTCGATTACAGTAAGAATGTTGTAGATGTGATTATCGTCAGAGGATTTCTCAATCAAAATATTTAAAAAGCCCCGCTGGGCGCTCGAGCTCGACTGCATTCTTTTTCCTCTCTTGCGCACTATATCACCCCAAAATTCTCTATTTATCTCCACGATGGCCGCTGCTTTTCGCTTAGTCCAGAAATCTATGAACCCACCAATTGCGGGATGTATTAGCTAGGTCAGCTAGGCCTGGAAAGAAAAACTCGATTACTCTCCTAGCAGACATCTTCACTTCTCCAATATTCCCCAGATCCTCAATTATTGTATCCTTTTAACATTACTCAATATGTTAATGTTAGCACTTGTTGCAAAATAAGACGTCCGCAATCTTTATTATTTGACCATCTTTTGAGCCCAAATATTGTAGCATTTTCTGGGCCTCGTCCAGACTCAACTGAGAATATGATTCTTGAAGATATTATAGCTTGATAAATGCTAGACTGTAGAAAACATACTAATGACATATTTAATTTTTTTCAGTCAAAGAACTGAAAACAAAATAAAATAATAGCCTTTTACCATAAAAAATACTTAAGTAAATATTATTTATAATTTTACTCGTAAACTCGTAATTACAAGTCATTTAAACAATATCACGACGTTAACATCTACACCTCACATGTGACGTCATTTACATAATGTATTTCCCCATTATTCAACTCTACAAAAACTTAGTGTAATCACTTTTATTTCTTTTGGTTGGAGACGAAGTCACTATGAAGATATAATGATTTTCTCTCTCAATTATTCAAAGAAAAGTGTTATCTTCAATCTCGAATTTGAAATTATTTATGAAACTTAAATTCAAACAAACGTTTAAAATAGAATTCGAGCTCGCTGAATTCAAGATCAAGTAAAGGATTTGATCGAATTATTTGTAAAAAGCAGTTCGTTTACGGTCTTAAAAAGACAAAACAGTTTCCACTATATTTCTCAACAGAAAGATACATATATATATTCTGTACCGAGGTTGTGGTTTTGATAAAGCTACAAGTTTTTTAGATGGCATTTCTATTATAAACATTGCCAGTTAGGCTACTATAAAGCTAGTAACTAAGCAACTAACAGTATATATGCGGCAATTCAAGCAACCTTATTTTCCCCAGATGAATAATAAATCTTGAAGACCCTTGGTAGAAAAACAGGCAATAAGAATCCAAACAAATTGAAGCACCAAATACTAAGGCCATATTAACAACAGCAAGGCCTCTTCCAATATACAATCTTCCATAACTGCCATCAGTCTTGTCGTAAAATTCACTCCTTAGCCACTCCACAATAGTAAAAATCCTCCTTGAGTTGTAGAAAATAGGCACAAACGCAAAAACAGGCATCGAATACCCTCCGTAAAAAGCCACTCCTTCCATGAAAATCTGGCTAGCAAGAAGAAAAACATGCGATGCAGCTGTCCTCACACCTTCTTTCATGCTATGTCCTCGGAATATACCTTCAAGAATATATGCTGAGGGGAAAACTAAGCTGATGATTCCGGAAAGTAGCACGTAGAGGCTTTGAAGCCTATTTTTTTCACCAAACACTCGGGGATTCGGTTGAGTGGAAAGAGTTGGAAAGGCAACTTTTGATAAGAAGTGAATGTATACTAGAGAAAAGACTACGAAAGCCAAGTCTTCAACACTTACCATGCCGACTGCAGAGAGAAGAATCATTCCTGCTAGTGCATTTAGTACTGCCGAAATGTGAGGAAGAACCTTCGGGTTTGAGGCTTTGGAGTGACTTTTCGACTTTCTTCTTCAATCCCACCTGACATATTGTTTAGTTTTCTCTCTTCTGCTAATGTGCTATGTGCTTTTCTTTTCAGGGATTTCCTTGCAAGAAAAGGCAGAAGAAAATTGGGTTTATCTTAAGTTTATTGAACCACGAAAAGAGAGAGAGAAAAAAAAATCTTGCAAGGTTTGAGGATTCAGATAAGGAAGACAAGGTCCTGACTACTGAGCTATGAATTGAGAAATTGAAATCGAGAGACGTGAGAGTTTGTGGTGAAGGTAGTATGGTCAAGTACGGGGTGGGTCCGAAATCCAAATATGACAGTGTTACTGATAATTCTTAAAGGTTCTAGAGAGAGCATTTAAATCATTCAAGTCTCGTATATTCGTATGTTGCTGTTGTTGTTTATACGTTTGTATTTGTAAGTAAAATAATGGAGTTCCTGTTAATGCGTTTGATATCTTATAGAAGTATTTATAAAAGAAAGAAAAGAGTTCGTAGTTTCAGTTGATTGAATTCGTCTTTATATGTTAATTTACATATTATATTATAAATTATCTTTAATAAGTCCTTTATTCTTTAGTCATATAATTCGTATCACTATTATATTAAAAAGAATAAAATTCGTAATTTGGTTGAAAATTTCGCTCCATATTTTAGTCGAAGTGATTAACATATTGGGTTCGTCTTTACCTGTCAACCCGCCGACTATGTTATAAAATTATTCTTAATGAACTCCTTATTCCTTGGTCATATAATAAGTATCATTATTTCTTACTCATATAATAAGTGTCACTATTATACTAAATGAGTACTCCGTGTATCACTAATCACACTTAATGTTACAAATATCTTGAGTAATTTCTAAAACTGTACTTATTTCAAAAATCGTTCTTTTTCTATATCAACTGAAAATACAATTTTCGGCGGGAGGAACTCGCATTCGGACAATGAGCTTGCATCTCTCAAATGCGAGTTCATTGATTATAAATTGGGCAAAAAATTAAATTTTTTTTTTTTGACCTCTCATTTAACAAATACGAGATCTAAGATTTTTTTTTTCAAAATAGTTATATGACCTCGCATTCAGTCATAAAACATTTAAAAAGATGTTTAGACCTCAAAGGGTTTCCTTGAGTGCCTGAACATCAACCTGTTTTGATGTCTTATCATACTGGACCTCAATCTTGTTTACCTGTTTATATGCAAAGACTTGAGAGTTAATAGCAATCAAATTTTCCTATGAGACTAACCCTACATACAGTAGCAAAAACAATAAATTAGAGCTGAAAATATTATAGGACACTATTTGAACTGGAAGCATGCAAAAAATTAATGGAGAAGAACAACCTATAAATTAAGCTTCCAATAAGTCAATTAGTATCAAAATACGGCTACTTGCTGTTTCCTCTTACAAGCATCCAAGGAACACGAACCTGCATCAATGCTTAAGCACTCCATTTATCTACTTAACAATATGACATAAGAAGGGCCATTAATACCACAGACAGAATTGATAGTCTTATCAGTTATCACAAAGATCGGATGAATAATAGTGATTAAGCAGTAAAGATTTTGCATGTCTTCTTATTCCCCCTACGTTTGGCTCCCATCAAGCAAGTTAAAAGCAGGAAAATCCTGTGCAAAATAAATTTGCCATGTTAAGCAGAGAAACCCGAAGGAACTTAACTGTTTCAACTACTCAAGTAATTTAATAAGATTCCGTTTTCACCGCATGCGAGGTCAATTTTTTTTTTTAAAATTAATTTTCCAGACCTCGCATTCGGAAATTTTTTTTTTTTTACACATTTGAGCTCGCAATCGGTGTATGCGAGCTTCCCGGAATTCCTTTATCCAATCGACATAAAAAAAAAATAATTTAAAAAACCAACACAGTTTCAGAAATTTTCCCAAATATCTTCTCATCTAAAAATTTTAACTGTTTTACAACATCAAGACAGGAAGGGAATTGCTGTACAGAATACAGCAATCAGGTTACAAAATTCGACAGCAGATCATGTACTTCAATATGACTAGGAGCTAGGTTCATTTCTCAGAAGAGCGTATATTTATTTTTGCTTTTCCTCATACTCTGGAAATTGTTATTCAGATTCTGGTTCTTCAGGAAATTAGAGAAACTAGTATAACCCATGCAAAGGATTCTGTAATTTTGCAATTTGAACATCAATTATAATAACCCTTGCATAATTGGATACTGTATTATATATGCATTTGCAAAATGCATACAATATTGCAGGAAGAGAGAATCCCATTGGAGACACTGAATTGTACTATTAATGTATTTAATTATAGGAGTATCAAATACTAACACACATATATTTGCTCTTCATTTAAGAACAAGGAAAATGAAAATTTGCAAAGCTAAAATCCAACCAAAAACAAACAAGAGTACTTATTTTGCTCGGCTATCTAAATCCAAAAGGAACCTACAACAGACGAACAAAAGAAAATCTAATACTACTGCTATGAGTGATGAACCTAAGGTCACCAGTTAAAAATTAACCATCCAATCAGATTCCTAACTCCATGCATATTCCCTTAATTAGTGATCATTAGTCTTTAGCCTTGTGGGCAGAAGAATAATAGATCTTGAAGGCCTTTGGAAGGTAAACAGGCAACAAGAATCCAAACAAATTGAAGCACCAAAAGGCCATATTAGCCAAAGCAAGAGCTCTTCCAACGTACAATCTTCTAGTATTCCCACCATATTCCATTTCCACCTTATTAATCTCACTCCTGAACCACTCCACAATAGTAAAGATCCTCCTCGAATTATAGAAAACCGGCACAAAAACTCTAATAGGGAGTGAAAACCCACCGCTAAAAGACACCCCTTCCATGAAAATCTGAGCAGCAAGCAGAAAAACATGGGGTGCAGCAGCTTTAATACCCTCCTTATCTTCCTCGAAAATCCCTTCAAATATATAAGCTATCGGAAAAAACAATCCAACCAATGCTCCGATGAAAACGTAAAGACTTAGAATCCGATTTCGTGCTTAGATTTGGCCGAAGACAGGGGGATCAGAATAAGAGTGAATACTTGGAAAGGCAACTCTTGATATGAAATACATGTAGAATAAAGAAAAGAGCACAAAGCCGAAATCTTCGATACTGACCATTCCGCTAGCGGAGAGAACGATAATCACGGCCAACGCATTAAGTTGCTGAAAAGTGAAGAACCCTCTTCTGGGTTGAGGCTTTTGAGTGCCCTCCTTGGTGAAAGCAGTGGTGTGGGTTATGGTTTCTTCTTCTTTTGGCAGTCTTATATCGCTGCTCGGACCAACCCCACCTGACATTTTCCTGATTACAAGTTTTTTTTAAAAAAATTTTTTTTACCCAACTAATTTTTGTGAGGGCAGATTAATATTCAGACTGAAGAATTCTGGGTTTTGTTGGCTGTAGAGAGTAGTAATGGTTTGAGGAAGAGAAGTGAGATGTTTAAAGAGGTCGTGGAAACGGAGTGGTGGAGGATGAGGTGAGATTAAAGAACAAATGGCAGTCAGCTTCAGAGCTGTGTAGGGGGTATGGTGTCACAAATACGTGGCATGAAAAGGGGGGAGATGTGGTAAATATTTGATCAGTTATTGGCTTGTGGTTCTAGTTTGTCAGTCAATTGTCGGAAGCGCCTAAAAACAGTCAATGTGATCCGCAACTATCCAGCCATAAATTTTGTTTGCAAGATCTGCATTTTGAAACTTTTTTTTTCTGCTTTTTCACTATTTTGGAGGATTATTTTGCAAGATCTGCCTTCTCTTCTATTTTGGTTCAGCAAAATCGATCCGTGCGGATCGGCTATTTTCATGAAGCCATAGGACTTCAACAACTATGAGATCATTATCTAATTGTATTCTACTGTTTCAGTACAAGCAGCGAATGATTGTCTAAAAATTAGTGAGGATGAATATCTAAAATTAAGGATGGAAGAGTTTATAGCTGGTATGGATTAATTGTAATCTTGCGAACAGAGAATAAATCAAGAATATCAACGAACGAGAAGAGTTTTCCCCTCTTCATTCTCTTATGCAATTTCAAAATGATCGAATGCAACATATAATATTCAGGATATCTACCCAGCCACAATGATGCTAAATTAGATGCTAAATCATATATATTCTAACAAATCACTACTCTTCTTGGAATCGAAAATGCAAAAGATAGCCAATTTGTGATTTAGACACTATTGCAGTACAGTATGAAGATGGCTGCTTCTTCAAATCTCCCACTGACGGTTCCCAGAAAACAATCCTCCGGGTGTATGAGATTATCCAAGATTATATTCAAGACAAGGCATACACTGCTATGCTACCAATTTAGAGAATGAGAGGAGAACAATAAGTACGAAATCACACCATTAAAACATCCAGAATTCGGGAAAGGGTCCTCTCTTAGGTGAAGCCTAATGTTCCCCCGGCCCCATGCAACACTCAAATACTGCTGAACCTGTGTACTGTTGAGCTGACATTGAGAAAAAGGGTCCGAGACCAACAATGCAACGATGAAATAACAAGATGCAACCAAACTTTATTTCTAAGGCATCAACCCAATAATACCAAAAACAATAGTATTACTCTGTAAAAATGTCTGTTGGAATTCTACTATATTTTTTACAGTCTGGCAAAACATATGATACGTTGTACAGCCAAGACACAAGACAGTAAATTCTGCTGACGGCCAAGAAGAAGCCATATTTCATTACATAACTATCAGGGAACAGGAAAAAATCTCTTTTATCAATATGCTCCAGCAACTCGAGAAGAAGGGATGGAACTCGACAACTATATCCTAGAAAATTTTGATTATCTGGCAGAAACATTGGTAAAACTGGAACCTAGGATGGAACTTGACAACAATATCCTAACAATTTTTTATTTTCTGACAGAAGACCACTGATAAAACTGGAACCTATGCTACCAAATGCAATTGAAATGAGATAACTGCACAACAGGTATACCAAAGCAAATTCACTATCCTCCCCTGTATCCTAACAAGCAACTTTCTGTTTGGGGACGTACTTAACCATGACACCCTTTGTCAGGATTTGTTCCATTCTTAGCTTTAGCATTTCTGCCAGTAGACGAAAAATGACCTGCATCAAGCCGCCTGTCCTCAAAATCAGCATTAATGTATATCTCTTCAGAATATGCAGCCAGAGCAGCAAGAGCTGAAATGTCAATTTGATCCTCAGGACAACCTGGAGGTTCAGGCTCCGCGGAAAGCACCAGTTTCACATTCTCTGCTGAAATAGATTCTGTCCATCCTAGATAGGCACAGCAAGAGGACAAGTCAATAACTGGAAGGAAAATATGAAACTGAACTAGAAGATGATAACCAAATTTTAGGACGAATATACTCTGTGCAAGAAAAGCTTTTGCGGCAGTACTGCAGAACTGCAAACCTTGAGGCAGCGCTGTTCCTTCGCACACAGAGGTCAAACCCTCCCTGCTTTTGCCATGATCATCTTCTGACTGCAAGCAACTACCATCAAATGCAGTTCGATCCTCTAGCTTTTCAAGCACAGCACCCTCTTCAGATGGAGTATCACAATTGGCTCTTTGAACTGGTGATAAGCCTCTTGTTTCACGTTGACTCACAGGCCTCTGAAGCTCAGTGGCAGCTCGATCTAAACCAAATTGATGGCTATCAGAATTAGCTGATTCCTCCAAAATATTACTCATTTTTTGTATGCCTTGTTCTGCTCTACAATGGTTTTGAGCTTCCCCCAAGCTGATTTTTTTCTTCCTTGAGATACAGTTTCTAACTGGTATGGATATAGAGCCAATAATCAGTTCACACTTGTTTTCATCTGATTGGGTAACTGCCTCCTCCGACCTGGGTCTCAAGCTCTCATCATTGTCCACTTCAAATTTCTTGGTCCACACTTTACTGCTGGTAGCTTGGTCTTTGGCATGGACATGCTTTTGTACAGGTTCAAGTTTCAAAACTTGATTATTCTGATTACCCTGAAAGTGATGTCTTCCAGCCCTTAGTAATTTGGGCGCCTGCCACCGCCGACGACCATTTATAGACACCATTGTGGGTTCCTGACCTTCTGAATAAGGCCTGAATGCAGATGGTCGCTGCTCAAATCAAATTGAGCTTCAATATCATTATTTTCTTTATTGTTTGAAAGGTGTACTGGTTCAAGGAAGGAGGTGACATCATCTAGTACATAAGGTGCATCAGAACTGGAATTAGGTGGAGGTGGAGGTGGGGGTGGAAGTGGAGGGCTGCATGGTTCTGCCAGAAAAGATCCCTCTGATGAACTGGCAGTAACGGTCAAAGCCACTTTCTCCCCATTTGGTTGCTCCTTTGCTTTCTGCTCCTTTTGCCTGAGCTTCTTTTGCTTTTTCCGTTCCAACCTCTCAGCTTGCCTGTTATTTTTAAGGGGCTTACAGTCTATTATCATTGACAAAGGATCTAAAATAACTGCATTTAGAAAGGAACAAAGAAAACAAAATTTTTGAAGGGTCTATAAGCATCTTTCACCTAAACAATATCCACAAAACTCCAAAACACCATAGTATCTGCAGAAAAATATCGTAATATATATTTTTGCTGAAGCATATTGATTAAAACAGGTATCAAATTACAGGAACCAGAAAAATACTGCCCATTTTTCATTGATTAGAGGTATCAGCCATTCTATCATCATTTGTTGTATGATGAAATCAGCGGTTTCAAAATCTCCCTTAGACATCAGCATATAGTGCTTTTCTTCTTTTTCCGCAATGCACTCGAATGAATAAGAACATAACATGCACCCAGACAATGGCATTTTACCAACACCAGAATGAAAAGAACAATATGTTTCAATGGTCAACAGAAATGATGAATAACAAATCATCAAACTACGATTACCTTTTATGAGCAGCTTCCTCCTCCTCCACAAGCAACTTCTGGCATCTTAAAGCCTCAGCATCTTTGTCAGCAACCCATGCTTTAACCTGAATAACAGAAGAACAGAGAAACAAGATGCTAGTTAGGTTGTTCGGCATGATGGAATGCTAAAATAGGTTAACAACGCCACCACACAATAATACATGTTACCAGTTGTATCAAATTAGAGTGAAAACCCCATGACAGTTTAAACATATTTAGTACTGATTTCAACAATGGTTAATAATATATCATGATTGTAACTGCTAGTAAATGAAGACTTCCAAATGTTACACACATGTGAATGACATACAAGAGCATAATTCAACACTACACATGGAAGGCGCTTCTGTTCAGACATTGGTGAAAGTGAACGAGGAATAGTCAGATTAGAAACAGAAAAAGTGAAAATCAGTACCAGCTTCTGTTCAAAAAGGAAACCAGTGCAAGCAACTAAGTTCTTCAACTCAAAGGCAATTCTTCCAGGTTCCCTATCAAAAACATACTTTTGCACAGATTCAGCCGTGCCAGCACATAAGAATGTTCTCTCACTTGCATCATCAAGTACACTGAATAATTCCTGCGAGGATATCGGCAGCCTGGAGGGTTTACCGTGAATGATATCCTGCAAGTTGTATCAGACAATTGATGTCATAGCTGAAAAGAGAAAGGGCAGAACCAACTTGCAGCTGTAAACTCAAGCATATGGGAACAAGATGAAGAACACAAAAACCAAATTTTACCAGTAGGGTAGATCCAGCCTTCACATAAACTTGTGGAAGTGTCCAAATCCCAGGCTTGTGAAGAGATGCTGCCAATGACTGTACAACTGAAAGGCCAGTAACTTCCTATGCCACAGTAAATTACAAGTGAATATTAGAATTTTAAAAGAAATAAAGAAGAAACAAGCACTCCTCTGTGAACAAACTACGAAAATATAAGATCTCCCAACCTGCATTTCAGGCATTTTTTTTGGGGGAATTCTACAACATTTAAATCTTGAGTTTATAATCAGCTACCTAACCTTACCCCCACCAGAGCAATTGGTGGGAAGAAATTGGCAAAACTAAACAAAAAAGGAAAAGTCACTCCAAATAGTTAAAGAAATGATTAATTTCCAAGTATATCAGGATATTCCTGCATTGATATCCATATTCCACAAGGTTGACAAGCATCATGCATATACAATAGAAACTAAAACTAACTATTACAGCAAATAAAGCATGTTTAATCTCCATCGCTACCAATGTTTTGAATTTCAAGTTTCGAAAACCAAAAGACTAGCAATGACAGATTTAAAACATGTATGTACTGATCTCTGTAGACTTGAAGCATGTTTTCTGACAAACAACAATAAAGCCATATTATGTTTGCTGACCAACTTTGGCTAAACACAAAAAGTTCCAGAATCCAATAAACCATAAGAGAGAAGCCAATAAAGTCAAAGCTTAACAATTTGAAGGATATGAACTCCTAATTGGCAGATTTTGACAGCCAGTTAAGCAAAAAAGGACACGTGAACAAGAAATAAACCAACTTGAAAAAACAAATCCCATGGGAGATAGATATGTTACCATATGCACTGTCACATCCCCCAATGATGCAATTTCTTTAGCATCCTCCAATGATAGCTGCAGTAACACAAGTTGAAATTAATTTTCTGTTCTTTAGTGGAATCCCTCCAAAGCTACACTCACAGAGTTGTAGTGACATGTAAACGAGAAAAAGAAAAATGAAAATTTATTACCTTGTCCCAGAAAGCTGCCAACATATCTCTTATTTTGTGAGATTCCTGAAGAAAGCATAAAGAACAGTAAGAACATTGGCACACAACCATAAAAGAGGAAATTGTATAAAAATGCCGGGAGGCGTAAAAATAAACTATATGCAGAGTATCGCTTGAAAAATAAGCAACCAGAAAACTGCACCCAATATCAGAAGCAGATTTTAGAAGAAAACCTTGTCAACATTTAATGATCTGCGGTGCACTCTGATGTGCCTCCGGTAGTTAGCAAGTGAACAAAACTCCAGTAAGCATTTCTCACACTTCTGCATCTGAACCTTCAGAGGTGACAACAAGGGCAAACCAGGGAGCTCTGCCAGAAAGTAGACAAAACCAATCAATTGAGCTTCAAGCACGCGAGTATATACACATATAAAATGTGTAAAAACTTACAAAATCAGATCCATCTGTTATCAATCCCAAAACCATGTCTATCATCAGCATATGGTTTTCAGGCTAAAATTGGATCTCAAACTTGTGACCCGAATGAAGTTAAACCTTCAGCCACTTGAGTGACTTCACGGAAGGTATTACTTCTTCCTCCTAAAACTACTTTTCACAGATTGTTTTATAAACTATACACTTGAATTTGAATTTTCCAATACCTTGCTGGTCCAAGGCATGAAGTAACTGAATCCATTGTACTGGGCTGTCCACCGTCCTTGAAAAAGAAACATGAGGCTCATTTCCTATAGTTTGTTGAATGACAGTATCAAGAGAATCATTCCCATCTCCTGATTTCATAGAATCAAGAGTACCACCTGTGCCAAGTTTTGCAACTGGCATCTATTACTCAACAACCTCTGCCATGTGAAACAGCAAAATTTGTTCAGGCACAGACAAAGTCCAAAAGCAAAATTCATACAAGTTCAAGGATACAATTACTTAAACGCTGAACATTTAAAAGCAGAAGAAAATCTATGCTACTTCAGCTGTTAACTTCTATGGCTCCGCATAGTATATAAAGGCTGAAGCTAAAACTGAGCATCTGAAATCAGAAAACTGGTGGCGGTGAGAGCAACAATTTTTATGAAGTATATCGAAGTTCAGCAACAGATACTTGTAGTAATAACCTCAGATAATGAGAAGGTTGAGTAAAGACCGCAAGAATCCCAACCAGATTCTCAATTCAACACATGTATCTATTGTATCTACTCCACACTGCTCATCATCATGCACAACCCAAATAGATGAACTTAGCAAGAGACAGCTGGCTACCGATGATTATAAGCTAATACCAATAAACGACAAAAAAAATACTACAACAAATTAAAGAACTATAACGGACAACAGGAACAAGACATCCACTTCCGTAACAGAAAGACAACCAATTCCATATCCCAAAGAGTAACAACAATTTCAAAAGGCAATGTAGCAAATTAGAAGCTCAAATGTTTAAAAGGCTCTCTGGATTTATACAACCTAAATCCTCAGCTTGTTTTTACAACATCTGCCTTGGCCTCTAAAAGCATTTCCCCATCTAGAACATTAAAATAACAAGGTAATTTACAATAGCACAACCTGACTACTAAAGAAAAGACTAGCACAACTACAAAACAAAAATATAACCAATGATCTCCAGATCCCAATGGTGGGGACATAGCCGCAAACATATATATTTTAAAAATAAAAATAAAAAAGCACCCCGACCTCTGAGCTTTTTCCCCGAGTGCACCAATCAATGACAAGAGAATTTAAATTGACATAGCCGGCATATTAAAGGAAAAAATAGCATGACTACAAATAAAATTGAACCAATCATTTGATAGATACTGCCCCGACAG
The DNA here is from genome assembly GCA_025175665.1 of Cinchona pubescens. Lineage (NCBI taxonomy): Eukaryota > Viridiplantae > Streptophyta > Magnoliopsida > Gentianales > Rubiaceae > Cinchona > Cinchona pubescens. Next base: position 1,728,944 of record JANKKI010000014.1, read on the forward strand.
TAAGGCATTGCCATACATATGAAGAACAGCATTTAAATCACCGAATGTGCGCAAAACACAACTCCCAATCCAAATGCCAACCCAAAATTCAGGAGATCCACTTTATGCATTTAGTATAAACACATTATTCACTAATATAAACATCACTCAGAGAACAATACAACTAAAGCAAGCCCAAAAGGCCTCCTTAATATCATTCAACAACACATTGATATAAAATATCAATCAAAAAAACTTTATAACAACACTATCACACAAATAAGCAGATGAAAGTTTCCTTTCGACAACCAATAATTCGCGAAACCTAGGTCAAACGTATCACAGAAAAAAAAAAAAAAAAGATCATCCTAACTTTTACTGAATGAAAAGGGATAAAAATAATAATAATAATAATAACAATAATAATAATAAAGCTAGGGTTTGGGATCACGTGATCTGTGATCAGGACGTGCCGTACAGTGAACTAAACGAATCAGCCTGGACAGTTAACATACCAGTGCGGATATACTTGGAAATTAATCCTGTCTCTTATACACATTTAGAGAGTCGCCGGTGACCGATAGACTTAGAGTTCCCGGGGAATCTTCCTGCCGAATAAATTAAGACAGAGAAATTTGTATAGAAATATTAAAAAAAAACAAGAAAAAAAAAAAAAAAGAGTCGGCAAAATTTGGAGAGAGAATGTAGAGAAATGAAAAGGGGATGGAAAATTTTATAAAGGGGGAAATGGAACCATTTTCAGCAACTATGGAAACTAAAGAAATTTTCTTTTTATGGAGAAGACTTGCAAAGAACACTTTTTCAAGATATTGCAGTAAAAGGACAGCTCCCCTCACCTCTGTTGTTGTGTTGAAGCCTGGAAAAGTTTGTAGGGTGGTTCAGTGCTATAACCACAGTAGCATTTTTGCAAGAATATTCCACACACACAAAAAGAGAGTATTTTGCAATTTGCAAGAAAAAAATTGAGGAAATTTTTATATACAGTTTATCTTGAATATTATATAAGATTTAACGAATATGAAAAATATTTAAATAAATTTTATTTTGTGCTTTGCTTGTACACCTTTTATTATTTATTTTATAAAATTTAATTCGCTATAAAATATATGTGTGAAGTCAAAAACTCAATCTATCTAAATATTTCGTAGCTAAAATTAGTTAGTTTTTAAAAATATATAGAGAGAGACTGCTAGAGAGAAAATTCTAAAATAAATCCACTTCAATATAGTAACGTGCATCACATTTTAGGGGAATTTTATAAATTTTTTTAGAGAATTATTTCTTTAATTTTAATAATTTATACCGTACAAATTTTTACCATATAATATTATATTATATAAATATAAAAAAATAAATCTCTAAAAATAATTATAAAATTTTCTCACATTTTATAGGATATGTTAAGACACATCATTTATAACTTTACTCACACGGATTATGTGGTGTTAGTACAATGCGACCCACCGAATGATGGCTATGTGTGTTACATTGACATTTTTTTTTTATTATATTATTAAATAATTAAAAAATAATAAAATCTTAATTATATCTATTTTATATTATGAACCGATTAATCAAAATTTAACCCTTAAATAGACACTCAGTCGGATGCCTGATGCCTTGAATGGGTCTATTCAAGAAAACGTAAATATTTAGATAGATTCGATTTTTAATTCTATTTGTAGAGTTTGTGTATTAAAGTATTAAAAAATTTATACCATGTAAGTAAAAATTTTTAAAATTTAATTCTAATCACAAAATTTATAAATCAAATATACTTAAATATTTCTCAATCAAATAATGGCCGGAAGTGTGCATGAATTGGGGTGTAGTTAATGGAACTTTCTAGAGAAAAAGAGCCAGTAGGCTTTGGTAATATCGAAGAGGAGAGGCCAAAATCAAACTAAACACTCAAACTTAAAATCGAAGACATGCCAAAAAAACAAAACTGAATAGTAAATACCCAACAGCTGTCCTGCGGTCGAGCGAGAAGATGCACGTGTAATATGCTTACAAGAGCTCACAAGAACGATAATCTCTCCAGTGGGCTAAGTTTGCCTTGGACCATATCGGGAGTTTCGTTTATAGGACTCATAGACTGGGCTCAGTCGGCCTTATACCGTACTGGGCTGTATTCAATAGATCCAGCCCTTTTGTCACAATAAGACGTCCTAATTCCCATGTAGCAACAATCAATCAGAGATCTTCACCATCACCTGAATTCGAGCGTGTTGCTCCGTGGAAGAGAGTGTAAGTTTTTTTTTTTTTTTTTTTGGTGGCAAAAATTAGCTTTCTTCGATTTCAACTCCAATTTGTGAGGTGATTGATTCACATTTTGCGTGTGATCTTATATAGTACAGTACTTTAATTAATTTTTTTTTGGGCAAAAAAAAAAAAAAAAGGAAAAGATGGATAAGAAGAACAACAATGGAGGAGTGCAGAGAAAAGTAGCGGCATGTGACGTGGAGGCTTTGAAGAAATGCTTGGCGGAGCAAAAAGGGGATTACGCGAAATGCCAAGCTCAAATTGAAGCTTTCAAATCTTCTTGTACTTTGAAGAACAAGCCCCCCACCCCTTCCTACTCCTTGTCCCCCCGTTCCCGCCCTAATTCCAACCCCACCTCTAATATCGTCACAGAGATTTAGATTTTGTTTGTAATTTTTGTTGTCGAATAAGTCTATACTATTTAATCCGCAATATTCTGTCCCGTTTATTTTGATTCTAGTTACTATATGATAGTACTAAAAATATCGAATTTTCTCCAACTAGATTAATCTTTTGAAAACTGGGGGAGCAATACCATTGAAATCATAATGGTATAATTAAGTTGTTGCTGATTACGAAGTACAATGTATGTAGTACAAGTTTATAATTCTAAGCAAAGGGAATTATTTATGATTCAATGTATGTTTCCCTTGTATTAAACTAGTTAATTTGAACAGCACAAACTGGTCTAAATTGTTTGTATACAGTCTGGATTGGGTGACTGCCTTGGAGTTTAGAGAATGTATTAGACAAAACTTGGGAGATTGTACTTAATTTTGGTATTAGCCATATTACAGGAGTATCTAATTCGGTGACCTCTCTAGCAGGGATACCTAGGCAAAATGAAGTGATTAGGCTTCAAAATGCACAGATTTTTAACCTTGTTGTCTTTGTGCCTTGAATTAGAAGTTACTGTTTCTTGGGGTGCTATTGTGTTGGCCATAGTGAAACCTAACAAAACATGATGACAGCAATACTCTGGAAACTGTTCCATTGGAAGATCATTACAATCTCGAATTTTCGCCTAATTTTATTGGAATAAGCACATAACTGAACCATCTGCCAATTGAAATTGTGAATGTCCGCTGAAAAGGCGAAAACAGGTCACTGTATTAGTAACGGCTTCCATTTGCAGCAAAAGGGCAGGAGAAAAAGTTTTCATTTTGCTCTTATTCATGATTGGATGAAATGTGTCTTGTTTTAATGAATGATATAGCAAAAATAGGTACTAGCTTATTCGTTCTTTCGAGAATTGAGACACATATTGCATATTTTTGAATTAATGGATCTGTTACTGGCATTCGTGTCATGAATGGACTCTATGGAATCTGTATTGTACGTGAAAGGTATATAGAGCATATTGACTGAATTTGATGATCTGTATTCTGTAATTGATTAAAGAAAATATTCCCAAGGCAGCTGAAGAAGGGCTTTCGATTTCAATTCTTCTAAGTTTTGTTATTCAAGTGTTTTGAGTAGTTTAGAGGTTACAGTCCCTTCTATTGACTTAGGCTTCTGTAATGTTGACTTCTGAGAGAGAACATGTGCATGCAGAATGGAGGGCTTAAAGAGCTGCAAGTTTTAGAGGTCAAACAGGAAAAGTCAAATGCCAGAGCAAATAATCTTCATTCTCTAGGATACTTCTGTAGCTTACTTCTAGATTAAATGGATTATTGCTGTACAATTTGGCGGCAGTCTATGGTTGTTGAGGGCGGGGGCGGATTCTTGAACATTGACAAAAGTTGCAGGAATTGTTTTTATGTAGGATTCTGTAATCACCAGTCTGATGATGGATCCATAACCCCGTTTTCTCCAGTAATTAAGTAACCTGGCTGTCATTGTTTACTAGTTTGACATATACAGAGCAATGATAACAGTCGAGACTTCCACTTGAAGAATCTAAGCTCAAAATACTAATGATACTACATGATCACTACTAATAAACTAATTCTATTGAATTGTAAAGAAGAATACCAGCACACCTCCATTATTCTTGCCTGCTGCTGCCCATCTGCTCACAACTTGTTATATTCTGACCCCTTCTCTTAGTCAAAGCCATATTGCAATGTCAAACCTTTCAATGTTATCTTTCTTGTCTTTTCTTTTATGCTGTTGAATGGACAAACCAGAAATTTTGGTCCATTGAGCAGAAGTTGATGATTATCCTAATTGTAAACTTCATTAATACATAGTTGAATTATTCAATGCACAAATCATTTCATGCCAGAATTAATTGTTCCTTCGGTGAGAAAATTTATTCCAACTCTCCATGTGCTCCTGTATTGTTTTACTCCACCCAGAATATTTCCACTATTATAAAGAAAGCAACTTCCAAACTGAAGAAACTTTACACTTCACAATCATGCCTGCATCCCAAAGGACCCAAACTTCCATAGAACTTCCTGTTCTGGATATTTCACAGACCCTGAGCCCATCCTCTCTCTCCTCCCTCTCTGTTGCTTGTGAAGAATGGGGTTTCTTTCAACTTAGCAATCATGGGATTTCCCCTGACCTCCTCAAGAAGCTGCAGTTCCTTTCTAACCATATTTTCATGCTGCCTTCTGAAATGAAACTTAAAGCTGGCCCTTTCTCAGTAATCAAAACTTATACTCCTCATTTCATTGCCTCCCCTTTTTATGAGTCCCTCAGGGTCTCTGGACCTGACTTCTTTGCCTCAGCTCAGAATTCTTCAGAAGCTATCCTCAATCAGTCCAATTCAGAATTCAGGTAGCATGTAAAACATTTTTCTTCATACGTAATTAATTATACATGTGTTTCATCATCCTTTTACTAAATCAGGTGTTAGACTAATGTGTATTCATATGTATGAAAAGATTATTTAATGTGTAAATATTCAAAGACCAAAGAATGTGCATGGTTTTGTTTTTCTTATTTCATAGTATTTGAGATGCTTAATTTTCATGATGTTTGTTAGAGCTCTTATATTGCTTTCATTTGTTTCTAGTGATGTGATATTTCTGAAAGAATACGGGAGCAAAATGACAAGCTTATCAAAAAGGGTTCTTGAGATTGTCCTTATGTGTTTGGGGGTTGCTGATTTAGAGAGAAATCTATCGTCTGATTTCGATGACTGTCAAGGTTATTTCAGAATAAATAACTACTCATCCCCGGAAGCAGAGAGCACAAAATTAGAAGAAGTTGAAGAAGTTGAAGGGCTAGGCATGCACACCGATATGAGTTGCATAACCATCGTTCATCAGGATGAGATTGGAGGCCTTCAAGTGAGGTCTAAGGATGGAAAATGGATGGATATAAATCCAAGAAATGGCAATCTTGTGGTGAACATTGGGGATTTGATGCAAGCTTGGAGTAATGGCAAGTTGAGGTCATCTGAGCACAGAGTTGTCCTTAGACAATGCGCAAATCGGTTTTCCATGGCTTTCTTCTGGTGTTTTGAAGATGAAAAGGTGATATATGCGCCTCATGAAGTTGTTGGTGAAGAAACTTCAAGGCTCTCTATAAGCCTTTTGTCTGTGCAGATTATCTGAAATTCAGGGAGAATAGTGAAAAGGGCAAGTTCGAGAAAGTTGGATATAACGTACAACATTTTGCCGGGATTAAGTGATGTCCATTTTTCGAACAAAATACTTGGGCAGTTTGTGGTACTTATAACCCATTAATAAATATTTGTTATACTGCAATTTTAATGTCTGTTTGTATCATCTGGCAACGTACATTTGACTTTGTTTTTGTAGACTGTTTTCTACTCTATTGTGCTTAAGAAACAGTGCATATATTATTGTTTTATTTGGTGGCTTCTTTGTTATGAAGTTGACATTCTGCTGTTTGCATCGAGAACAGCAATCTTGTTGTACTCCGGAAAATTTTCTTCGTGGATCAAATTTCAATAACACGTTTTTCACGTTTTGCCCAGATCCCTGTCAATTTGTAAGCATAAGAAATGATACTGGGAGGCAAGCTATTTTAAACTGCACTTTTTACCATAGAAGTAACTTCAACCAGGATGAATTTCAGGCAAGTACAGTCGGGAACACTGAATATTGAATTATTGAGCTAAACTGAATCAATTAAAAAACAAGAAGGCAAGAAGCAACCATTCTACACCAAAAGAGTTAAAATCTTGAAATTCAAAAAGATTTGCAGTTTTTTATGAACAAAATATGAATCATTAACCTGCAACTGTCAAAGGAGAAAGGCCAGGAGACCTCTAATTCTAATTCTTTCACCATTTCTACATGCACAAATGGGCAAATAGAAAAAAGGAAAAAAAGAATCTAAAGTCACATGTATTATTATTCTAGCAACGAGCAGACATTACAGCTCTTCCTGCATGTTCCGTAGTAATCACGAGACCCAACCATGAACACTGGATTCCTTTGGCACTCCCCAATGGCAGCCCAACGAGGACAATTTTCATCTTCATCTGTGCAAACAGTGTCATCCAACTGTAGAGGTTCTTTCTCCCCTCCAATAGCTCTCAGATGGAAGAATTTGGTTGCACACCAAACATATCTCCGTCAAGAATGGGGCATCTGGCATGTGAACTGCTCTTGTCAGGAGAAGCATTGAGATGGACGTTAAAGAAAACAATTGCATTTCCTTTTGTAGGTTTCAAAGCCGTACTACTCATTGTACAATCTGACAAGATCTCATTCTGCACAAGAGTTGGCCAAATGTTTGTTATATTCCATGACTAACAAGGAATAACTCAAATATGGTGTAATATTCAATGAAGGTTGTTTCTCTCTTACTTCTGACTCGGGAAAGAGGATTTGGCCACCCTGAGAGGCATTTGAGAGATACAGAACAACTGTTGCCATCAAAGGTTCATTGGGTAGTGCCTTGAATTCCTTACCAAAGTAATCATGATTCTGTTTAGATTCTTCACTGTCAAAATGCAGAACCTGTAAAGGCCTGCCATTTTCTGAAAGAGTAGTCAGGCGAAAACGTAATTAGGGACACAGAAAACAGAGCTAGATTGCAAAAGACAACAGTTGTAGGAAGCAAAGCTTCAGGCAAGGAAAATCACCTTTGGGAATAAAAGTCCAAGCTGAAATTCTTTCCTCAATTCTTGCAACTACTTCATCCTGAAAACCAAAAAGTTCATGAATAGTGCCAGAGAAGTAGTACAAAACTTCTTATACGCAAATCACTAATCGGCCACCTAAATATTGCAAACAGGATCTCAACCATTTTGGAAAGTTTATAAGGCTTCTATTCGTTTTTTCTTTCCACATAACTCAACCAGTTACAGTTATTGTAGTTTTCAATACTAGATTCATTCTGCCATTAAGGTCAGTTAGACGAAAAATATGGGAAAAATTAAAGGTGCAAGATCCAAAAATTCTTCCAGTATGCTCACTTTAAGAAGTTACAACAAAGTACACACAAAAGAGTTGCAAAACAAAACTGAACGACGAAGATTACTTTTTTCAGCCAACCTTTTCCACTGTAAATTAAGTTTTGCATACATTGACTGATTGATCCGTAAGTTCACGCATCAACCAAAATCATACAGTATGTTCAAATGGTCACAAGTTATGCAAAGTTTATCGGCAAAAAGGAAAAATATAGTAATAGCCAAGCAAGAAAGAGATAGTTACATGCAGGGTTATTACAGAAGCAGATTTGGTAGGCAGATTAACTGTCTCAACCTTCTTAGAATCGCTATCAGCAACAGCATCACTTTTCTTTCCTTGCACCTAAAACAAAAACATATTACCTAAAATAGCTAGTGAGGAAAAGACTGAAACAGAGAGGAGATGGAATTTACCCAATAAATCAGGTGGTCACACTCCTCCTCTGATAGAAAGCTTCTATTATACAGAAAGACCCTGAGGCCAGAAAACAAAATCAATTATTTTCCTATATATGGTGGCTGATTTTTACTCCCGTATGCATATACCAATACTAGGATCTATGAAACTGTTATTCCACATAGATATGCTAAATAAAACAATAGCCTGCTTGAGTGGGTTAACTTGAATTCAACAAGTGATTCAGCATCCAAAAGGAGTCCTATAAAAGAGAAGCAAATAGTCAATCAGACTACCTGACCTTGGTCGCCAAGCTACTTCAGTAACTCGTGTTGGATCAATAACACCAAGCTTTCCTGGGAGGCCAATTTGGCTAATGTGGTGTCCCTTCACCTCCTTGGTTCTCAATTCCTTTCGACTATTGAAGCAAATGGAGAATGTATAAGGAACAACGAACATGAGAACAAATTAGCTTAAAATATATAAATCTGAAGCTTCTTTGTATTATGAGGAAGCAGTAGTACTGCAGTACTGTATATCAAGTTTTATATGCGTATTTTTCAAATACTTTTTGCATTATCAGAGAGCAGTACTGTACCTTAGCTCTTAAGTTCACCATACAGAAAATTACAAGATGAGCCGTGATGGTTTCACAAGTCAATAAAAAGAGATGAATTTCCCAAACCATGAAAACGAAACATGCTGTAATGCTTAAGTTATTATACAGAACTATAGCACACTGGGATAATATATTTGTAGAGAAATCCTGTTTGGGAAAGCCGAGATTCTACATAATATCACAAATGAAATATTGGCTACTTAACTTCAGAAAGATATACCACTCATAACAAGGACTAGTAAAAAGAGTTTCTTTCAACCTCAATAGTCTTGAACTTAAAACAAAAAGATTTAGTAAAATTTCTTCAGACCAGGTAACTGATACTGGGCATCCTCTTGGATTGACTTACAGTACCTCAATAATCCTACAGCCATCAAGTTTATGGCCCAAAAATTTCACAAAATCGCAAAAATAAATTGAACCGGAAAAAGTTAAACATCTTCTGCTAATATTTCACCTTCCACCAAGGATTCTCTTTGCAAAGGTAACACAATTCCCCACAGATTTTCGTTTCCTTTCATACTCAAGCTTAAGCTTTGAACAGAATCACAGCTAGTAACAAAAAACTTAAAAGTCATTTTCCTACCATATCTACTCTATTATCCTAAATAGAGTTTGAAATTCTGATCAGTAAACATCAACTTATCTGCAAACATCAATCGGACAAAAACTAGACAAAAAATGCAAGAAACCCATTTAATGAATGACAAAAAGAAACAAGAAAATCAGCTGTATACAGGACAATTGAAACATAATATTCAGGCAAAATACACAGACCCAGAAAATTAGACCAAAAGAAAAAATGCAATTCATAACTAGGCAAAATCCAATGTCAAAACATAAAATTACAGTCAAGATTCTACAAACCACCAAATATTGAGTTAGTCCAAATCGAGCTAAAGTCCAAGAAGATATAATTAAACGTGTTACTCACTTTTCTGTTGCAAAAGGGTACCCAGCAGAAATACTAGAAAGGAGGACGATGAGGAAAATACACGAATGGGTCCCCATGAATGATGGGGATCAAAGATGTTGATGGGATGGGTATTTGGGGACAAATACTAGAAGATTTGCTTTGAGTTCAAAATGTTGGAGCAAAGCAATTACTAATTTGGATGCTAGTATTTCCAATTCTCTCAAAGCTGCCAAGCCTGCCATTCTGAACCTGTTCTGATTGGAACTCGCCAGTGAGTCGATGCTTTACAATTCTTCTCGCGAGAAATTTTTTGGGTTAATAACACTTTGACCCATAAACTATATGAGTAATTATACTTTCCTTAAATTATAGAAATATACACTTTACCCCATTCACAGCTTTCATCTTTTAAAAATTTTAAAATATCAAAAAAATTTAGTTAGATGATTAAAATGCCATTGGAACTACTTTTTGATTTTTATGTATTTAAATATTGATAATATGTGATAATTATTTAAAAATAAGTACAAATAAACTGTATAATATTTCAATATAATTTATATTAATATATTTCATAATTAAATTTTAAAAAATTTTAGATTTCATTTTATATTATTTCAAATTTGAATGTTTAACTGTAGTGGTAGAACATTTTCAAATGGGTTTGTTTTCTACAAAAAAAATTTCTGTTAAGGTATTGTATGAAAAATATAATTTCTGTTAAGGTATTGTAATTTTTTCGATATCTCTTAGTATTTTATAAATTTTAATATTTGACTTAATCTGTTCAAATTACGATGTTGGATATAATACAATTCAATAATTTGTCACATTTTTATTCTCTAAAATCCAAGATATCAATGTATTATTATATTTTATTTTTTTCCTAATTCTTTTATAATTATCGAAAATCAATTAAATACATAAAAAATCAAAATATGATACGAAGGGTATTTTAGTCATCTAACTAAATTCCTTGATATTAAAATTTTTAAAATATGAATAATGTGAATGAGGGATAAAGTGTATATTTTTATAGTTTAGGGGTAAAGTATAATTACCCATATAGTTAGGGGGCAAAGTGTTATTAATCCAAATTCTTTTTAAGTAGGGGAACAAATTATTCATGGGAAGACGAAGTAAAAGAATAAGAACAGGTGCTAGTTCACGTTTTTTATTTTTTTATTTTTTTTCATTTTTTAACGATATTGTTTCTGTTGAAATCAAATATTTTTTTATGAAAACGATTGATTTTGAGGTGTTATATAAGTATACAAATTTTTAAAATAAATAATATATCATACAAGTTTTTTAAAATCACAATTGTATGATTCTATTTTTTTAACAGTAAATACTCCTAAGTTTGTATATCATTCGTTTCAAAATAATTATCATTTTTTATTAGTGCACTAAAGTTATTAAATTGTATCAATTTTATAAAAATATAATTCAAAGTGACCAAATTACTCTTTTATATTAATATCCCAACTACATAATCTTTTCTTCATTAATGTTGCACTGAGGATAAAAATTTTAAAAATATCATTTAATACTTTTTCGATTTTCTAAAATGATAAATGATACGAAACCAAACAAGTTATTTGGAGTGATAGTTATTTTGAAAGGAAATGAGTATTAAACAAAGACCAAACTAAACTAAACCTTTAGTGAATATTAAATTTTACTCGTAATAAGCTAAATTAGTGATTTAAGAGCCGAAGTTTTTATCAAATACATGTCTAAACCTGCAATTGGGATCCATATTCGGCTGCAAGCCTAATTTCGCATATCATTGCAAATGCAAAATATTCAGAGAAATTCTATCTTAGTGAATGAGCATATTCATTACACAGGCGAGCACTTCCTCAATTATAAATTTTCTTAAAGTAAGTATAAATAGAATAGAATTTCTTAAAGTAAATATTTAGGTAGATCCAATATTTGACCTCACTTATAGATCTTGTAGTGTAGATTAAACCGTACAGAATCTATAACATCAGCTTATATATAAGTAAAATTCTTTTAAGTTTAATCCTGACTATAAGATCTACAAGTGGGATCAAAGATCGAATCTACCTAAATATTTTCCATTTCCCAAATACCCTGGCTCCATCCCACCCAAAAAATAAGAAATAAAAAATAAAAATGAAGGAATGAAAAATAGGCCCTTGGAATCAAACTCAACTTGGGCTACATTATAGACGTAAAAGATGGCCTGGCAAAGACTTAACACAAAAGATAACAAGCCGTGAGCTTAACAATTAAGGAGGTGTTTGGTTTATGGTTTCAACCTGTATATGAGAGGAGGGAATGAGAATCAAAATTAATGATACCCATAGATGGTGTGGTTGAATACTATGGGAATCATTCTATGGGAATGAAAGTGTTAGAAAATACCTACTTTCATTCCCCACTTGTGACATGGGTTTCAAGTTGAGTAACTTATTAACATAATGAAACCCATTCCTATGTTAAACCAAATAAGTAAGAGGGAATGATATAAATTCATACCAATAGTGAAGTTTATGATTCCGATTCCGATTCCGATTCCCGAATGTGAACCAAACACCTCCTAAGTTTTGAAATGGATATGGGGAGCAACTCAACCCACTTAAGGCGTTACTCAAAACCAGGCCTAAGACGTTCTCTACAATTCACGAGGCCCAATGGGCCAAATATAGCACCTTCACGTGTATATAATAATAAAATCGTATTCTTTTACACACAAGTGTATCAAGAATGCTAAGAAATAACTCATGCACAATACTCTCTGCTACACTATCCATTATGCATTTGCCCATCACATCTTACAGATTGCTATCTCATTCACCAATATCGCCAAAGCCGTTCTTTCCGGGAGAAAAATAACCATCAGTGTTGCGAATACAACATGCTTCCGACACATTCAGGAAGAGCTCAAGAGCAATATCCTCTTTCTACTGACTTCGTTCTGAGAAGGACAAAAGATCGACAGGGTAAAGCTGCAATCATGACTTCAGTCATCAGTGAGTGGTTTTTTCAGCAACATGCGACCTTGCTCGTCCCTCTCAAACAGCCGTTCAATCAGTTCATCCCAGCTTTCTCTTGCCTTGCTTTTGTTTGATGAACCCAATGAAGAGTCACCTTGTGTGCTGTGAGATTCTTCGTCCTCTTGCTCTTCAAATGTTCCATATTGTGAAGGGGAATAGGCATGAGGAACGGCTAATGTTACAGCCCTACGTAAGGCTGCCTTGTATTCCTCACTGTGCTCTCGGGCAATTGACTCCTGTCTCTCCATCTTCTGTTTTGGTGGTATGTCCAGACTCTGATCAATTGTCTTTCTCACTCATTAGCTGTAGCACAGCAAGGAAATATGTTGATCCAAATCAATGCATCACGCCTTAGAGGTCTAACACGTGAAATAGTGAGAGAAGAATATATTGCGACATACTTGTCAGCACCATGCTTTATTTTGGCTTAACAACTTCAAGAAACTTAGATCGAAAGAAAAAGAAATTCAAAGGGCTTAGAAGAACACAATTACCAGTCTAACGTAATGACTTCACGATTTGGCTCCAAAAGAACTGATGAACTTGTGAAAAAAGTCTTCAAATGTTCAATTCATTACAGCAGGAGCAAATTAAACGACATTAACATTGAATTAACTGGTTACATTTATGCTACAAACCTTCCTGATCTAGTCGTTGGAAGGAATTACGAAGCTCTTATGTGGAATATAAGTGTGCACCTCGGTGAAGAAATTATTGACAATTGAAGTTAAACAGAATAGGGAAGAATAAGTGGCAGCTCTTCAGTCTAGCAATAGAAAATGTAAAAGTAAACCAAAAGATAACTTACTTCCAGGGCCCTACAAGATTCTCTCTCTATCCAAATGATGGCATGGTCTGAAGTGGCGTTACAGGATAGAACTATGTGCTCAAATCTCCCATCAACAGGCACTGCAGTCCTCACAACTGGGGGAGACCTTCTGCACCTGATGATGAACAGGTATCAAGAATGATTCAAACTGATATTCTTCACCATAAAATAAATTTCTACACAATTACTTCACTCAAAGCATCAACTTCTGCCATTTTCTACAACTTTATGCAAATCATATTCTCTTTTTGTTTAGCAGGAGAACAAGATCACATTAGCAATCAGAAGAAAGCAACTGATAAATAAAAACAGCAACTGATCACAAGTCATGATGCATACTGTGCAAGAAGGGATCAAGAGCAAGTACGAGCCCTTCAATATTATTTCATCAGGCATTTTCCAGTTTGATAACCTACTATCTTCAATTGCATCGGTATCATTATTCCCCTATACAGTTCCTAAACCTGATGGGAGTTGACAACTTTGTATCATTAGCTTACATCCAGAACTTTAGAAAATTTGTAAAACCTTAAGTTCTCCAGTGTTTCATTGTACAGAAGTCATATGGACTGTAAGTAGAGGAAAGTAATGGGCCATGACAATTCCAAAACTGCAACATTTAGAATCACTCTCTGATTAGTTATGTTGATTTTTTGGTTAACTAATATTTGCAATCTAAAACAACCATTTTTTAGGACAAAATGATTTAGGACCATGGTAATGGTGAATTTAATTTTTTAATTCACCTAAAAGGCTTTCTCTCCACGATGTGATAAAGGCGACCAGGTGCATAAAGTCTCCTTGGATCTTTGAGCATCTTCTCCTCTGATATGCATGTGTCTCTCATGCACCTTAGGCATAATAGGCATGGCAAACTGTCCAATGAATAAAAGAAAAACCCAGTAAGTAAAAAACTTCTGTTATAGAAGAAGGCTCAAAGTAAACACAAAACTTCCTCGAGATGTTGTAAAACTTGACATCTGATGACATGGACAACCAAAATCTTTAGATACCAAATAAATCCTTCCCCAAAAGAATCATACCTGTGAATAAGCTTACAACTAAAAAAAAATTTTTGGACTCTAATCAGATAATCATAGGAAAAAAAAATGGCAAAAATTAGTATAAAAAAAAAAAAGCTTTAAGGAATAGAAACAGTCGATGAGACATGGCTACACGCATCCAAAAAAATGCTACTTAAAGAATGGTGTTTTGTTAGCTGTTAATGTTTTGCCCTTTTTGCTTTAACTTCTAAGTGCGTCAGCCACAGGAGGAGCAAAGCTTGAAGAGTGTCTTTACCAGAAAAGCGACTTGAATATATCTTCCAATGGGGTGGCTGTACGAGGCAAGAAGTCATCCTATTACAGCAAAGAAAATCATTCTTAACTCTGAAGCATATGTCATCAGTAAACATTCGAAAAAGATGAAGCAAGAGGTGTTACTATTTCCAAACACTTGGTACACTATGAAGGGATTAAAAACTGAAATTACGGTAAGCTTAAAAAGACGTCAATCAATCAAAGTAATATGAAGTCAAAGAAGAGAGAAGGGCAAAAACAGGGAAAAAGACACGCAGAATCCTATGCTTTTGTCTTCGACCAAACTGATGCAATTGGTTCACCACTTGAACAAAAGTCCCTCATTCTAGCCAAACAAAACACAAAGAACAAATGCCCCTTGTTAAGCATATGGTTTTTCACATGCTAGAATGGTAATGCAAAATTTGAAGTAAACAACATACAAAATATGTTCTTCACAATGCGGACTTCTACACATCTTTCATGAAACGTAAAGTTAAAGGCTTTTCCGTAGGCACATAAAGTCCATGACATCCAAAATGCAGAAAAATGAAAAAAGTGGATAAGAATGATAGGGGTGGCAACAATCCATGGATGATACATGTAGAAAAAATCAGTCATTTTCAAGCTATCATTCAGTCTTTTTGTCTCCTTTAAAGAACAAGCTTTAATGCTGAGCACACCTGTGATGGTAAATTACAAACAACAATATTTTCATTAAAATAAAAGGTATGCCACACACAATGGACTTGATTGGGGAAAAAAAGGTCAAAACTTTGCCTTAAAATTGAACTGCCAGCAAGAGTAAGGCTGACCTCAAATTCAGGACAATATGTATGCTTTCTTAACCATCACAGTATGCTTGCGTCCACTTGGTAATTTGTAAATAAACATGAAGAAAGGGTTCAGTAAGAATTGCATAGGAACTTGCCTGAAGAACAACCGAATTGATGACATCTGCATACCTAACTGCTAAGTTTAGTGACACACATCTTGCAGGTGCCATTGCATAACACCTTATCTTCTTCCTCTCAATATTTCCCAACCTATCACGATTTTGCACCACCAACATTGTCAAAAGTGCAGCCACACCTGACCCAAGAGAATGTCCTGCAAATGTAAGAGTATAATCTGGATATTTCTCAACCAGTTCCTTCAAAATATTGCACTCTACAACTAATACCCGTCCAGCTGCTTTTAGGACAAGCCATTATGTACATATCCTCCGTCAAAATTCCTCTTCCCTAGCTTGTTATCCAATAGAACAGCATAATCACTCTCCTTTGCCAAATTAAGACCTCTAATAGCAAGAACTATATCAGCATGATCATGATCGAGATACAACAGATAAGGGGGTGCTTCTCCGAGTGTATCTTCATAAGTTCGTTTCAGAATTATGCAATCTGGATTAATCCCATAGCCTCCCGGCGGTTCCCAAAGAGGATGTCTAAGATCATCTTCATAAACAGAAAGTATGTAGCGGCAGAGCCTTGGAACAGGTTCAAATTCTTCAGCAGTGGCTAACCCCCAAGTCTCACTGTCATGGCCTGCTGTATGGAGACAACGTTTCCATGCCCAACGTGCACATGCTATACAGTAAACACACTCAAGGATTGGGAGGCCACAGATGATGGACATTGCCAATCAACTTGTAAACATCTCACACAAATCCAAAAAAATCATGCGCTTTATTTAAACTACTGGGTCATGATGAATTAAGGTGATGCCGAAAGATTATAAATCTGGAGGAACTTGAAGGGGATTGCAAAGACAATTTAAGTTGCCATTGAGTGCCTAGTGCAATTCTCCAAAATTAAAAATGAATAATTTGAATTCAGTGATTTTAAGGAAACCAAGATCAAGACTTTATTGAGTTATACAAATTTCAAGAAGACAAGAATAAACAATTTGCTCAGTTTTGCAAAATCTGCAGCAACAAGTCCAACGGATTATGTAATGTCTCTCTCGCCAATGGGCCTTAAAGAATAGTATTATAATGCGAAACAAACAAATTCCCTTCCCCCACAAATGCAAGGACAATAAGCTAAAATGTGTAAATACCAGATAAAAGTTGTGTAATACTACAATTTTTTTTTTAATTTTTTTTTTATTTTAAAAATACTGATACTTGGCTGCTTGCCTACCTTGATCCACTCAATTGTGAACACTATTATTTGAGAAGCCCAAAATTATAATAATACCAGATTTGTGTGCTTATCGGAGAAAACAGAGAGGCCCCACAAGCATCAAACAACGATCAACAATTTGCTCAACAACTGGAAAGCTCTTTAAAATGAACCCAGTTTGTAGAACCAACTAGAAAGTGATTTTTCTCTATCAATCATTGCAGAGAAAATAAACTCTAGAGTCTAGACTAATGAATCAAACATGTTGTTTGGTCGAGTATGTGGATTTGAGAAGGGCTGGTGTGTGTGAGTTTGGGGGCAACAGCCAACAGGTGGTACCTGCAAGTCAACCCGTACTCAACTAATCACAAACGGCCGCAAGTACAGCAGCTGTGCTCCAGTTTTACTACTATGTACCACATCTGGTAATTGGCGAACTGAAAATAGTTCGAGGGGTTATTTGCAATTAACCCGTTCTTTTTTGCGCAATGATCTCATTGCCTGTATGAGGACGTCCATTGGAATTTGTGAATCTGACTTTGTAAAATTCATCTATTCACAAAATTATTCCAATCGTGAGAATTAATTGGACTGAATTGAGTTAAATTTATAAATATGTAATTTATGTCCGACTTATAAAATTATTTAAATTTCAAGCGTTGATTGGGTTGGTCTAACCTCACAATATTAAGAAATTATGAGACAAAATATAAAAAAGAATATCTCAAATTTCAACACTAATAACTAAAGTATGAAAAAATAATTATTTCTCAAAAAATTAGTAATATCTATATATATAAAAGTTGACAAAAAGTATTTCGAATAAATTATTATGATTATCAGGATGAGAGTTTGCTTAATTAATAGATTAATTAGTATAGAGTTAAACTGAAGAGAATTAGTAACCCAATTAGTGTATATATATATTCAATTATTTATTAGAGTATGGTTTTATTCTAGTTGAATCTTGTAAAACCAACTTCTACTCATATTTAAATCGGATTTAATAATTAAATCTAATCTCAACTAGACTCACTTTAATGCAGGGTTTGACCTTTTATTTGTCGGGTCAAATGGGTCGAACTCGGGTCAACCCATTTGATCCTATGGACAATCCTACTTGTATGGAGGAAAGTTAATAACACAATTTATGATATAATGTTATGAATTCTTTGTTCTATATAAGACCAGGACATTTTAAAAGAACAGAGCATGTAATATAGCCTTACATAAATCAAGAAATTCAATTTATAACACTATATCATAAATTAAATAAAATAAAAAATAAAATCCGCATATTCACATTGGCTACTCATCTTCGTGAATCATGATACATTAATACCTCACGTGACGAGTCACATTTTTTTTTTTTTCCTTTAAGAAATAATTAGATAAATTTAGTATTGGCGGGTTGCCCCTACTTGTATATTCATATTAAATTTTTTGAAATAAAGAATATCAACTCATATAAATAAAATTTCATAATATTTATTTTTAATTACAATATGCATTGGTAAAATTTAAGAGAGGTCTATTAAATATTTTATTTTTTCTTTGTGTTTCTATTTTTAAGGGAACACATCATTCTTTTCCACGTGGTAGCAATTTGGCTGTTGGATTGTTGAAAATATTGCAATAATTGTTTTGTACGTATAGCTTCTTCTTTTTTTCTTTTTTTCTTTTTTGGCATTTTTTTCCTAAAATTGTTGTAGATGCGGCACTTATCTCATTTATACTATAATTTATGCAAAATGCAAATGTCCAAATCTTATAACATTTTTGTCGTGTCTAATACTTGACATCTCCGGCGTATAAGATTCCATTATTTACAACAAATACTTTCTCAATGCATATATTAGTTTCCTTTGTCACATTTATATAATGTACATAATGTTATGAATATTAATAGTATATGCGACGCTCGTTGTGTGTAACTCATAAAAATGTTTAAATTTTTATTGTCAAATAATTTTAAAATAAAATTAAATATTTGCATGTATACTTTCTCATTGTCAAAATTGCATGATTCTATAATTTTAGAAACAAAATTAAGATATTATGTGTACTTAAGGGATCAGAAAGGCGAAACGCCCAATGCCTAAATACGCCTATAACAATCAATTTAAATTAAATAAATAATCACATAATCAGAAAAACACAACAACAAAATTAATGTCATAATTCTTGCGATGATTAGCTTAGCCTTTGGGCCATTGGCTTTGGGTGTAATTAAGGACAAACGTTTTAGTTACTGCATTGCTTGTCATGGTCAATCCATTGGGCCTTGTACGTAATTTGCACTTCTTAGAATCAGGCCCAACTATGGCCCATTACGCTATGAACTCTTAATTATCCTCTAGTGGACCGCAGTCAGACTGATCCAACCTACACTCCTCAACACTATATAAAATAGCTTCGAGCTCCAAACAAAACCCTAGTTCTCTGCATTTTTTCATCACCCGTCTCGGAATCTCGCGGATCAATCGAATCGAAAGAAGGTAACCCTCATCGCATCTCAGCGCTCTATAGCTTCTTTTGTTCTTGTTTCACCTGATGATCCTTAAATTTATAGTATAATAGAAACATGTTTCTGCATTTTTATTTTTTTTTCCATTTTTTAGTTTAGATAAAGAGTGCTTATTTTTACACCATTTTCCAGAACCCACTAGTTTTTATTCAGAAAGTACTTTGTTTGAAAGAACCCTGATCCAATTTTTAGTTTCATAACAATATTAGTTAATAATTTTGAACATTCCGGATAGTTATCTTAAAGTCATGATTTTTTTTTTTGTTTTTTTTAAAAAAAGGAAGAGGGAAAACCCCAGATGAAATATTGTTTTTGTTTACGTAAAAGTAGACTAAAATTGTTGTTTTTGGTGTAAATTTTGGTGAAGTAGGTGATGGCTCCGAAGCAGCCGAATACAGGGCTATTTGTGGGATCGAACAGGGGTCATGTTGTGACCAAGAAGGAATTGGCTCCCCGCCCGTCTGATAGGAAAGGGGTAATATTCTCACTAGTTGCTTTTTCTATCTTAATGAATGAATAGATTGCTTCCATTATTATTATTTTTTTATTTTTTTGGATTTAGATTACATTGAGGAATTTGATAGTAGTGATTTTATTTTCAAGAGGACTTTTCTACCATCTATTGCTTGGTTTTTGTGAAATGGAGAGGATCTGATTCTGAATGCAACAGATGCAAGTAGATGATTTCGTATATAATTGTTTATGGAGCTAGTATAGAGATTGTGGAATGTTGGGTCTTGTTAATTTGGGGAATTTATGCCTACAATAGGAAGTTTTTTTATTAGTATTTTGTAGATTTGATGCTGTTCGAATAACAGTCATTTATACCTTACACTTTCATATCATTTAAGTTGGTTTGGGATGACAATTGCCTGTGAGGACAAAGATTGGCATGAGTAGCAACGGCTCATTTGCACACCTGCAATGAATATTGTGGGGGCTGTTGCTGCCATGAATAATGAGCCAATCTGAGGCTTTTTATCGGCCTTGTTCTTGTATTAGATGACAATGTTTATTGGTTGGTATTGAATTTATCAAGTTGCTTGAGTTGCTCGTGGCTGTTAGTGTTTTGGTATTGCAACCCAAGGGGCGTAATTGCAAACATGTGCTAAAAGATCTTATATAATCTTCTATATGATCATGATTAAAAGAGGAAATGATAAACGGATTGTTGCGTACCTTTTGAAGCAAGTGGAAGTTAAGTTGAAGGATAATTTGTTTAGGTTTATTTTTTGGCATCATTGAGGATTGGACTGAGTAGCGTCCTATGGTGCATATACGAGTTGTTTGTCCTTTTATAATTTTTGTTGCTTAAACCAGTTTTTGTGATTTAGAAAACAAGCAAAAGAGTACACTTTGTCAGAAGCCTTATCAGGGAAGTTGCTGGATTTGCACCATATGAGAAAAGAATTACTGAGCTTCTTAAAGTTGGAAAAGATAAGCGTGCTCTGAAGGTAGCAAAGAGAAAGTTGGGCACTCACAAGAGGGCAAAGAAGAAGAGAGAGGAAATGTCTAATGTTCTCCGCAAGATGAGGTATTTACCTGATTTACCTCGTGTTAAATATTTGGATGATGTTCTCAGTTAGGAAGTTTTGTGAATATGGTACTTGTTAAATGGTGTGAAAAGATCAGGCAAGGCTGTTTGAGTTTTTATTACAAAAATTTTGTTGGTGTTTTGTCAGGGCTGCTGGAGGTGGTGAAAAGAAGAAGTGAAGCCTGTTATTTTTTACTGTGGCTGCTATTTGAAGAACTTGATTTTGATTATGAAAGATATGTTTTGTTCATGGAATCCAGTTAGCTATACCATGTTTTTGTTTCACATGCTGAGACTAAATTTGTGGTTACAAAGTACGTCCTTGATTTGGTATGATCCTAAATTTCCAAGCAACTAGTTGTTTCCTCTTGCTGTGGCACTTGAATTATTTTACTAAGATGAGCAAACGGACTAAAAAGTTATTAAATTATACGAAATTGTTGATTTGCTCACACAATTATTTTTATGGTCAATTTGGTTACTAAATTTTAAAACTTTTGGGTCATTCTGTCTATTTTGTCGCTGTCATTTAGGTTATTTTGTCTATTGTGTCCCTTTAATACTCCATTTAAAGGGTAAAATTGTTCAATGGAGGGGAAAATTTTTTAAAGCCAACATATATAACAAATAACTTTTTCCCAACACCCTGGCAAATGCTGCCCTCCCACTCCCCTCCCGCCACCGCCACTGCCACCATCACCGCCACAGCTTAAAAATTAGGACACCTAACCAGCCATAATAAATCAAAATCCAGCCAAGTCCAGACCCAAAAAAACAAAAAGTGAACCCCCCTAACCCGGCTAAGTCCTGACCCAAAAAAACAAAAATCAATATGAATTTAATCAATGATATAATGTTATAGATATTTTAGTTCACGTAAAGTCACACTATCTTACAAGAATTTCCGACCTAATTGTAGAAGTTATAAAATGACTTGTTCTATTATCATTTACAATGCTTTATCAATTAGAAAGTCCTCTTTATTTCTAATATGTGCAATCCATGTTTTTGCTTGTAAAAATTATCAATTGGAAGTAAAAAATCAACCAATATGGCTCGTAAATATTAGCGGACAGGCATGCTTTTTGAAACCTTATATTCATACTGTACAAGTTTAACTTGTTGAGCATTATTCAATACAATTGTTGTGGAACGTTCCCGTTATTAATAAATAAAGGGTTAATAACACTTTACCTCCCTGAACTATATGGGTAATTACATTTTATCCCTTATTAACATTATTCATTTTTTTTAAAATTTAAAATATCAAGAAAATTTAGTTAAATAACTAAAATACCCTTCATATTATATTTTGATTTTTCATGTATTTAATTGATTTTCGACAGTTATAAAAGAATTAAAAAAATTAAAATATAATAACACATTGATATTGGACTTTAGTGAATGAAAAATGTGAGAAATTGTTGAATTGTATTATATCCGACATCTCAATTTGCATAGATTAAGTCAAATATTAAAATTATAAAATACTAAGAGATATCGAACGAATTACAAAGTTTTATAGAAATTATATTTTCATATAATACCTTTACAGAAACATTTTTCATAGAAAACAAGTCTATTTGGAAATGTTCTACCACTGCAGTTAAATGCCAAGTTAAATTCAAAATAATATAAAATGAAATCTAAAATTTTTAAAAATTTAACCAAGAAATATATTAATATAGATTACATTGAAATATTATATAGTTTATTTGTACTTATTTTTAAATAATTATCACATCACTATCAAAATTTAAATTCATAAAAATCAAAATATAGTATCAAGGGTATTTTAGTCATCTAACTAAATTTTCTTGATATTTTAAAATTTTTAAAAGATAAATATTGTGAATGGGGGTAAAGTGTATATGTTCGTAGTTCAGGGGAGTAAAGTGTAATTACTCGTATAGTTTAGGGGAGCAAAGTGTTATTAACCCATAAATAAATGCAACACTTGAAATACAATCATTATGCCTTCTCTATATGCATATATACAAACGAGTGAAAAAAAATAAAATAACGACAAATTAACCTACCAAGTAGTTAAAAATGTCACCAAGGAACAAGTCAAGAACGTGGACTTTGATAATAAGTTATACAATTTTGGGAATTCTAAAGTGTTCCGAGGGAACCATTCCCATTCCCTTGGTTTTAAAGATATGTACAGTACAAATTTTTAAAAAATATAATATTGTACTGTATAAATCCTTAAAATATAAATAAATAGTTTCTTAAAAGGGAATGTAGAATTTCCCTATAATTTAGTTTATTAGTTATCCATGCAAGCTTCAAATATATACTACATGATTATGTTCTCAAAATAGTAAAATTAAAAAGATTTAAACAGTTATCACTATTTATACACTATTAAATTAAAAGGTTAAATTCCCGACAAAAATTACGGGAGGGAAGAGATATAATTATAATATATTAGTAATCCATGCATGCTTCAAATTTATACTACATGATTATGTTGTTCAAATAGTTAATCCTTCAAGTTTGATAATCAGGTTCTAGAAACATCCAACAAATGGGCTTCTTAATTAGGCACTAATCTGATTCTTTTATTTAATTAGATAGAGAAATTGTGAAGCAGAATGGAACAGGCAGGACTTGTGTATTAGGTGTAATATAAAGAGGCAAACACCTATTGAAATATATAATTAAAAAGTTAATTAGAATGACTCAACCTCGTATTAGCAATTGTTTAAAAAAAAAAAAAAAATCAATCATATAAGGTCATAAATTAGTTGGAAGTCAGCCTGTTAATGGGTCTGGTCTAAACCCGGACCCGATTCGATCCAAATCCATTTATTCAGGTCTGTAAATTCTGATTACTTGGATCCGATCCAAACCCGTTTAGCTATTATAATAAACGGGTCGAATCTGGATATTGGTGTTCCGATCCGATTAAGACTCGAATCTGATTAAAATATTTAATATATAATAAAATTATTATATATTAGTGTTATTTTATATGTATATATACATATATGTTGTGTAAATTGCCCATGTAATTTATATTTAATGTAGAATACATGAATAAATATTAATTATGAACTCAATACTTTTGTATAATTAAAAAAAAAAAAGAGAAAATTCGATAATTTTTAATAATTTTATATACAATTCTAAAATTTATAAAAAAATATTAAGATCCGGATCCGACAAGACTCGACGAATTTGGGTATGGATCTACTTTTGTAGACCCGTTAGATATCCGAATCTGAATATGCTAGATCTGACCCATTTACAGACCTACTTCGAAGAGATACTGTTTACTTTGGGTATGGATCTATTTTGTAGACCCGTTAGATATCTAAACCTGAATATGCTAAATCCAACTCGTTTACGGACCTACTTCGAAGAAATACTTTTACTTGAGTACTTTAGGATCGGATACTTAAGTACTTTGGGATTGGAGACGATAATCAGGGGGGCAAGTGTGGAATACGATTAAATTTGGACTTTGGCTTCTCTGTGACACTTTTTGATGTTATACTCATATTATACTATGTGATAAATTAATGTGTACTTTTGATATAAAAAAATATTATATAAAGATAAATATCACTCCATCATATGATATAATATAAATATAACACCAAAAAATATAACAGAAAACCTAATGCTATAATGTTATTTGGCTAGACTTGTAAAGGTTTGACAGTTTGGGAAAAAGATCATTGTAGATAAATGTAATTAACAATAAATTGTGCTATTCGTCACATGCATGGTAAATTGTATTGTATTACTATTGTTAGTTGGATCCTTGATACTTTTCCACTTTTCAGCCAGAGGTAAAAAAAAAAAAATGATAAAATTAAATAAATGAAGTGTTATTGTGCTAAAACTGAAAAAGAGAATAAAGAGAAGTAAAGTAAGACTTAAAACTAAAAAAAATAGTAGAAGAAAAAGAACTAAAGCAAGACTGGTCTTAGAAGTCGTGAAAGAGCATCAATGCATCATCAAGATTCATCAAGGAGGATTCGTAAATAATTCTGACTTTCTTTAGACGCTCATATCTTTTGCGCAATTCCTCTACCTGTGTGACCTTGTCTTTAGGCATCTGAAGTATCTGGTAATGATAATACAAGACGATTAGTAAGCAAAAATTTATTGTACAAAGGCATCTTGAAAGATGTCTCCAGAACAAATCATCAAATCCAAAGTCTTTGTTGACTATAACTTGATTACTAAAACGAAAAAGTAGTTGTTAGAAAAAGGTTTTAGAACAACTCCCGAAATTTCAGAGCACCAGCATGAAATCCTTCCAAAACTTTCAGTTTAACATTCAAGAAGAAGTTTTAATGGTAAATGAAATTTACTCACAGACCTCTTTTTCTTGCTCCAGCTCATCTGCAATTCGGAGTCTCAAATTTAAAGCAGCATGGTACATTTCATCTAGAACATGTTCCCAAAGAGACTGCCTATTTACTTTCCACAACGAGAACTGTGTCTGCCTAGCTCCATTTACAGTAATTTTCTGACAAGAATAACCACAAAATAGCACATGAATTAAAAGTTGCAACTTGTAAATAAGTAACTGAAGCAGCAATAAAAAAATTATCCAAAATAGTCCAGTTTTGTGATTATTGTAAGGGCTTTTGATGGATAGGATTAAGATTTTTGGAAACTTACTATTCCTACAGTAATTCATACTACATGCCCTTACAAGAGGATAGCAGCCATTCCAGAATAAAATTCTTTATTGACCTTTCCATGTCCTCCTTGGTTAGAAACAAGCTTTAAAAGCAATAAACTCCACGATTCAAAGCCAATTTGCTCAATTGTCCATGAAGGTGAAAACAACATAAAAAGGTTAATTGCTCAACTAAACATTTACAAGATCCCATAAATTATGCACTGCAACTTTTACGTTAAAATAGAAGAATCAAAACTTTCTGTGATAGAAGTCATTTAGAAGTCATAACCAGAAGTACATCACGTCAATAGAAGTAACATATTATATTGACATCTCTGAAGGATGACAATGATATAAACATTTGGTAATGGTCAACATTGCCCCAAAAAGTTTCAAGAAAAAACCCAGCAAAAATAAGATCAATAAAACTCTAGTTAATATGAAGTACCTCCATCTGCAAGTAATCATCTTTCCACAGCTTATAAAGAATCTTGATAGCATCTTTCTTCTCAACAAACGTGGTATCTAGGCAATCTATATAACCATGATTCAACATCTTATCCACGCAAAAACTTGTTAAGCAAGTAGATCCATTAATTTATCAGAAAATCTGTTTCACAGGGAGATCATGGCAGAAAACTCTACTTAATTGGTAACTGGCATCATAAACATTGAATTGCAGTTTACTAAGAGAGTTGCGCTACTGAAAAGTGATGAAGAAAAACGTATAGAAAAATGATGATTTATAGTTAGATTCGTGGTACCAAGACTTAATTTCCAGCAGTTACGCGATGATCATTGAAAAATCCATACAAAAGAAAACTAAATGAAGAACAACTTTGGATACTGAAATCAAAGGAAATGCAGGAACAGACTGCATGCCTCGAACAAAGAAACTAAAGAAGATATACACGTATAAATGCAGACCACAAACTCCAAAGAAAAACAAGTTGCTGCTTCATTGTAGGCAACATAGCTTCCTACCTGCACTGCATAGATGTAATACAGTTGCCAGTATCACCAATCAAAGGCCAGAAATTAATTTTGAAGTTGGCAAAATTCTAATGACAAAGAACTTATTTTGTTCAATGAAAATAAATTGGTGGTGGAATATTTTCCCTCTTCTGACATGGGGCTTCTAGCAATCTAGAGAGTGCTGCACCAAGATCCAGAAAGTTGTATGACTGAAATTAAAACTTTTCACATCACATTCAGGATCATTTCGCCAAAAATTCTCAACAACAAAACAACTTGAGCAAACATTGTTCAAAACATTTGGAACATTTCATAAGACCAATTTTACACTGTTCAAGTGACTTCTATCTTGAATAGCAAAAGTTAATCAAAACAACTATATTTTCATCAATACTCAAGCTTTGAGTTTAGAAAAAGAAAAGGGAAAAAAAATAAAAAAGCACGCTATACATGAAAAACACAATCCAAATGGATTACATGGCCGACACAATCAGGTAGCAATGCAGCAAGCAGATCCTACAATATGGCGAAGCTCAACTTCATACTCCAAATTATGTTTTCTCTTTCAGACACGGAGTTTTAGTTTATATTTCTGAAGCCTCTACAGCAAAGTCAGAGCATAGTATATTATGTTCAATTAGGTACCTTATCAGTCTCATGAAGGCGACCGGACTTTGAAAGGAACCTGAACATCCTATAAGCCTCTCTTCCATACCTTTTCAATACAATAGATTCCACCTGCAGCATGTAAAATATTATTAACTACAACTAGAGCTTACTAGGAAGATCAAAAAACAACAAAGTGAGTTACAGATAAAGCACCTCTTCATTCTGAGCCAATTCAATGATGCTCTTCAAATCTGTTTAACAAATATGATTTCAGGAGTACATGAGACTGAAACTGTAATTCTTTCGAGGAAATATGACTTTCAAAATATACATAAAACTCTATTATGTGCCTGACACTCCTTAAAATTCAGATGGACTTCAAGAACAAACAACTTCACAGAGAGAGAGAGAGAGAGAGAGAGAGAGAGAGCATACCAATGCTATATTCTTCATCTATCCTTTATATTGTGGGCATTTCACAACCCAGTTCAACTAGGCAAGCTCTAATACGTTCCAAGTTCATGCCAAGACCCCCTTGCTTCTTTATCACCTCATCATAGACAGCATTTATTGACACAGAAGCTGCAAGCAAAGATTAACATACATCACCTGAGGAAGCAGAAAAAACCCTAAACCCCAATATAAGAGATTTACTTGGTCAAACCCAAAGCACTGCAAGGGAGAGTACGTCTTGTGTTTTAAGCTCCAAAACTCTGAGCAGAAGATACTCTATTGAGAACCAACTACATTTTGGTTTAAGTAAAGCCTATTTTTGATCTTTTCTTTAATCTATTTCAGCAAGCTCTTATTTCTTCATAACTCCCAAGAAGTCACAAGAGAAGCAAGTTTAGAATCCAATCAGTTATCACAGTCAAGTCCAGCATGAACTTTGTTCACTTTTAGATGGGCGGCTCTTCAGCCATCTCATAAGGGATTCTTTTCATAGATAATACAAAAAGGGAATAATAAGATTGATATTTGTATGTTCAACAAGTCAATATTCGATCATGAAGATTCAAATATTGGAAACAGAATCTGATATCTTAGGCACATTGACAACAATAAAATAGGTCAAGCATCATGAAGTCAATGCCACTAAACTCATTGACCCAAAAAAAAAAAGAAGATGAAAGAATTGTTTAAAGCAATGGACAAATAACAGTAACTTTTTTACCTGTGCTTCCAGTATTCACTTTGGTCTCGGAACTTCTAGTTAACTCCAGAATTGCACTCAGAACAATGTCACATTCATTATTAAGCCGGGACATCACATTGGCAGTGCAAGCCTACACAGCATAGATGAAACACAATACATAAATTTGGCCCCAAAAAAGGAAATACACTCCAAAAATCAAGAATAAATCTGGGAGCATCCTCAGAGCTTCAGTGGGGTTTCTAACCAATAGAATATTCACACAAGACAGACTTGTATCTAAAGTTCTGAACTACTTCCAGCATTCTGGTCAATTAGAGATATCAGCAATAAGATCTGACCTTATGAACAATTCAATGAGCCGATGTATTTGAAAAGTAAAACTTCACAACCTTATGCCTCAGACGCCGTATAAATTCCTCAAAATTGACACGCCAAAGAACTTCTTTCTTTTCATCTTTATCCAGCAGGCCACCATCCGTGTCTAGAAAATCTTGCTTCCTCTATGATTGAGAACATAAATGATCAGCAAATGGTGAGACAGGGTATGTAAGGGGAAACTCCTACACTAACCTTCTTTCCAATTGTCACGGCGGTTAACTTTTCGGCATTGTTTTTGTCAGAAACATCACTCCAGTTGTGCGTTTCAACTAAAAATCTTATTGATTCCATGGGAGCTGCTGCTGCCAAAGCACGTTGCTCGATGGTCTCAGATACCTCACGAACCTGTGTTCAGTTCAGAGTTTCATTAACAAGAGTAACTAGGAGAAAATGGAACTGCTCCAAACATATTAATCTTTATTATGCACTCTTTCCTAATGCAACACGCCTGGTTAGACACAGTAATTCACATGTGAAATAATGAGAAAATATCAGTGCAGCAGCTAGATTACCCATCCTTTTCTATTTTACTTCCCAGAAGAGCTATTAACACTAGCGGATATCACAGATTTCAGTTGAACAAGTCTGCTATCTTGAGTGAATGACAAATAATTCAGACATCAGGACCTTCTTTCTTGTTGCTTTTGTGCAGAAACAAAGCAACCATTGTTATCATATCAAATAATATATCAAAAGATGAAAGAGACTACCTTTGAGGACTTGGCACCTCGCTTCTTAGCAGGAGTTTCTTCTTCAGAGGGTGGTGCAAGAAATGGTTCAGGGGCGGGACACCGTTCCACAAATTGGCCATTGACAAGTTTAGTGAAGCTTTCTTGTATATTGTCCACATTAAAATTTTCTGGAGAACAATTGAAACCAATCTGGATATCTTGCAGTTAAAGAAAATAAAGAAATGACAACAACCTGCGACTAAAAGCTAGTATTCTATCTCCTTTTCCATTCCCCACCCACCCAATCCCTCTCTCCAGAGGAAAAGAAAACTAGGTAGGAAGAAGGGGAAAAAGGGATAAGTTTCACTAGAAATTCAGGCCATGACTGGTCAACTTTCAAAGAGTTCCAGTAATTCATATATTTGTCTAAAGAATATAAATAGCAGAACTTTTAATGGAGCAAATATAAAATTAAAACTTTATATGGACAATTAGTTTTAGATCCCTCTAACTTCCAATTCACATATACAAGTTATAATCCACCACTACATAATGGGACATAATGGTATCTACAAAAAGCTATTCAGATCTTCAATTTGGTCTTGCTTGCTTGAGATTCATTAGTACGACATACACCAATTAGTTCAGAAAAGCAGACCAAATAGTCGATTCAAATAACCAGTAAGCAAAATTACATGAAGACCTTCCACTTGACTTACAAGAAGCACAAATTTGTTGTTCCCTTAGCACACAACAAAGAAATGAATACACAAAGCCAACTAATTGGAAACAATATAGTCGAGAGAAATAAATAAAGCTTCAGAGAGAGAGGGGGGGGGGACAATTCATTACCTTCTTTACTTACAGTCTGCTTATGCCTATCGACAATTTGAGAGAAAGAAAGTCTACCATGTTGAAGTAAAGCTTCAAAAACCTTTTCGCACTGCCAAAAAAATAAAATAAAATTCATCCAACTAGAAAATAAACATAACCTCATAAATAAATGAAATAATTAACTGAAAAATACAAACTTCTTCGCCTAGCTCCTCCTTCACAATGACTATGAACTTAGGGAACCTCATATGGTGGATTATGTTGTCAAATAGTGCCATGTAATGCGTTACAATCTTCGGGGCCTCTCCAAAAGCACCTAAATTCATTTAATTAAAAAAAAAAAAAATCTTATATTAAAGTTTGCTTTTTGCGAAAAGTATCTTAGGAAATTAGTAAAACGAATAACGAGCCTAGGGTTTGAAAGGAAAGTTCAACCTTCTTGTTGAATAGAAAAGGCTTGGTGACGCAATTTTGATGGATTAAGGCAAGTAAACAATGCCTCACATTCTCTCGACTGAGTTCAGTGAACCGTATGATCTGCGCTAGGGTTAGGGTTCCTCTGCGGATAAGACATTCACAAACTTTCTGCGAAAATTGAATCCTTAATATTTAATTATCCGAATGAAAATAAAAAATTAACAAAAGAGAGGTGTTTTGTTTTGTCTTACAGAATTGTGATCGCCGTAGAAAGAGGATACGAGATAGACGGCGAGTTTGATGCCGTGCTGCGTCACCATCTCGGCGGCTCTGCTTCTCTTTCTTTGCCGCGGGAGGGGAGAGAGCGCAGTGGAGGTGCGCCAAATAGAAACCGAGTACATAACTAGGTTTTAAAAGATTATATATATTAGACACATACTTTTAACTAACTAAGGGTCCATAGCTCAGTGGTAGAGCATTTGACTGCAGATCAAGAGGTCACCGGTTCGAACCCGGTTGGGCCCTTTTTGTTATTCACTTTTTAACGTTTTCTGCTTCTGATTTTCCATTTTCTTCTTAATTTGGTCATGTTTTAATGTTTTCTGATTTTCCATTTTCTTCCTTTTTGTTATTCACTTTTTAATGTTTTCTGATTTTCCATTTTCTTCCTTTTGTTATTCACTTGATAACGTATAAGATTTTCCATTTTCTTCTTAATTTGGTCATGTTTTCTGATTCTCCATACACTTCTTAATGGTGTGTTCCTTTGGATTGAAAATATTTTTAGCAAAATATTTTTCAGAAATTTTTTTGGAACCAAACACCGAAAAATATTTTCCAATTTTCCTTCCTCTGGTTTAAAATAACTTACTAAATTTGTTAACGTAAATTATTTTTCGGATAATTGAAGAGTGGCATTAAATCTGAAATACTTATTTTTACAATTTCATTTGTTAAATTTATTTTCGTTTTCAATTCTTTTCTATTAGTTTTTCTCTTAATCATGGGTTACAACACTAATATAACTATCATTATGCATATTTTATTACTACATTGTACCATAATTATTTAATTTTGAATAAAATTAATTTTTTATTAACTACAATTATTTGTAAGGTATTTATTACTATTGTTATAAAAAATTCTAACTTGTATTTATAAAATTAAAGATGAAATCGTTAAAAAAATTTATTTTGTCAACCGAACAACGGAAGGGTAGAGGGAGATCGAAAAAGATTTGATGGGTAACTAATACGAAATATATGGCCCATCTAGACATTGAAGAAGATATAGTCCATGACATAATACAATGGAATAACAGAATGCAGCCGATCCTACTTAGTGGAATTAAGGTTAAGTTTGTTTGTTTGTCAATCGAACATAAAAAATTGTATGAAAAATGAACTTTTTTATGCAAAATGTTTTCTAAATAAAATATTTTCAATCCAAACGAACACAACCTTAATTTGGTAATTTTTAAACTCCTTATTGGTTATCCACTTTTGCATTTTTTAATGTTCTCTGATTCACATGATTTTCCATTTTCTTCTTGATTTGGTCATTATAATTTTTGGAAACCCCGTACTTTTTTTGATCCCCATAGATTTTTTACTTCAAATGGTTTCCAGCCACTCTTTGAATATCTTTTTCATTTATAAAGGTTTGTCTGAATTAATGGCATTAGTTAAATGAGGTCCAACCATGCCCTTTTAGAAAAAATCATTTACAAATACAATAATTAATGAATAACAAAATAAAAAACAAGATTGAGGTCCTTAAACTTTTATTGTTTTTCAAATATTCTATGGTACCATTATATTTTAAAAATTTATACAGTACAATACTATGCGTTTTAAATGTTTGTACATTACGAACTTTGAAGAAAAACGATATAATACCCTTACCATATTGACAAAAGGATAAATAATTGAGGGAAATTCTACAATTCCTTTTAGGAAATCATTTTCTTGTACTTTATATGCTTGTACAGTACAATACTATGTGCTTTAAGAGCTTGTACTGTACAAACTTTCAAAACCAAAAGAATGGTTCCCTAAAAGGGACTGTAGAATTCCCCAACTAATAATTGATAACTTTGGTTATTATGCTTAATTCTTATTTTACACTTTTAATTGCCAGTTAAATTATCTTTTTAACACCACAAACGAAACTGTACTTTGTGGCAAAAGGATCAATATGTTGTAAAACTAAATAAAAATTATTAAATTTGACTACAAGACTAACTAAAGTAAGAAATTTATAAGTGTAGACAAATGAAAAGTAAGCAGAGAATTTTGAATACTCTATATTATTAACTTTCATAAGCCTCACAAAAGACTTACAAATGAGACACCAAGACCCCCTATTTATAAGGTTACAAGATAGGATATTCATAAATATGATACATGAATCACGGAAACTAATAAACCTTTACGGTAATCAATAAATGTTCATAAAATTTAAGGGGATAAATATCACATTAACTCACGTGTTTAGGAAGACGAATAGGCATCCACCTTTATAAAATTTATAGCACTCCCCTTTGGATGTCTATGCGTCAAAAAATACGCGAAAAATTATTGCCTTGTGCATTAAAAGCTTTTACCAGAAAAAATTCAATGGAAAAAAATCATGGTAGAGAAAAAAATAGTACAGTGCGTATTCAATGTTTATTGTACACTTTTGCATGCTGCCTCATTAAAAACCTGGTCATGAAAATTCATGGGACAAAATCATGGTCAAGGAAAAAAGAGTATAGCGTGTACTTACCCTCCCTCTCATAAAAGTATCACTTGATATCTTTGAGACGATGCATCCCAATTTTACAAACTGACTTCTCAAATGTTGTTGCTGGTATCACTTTTGGATAAATCCGCTAGATCATCACAT
The DNA here is from genome assembly GCA_025175665.1 of Cinchona pubescens. Classification (NCBI taxonomy): domain Eukaryota; kingdom Viridiplantae; phylum Streptophyta; class Magnoliopsida; order Gentianales; family Rubiaceae; genus Cinchona; species Cinchona pubescens. The sequence goes on from JANKKI010000014.1 coordinate 1,762,402, forward strand.
GATCGAATTTTGTTGGATATCAATTTCATCATTCTTCTGAAAATCATGAAATACGAAAAATTTTGGAGAAATATAGCCTCTATTTAAGCAACATATTTAGCAATTTTTTTTTATATAATGTCATTAGAAGTTTCACTTCTAATGTTAAACACGTATCTTCTGGATATGTTGGGTCAATCACTGTAACCAAACATATTCACTATTTGCTTCACATATATTGCGATTATTTTAATAATGATTGCAAGAAGTAGTGACTAAAATTTTGATCACTATGACATCAATTTTTTTAATAACTCATTCGAAATTGAATTTTGTGTTGGATTAGATGAACATCCAATACCTGCATCATCAACTAACTTTGATTTAGATTCATCAAAATAAAATAGACTCATATCAATAATGTCTCGGAGAAATTAAAGTACATGCTTGATGTCATTTCAATATCTTCGTATCGGAGAAAAACTAAATCGTGCTAATGAATTTACAGTACATGTTAGCACTAAGAGATATGGAACGTCAGAATCAATAAGTTTTTCGTCATTATCACGAGAACGAGAAATTACTATTCTTGACATCAATCAATCTCACAATCATTGGGATATTAATAGATGTATTTTATCCAAATAGAATCCTTCTAATATCTTTTTGGTATAAGTTCATTGATGAACAAAAATTTCATTCGATAAATGTTCGAACTATAGATCTTTGTCAAGATCAGTGTAATTTATTATCTTTTGAATATCTTCAGGAGTTCTAATAAATTTCTTCAGAAATTTAAATAATATTTATATCATTAACATATACAACAGTTATCACAAATTTTGATTTTGTACCTTTTGTGAAATCATAAAAGCAAATTAAGACATTTTTATAATTCTTATTAAAGAGATATTCACTGAGGCAATTATATTATATTTGCCTAGATTGTTTTAAACTAATCCATACAAAGATTTTTGTAATCTCATTGAACAATGTTCTCGAAAAACTTTACATGTTTCAGGCATGTTAAATCTTTTAAAAATTTTCTTATAGATATCGATATCAAATGAACCATACAAAATATGCTCAATATCCATTAGACGTATTTCAATTTTTATGAACTGCTACACAAATTAGATATTTAAAGGTAATTACATCCAATACAAGAGAAAAAATCTCTTTATCATCAATGTCGAATTTTTACGAAAACTTTGCTTAATAAGATGTGCTTTATATGGCACAATTTTTATTTTTTTATTTAGTTTTCGTACAAATGTAATTGTATCCAACAGGCTCTACACCTTTAAGAATTTAGACTACAGGTCCAAAATCTTTACATTTTGAACGTGAATTTTCTTATATTGCGTCTTTCAATCATTTCTATGTCGATATTTTTTGACAAATATTTACTCAAGTTCAGGATTCTCGATTTCTATTCAAAACATCAGTTGATATTATAAATAATAATATGTTGTTGACAACAATTTCTTTTCGGTTCCCTTTTTTTCAATAGTGACATAACTTATCGAAATCTCTTTTTCATCAGGTACCTGATCCATTCTGAAATTTTTTGATTAATTATGTCTAGAATCTCTTTAGGAGCACCCACCTCTATTTTATAATCATATCTAATATTTGCTCCTTTCCTCTGACGAGAAATTCTTATCATTTGGAATCGATTGGTCAACCACAATTTATGCATGGCTAGCTGTCATTTTTTTTGATGATTGTCCTGCTGGGACACCAATTGGAGCATACTCCTTAAGTTGGTATATGAGATTTTTCTCATTTGATGTCAGTAATGAATCTGACAGTTGATTCATAATATTTTGTAAATGAATTGTCATGTGAATTTCAAGTTTACATACTTTATATGAGAATCAAAATATGATAATTTATTTCATTCAAATTTCTATCCAACTACTTATTTTTTCCCCTAATGTTGAGAAATATTTTTATCTCAATCGACAAATTATATCGTATATAAGTGCCCTATAATATTTAAAAATATTTGATCATAAAGGGCAACTCATATCATACATATATTCTCAATTTTCTTTTATGACATATCTTTGTGTTTTGTGGTGGAGTAATTAGAATATATATCGCACAATCGAAAATTCTTAGATGGAAAAATTAGGTTTATGACCAAAAGTCAATTGTAATGGGGAGAATTTAAAATATTTTGTTGGTTTATGCGTATAAATGCTGCTGCAAGAAATATAACATGTTCTCATAAGTAATTGTCTTAATATTTTGGAGTATAAGCACCATTTTATAAGCAATTTTATTAGACCATTTCGTGTATGAGCACGTGTTTCAGAACGTTCATACAAATATCATCAATTATTTCAAATATAAATTCACCAATATTATCAAAATAATTTTTTCTTGATTTTATAATCTGAAAATTATATTCTGAACCAAATTATTTAAGTTAGTAATCACGCAAACTCTAGGTTGCGAATTAATAATAAGCACACGTGACCATCTGATAGATACATCTATCAAAATCATAAAATATTTAAATGATACACATAAAGAGTGAGTGGATCCATATATCTCACCCTTATTTTATTTCAAAATATTAGGGATTCAATCCCTATTTTAGCTGGTGATGATCTAATAATTAATTTATTTGAGAACAAACAATACAAGAAAATTCATTGAATTGAAGAACTTTCTGGTTCTCCAATAAATATCCTTGTGAATTTTTAATAATTTTTACGCATCATAATTGACTCGGATGGTCCAATCGGTCATTGCCAAACAATAAATTTCGACAAGTGTTTGAATCAGTAAACTTTAGGTTTCCTATAAAATGTGTTTCAATTGTAAACCAAAAAGAAAGATATGTAACTTTTCTAAAAAAACATTTCATTTCTAATGTTATATAGATACTCAATAATTTTCTCATTTATAATATCAAAATAATATCCTTTTTAGCGGATAATTTTAATAAAAATTTTCAAGATTTATTAGAGAAAGTGCATTATTGATAACTAATTTTGTTTCTTCAGGGATACATATATTTGTTCTACTGGAGTTTTCAATTAATTTTACAATAACACTTATAGTATTACTTCCTCCTTCCTATTTTATTTGGCACGATCAATCTGACACACAGTTTAAGAGTAGTTGATATTTGACCAACTAATAACACACTTTTTCATTATTGTCCCTATATTCAAATTCAAAATTTATTAGTTAGTGTTAGAATTTTAAAATTTGAAATAGTTTGTGAAAGTAATTAATGCTCTAATATAAATTTAATGTCATTTTTAGGGATACCATGTTGTATGACGGGTAAAATAGGTAAATTAGCCTTTTTTTAATTACTTTTTAAAGAGTGACAAATGATTTGAGACAAACAAAAATAGAAAGAGTGACTAATAAAATGGGATGGAGGGAGTAACATTTATTTCTCCCAACTTCAGGTGGAAACATATTTCTTACTTTTGAATATCATATGTATTGTTATACTGTCAGAAACATATTCTCATATTTCGAATACATTTAAATGTATATCCATACATTTCTCAATAAACAAAATAAATATAACAACAAAATAATATAAATTAATATAAAACAATAAGACATGTAGAATTCTAAAATTATAATGAAGACATAATAAATAAAATATCAAGCCATTTTCTTTCTTAGTTATTTTTTACCATCAACCAAACAGTCAATACTTCAGGGAAGAAACCAATAGCACAATAACTATGATTATAATTACTATAGATAAAACTTGTTTTTATGATTTTCTCTTTATCTTTCGATGATTCTTAAAAAAATTCAAGAAAACTATTTAACGTATGATAGGTATGTGATTGATGGTCTTTCACAGCATAACAGTAACGTTTATTTTTCATATCATTTTTCATGTATGACTGATATCTTTATCTTTTCATATTTTTACTATACCACTTCTGTTGGTGAGATATAGTACTATAATCAGAATGGTGTTTACTGATAACCATTATGAATATGTTGGTTTCGACGATCACCACGTCCACAAGTATTATTTAAACTTTTGTCACATTCGTTTCGGGGAATGAAACATAATTTATTAAACGAGATTCATTTGAGTAATAACTCATTATTTTATTTAGTCATAAGAAGATATGAAAGTTAAAATATTTTTTAAAACTCTTTGCCAGTATTACTTTTTCAGGAGCATATTTTAGGTAAGAAAGTAGAGAATATTTTTCTAATATGTATTCATAAATTATTTGTATAATTTGTTTCATAGATCTGCTGGATCTTTTAAATAGAAAAATTTTAAATCTTTTAGGGATATAATTAACAAAAATCATAGATTTTGTTTAACTTTAATTGGATATAGTATTTTGCCTTTTCTGATCGTTTCTTCAGGACACATATAATTCAAATGGATTTCAACACCAAAATCCAATATGGATTATTTATTATACCAAGGATGTATATTCAAGTTTGGTATAATTTGACATGATTAAAATTAATCAAAATAAACTCTAATAACATTATGTTGATACAACTGAAAGTATAAAAATAAAATATGGTAATAGAGAGTACCCAAAAATTTTAAATCGTACCTTAACTGTGATAATTAAAGTTTCATTTATTTTCGTAGTATTGAATGTGTTCTACGTACATTTGTTGAATTGATTTAAAATTCAACCTTAGTTGGTCAGAGTTTCGTGTTGATAACGTGTTGTAAAACTAAATTAAGATTATTAAATTTGACTACAAAACTAACTAAAGTAAGAAATTTATAAGTGTAGACAAAAGAAAGTAAGCAGAGAAATTTTAAATACTCTATATTATTAACAGTTTCATAAGTCCCACAAAAGACTTACAAATGAGGCATCAAGACCCCCTATTTATAGAGTTACAATATAGGAGATTCATAAATATGATATATGAATAACATGAATCAATAAATTTTTACGAGAATCAATAAATTTTTACAAAATTCAAATGGATAAATATCACATTAATCGATGTTTTTAAAAAGATGAATGAACATTTATCTTTATAGAATTTATAACACAATAATGTTTATTATACTTAATTCTACAGTTAACTATACTTTTACATACTTTGTGGCTTTTCAACAGCGACATAATTCTGCCGTTAACTAACTTTTTCGTACTTTGTGGCTTTTCAATGGCAACCTAACAAGAAATTATACTTCTTCTCCGCAAATGACGGAGACACAAACCCCACTGCTTGAAGCTTGGGTACTTGAAAATAGATTTTCCTTGTGGTGTAGACATTTGTTAATAGTTTGTTATTTAATTATCATTTAACTATACTTATTTACATTTTTTAAAGTTATTATTTTTATTTAATTTCATTTTTTTTACATGTATAAAAAAGCATTCCTTCTTAGCTAATACCCGTTAGGCACCCGTTACATAAATCAGAAAATTTCTAGAATGTTTTACGCCTTACAATTGATGAGTAATTAAATAGTAGAAGGAAGAAATTCTCTGCAAGAATTATGTAGGTGTAGTTAATTTCTGTTCAATTTGGATGACTCGTTCAATTCTTAGGTCAAGGATCCGTTCGCCGTCATTGAAAATTATAGGTTGAAACATCTAATTTTTTTTTCTAAAGATCTAAGTGTATTCAATTTTCAACTCATTACTAATGAGTACTGACACGCAAATATGTCCTCATCTGGTTCAAAAACTAATTAATCAACTTAACTTAAAAATATTTGGTTTATTAGTTGAATTATTAAAGGTTACAATCTTCAATATATGTACTATTAATAATTAATATATGTGAAGTATAATGTATAATCTCTCTCCAATGAGATGGAGATATCATATTGATATCCCTTGCTAATTACTGCTTGGCCATGCCAATTAATTAAAGCATCTAACTATATAATTAAGGACGTGTTGCATATTCCCATTGGTGCAAAAAAGGTGGCATAGACCATGCAAATCTGTCTCTAAGTCAAGCCGCACCAAATTAATCTTAATTCTGCATTATAGAAGTCAAGGTTTTTTAACGATCTGCACGACACATCAACAGAGCAGCCGAAATAGGAGAAAAACTGAGAATTATGGGAATTTTGTTAACTTTGTGTCACGTGTATTGCGTTTTTATTTTTCAGTAATACCAAGCAAACATGACACTGCGATTCTTTAATTTCCACAAGAAATTTGGACCGTGAGGGTCTACGGCACATGTATGTTTTGAAAAATATTTAGATACATGTATTTTTTTACTCTATTTTTATATTTTATGGTTAAGTTTTAATTTTATAACATATTACTCATATTATTTAATGCCATATATTTCATAAATTTTAATTCATATCACAAAGAGAACTGAAAAAATTTTCTCCATTACCTTCATTATTATTTCAGATTTTGTACCTTATTACTTGTATCCATATTACTACATACGTTATGTAAAAAAAAATATTGATACAATGAGATAGAAGATGATAATATATATATTTGTTTTGGTGACAAAAGGGCTCTGGTAGACGTGGTCACTAGGCAGTTAGGATAGGAAGCAAATTGGCAGAACAGAAATTAGAACCCGCCATTAGTGGCGGAGTCCTTAACCGCCAACCGCTCTTGTTCTCAAAGAAAAGTCAACAAAAAGTCATAATTTGGTATTTAACACCATACTTTGGGTCCCGCAGCAGCTTCAACAATGTCCCAAAGAAGGATTTTGTAGTTAATTCACACAAGACTAGTAGACTGCTGACTGACCACATTCAGTTCAACAGTTTCAGTCGAAGCCCTATAAATAACTTTGCCTATTGATGAATTCTCTTCATCAAATTAAGTCCTCCTAACAAAACAAAATTTGAAGCTAGCTAGATTTATTCCTCTCCTTCCATTAATTTGTGCTTAAATTATAGCTACCTAGCCATGGCACCAATTAACAGCTTGACTATTTCCGTTGTTCTTGCATTTGCCCTTTGCGCGCAAACCGCTTTTGGTCAGTTAATTCACATGTGTAAAATTAACACGCTACTTTTATGGTGTATAGTGCATGCTTTTTTTAATTAAAAAAATTTACAATTAATCTTCATCTATCATTTAGTATTTCGAACTCATGACAAATATATAGTAAGCAACGTTTATATTCATAACCTGTCGTGCAGGAGTGGTAGATTGCGAGAATTTAAACAAGGATTCATGCGCGTTCGCAGTATCATCTATCGGAAAGCGTTGCGTGCTGGAGAAGCATGTCCAAAGAAGTGGAGAGGAAGCATACACATGCCGCGCTTCAGAAATTGAGGCTGATCAATTGAAAGACTGGATTGAAACAGATCAATGTATTGAAGCGTGCGGGCTTGATAGGCATGCACTTGGCATTTCATCCGACGTCGCTTTTGGAGTCTCGCTTTACCCAAATGCTCTGCTCTTCTTCCTGCTATAATAGCTGCCCAAATATTGTTGATCTCTATTTCAGTCTTGCTGCTGGTGAAGGTAATTATAAAATTCATATTATTAACATCTGAAAGTAATTTCCCGTATTAAATTTGTACAAAGATCCCCTGCCTGCCTGCTTTATATTGATTGATTTTATTTTTTGGTATGTAGGTGTATATCTTCCCAAATTGTGTGAAGCACAAGGAGCAAATCATGCACGTCGCGAAATGGCCGAAATAAAAAGCTCTGGATTTGTGGCACCAGGACCAGAATCAGGTGGTGTGAGCTTCTTGATTGCGCCGGCACTCTCTCCTTTTTAATCATCAGATAGTTATCGATCTATTATATATGTACTGGCTAGATTTGGAAAATTATCAAACAATAACGAAGTTGTTGCATGAGCTGACTTCGACTTATATATATGGTTCGAAGCTCATCCTCTTCTGCATTCTTCAGCATTGTAATACAAAAGTAGAAGAGAAAAGATCATACTACAAAGCTTGCATGGATTGAAGGAAAATTTCTAAGAATATGCCACTTTTTCAAATTTCTTCTATTTGTGTGCTTATTCCAAAGTGGAATTCCGAACCATGCGAGTTCCAGAAAATTTTAAAAAATAAAAAAAAAAAAATTTTCTTCGACTGACCTCGCATTCGCGGAATGCGAGGTCTTTTATCCCCAAATACAAAAAAAAAAAAAAAAAATTCCTCCTCCTCCTCGTCCTCGTAAAATAGGGGAGGTTATGTCAAAATTTTATCAAAAATACGATAAATTAATAAATTTGCGGGTTTACACATTTCATTCGCGTACTATTTCGTTAATGTTATAGTTTATGATTTAAAGGCGAATGGTTTACTATTCCCAAATATCGTACTATTTCGTTAATATTATAGTTTATAATTTACGGTTTAGTATTTAAATGATTTTATCTTATAGTCAATTCCTTCATTTTTCTATTTTTGTAATAGTGCAGCAATTTCCATTCGCAAGTCAAATTTGCTAAATCCTTCATTTTTTCTATTTTTGTAATAGTGCACGATTTTCATTCGCAATATACATAGTTAAATTTGCTAAATCCTAAAATATATATATATATATATATATATATATATATATACATAGTCAAATTTGCTAAATCTAAAAAAAAAAAAAAAAAAAATTCATTAAAACAACGCATTTTTTAAATGCCAATTTAAAAAAAAAATTTTTAAAGTAATTTTGACTGACCTCGCATTCCGGGAGGAGGAGGAGGATTTTTTTTTTTTTTTTTTGTATTTGAGGATTTATCTTCTGCGAGGCCTTCTGGCCTCGCAGAAGATAAAAGGCTTTCTCAATTTTCGAGGTCAAATTTGACTGACCTCGCATTCCGAATGCGAGGTCAGTTGAAGAAATTTTTTTTTTTTTTTTTTTTTTAAATTTTTTTTTCTGAAACTCATATTCTCCGAATGCGAGTTTCACTGGTTCAGAATTCCACTTTGGAATAGGCACACAAATATCTTGGAAGAAATTTGAAAAATTGCATATTGTTAGAAATTTTCCATGGATTGAACTCTATCGTGTACAAGTAGTTAGAAACGTTGTAAGTTTCATACTGTAATTTCGATAGTAAAAAACATTCAAATAAACTACTACTATAATTTAAACTCTCTTGAATGAGTTTTATATTTACGGGAAGGGAAAATCGCTGAAATAGTCCTTAAACTTTTTTACTTTAGCCAAAATAGTCCCTCAACTTTTTTTGTAGCCAGAATGGTCCTCCAACTTTTATTTTTTAGCCAAGATAGTCCTTTCATGTGAAATTTATTAAAAAAAAAAAAAAATTTATGGTGACTACACCATAAAAGGACTTTTTTGGCTAAAAAATAAAAGTTAAAGGACTATTCTGACTAAAAAGAAAGTTGAAGGACTATTCTGGTTAAAAAAAAAAGTTGAAAGACTATTCTGGCTAAAAAGAAAATTAAAGGACTATTATAGTTAAAGTACAAAAGTTGAGGGACTATTTTGACAATTTTCCCTTACGGGAATAAATTCTAATTTTAACTCTTTCCGGATGGATTTTCTGTTTGCAGAAACATTTGATATATAAAAATTATTGAATAAACATGTATGTCGTCAGATTACAATAAAGGGAACTAATTTTATGATTCAATTAGAGTATATATCGTTTTATTTTAAATATTATAATATATAAATATCTAAAACATATTATATTTTATTATATTAACATTCAATATATGGTTCGTGCCATAAATTTTTTCTACATTATTTATATATTTCCGTTTTCTATCAGCTGTGGAACCTACCTTTCTAGTACACAGATTGAGCCCACTTATAAAAGGTATTTCATGTATCATAGACTGAGCCCACTCTAAGTTGGGTCAGTCCCAGAACTGATTGGGCTACCGTAATAAGCTTTTGGTGATAACTCCATAAAATCATTTACTAAAAAAAAATTATACTGATAGAGGAAGGGCCAAATGACCCGAGGCCTATGCCAAGAGTTGCTTTTACTTGAGGTTCCACTTGTTCTTTTTTGATGGCTCTGATATTGAACTACGGTGGCAACTTATACACCACTCCTCCACCAGCCGCCACACGCTCCCACATATTTTGCAATTTGTAGAAGTAGAAGCCAAATCCGTGTTGGTTTTTATTGAAATTTTTTTATATGAATTTGATCTCTTAATTTAAAATATTTTGTATTATTTTATTTTATATTAAAAATTTATAGTACTGTATTATAAATTTAATTTATATAAAAATTTCTGATCTCACGTGCCTAAGCAACAAACGTCGGTCATTTTATACTGTCGGGCCCGCCTAATCTTCTTTTATATGCTGTCTATTCACATAAATTGATTATTAAGGCCGAGATATTACTCAAAAAAAAAAAATGTCGACATAATTCTTAAATATCATCTTTGAAGCCTGTTTTGGTTTAAACGAAAAGGTGACTTTCTATCAAAAGAAGTTTTGATAAATTGTGAATTTTTAAATAGGAAAAATAATTTTAATAATTTTTTCATATTTAAAATTTCTTCACAAATTCAAAATGTACTATTTTGATATTTCAAGACTATTACAAGTATATTTTGACCTAAAAATCTTTTATACGTATCGAATGTTGAACGACATTACTAAAACTTCCTCCACTACACGCTACTTTTCCTCTACCACCTCTATGCTAACATCCCCAACCATATTTCTTTTTGGGATAATTTAGTATTCAAGATTATGTATTATCAATTTTACACTTAAATATGTTCCATTTGATACATAAGTGAGTATTTTAAATCAAAATATTCCCGTAATTGTATTGAAGGACAAAAATTGTCCATTTTAAATTTATGATAGACTAAAATATATTATTTTGAATATAAAAAAATAAAAAATAAAATATAAAAGACTATTAAAATTATTTTTCTTTTTAAATAAACAAATTTAAAGAAAAACACAAATTGTCACCATCCAATTCTCTTGTATTGCCAATCAATCGTTCAATGCTTGATTAAGTTGTCGTCATACATTTAAACAACAAATTATTAAATATACCACTTCTTGACTCATTTTTTAAAGAAAATATTTTTTTCCTACCTAACATCAATAAAATAATTTCATTCTGCCAAGGCTATCCCTGGATTAACAAGGTAGATGAAGAATAATGAAAGAAAACAAAAAAGAGTTGTTCTTCACATATTTTAATACTAATACCAAATAAATATTAGGAGGCTAAATCAATGATTGACTTTTAATACTCTTAATAAATCATAATCAACATGAACAAGGAAAGTTGAAGAGAGTATCACAAAAGATTTTGCACAAAATCACAAGTTATTACACTTGTTACTTTGTTAGGGGTTTCAAAATGCAAGTGTTAGCACTGTAATAAAAAAATAAAAAAATTGATTAATGAATTATGTGTTAATCACGCTTAAGATGCACAACTATGCAGTAGTTCATCTTCGATAATAGTTTTAAATAAAATTTTCTTTTAAAAGTTATAACTGAAAAATGTCGTGAGCATATATACATGGTCGACATAGCAAAAGTTCATAACAACCCACGTCAGGCCAATATTTAATTCGAGGTGAGTAATAAAAAAATTGTGAAAAGAGCCCGACATTAGCAAACTCAGATGTGTTCAAGCACTTTTCCCTTTTTTTTTTTTTTTTGAGTAAAAAAAATTTAAAAGAATATTTCTCTAAACCAAAACTAGCTAAGTAATGATATATATTTTAAATTTCAAAAACTTATAATAATTCTTACTAATGATCTACAAACAAGAAATTGGTGATAACTAAAGTTAAATTTAAAAATTCATACAATTTGATCGTCATATTTAGTATACTTGTTAGTAAGCACTTTTTCCTTATGGAAGCCGTAGGAAAACTCAATTGTGTAAAAAATCAGAAGACTGATTCGCAATTCATGAATCCCTTAATGTTACGATAACTATACACTGCAAATTTTTTATCTTATTTTTTATTACATTATCGCACAAACGATTAATTTTATTTTATTAAATTTTAAAAATTAATTAAATAGAAAGTATAATAGAGATCGAGACAAGGGAAAAAAAAAATCACTAACCATAAGCATGTCAAGTTACGTCCTCCTCCCAGATGGTTATCAAACAAGTAGGTGAGGTAACCCCGCGTCCATGTTGCCAGCTGCCGCCTAGGATTAACAAAATTCACAATCCCCGAGGAAAACAAATAATATCCTCAAAATTCTCCAGAAAAGACCACGTGTGAAACCTAGCCCAATCGGGTCTCCCGCACTGAGATCGGTCCCTAGGTTCAGGCTCCATATTCAGCCTCCCCTTATTTATATTCCTTCAATCATATGCATGCATAAATATTGTATCCATCACTTTCCTTCACCTGTTTCTATTAGAATTTTTTTTTCCTTCACTCTTTTCCGATGGAATATTCGACGCTCACCGGATTATTAAGAAAAGTTGCCGAAATATTTCCTTCACAACGTGCCTTATCGGTTTCCGGCAAGTTCGATCTTAACCATGCAAGGCTCGATGAACTCATTGAACGTACTGTGCCTCTAGCCTTGTCGCCGCCGGTGTTAAACCCGGCGATGTTATTGCTCTCACTTTCCCCAACTCCGTCGAGGTTCATTTCTTTTCTTCACTTATCTCTGCCCTTTAGTTGTTTGTTTCCTATCAAAACACGAATATACACACACAAAAACAGGAAATTAAAAAAAACCAAATCGTAATTATGATTTATTATTGACTTAATCGTAATTTTTTCCTTTAAATGATCATTAATTTGTGGTTCTCAGTTTGACGTATGTCAATTATATTAGTGATTGATGAATACAGTTTCCGTCCAGCTAAATAGAACAGGGGAGGAGGAAATATGCCATAAATTCTTTTTTATTTTATTTTTCGATGGGTAAATTTTTATTTATAGAGTACTACTAATATGTCGATTTTGGAGTTTATTGAACTCCTAATCAACTTACTGAGTTGATCAATTTTTTAGAGATCGGAATATTCTTAGCTAGGCATGAATACTAAATTGATAGTATAAGCTAATATTATACTTTAACGAGTTACACGTAAGTTTGACGTGAATATATTATTTTATGTATTATTAGTAATTAAAATATTTAGTAGACTGCTCAAATTATGAAAAATTATAAATTTTAAAACCTAATTTTTAATGAAAAGCCTTGAATACTTTTTATATATTAAGAATATATTTTAGAAACATAATTAGGAAAAAATGACTTAAATGATGTAACACAAATGATATTATAAAATATTGAAAATGTTAAAATTGATAATTATAGGAAAAAGTTCCATGTTAATTGTAGTTAACATATTTCATTTTTAACATATTATATTTAGTGCAAATTTATTTGATGTATGAGAATAGTACTATTATTAAGGTTTTAACAGGGCAACTAGGTTCCGTCCTTTGGTTAATAATTTAGGGAAATTGATTCGTTCAATTGATTATTAATTTTCGGACTGACTTATTGCAGTTTGTAATTACGTTCTTGGCTGTGATTCGAGCTCGTGCGACGGCGGCGCCACTAGCAATCCGGCTTACACGGCTGACGAGTTCGAGTTCTACTTGTCAGACTCCGAGTCAAAGATCTTATTCACTTCAAGAGAAGGCAATGCTCCGGCTCAAGCCGCGGCGTCTAAGCTCAACATTCCTCACGTGACTGTCACGTTACCGGATGCGGGTTCAGATGTCGTTCTTTCATCTCAATACGAATCGGACCCAAACCCGGATTTGTTATCCAAACTCATCAATGACCCGAATGACGTTTCTCTCTTCCTCCACACCTCCGGCACCACCAGCCGGCCAAAAGGAGTCCCGTTAACTCAGCTCAACCTCGTTTCGTCCGTAAATAACATCAAATCGGTTTACAAACTCACTGAGTCTGACTCGACAGTGATTGTTTTACCACTCTTTCACGTACACGGGTTAATGGCCGGGTTATTAAGCTCTATCGGAGCGGGTGGAGCCGTGACGCTCCCAGCTGCTGGGAGATTCTCAGCTTCAACTTTCTGGTCAGACATGATTAAATAGCAATGCCACGTGGTACACCGCTGTGCCTACCATACACCAAATCATTCTAGACCGCCACCCCAACAGCCCCGAACCCGTTTACCCGAATTTAAGGTTTATTCGGAGCTGCAGCGCGGCTTTGGCTCCTAGCATCCTGGCTCGGCTAGAGGAAGCTTTCCGGGCTCCGGTTTTGGAGGCGTATGCCATGACTGAGGCTTCCCATTTAATGTCTTCGAACCCGTTACCCGAGGATGGCCCGCATGTGGCCGGGTCAGTAGGGAAACCCGTGGGGCAAGAGATGGCCATATTGGATGAAAATGGGAAAGCACAAGAGGACAATGCAAATGGTGAGGTGTGTATCAGGGGTCCAAATGTGACAAAAGGGTATAAGAATAATCCGGAAGCCAATAAATCCGCTTTTCAATTCGGGTGGTTCCACACTGGAGATCTCGGGTATTTGGATTCGGATGGTTATTTGCATCTAGTTGGCAGGATTAAGGAAATGATTAATCGTGGAGGTAAAACAATCAATTTTCCCAATATATTAATTATCATTTGTCCAACTATCTTTGGCAATTAGCCTAAGTTAATGCAATTATTATGCTGGCAGTTTATATAAACCATGCTTTTGATGCTGATGGTGGGGTTTACTTTGGTACAACTAATATACAATACAATACAATATTGCATCCCTTTGAAAATGCTTGTACGTACTTGCATCAAAGGATAGCCATTGAACTTGGCTTATGTGGGGGAGAATATTCGCATATAGAAGAGTATCATATAGGCATGAGAATTTTTTTAGCCATATAATTTTTGTGAAAGTTGGCCACTTTCAGGTGCATGATTGTGATTGTTAGGCTTAATTTCTTGTACTTTACCCAATATTAAGGCTGGATGTGTAGCATAATAATCAGTGCTGGTGGGGTCTGATGAGAAAGACACTGAAATCAGTACGTATTAATTCTATTTTTGCTTGAAAGCAATGTGTAATTTCGTGTTAACGAAATTCAGTTGATCTTAACTGGTAATGTCCAATTGATATTTCACCTTAAAGAGTATTGGATTTCGGATAGCTTTTATTCGTGAGAATTTGAAGTTGCCACCCCAACGTGCCTCGGATTTTCCAAATTAGTAGCAGGAGTTTAAAATATTAAGGAGGTTATGTCTTAGCTTGTAGGTCTTAATCTTGTCCTAAGAAAAAAAAATTAGAAAAAAAAACTGGTCTTAATCTTGTAATGTAACTTAGGGATGGAATGGTTTTGTCAGTGTTGTTATTAGCTTGTACTAGTTCTTATTGCCCTGGTACTTTCTATGACATACATCAAAATCTTTGAAGGGTCTGAATAGTTTGATATCACCCTATTGAAGAATAGAAACTGATAATCTTTCACATAAACAATTTCAGGTGAGAAAATATCACCAATTGAAGTGGATGCTGTCCTATTATCTCATCCAGACATTTCTCAAGCTGTTGCATTTGGAGTCCCTGATGACAAATATGGGGAAGAGGTATATCATAGTTTCATCATCTTGTCTTATTACTTTCATCTCCAATCCTCAAGTGTTTTTGTCTATGGCTAGTCAAGGATGAAAAAAATGTACTAGTCTCATGTGTGGTTGTATCTGACAGTTGTATACATTTTCTATTAAGTCTATCGAAATACTTGGACTTACTTCAGCATTCATGGAGACTCTTGGCCTTGTGATGAATATTGAGTCTTCAAATTTCTTTTGTCATCTGTTTATGTTTTATTTTTTCTACTTAAATTCTGAAATTGCTTCAGTAGAATTAGAAGTCTCTTGTTGTAGTCAAGAGATATCCAAGCCTCATAAGTTGCTGATCTGTGTGTTTTTCCGGTCTAGTATTACCTTTTCTAGCAAATGATTGTTTAGTATCTATCTTTATAATCTCAACAACATTCCTCTATCAAAGAACATCCAACACATTCCTTAACTGTCTCCCTACTCAATACGAAGCTGTGCTGTTTGTGCAATCATTCTTACCTGTCAGGTTTATGGCATCCTCTCGTATGTTATGATCAGAGTTCTGACCTTCTAGTTGCCTGTTATTCTGATAATATTCGATTCTTTTGTGTTTCCAGATAAATTGTGCAGTTATCCCCAGAGAAGGGTCAAATATTGATGAGAGTGAGGTGTCGCGGTACTGCAAGAAGAATCTTGCGGTGTTCAAGGTCCCAAAGAAGGTTTTCATCACTGATTCTCTTCCCAAAACTGCCACAGGTAAAATACAAAGGCGCGTTGTAGCAGAGCATTTCCTCGGACAGATCTCTACTGCTAAAGTCCCCAAGTTTGGAGCCTAAACCTAAAGAGCTAAAGTTGCTAGAGAGTATCGAATTAGTACTGAAATCCCTTCCCTCAGAAATACGTTGAACACACAACGTGGCTGCCATAGCATGCAAATTTTTTGTGATCTAAAATTAAAGAAATTTTGGCTTTCTGTTAGGTTCTTTCTAATGTCACCTTTTGAAAGATTTTCAATTGTGTAGCAAATTGATGGATGTCCGTCCTTATGCTGTATCAGTACATGATTGCATTTAGATGGAGGAGGCGGCTAATTTCTATTGTAATCATGAGCTACTCGGATTGTGATGGTAGTATTAATGGAAATCTTTTTCATGGAAATATTAATAGTAGGGTAGCAGGAATGATATATTTATCTTTGGGAAAATCGCTGAAATAGTCCTTAAATTTTTTTACTTTAGCCAAAATAGTCCCTCAACTTTTTTTGTAACCAAAATAGTCCTCTAATTTTTATTTTTTTAGCCAAGATAATCCTTTCATATGAAATTTATAAAAAAAAAAAATTTATTTTTTGGCTAAAAAATAAAAGTTAAAGGACTATTCTGACTAAAAAAAAAGTTGAAGGACTATTCTGGCTAAAATGCAAAAGTTGAGGGACTATTTTGGCGATTTTCCCTCTATCTTTTTCCAATTTTTAAGCTTACATTACAGCTGTGGTGAAAATCCAGATTGTCATTTCATAGAATGTCAATATTCAATTATCTCCACAGAACAAGTGGCAGAGTAGGAGATATCAAAATATCTGGAACAGTCCTGAAGTTGCAGATAATGATTTTCTGGGTGGCAGACATGTGAAATGCCAGTAGTAAGTAGTGAAGTAAGATCTGTTTAACCAAATCATACTACACTAAATCTTTTGATATATTTACCAAGAATTAATTTTGCTAGGATAGGTCAAAAGTGAAAGTGCACGAGACTTCACATGGGAACATGATAATGGGACTTTGTAATTTTTATTTATTTATATTAGTGGGAAAGACAAAAATTATGTGTGATTAAAAAAAAATTAATAAGTATGTGATAGTTATTGTTTATTAGTAGATTAATGTAATAGTTTTATTTATTACATGAAGGTAAATTTGAAAGTTCAAATAATGACATCACATCAAAAGAAAGTATCTTATTTTTTATATAGTATAAACAACTTATTTTCTTTTAAAATTCTTATTTAATATTTTTATCTAAGTCATATGGCTCATTTTTTACTACAAAATATATACACATTAGTGTACACATAAAACTTTTTCTGTTCTCTTATACACATTAGTATAATAAAGGAAGAATTTCGAGCAACCCACAGCTACATAGGATTAAACGATTTTAAGTTTCTTGTTATACTTTTAATGTGATACTTTTGTGACATTAATAGATAAATTATATGTGTTATTATTTAATATTTAATTATAATAAAATAATATATATCACTTATTAAATGATGTCATACATGCCAGAATGGACCCAACAAGATATAATCGACAGCACATGCAAATGATACTGAATCCAGTTTAGAGTTTTGACAGCGAACTTCCAGCACTATGTCTATGCTAGCTGTCAGCAACCAAAATTCTGGAAAAGATGAAATAAGAACATGCTTTGTAGCACAGTGAAGAGTACTAAAGGCCAAAGCTTCCAAATTCTGGTCATTCTGCGTATTGTTGTCAACACAAGCACCGCCTGTTAGCACTTGGCAACTAGAAACATCCAACCAGGACAATGTAGAGCATGTTGATCCAAAAACACAGAAGGGAATGGCAAAGCAAAGCAACCACCCAAACTGTCTGTTATCCGTTTAGATCATCTTTCCACCAAGATTCAAAAATGGATGAAATTTTAAACCAATCTAAAAGCTTATTCATGCAAATCATTTAACACTGCAGTAACAATTTTCATTGAGAACTATAACCTATGATGGTAACCATTAACATCCAAAGCAAAAAAAGGAGGCGAATTAAGAAAGTACTAATCTATAATAGTAAAGCAAACAAGTGACTTTGCCACAACAGTGTCAAGACTACAGCAATCCAAAACCAGGTATTCAAAGGATAAACAACAGAAACCATGCTACATAAACATGTTCAATGTCCATATTAGACAATGCTAAAACTACTTAAGCTTCCTGAGGTTCTTCCTCTTCATCCTCGTACTCATAACCTTCCTCATCAGCAGTAGCGTCTTGGTACTGCTGATATTCAGAAACCAAGTCATTCATGTTGCTTTCTGCCTCGGTAAACTCCATTTCGTCCATGCCCTCCCCAGTATACCAATGCAAGAAAGCCTTTCTGCGGAGTCACATAGCAGTGAATTGCTCACTGACTCTACGGAACATTTCCTGAATTGAAGTTGAATTTCCAATGAAAGTTGAAGCCATCTTCAGACCAGTGGGAGGAATATCACAAACTGTAGACTTGACATTGTTTGGGATCCACTCAACAAAGTAGGATGAGTTCTTGTTTTGTACATTAATCATCTGCTCATCAACTTCCTTGGTACTCATCTTTCCTCGGAACATAGCTGAAGCAGTCAAATATCGACCATGGCGAGGATCAGCAGCACACATCATGTTCTTTGCATCCCACATCTGCTGGGTAAGTTCTGGGACAGTGAGTGCTCGGTATTGCTGTGACCCACGAGATGTGAGTGGAGCAAACCCGACCATAAAGAAGTGTAATCTAGGGAATGGAATGAGATTGACAGCTAGCTTGCGCAGATCAGAATTCAGTTGACCAGGGAAGCGAAGGCAGCAAGTAACACCACTCATGGTGGCAGAGATCAGGTGGTTCAAGTCTCCATTCCATACTGTTTAGAGCACAATATTAAATTAATCATTTACTAAACTGTTACTAATATTACTAAAATATCAAAGCATTAGAGTTCAGATTTAGTATGGAACTCTGATATGAATTCATTGTTCATTAATCCCTCTATGAGCTTAATCAACCAACGAATCAAACAAGCTCAAATGACACAGCTGAATGAAAAAAAATACAGCATTCCAGCTGAACAACAATAAAACTTCTATATACATCCTCAAATCATTTGTCTAACGTATCACAAATTTCTGTCATCAGTTAAATAACCACACATAAATCATTCATAAAGAAACCTACCACAAAAAGTTGAATGACCATTTCCAAATATGCAATCATCTAAAGCGGTACACCATAGCTAAAATTAGTTCTAGAGATGCCCGGGAAGAGCGATGAACTTACAGCTGGGAGTGGTGAGTTTAAGTGTCCGGAAGCAAATGTCATAAAGAGCTTCATTATCCAGAACCATACACTCGTCAGCATTCTCCAACCAGCTGGTGCACAGAAAGGGTCGCATTATAAGGTTCCACAACTGTGTCAGACACCTTCGGAGATGGAAACACAGAGAAGGTAAGCATCATTCTGTCAGGATACTCCTCCCTAATCTTCGAAATGAGAAGGGTTCCCATTCCTGATCCAGTACCACCTCCCAACGAGTGGCACACCTGAAATCCTGATACATCAACAATTAAAATTTCCAGTCAATTTCATTAGATCCAGCTTTTTGCCTTCTTTTTTTTTCCCCTTTTCTTTTTCTACATCTCAAGAAGTACACTCTAAAGTAATCAAATTTAGCCCAAGAAAAGCACAACTGAAATAAAATTTCGAAACATCAACAGGCGCCGAAATTCAGCGCTGTAAAAGGCAAAATTGAATAACAATTCCACAAATCAGTAGATCAACTAAAACCACATAGGAAATTACCGAAAAAAGACTTGAAGCAAACGAAAAAAGAAGGCTAAATTAATAAAAAACCTTGAAGGCAGTCACAGTTCTAACTTCGGCTTCTTTGCGGACGACGTCGAGAACAGAGTCAATGAGCTCAGCGCCCTCGGTGTAGTGACCCTTAGCCCAGTTATTTCCGGCACCGGACTGTCCAAAAACGAAGTTATCAGGCCGGAAAATCTGCCCGTACTGCCCAGATCTAACACTATCCATGGTACCGGGCTCGAGGTCCATGAGGACGGCGCGTGGGACAAACCTCCCACAACTGGCTTCATTGTAGTAAACATTCACTCGCTCCAACTGCAAATCATTGTCCCCGCTGTACCTGCCGGTGGAATCGATGCCGTGCTCGGCGCACACCACTTCCCAAAACTTGGCTCCGATTTGGTTCCCGCATTGCCCTCCCTGAATGTGCAAAATTTCACGCATTTTTTCACTATTATGACTGAGAACTGTAGAGAGAGAGAAAAGAGGGGTTTTCCGTTGGATTTGGGAGAGGAGAAGAGAGTGCGGGGATTATATATTCAGTGTTGGGGGAGGCGAAGTGGGAATTTTTACCATTGAATTTTGAAATTTTTGGGAGAGAGTGTGACGCTGTAATTTTTGGGTAGTGCAGAGAAGGGTTACGCGTTTAGGTGGAGCGTGAGAGAGGGAAACTGGAAATGAGAGATTATTATGATATTTATACTGTATAAAAAATTAAAATATATAATATTATGTTATATAAAGATTTTAAATATAATCATACAATATTTTAGCTGAACTATAATTTTTGTTTTTTAAAATTTTTTACTATTGTGCCAACCCATTTGATCATTGCAAGCATTTGTTATTCGAGAAGGTTTATGGTGATCATTGAGTAATTAGTGATATTTTAGTATTTACTTAATAATTAATGGGAGGAAATCATTTGTATTAAGTAAGGGTCATATTTGGTCCAAATAGCTTCCTCCTATTAGTTTTTTAATAATTACTAAGATGTCAAAGAGTTGTTTAATGATCATAATAAACATTCCCTTTGTTACCACCAAGTTAATATAATTGCGAAAACATTCCCTCTAATTTCGGAATAATTAATAATTATATTACATCTAAAAATTTATTACATTAATTATTTTAAATAATATATTGAATAATAGTTATCTAATTGAGTCATAATGTTGGGGTTTCACAAACTTTAAAAACACTATGCCAAACAAGTTTTTACATTATTATTAAATGAAAAAAAAAAAACTTATTATGACCACTTAATGTCAATATAAATAGGGCAAATAGTTAGGTAGATTCGATCTTTAACCATATTTGTAAATTTTGTGGTATGGATTAAACTTTAGAGAATTTATGACATCAGTTGATGTAAGTAAGATTTTTTAAAATTTAATTCTAACTACAAGATTTACAGGTAAAATCAAATAACGAGTCTACCTAAATATTTTCCTATAAATAGATGATCAAACAAATGGAGAAGAACTAAATTCATTTTCTCCAATATTATAAACTTTGTGTGACAACAATAACTTTTTTTTTTTTGGATGTTCGGTGCTTATTGTGGTCCCCCAAAATCCAAGTACTCTGACTTGTCTTATACAGGCCAGGGGAAGTCACAGTCAGGCCCATGAAAAATACTCTCAAGATTTTGGTTTAGGACTTGGCCCATAGGAGGCCCCATACCACACGTGCATCCCACTTTTTATTTAGACTAAAATAAAGTTGTATGGGCAATCTTCAAAAATCATATGTGGTCTTATTGAGTTGACAATTAATGCTAACACTTTTTTTTTTTTTTTTAAATAATTCAAGCATAAATATATATATATATATATGTATATATATATGGAAGATTTTACCGTCTCGTTGAGGAAATTATTTCTTTAGTTTTAAGGATTTATACAATACAAATTTTTGAAACACAGTATTGTACTATACAAATCTTTAAAATATAAAGAAATAATTTCTTAAAAATGACTGTAGAAACAATCGCTAGAGATTTTATTTGTAAATTAGAAGTAATAGTTAAATGGCCACCGTCATCTTATGCTTCAAGTTAAAACAACAACAGAAAGCCTTTCGGTACAATTTCGTAAAAATGCTTTAGAGTAAATGTGGTTCTTGGAAACTAATTTATGACTAACTCTATTACTTCTACTTTAACAAAAGTAAAACAACACGAAGAAAATTATCCAAGAACCAACTCCAATATGTCAACTTGAATAACACCCATCTCTAGATCATCACTTCTATTTTGCTGCGACAAAGAAATGACTGACATAAAATTATATTGCACTTCCACAACCGAAAAAAGACTCTTTTTTGGCCTACTGTATGGCATAACGGACAGTTGCATCTTCAACAATATTCACTCGTGAAAATTTTTTATTACTTATCCCGCGATACAAAGTGGATATTGCAAATCGTTGGATGATTAAAAAGTTATAAAATTTATTTATTTTTTAATTATTTCAACGAATATTATATTCATTTCACATTACAGAATGAGCAGTCAAAACTTACTCCTTCACTTCAACATAGCAAGGACAAGATGAGGCAATTCAGGCTTATTCGCCCGCATATATTTGCCCTTAAAATGTCACTTGTACCTGTAAAATGTACAAAGTACCGAATTGGCCAAATTTAAACGAAACGCAAAAAATAGGCAGAATGATAGTTGAAGTAATTACATGAAAAATTCATCTAATTATTATTCAAAACAAAAAGCAGTCCGAAATTAGAAAATGTTCTCATCCGTGCATTTGTGGGTTTCAATTTGTGCGTGTATTTGATACTTCTAGTTGTTGATGTTTAATAGAAGCAAATGAGTCATCAAATGAGAGCTCAAGTAACCATCATTAAACCTTTACAAACAAGCAAAAAAAAAAGAAAAAGAATAACCAATCCACAAGTCATTCTACTTCTGCTGTCTTTTAACGTGCTGATGTTCACCTTCCTGCTACTTTCTCGACTTTCTTCTATTGATATTAATAGTATACGGAAAGTTTTAAAGTTTTAATTTTAAAAATTTATACAACACAAAGTTTTAAAGTAGAAAATAATAAATTATCATACAAATATTTAAAGTATAACAAAGTAATTTCTCAAAGAAATATTAAAAACTTTCCAATAGTATAATGTGAATGATTTCACTTTCTTCTATGGTAGTAGTAGATAGTCTAAGAAAGTAAGATCTTTGTTTCTTGAAAGAGTGGAGAACGAACCTTGTTCCATTTATTTTTAAATCAATTAACATGTAATTCCACTCAATTTGTTGCATCGTTGGTTAATTATTGTAC
This sequence comes from Cinchona pubescens, assembly GCA_025175665.1. Taxonomy (NCBI): domain Eukaryota; kingdom Viridiplantae; phylum Streptophyta; class Magnoliopsida; order Gentianales; family Rubiaceae; genus Cinchona; species Cinchona pubescens. Next base: position 1,785,678 of record JANKKI010000014.1, read on the forward strand.
TACATTTTGCCAATGTTCTCTCCCCAGACAAAAAGCGTTAAAAGATATTTTATTTCACATACTATCTCAATCTCTATCTTTACTACTTAATAAATGATCAAGAATTTTTTATTAAAACTCATAACTATATTTCAAAAAAATTTTGATATTTCATTAAATAGTGGTATAAGAAATGCGATAAAAAGTGAAATCGAAGATGGACAAAAACCCACAAATTATTGGTAGTATATAGTGAGACTAATATTCTCAACTTGTCGTTCATGGGCAGCAGGTACTGAAGAAAGGCCTAGATGAAAAGTCACCCAAGTTTATTAGAGGCGATGATCCTGAAGATCAGTTCTCCATGACAGTACAAAACTTTATCCTCTTGAGTCCAAGAGTCCGGCACCTGATTCAAAGAGGAACATAAAATTGAAGACGAAACAAGGAACCAAGGCTGGGTCTTTTGTAGGCTAAACGACTAAATGTACTTCACAGATTGTAACAATATTGAAGTAATTTTTTTATTTTGTATACATGCAAATGCAAGTTAATTTCTCTAGTTCTTTTTAATGTATTAATTAGGAGTATTTAGGGTGTGTTCACTTGGATTGAAAATATTTTCAAGAAATTTTTTTGGTGCCAAACACTGAAAAATATTTTCTGGTGTAACATATTTTCCAATTTTTCTTCCTCTGGTTGAAAATAATTTATGAAATTTTTGAATATAAGTTATTTTTCGGATAATTCAAGAGTGACATTAAATATCAAATACTTACTTTTATAATTTTATTTGCTAAACTTATTTTCGTTTTTAATTATTTTCCATTCGTTTTCTCTTAATCATGGATCTCACACAAATATAACTATCATTATGCATATTTTATAAGTACAATTACTACATTGTACTATCATTTAATTTTGAATAAAATCAATCTTTTATTAACTACAATTTCTTGTAAAATATTTATTACTATTGTTATAAGGTTTTTTAACTTGTATTTATAAAATTAAAAATGAAACCGTTAAAAATTTTATTTTAAAATATTTTCATTTTGTCAACCAAACACTAAAAAATTGTATGAAAAATAGACTTTTTTATGTAAAATATTTTCCAAAAAAAATATTTTCAATCCAAACGAATACACCCTTACTTTTCTCTGTAATCAAAGTTGATAATTTAGATTTGACAACCGAATTAATTCAACTGTCTATATGATTTGTCTTTCGCGAAAGGGGAAATGATCGGGTATTTCTTTTTTCGGACAGAAGAAAAATGAAAGCAAGAGTTGTATAAGACAGTCAACAACAAAAATTCTTTGCTACTCATTCTGCATTGCGAAATGAGTAGTGCAAACCGTTAAATGATTAAAAAGTAATGAAACTTTACTGTTTTTCAATCATTTCAAATGACTATCAAACCCTTTCTATATTGTGGAATGACTATTCAAGACTTACTCATTACCAAGGGTGGTTAATAATAATTTAAAATTAATATAAATCTTTTTTTTTTTTGGTTTAATTTTTTTTGTCAAATAAGAGAAGGGATGATTAGGAAGAGGAAAGCTGACGGTCATGCAAACATGACAAATTGTCCATGACAACTACGTGGGGAAACGAAACAAAGAGTTTGTGTTGTGGACATGATCAGCCCAAGAGGCAGAGACAATAATTCTCAACCCTTATTTTGTTCCTGGAAATTCTATTCTTCCCCGCAATTTTCTCCTCTATTAAAACTGCCAATATCTCATCTTTTCAATTTTCAAGGATCTCTCCTTCCTATTATTCTCTCATCTTTGTTTTTGCTTTCTCCTCTCTTCTTTCCTTCTTTCCTTTTGTTTTCGCATTGCAGGGTATCTCTATCCCTATTTTGAAGATCACAACATGGTATGTTTGCATTCCTATCTGTTTAGATCTTTCTGTTTATTTTCACAAATATCATCACAATACATTAACTTATTATCAAGCCCAGTTTTCATTTTGTAAGACAACATGGTAAATTAACATATTTCTTTATCTATCTAAACTTAACATAATTCTTGAATATCGATATTGGCGACATTGGCAAATTATTAATTGCATTTATTTGTAGAAAAAATTTATAGTGTCTTGTCTCATCAAATGTGATTTGCATAGTTATTCGTAAATAATCTAGTGAATTGCATACCAATTCGTGAGTATTAGCAGCATTGTGTACCCGTACCACGGAGAGTACCATGTATTTGATAACTTTAAGGGTGAAAATGTAGCCAATAATATAATATGAACCTGTTTGCATTTCATTTATTACGATCTTTTTGGCAGGCGAATGCTGCATCTGGAATGGCCGTGGAAGATGAATGTAAGCTGAAGTTTTTGGAGTTAAAAGTGAAGAGAAACTATCGTTTTATTATTTTCAAGATTGAGGGTCAAAAAGTAGGTCGATGGTGGAGAAGCTCGGGAGTCCTGAAGAAAGTTATGAAGATTTCACCAATTCTCTCCCTGCTGATGAGTGCCGCTATGCTGTGTTTGATTTTGATTTCATCACCGACGAGAACTGCCAGAAAAGCAAGATTTTCTTCATTGCTTGGTAATCAACGTGTTCACTCAACTTGTTTGTTTTTTTCATCTTAAAGCAATTCCTGAATTTGTATTTTGCGGTATGATGATTAATTAGGTCGCCCGACACATCAAAGGTGAGGATGAAGATGGTGTACGCGAGCTCAAAGGATAGATTCAAGAGGGAATTGGATGGAATTCAAGTGGAATTGCAGGCAACAGATCCTAGTGAAATGAGCCTTGACATCATAAAAGGGCGAGCACTCTGAATATATATCATCCTCATTTTCCATCCTGTCGTCTGATCATCATCAGAGAGACTCGAACTCTTTTCATAACCATATTTCCTGAGCAATCTTTTTCACTTGAGCAATCTTTTTTGTTTTGAGGTTCTCTCAGCTCATTCTAAAACATGTACTGTAATGTAATATTATTGCAACCGCTTTGTAATTTGGGATTCGTAGTTTAAGCCTAATATACATTGCTTGTAACAGCCTTGTTCAGCTTAATTTCAGATACTTGAATTTGATACTAGTCAATTCCTGACTTGCTTTCTACACTCAGGTTTAGATTTAGTTAACAATTTATGTTTTTTATATACTAGTATCTTAAGTATTTTGCTTCAAATTGCAAAAAGTCCCTCTTAAATATTTTGCCTGTACAACAACAGTAATAATCGTTTTCACTCACATTAATCCTCAATGCGGGAAAAGATTATTAAGTATTAACCCCTTTCATTGTGGAGACATTTCTTTGAAATGTGTGACCATGTTGCAGTCTGGTTGAAGGTGAAGAATGAGGAGCAGAATTGCTCAGTTTTCAATTTGGATGTAACAATTGTTTACTATAATGCTGTCATTTATACTTGGTTTTCAGTCTCTGAATACTATTACAAGCAGCCAGAAGAAGGCATGCAGAACAGACAATATGATAGTATAGACTAATTCTGCTTATTTTCAGTATCCCAATACTGTTTTTCCCACGACTGGACTTGCTTTATGGAATTTTCTTTTCTCTGCAAAACTGAATGGAGAGTCGCAGGATCATAAGGAGGAGGCATAGTGCATGGAGGCACATCAGAGGGACCTGCAGATAAAGAATCCATCATATACTTCTTTACCAATCCTTCCGCGGGGCAGGCCATGGACTCCGAACAGAGTTCTAATGCTTGTGGAGGAACAGTTGGCTTGTATGTTAGAAGCTTAGCATATTCTCTCAAGAGGTGAAACATGTAATCGTAGACGTAATTCATGCTTAATTCTTCTTGAATAAATTTACTTGCTGCCTTGCCCATAGCCTGTGCCTGTAATACCAATAATGCAGCAATTTTCATTTTTTGGGGAGATCACAGGGTAACATGCTACAATAGTATTAGAGATTTTTTATCTCACTTCTTGCACATACGATTCTCCTGTCACATCCCCCAGATATTTGCCATGTGTTTTCTGACTTTTAAGTATTACTATACTAGAGTACTCACGGCAATGTAGAAAGTGAAATATGAGATTGTTACATAAAATGGGACAGAAGGTTATTGTGGTAATGTAGTTCGAAGTTGCATTGACTGTTGATAATAACGAGAATGAAGGGCTTACCTTTTGCTGCTGGCTATTGCCCCAGTCAACAGCATACTTAATTGATCTGCATTTGTCATCATCTCTTATGGGCCAATAGTGTTGCAATGGCGTCAGACTTCTTGTGAAGAAATCATAGTAATGTTGCTTCACTACTAAAGTAAGAGAATCACAGGCAAGAATGTATTTGGTGCTCACAGACCATCCAATTCCTTCAATATAAACTTTATATCTGTACGTTTCATTTAAAGGAAGTGAGAAAAGATTTGATCAAAATATACTGAAGCTGTCATAGAGCAGCATAAGATGAAATTTAACAAATTTAGTCATGTACCTGTGTTTACATTGGCTTGCTAAATCGGAATTTTTGAAACCTTCCTGTATTTCTCGTCTCCAGTTCTGTAAACTGCAACTTGTTAAGCACTGTCAATCTGCGTAAAACAGTACTATCAATCACAACGCATGCAGTTATAATACCTGAGCATAAACACGCAAATTCCAGTCCTGGTTGTCTGAGAGATTGCACTTGAGCAAATCCATCCTGGATAGTGAAACATGAGGATTACCCTTCCAAAATGCAAATGGTTCTCTATCCACCCATTTACTTCTCTCGTTCCCTTCTTTTAGCTCCTTTGACAACGCCTTCCATGGCTCTATGTTAATTTCTGGCCTAAAAATCATTCACAATTTTTCCCTTTTATAAAGAAAGAAGAAAAATTCATGTCAAATTAAATGAGCCCTCAATAGTTGGAGTGGAAATTCTTAATTAATTACCATCCCCAGAATGACCAATCTGGAAAAACAATATCGAAGGTGGCATCATCTCCATGCATATCCGAAAACTGGAGGGGGGGCCTTAGAATTTTGATTGGGATAAAATTGTTTGAGATTATTCGGGCGATCGCCGCAAGCGAAAATCAGGTCCAAATCAGGCACTTTTCCAGGGTACCTTCGCAACAACTGTAAAATCCCCCACTGGCTAAAAACATCTCTAGTCTGAAAAGAATGCGAATACGTTACAATGTAAGCCGTGCTATTCACTATCACCAGCCGGAAAGCAGCTTTCTTGGCCTTAGCCGCCTCCACCATCTCCAGTGATATTCCCGTCTCTCTCCAGGGCCATAAATCTTCGTGTATCCAACGGAAGTAATCCGGGCACTTGGGTTGTTGGGATATTGGTTCTTCTGAGTATTGGTAGAAATGTTTCGATGGGTAGTAATTTGCTGGGCAAGTTTTTGTAACGTTCACATGCTGCGAGCAATTCAGGGGGATGATTTCGGGGATTTGGGGGCTGTACTTCTTTCCGGTGTCATGATGAGGGTATTTGTAAAATGTTATGCCAGCAAATATTGATTTTTGCTGGGAATTTCCAGTAATTGACTGCAAAATTTAACAAGAAATGTAGTGCAAATTATGCAATACAACAAAAATCATGAGTGCCAACCAAAATCAAACTTGCACAACTGTACAAGGCAATCAGAGGCAAATGTTATTGCTACAGCATTTTGCACTTAAATTGACTAAATTACACTAAAGTTATACACAATGCACTAACTTTCAAAACCTGTGAATTTAAATCATTAGCCTATTTTATCATACATATTTGGATATAAAAATCATTATACTCCCTCCGATTCATCTCATAGTGACTGTGATTTTGGATTGGTGCATAAAATTTAAGAAATCTATTTTTTTTTTCGAATTAAGAATTCTATTAAATGCATAAATTTTATACAAAAATAGTTTAAAATAATTAAATTATCATTGTACATTAAAATTTTTAACTAATAATCGATCACTCTCTGTTAATGTGCCTCTAAGTATAAAGTTGAAAAAAAAATGTAAACTTTATCATTTATTAATTTCTTGAATTTGTAAAACGACAAATAATTAGTGCAAAACAAATTGTCTAAAATTACAGGTAAAATAAAATAAAGGGGTAGATATTAGTGGAAGATGCTCAATGAGAACAACCATGTATTCAATTATTAATAGGATTTTAAATGGCTTTTTTTTTTTGGTTCTAAGTGTAAATCATCTGAGTAAAAAAATTTCTACCAGATTAGCACGGCGTAAAAAACAACTTTGCCAAATATTATGTCAATTATCCGTACAACAAAAAAAAATTAGGGGCCCATTTAGACTGCAAATAATGGAGTGTTATTTAGTGGATAATATTTGTCTTTTGATTTTTGTGGTTTAGCATTAACTTTTAGAATAATAGAATAATTATTTGGATATGAAATAATATTTCAAAATAACTATTTAGATTGGAAATAATGAATAATACCTATTATTTAGTGGACCCATTTAAAAATAAAAAATAACACAAATTAAAAAAAATGATAGTTATGAAAATTCTTCACTTATCTTTATTCCACTACATTCGATGAAGACTTGAAATTACAACTTTTCGCTTGTCTTCATTAAACTCTACATGCATAAAAAAAGGTCAATTTTACTTAACTTCCTTAATGTTTATACTCACTGTCACTTTAATTTTCAATGTTAATTTTTAGGTATTTAAATCCTTCCGTTAAATCTAACTCAACACTTAATATTATTTTAATAAAAATACCCTTGTTCTACCTTCTTCTTCTTCTTATTATTTTTTAAAAATTTTTTTACTTGATTCATTTTTTCCTTCTCTCATTTTGTTGACATGATTCAATAATTTTTTATCATTCATCAAGATATTTTAAATTTCATCAAACTCTATTTGAGGCAATAAAATAAGATATTTTGGGTGTTGTGATAAAATTTGTTTACATCAATAATTTGAGGGTAAAAATATCATTTAGGCCAAAAATCTAACACCATTAACGTTGACTATTAGTTCAGTGACTACAGTACCTAAAAAATAAACCGTTAGGAACTAAAGTGATTATAATCTTAAACATTGAAGGGGTAAAGTTAAACTAAACCTACATAAAAAAAAAAACTAAAATCAATAATGATAAAAGATAATCAACAATCTATACCCAATTATTTGATGTCATTATTGAGAGAACTACCACACACACACATATATATAACGTTTTGCACGGAACTGAGTAAATATACAAAACAAGTTAAATTAAACCAATAACAAATATATGTTTATGGTTTAAACTTTAAAGTGAACGCATAAAGACAAATTATCTCTATATCTACAAGATTAATGTTAATAGAATATTAACAAAAGATTACAACAAACATATGTTATGATAAAAATATACGATTCTAATAATTTTTAGATTAAGGCATCCTTATGCGAAAGTAGGGAATGCCAAAAGAAAAATTACTGCTTATACATAATTATTAATTGAATATTTTTTAAAATGTAAATAATGAATAGGACATGAATAGTGTAAATAATGGATTTTGGGAATAATGAATGATGAATAAGATAAAATATGAATAGTGTGAAATATTTTTGAATACACATTACTAACCAAACATCAAATATTTCTAACCAAATATTATTTGGTAAATAATAAAAGTTATTTGCAATCCAAAGGGAGCCAGATTACTAGTAGAAGAAAGGCTAGTAAAGATATTACTTGTACTTGTAGAACTTTTGATAATGACATAAATTAAAAATTCCAAGAAAAGATTTTTGAGGGATGAGACGCTGACTTGATTAACGATTAGAATTATAGTTAGTAATTTCAAATATAGACATGAAATTAAAAAAAAGAAGAAGATGGTATTTACATGTTTACTTAGCAAATATAGACGCATTTCTTTCTTTCTTTGTTGTCGTAATATTTAAGTTGTTAGTGCGTAATCAAATTAAATATTCCGTACCAACCATTTAATATAAATTGAGTACTGTTAATAATATATTTGACACATGAATAATTATAACGGTCGAGTGATTGATACCATGTCTTATTCAATTCTTTAGATTTCATTAGGACACTAAAAAAATTAACACCAAACATCTGATTTAGTAATTTAGTGCGACAGGGAATGCAAAACCATACTTATCTGCCAAATGTCTGTAAAAGTTTGACGAGTTAAGGACTTACACTAACGGAAGAATCGAGCAAACGCGTAGAGACGAATGCGGCAATGCAGAGAACAATGAAGAAAAACATGGCTAGAGAAGATCTGATTAGAGCGTTTTTTACTTGCCATGGAAGCAATATCTTCTCAGCGAAATGTCTGTATAGCCCTGATCCCTTGAGACTACTCAGCATTTGGGACATTTGCTCCTTCATCTTCAATTCATCAATTCACTCTCTATGTTAATTATCCACATGAAAGGGTAATTTGAAGGTGGAGATATATGATATATATGGGAAGAAAATTAATAGAGATGAATTAATTAGCCAATTGACAATTAAGGGATAGGATTAAGGGGAGAAAATTGTGGTTTAGGAGAGCGATAATCCACATTATACATCTGATTCTTGGATAGATAGATACAAATGAGAATGGAACTCAAACGTGTTCCAAGTACACAATTCTTGTGACAACTTTGCTTTTTCCGTTCTTTTATCTTGAGAAGCAATGCGGTCAGCAAAGCTTTAGACGGAAAAAATTTTAATTGAATTGTAGGATGTGTACACTTGTCTAGCTACTTGGACCTGAAATTTAAATCTATATCCTTAGCAAATATATATGGAAAATAAAAAGATTTCAGTATTTAATCTTTCAATAACTTACCGTATGGAAGATTACAATATATAATGTTTCAATAAATTACAATCTTCTTTCAAAACATATCTCTCCCTTAAATTTTAAGTTGGTCCCATTCTCTAATTTTTAGACGTTCATTTGTTAAAATAAAACCTCTCCTGTACAATTTATAAGTAGCGTCTTTGACTTAAAATTATAATGTCTGTGGAGTCTACCGATTTGATTTTTGAATATTATGGTTATTGATCTTCCAAATTACTATGTCGAATTATGTATTTTAGAGAATAATATTCTCACTTTTCTGATAATGGGATGTCAAGAAAAGTAATATATGTAAAATTTGGGGACCACAACCTATATATATAGAGATACTTTCCTTATTCTCTAGTTTTGCCCATCATAAAGATAGGAAATAAGATTTTAGGGCATCTACACATAAAAGTCCATGCTAATTAAATAACTTAGATCCATTTATCTTAAACCATATTAGATAACTTTATATTGGCCCAATTAAATATGATAGCACATATTATTATTACTCACTATATACTATTGGGTTTCCCCGGATATGGGTACTCTGCTACACTTTTTCCTATTACACTCATATTACACCATGTGATTAGTAACATGTGTACTTTTAATATAAGAAAATATTAAATGAGGGATAAGTGTCATTTCATCACATGATATAATATAAGTGTAACAGAAAGAAGTGTAAAAGAAGTCCCAATGCCAGTGCCCCCTTCCAGTATTACAATTCGAAAATCACAATATAATCCTATACTTCCTTTCATGTAAATATATTTGAACGAATTTTCCAAAATCATACTATTATAATCTATCGTGTCATAAAGAAATTGTAAAATCACTAAAAAAAATACGTAATATATTTGCCTCTCTTCTTTTTTACTCGACATTTCGACTCTACGTAGTGGCTTGAATAATATTTCCCTTTATCTGAAGTGATGAGATTCTTTATGCAGATCAATAAATCTCCTGGGAAAGCATGAGCAGCAACAATTACAGAATGCATCCTGAATTGTGTAGGATCAACTTAGCAATATATGCATTTAAAGTTTTAAACTAGGTCTAGACATTTTCATAGATCCCGAATTGATTTTGTATATATATAGCACGTATAATTAATTAATTGTGTTTGTTTCGTGTATCCCAATATTGTTTTTCCCACATTTCCACTTTCTTTGTTAAATTTTCATTTCTCTCTAAAATTGAATGAAGAGTCGTAGGATCGTAAGGAGTAGGAATGGTGCATGGAGCTTCATCAGAGGGCTTCACTCGTAACAGCCGAGTCCATCATATACTTCTTCACAAATCCATCTGCCCGACAAGCCATTGACTCGGAGCAAAGCTCAATTGCATTTGGAGGAACACTTGGCTTGTATTTTAGAAGCTTACTATATTCTACCAAGAGGTGAAACATGTAATCATACACATATTTCATTTTCAATTCCTCTTGAATAAAATTACTTGCTGCCTTGCCAATTGCCTGTGCCTGTGATTATACAAACAATTAAAGCTGATCTAAGTTGATAATAATTTATCTACATTGAAGTATAGTTTAGGTGATAAAACCTTCCCCTATGACCTACTGGTCGTGGGTTCAAGTCACTGAAGGATAGTCAGAGGTGGTTCGAAAAAAAAAAAAATTGATAATAATTTTTTGTATAAATTGATTAATGACAGGTTTATCATTAAATAAAAATTTTCATTGGATCAGATCAGCAAATTATAAAGTTTTCATTTGACTTATTTTTGATTAATACTAAATGACGAGTTATTACCTCTTGCTAAGATGGCTATTGCCCCAGTCAACAGCATACTTAATTGATCTGCATTTGTCGTTATCTCTTATGGGCCAATAATGTTGCAAAGGTATCAAACTTCTTGTGAAGAAATCGTAGTAACGTGGCTTGACTAACAAACTAACAGAATCACACGCCAGAATGTATTTTTCACTGACGGACCAACCAATTCCTTCAATATATATTTTGTATCTGTAATAATTCATTCGTCCAAGGAAGGAATTAAATCAATTTTTTTTTTCCCCAATTAGCAGAGAGCAAAGTGATTGATAGCTACAGCTAATTAAAGTATGAAATTAATATGCCTATTTTTTTTACCAAAAATGATAGCTACAACGAATGCAAAGTTGGAAAAAGAAAAGAAAAATCAAAAGAAATAAGAATTAATACAAATAAAATATTAGTAAGTTCTTACCTAGTAAACTGTATTATTTAAATCAAGCAATTTAGTAGTAAGTTCTTAATTACCTGTGAATGCATTGGTCTGCCAACTCGCTGGAATTTTTGAAACCTTGTCGTTGTTCGCGATGCCAATTCTGTTAATTACAACTTATGAGAATTTAGTAGGTAGGAGGTCTTAATTTTTCAAGCACGGTAGATTCTACTTATGAGTTTTAATGAAATTATTACTACGAATTAAAGATGGAGTCCAATTTTAATTTTGGAGGTGATTAAATTAGGTGAAATTTTCAATATTATGGATTTTATGGTCAATTCAAAAATTTATTCTACTCTTTATGCGAAAACTATTTCTACGGTGTCAATATAAGAATGATAATTTTTTTTTTTTATAAAAAAATTAAAGATGGTATTAAATAATAAATCAATTATTATTATTATTAATTAATTACCTGAAAATAAACGCGAGCATTCCAGTCGTGTTTGTCCGAAATATGGCATCTGAGCAAAGCCATTCTCGACCTCGTCTCTTATAGCATCTAGATTTGAAATATGCATGTGGCTCCCTGGCCGCCCATTGCATCCGCTCATTCCCTTCTTTTAGACTCCTTGGACAATTGCTCCCATGGCTTTATAACAATTTCAGGCCTAGTTATAACATTTGAAATCCATTAGTAAAAATTTGCAACTATTTGGGCTTGGTGTGGTAAAATCTCATCTAAATTAGGTTAAAAAATAAATAAGTTAAATTTGAATGCAATTTTAATCCGTTAAAAAAAATTTAAAAAAAAACTTGAACAAATGTTTTATAAACTAATGTTACTCAACAACGAAGTATATTATTTCGGATAGCAAGACGATTCTTTTATGATCTATCTAATAGTGATCGATTCGAGTCATTAGAAGAAAGGAGAAGAGATAAATTTAAAAAAAAAAAAAAAAAACTAGTGTTGCACTCTTCTTAATGTACGAGTAACCTATCACTTTCTCATTTCTAATAGTATTATATAATTTAAGAATTCATTATGAAACACTTCATCTTGAAAGAAGTTTGTCTTAACTTTTGTGCCACATTCAAAAGTAACAAAATATCTCATGGACCAAGGGAGTAATTTCTCTTCTTTCAAATAATTTGAAAAATAAGAAGGTAAAAGACGATAATTCACAAACACTTAATATTTAAGAAAATTTTACACATATAGATGTTTATTAATTTTAAATGTTCAGTATAAATATTTAAAATATATAATATTATAATATATAAATTTTAAAATACAACTAGTATCAAACGATTCCATTACAACATCTTATAATATTTTCTATACTTATCCTTACACTCACTCCTCCCTAAGAAATAGATATAATTACCTCTATTACTACTAGTGTAAAAATAGGTATCTCCTTGTTATTAATTATTAATGTATTACTAGATGTCCGTAATTTTATCTTCGTGATAATAATTATTCATGGACACTCAATAATCAAATTTAAAAATGGAAAAAGCTTACCATCCCCAGAACGACCAATCTGGAAAAACAATGTCGAAGGTGGCATCATCTCCGTCATATGCGAACAAGGGTGGTGGGGCGGCGGCATTGGGTTTTGGATAAAATTCTTTAACAACAGTCGGTGCCGGTCCTCGCAGCTAAATAGAAGATCCAAATCCGGCAATTTACCGGGATATCGCCGTAACAACTGCAAAATTCCCCACTGCGTGAAAACATCTCTAGTCTGAAACGACCTTCGATAAGTCTCCACGTAAACCCTCCCGTTAACTATAACCAGTCGGAAGTGGGCCGTTCTTTTGGCCGCCTCCACCATTTTTAATGTAATTCCGGTCTCCCTCCACGGCCATAGATCTTCGTGGATCCAACGGAAGTATTCTGGGCATGTCGGTTGCGGTGTCGGGTCTGGGTCGAAATCTTGTGCTGGAAACACTGATGGGTAGTAACTTGTCGGGCAAGTTCGTTTATTGTTAGTGAGATTGCAATTCAACGGGATCTTGATTGGATTCCGGATCTTGGGCTTTTTCCAAGTGTCGAGATGGTAATTAGGAAATATGATGCCAGTGAATATTGATTTTCGCGAGCTATTTCCGGTATTTGACTGAAAGATACAATATTATATATATTCACCCGTTAACAGAAGCAACTCATGTAAAGTCTCCGCGATAAATAAAAAAAAATCATGAAGGTTGCGATCTCTTGTATCACATTTTATTTTATTTTATCTTATGTCATATTATTAAGTAAATTATCAAAATTAATTCACTAAAATTATTTCACAAAATTTTAACTCATTTAATAATATGATAAAGAATAAAATAGAATATGTACAACAGAAAATCTTGTGATAGTTATGATAAATAGTCAACCCCCATCCCATTACAAAGAATCAAGAGAAAAATCAACCTGATACATGTGGTACCAATTCAATTATTACATTTTTTATATTTTAAAAATTTTACAAAAAAATAAAAAAATTTATTTGTAATCAAACAAATAGTCCTATAAATAAAAAGGAAGGATAACAAACCCATTAATATTAGGTTATAATATCTAAAATTCCACACAATTAATTGTACATATGAAAATTCTGCATTCGATACTCTCGACATTCTAATACTAACATGTTTAAGTATGTGACCTAATTTTACACTTCGAAAATGGATCAGTTCAGCATTTATTTAGATAAACGAGTCAAAATGAATAATTAATGGCTATCATATCAAAATTTATATTTCATCATTGAATGTGTTTTTTTTTTTTTTTTTTTTTGTGTATATGATTAGGGATGCCGTCCCAAATTTAATGTGATTTTTTGACTTTTATTAGTCAACTATGTTAAATAGCTACAACATTCTGAAATTTTTTTTACTACTTATTTTGTATAATAGGATGAATATTTCAAATCATTAAATAAAGGAAAAATAATAAAATTTTTTTATTTTTCAATCATCTCAATAATTGTAATAATCATTCTGTATTATAAAGTAAATAAATAAGAATAAAAGATCATGAATAAATCAAAGTCAGTCATGTTCATTAGGAACTCTAACGGTTTAAATAATGTAATTGGCAGAGGCCACATGTCCTCCTCTATTATTAGCACCCAATAGAGAATGTAGTGGCCGGACTGCCCGGACACCTCTTATTGTCTTCTAGCAATAGAATAGTTACTTCCATAATCTTTTAAGGAAATTTTATAGTCCCGAGGAAATAATTTTCTTGTTTTTTAAAATTTTATATAGTATAATATTATATATTTTAAAAATTTATAATAAGTACAAATTTTTAAATTTAAAAGAATAGTTATTTTAACGGGATTATAAATTCCCCAATCTTTTGTTGTTGGAATTTGGAAGGGGAAAAATAATTAATTAATCTTTTTTCGTTAATATAAGCAATATTTTTATATTATTGGATATAAATGTATGCTGCATTTGAAATTTAAAATGATTATGTAAATGTTATCTATATTTGATCATTGATTTAAACAAATTTCTAAATAATATAAAAAAGAACAAACTCAAAAATAAGAAGAAAAAAAAAACATAGGATGGAACTCTCTTACTTTCAAGGTTAGTAAAGGTTTGCAAATAAATTGGAATCATCTATTCAAGACTCAAATATGATGAGACAATGGTTAAAAGAGAAAAAGGCTTGAAGTAAAAATTATAATTCCAAAACAAATGAAAAATTATAGTGGCAATGATAGTTAATTTATAAATACTTTTGTCTATTTTTTCCACAAGTTTCTTCATCTAGCGCACCCCACTTTCTCTATCAATACAGAAGCTTGTACAATCCAAGAAGTTATCTATAACTTGTAAATATTTTCCATATTTTTTGCATAAGTTTCTTCTTCTCTAGCTAGCAGTCAAACTTCTCTATGCCGTACATTATAAGCTTGTATAATACGAGAAGTTATCTAAATTAAAATATTACTCTTACTACCTTGCAGACCTAAACTAGAAGAAAAAAAACATAAGACTGCAATACCTTTGAGACAATAAGCATTCTATTAACCATTCTTTTTGTGGACCAATTGAACAATTTTTTGTTTTTGCTTTTTTTTTTAACATAAAAATTTTTTTATGATCGAAAAATAAGCATGGAAAAGTAGCGAGAAAATAATATTAGCTAATTGAAGAAAGATTACACTGGAGCCTAGAGAGCAAGCGTGAGGAGACGAAAGCGGCAATGCACAGAATAACAAAGAAGAATGTAGCCAGAGAAAATCGGCAGTGACGATGGTGAATCCCTTGCAGTACTATTACTGGATGATCTCTCATCTTAATTTGCATCTCTAAAATGCTTCTCTGCAACCTCGACCACCTATTTAGAACATATTGACTAGATCTTTAGCTCTGTTGCCCTCTTCAAGTATAAATTGTCCTCGAGGACCTAAACTTCATTAATATTGCATATTGGCCGATAGCTAGCTGATGAAAACTATTCACGTATTTGGAGGTTTCTGGGTTTTCTTCGCAAAGACTAGAACCTTAGTCTTTTACATATATGGTCGAAGCCTTTCTGGGTTGGAGTTGCTAAACAAAATTGAAGATGAAGCAAATAATGCCCCAAGAGGACGGAGAAGAGCAGGAACTAATTATATATGAAGGTGAAGAAACGAAAGCTGGACATTGGAGATGGAAGAAAAAGTTTTTAATCCACAAAAAGAATTTATTTAAACACAATGAAAAATAAAAAACTGAGATGTTCATGTAAGTCCATCAAGTAAATTGTCTCCTGTGAAAAGATAGAGGGAGGAAGCCAAAGAACACGAAGAATATAATGGAGGATTATACACTAATTTAAGTTGCTTAAACACAAACGAAATGAAACCAATTTTCTGGTCAACCCAGTGGTACGTGGTTAGGTGCAATTAAAAATTTAATTCAGTTGGTGAAAGAATTGAGCGAAAGTGTCAATTTGTCAATGGACACGGCTTGTGAGCTGCCAAATCTTCTTTTTTTTTTTTAAAGAAAATTGATGAAAGGTTATTAATAGTGAAACACCCAAACAGTCCACGCGTGTACACCAGAATTCACAATTAAACAGCCTAAACTGCCAAATCTGATTTGAGTTAGCTGATTTTAATGCGCATTACAAATACTCTCGGGTAAGAAAATTATATACTAGTATTAATAAAATGGGAAAATCACTATATTGGTCCCTAATACATTAAGCATTTGTATTTATTTAGTCCCTCACTCTTAAAATGATAATTTTTAGTCCCTTATATTATACATTTGTATTTATTTAGTCCTTCATTTTTAAAAATGATGATTTTTAGTCCTTGACAAATGTAAAATGTTGAATTTTGGTCATTGAATCAAATCCCAAGCATTTTGGCCTAAATTTGTCATGTCCCTCACATATATAAAACGTTGAATTTTGGTCTCTGAATCAAATCTCGAGTATTTTTTGCCTAAATTTGTCATGTATTGTTCACATGACATATTTTTCGAGGACAAATTAATAAATTCATTTGAGTAGAATATTTTATGAGTGTGAAAGATATGAAATAAATGATTGATTAGCAATTTGTTTGCATTTAAGATTATTTTAATATGACTTGTGGTATTTTTTTTCAAAATTTATAATCCAATCCGATGCTCGAGTTTTGTGTTGGAAAGGAAAAACGAGTTCCTAGATTTTACTCAAAAAATATGTCATGTGAACGAAAAACACACGATTAATTTAGACCAAAATGTGCTCGGGATTTAGTTTAGGTACCGAAATTTGACATTTTACATTTATGAGGGGCTAAAAATCATCATTTTAAAAGTGAGGGACTAAATAAATACAAATGAGTAATGCAAGGGACTGAAAATCATCATTTTAAAGTGAGGGATTAAATAAATATAAATGGGTAATGTGAAAGACTAATATAATAGTTTTCCCTAATAAAATTACAATAGAATAACAATGGCAATTCGTAAGGGTGTTCATCTTGATTCGCCAACTCGAAAAACTTGCTGAATCGATCCGATTTGAACTAGAAAAAGAGAGTACCCGAATCGCATTTTGAAATCGGGTCGGGTCACTTAAGTTGAAGGTTGGGTATCGGATCACATTTTTTTGACCCGTCGGATACCCAACCCGATCCATTTCTGAGTTAATTTTGTAAATTTGATTAATTAGGGTTATTGACAGGCTTTCACCTCTATTTCTTCTTCAATTCCTCTTCTTCCTTCCGAGATACCTCTTTCTCGTCTTCCCTTTCTCTTTTTCTTCCTCTTCCCTTTCACTTCCTCGCATCCTCATTGTTATGTGGCTTTATTCCATATTGGTTAATGTTAAGAAGAGTTGTGTAGGTTTGATCTTATAAATAGATGCCTTAGTCTTTGAAATTTATGTACCAAACACTAAACATAAGAGAGTTTAGTAGGCTATTGGGCCTTGTTAGTCATTAAACCTTTTGTTTTTATTTTGACTTTTCTTGTATTTTTGTGCTAGTGCTTTTGTGGGTGTAAGAGCACTCTCCTAAAATTTTTGTATTCTTATGATCTTATATAGTAAAATTTTGCTCACATTCGTTCATGGACATAGGTCTTTCAACTAAATATAGGTCTTTCAACCGAACCACGTAAATCTGGTGTCTTTATTTTATTCTCTCTTTTATTTTGTTATCGAATTTGTCTCAGACTTTTGTCAATTTCCTAGGATCCTTCCTAACACTCATTTCTCACACTCGCACATGTTAGTGTTGTGATGTATTTTGTGA
Organism: Cinchona pubescens; assembly: GCA_025175665.1. NCBI lineage: Eukaryota > Viridiplantae > Streptophyta > Magnoliopsida > Gentianales > Rubiaceae > Cinchona > Cinchona pubescens. The sequence goes on from JANKKI010000014.1 coordinate 1,803,349, forward strand.
TTTAATTATTGTTACTATTGGCCTGTTACTACTTGCTTATTTGTTGCTGTTGGGATGTTATGTTGGGATATATTTTGTGACTTGTTGTTGACTTTATTGTGAAATTAATTTGCCTAACTATCATTATTTAAATTTTTTATGTTTTGTTTCTAGTAAGGATTGGGTATCCGGTCAACCCGGCCCTTTTTTGACCTAATTAGTGAGGATCGGATACCTTTTTATCTCATGAATCGGATACCCGATCCGTGAACGCCCCTAATAATTCATAACTGACATTAAACAAACACGTTTTGATTTTCGTCATCATAAAATTTATTTTGGTTATGACCAATTATCAATCATGTTTAATACGAGTAATTGGTGTTAGACTAATGTTAGTCTCCTATCCGGAATAGGTAGCCTACTTATTAAAAGATATGAGACATTTTCTAAATGAGTTAATTTTACATATACTGTCGATATAAAAAAATTTCTACACTACAAGGTGTAGATGCATGACACATGTTCATTATTTAAATTTCATATATCATTTTTGTACATGTGATATGCATTCATATCTGATCATGTAGAAAAATTTTTACACTAACAATGTACATAAGTTTAACTCTTTCTAAATTATTAGACTCGTCCAAAATTAGGACTTTATTGATTCAATATCATTTACTAGGCATACAAAGTAATTCATCAAACTAAAAATTTTTGATGGAAAGAACTTACAGTGAAGTACTAGAAACTATTAGTATTATTCTCCTCGGACAATTTTATAATGTCGACACTATATATAATAGTCTTTATGTTTACATGTATTTTATGCATAAAACACATAAATTGTACACGAAGAGAAAAATACGTCAAGAAAAAATGAAACTAAATATGCTTCTTTTGAGTATCCCAATGTTGTTTTTCCCAGGCCTCCACAAGCTTTGTTATATTCCGTTTGGTCCGCAAAATTGATCCATGAGTCCGAGGGTCGTAAGGCGGAGGCATTGATATGCATGGAGGCAAATCAGAGGTGCCTTTAATCATACTTTCCATCAAGTACTTTTTCTTCAATCCGCTCGTTGGACATGCCATCGACTCCAGACAAAGTTGAACTGCTTTTGGAGGAATTCTTGGCTTGTACTTGAAAAGATCACCGTAACTTTTCAAGAGATGAAACATGTAATCGTAGACATAATCCATTTTCATTTCTTCTTGAATGAATTTGCTTGCTGCCTTGCCTATGGATCGTGCCTGCACAAGCATGATTTCCATAATTGACAAGAATTAAAAGAAAAAATTTTATAAAAAAAATTCTACCATCTATTTCAAAAATCATTTCTTTAAATTCGTATACAGTATAATACATGTATTTTAAAAAATTGTACAAATTTTTTGAGCCGACAGAATAATTTTTCCAATAAGACCGTAAAGCATTTACTACAAGATTTTATATCCCACATCTTGTTCCACTCTCTATGATCATACTATTAAATAATCTGTCAATATTTTATAAAATATAATATTAATAAAGTGATTTTTACAATTTATTTGGTAATTTGATAGAGAGTAAAATAGAGTGTGTGACACGATATCATTGGACAAAACTTTTCAACTAAAATACCCAATTAAAAACATTTGAAAACTGGGCCGGACAATGAAATAGTAGTATTAAAAGAGAGATTACTTGTTCCGTATTGTGGTTGCACCATTCAACAGCATACTTAATGGATCTGCACTTGTCGTTGCCTCTTATAGGCCAGTAGTGTTGCAAAGGCATCAAACCTCTCGAAAAAAATGTGTAGAACTTTGGACTGACTCGTAAAGTAACTGAATCACAGGCAAGAATGTATTTTTCACTCACTGACCACCCCACTCCTTCCATGTAGATTTTGTATCTGCATGGTTCACTGTTAGCCACAAATGATATATGAATATCTAGAAAAAAGCTATAAAAACAAACTATTGATTACCAAGTTGTACATATCAAGCTTACCTGTGTGTACATTGTCTCGAAAAATCAGAAGGTTCTTTTGAAACCCTCCTTCCATTCACGATTCCAATCCTGTTAAAAGAAAATAAATAAATAAATTTTTTCATTAACAAGATCACTTTATCTATTAATTTAAGTTTAATTTTTTTTTTTTTCCAATGACAATAGTTTAACTTATTTATATCTAATTATATCTAGTACTAAAAGGAAGGAAAAGGTCCAACAAAATCAAAGAATAAGAGGCCAACATCTATCTTTAAGAATACAAAGCGGAAATTTGAATCCCTGACGTTACACTTAAACAAAATACTTGATTATCAACTCAATTTAAGTTTAAAAATTAAAAGTTTGTTATTTTATTACTTTTTACTTAAGTACTATGCAAATAGCCTAGTAATCAAGATTTGAATCATTGCAATAAAAGGAGGATTAATTAGGTGCACTTGATAGTTGATAGTAATATTTTACTCTTTTCATTTTATTTTAGTTGTCATGGTTGGATTGATATATAAGAATTAAGAAAATTATTAAATTCTATATTAATTTTACACAAATATAATTCAAAGTAACTAATTAAATTACTCATATACATTAATATTTTAAAATTAGTTATATAATTACTAATTAAATATTTTTTAAAATACAAATAATGGATGGGACATGAATAGTGTAAATAACGGATTGTGTGAATAATGAATAAGACAAAATATAAATAGTATAAAATATTATTTAGAGAATTATTTACCGACTAAACACCTTATTTCAAAGTGACAGATAAAAACAATGAAAAGAATGGAATTGTTATTAAATTCTTGTTAGTTACTTAAAAAACGAGAGTTTATACAAGGAAAAGAAAAAAAAAAAACAATTCCAAGTTTGCGAGTAGCACTATGAACAGAGAAATATTTCAAAGTTGCATTACCGCAACGTAAATACGAGCATTCCAGTCTTGTTTGTCTGAAACGTTGCACTTGGCCAAATCCACCCTGTCTCTCGTTAACAGTGATCCCTTCCAGTAAGCGTGTTTTTCCCTATCCACCCATGTTTACTGCTCTGCTCCGCTTTCTTGAAATCCTTTAGCAACGCTGCCCATGGCTTTAAACCATGGCGAGACCTACAATATTTACATCTCGTAATTGAACAAAAAAACAAATTGTAGGTTCTGATTTGAATAATTATTATCTTTACTTTAGTTATGCTTCTATACTAATGACGAAATACAGTTTAAGTGGTAAAATATTTTTCGTATAACTTATTAGTTATTAATTTAGATGAGTAGGGTAGGCGTGATTTTTTTTTTTTTTTTTTAAAATGCTTCTACATAATCTTATTAATCACATTAAGATTGAGGAATTAATGTCCAACTTGTGGACTACTTCCCTTGCTTAATTTTTATCCTTTACCTTTTAAGGAAAAAATATTAATTTAGTCTCTTATTTTTAGGATATTGATCAATTTGATTTTTTATCTATTCCAACAAACTAATTTAGTCTCTTGTCTTCAAAAAAATTTATCAATTTAAGGTATACAAAGGAAATCATGGACAAATTAATGACACCGATTATAAATTAATAACGTGACTGTCAACGTTTTTTTTAATAATTAAAGAATCAAATTGATCGATACACTAAATATAAAGTGTTAAATTGATCTTTTTCCATGTTTTAAAATACATATAGAACTCTTAGATTGTGAATTTACTATTGGAGTTAATGAAAATTCTGACAAAACGGGAAGACTAAAACGCAAATTCCTATAGTTAAAAGGGACGACAATTAGCAAGTTCATATTCAAGGAGGGATTTTCATCTTAATTGCCTTCAAAATTAAAAGGAAAAAAAAAGAAAAGAAAATCATACCATCCCCAGAATGACCAATCTGGAAAAGCAATGTCGAAGGTATCATCATTTCCGTCATAGCCGAACAGCGGTGGTGGGGCCTTGTCACCGGGCTGAGGGTAAAGATTTTTCTTAATAACGGGCCGGTCCCTCATGTGAAACATTATGTCCAAATCAGGCATTTTACCGGGGTACCTCCGTAACAACTGTACAACCCCCCACTGCCAAGTAAAAATATCCCTTTCGTAACGCGACTTTGAGTAGGTGTCCACGTAAGCCTTCCCATCCACTATAACCAATCGAAATTCAGCCTTCACCTGAGCCTTCTCCACCATCTCTTGCGTTACTCCGGTGTGTCTCCACGGTGATAGATCTTCGTGGATCCAACGGAAGTAATCTGGACAAGTAGGGTGCTGTCTTTTTGGTGAACGGTCTTGATTGTGTGAATGATCAAGTCTTGATGGGAAGTCATTTGACGGGCACGTCAGCTTAGAATTAGCAGGTGAACAATTCAAATGGATTCCAATTCCATTGCGTATCTCATGATGTGGTTTTTTCTTCTGGATTGATAATGTCATGTTAGCTGATGTTGATTTTTCCCAGTAATTCTCAGCAATTGACTGCATATATAAGAACTAATTAAAAACTTTGAACAAATTCAAATCACAAAGAAAAAGAAAAGAAAAAAGAGTAGATAATCTTATGGAGTGAGTGTTTTTTTACTTTACTATCGTCTCGTCTCTATTATATAAAGTATTTATTACGAAATGAATATCATAAATTATTTAATAATTAAAAAAATAATAAAAATTTTATTTTCAATCATGTAACGATAATGTCCTCTGCATTGTGATTACTCGATGTTTAGTGGTGTACGTACCGAGGAATCGAGAAAGCGTGAGTAGACAAAAGCACCCATGAAGAAGATAATGAAGATTGACAGAGGTAGCCAAGATCTCCAATTATGATGACTAAATACACGCACGTTATCATCATTCATCTTTACCATCTTTTCACATTTCTTCATTCCTCAACGCCGATATACTCCGTTCCTGATTTGAATTGCTTGAACTCCACTTACTATATGTTTAGTTCTAAGGAAACCCGAAATTTTTCAAGGGAAAAAAAATAATGAGTTCAATGATACGTTAATGTGGTTAATTTGGTTAGTGTTTCACAAATACGGTTAATATTATGGTATTTTCTAGCAAGGCTTTGTGATTGGACGAACACGATGATTATGTCAATTAATTATGTATATTTGGTTACCAATAGATTCAATGTATACAAAACATTCATTATATTTATATGTCTATAAATATAGATTTATTGTATTTATATACTTGAATATTATTTTATCAATATATGCACCGTTTCTGTTGAATTCTGTATATCATTATTTTAATATGATATCAAAATTACTTTCAATTCCTATTATTGGTGTATTTCAAATCTTTTAAAAAGTTCAATCGATATTTTTAATCCCTTAACGGGTTTATAACCCAATTTACGATTGTTTTCAATCCCTTTTATAGGTACTTCACCTATTAATGGTGTTTTGCACCTCTCTCAAAAAAGTTTATTTCCAAATCCATTTCAAAAACAACTTCAAGATGGTTTCTCTGCAACCTTCTTGTATTTGAGTAGGGGTGTGAATGTCAATCAATTATGCGTACTTACTTAGTTTAGATTATTTGGTTACCATTAGTATCCATTCATTGTATTAGTATCTTGATAAATATAGGTATTGGTATATTCTACTTGTATAATTGAAAAATATTTTATCAATATAGACAACGTTCTTTACAAACTTTTTATGTCATTATTTAATATGCTATCAAAACTTTCAATTCCTTTTATGAGTGTTCTTCAAATCCATTAATAGGTTAAATCGATGTTTTTAATTGCTTAATGGGTTTATAACCCCTTTACAAGTGTTCACTTTTATGAGTACTTCATCTATTAATGGTGCTCTGTTTATAATCCCTATCAAGGGTTCAATTACTCTTTAATGGATGTTAATATTCAAATTTCATTCACAGTATTTTCTCTCTATGAGTAACACCTCTTACAAAATCTTATTTTCAAATCCATTTCAAGAACCTCATTTACAATCTCAAAATAGTTTCTCTGCATTCTCGTTGAATTTGAGAGGTGCTAATATCAATCAATTAGTATTAACTAATCAATTATGTATACTTAATTTAGATTATTTAATTATCATATTGGTTATTATCTAAATTCATTGTATAGTATATATTTATTGTATTTGTATACTTATGTTTAATTGAGTTTGGTGAAGTCCCCCTCAACTTTGAAAAATATAAATAGGCAACAAAATTTTTAAAAAATTTTATTTTATTTTATAATTGCACCCCCTAAAATTTGTTAATTTTTTTTTTCTTTATATTGACCTCCTAAAAATTTTGAAATTCTTATGTCATATAATTAAACATAGTGGCATATTCGAAATTAAGAATAAGTGTCATTTAGAAATATAAAAATTTAAGGACTTTTGAAAATTTGTACACAATGGATATTGTAAAATTCATTTTTTTTTCAAGTAGATGGTATTATAAAGACTGAGCATTGTGTGGTTTTTTAGTTGTAAAATTGTTGATTCTACTATATCTTCTATTTTATAAAAATATTAGGACATCCATGATCCGCCATCAAATTCTTATTAATGCATTTAAGATTATTTATTGAATAAAAAAGTTATTTTTACTTCAAAAATTGCTAACACACCTATTAAAGCAGTTGCCTAACAGACCCTTAATATTATGTCCTAATTTTGTTCTTAGTTTATTGTACTTATATACTTGAATACTGGTTTATTAATATATGTACTCTTCCTTTCAAACTCTTTTTATCATTATTTTAACCGAACAAAGTTGAAGATGAAACCATCCACATCCCTCAAAGAGTCAAAGTATTGGAAAAATAATACACAGCCAATTAATAAGTTAACACAACTTTGAGCTATAAAAATTTAGGAGGACTCGGGCATTAAAACTATTTATGCTCTACCCACTTGCATTGCATTCTTGGGGCTACATAATTAAGATTAACTACAGCTAATTGGTGATAGTTGCTGATCAAGAAGGTAATTCAGACTTAAATTGTCACTCCCCGCTCCCGGGAGTTCCGTGACCGCAGTGCCCTTATCGTTCCCCGAGGACACTAAATTCATAATAACTTTCAATTCTTGATCAAAACTTTTAATCGAATCTATGATTAGAACCTGCAAAAATATTAATTTTGTGGGGTGAACGACAAAATCGCTCAGTAAGTAGCTAACACCACCTTTGCTAGACCAAACAATTTATATACATATATATTTTACAAAGTTTCAACACATAATCATACAAAAGTTTTTCAAAATTTTTTTTAATCGACATCAAAGCAGAATCTTATTTCACATAATCACAAATGTTTCTTTTCAAAATATCTTTTTAAAAATAAAAATTTACATACTTTTATAGCAAGTGGCATTATATAAAAAATTTGCAGAACAGATTTCACAGATATCAAAAGTTCAAAATCAGAATCAGAATACAAGAATCAGAATTCATAATCAGAGTTCAAAAATTCATAATCAGAATATAAGAATCAAAATCCATAATCGGAGTTCAAAATTCATATCATAGTTCATTATAATCTCATATAACAAATATGCTATCATCGACTTACTGAATACTCAACTTAGTGCTAAGTGACCCCACTAGAAAAGGTTGTCAAGAGGTAAGGCCAAAACTTATCTTGACTTGGAAACGGAATATTGGGTCTAATTAGGTCACCCAAACAGAATACCAGGTTTTAGGTCACCTGGAAAGAAAGTCATAACTATATTCCTTACAAATTATTCATGATTATTTTAAGAATTTTGGTCCTTTATTATTTACTGAGCAAATAATTCGAACATACGCATGCGAAATACCCATACAAAGTTCAAAATAATGCCACTTATATAAATTCATAATTTAAAACAATTCAGATATCCATATAAGGTTCAAGTTTTATAACTAAAATAATGTATTGTCAAAAACAATATTTAGATAAAAATATTTTCAAAATTACAAAGGAGCAGTAACCACTTACCTCAATGTAGCCAACATAACGTAGCAAAATCCAATTAATTTCCTATATAAAAGTTTGTCATATTATTCAAATGTAAAATAACCTTATTTGTATATAAACTATCATATCATTTACAAATTATTTAAGACCCAAAATATTCTAAATAGTAGTATTATATCAAAATTCATTAATTTTTGAAAATATTATTTTCGAACGTAATACTAAAGCTATTCATTTACTATATCGTAAAATATTTATCATATTTGTTCTGTATAAATATTATTATAAAAATACTATACTTCTCTATTTTCAAAATATTTAGTCATGTTCATATTATAATAAAATATTTTTTCCAAATATATCTAAAAGTATAACATTCAAAATATATAGCTGGTACTAATAATACAAAAGTATTTAATAAGTTATTACAAAAATAGCCATCTAATAATCTTTAAATTGTTTATATCAAAAGTATTTAAATTTCCAATACATAATTTAAATAATCAGAAGCTTAGGGACTTAATATGCAAATAATCCAACTAAGCACATGTAGTCTTTCTTTCTTCCCTATTCTCGAGACCAAACTCTTTCTTTCTCTCTCTTATTATTATTATTTTTTTTCCTTATTCTTTCCTTTTCTATTTCTTCTTCCTTTCCTTTATCTCATCTCCTATCAGTCCCAAATACCATCGCATCCAAGTGCAATCAATTCAAGACAGCAGCATCCGGACAACAACGACATGTAGCGGAGCATCCTACAATAGTTTTTTTTTTTCTTCCGAAAATCTTAATTTTAATTATACAAAATAATTTTAAAAATAAATTTTTATACTCAAAATAAATCTCAACTTCATAAAAAAATATTAAACTTATCAAAATCAGTCAATCGAATTATAATAATTAACAAAAAAATATAATTATAGGTGTGATATTCTATATACGAATAACATAAATAATGAAACGGAATTATCAAAAAACCTAAGTTGTGAAATTATACCGTATCCAATATGTGACGAGATGCTAATGTGCACAAAAACCCTCTCTCCAAAACTCCCAAAATGTCAGCCAAGTAAATAATGATATAACCTTATAAAATCTCCTATTCATATATTTTTTAATTCTCAAAAGTTTCCAAACTTTAACTCCCGTAAATTACCTAATTTTCCCTTGAATCCTTTACTTAAGTTGGCTGAAAATTTAGATTAAAATTAATTACGAAAATTTTTATAACAAATAATTAGCAAAAGATTTCTACTTAAAATGAGAAACGTTTTTAGACACAAAGTTAGTCCAATTCAAATAACACAAGACAAATAAGAAGACCCATATTAATAAGAATTAAGTTTTCTCATGTAAACATATGACATAACAATTTTTTATTCAATAATGACAAATAGTTTAAATTCAAATAAAATTTGTAGTATATTAGATGTTATTAAATACTAATATAATTTTTTTTTTTTGTCCAATATTTATTCAATCATGCTAACTCCTCCAAGCGAGACACTTTCTGTCGGTTCTCAACATTACTATAGAGGTGACGAAACAATGAAAGAACATATGGGTTTAGTGTTTCGTCATCAGATATCAAATAGCTTGCGGAGACCCCCTACCTGAATGTGTATGCTAAAATTTACTTGTTCAAATCTCAGGTTAGCGTAAAGTTTAGGAGAAAAGGGGGGAGAGGGGGGGTCTGGGGTCACTGAAGTTTAGTGGATAAAAGCAGTGAAATAAGACTTAGTTATGTAAATAAATATAATCAAATAAGATATTTTAATATTTAAATTTATTTGATTATTTTAACAAGTTTGAAACTCTATTTAAACTTAATTTATTTATATTTTGAACTATTCGAGTAATTTAAAATTTTATATATAAATTTAAAAATTAACCTATCAAGCTAAATTTAAGTTGAACATAAAAGAATTTACAAACACTAAATTAACTTATTAATGAACCAAACTCAAACGAGTTATTACCCAACTGAGTTCGCATTTAAAGCCCTAACTCAAGTTTAAGGAGAAATCCATAATCAGTTGTTGTCACCATCAATTGCAGTTGAAATTGTTAAAGTTTTACGTAAATTTGGAGAAAGCAACATTGCCATCAAGTCTAAAGCACTCTGAGAAAAATGGATCTTACATGGTAGTTTATGTAACCAGTGTTGACCGTTAATAGCACAAATAATTGAAACATTAGAAGCAGAAAATTGATGTCTTCTAATTTGCATGCATGTTGTGTAGATAAACAATTTAGTAAAGCTTCGAGAAAATCATTCACTAATTATTACAGGTATCCCCAGATGATGTTTTCGGCTGGTTCAAATCAGATATGTATGATTAATTCCTTCTATAAATTTCAAATGCCCAATATTCTATAATCATTAAACGAAATATGATGAAGAAATTGAAGAAGGTGGCAAAGGTAGACATAATATCCGTTGGCCCTGCCTGGAAGAGAAAAATAAGCCGAAAATCTCAAAGAAGAAAATAAATAAATCAAAACCCAATTGTTTCCATTGCCTGCCCATCCAGTTTAATATAAGTAGGCCTAGCTTAAAATTTTCAGTCAACAATGTAAAAGCAAGTTACTCGTAAGCCTGGCTTTCACCTTTAGGAATATATACTAGTCATTGTACTCGAAAATTTTTTAGATGGACCAATTCATGATAGATAATATAGATTTCTTAATATAAATTTATTTGTATCACTCATGAAGATGATTATTTTATAAATAAAATAGAGTAATGTGAAGGAATTTAAACTAAAAAATTTATGTCGCTTACTATAAACTGACTCCATCTAAGAATTTTCCTCCTGTTCCCCATCTCCAAATTGGGCAGATTGCTGGGCTGATAGAGATTGTTCTTGTTTCAGCTTAATCAAGTGTGGTCTAACACAAAAACTAGTAATATCTGGGATTGTCAATTTAGCTGACAGATTAGGCTCCGGATTTATTCGAGTAGTGTAACTTGTTTCGTGGTGTATCATTAAGTATTGTGGCCCAAGAGAAAAGGAAAACGAATTAAACTGCATTAGTTGACTGACGTAGAAAGCACAGAGACTCGAGACAAACAAAGGAATAATCATTAAAAAAAAAAATTTAAATGGATCAAATTTATTGTAAATACAATAAAATTTTGATGTACAATCAACCAGACAAACATAACAAATTTTATTTTAATAATTTAAAATGATTGCTCTCGATTATAAATCATGTATCTATAGTAGGGATCAGATCATGGACCACTTATCGTGAAGACAATCCACTGAAGAATTTTTTTGAAAAGTGGCCTTGTCAGGGAAAGAAATTTTGTTCAACACACCTTCGATTCTCCCCCCACTCGGGTCCACCTAATAAAAAACATTTGCGTCACAGATTACCTCATCTGCTTGTTCTTTTCGTTTTCGAAGAAGAAATGATACAAAGAAGAGACGAGCAATTGTATGAATTCCAATCTTTTTCCATGGGAACAACTATCATGAGGATTTCACTCGTGCGAAATGTAATCCGGAAATGCCATAATTCTTTTTAATTATGTAATTAGGTCCTGTCCTGATCTAACTAGTCTATTTTGCGTAGCTTATGTGATGTGATTGTCAGAATTAATCACATAATCAAAAGAAATGATCAAAAGTGCTACCATAATTCGATAAACAAAACAATTTAGTGATCAGACGATACTGATAATTTGGTGATTATTGAAAATTTTTTGTATGAATCAAGGTGTACGATATATCTTACCGTCTTATATCATCTGTATTTATTTACATTTACAAACTTGTAGATGAATTATTTTAATTATTAATTTTTTTAAAAAAATTGATGAATGTAGATAAATATGAATTATAAATTATGTGGTGAAACTGTACACCTTGATCTATAGAAAATTTTTTCGAACTAAAGTCCTCTTGTAGTTTTTACTGTTGATATTTTTGGTGTTAAAAAATTATGGAACCCCTAGTAATGTGATAGTAAGCTTGTTTAAGAGGGTAAAGTAAAATAAAGCCATTTAATAATTTTAATTAACGATTACGTAAAATTTTGGGTGAAAGTTAATTCCTAAAGTGAAAGAAATAAAGAAATGATATTTTATTTTTGTCAAATTAGCAATATTATTAGCGGAATAAAATGTCTTATGTGATATTTCTTGATCAATTATACAAATTAATAAATGATACTCAATAAAGAAAAATAAAAAAACCACCACCATAGTGAAAGTCTTAATTAACGAGAGGAGAATGAGACGATAACTATCGTCATTTTTAAATAAATCAAGATACATACTTTTATGTCTTTATTTATTCATATAATTTAAATTATATGACCTCATTCCTATCATTTTTTTAACACGTAGAACACGACCCAAAAATTCAAGGGAAAAAACGAAACTATTATATTTTGAGCATGCTTCATGAATCATGATCATGAGAGTTCTGTATTATGGGAGGTTCATTTTCTAAAAATAGAAATTATTATTTTTTAATGAGTAAATAACTTATCCTATAAAAAAAAATATTATAAAATAATTGTTAGTGAGGTAAAATAATTATTCGAGACCCAAATAAAAATTTTCTAAATTAATCTACATCCGACTATTCAAGTCCAGAAATCAAGAAAACAAAACCATCATCAATATCCTCGGCCTTCTCTACTCTTTCTCTATATCATTATCAAGAACACATCTAGATAAGAGCACCACCTGTTCGAAATCTGGATCGAACAGCCCCCCCTCCCCCAAAAAAAAACCACTTTCTCTCCCTCCATTGTCATTCTTTGAGATTTAAATCAATAGTAAGCTGAATAACCCATAACCAGCAATAGAGATAGAGAAAGATGGCTATTGGGATAAAGGCGGTGCCTTTTGCTGTGGTAGCACAAGTTCTTGGGATAGCGGGGATTATTCTGGTGCTAATATGGTGCATAAGGTTCAGGGGTGGATTAGCTTGGGAAGCCACCAATAAAAGTCTCATCTTTAATGTATGTGCTTTCTCTCTTCAATTTCTCCCCTTCCTCTTTCTCCTTCATCCTGTCTACTCTTTTTCTTGTTTTGGTGGGATAGTTAGATTACACTTTCCTTTTGCTAAATGAACATTATCATATCAAGGTTTTGGTTACTTTTAAAACAAACTTCTATTTTTGGGTATTTTCTTTTACTGAGCTTTTAATTGTGGTATGATGTATTTTATTTATGGGCCGAGAAAATTTACGTATATACAATACAAATTTTTAAAATAACAGATTCCTAAAGACTATATATATATACATACACCATCATTAATGGATGAAGGGGGTGCAAGAGTGTTCTCAGATCGTTCCATTTCGGCTATGCCTTTCTTTTTTAAAAAAATAAAAAAATTAACAACTTCAGTTAATCCTTTGTTTCTACTCATCAATTTTGTTCCTTTGAGCATAGCACTACCTGTTCTGTTATGGTTCTGGACCTTTAAAATTCTAGTAGTGGTAATAGTAGTAATTAATTCTAGGTCTGAATTGCAGAGCTTCAGGCATCACCATCCGCTATTGCTCTCTATGAGTGAGCTGTCTTTGTTTGTTGTTATGTGCATCAGGGGATTGGCTTAAAATGAGAGAATTACGCAACCAAAAGAGTTAATTTGTTTTTAATTAGGAAAAAAAAAAGCGTGTCCATTGGTGTAGCAGTAGTGTGGTTGGTAGATGAAAAATCTTCTTGCGATTGTTTGAAATTTGGTGGTCGAGCCTTATCTCCGCATGGCCAACCTTCCTTTCATATTGACAAAAGCTTTGCTTGTCCGTCAGCATTGTACCGTGTGGATCTCTATTTCCTTCTCCATTTGATGGGTACAGTAGCATACATTAAAAGATCTGTCATTTGATTGTATTAAGGACAAAGGTTTGCAATATTTAAACGGCTGTCTAATGCTTATTTGAGTTTGCTGTTTGGGAAATTAAAGCTTTCAATGCGTGCTCTACCAGTTTGTCAATGTATAATGGCATGTTTTGGTTGTTCCTTATGGTTAGTTGGAAAAGTGCAAATTAGGTCACTATCCAGATTTTGAATTTTTGGAATCAAAATCACATGGCAGACTGGCGCAGTTTGGTTGAAAATGAACTGTAAGATAAAATGCTTTAAATGGAAGCAATGGAAAATTTCTTTTAGAGGGATAAAACCATGGTTGCACCTTGAAGTGTCCATACACTTCTATTAGATAACGACAACTTGGGCAAATTATCAGACGCTTTTCTGAAGGGATTAAGGCATTTTGTCCTGTCTGTTATAGGAGCATTTAATAAAGTAAATGAACTTTATGGTCCCTTCACATTGATTGCTATTATCTGATAGTTTATGACTAATATGGGTTTTAATTGATGTTTGGTAATTAATAAGAATTGACATTGTATAACATGGCAAGATTCTAACTTTTGCAGTTATTGTTTCCAGTCTAAGCATGCAAGATTGTTAAATGAACTTCTGATAAAATGGTATAATTTTGTGAATTCATTGTTTTTTTTCCAGATTCATCCTGTTCTGATGCTCCTTGGCTTAATTGTAATTGGGGGCGAAGGTAATTAGATGTCTTCTCATGATGAATACTCTTTTTTTGGGGTAATTTGTTAAGATAGATTTGATAAGCATTATGATGATCTCTTGGTCTTTCCTTTTCTTAATGCAGCCATTATAACTTACAAAACTCTTCCTTTGAAGAAGGAAGTGAAGAAATTGATCCATCTTATCTTGCATGCTATTGCCCTCATACTTGGCATCATCGGGATATACACGGCATTCAAGTATCATAATGAGACAGCAATATTGTCAATTTATACAGTTTACATTCTTGGCTTGGAATTGGGATTATTGTTCTCTATGGCATCCAGGTAAGATTAAGCTTGCGTTCAACTACAATTGTAATAGTGCATCAAAGTCGTATTACTCCTGAACATTTTCCCCTACTAATGCTCTCTAGTCCCGTCTTCCGATGAATATCCTTAACCTCTGGCTCCTTTATCTCATTTCCTTTCAATGCCCTCAGACTACAAAACATATTTCCACGGACATTATTTCCATTTAAGGAGGTCATGCTTTACCTGCTTCTGTAGTGCTATACCTCTTTGAACATTATAAAACCTTGAGTTTGAATTGTGACATGGCAATGATTTAAATTGGCTTGGTATTGTAGATTACAACGCACAAAGATGCAGGCCCTTTGTGTCTTGTGGTCTGCAAAACCAACGTGTCCAAGAAAACTCCTTATGTAATAATATAAACAAAGCATGGGTATTAGGCCTTGCTTCTAGGTCTACATTAATCGGGCCAGTGATCGTAATTGTTATCCAGTCATTGTCCTGTTGTTTGGCTATTCTGCCTGGAGCTCACGATGCCTGCAAGAATATTAAACTCGTCTGCTTGGCATACAGCTGATTAGATGTGTCCGATCAACCATTTCAGGAATAACCATTTGATGCTCTTTTTTCTGGTTGACAATTTGTTGCAGTGGATTTATGGTTTCCTAGTTTTCTTCTACCCCGGTGGTTCATCAGAAATCAGACGTGAATCACTTCCATGGCACGTGATTTTCGGGCTGTTTGTTTACATCTTAGCAGTTGCCAATGCTGCATTAGGGTACCTTGAGAAGCTTACATTCCTTGAGAACTCAGGCCTAGCAAAATACGGGCCGGAGGCATTCCTCGTCAACTTCACAGCCATTGTCACAATATTGTTTGGGGCCTTCGTAGTCTTGACTGTCCTCTCTCAGCCTGTTCAAGAAGATGATTATAGCTACTCAGCCATATAATACTCCTAGCTGTATCAGACACTAGATCTTATTATCACTCGCTAACTCTATGCTTTGGTGTTTAGTGTGTATTATGTTAGTACTAGTTTAAGCACGGACCTCAAACTGATCGATTAAACCTATTATTGTAGAGTTTCGCGTGAAAATATTGAGTGGAAGTAATTAATGTGTACGGATTTCCTTTTTCTGGTATATGTTATTCTGGTTTTGGCCAAGCAGGACATATTTAAATCGGATATGGTGCCTCTAAAAGAACCAGTATGAGTATGGCTTGGTGACAATTTTTGTTGGAACATTGCATGAGTTGTGTTCAACATTATGTAATCTTTTCATACGGGCTGTGGCTTCTGTCTAATTGTTTAGTAGCATCAGCTGTACATTTGTGTGCTTCAATAAATGCAATGGTGCCTGTTACAAACTGAAAGACATATCTATATATATATTTTTTTGCTTTTGATATGCGGGAGTTAGTACTTAAAACCATTAAACAATCAGGTAGAAAGTAGAGTGGAAATTGCGTGTATTTGCATAGGTTGAGCTTTGTCCTTGGCTTCAAAAAGGAGATGGTCTTATGCCCGTATGGCCATAAAGAAGCTCAAGTGCTTAAGATTTTTTGTGTATTCATGTTCCATATTAATTCGTTTTTACTTTTAGGGAGATACTTGCTTTAGATTAAAGCTTCAATACATAATTCTTTGAAATCTTACCTGGAAATATTACTTGTGATAACACCAGGCGATTAGCAACCAACCACAGATAGATGTACATGATGAAATATTTCCTCATTGTCATTTTCAGTGGATAAGATATTACTACAGGATTATTTGGTGCGCTGAATATTGTTAGATCACAGAAGCAGATGACAAATACAAAGAATTTGTTGTTGAAATCAAGATATCTACGGCATTATATGATTGTGACTTCGTAATCGATTTTAGAATTATCTAGCATTTGTAATTACACGCAATACAAGTCATTATGTTACAAATCTCTTTATCTATTTTAAGTTTTTCTGGGAATCAAGATTCAAGCGCCTGTATCCCCACTCACTTCGGAACGTGGCTGATTTTCTCTTGCTCCGGACTCTGTCGGCAGATGATTTAACGGATTACAGAAACTCCTGCACCTCCACATTCATTCATGAGAATCCAATCCACTGCCTCTAGGCCCCAGACTCCCTTTCTTCCCAGGCCCATCATGCATTATTATAACTAAAGAAATGCAAATGGTGTATCTTCCTTTACTAAAAGCAGATTTTTATTTATTTTTTTAATTACATCTCATAAGAAAAATATTCCATATTGCCAATTGTTATACTGTTCTATTAACAATTCTCATTTTAGTAGTAGTTTTTTTTTTTTTTTTTAATTATTGTCTAATGGAAATTTCACTCAAGAGTTTCTTCTATAGTTTTTTAAGTTGACGTGTCATTTAAAAATTTCTACATCGTTGATTAAAAGGCAAAATAGGATTCTTAAGGCGGGTTGGATGGTATGTATTTGAAGAGTTTTTATATATAAAAAACAAAAAAAACAAAAAAAATTAAGTATGATTTAAGAATATACTACATTGAAATGGAGCCAATTTTATTCTCATGAATTCATAACCTAAAAATGTCATAACAAGATTGAAATCCAGTTTGTTAAAGCTACCAAACTTCTTTTTCCCTTAGACTTCTCAAACTACTTATAAAGCATTGAAACTCAAGAAAGCATGAAAAAAAAACATCAATGATTCATATAGTGAGTTGAGTGATAAACGAGGTTTTTTTTTTTACCTACTAGACGTTAAACGACCATTAAACTTTAATAAAGAAGGGTAACATATTCTCTTTCTAATTTTATTTTTTTTATCAAAAAGGAACGACGATTAAACCAATAAAAATTATACACCATATAAAAATTTGTAGGCTTCAAAATGGTGGATTACTAGCAGCCTACCTGGATTACGGCATCTCTTTGTGGTTTGAAACATCATAATGGAAACACATTCACAAGTTTGTCCACTTCTTAATAGTAAAACCAATTTCTTAAAGGGGAGATTTTTTTTTTTTTTTGAAACAACGGGACGGGTGCCCCAATTAGTCCCTTTAGAATTGAGGATGATGTTGATGATGTTACGCTATCTGGTTTCGTGGTTGGCGAGGGTTGTCAAGCCAACACAACAACCCAAATTTGATGTCATTTTGTGTCTCCTTGTGATGATGATTCATTATAGTGCATTAGGATTTAGCAATGAATTTAATTAGGATTTATGTATGTATAATATTGTCTCGATCTTTGACAAATTGAACATATAATTAATAAATTATGAAAAAAAATGTCTTATTATTTCATTGTGAACAAAAATAAAAAATACACTGATTCTTGAAAATTAATTTAAGCAAAAATTAGTACTAATCTTTTTTTTTTTTTCTAATAAAACCAACTAATCTTCGTGTATGTGTTAATTTGTAATGATTGCACAATTGAAAAACAAACTAAACGGTCCTAAATTTCAACAGAGCAGTTGGCAAAAAGTCGATCCAGATTTCAAAATGAAACCACACCAACAATAAAACCTCAAATTGTAAGAAAAAGAGATGATGTGAGGAACACAATTCATCCTTCACAATTATCAAAAGGGTGCCTTTTCTCTGCTTTTTAAATTTTGAGTGTCAAATATCGCTTTTGCAAGAAAAGGAAAAGCATCAAGAAACGGTCATGCTAATTGCTAAGGTATTATTAATATAACTTTTCTGAAATAGAAATCCAACTAATTTGTAAACCTACGTTATGAAAGCAGGGCAAATATTTAGGTAGAATTAATTTTTGATTCCACTTGTAGATCCTGTAGTGTGGATTAAATTTTAGAAAATTTATAACATCAATTAATGTAAGTAAAAATTTTTAAAATTTAATTATAACTACAGTGTATATAGATACAATTAAAAATTAAATCTATCTAAGTATTTTACTGAAAGCAGACAGAGACAGACTAGTCTCTTTGCTTGGGCTGTCACAATTGATCTTTATCATGAATAGGGTCCAAAGACAGATAATCATGATTCATTTGATACAAAGATGTACCAAAATAATTTGAAAAATATGTATACCTCAAATTGAAATCTGCCTAACATAACCTGATACGAATCTTCATATAAGGTAAATACCGAATTATAACATTTGCCATCCTAAGACCATGATTTTACGTAAGTGCTTATGTAACATCACTGGTTTAGGTTAGTCTAATAATTTTTTAGTTTATATAAGTTTATTTATTTGAATTGGTCCAATAATTTTTAAACAAAAACAAAGAAAATAAAATGTTTAAATCAAATGATTGCAAGAGATCACTCTGATATCAACTGTAATATTTCAGGATTTGTATTGATCTCATAACTTTTTAAATAAAAATAATAAATTTAAAATATTTAAATTAAATTATGAATAACTCATAATTTAATATATTATAAATAATATAATATTTTACCTCATTTTTTATATGAGACAGAATATCACATCTTAGGGTACCAATTTATTTCGGTAACAGCAATAGTCATATGTACTCGCCCGATAAGAATAGCTCCTAGACTATTAAGCCTTTTTCTTTCTATTTCTTTCTATTTTTTATTTTTTTTAAATGATAATAAACGTTTAGTATAATGGTATGTTATTACTCATTACCATATATTTTGTGTTTTAAAGTATTATTTACAAATCGCTCATAATTGAGAACAAAGAAAGTTAAACACGTCACCTTCATTTGGCCAGGCCGCTAACGTCTAACAAATGGTTTTATTTACCTAGTTTAACCCATGTAAGAGTATAATTTATCATCATTTGTTTTTTATTTCGTAAAATTTAATCTCGAATATAAATTTAACGAGCACAAAGATGGAGTGTACTAAATATTTTCCTAAATTAAAAGGTCCCAAGTAAGCATTTGATAAGGTGGGTAAGTGGCAACTAAGACTAGGACCAACAACACCAACGGGCACCAGTCATCCGGATTCCAGACCCAGAATTGGGCTTTGTTTCTGTTCAATTCATTTCACTATTTTCGATTTTCAGGGTGACTGTTACTTTCCTCCAACCAACTACTAATAAATCTCCACAGGTCTCCACAGTAACACACAACCCTTCTTTCTCTCTCTATCTCCAACACCAATCTTCATTCTACTTTTCTGTTGTAGTAGTAGTAGTAGTAGTAGGTGCTAGTCATGGCAGAAGAGGAAGCTAAAAAGGTAGAGACCGAGACCCCTTCTTCTGAGCCTCCACCACCACTTCCTCCTCCAGCAGCTCCGGCCCCGGAGATCCCAGAAGCTCCTAAAGATGAGGCTGAAGAAAAAGCCTTAGTACCAGTTCCTGAGGAGAAACCTGATGACTCCAAAGCTCTTGCCATTGTTGAAAGTATGTCTACACTACTATAATTCGTCAGTTTATATTTTCACTTTTTTGAAAGAATTCTTGGGATGATCGAGCTAATTGGATTCTTTGAATTGTGGAGCAAGGATTTTGTGTTTGCTTGTGTCATTGGTTGAGTGGAAAAAAATCAATCTTGATTACAAATTTATTTCTAAAGATTGGTTTTTTAATGATTCTGTATCATCCATAGTGATAATCTATGAAATTCACACTATCTTGTGTGTCTTCGTGAATTTTTATTTATTCTCGTCTCTATAATCTCTATGTGTTAATATCACAACCTGCATAATTGGATGTCACTGGCCCTTCGAATGATTGAAATAGATTTCTTCCTTTTTTTTAATTGTTTGTCCTTTTTCTGGCTGTGGCAGAACCACCAGAACCCGCTGAAGAGAAACCTGCTGGGGGTTCTATTAACAGAGGTAACAAAATTTAGTATACATCATAGTAATATATCGTTCTTGATTCTCACTCACACTATGTGCAACTGGAAAGAGAATATACTCACTTTGCTGGAGATATTCAACCACAGATGCAGTGCTAGCACGAGTGGCAACAGAGAAGAGGCTGTCCTTAATCAAAGCATGGGAAGAAAGTGAGAAATGTAAAGCTGAAAACAAGTAAGTGCTTTCTTAATTATCCACCATTTTTTGTCTATTCATGAGTTTCTCGTATTGCTGAAGATGTCCAAGAATGATACTAGATTGCGTACATTTAATCATTATGCTTTCTAGCTAGAACTCAGGACCATTTGACAGGTAACTTTTGAATAATGTTTCAAAACCAAAATGTTATGAATCACATTACAAAATGGTTTTTTATTCCCGTCTTTTCTTTCGACGCGGTCGGGAGGAGGGTTTTAAGCATCTGGTGGCTGACAATGTTGACAATCTTCAATGTGAATTTTACCGACAGAGCTCAGAAAAACGTATCAGCCATTGGAGCATGGGAAAACAGCAAGAAGGCATCTATAGAGGCTGAACTCAGAAAGATTGAGGTATCAAGTCCTCTCTTCCATTTTTTTATTCTTATTTTTTTGTAAACATAGATTACTAGATTAGATGTCCAAAAATCTCCATGTTAGCAAATTTGTGTGTTGCCAAATCATAATTTGAATCCTAAAACTCCATTTTTCAAAGTTAATAGAGGATGTTTTAAAAGTTGTAGTAGACAGTTCTATAAAGCCCTGAACAAAATATGGCTTTTTAAACTGAACTATCAACCCCACTTGAAAGAATGTTCTCGAGCCAAAGTTCAAGCCCTTTTTCCTTTAAGAAATTTTTGTGTTTAAATCTTTCAAAGGAATATTAGGTGGCTCCTCAACCAGGCATTCTTTTGTTTTCCATTTCATTTGATTTTCAACCTTGTATATATATGTATGTAAACCATTGGCACTGTTGCAAGTAAATGGCATTCCAGTTAAGAAGCTTCCATTTCCATTGGCATTACTGGTTTTTGGTATGTAGGAAAAATTGGAGAAACAGAAGGCAGAATATGTAGAGAAAATGAAAAACAAGATTGCTGCCCTCCACAGGACAGCAGAGGAAAAGAAGGCGGCCATTGAATTTAAACGCGGGGAAGATCTCCTCAAGGCAGAAGAGACAGCAGCAAAATACCGTGCCACTGGGACTGCACCAAAAAAACTCCTTGGATGTTTTTGAAGCTATGATAGCTATCAGGTCTATGTGAAAACTGTTGGAAATTGCATTTGTAAATTCTCTTTGTTGGAGGAATTTATTTGTTGATAGATGTGTTTGGCGTGCAAAAACTGTTTCACATTTTGATTAACTAGTATTCATTATTGTTTGTGCATAATGATGTATTTAAGTAGCATCTGGAGGAGAACAGAATTGTGCATTTGAAAGAAACCTTTCTGTAATGAGTGCTGTTAGAGTCCCTATTTCGTATGCCAGGGAATTTATACTGCAAAATTTGATCTTCAGTAGAATATGAAAGCTAACCACCAAATCTTGAAGTATATGTATATAATTCAATATTAAAAAAAATCATGTCAGACAGAGCTATATTTTGGAAACTTAAGCTCAAAGTTGTAATTTACACAGTTCATTGCACTGAACTGGTCACCAATTACAGTTCTCACTTTTGTGGGTGCAGTTCTTTTATGGATCAGCTTAAACTCAGAGATAAACTTGTAGTATCTGAACATTAGGAGTTAACAATAGGTATTCCTTTTAAAAGTTCAATTGCCTTAAATTCAAGATTTGATGACTAGAGAGTTTTGATCTACTACAATAATTAGATGAATAAAGTTAATGGATTGTAATACTTG
The DNA here is from genome assembly GCA_025175665.1 of Cinchona pubescens. Lineage (NCBI taxonomy): Eukaryota > Viridiplantae > Streptophyta > Magnoliopsida > Gentianales > Rubiaceae > Cinchona > Cinchona pubescens. The sequence goes on from JANKKI010000014.1 coordinate 1,825,706, forward strand.
AACAGAGGATTTGTAAAGCTTTGAGGATTGCAGTTAAAGACTTATCCTAGGATTGCATTACTAGAGTTATCTGTTTGAGTGTGCATTAGCCTGAACTCCACTCGCAGTAATGTTAATGAACTGAGACTCTGTTAACATTAAACCAATTGCAGATTAATGAACTCAAACATTTATTATACATACAAATCAAATTAGAGAAGTCAGGTCCATTTTTGTTTGATGCTGTTCCAGTAAGAACATAAAGGCCGAAACTTTAAACCAGAGCAAGTTAGTCTAAGTGATCCTGTAGCAGTAGCAATGCAATGAGCTTAAAATAAATCTGTCTGCATACTAGCAATGTCGTCGGAGAAGTTTTACCAGATTTATCCGCAGCTTTGAAGACCCTTTTTGGGCTTCTGTCATGGAATTCATTCAGCTTCACCTTGTTTTCTTGGAGTATCAGTACACAGTTAATAACAGGAAAGAGACCACTTAAAATGTCTCAAATTTATTGCGAAGAGCATTTATTTGTGTACAACAATTACAAGAAAATGTCCTTATGGTAAGCAAATTCAGGGGAATAGTAACTCTTAGACCCCTTTGTTAATATTGAAAATGTCCATTTATAAAATCGAAAAAGCAATTTTCTGAAATATGGTCGTCCTCAAACTTGAGTGGTTGTTGTAGGATGTCATCGATGATGGTGCCATTATTATTTGGCCCTTGGTGAATGCCACTGCTAAATGTTCCATCTCCGAGCAATACCAAGTCATCATGCATGAAAGAATCTTGAAACTCTGAATTGTAACAATCAAAGTTATTTTTGGCAACAACAACTGGATTTGCTGAACTCTCGCAGTTCGGATCACGAAATTGATCTAATGAAAGCCACTCGGAGAATAGTACCCTGGGCAAGTTACTTTTGCAAGTTTCTCTTGGAAAGTCCATATTATGAGACTGAGAAACAGATTGTCGATTGTTCTGTATCTGACATCAATGAACTCTCCAATTGTTCAATTGATTCAATGGTCGAATTTGGGGGAGTTGAGATTGAATTTTCAGCGGCTTTAGCTTCAGCTTGAGCTTCAGTGTCTCCCATTTCGGTTACTTTTTTCTTCAGATAAGAGTGCCAGTAGTTTTTGATCTCGTTATCTGTTCTTCCAGGTAAATGTTGTGCAATCTGTGACCACCTGAAAAATTACAAACCCTTCATAAGCATAGTTGAAAGTCTCGGCCAAGTCTGACTCGTATCTAGAATAAAATTGTGTTATTTTGATACGTAATTTTGACCTATATAAATCTAATAATTTGAATTAAATTTCTTATATTTATTTAGTTAATCCCTTAAAACTAATCTCTAAATAATTATTTGTAATTTCGCCTTAATTTTTATAATTTTGTCCAAATTTCTTACTTGATGATACCATTCAGATATTATCACATCTCATACAGAACAATCACCAAGATTACGACCGGTATTGCAATTTTGAACCATGTTCATAAGATGAAAAAAAAAAAAAAAAAGGAATTTTTTTTTTTTGCTTTTTAAAAATTTACTTGAAGATCATGTCTGTTTCTCTTCTTTCTATGTACAAGACAAAATAGATAAAGAAAATGTCGTGATTTTACGAATCACAACGATCGAAAATTACTCATGTCTTTAATTTAGGATATCAAAAAAATGGAGATTCAAATCTAATTAGGTATGCCACCAATGAAGTAAAATTTTACTATACTTACTGTATGTTAATGTTCAGAAGTCAACTATAACCATATTAGCATCGTTACTTACCCGAGTACGCATTTAATTTAGGTCAGTATCTCGCCTAATTTTTGTAGAAAATAGTAAATGGTTTATTAGAGTGATAATTTCATAAACTTCCTATGAGATTTATGCTAATATCACTTAACACTTCTAAACTTTTCAAAATATTACTTGATTTCCCTCTCTTGCCAATAGGTTCCTTTATGGTACTAAAATGTATGAAATGACACTTTATGCCCCATATTCCTTAGCCACGTCACGAAAGAGTAGTTTAAAAAATCACCTCTGAGGTTTTTAACAATTTTTACTTGATACCTTTTTAGTTCCTATTAATTTTTATCAACTTATTTAAAAAAAAAAAAATTTTATGTGCATGCATTAATTTGATTACTTCTATATGTTTTAATAAAAATCTTCATCAAGTAAAAATACATAATTAGTATTTTGTTTAGAGAATCACAAACTCCTAAATAAAAAATCTCGTAATAAATTTTTTGGCCAGTAAATTTATGAAAATATTGCGCATATTAATGTATTTTTGGGCATTGATTTGAATAAAAGTTTTGAATACGTAAAACACATCATATGATATAACAAATAAATGTAACTAGTACTATTTTGTTTGTAAATCAAAAATCGAAATTGAAATATGTATTTTTCAAAAAAAAATAATAAATTTATTTACAAAAAAAATAAAAAATGATTATGTAATGTGCTAGTGTATATTGATTCGAACAAAAATACACATGAAATGAGTAAAAAATTTCTATATATTATAAAAAATAAATGTGATTCAAATTTGTTTGGGAAATCACAAACTTTTAAAAAATTAATTGAATTTTTTGATAAAATTTTTAGCCAACTTATTTATTAATAATTAAAAACGTACTAATGTGTTTGTAAGTGTCGTTTTGAACAAAAATTTAGAATAATAAGTATACATAATATATAAAAATAAAAAATGTTATTGGTATTTTATTTTGGAAATCATTAACTTGTAAAATAAAAAATAATTAAAAAATATTTTTTGCCATGATATGAAAAGTTAAAACCTATTGTTTTTTGTTAATAATTATTTTATACCATTTCTTGCAACTATTTTAATCAACGAAAGCTTTGAACTAGGCATAAAATTGGGAGAAAAATAGTCTCTCTCTACTTAAATTAATTTTTTAAAAGAATAGATTACAAAAAAATTTGAAATAAGGAAGGTAAGTGATATTTTTTAAAATTCAGGAGTACTAAGTGAAATTAACTCCTAAACCTCAGGGGAGGTTTCTGAAATTATCATTTTATTAAATTCAGGCGCATGAAGCAAGATATGAAAAAGGATGCAATTAAGAAAATTTCTTACTTGTTACCGAGCATGCCATGGAGGGTCAGGATTGTTTCCTCCTCTTCTACGCTGAACAATCCTCGTTTCAATCCTGGCCTAAGATAATTAATCCACCTTAATCTGCAGCTCTTACCATTTCTTTGAAGAGCTGGAAAAAATGAAAAGGAAATTAAGAAGTCAACCATCGTGCCAAATGTTAGTCGCATTAGAAATGGTCATCATCATCTCTTTCACTTGAACATCTTAGATAAGTAACACAATTCCCTTGTCATTGACTTGTAGCTTTGAAATAACAGCTTTCAGTACTTAAAAATTAATCCGAATATTGTGGCCAAATTCAAACTAATCGACCTAGCCAATGGCATTCGAAACCTTGCCATGATCAACTAAACTAGAGCGGCAGCTCTAATAAGGCAATCAATGAATTTCAAACTAATCGATACTTGAATGGAATTTGATTTGATACGAACTCGTTCAAATTTAATTTGTTAATAATCAAACTAAATTTGATCATAATTTAGCGTTCCTTAATTTTGTGGTCGATTCGATATGTTAAAAATTTTAAATTTACATGTAAAAATTTCAAATTACTCAAATTCGATTCAAGTTAGACTCGATAAAAGTTCGTTTAACTTCCGCTCAAAATATAGACAAACCAAGTTTAAATAAAATTTCAAATTCATTAAAATAATTAAATAAATTTGACCATTAAAATATTTGACTTGTTTATGTTCATTTACTCTCCTAACTACTAAATAATAATGAGATAAATTATGATGAATGTATATCCGAAATTGGACTTCTTTAACGTTAAAATGACTTTTCTTGCTCAGATAATGACTCTAATAATGAAAGGTTAATAAACATCTTGAGACAATTTCTTCTCACGAAAGATGTGGGCCTCAATTTCTCTCACAAAAGACATAAACCACCCCATAGAGGACCGACTAATACTGCAAGACTCTGCCACATTCGTCATAGTTCACAATTACCCTTCTTAATAAACCTGAGGTGTAGAAAAAAAAGTTTGTTCAACTTTTTCATGCATTAGTTAACATGTACTAATGCAGTATTCAACAACACGGACGAGACACAGTGACCTCGTAATACCATATTAACATGAGGTGATAAATTATCATGCTAGAAACATAATTAAATACAACCACAATTTATTTGTTAATTAGCTTAATTGTGGATGATAAAAATTGAAAATTTAGTACAGTACTGTTTTAATTAATGGGGCCGTAAATATGCATTTGGCAATAATGAATTAAGCAAGAAAATTGATGGGTAGAGGAGGATGTCTTTATATACTAGTATTACTGACCGGCATTGACGGGGACAGAGCTCCAGCAGCCGTGGCCGTGTTTGAGGATGTAGTTTCTGAGCTTCAAGTCTTCGTCTGGAGACCACAAACCCTTCCTGTGCTTCTGCTATTTGGTTTATCTGCAGCTTTACACCCCATTGAATTTGAAAGAATGATATATATATATATATAGATAGATAGACACTGCAGATTCTACGTAAGTAGTAATTAAGCTTAATTTTCTGATTCTCTGCCTGGAGTGTATCTGTATGTTGTCTGTGGAGAGAGAGAGAGAGAAAGAGAGAGAAGGAAGCTTGATGCTGAGGTTAGCCGCCCAGGCAGGCTCCTTTGGAATTTAAAGGGCGGATTAGGTGAACACTTAAATTAAATATCCCTGTTTACACTTGATAGAAACTGAGATTTTTTTCTCAATATTTTTTTTTTTTTTTTTTTTTGGGGTGGTGGTTAATTAATTGGCAGATTATGAAATTAAATGCAGACTGATGACCTTTAATTTATGCTTGACTTTAAAATTTGTTAGAGATGTAGTCAAGATATATCTGGCCTTAAAAATGACCTTAGATTAATTAGCACTTGTAATTAATACTTTTACTTAAATAATGTATCATTACAAATAACGTCTCTTGTTTATCTGAAATTACGACGCTAGATTACAAATTCAAGATCATTTATATTTAATCATCAATTTTTGAATTTAAATATTTAATTTCATTTCATTTATTATTGCGTGAATCTAATAACACATCAGTAATTTTGTGAAAGAAAATGTAATGTTTATTTGAATGGGGCTGTGTCATTAAGCAGGCTTATACCTACTACCTCTTTCATGGTATTCCTCCTGGTCCCATACACTAATAGCGTGGCCTTTGCCTCTACGTTTTCAATTTCGCCCCTACCTAAAGCCAAAAGACCGTGGAAAAGTAAAAACCTTCACTCAGATTCGTGTACTAATACTAGCATTTAGTCTTTTAAACTAGTAGCTTCTAATTAATCATCATCTAATAATGATTATTGAACTTATTAGAAGTAGATTAAAGGGAAACAACTGTGATTTTAAATAACCTAACTTGCATCAGCTTGACAAGTGAAAAAAGGTGGTCTTTATCTACTTGTAATTCTTAATAAGAGTAATCATCATTGTAAATCTGTGTAGCGTTAATATTCGCAAGTCACCACCTCACATTGATATTCCGAAGAAATAATTTCAAAAACCTCCCCTAAATTTTAAATTAAAATATCATTTAACACCCCTTAATTTCCTTTTATATATAAAATGTAGCTTTATCCTTACATTACTTTTAGTAATTTGTTAAATTTTACAGATTAAAAGAAATTACAAATTTTTAAAAGTATGAACCCAATTATGTTTTGTACTCTAGTGTTCAAAATTCTTTTTTCTCCGTGAGACAACTGGAATGCTTTATTTTTTTAAATATGTATAACTGAATTTATGTCCATTGAAATTAAAACTGATGTGAGTATCTAAAGTTAAAACATATTCTAATTAGAATTTCATTGTAGAAAAGTAATTAATTACTTAATTTGATACTATGTAATGTATATTTAGGGGTGAATATGATAATGGAATTGTTAATTATTTAGTTCAAGTGTGTTTTTGTTAAATTGAATAAGCCCTATGATCTCTAGTCATTATGGAGAGTCTAAAAACTTTTGTTAGAGTGCCAAAATCATTTCCTTTTTATTTTCAATTTGAAATCCCAGTTACACCTCCCCAAGGAATGAGTAAGGTTAATTCAAATTGATTGACTTCATTGTTGGAATTTTTGTAATTATCCCATGTGATTTTATTTTTGAAATTCAAAATATTTGATCCAATATTTAATTCTGATATTTATCAATTTGACTTAATAAATATCTTGTGATAATGATTACACTTGTGATAACTACTTATTCTTACAATGAAGTCAATCAATCTGAATTAACCTTACTCCTGTCTCTTATACACATCTTGATGTCCCTAGGCCTGACATTCCATCAAAAATACACCATCGTATCAGATTGTCTAGGTTTAGAAGTATCCAGATAATTATTTTTCTATTTCCTTTTATTTGACAGTGACCCAACAACATCAATGGTTGGAGGTATCGTTTCGATTTTATTCCGTATTTGATATTCTCGTGATATTATTTATGCACGATTAAATTCGCTTATAGATTAAGAAATCTATCATTTGGTATCGAGCATTTATGCCTCCGCCTTGATTTGCATATATGTATATGTTGATTTGGGTTTACTGTTGACATGTTATTGAAAAAATCAAGAATTATAATTTATTTGAATTTGATTCTATGATTTTTTCCTTGATTAAAAACATCTATTGGTGTTAGACAGGTCCAGTGGAGAGCATGGGCCTGTGACCTTTTGGTCACAGATGGACTCTTATTAACCTTTCATTATTATATCATATTCCTGTCTTTTATACACATCTAGATGTGTATAAGAGACAGGAGCATGGGCCTGTGACCTTTTGGTCACAGGTTTGACTCTTCCCACTTGAAAAATCAATATATATATTTTGCGTTGCATTCGGTTGCGGCAACTGGTGCACATACCCGTTTGGATGTCCAAACGGGTGAAGAAGAAGAAGTAAAAAAAATATATATATTGATTTTTCAAGTGGGAAGAGTCAAACCTGTGACCAAAAGGTCACAGGCCCATGCTCTGACCACCTGGACCACTTCAGTGGTTGGTTGTTGGAATAAGATATTTTAAATATAATCTTCATTATTAAAAAAAAAAAAAAGAAAGTAAAATACGAATTTTCTGTGGGAAAGTTTCGAACTGGTGACCAAATGGTCACCAGGCCCATGTTCTGGCCAATGGGCTACCCTGGAATTTGTGTGTTTGGTTAGTAGTATTTTTAATATAGTATTTGTATTAAAATAAAAACAAATGGGTGGTTGTCGAGGTTCACGCGTTCTGACCATCATGCCATCAGCTGTGGTTGTGTTATTTTGCAACACAACAATTTTATAAACTACTTAGAGTTTTATTGCTGCTGGAAGGTTTTGAACCTGAGACCTTCAGGTTAAAGGTTAGGTAATCTGACCAATTGAACTATTCAAATTGTTTAGTTGTAAAATGTATTATTTATATATATGATACTTCCAGTTTGTTATTTGAACATATATATATATATTTGTGACTTTTCTGTAATTATTAATGTCTGTGATCTGTATATATCCTATATTTAATTATAGAGTAGCGCAAAGATCTTTAATTAAAATATATATATATATGTGTGTGTGTGACATGAGAATTAATTTTGAGATCACCTATAATATAAGACATTAATTGTTAATTATAGCACTTCTAATATAATAAATTTTATCCCACGTAAATTTTTATTATAATTTAATATTTCATCCCTTTAATCACACAATATAATATCTTCTCTTAATTTACCCATCTAGGAATTAAGGAAAGGAACATGATTTAATATTTCGTCATTTTGATTATATAAATTTATATGAATTTATTTGAATTAGGAATTTAGCCTACAGGCAATTTCTATGTCATGTAATTCATATTATTACTATGTTTTGCATTGGTAAAACATAATAAATGTTAATTTGCCTCAAATTTTGATATAAGCGTGTATGTAATTATTTGTGCAGTTTTTCAACCTATGAATTTTCATGATATGAAATGTGACATTCCCGAGCTCAAGGGTGACAACTATAAGTTATGGAGTATAAAGAGAGAATTCTCCTTCATTTGGGGTGGATGGACTTTGATTATGCTATTAGGAAAGACGAACCACCTCCGATTACTGAGAATAGCCAACCTAATAATGTTGAGCTTTATGAAACATAGGAGCGATCTAATCGTCTCAGCATGAAGTTCATAAAAATCAACATCTCAACTGGCATTCGGGGGAGGTTTCTGTCGATAAGTATGATTGTCCGAGAGCTTATTGAAGGCCATTAATGAGCAGTTTGAGTCTTCAGATAAGGCTTTAGCAAGCACCTTAATCATGAAATTCTCTATCATGAAGCTCACTAGTATCAAAGGAGTGCGTGAACACATCATGCACATGAGGGATATAGCGGCTCAACTAAAAAATCTTGAGGTTACAATGTCTGATTCTTTTCTTGTGCACTATATTCTGAACTCTCTACCACAGCAGTATGGGCCTTTCAAAATCTCTTACAACACACATAAGGACAAATGGTCCATCAATGAATTGATGACCATGTGTGTGCATAGATAGAGAAAAGAAGGCTACTTATGGAAATTGGAGAGAGTGTGCATCTGGCAAATCAAGGAAAGAACAAGTACACTCAAGCCAAGAAGAAAAGAAAGGAAAAGATATCTCCTCAAGGAGATATTAAGAAGGAATCCAAGTACTTCTTCTGTAAGAAAAAGGGGCACATGAAGAAAGATTGCCCCAAAATTCATAACTGGCTTGAGAAGAAAGGTAACCTAATCTCATTTGTATGTTATGAATCTAATATGACAGATGTTAATCATAACACATGGTGGATTGATTCTGGTTCTACAATCCATATTACGAATTCCTTGCAGGGATTGCAAAACCTAAAGAAGCCAATGGAAAGTGAGGAGTACATCTATTCAGGAAATAAGATGCGGTCTCACGTGAAAGCAATTGGGACATGCAGTTTAGTTCTCATTCGTGGCTTTGTTTTAGATTTGGAAATGACATTTTATGTTCCAAATTTCTCTAGAAATTTAATTTCATTGTCAAAACTTGTGGTACTTTTGGGATATTCCTGGTATTGTTCAAATGTTGGATTTAGTTTGTTTTATAAATCTGACCTTATCGGGAATAGTATTATGTTTGATGGTCTTTTTCAAATTAATTTGCAAAACAATGCAACATTAAGTAATTTGCATGTTCAACCTCTGATATTAGAAGTGCATGAAAAACTTCAGAATCTTTGTGGAGTGAAGCTCTTAAGACGGCTGTGTACATATTAAACCGAGTTCCAACCAAGGCTGTCCCAAGGACACCATTTGAATTATTTAAAGGTTGGAAACCGAGTTTGCGACATGTACGCATATAGGGATGCCCATCTGAAGTGAGGGTTTATAACCCACAAGAAAAGAAGTTGGACCCAAGGACCATGAGTGGATATTTTATTGGATATGCTGAAAGGTCTAAGGGATATAGATTTTACTGTCCATCTAATAGTACAAGTACAAGAATTGTGGAGTCAAGAAATACAAAGTTTCTTGAGAATGACCTAATTAGTGGGAGTGATAGATCATTGGGTATTAGATCTGAGACAGAATATTCTGTTCCACAATCTTCCACTTCTAGTTATGGACGGACTATTGTTATTCATGACACTCCCCGAGATCAAGTACGTGTTGAACAACCAGTTTTTCTTACTCTAGTAGATCTTCTGATAATGATCCAATAGATCCTGTTCAACCAATACCTGAAATTGTTGAACAACCATATTGTCATCATATTCCTCAGGATAATGTTAGAACAACATTGAGAAGATCTACTAACATAAGAAAAATAGTTGTTCTGATGACTATATGGTATATACAACATCTAAATACTATATCACAGAATATGAAATGCAGACGTTTTTACAAGCTTTTAGACAAATACTTGTATAAAACCTGTGGTCTTATAAACAAATAGCTGGGTAATACTGCTATAATAGATGGCATCGAATGGAATCTGGGATCTTGTCGCGCAGTTGCCTATTGGTGCAAAAACCATAGGATGTTAATAAGAGACAAACCAAGAAAGACCAATTAGGCAACATCGAAAGATATAAAGCGAGACTTGTTGTCAAAGGATTACTGCAAAAAGAATCTTTCTTGGTTATGAAAACCCATTCTCCTGTATCTAAGAAAGATTCTTTTCGAATTATTATGGTATTCTTTGCCCATTTTGATTTGGATTTGCATCAAATGGATGTGAAAACGGCGTTCCTTAATGGAGATCTATCTGGAAGATGTTTGTATGATGTGTATGAAGGATTTTCCTCTAGTAATTGTGAGCATTTAGTTTGCAAGCTTAAATAGTCTATATATGGAGTTCAAATATCTGTCCCGTCAATGGTATTTAAAATTTCATGGTGAGATCTCTTTATATACATCCTCTAGAGAGAATCTCTTATGCACATCTAATGTGTATACCAGAAGGTTCATACTAAGATTTGTTTTCTTATTCTGTATGTAGACTACATCTTACTTGCAAGTAACGATAAATGATTGCTACATGAGGTGAAACAATTTCTTTCTAGAAACTTTGATATAAAAGATATGGGTGAGGCATCTTATGTCAGGCATAAAGATCCATAGAGATAGAACTCGATGCATTTTGGGTTTGTCTCAAGAAACCTATATTAACAAAGTTTTAGATAGGTTTCGGATGAAAGATTGTTCACCAAGTATGGCACCTATTGTGAAGGGTGACAGGCATTGATTCTCGAAAATCGACATCTGGTTACGTCTTTATGCTAGCCGGTGGAGTCATGTCTTGGAGAAGTGCTAAACAAACTTTGATTGCAACCTCTACTATGGAAGCTGAGTTCGTTTCTTGTTTTGAGGCAACTTCGCATGGTGTATGGTTAAAGAGTTTCATGTCTAGGCTTAGAATTGTGGATTCTATTTCTAGGCCATTGAGGTTATTTTGTGACAATTCAGCTGCTGTTTTTATGGCTAAGACAATAAGAGTGGTAGTAGAAGTAAACACATCGACATCAAGTACTTAGCCATTAGAGAACGTGTTAAAGAAAATAAAGTGGTCATTGAACACGTTAACACTGAATTGATGATTGCCGATCCCTTGACTAAAGGCATGCCACCAAAGATTTTTAGGGATCATATAGTCAGAATGGGACTTGGTTCCATGATATGACCTCATTTTACATGTACGTACATTTAATATTTTCATTGAAACTCTTATTCAATTGTGTTTTCATATTCAGTTGCGCATACTTATTTAGTTATTTGAGAAAACACACTTAAGTTGGACCTATAATAAGCATAAGGCTTATTTATTAAGGTATGTTATCACATAAAAGTTTAGTGTTGAAGAGACATAATATATAGTAATACATGGAAGACAATACTTGTTTCTTAGAGGACTTGTCGCCATGATTCATGTATTTTGGATCTTACTTGTGAAATTTGATAGTTTGTATATCGAATGAAATATGTGGATCAAGTGGGAGAAATGTTGGAATTTTTGTAATTTTCCCATGTGATTTTATTTTTGAAATTCCAAATATTTGATCCAATATTTAATTCTGATATTTATCAATTTGACTTAATAAATATCTTGTGATAATTATCACATTGGTAGGAGATTACACTTAGACTCTTGTACTTATACATATACAACTCTCTTTTACACATCTAAATGTGTATAAGAGACAGAGTATTTTGGATCCCTAGGCCTGGCATATCCATCAAAAATACACCATAGGGTGACGTATCTTAATTGTATAGGCTTAGAAGTACCTAGATAATTATTTTTCTATTTCCTTTTATTTGACAGTGACCCAACAACATCAATGACTGGAGGTACGTTCCTCGATTTTATTCTGCATTTGATATTCTGTGATATTATTTATGCACAGATTAAATTCGTTTTTATAGATTAAGAAATCTATCATTCATTTCTTAAATAACGTAAACTTATCGGGTAAATTATAGTGCCAAGTTGATTTTTTTTTATAATTTAAGAAAGTTCACCTCTATTTTATGAAATTAAAATTGATAGTATTTGCTAAGTTTTATATTATGTCCTTTTTAGTTCTAATTTCGAAAATTGTCTGTCTCTTAATTACAAAACTATTAGTTGTATTGTAATTGTGCTTTCCATGCGCCTATTTCTTTTCATGCTAATTATTAGGTTTACCCAGCTGATTTGTTTTTAAGAACACAATTATTATACAATAAATCAGACCTCATGATTCTCTTTTTTTGTTTTCTTTTGGAGAGAGAAAATGTTGGGAGAGAGAGAGGGGACAGACCTCATGATTCTCATTAAACGCTAATCGATCAAAATTTTTTAGCACCATCTCAACTTTGATTATCTGGGGCTAACAGCAGAATCTTGACAACAAACACTTGTAATATTCGATGTTTAGGATTGAGCAATCAGCAACTAGTCATTCGATTAAACTAATTAAAGGTTATACTAATCTTAATAATGATAAATTAATAATTCCATTCCCTTTCTGACTAAATCTTTGCTTAAAAGATTTGGTACCAATCAAATGTTAGGAATATAACTTGTTGAGACGGACACGGAGTCTAATTAATGCTATAATTATGCATGTTGTTAATCATTATTTCATTCTTCAAAATGGCAAGCAAAGATTTAAGATATTGAAACAGTGTAGAATCAAGTTTTATATACTTAATGCAATTCTTTTGTCATCTTCCTTAACAAGAAATTAAAGAAATTGTAATTCCTCGTGGTTCTCAATTAGTGAAGAAACAAAGAAATAATTTGAAAAACTTTTACAAACTGATTATTATTATCGCAATGTCAACCCAAATTCCCAATGGAGACTAAACAAACCCTATGTACCCTTGTAATTTTTTTTTTTATTTTAAAAAATGCATGTTGAGGTAGTTTAATTAAGTGTTAAGTCGTTAAATACAGTACAAGCTTCATCATGCTAATTATATTAACCCCGGAGAGAGAGCATTTGAAAAAGCTTTTTAATACTATAAAAGTATTAAAAAAGTATACGAAAGTCTCCTGTTGGACAATCAAAGTGAATGTCCTCCAAATCTAGCTTTATTCCATTGGAAATATTAATCATCAATTAAATGGAAACCTTAATAATCAGTTAAAGGGTAATACACTTAATATTACTCTCTTGGTTCTATTTTAACTGTTATTTTGAGTTGGTACACAAGAATTAAAAATTATTAAATTATATCAATTTTATAAAAAAATTAGTTTAAAGTGACGTCTAAATTGCTCTTTTACATTAAATTTCCTAACTACAAAATCCTTCATCTCTATTAATACGACACCAAGGGCAAAGTTGGAAAAAAATTATTTAATACTTCTTTGAATTCTTAAAGGAACCAATAATGTAGAACAAAATAAATTATATAAAATGACAAATAAAATGGAATATAGAGATTAAATAACATTATATTAAAAACTGAACTCCATGCTCTTAAAAAAAAAACATTCATATGCCCTTCACGTATTGTAACATTTCCATATTTTTTTTCTTATATTTTTATTTAAAAAACTTAACACTTGCAAACCCTTGCTAATTAATAAGTGGAAAATGGCCACCTCTAAGGCTCTAACACAAACATATTTACTAATTTTTAATTTAACTAATTAAAAACTGTGTATTATTCATCAATTGTGTCTTTTCCCATCAATTTGAAGAGAAGCCTTCCGCCATGTTGTATATGCCTTGAACATGTGCAGTCTCTGGGTCACCCAACAACGTGAAGAAACCATGGATATTTTCTAGAAGAAGATGAATATCCATAGTATATAGAATCAATTGGCAACATCAATAAGAAGAATTTACTTAATTAATTAGTAGCCTTAAGAAAAAAAAAAAAAAAACTGCTAAATATGAAACACAAAGGAAAGCAAGTGAATAACTTTCTTACTTGATCAATTGCATCTCCTTGAGTTGGTTCCTACAAGATTAACTACAACTCCATTTATTGTTCTGAGAGCAGCAAGAACCGGGAGCACCCTACTTTTACAGACAGAGATTATAACTAGAAAGAATGTAATTATCTCCATCTATCCTCCGGTAAAGTTGAAAGATTTATTTGGTCCTAACGCTGACAAGGAAAATTGACCACTTCGTAATATTAAACCTAACAATTTACTATCCGATCGAATATCTAAAAAATAATAAGAAGAAGAAGATTATAATTTTACGACTCATTGTAATATTTACCTTTATTCTTAAATTTTAGTTTGACCCCCCCACTTCTAATTTTAAACACTCATTTGTTAAAGTTAAAATAAAGACTCTCTCAAATTATAATAAGAGTTATAAGTAGTGTCTGTGAAGATACTATTTTATCTAACATTAAAAATTGATGATTTATTGTGATTTTTCCATGTATACTAACTTTGATAAGTGATTTTGAAGTTGTTATTTTGTAAATTATCTTCTTAATTTTAACGTGGCATCTCCTACCCTACTTAAAATATTATAATTGACTTTGTAAAACAAATGAAATGAAGGATAAACTATAAAGCCATTTTCTGGAGGGTTTCTCATTACGTATTATATTCCTTCCAACGAAGACCAAGGTCTGCCTCCTTAGCCCAAGGAAATACATCATGTGCATGATGTGGCCTCAAGAATCATAAAAGAGAAAAAATAAATGGATTTTTTGGATATGGAATTTGAGTGCGATGGGTTCATAAAATACCATATGATTAAGCAATCCCATGAAGCTGGCGGTGCATTATGGTGCTAATCAATGCCAAGTGATCTTATTTTATGTGTGGAGAATTAAGCCATTACCTTAACAAGACTACTAAGTTGGGTTTTACAAAATTAGAGATCCAAACAAGAATATGACAAAGCAGACAGGCCTTGTTCCAAAATAATCACAATTTGCACCCATAATTCCATAAATTAGTAATTAAGATGTAAAAGAATAGTAAATAATCAGCACAATTATGTATAGGGTAATTGATTTCTATATGTCCCTTGTACGAGGACAAGGTGACGCAACTTAGGCCACGCCATGCCGTTAAATAACCTCCCATTAAATTTTTCTCAATAATTAGCTAAAATGTAGACAGATAAACTTGGATTACAATTGGGCATCAGCATTTTGCCAAGCTAATTAATGTCACACTCACCAGTCTCACTTGCTTGTTAAGTGTCAGTAAGCAAATTCAAACTTGTAAATTTGGTTCTCTCCAATATACTCCCTCTCATTATATAGTCTGTAATGAGTTTCTTGGTCTTTTTCTGTCTACAAAATTGATGATTCAGGTTGTGTTAAGAGAGAGAATTAGGGAGAGAAAGAGAAAGAAGTACATGGCTTATAGCCTAGTATTAATGCTGATTATCGGTCATTTTTGCTTATGTACAATAGTGTGGTGAGTTTCTATTTATAAATATTTGGCTTGTGTTCGAATCTCTGATCGATCATTCTATATCAGATGTGTTTCTCACAGGGGATCAGACTTGCCTGAACTCAATGGTCGTTCGTTCTGCATGAGTGCCGATCTGATTTTATAACAATCTATGCTATTTTATAAGTTTATCTCTATAGAGTTTTTAATTACATGTCACGTGAGTGATTCTTATTTGGAATCATTCCTTGCACCATAAAAAATGAATGCAGGCTTTTTTTTTTATATATATAATTTCTTTTTTTTAATATATGATCTATTGTAGATCTTTAGTTATTCTTTGATAACTCGAACTTATAATCAATAAATAATGAATGAATCGTCTTGCCACTTACATTGCTTTTCATTATCTACATTGCAAGCATATTCCGTGTAAGTTGCAAGTTTTCAAAAGCCAGTAACCATAGTTTTTTTACCTGAGGGGAAAAAAACCTAGCTAGCTGTAATTGTCAAAATAAAAACAGGATTAGTTAAAAATGAATCATAAAGTTTGAATCAAGGAAAAGAGCCTTTAGATGAACTCAGCAAATTTATATACTACAGATTACATGATTAATTTAGCCAAACAATTACATAATGTTGAAAGATTTAATAAAAGAAATCATTTACAAAGTCACACATGCGACAGTTTACTTGTGTGGTTGATTAAATATATTTACTGGTTAATATTTTATTAAATAGATATCAAGTAAGACTCCAATTGTATAATTTTATAATTTAATTTTAAAATGTGACTTTTTTTTATAGACATGCTCGAGATTTAATTTCTTTTCATGTGTAATGATTGCGTGGCGTTTCCTAGTGTTATGGGTTAAAAACTCCGTTACATGATCACCAACAAGGGAATGGAGTAACTGTCACCTAACCTCATGCGTTAATTACCAGATTGAATAAATTGGCCCAATAATCTTTGATTCGGGAAGGATGGATGATTAATTGCAACAAGTTGATTATAATTTAAACAGAACTGAATTAAAAAGAAAATAGTACGTACATAATAAATTACCAATGGTACGATGTCATTACTATACTATATAAAGTCCACTGTCAAAATCATAAATAAAAAATCTTTATATAGTTCATGATAAATAAAACAATCAAAAAAAATTAATTTTAGCCAATTTCAACAACTTTAAGCACCTAAACAAGTTAAGCATTAGAAGCTTCGAATGTCAACAACTATAAACTAAGCAAACAATCATTGTCATTTATTATAAATAAAGAATCTGAGAACAAAATTATGGAGCATTCTCACAAACAACAAATTAATCATCAACATATATATATATATATTATCAGACATTCTAATTCTCCAGCCAATCTTCGTCCAACAACATAATTAATTTGCTAATTGCCAGTACAGTTTTTGTGCCATGCGCATATATTTCAACTCTCGATCTCCACTACTAGTACCATTGATCAAAAAATATAGAAGCCATTTGTTTTGTCGGTCAGATGAAGGAAACGAAAATTAGGAGGATAATAATACATACTTACTTGTAGAACAAGCAAGAACGATCGATATAACTACCAAAGTTTGAAAAAAAAATAAATAAAAAAATTCATGAACTCATAATTCAAAGCTCGTGTAACATTCAAAGATTAACATTGTTTTTCCTCTGCATTGTACCTAACTCATATTATTATGTTGAGAGACCAAAGTTTCCTATCCCCATAACTAAAATTTTTGCCCACCCTTCTCACCTTTCAGCGCTGACTTTCGTTCTCCTCCATGCTTCTTTCTGTCATTCTCCGCTACCTTTTTTTTTTTTGCCGGTTTGGATTGGATGGGCTCTTTTTAAGTAACACCAAAAGGATTGGAAATGCTCCACTTAAAGTCAAATTGTTGGTAACTTATAATTTAAAATATTATAAAAAATACTATATTCCCCTCCCGTTATCCACGTTGAATGGGGTGTCATAGACCCTAGTAGTTTTTTTTTTTTTTTCATGTTCATATGGACACATTGCTATGCAATTTAGCTTGCTTGAACGGGTTTTTTTTTTTTTTTTACACTAAATAACCTAAGAATCTAGATTCCTCCTTCAAGGAAGTTTCAAATCTCATTCAAAATCTGTGTACAATTTGGAAATTTTCTTCTTCTTGTAAGTGTATGGATCATTAACTTAAAGGAAAAAAAAAAGAAAAAGAAGTGATGTAACGCAATTGGAACTGTGACCTTCTCCAAGAAAAAAATTGATGTAATGTATTGGCACCTCGACGTCCCAAAAAAAATATAATAATAATAATAACAATAATAATAATAATGTGTTGGAATGGGTGAATTTGATTTAAAGGAAGGATTTGAAATGAAATGAAATGAAATTTGACTGAATTTGAATTCCGTTAATTTAACCATTAAAATTACAATATTACATGTTGGTAGGTTTCAAATTTTCAACTAAATCAATTAATTTATTTAGATAACTTATGATAAATTTATCCAAATTCTTCCAAATCCCTCCATTTAAACACAATATAAAGGTAATTGAAACCCACCCCCTTACTAGGGGTGTCAATTGGGTTTTGTGAATGGCCTTTGCAAAATCCAAACTCAACTTACAAATTTATTTGGGTTTCAGATCTTAATCGGGTCAGCCTAATCTCACAAATGTGAAGGCCATACTCGACTCACAAAATTATTTGGATTTCGAGTTTTAATCTAGTTGACTCAAACTCACATTATCTAATAAAATTTTTTATAATTTATTTGTTAAATTTTTGTTTTCTTTTACATTCGATCAATACAATATAGAATAGTATGCACTTACTTATATTAATAAACAATTGTTAACTATATCATTTAGTTAGAGCATTTTAATTAAATTGACTAATGAGGTTGGGTTATTGTTTTTAGTTATCCAAGTTTAGTTAAGTTAATAGAATCAATAATTTTGTTGTGGTTGTCTTGGAATCTCGTTAGAGAAATACTTAGGTAAACCTGGTCTTGGTGGTCCTACTTGTAAACCCTGTGGTGTGGATTAAATGTTATATAATCTATGACATAAGTTGATGTAAGCAAAATTTTATAAGATTTAATTTTGACCGTATACAGGTGGGGCCAAAGACCGAATTTATGATAGTATTTTCCATCTCGTTAAGAGCAGAAATCAATAAGCCTAAATATTTGAGCTTTGTCTGTATAGCCCAAATAAACTTTGAATTCGATCATTGTCACATGTGACTTAAAGGCCCAAATAAAGCCCATTCTTATTTTTTTAATTTTTCCGGAGAATCTTATCTGATCAGATACTGTAAACCCAAATGGCCAAATCCAATGTCCTGCCCATTACAGAAGAAAGTCGCAAACTTATTGCGAATTTGCAATTTGAAACAGCTGAAGCAAATTCACGCCTTTATAATCACCTCGTCCCTCGTCCACCAAAACCCCCAAATTCGATTGAAATTCTTGAGGCGGAGCACTGAATTTGGAGAAATGGACTACCCCGGTCTCATTTTCTCCCAAATGGGTGGATTTCTTATCAAAGATATTACGCTTTGGAACGCTATGATCAGGGGCTACGTCTATAATGGTCCCCAGTGCAATGCCATATCACTGTTTGATGAAATGCCTCAAAGAGGACTCAAACCCAATAACTTCACTTATCCATATGTTTTGAATTCTTGCACTCGGCTGGGTTTGTTTGGAATAGGGCAAAAGGTTCATTGTCAGATCTTGAAGACTGGGTTCGAGCTCGTGTTTTCAGTTGCTTATGCGCTTTTCGGTTTCTATGTAGAGATGTATGATTCTTTTGATATGGGTTTTGCTGAAAAGAGAGTATTAATTGATGCTAGAAGGGTTTTTGATGGGATTGGTTGGATGCCTATGGAATTGTGCAATAGATTGATTTCCGGGTATGTGAAATTTGGTGATGTTAAATGTGCCAGAGAATTCTTTGATGAGATGGATGAAAAGGATGTCTTTTCATGGAATTCGATGATTTCAGGTTACGCTGATCTATTACTGGGGATATAGTAAATGCAAGAGATTTATTTTTGCAGATGCCTGAGAAGAATGTGGTGTCTTGGACGACGATGATCAAGGCATATGCTGCTGCTGGAGATGTTGAAACAGCGAGGAAGTTTTTTGAGATGATGCCCGAGAAGAATGTGGTTTCTTGGAACTGTATGATTTCAAGCTACACCAAGAATGGGAAATTTCAGGATGCACTGCACCTCTATGAGCAAATGCATAAAGAAGGTGTGGTGGCAGATGGATATTCGTTTGTTTCAGCTCTTTCTGCTTGTTCCCACCTAAATGCTCTGGAGTTTGGGAGATGGGTGCACTCTTCTATTAGAGATTGGACTAATGCAGCTGTAATTGTTGGGACTGCCCTTATAGAAATGTATGCTAAATGTGGAGATATTGATAAAGCATTTTCGATCTTCATTAAAAGTGGAAACGTGGATGTTTTCTGTTTTAATGTTATTATCAAGTCGTTGGCTGTTCATGGAAGAGCAGAAGATGCTGTCAAAATCTTTTATTTGATGCAGGAAAGGGGACTGAAGCCAAATGAGTTCACTTTTACCAGTGTGTTGTTTGCTTGTAGTCATGGAGGTTTAATAGAAGATGGCCAAAAGATTTTCCTTTGCATGGAGAGACAGTTCAAGATTAGTCCAAAGCTTGAACACTATGGCTGTCTGGTAGATTTACTCTGCCGAAGGGGCCAAGTCGAGGAAGCACTGGTTGTATTAAAGGAGATGCCCTTCAAACCTGATGTTGCTATCTGGGGATCTCTGTTGGGTGGATGCAGGTTAAGAGGCGACCTAGAGTTGGCAGAGAGTATTATGAGTATGGTTGACGAGTTGAAGTCTAATGAATCAGGAGTCTATGTAACTGTATCAAATATTCATGCATCAGCAGGTCAGTGGTTGGAGGTCTTGCGTGCAAGAAAAAAGATGGAAGACCTGAGCATATGGAAGAAAACTGGGATCAGCAATGTAGTTTGTAATGGTGACACCTAATTGTTAACAGTTGCTCAATAGGAGAAATAGAGCTCAGAACGTTGTTACAGGCAGCGCTGCAATGGTGTCTTCCCTTCTCTATTGGGTTGATCCTAATTCATTGGTGGATGACAG
The DNA here is from genome assembly GCA_025175665.1 of Cinchona pubescens. Classification (NCBI taxonomy): domain Eukaryota; kingdom Viridiplantae; phylum Streptophyta; class Magnoliopsida; order Gentianales; family Rubiaceae; genus Cinchona; species Cinchona pubescens. The sequence goes on from JANKKI010000014.1 coordinate 1,846,306, forward strand.
AGTAGTATTTTAGCTTGGATATTGCGCATTCGAGCCAAACACACTGGAAGAGTAAAGTGGCACAGATACAAACCTTCACTCCAGGAGAGCAGCACTGGTTCCAATAGGACGAACAAGGGTGAATAGACCATTTCCAAAATTTCAAAGAATACGAGGTCTTTTGGCCTGCTGAAATTGACACGATTACACTCCACAGTTGAACATTGTCATTGCAGGAAGCAAAAAAGAAGATCAAGTTCTGAAAGACTTTCGACCTTTCATATCTTAAGAGAAGCCAAGTCTGCTTTAGGCCTCATTTTCTTGAGAAGCGGTCTTGAGCCACTGGGCCCTGCATTTACCTAAAGGTAATAAAGAAGATCACCTGCGGAACTGCGCATTGATCCCTCTTGTTGGAAGACTACTGTTTTTGAGCACTGGGCTGGTTCGCCTTGTACAAAAGGACTGGTAAATTGTGGCGGTTTTCTCAGTTGAACAATTCACTCTTATATGGATGGAATATGCTCGTGCTAAACGAAATGCCACGGGTTCTTGGTGTTGTGAATTATCTAATAGGTTTGTTTGCTTTCAAAAGCTTGATGGTGGATAGTCCGTCGTAATTAGAAAAGCAAATCCTGGCAACAGACTCCAAAGTTCAACCGCCAACCTTCTCTACCTCCGTGCCTTCACTCTTATTGCCATACTTCTTATAATTAATGTTGCCAGTTATCATCTTATTATTAAGCTTTACTAGGAAAATTCATTAGTGTAAAACAGAAAACAGAGAACAAGAAGCAGAACAGTGGAGTAATAAACACCTTCCCAGCACACTCGTTGCAATATGAGGTACAAGAATCTCTTAAATACATATGAACTACAGTTTAGCAACCTTCCACGGGGCTATTTGTGAAGGCTATTAGAGGTTGTTACATACACGCACTTCTTTACCAGGAGCGAAGGGAAAGAGAAAGATTCAACCTGTAATTTGTCATGTGCTATCTACTCCTGCTGTAATTACAATCAGGTTGAATCATCTCTCGAGGGAGCTACCCTAAACCTCTCTATAATGAACCAAAAGTTACACCCATTAACTCAGCTATGCACAAATAACAGATGATCGAAATAGCAAACACCATAAAAAATCAAAATATAAAAAATAAAAGGTGAGAAAAAAATTTAAAATGAAGCCTAAAGTGAAGGGGCTTTAGATGAAGAGTCTATGTTTCACCATGTCATGATTCGATCAGAAGCTCCTACAGTACATCTAAGAAGCAGGTCCAAAGTATCTTAAACCGGAAATGACTTAAATATCCAAGCTAGAATAGAGTGTCCGCCCAACGGAAGGTGGATACAATCGAGTCAGAAATGCTTCATTTACACCAAACTGGCTACCTGCATACCAACTAGAATTGTCTAGGTAGATGTGTACCATCCAGGTATTAACCATGTAAATCAAGGATGGATCATGTTGAACTGGAATCTAGACAACTGCTGAGGGATGGTGGAGATCACAGGCCCATATCTCTGTTATCAAGTAAATAATGATGACTGTCAAAATCACATTAATGCAAATATAAGGCATACATGTACATGGAATAAAAACATGCACTTGGACTTGCAGGAACACATTCACCTATACACAAATTTCAATGTAATCTTTGCCACAAAGTTATGACACAGAGCGAAGGGGAAAAGGTGTCAACAGTTCCTTCAAACTATACGCACAGCTTAAACAGAAAGTAAAATTTTGGGAGAAAACTGTGCGAAAGGCAGCATGTGGTAACTGCCCAAAATTTTGAAAGAACCAGAGGTGTGCTCATGGTAGCTTCCTTCTCTCACATTAATTTCATCTCTTTCGTACCTGAACATTATCGTAGAGTTCGAACAATGGAACAGCAAGTAGCTTCAAGTTCTTCGGAACAGCAACCTAACTAGTACTCTCTTTCAGAAAGGTGAACTAAGAAAAGCTTTTTACATTCCTGCATTGCCAGTGATAAGTAAGCAATACTATCAGTTAAAAGAAGAGACACAAGCAAGGAACAAGGAAACTTGTCCGTCACACTAATGTACCTTTGGTTTTGTTATGTGTGGAGGGCAGTATGGATACATTATTGTTTCAAAATTGGGTCTCCACCATATGGCCACAGACTCGCCAATCTGAAACAAAATTTTGCACATGAAGTAGGCCTATAATAAAAAAAAAAAAGTCCAATGAAAGGTAAATACAGAAAATTACATATCCTAGAAGATTGCTTCGTGATGGACAAGTAAAGAGGTCAGTGATAAAGGCATCAAGCTGATAACTCAAATGCATCTATTAAGTAATAACAGACTTTAAATGTCAAAAATAGTTAGCTATGGTTTGAGTGTCTATCTTTTTGTTCACGTACTTTTTGAATCCCTCATGCAAATTTCCTGTGTTTCCCATCAACCATTTGTAAATAGTTCTTAAACAATCTAACTACTTAAAGACTCATGGTCAGGCTTATAAACTATCCAGAACTCAAAAAAGTGAAAAAAAAACCTGCCAATCTGGCTGAAGAGCTGGTGAATTAGCAGCAAGTTTGCTAGAAAGTTTCCGCTTCAAACCCTCAATTTCTGTAATTTGTACATAGGAAAAAGAAATGCATGTCAATTATCAACATAAAGTCTCAAAACTCCCATAATGAATGTCCATTTAAGAATATTGTCCATGATCTCTCATAGTTTGATTTGCATTGCAGTTCAACAAGTTTTTCAAATTCAATAAAATAACAACTAATGCTATTCTTCAAAGCTTAAAGAGGGTACTTCTAGATTCAAGCTCAAAAGGACCGTATGTTCTTTCCAATTCCCAATATTACTCTGATAAAAAGATTAGAATAGACAAGTAGGAGGTCCTATATCTGTGCTCCGAGGGAAGGAAAATGTTTATGAAAAATAAAATAAACCAATAAAGAAAAATAGTAAGTAACTAACAATAATGTTACTATCAATTACTACTGCTACTGCTACTGCATATTAAGAAAAAATAAAAACTATTTATTAACAAATAAAAAAAAAGGGAAAAAGAAGAGGCTAAAGGCTTATACCATTTTCTCCAGGCTTCAGGCGCCCACCAGGAAGTTTGCAGAAAGTGTTACCAATTTGCAAGAGGAGGATGTGCGGATGATTATGCTCTTGCACCTGTAAGTTAAAGCCATCAAAGTTACTGACCAATATAAAGATAAAATTTACCTACCAAACAAAAAGTCATTCAACGGGGATAAAATTTACCTACCAAACAAAAAGTCATTCAACGGGATTCTTATCATAAGTAGAGAAAATTGGGAAAATACACAACAAATGAAACCAAGTATGCCCTGGCATCTAAGTCACTAGAAGCAGTAAATCAAGGTTGGTACCAATGTCAACCTTTTTCCAGGTGTATCAATCGTCCTATGACATCAATACATCATACAGCACGATATATATATGATTGGGAGGAGGGGGTCACAAGTTTCAGAAAAAACAAAGATAGATAATACAAGAAACTGAACCAAAGACATTTCACAGCAAGATATTCAGTAAAAAGCAGTGGTATAATTTACTTCAAGCGAACCAATTCAACTTGGAAAGTTGAGAAATGGGAAATGGTATGCTACAAAACAGAGAGAATTATCTTGGTAAAGAACCTAGGGCAGCAATACTTCTGACACAATGACACCCTGCATGAGGAGCAAGTCAAGACTTCTCCACATGAGTCATCCAGAAGAAAAGAATAAATCAGTGATGGCGGAGGTCCAACTGTCCAAGCGGCTAACTCTGGGACCAAAATTTATGATTTCATTCCCCTTCCTACCAGCCTGTGGGGACAAGCTCTGTATATACAAAAGGCATTCAAGTAAATGCACCACCGAAACAGTCAAGTTTGATCAAAGAAATGATTTTTATGATGTCTCTTTCCTTTCTAATTTGATTAGCATTGATCAGGGGAAGCCAGTGCTATAAATGAACTCAAGACAGTTACAAGGCAATATGTTCTTAGGACTACTGATAACTTAATCCTAGAGAAGTCAAACTCCTCCATCATGGTATTGCTATTGCACTCAAAAAAGCCCATCCAGTAGATACTACTTGTAAAAATGTTTCACTATGAAGAAAGAAAGAACCCAAAATAAGTATAAGTTATAAACTGAATATTCATTGAATAGTTATTCAGAAAGAAACAAGGATTGGATACGAATCGCCAGACTGCTAAGGGGAAGCACAACAACAATGTGGATTGATTGCATAAAAGGAAAGGGTAACACAAAACCTAATCTTTCATCACTCATTTTCCTGTTATTCATAGAAGAACGCAACATGAGCACGCAACATAGGAAATTGAATCGGTAAATAAACAGACAATAAGCACCTTCATCATGACACATAGCTTGTTTATAAATTATATTTATGGGTTTAAAATCATATTCTTAATTCTGAATTCTTAGTTCCTAACAGAAAAAATGAAGCCCCCCCAAAAAAAAAAAAGAGCAAGACTAAGAATTTAGTACTGAATAAGATGAAAATGCAAAAAAATAAAAAATTACCAATAAAATTCCTTCTACGCTAGTCCTCATGCCCTCCTTCATATAACTGCACCAGGAAAAAAAAAAGGGTCAAATACAGGGATGTGATCTAGGGTTTAGATCCTAATTAAGCTAAAACGAGGTTTACCTAATAGAAATTATTTTTCTTTTTTAAATATAAAAATAATGGAGAAACTAGAGAGAGAGAGAAAGAAGAAGAAGAAGAAGAAGTACTTGACTTTCATGCGAGCTAAGGCGATCGGCGACGGAGGTGTCTTTTTCCATCTTCGGCTCCTTTGTCCCGAAGGTGTAACTCGACAGTGGATACGTGTTCACCACCGATGACGTCACCATTCTCCCTCTCTCTCTCTTGAACAATCCTCCCTTGTGCTTTTCCTCCTCTCTCTCTCTCTCTCTCTCTTCTTTTTTTGAGCACAAATTTTCCCTCTCTAGAATTTACAGAGCAAGTCTTTGAGTCTTGAGCGCGACGAAGCTTCTCAACCTTCTTTTCTACATATACTGGGCTTTTGATTTGGATTATCTTAAACGGAATATGAAATGAGACCCGACTTTCCTTGTTTATAACTTGGATCCATCAAATACAATCCGGTCCAATATCCAATAAGGCCAAGACTAGACCCAACTGGATTGTTCTCGGCCCATTTATGTTTTTTTTTTTTTTTTAATTTAAAACCCCAATTCCACTATTATTTTTATCACTATATCCTCAATTTTGGTCTTCATTGAAGGGATGAACGCAGACTATTGAGGCACAATTGCACTTGCTAATTTCTATAATTAATATCCTTCCTTTTCTTTGAGCAAAAGGTTGGTATTACTATTGGGAAATCTTTACGTAGATTCGGTCTATGATATCACTTGTATATCTTGTAGTGTAGATTAAATTATATGTAATAAATGACATCAGTTGATGTAAATAAAATTTTATAACATTTAATTCTGACCACAAAGTATACAGGTACAATCCAAAACCGAATTTATTTAAATATTTTACTTGGTATTATGAGGATTAGACCTCGACTTATACGAACTAATCTATATAAGATACATCACCTTTTTTTAAAAAAAACTTTACAACAAATTACAAACTCCTCTGATGCCTTAACTTTCAACCCTAAATTTTAATTTGACCCAATCCCTGATTTTTATATATTTGTACAATAAAATAAAAATTCTTCCGTTAAAATTATAATTAGTGTATTTAATTTTGATCACAACTTCTTTGATTCTATTACTTCTCTCTCTTTACATATATATAACAGATATATATATATATATATATTATATATATATATATATATATATATTTGAGCGAACTTTTGCTCTCAATATACTAGAAATTCAAAGGAAAAAATTATATACATCATTTATTTTCAGGTGAGTAATTTATTCTTTAGTTCTATGAATTAACTTTTTAAGGTTCTGTACATATACTATAAAGGATATAAAAATGCATCCATCTTGAGGATTTTTTTTATTTTTTTTTTGGGTTCTTTTTTTCTGGGTTTTTTTTTTTTTTTCCCTGGGGGAGGGCCGGCAATCCATCTGAGTTTATTGACCTGATTGAATTTGCAATTAAGTATTTTATTTGTATAGATGAGAAATACGTATAAGATGCACTTCACTTAATGAGAAAAACAAAATTAATGTTGTTCCTCGATTGGTGAAAATATATTAACATGTTTTGTAGTTAATTTCTTCTACTCGGATGCCTTAATTGACAGCATTCACGAAAATGTAGTCATAACATTTTCATTCAAGAGTCAGTCGATTGCAGTAAAAAAGACATTGGAGCTGGAGAAAATACTAGTCGGATCCATAAAATTGGTTGATGGCTCTTCCTGTTGCTTTTGCAAATGTCTTGTTTTTAGGAATCAAAGCACAATTAATTCATTCTTTGAATATCATAGGATTTAATTCTGAATCCAAACCAGTGCAACCAGTTCTCTGTTCATAGCAACTATTTAGCAAGAGTCAAGAGAGCATCAACAAACAATTTCATGCTTATTTGGTTTAGTAAAGCTAGATTTTTAGTTTTTACTCCATATTTTTTTATTTTCTTGACCAGGTGTTATTATTCTTTTGTAGCAAATCGATCGAGTGGTTATTATTATTATTTTTTTAAATTCTTTTTGAGTAATCTTATATATTTCTATCCTTGAAATAACAATAGAAAATGCTAATTGAAATTTTCTTTAACCTTATGACGTGAATATTAGTTATATTAATAATTAGTAGGTGTTCATGCATTAGTGCCTTGTATTTGCTACATCCCCAGCAGATTCGAAGCAAAATTTAACGGAAAAATTATAGAATTTCATTTAAGGCACTTGTACTTTCTGAAACCTCAGATTTATCTTTAGAAGAAAAAACATACTAATTAAATTCAATGTTCATGTATTCGTGATGCTGTCAGTGTGTAAAAATAATTAAATAAATAACCAAGCACCCGGGGCAATTACATTTCTATTTTTGACTATCTACATTATATAACAATAAACAAAAATTGTTAGAAAATAATAAGGAAACAGAAATAACAGATGATTTTGATAGTGTATTCACTATTTTTAAAGAATTATTGCTTCCACTTAAGTTGTTGTTGGAATTGAATCGCAATATTCCTTCAAAATTTTACAAAACTAAATTAGAAAATTTAGACAACAAATCCAAATTTTCCCAAAAGAGCAAAATAGAATTTTTTTAATAGAAGAAGAAGTAATATTTTTATTATTAGAAGAGAAGATAATGATACGATGCCTTATTTTATTTTGGAGTTAACAACGGTATTTATAGATTTTCTTTGGGTGTTTTGAAGCAACATACCTCTTCACCGGACACACTTCTTATCAGGCAACTCTTAAATTTAAAATTAAATTCCAATAGTTAATAACTGTTAAAAATTATAATTAATTATTAATTTTTGGGCTTAAAGAAGCCTCAAGTGCCCAAGTGCCTATCTTTGACTATAAATTTATTATATTGATTATAGTCAACTTTTGATTTTTCCTCCAAAATTCAACCAATCACTTTTATTAAAAAATTTACAAAAGTACTTATAAATATTCTACTCTTCTTGCAACTTTTAGATGTGGGACAAATTATTTCTTTTTCATATACATTTAATCACTAACTATTACTAATAATCCTCCACTTAGTGATTAATATACTTCATTTAAATATTTATGCATATGGTAGGTGTTCTTCGACTTGAACCTACTACTTGTATAAATATTTCAAGTCTTGTTGAAATTAATGCTTAGATAAATTCTATTAAACCCAATTTCGTTAACTGACAAGACGGAAACATTATACACATAAAGTACTCAAACCAAGTCAAACTTGAACGAGTTCACCGTGAGCTTTAGTACCATAATATGGCGTTGCACTACCTCCTGAAATCATAAACACTTACAAAGTTTTATGTTTCAAACTTTGATTGAAGCGGCACCATTCCTTGTGTTTACTTATGTGAACTTACTCAGTTCTAAATCTAAAATTTGTTTCTTCATTAAGAGTAATATATACTAACCCTCTATTTCTTAAGTACTATAAGTTTTTTAGTACTTGTCAACTGTCACAAACTATAACTTATTATTATCTTTTAAACCTTTAATATTACTGATCAATAAAAAAAGTAAGGTCCCGTTATGGACAAATTCTCTATTCTTCATATACATTTAATCACTAATTATTACTAACAAAAATTCCAACATATATGAACATACTTATGGATCGAGTTAAGAGTACTGTTGGACCCTTGGAGGGTATTTTGTGTATGTTCAGTAAGAAAAACCAGAGAGGGAAAAAAGTGCCCTGGTGGAATATCACCGCTCAGTAAAAAGGAGGAAAAATTCACAATATTTCATTATATTTCCATCAAATTCTGAGTGAACTTTTGTTGGTGCTAATACTATTCTCACCACAATGCTGTGGAGAAAGTATATTCAACCGTTGAAATAATTGAAAGTAAAAAATTTTATTATTATCTTTTAATCATTCAACACTACATTGTAAAGTGAATAGTAAATTTTTTTTTATATATTGTTATTTTATTTCAATAAGCAACCATATAGAGCCGGTTGGAAAATTGTGTAGTATGCAAAATAAATATTTGTGGAGAATGTTTGATTTTGAAGTAGAGATACATTTCTTCAAATCAACGTAAGACCACATGTTAGTACCGTGAATGAAGTCATTCTATATCAAGACTTGTAGTTTCATAAACATCTTTGAGGTATGATTCTGATTAAAATGGAGAAAAACGTAGAAAGAAACACAAAAAATTAAAGAAAATTCCCATGTACTTTGATCGCACTAATAATATAGTGTGATCAAATTGTGAGAAGTTATTAATTAGTCAAAGTCAGAAAAGTCAGTTAATTATCCTCCAAGAATTAATCACACCTTTTCCTTCCACTGAAAAGCTGCAGGACACCATCTGAGCCACCAGCAACGAGCGTGCATCGCTCTTCTCCCATTTGGCTCCAGCACACGCTACTCACAAACCCAAGCTGCTCAGTTTCCCGACCGGCTGGACCAAAGGGTGGTTCGAATGTATTGACCCAAATGGGTTCACCCCACCTCTTATCATAGACAACAACTCGATTATCCTCAGAACCACAGCTGACAAGCCCACCCCCCCTCCAAACCGATAACCCAACGAATCTCCTGGTGTTGACGTGTCCCGTGTACGTCCGAATAAGCCGCTGATCTGCAGTGTGCCACGTCTTCAAACATCCATCAATCGCTGATGTCACCAATGTATGGCTGTCCATGAATCTGATGTACGTCACGGCTTTACTGATGCCCATCCAAAACCATAAGTGGGTCCGCCAATCTCCTCACATCGTAAACGTAAACTCTCCGGTCAGCACATCCAACGGCGATCAACTCGCCACCAAATGGATTAAATTCCACGCAACAAACCGGACTCCTCACCGCGCTAGGCTGCACTACGGCCAAGCACTCTCCATCGTCGCAACGCGGGTCCCACATTTGCATGGTTCCGTCGTCGGACCCGGATGCTCCCATAACCGGGTCGGAGGGAGAATAATCCATGCTCCAAACCCGCCTGCCGCCATGCTCGTCTCGCTCGAAAACAGGCAACCTCCTCTCCAGGTCATACTCCGTTACCACCCCATCATAGTCAGCCGACCCCAAAACACCCCCGGCGGATCCCGGTTTCCACCGGAGGCTGCTGAGCTTTGCCGGGGTACAAATGTAAAAGTCGCATGCATTAGCGTGGTCCAGCAGTTGATACGATGGAGAAGTTAATAATTCTTCATCGGGCGACGGCAACAATAGATTCGGTACGATAAATTCGAATCTTTCTCGAGATGCCGCCGGTAGCTAATAAGCGATCAGAAGGGTCGAATAATATGACTCCGAGAGTATCGGAAATAGCTGCAGCAAAATTGGAGGAGCTGGTGGAAGAAACGACGGTGGAGAGATTGAAATCCCACTCGCATCTGGGTTTATTATCGATGTCCTCAATTTCAACGTCGTCGTCTTGTAATTCTCTTCTTTCTTTTTCTGGGTTTTGTGGATTTGGTTCAAATTAGTGGGTTTTGGAGGGGATGAGACAATTGAATAATCATTTCACATTCATATGAATAATAATGGGTGATTGGTGGTGGAAATCAAATGGTGTTTGTTGGCAGCTTTTTTTGGGGGTTGGTTTGTAGCAGCAAATGATAAGCTCCTATGGAATCTTTCTTTGCTTAGGGTTACGATAAAAAAAAAAAAAAAAATTGGTTTTCAAATTAATGAATTTCATTTTCTTCTTTTCATCATTCTATTTCTATCAACGGTCCACCTTCTAAAGATTATTTGGAAATTTAATTTCGACTTCCAATATTCCTTTTCTTCTTTACTAATGACCCTTTCTATTAAACGTATTACAATATTGCCATTTTGATGTATGCCAATTTTGTAGTCCAAAACTTTTTGATTTTTAAAAGAAAATTGTGGTTCCGTCAGAAGAAACAAAAAAAATGAGCTTCAAAATTCGAAATATCAATATATTGTTAATAATTTGTTACACGTATCTCGTATATTATAGCTTACTATAAATGGTATATCTATCGAAAAAAATATTTACTTAATTTTAAAATATTTTTATTTATGAATTTATTTTTTTATTTTTTAATGAATCGAACTTATAATCCATAATTAATAAAAAAATCTAGATACTACTTTAATTACAATCAATTGTCTGAATTTAAAACTTTATAAGTAACTTTTTCCTATATTTAGACTCAAATATCAAGTCCCAACTCCTCAAACATGACATACCTTCAAAACCTTCAAAAATTTTCTTGACTAATATCGTTTCTCCTCGGAATTTGTGATCGAGACATCTTATATGCAATTGGAATGGACTAAAATTAGTTATAATATATCTTTGTGCTGGTCTATTTGGCCTTTTTCTATATACTAATGTTGCATCGAATTAAGCTTTTTATGCATCCAAGTGTTTATAATTCTCAATATGTTGTTAAGTGGAACGATCTTTGAATTAATTATGCATTCCCGTGTCGTGCAAATTTATCATGGACCAATTAAATTAAAGAAAAATATTATTATAAATTTGATTTTAAATTTTATCTTTAAATCTTATAATCAAAATTAAATTTTATTTAGGATGTTATAAATTTTATAATATTTAATTTATATTACCTTGTACAAATAAAATTATAAATTAAACCTACCTACATATTTCCCTTAAACTAACAGAATATGTATACGATTTAGTTACAACTAAAAACCTGTTCAATAGCATCACATCAGATATCATATCACTTGTCAAACAAACATTAATGTGGTACTTAATCAGGTTCGGACATTTCTATTTACTACTATTGTTTGAGTAGTTTTTTTTCTCCATTTATCGGTTTGTGAAGCATTAAAGAAAAGTATTGAATGTGTTAACGCATTTATCTAACATATCACGATCTGAGAGATTGTGATTTGTCTTGCATAAGATATGAGATTACGTGTCAAGTTAATATTTTCAAAATGGATTAATTGTCTAACAAATGCCTATATCTCGTGTGTTAATTATTGAAACAGAAAAATTGAGTCGGGAGAAAAATTAAGGGAGGAAATAAATGAAAGTACGGGTATTTGAATTATTAGTTGTGCGTATTAACGAGTGCCACAAGAATACCTATTAGAAAAAGCTAAGACCTGAATTTCCAATAGTGGGTATTTCTGGTATTTAGTGTGAAGTAGGAAATTAGTAATTAAGGAAATCACGGCACAATTTTTCGTTGACTCAAATTGCTTCTTTTTTTTTTGTAATACACTCAAATAAATTGTATGTTTAGGGCGAAAAACTTCCACTTTTATATCTATTGAATCCATAACATAATATCATAAATCTCTTAATTTATATTATATTACATCACATAATTAAATGATATGGAGTGATATTGAATAATATAATACAAATAAAAATATTTATAACACTATATCGTAATGAATCATATTTATATAAAAAAATTTCGACCTGACTGTATATTTATGGACTTTATTATGGTACAAGTGGAGGAGGAAGGCGAGAAGTTGTGGTTGCTTTTGTACCTCAATTCAATAAACTAAATGGTGTGGATAGAAGCTATTTGCGCACACTGTATTACGTGGTCTAAGCTAAGCCTTTTGTCCCTTTTTTCCATTTCCGAGTCGTACAAATCCGTTTCACGCATTGTTCTCATCATGCGCTGTATTGTAATGCCAGTAGAAAAGTAGTACTACTTCTTAATAATTGGTAATAAGAGGCGGCCTTCTAAAACAACTACATGACTTTTGGCTTTCCATATTTAGCTACACTTTCCATTTTCGCTGTTAACAAAATCACTAGACATCCATTTAAAATGGGTTACTGGAACTCAATATAATTTTATTTATTTTATTTTTTTTATAGATGAAAAAGAAAAATACTATATTAGTATGACAAAGGGTAGTAATTACATTTAGAAGTGACGTGTACATAAACAGTTGCGACGGTAGCGTAAAATTAAAATGTCATAATGCTTTAAACATAAGTTCTCTCGCTATTCTTTTTTATCCTTTATTTGACATATAAATATAACTTGCTCAAACTCAATTATAAAATATTTTTTTAATGACTTTTAGATTATAAATTCGAGTTATTAAAAAATATGTGGAGATCTAATATGAACAAATTTTCAATTAAAAAAAAACGTTTTCAAACTCTAGCACTGTACTAAAAAAATAAGAGAAGTGCTTCTGCTTTCTCACCACCTGGATGTCGCGTTAATATGCTTTAGAATAACGGCGTTTCTAATTGTTTCCAAATCTTGTAGTAGAAAATATGTGGATTGTTGCGAGCCAACGGGTGTCTCCATTGTTCCATAAAGGCAATATCTGAACAGCGTTATCCGCTTCGAAATAAAGATAAAGCAATTAAGCAGTTTGCTGGGACCACATGGAACGGAAGGAAGCCATGGATAGACAGCCAAGATGAGTCAGCTGCAGTTGACTCTTTGACTGGCCACGATTACGGTTTTAGAATTGCTGATTTTTGTTTTGAAATTATCGGTTTCGGTTTCATCTTAAAATTTTGGTTTCGATTCTGGAATTGACGGTCCCGATCGATTTTTCAATTTCGTTCGATTTCAATCATGATTCTGATTTTTAATTTTTTTAAAGTAAATATATATTTTGGATAATACTAAAAAAATAATAAAAGTTAAGATGAGAGACAAAAAAATTACATTTTATTTATATTTCAATTATAAACTTTATTTTTGGAAAAAAAAAATACTATTACATCATTTATCGAATTATTAATAATTAAAATAAAAATACGTTTTAGATACTTCATACTAAAAGATAATCTAACGAAAAATTAAATGTATCAATTACATTAGCATATATATATATATTAAAAAATTAATAAAAGCTAAAATGAGAAACAAAAAATTTTATTTTATTTATATGTCAATTATAAACTTTGTTTTTGAAAAAAAGTACACTAATACATCATTTATCGAACCATTAAAAATTAAAATAAAGATACATTTTAAATAATACATACTAAAAGATAATTTAAAGAAAAATTAAATATATCAATTACATTAGCCTATATATATATGTATATGTATATATATTTCTCTTTTTTTTACATGATTCCGGAACCTTCGGTTCCCAGTTTCGATTCCAAAAAATATAGAATTGGAACCGAAACCTTGTCCATGGTTCTGAATCTAATTCTGAAACCACTGATTTTTAGCGATTCGATTTTGGCGGTTCTAATACACATAGAACCAGAACCATGGTCATGTAGTTTATATAATTGTATTACTATTAATTAAGTTCATAATAAATATTAATCACACACAATTGTAGCAAAGTACTAGATAGATACCAACCACCCAAATCCATATTAAAGTGTGGGTTGCAAACGAGATTAATTACCTACCACCCCATCCTCTTCTCCCTGGTGGTCTGAAAAAAAAAAATCAAAAGAGAAAAAGTTGGTTGCAGATATCAAAAGATTCGCGTTATCTTTCTCTTGCTATTCTTCGTAGTTTGTATGGTACTCTCGTCCATATATCTACACGGTTTCCCCGTCAATCGAAATAAGTATTGATTATTTCAACCGTAAGGTGTAATGCAAATTGAATATAATAGTCATTAAAATAATTAAAAAATAAATAAATTTTATAATTTTATAATTATTTAACGATTTGTAATACTCACTACACACTATAAATTACACACTATAAATTACTATAGATTAAGTAATAAAGAATTTTCATGTCAAGAGAACCTTAAACAAATGTAATATATACTTTTAATTTGTATCCTTAATTGAGGAAGGAATTCCCTTTACTGCTGTGAATTGTGCTATTCCACTATCTCAAGAGATTCTTATAGGTTACGTTTGGATGGATGTATTTGAAAATGACAAAAAATCTAAATAAATTTAAAATTTTCTTTGTCTGCATTTGGATGAAGGAATTTGGATAAATTTAAATTTAATCTAAATATGTACTAAATTATTCAAACAAGTTAAAGAATTTAGTTAAAGATTTCAAATCTTCTAATAAGTAAGAGTGAAATTTTAATCATTAAATTGGTAGATTTTAAATTCATACAAATTTCATGTCATTTGAAATTCTTTCTACAATTTAAATTCACCTATCCAAATGCAACGTTATTTAATTATTAAAATGGTATTTTCACTCATTGTGGATTTCAAATCACCAACTAAGTCATTTAATCTATTTAAATAATTAATGATGTATTTAGATTTCAAATCCAAATCCATTTAAATCTTTTTATCCAAACATAATTGTATAGAACACGACTTTGTGTAATAATACATAAATTACACGAATTAAATAAATACATGTTGATATACAATTATGTAAGGGTAAATAAGATAAGTAACTCATCTGCTATTATTCATACACATGGTTTAAAAGTGTAACGGTAACCCGTCCACAAAAATTTTTCCACTCGACTTCAATCTGGTGTGGTAGTATTAAATTTTTATGAATTGTTATGCTACGGCATAAAGTAGTCTACTCTTTCGTGTCCATGTAATTTGAGGTGTTAACACGGTATGATTATCCATAATTCAACTTCAAATAGACTACTCCATTCATTCCGAAACTATAGTCCTTTTTAGGGTTCCAACTTTTTGTGATGACAAGTAATCATTTTGTATGAAGATGAGGTAGTTTTGGGACAACTTACAATATTACCTTCCATTCAAAATATTAGGATTGTATTGGTATTTATGAAAGTCACTTTTTGAATGGTAAAATAGGTAAATTTTTACTTTCAAAATATTCAAAACAGAGGAATATGAGATTATATGACCGTTAAGAATCATTTATCTCATTTAGGCCAAGATTCCTCTATTAAAAAATTTTAATTATATATAAAAAAATCTTGATAATTTATTTGGTCGCGAGATAAGAAATAAAATAAAAAATCTTGTTGCAAGTCACAATGGAAAAGGAGTATTTGATAGCAAGAGAAAAATCAACAAATTTGTGGTCTCTGATGATGGACTTTCAGTGGGACCACGAAACTGTTAGTCAGGCCAAATCGCTATACAGCAAACACCACCCATTAAAGTCGAAAGACTCTTAATACTTAAAACAACTGAGCCCAGTCGTTTAATAGGCCACTAAAATTGGAGCGCCTGTGGAGGATACCCAAGTTTGAGTCCAATAAGGATATTAGTCGTCGCTTGTCAGTGGGCCCAATTCCTTCATTCAATCTTTCAAAAAGTGAAGGTACAAATTCGTAATTTTAAACCATGTTATACATGATATCAAGGAAGATTTATAAAAAAAGAGAAAAAGAAATATAGTTATACATTTCCTAGAATATATATACATAAAGAAATGTACGGGTAAATCAAATTTGGGAAATTCGGTCACTTGTCAAATAAGGTAAACAAATTACTCTGTTATTAGAATTGAAATTGGTTTGATAAAATTTAGTCCAAATTTGAATTGTCCAATTAATCAAATTAAACATAAATAAGGTTTAACACTGAGTTTTCAAAACACGATTTGATAAGGTTAAATTTTGATTTATGTGTAAAAAATTCAAATTATTTAATCTCGATTTGAAATGAGATTCATGAAAGATTGTCTGAATTCGACAAATATTTAGATAGATCTGATCTTTTATCTCATTTGTAAATCCTGTAGTGTGGATTAAACCTAGAGAATCTATGACATCAGCTGATGTAGGTAATATTTTTTAAGATTTAACCACAAGGTCCACAGGTGGGGTCAAAGACTGGGTCTACCTAACTATTTTCCGTCCACATTATAAACAAAGAAATCAAACATGAAAAATTAATTCTAAGCTCGTTAAAATTACTATTAAACCAAAAAAAAAAAAAAAAAGAGAGGTTATTTAAATACAATAAACCCCATCTTAAGATTTGAGTTATTTTGTACTAAACCCTTAACGTTTTTTTTTCCTCACTTTGACCCTTTCTTCAGTAATTTGACTATTAAAAAGTCAAAAAAAAAATATTTTTACCCCTAGACACTACAGGAGTATATAAAACTAACCCATTTAAGTTCATTATATTTTTCATCTTAGTCCCTAATTCTAATTTTGTATCAATTAACCTACTTTAGTCATTAATCAATATAAAAATATTGTCAAAACAGTTGAAAATATAATGATGTCTACCAACATTAGTGGTTCTTTAAAAATACTTGAAAAAAATTTAAATATAAAAATTTCCTACCATTATCAGTATTTTTTGGTCTTTTTATTATATTTTATTTTCTTGTAAAAATAAATTTTTAAATATACAAGACTTATAACCATCTATCAAAGTTATATCAATCTATTTTCCTTTTGCTTTTCTTCATGTTTATTTAAAATGACTTAAATGCACCCAACTATTCATCCTATCTTTTCCTTTGAACAAATTAAAAGTGTATAAGAGACAGGTTTAGGACTGCTTTCATGACTACTGGGATAAATTTTTTAGGGATATCGAAGCTACAAGCCTATATAAAGAATATGGAGAAAGGTATAATGAACAAGTTTTTAATTGCTTTTCTTCATGTTTATTTAAAATGACTTTCTTCTTATTTTTTCCTTTGTTAATATAATTTAATTAATACCTAAATTATACGAAGTAACTTTATCATATAAATAAAAACTTAAATTAAAATAATTTAGATGAAATACCTTTAATAATTCATAAAAAATTTTAAAATTAATTATTTCACCATATATTTAAATTTTAAATGTTGAAGAAAGAATAATTCGAGAATTAAAATATTAATAATTAATTTGGAGCATATTTATATTTTTAACAATATTGATAACATTATTGAATTTTATTTTTATCCCAATGTATTAAATACTACAAAACTTACCTGAGGGAGTAAAGTGAAATTTCGCTTAAACCTGTTTCTTTTGCCGTAATTAATTTTTAGGGATAAATTTGTCTATTTAAAAAAATTAACGGTAGAGTATAATTGATCGTCAGGGAATAAAGAGAAAAAAAATAACATTAAATAATTTAGTATAAAAAGCCAAAACTTTAAAGAGTTTACTTTATTTAATTCTTATCATGTTTATCTTAAAATGTTTGAATTGAAATTTTTTTTAAATGAACAGATTCGTGACATAATGCTTTAGATCCCACACATTACTCACATATAGCGACCTGGATCGGAGTCATCCTTTTTTTTACCAAAAAAAAAAGTGCCCAAAAAAAAACAAAAAAATGCCAGACATTAACTCGAACTAGTCAGCCGACTGTTCAAATAAAAACCAAGGTTTTGGTTTGATTTTATAACAAAGAAGACAGTATTAAACAAGCCGTTTCAATCAATCTGAATTGACCCGAAAACGCCCGCCACCGCAAGACACCGTAAAAAGCCAGGAAGTGGGGATTGACAGCTGAGGAGGATTTGCTTTACCCCTTTTGCATCGGAACCACCAAATTTCTTTGATATCTAACAGGTTGGTATTTTATGTCTTTGTTTTGTGCGTGGATGGTTTTAATTTTTGTCAAAATGGTTAAAACTGAAATTGTCTTGTAATTTTATGACTGTATAAATTTTTTTGAAGAACCCAAAGAACCCATGTGAATTTCTTGAATAATTCTGGTTTTTTTCTGGTTTCTTGATGAGGTACTTTTTTGTGAAGAGATTACCTGAAGGATTCTTGAAAATCTTCCCCTAGTAGTATGTGAAGATATGATGATGATGAATGGCTAACTTGCTATATATATATATATATATGTTAATGAGCTGTTTTACATTCTTGATCAAAACAGATTATAATCACTCGGTATTTTTAAAGTTTTAGAAAATACTGTGTGGGACCTGTGGGCTGCCATGAAATGTTTTGCTTCTTTTTATGATACTTGTGTTCTTGTGGTCAGTGAAATGTTTCTTGATCGACCATGATAATTTTGTTTATCACATTACTTTTAATTCTTTTCAGATATATAATATTATCTCTTATGCCATCGTGGATGTATCTACTAATATCTCATTTTTCTTTCATTTTAAAGGGATTTTATTGTGCTTAAGATGATAAGTTTCAGTAGATTAGCATTTGATTGTTCGTCGTTAATTTTTTTGCCCTCAAAATGGTCACGATGCTGGTTAAGTACTTTTTTAAGTTGGATATTCCACTTGCTACACACAAATGCAGGAATGGTGATGCCAGCTTAAATGAGTGCATTTTGGGCCAGAAAATTGAGTTCTTGAAGTTAATGTGTCATAAAGGGTACTGAGAGATTTATAAGAAGTGCTGATTCTCAAATCTGTTCCTTCTTCATAGGGTAGTACTAGCCAAATTTCAGAAGCTAAAGAAGATCTGGTTGAAGCAGTTTGGGAGACAAACCTAATCATGGGCTAAGTTTGGAATTTCCTGCCTTTACTTTGAGGAATAGTAATAGTGATCGTGAGGAATCTGAAGAGGATCTAGAGGAATAATTGCATGCGGAAACAGCAACTTAATCTACAATGGCATCTTTTGCTCCATATCCACAGGATGGTACTAGGTTCCGGTGGGAATTTGAAGAAGATCTAGAAGAACTTGATATGCAACCTAACCATGGGCTAACTACGGAATTTTATCCCTTTCCTACTTTGATAAAGGATAATGTAGTCAGTGAGGAACCTGAATGGGATGCAGAAGAGGACTTCTGTGAGGAAACAATGACAAAATCTCCAGGGGAATCTTTCATACCCTTCCTATCTTGCGGGGGTAAAGTTGTTACTGAACTGATTGAGGATCAAAGTGAAAACACTTTACAGGAGCACAGGCTTAAGTCCTTGTCCGACCTCTCTGGGGATGATCATGGTTGCTCACATGAAAAAAAGAGGCAATTGAATGTAGACTTGCACTTGAGCCATCTGATCACTTACAGAAAAATTTAATTAAACCTGAATCAGATGTTGGTTATGCTGTAAGAGACTTTGACAGCAGAATTCGAGCTTTGAAGAGTGGTGGCAGTGGTAGTGAAAGCAGTCCTAAACAGGAGGAGCATGCTGAAAATTCTGGAAAACAGAGGCGTACTCGCTGGGGTCCTGAACAAGCATGTGAAATAGGTGAAAATGATGGAACTAATAAAAGAAGGAAAACTAGATGGGATACTAATGATTCTCAGCTAAAATTGCTTGGTCCCATGCATCTTCCTGACTTTCTTCGAAAGTTCAACGAGTCTGAATTGGATCCAGAGAGTAGTAGATTGAAAGCGAAACTTATGGAAATAAATCGCAAGCTCCAAAGTTCTGACCTTCAGGATGATAGGCCCGAGGAAGAAAGATCTCCATCTCCTGAGCCTATATACAACAACCTTGGTATAAGAATAAATACACGTGAGGTGAGGCTGCGCAGAAGACTTTCAGATGAACGATCACGTATTATCTCCAAGTTAGTAAAGAAGAACCCCACGTTTAAAACTCCCCCGAAGCCCAAGCTTACTAAGCTCTCTAAGAAACTCTATATTCCAGTAAAAGAGTATCCAACATACAACTTTATTGGTCTTATAATTGGTCCGCGAGGAAATACACAAAAGAAAATGGAGAAGGAAACTGGTGCAAAGATTTACTTGAGGGGTAAAGGTACTGAAAATTCAGAGAAACGAGGACCAACTGGCAACGAAGACTTGCATGTCCGTGTTGAAGCTGATAATAAAAAATCCTTTGATGCTGCTGTAGCAATGATAGAGAAGCTTCTGATTCCTGTGGCTGATGGATCGAATTGTCATAAAGGAGCTCAGTTAGTTGAGCTTTCCAAATTGAAGGGAACTTACAAGGACAGGAAGAACACGTGTAATATCTGCAAGGAGCAAGGACACAGAGAATATGCCCGCCCTTTCCAGAAATCTGCTTTTGAGAGTGATTACCTGCAACTCATGTGGAAGTTTTTGCCATCTGACCTCAAATTGCCCCTTGTCCATATCATCTCAGATATGTGAACCTTCATGGAAATCTTCTGGACTTGGGTCTGTTTCGGTCCCAAACACTGAAACCAAATTGCATAAAGAAATTGGCTTCACAAAACTCTATGTTGGTTACTTGCCCCAAATCTTTGATTCAAAAAGGTTGAAGGAGCTATTTTTGCCATTTGGTAAAATTACTGACGCTAAGGTAATTAAGGATCGAATCACTGGTTTAAGTAAGGGCTACGGCTTTGTTACATTCGAAAATCCTGCAGATGTAGCTGGAGCTGTGGAGTACATGAATGGCTGTGAAATGGATGGAAAAAAGTTAGCAGTAAGGTTTGCTAAACATCCAGAAGTAGCAGATTACTTGCCCTCGAGCAATCTTGCTATTTTGTCTGGACCTATGTCAGCTTTATCCAGTAGCCAGTGGAAAGTCACCTCTTTACCAGTCCCAGCTTAGTGCATCAATGCTGCCACAATCTCAATCATCCATGGTAAACTGTGAGGGACTAACTTTTCCTTCTTCCTTGACCTGCTTTGGGCCTGGCATCAGATTTCCCAAAAGTGAACCTGAAGATTTCTCACCATCTGTTGGTTCAACTGATGCAGGCGGCATTCCTTTCTCCTATCAGTATCCTGATGAAATCCCGTTAGCATCACAGTTTACAGGTGATACGAAGTACCTCAAGTCCATGTTTCACAAACATTTTAACAAACCAACAGTGGAACAAACCCCTGCATTTCATCTTGATCCAATGCCAGGAGATATGGATTCTACAGTGCGCAGCTTTGACAACTGATTGTAAAGTTTCTGGTATAAAGAATAAGATCTTTCCATATACAAGATTTCTGTTGGTGCATGTATAAATTTAGTTTTGGAATTTGATTTTGTTGGTACGTTACAAATTCTCTAACATATCTCCTCAAATTTAGGAAGATATCTTTGTTCCAGGTGCTTATTAGTTGTCAACTTCAATTTAGCCCTCTTCCGTCCTCTTCCCTCGGTTTTCAAGTTTTAATTCTCCGCTTTTTTCTTCTATTTTGCGCGTTCAGTTCAGTTTAGTTGTGTTGGAGGGGGGAATTTTGGATGAGCGTGGAGAAGAAGGGCAAGATTATGCGCTTCTGCATCAAAGGTGGTATGCCAGTGGTGATTTGGCCAACGGGTTGTGCGAAATGTCGAGCACGCTTGCCTGACAGCCTGAGAGAAGCATAAGCCACTAAAAATGAGTTGAGCTGCCAAAAGTCGAATACCATACCTTGCCTGGGAGAAGCTCAAGTCATTAAAAATGAGCTGGTGGTGATAATGCGTTGGAGTGAGTAGTGACCTGTTAAATATTTATTTTAGTTCTTATAACTGAAAGATGAACACCGAAAATCTGTTAAAAAGTGTACTTTCTCCAGTACATTTTTTTGTGGAAATAAAATACTTTCTACCATAAAGATGATCTTATTGTCAGCAACGACAGTCGAATGAATCAGATCCAGGTAAAACTCGCATGATGCAAATTCTTAAATCAAGTAAATGACAACAAACTAATGATAGATTTAAACCTCCATGAGATTACAAAAGCACCTCCATTCAATCGAGTTGTTGTAAATGTTTGTCACATAAAAATAAAAGTTCAAATACCAAAGCCAAAGATCTATACTCCATTCCAAATTTAGAAATCACGAAATGCGACTATTTGCTAGAAATCCAGCAGAAGCTATAAAACTCCAAAAACAAAGTAGTATTGCACATCCATTTTTATTCAGTCAAACATACCGGATGCTAACTCCACTCTTTCAGAAAAAAGAAACATCCAAGAAATACAGAAATTCAGAGTCTATTATTACAGAAAGGAAGCTCGTTCTTGGCCTCACAGCAAGGTATTGTAGTTCATCACCATGAAACATTACAAACCATCATATTAGTATTCCTTTTTCCCGAAATTCTTGCACCAAAGCTGAGATGGAATAGGACGAACATTCCCGTCTGGCATATGCGGTCGTTGCTGCAACGGGAAAAAAATCTCAGTATATTAAAGTAAAACAAAACATGCATAGATGGCACGTCTGTGTTATCAAGAGAAGTCAGCCTACACCTTCAATAGATAATTGTGCTTGTAATGCTTATAAATACCACATTAGCATCTTCCATCGGAGTGAAGGGAGTTAGAATATGAAACAAGAAAAACAATACCAAAAGACAGAAATACAAACACGGTATGGATATATCACTAGTAGAAAAAAGATGATCTGTAAACTTTCAACCTAAAATGTTTAGAGTAGGTTAACAGTAGCCAAGTTTATAAGGAAACTGTAAAACAAAATGAATTGCTTTCACCGAAAAATCTGCAAGTCCTGTCACACCTTGGACTTTATCTTTAACCTGAAAAAGGACTTGTAACCTCAAAAGAGGACTTAAGGAAGTGTGCACAAAATATTTGATGATGCAATTTAATATGAATTTCCATAAAGGAAGCTGAGGAAATTTCATAATATAACAAACTTGAAGTTATCCATATTCATTGGGTGAGTTAAAATGAAAATCATAGAGGACAAATGACCCAGTCTAAATAAGGTGCACACATCAATTGTCAAACGAATTCCTCGGACAAATATAATTCTAAATTTCCAATATGACGAGTTCATCTCTTGCTTATTGGACCTAAAATACCCCTGAATTAAACAGCTGGTTTTCAGCATGGACTGCAATTCCCTGATAAATACAATACTGGAGTAGGTTATTCCTCCACGGTGAAAACTAAGACAGCATACCCCAACTAATCAGCAGCCCAAAATATATGAAAATATCACAAATATGCTCAAAGATACTCAACGCTATGCCTCAAAATTGATAAAACCACTAATGTAGACTCTTCTACCAAACTTGCACATTTCAACAAATTGATTCTAAATTCAAAGTCCAGAAAGTTTAACTATTCAACGATCCTCTAAAAAATGTCTATCCGTGAACCAATCCACTAAAAGCGAATGCCCCGCTTCTAACCCCATACTTCTATCAAGCAGGCAATGACAGAATTATATGCCCCAGCTTGGAAGGTCAAAAGAGCTGCTTCCCCACTCATCAAGTTGGGCACCGCAACCCCAATGACCTCCCTCTGCCTGCATTTACAATTGATCCAGATATAGAGATAAATGAAAGTTGAGGCAGCCACATATCCTAAGCACCGGAAAATCCAGCTACCAAAAAAAAAGTTAGTTTTTTTATTCTTATCGCCTTCAACAACTCTCATGAGTTACACAAATCAAAATTTCCATCATATTAAACGCATCCCCAACAAAAATCCCAAATCAAACCCTAATTTAACCAACAACGATCACATTTTCACCACAGTAAATCAATAAAGACGCATTCTTCAAACCTAAATCATACTAATAAAAACGGAAGTTTGGGGGAGGGCGTAAAATGGAAAATGAAGAGAGACCTCGAGCTCAACGGAAATCATGGCGATTGGGATACAGAGGAGGAAGACGCCGGCCATCTTCAATGGCGATGGCAGTGTTGCGCTTCCAGTGTTTGGGCCGGCAGTAAGGCCCACCAGACATGCTCCAGACTTTGCTCCTAAAGTCACCTCCGATGCCGTGTCCGTGGGACCCATCAACGTGGCGGTGATCTCCTCCTCCGGCCATTTGAGTGGATCGAAATACTAGGATGGAAAGTGTTGGGCACTGTTGCACAGAGGATTAATTCCTCTTTTTAGCCCTAAGAATGGAAAACTAATGGACCTTTAAGTGGATGAATTCGGACTCTGGATGAATGACATGAATGATTAAAAATCAGTAAGATTTTTTTATTTTTTAATTATTTCAAATCGTTATTATATTTATTTTGTATTATAAAATAAATAGTTAAGAACTACTCATTAACTGTTCAAATTTAAAATCAATTTATTCCAAGGTTTTAAATAATAATAATAATAATTAAAAAAACTTTTGAGACATAATTTTCATTTGAAATTAAGAATATTTTACTTAGGATAAATACTGTAGTCTTTTATGATATATGATAAAAATATAGTTGAAAATATAATTAAAAAATTAATATAAAATATTATTTTAGAAAAAATGCTGCCATAATTTTCCAATACTTTATTGGATCTCTTATTTTTCTCTTTTTCCACTCTATACCCTTGTCAAAGTATTTAATTCAAAGTTTTAAAAAATAATATATTTATATAAAATGATAAAACAGTAAAATTTCTAAAATGTTATTAAGATCGAAAAGAAAGAAAGGAATCTGATCGAATATCTAAAATCGAGAATAATTCACTAGGATTTGCCACGTGTGTGACTTTGATAAATAGTTTTGAATTTATAATTTTGTAAATTATTTTTCTTCAAATAAATATTCTATTTCAAAATAATTGTCAGTTTAGACAATTTATCTTATTCTGTATTATCTGTCACTTTAGAGGAAATATTAAATGATATTTTTTCATCTTTTATCCTTAGTGCCACATAAATAAAGGGAGAATTATATAATTGAGATATTAGAGTAATAAAGGTAATTTAGTCACTTTGAACTATCTTTTTACAAAAT
This sequence comes from Cinchona pubescens, assembly GCA_025175665.1. Lineage (NCBI taxonomy): Eukaryota > Viridiplantae > Streptophyta > Magnoliopsida > Gentianales > Rubiaceae > Cinchona > Cinchona pubescens. Next base: position 1,871,306 of record JANKKI010000014.1, read on the forward strand.
TAATACAATTTGATAACTTCTTAAATCCGTGTGTACCAACTAAAGGTGACAGTTATTTTGAAGCGGATGGAGTACTAATTACTACTCCCTTTATTTCAAAATTACTATTATTTTAGATAAATTATTTTGTGTCAAATTATTTATTATTTTAAAAAATTAAAAAAATATTAAATGATATTTTTTAACTTTTATTTTTAATGTTATATCAATGGATATATAATTATATAATCAGAATATTAATACAAAAAAAATAATTTCATCATTTTAAATTATGTTTTTATAAAATTAATATAATTTAATAATTTTTTTAATTCTCATGCAGCAACCGGTTATCTTGAAACGGTGGGAGTAATTAATTCTCCAAACTAGTAAACTAACCTCGGATGGAGCGGGGAGAGAGAGGGGGCGATAGGTAATTAGTTCGTTAAAACTCATAGGCCTTGGTTGGTCATTTCACGTGCTCTTCTCATCTATTCTTTTACTGCTAGCTGTTGTGCAGTCATAAACTCTGACAACGCTGCCACCGCCAAGAACCAACTAAAAGCTTCAAATGCTCTGATAAATTAAAAGGTCTACTCTCTCACTTCTTTTCTTCTTTCACTCTTTTATCAGCTGAATTATATATACCATTTAATCTGTTCATTCTAAATAATTGAATTGAGCATCTTCTTGATTCAGAATTATTGACACCTGAAAAACATCTGGTACCTTGCATTTAAAATTTTCTCTTGTTTTCAGGTTTAGGTTCAGGGGTTCTTGAATTTTAAAGATTGTGGGAGTTTTGAGTAATTACAGTGCAATCTAGCTTGATCAGTGACAGATCCTTGTTTTGTGGAATTTTTCTTTTTGACAAGCTATCTGTTTCTGTTTAATTGGGATCTTGGTTTCCAGTAATTTTTTGTGTGATGGTAGGAATTAAATGGAATTTTGTACACAATATTATTGTGTGAATCCTGTTGAAAAATGCATTTACATATAGCAAGTAATTCTACTTGGTGGGGGTTGGGAGCCCGGGGGGGGGGGGGTCTTGATTTCAGTAATAATGGACATTTTTCTTGATTTCAGTAATCTTGGCAATTAAAAATCCCATGTATATATCGCATTAAGGACAAGAAGCTTCATTTAACAAATTCCCTTGGATTTTTTAATAAATGTGGTTGTATTGTATCCTTTCTTTTGGATGATTCAAGATAAAATGTCAGGGCTAGGTGCTTTTTGGTTGAATGTTGAAAAATTAACTCCTTTTTCTTTATTGTTGATGCTTTAATGTGATTGATAGTAGACCTCGAAGAATTTTTCCAAGCTGGCAAAATGGAAGATGGGGAAGTTGATGTGAGGAAATGGGAGGACATGGACATAGATGTATTGGTGAAGATATTTCAATCTTTTGACATTATCCAGCTGACCTCTGGGATCGGTCAAGTATGTAGAACATGAACATGGCGCCTGGCTGCTTGTGACCCTCTACTCTGGAAAACACTTGATTAGTATGGTGTCAATGCTGAAGTCTAACTTCATCAAGATTCCGTTGGAGCCATATGTATACGTCGATGCTCGGTCTGATAAAACATTAACCCGAGTTCTGAAGATTGCTTTGAACCTCAGCCGTGGAAGCATACTGACCTTGATTTTCCATTACAATCTATATATGAGTGGTGATCAGTTTACCTATACTCCTGAAAGGTATATTCAAAGTAGTTACTTTTCTTTAGGATATATGTGTCTGGTTCACCAATATGCAAATTATACTGTTCATAATTTATTCCATTACCAAACATGATTCCATTTTGTGAATGATTGGAGAATTACGGTCTTGATTTGAATTTAGGTGAATAACTCATCTTTGTCTTCATTTGCCAAGAGGCATAATGGTTTTTTGTTTAACACAGGCAAATTGTGAAATAGGCACTTAGGAGTTAAAAGAAGATTATTGAAGGTAAGAGAAACATGAAGAATGAGACACTAGCACATTGTTCAGTATACTAATTTGAAACAATTATTAAACATCAATCTGCAAGCAAGCAAGCATATTTTAGGCTACCTGTATAATTGTGCAAACTAGCCCCAAGTCAATCCTTTAGCTTTGAGCATCTTATGGTTTTAATTGGTATTTGAGCACCACATGTTTTTAATTGGTCGTAGGTTCTTTATATGTTATAACAACATTAGTATCATGGTTTCGAGTTCTGTTGCCTTTGTATATGATTAGCTCAGGAGTCAAATAACTTAGACCGGATTGGTGTTCTTTCACCAAGAATGCATCTTTTGTAATTTTCAGTATAACACATCTTGTCAAAGTTATAGACTTATAGATATAGCTGCCTAAAAATAACTATCGATCCTTACTTCTCCTAAATTTTGCACCTCTGGTATGTCAAATGAAATCATTGCGTTGTTGTAGGTGTCCACGTCTTAAACGCCTTGTTATACCTGTTTGGAATATATTAAAGAGGACTGGAATCTGTAGGGCTATTCAAATGTGGCAAGATCTCAAGTCACTGACTAGCACTACCTAGCATCGCAAATCCCCCATATCTCATGGAAGAAATTGCCAAGAATTGCAAGAAACTTTCTGCACTTAAAATTATGGGTCCCTGCGACATTCTCTTTGCATCAACACTAGCTGCATTTCTTCCAAACCTGAAAGTCCTCAGCATTCGGTGCTCAATACTGGTTGGAGATACCCTGATCATACCGTTGGATGGCTTACAACAATTAGAAGTGCTCAACATCTCCCATTGCCTACTTATTGAAGTCCCTCCACCTCCTGCACCGAAAAAGGTTCTCAATCAAATTGGTGGTTCGATTCTGCAGAAGGCTTCAAGCTTACCCAATTTCATAACATGCATGAACCAGTCACGTGTTATGTGTTAACGCACAAGAAAAGATGATGGGCTAATAAGGTGGTACAAGTGTGAAGAGGAGCTGTGTGGAAAGTAGACGAGGTACAATCTCTAGCAATTTGACTGTCGCGGTCTGAGATGATTAGTGGATTAGATTAGCAATGTCTCAATGTAATTTCTTAAGGATTTAGAAGAAACAAAATTAACTCCTATAAGGCAAATACAAGCCATCTACCAGTTGCAGGAAACAGAAGTATCGACTCTCCGAGTAGCAGTCTGTGTTGAGACCTAGTTTTCCAGAAGTGAGCTGCTATGTAGAGAAAAGGTGTACTGTGTATATCCCATGTACATAGGAAAATTACTAGTTTATGTTTTCATGTACTCATGCTGTGTTTTCAACTTCCTAGCAGATGTTAACCTCGTGTTGTATCTAAATTTGGCCGACGATAAATTGATCTGGATGATGTTTAAACATGATAAGAAGCACCCTTTGGAGATTAATGGATAAATCGGATTTATGATATCATATTATATATATATATAATAATATTATGATAAAGTACTATAGATCCGATTTATTTTATAATTTCCCTTTGTAAATTTGTAGTCATTTTAGTACTGGCACACATTTTTTTTTTTTTTGTCTAATGTACTACATCTTTATTTTTGGCCCTCGTGAGACACGAGACATTTTTAACTTCCTTAAACAAATCAGAGATGCAGATGGTCTGAAAACCGAGTTAGGGGCACTGATGTGATTGATTCGGACTGATATTGGACTATCAGGTGGCACATCTTATTATTATTATTATTATTATTTGTGTAATAGCTTATAATAACAAATATATTTCCTCCATTTGTTATTGAAGGAAAATAAAATGTTCATGAGTCCATCATGGGGATTGTAGCATCACAGACTATTCCCAATTATGCTCTATATTAGCACGTTCTAATACAAAAAACGAAAGAAAATAATTTGATTTTAAATTTTTTAATTTATTATCTCTGTTTTTTTTAAGTGTCATTTTAATAAAAAAAAAATTATTTCATTTAAGTGTTACTTTAGAAATTCAATAAAGTATAAATTTTTTTTTTTTTTTTACCAATTTTGCTCATTTCTCTTTCAAACTTTATTAATTACTAAACTTGTAGTTAATGTTGAAATTTTTTTAATTTATTATTCTAGTCAAAAAATCAATTTAGTCACGTAAGATAAATTTTACCTAAAATTTAGGCTATTTAATAGCAATCTTCCGTTTGATAAAACTGAAATCTGAATTTTGAACATTCAATTAATTGTGAAGTCTTGAATTTGAGATATTATGTACAAGTGTGTGTTTATATATGAGATAGCATGAATATAATAAGTGCAAGTGTGCATTTTTGTATGTGAAAAGACATATAATGTGTACAAGTGTGTGTTTATGTATTGGAAAAAAAAAATATAATGTGTATAAATGTGTGATTTTGTGCGAGGGAGAAGAAATATGTATGTGTAACTATGTGTTATGTGTGTGAAAGAGAAGGTTGTATACAAGTGTGTGTTTATGTGTGAGAGATAATAAATATAGTTTGTGTGTTTATATGTGAGAGATAAGGAATATAGTGTGTTCAAGTGTGTGTGAGAAAGAGAAGGAATATTTTTTTACGCAAGTGTGCGTCTGTGTGTGAGAGAAAAGAAATATAGCATGTGTGTGCAAATTATAATTGTGTGTTTATGTGTAAGAAATAATGAATATACTATGTGCAAATATATGTTTATATGTGAGAGAGAAAGAATATAGTGTGCACAGGTGTGTGTTTATGTGTGATAATGAATATACTATGTGCAAATATATGTTTATGTGTGAGAGATAAAGAATATAGTGTGTACATGTGTGTGTTTATATGTGAGAGAATGAATATAATGTATGTAAAAGAGTGTGTGAACGAGGAATGAAGAAAATTTGAGTAAGTTTTGCTATATTAGTAAAGAATTCAACAAATTAAGTGATAGATTTTTCACTTAAAATTTTGTATAGAAATTAAGTGACATTTAATGCATTCAAATATAAGAGAATTTCGTTATCAAACACACTTAATACGAAAGGCACTTAATGAATTAAGTTTAAGCATTTAATAGAGTTATCAAACACCCTTTTAATCTTTGTGCTAAAGGTTAAAGTGACACTTAAAAAGGAATGAAGGTAGCATACAGACTAATTACAACATTGAAAACAATGAATAAATCTTATATACTCACTTCTTAACATGAAATAACTATTATAGTCATTGAGACGACTTCAATGTGGAAAAAATATAACAATTGTTGAAATGATTGAAATGTAAAAAATTTTTATTAAAGTTTTTAATCATCCAATACTGTGCAATATGCGGGATGAGTAGTAAAAAAATTTTAAAAAACAAGACACCCTTGTGCTTATCCATACCCTCCACCTAACGAGGGCAAAATAGTGAAATAAATGTGTAATTTTAATGGGCAATAAATAGCAGCAGCTGCAATATTTCTTAATTTGTCCCCATCAAAATTGGAATCTTTTAACCCGTCCGCAACCATTTTGTGCCAATGGATTCAGTTCTGGTCTAATGTGACTACAAATAAAAAATTTGAGGCCATAATTTTTATTTTATTTTTCTAATTTGGCAAGTAAATCTTTAAGAATGTAAATTGCAATTAATCCTTCTCATTAGAATTACCTCACAAATAGTAGCCCTTTTTTTATTTACACCAAAAGATAAATTTGTTGAGAATATATAACATAGATAATTTTATGATCCTTTTAGAGAAAATTAGTGAAATTCTCTTATTTTTTTAATCATATTAAATTCATTTCGTATTGTATAGTGAGTAGTCAAGAGTTATTCCTCTTTAAAATATTATTCTATTTGAAAATTTATATTATATAAATATTTAATACACATAAATTATACAAATATTTAAAACAAAATCATATGATACCATAAAATTTTCATACTATAATACAAAAAGAAAAATGATACGGTTCTATAAATAAATCTCACGTTATATTATAAAAATTTATATATTATATAAATTTTTAAAATTAATGAAATAATTACATCTATAGAATTCCTTCAAAACAAAATAAGTAGTACTTTAAATAATGGAAAAGATTTAGGTAGATTTAATTTTTGGTCTCATTTGTAAACTTTGTAGTGTGAATTAAATGTTATGAAATTTATGACATAAGGTTGATGTAATTAAAATTTTATAATATTTAATCTTGACGGTCTACATGTGAAAGTTAAAAATCGAATTTATGTAAATTTTTTCTTTAAATAATTAAATAGTATTCTACTTTTGGTCTTCTCCAATTTCGCTTACAGCAGTTCTCACACCCAACCCTCCCCTGTCCTGCCTCCGCCTCCTCCTCCTCCTCCTCGGGAAGATATTTTTGTTCTCACTGTAGAATCTTTCAAACAGAAGACCATGGCCCTGCAACTATGGGAGACCCTCAAAGAATCCATCGTAGCATACACTGGCCTCTCCCCAGCAACCTTCTTTACAGTGGTAGCTCTGGGTCTGGCCCTTTATTATATGGTCTCCGGACTATTTGGGTCGTCTGATCATGGCCATCACGCGAGGCCGAGGGAGTTTGAGGAGCAGATGGAGCCTTTGCCGCCACCTGTTCAGCTTGGAGAAGTCACTGAGGGGGAGTTGAAGCAGTATGATGGGGCTGACCCCATGAAACCTTTGCTCATGGCTATTAAGGGTCAGATCTATGATGTCTCTCAGAGCAGGTTCATCTAGCGATCTCTATTTTCTTGTTTTTCAAGGGCATTAAATTTTTTTCCCCCCTTTTTGGTGGTGGGGGATGGGGGGTTTGACTTTTATTATTATTATTATTTTGGAATAATTTCTTGTTATTTTTAATTTATTTTGGCCTTTTACCTTTTGCCTTCTGGGTCCGATAAAGATTGAAGCTTTATTGTGAATTTTGTGATTCTTGTCCGATTTTTAGTTTACTGGTAGACGAATATATGTGATGATTCTGCTAGATGAAGAAGGTCTTGTTCCTTTCTTGGGGGCTTTTTTTGGTCAAATGATCCTATTCATTTGTGCAGTCAGTCTAATTTAAAAGTTATTGATGTAGTACTTGCTGCCCTTTTGAGACCTTGACTACTCGTAATAAGTATGAATCACAAAGTTTTAATCTTTCTAAATCCCAAATCAAAGAAAGAAAAAGAAAGGTAGGGAAAGATCTAAAGTGAAAGCAGAATATTACAAACAGTTACCGAGATTAAAGAGAAGGAACTAGATTTTGTGCATCTTTTGACTTGTTTGTGGTAAATGAATATAAAACCACCGAATTAAAACATGTCCGCGCACCATCTGCTTGAGAAATTCTGTTGATAGCAAAATGCATTGAAGAAAGTTATCTACTGCTATTATTACCTGTATGAAGTGATATTCTCTTATATCCTTATATCAATTTACTTGATTTTGGTGGCCATGTAAGTTTATCTGATGGCTCCTCATCCCTTTCTTTTGCACCTGCCTCCTCCCTTTTCCCTTTGTTGTTCCAACTATACTGCAGATCCTTGAAAATATTTGCAACGAAAAAATTCCGGGCTTGAATATTTTATGTTCCTTTTAACATCTGTTGATCTTTCTTTAATTATCTAAGCTTAGGTCACCAAGTTTATTATCTGTCTGCTGTAGAGATTTTCTCTTAGTTGATCCAGTTGCATTATCTGTACCAAAGAGCAAGCAGTAGTATCTCACTATCACAAATTCTTTTTGGGTAGCAGGATTTTTTATGGACCTGGAGGACCTTATCATCTTTTTGCTGGAAAGGATGCTAGTAGAGCCCTCGCAAAGATGTCATTCGAAGAAAAGGATCTTAATGGTGATCTTTCTGGCCTTGGTGTATTTGAGCTTGAGGCCTTGCAAGATTGGGAGTACAAGTTCATGAGCAAATATGTGAAGGTAGGATCTGTGAAGAAGACTGTGCCGGTGAGTGATGGTGCAGCCAATGATGAAGCTGCAGAAAATACCAGCAAGGCTACAACTGATGACAAGAAGCCTGCGGAAGCTTCTGATCATATTGTCCCGAAGGTTGCTGAGGATGGTCCATCAGAAAGTGCTGTTGCAGAAACTGTTGAAAGCAAAATTGATGGTGATGCTGACAAAAAAGAGTAAATGTTGCGGGTTATTGAGGGCTGAATCGGGAACTAGTTTATTAAGATATGCCAAAAGAGGATTATGTATATAAGGTAAATGGCTGTTATCATCGTCTTTCCTAAACATTTCTCCTACTAGGATGCTTGTTATTGTGAAATCTGGATGTTTAGTTTGTTGTACTAAGATTATAAATCAATCAAAATACACCCGCATCCTGAGTTGTCCATTTCCACTTGCAAAATCTTTGCTAGTTTAGCACTTACCCGACTTGGATACTCTGGAAATTTGAAATTCATGTGGATTTCTGGTAAGGATCGGTAAATGAGAAGCATGTCATGTTTCCAGGTTATTTGTTACCATATGAGCTGTCATGGAAGCCAAAATAAATGCCTGAGATTTGGCTAGTAATGGTAATGATGAAACAAATTTTAAGCAGAGAGGAGGTGAAAAGGATAATTTGCAGAGGGAGAAAGTGTAGTGTTTTATTTATGGCCAAAATAACCTCTTGTTGATTGATATACAAATGAGGGGTAAATTCTACATTTATGGAGATTTAGGCAGTGGGGTCTACCGATCTGCTAGCGTCAATTTGTGTTTGTTCGAATGAAACTATTTGGGTCGACCAGATCTCCAGTATGCCGAACCCGTCCTGTGAGATCGATATTATTATACTACGCCGAGCTCGTCCTATGAATGCTATTATACCATAATTACATATTGATTCTTGATAGACCTATTATGTATCTCGTGTCCGTTTGCTAAAACAGAACTTATTCCAGCTGTTTATATGCATCAACATAATAGAAAAATATATTGCATGCCAAAAGGAATCTTTCAGCTGACATACCTGATGCAAGATCATTGGTTTGTTAGCAAAATCCACCAGCGGCTTTGGGACACTATAGTGTCGATGGCCTCAAGCGAGTGCCAAAGCCTCCAACAAGAATAAGTGCCTTCATCCTGAGAACGAGATACTCCAGGTTATCCTATTATGTTAACAGAAAAACATGCAAAGAGCGGGAGACAGAACTCAATAAAAAGTGTATCCATTCCCATCCACATTTATCCATCCGATCAATCTCTCAATCTGACCGCCTCAAAAGAGGAAAGTTGTCGGTCCTTCACAACCGTTTATATATCAAGATTGACACGAAGCACAATTGCTACGAAGAGTAAGGAACTTGAACTTGAACTTGATGGCGCAGGCAAGGAAGGATCATCAGCCTTTTAACTCGCGGTTTGATATAGAGACAAATACTCGAACACGCGTCGCTTATCGAATTAAAGTACTAACATGGGCAAAGAAAATACACCCAAAGAGTTCATAAGGAAACAAAATTCCAGCTAGATCACGGGCTGGAGCTTGAATTGCTATGACAAACAGCTGAACTTTAGCTGATATAAGATTAAAAAACTGCATCAAGGTCCAGTTGTACCCATGGTTCAAAGTCGCGATCGCGGTAACGGTCGCGGAACGTATCGATCCACATCGGTCTCGGTGTATCGGTCGCGTATCGGGCAATATACATATTTCATTATACATGAAGTTTAAAAAATTCTAAAGAGAAAATTAAAAACTATACAAAACCACATGAATCATACCGCCTCTGTCCCATTTGGCCCTGTTCCCCAAGAACCTCTTCTTGGAGCAGAAAATTTAGATTGATGATTTTCTGCTCATTTTTCTCTTGCAACAACTGCTTTCAACTGCTTCAATGCATATCTGGAACAAATTCATGTTCAATTCCTTCGGACATGGCCGAGTAATCATCAACTGAAAATCAATACCCTCAAACAAGGCGTCAATCTCTACTAGATGCTGGTTCTCTGGAATCGAACACTTGGTTGAGAATGGCGTAAGATTTTCTTGTATGAAACCAACTCCAGATCTGTAATTAACAGAAAATTATTAAAGCTGATACCCAGGCTAACTATTCTAAGAACCAGCTTATCACTCTTTCTCTAATACAGATAATTCTTTTTAAGCTCAGATGGACAAGACTGACTAGTAGTAGGAATTTTTGGCCTGGAAGAATAGCACATGTAGTACTGCATATGATCCTGTTGATGTTTGTTTCCATCACAAGGATAGCTTGAAGAAGTGATAAGGGAGATACTACTGCTTTTGGAAAAGATCATAACTCAACGTGATCTTCTAGTTAGTAGATTGCTCAAATCTAAATACTTCATCAAGGAGGATTTATTGAGGGTAAAAGTTACCAACAATACAAGTTGGTTCTAGAGACAGTATTAGATTTCCTGTCTTGTACGTATATAGATGCAGGGCTGAGTAAAAGGATTGTTTCTTGAGAAATCAGTCAACATTTGCACTAGTAGATGAATATGAGGTACAAGGTTCAAAGACTCGGCCGAGTCATCTCTGTAAATTGCCTGTCTCTAGTTTGCATAAAGTGGAGCATCTCATTCAGTACTTTAGAGTGGATACCAAGGATTCCCAGTGCAGCAGACAATTGCTGAGTCGACTCGGTTCCGACTCGGAGCGGTAGCCTCCGTTCCGGTTCCGACTCGGCCGAGTCAACTCGGACTCGGCCGACACTTTGAACCTTGTACCTCAAATACGATCTACTAGTGTCAATTTGTGTGTGTTCGAAAGAAACTATTTGGGTTGACTGATCTCCACTACGCCAAGACCGTCCTATGGGGTGGATATTATTATACTACAATTACATATTGACTCTTAATATGACTATTATACATCACGGCCGGTTGTTATTCGTAGGTCATTTTTTGAATTTTCGATTGGTTTTGATTTCAATTTTAGTTCTTGGATCTCTTATTTACTCGATTTCTATTTTTTATTCAGTTTTGTTTCAAATTCAATTTGGTTTTCCATAACCATATTGAGTTTGAGGAGATGTCAAAAATATGAAATTATTAAATTATGGTATGTAAATATTTAATTGATGTATTTTTTCTAAATATTCTCTTAAATTAGGTAATTAATTTATTAGTTTAATTGTCTTGATTTACAAAACTTAGGAGGTGTTTGGTTCACATTCGGAAATCGGAATCGGAATAGGAATCATAAACCCCACTATTGGTATGAGTTTATATCATTCCCCCTTATTTGTCTGGTTTAACATATGAATGCGTTTCATTATGTTAATAAGTTACTTAACTTGAATACCCATGTCACAAGTGGGGAATGAATGTAATTATTTTCTAACACTTTCATTCCCATAGAATGATTCCCATAGTGTTCAATCAAACACCATCTATGGGTATCATTAACTTTGATTCCCATTCCCCCCTCTCATACCCATAAACCAAACACCTCCTTACTATGTATTGATAATCTAGAATATTCTCTTGTAATCCTATATAAAAACTTGTATCAATTGTATTGAAATCTGATTTATATGTATTGTAATATACTCTTTCGTTTCTAACATCAGAAAGTATATCCAACCAATTTTGACCAAGAATTTGAAGTTAACATTGCTCTTGCTCAACAATTGGAATCACAGAGCATTCAAAAAATTTAGAATTGGAACAAAAATGGATTCCAATTGCAAAGGAGATTATAGTAACTGTAGATAATTATGGAGGAAATGATGAGACGATGGAAAGGACGGATAGCTGGTCAACAATAACCAACCCGACGGATGTTCAACCGGTCTATATATCGGATTACAATTATGTAATTTTACACATTATAATGAATTTTTTTTTCTCATCATCCTCCTATTTATATGAATCTTTACGTAATTAATAGTCAATTTTTTGTTTTTAAATTTTTTTAAAATTATAAAGTGTTATAATTGTACTGAATTTACTGTTTATAAACTGTGTACCAAAGTCTAATTTTTTCGATCGACTCCCATAATGTAATTTCAAAGTTCTTCAATTCCAGCTCTCATTTTAATAATGATCGTGCTTGCAAAATCCCGTCATACAAGATTGCCGCTACATTAATATCAGGTCCCCGGCCGGCTACTGCCGAGCCCAATATTTCAGCCATTTCCGGGGTTGAAGTGTTGACCAGCACCAGCTACAAGGTCGGTCCAATTCGCAGCGTTTCACACCAGAATGCTCCCGGGGGCCCAAATCCGGCTTCAAGACAGATGAGATTTTTTCCCATTTTTAAATGGTTTTCAATCTGCACACGGGAATGTCCTTTCTTCCATTTTCGGCCGCAGACGTCAATAAAATATATACGGAGCTTTCTTGGAGTCGTATGGTCATAAATTAGTAGTAACTTAATTAGAACAAACGTATATGAGATATATACGTGCAAAATTAAGGAGGGATTTGGTTCACATTCATAATTAAAATTAAAATCATAAATATCATTATTCGTATAGGTTTATATCATTTTCATTCATTTATTTGATTTAAGTAAAGAATGAGTTTCATTATATTGATAAATTCATAAATTTGAAATTCATATCACATATAAGAAATGAAAGTGGACATTTCTAACACTTTCATTCCCATAGTATGATTTCTAATAATTAGTTAAACAACATTTATGAGTATCATTAACTTTAATTCCTATTTCTTTCTCTCGTATCCGTAAATCAAACACCTCCTAAAGTAGTTTCAATTAATTTTCACATGTCATAATGTCATCGATACTTGTTTTGCTTAGCGAAATTAAATTCTTGAATTTAATTTGTGCGGCCTCATTGCTAATTACGGTTTTCTGTACTCAGTACTACAAAGCTATACACAAAGTCAAACAATTTCTTAGAATTATCAATTATGCAAAAAGAGAAAGGTGTGAATGCATTAAATTCTTTTCTTGATTGATCTTCTAGTCGTGTGAGCAATTACATGATGATAGATGGCTCCATCTATAAAGAAAGAAGCCTATGCAAGAAAACTCGTCCAAATTTCAATAAGAAATCTTCACTTCGGACAAAATAGGAATCTTGTACTACATGAAAAGTTCTTTCAAGAAATTTTAAAGTAAGGATTTTCTATCTCACAGTTTATTTATTTCTTGTTAACTATTAAGATTTTGTGAAATAATTTTTATAGATTAATAAAGGTGTGAGATAGAAAATTCTTAACAAAATTTTAATTATTTCTTTACAGATTTTTTATCCCATATCCTATTCTAATCTTTATTCAACTACTTAATGGACGGTCAAAATTTCTCAACTAAACTTATAACTATATTTAAAAGAATTTTGACAATTTATCGTAAATAACAATTTAGTGGGACAGAAAGTGAGATAATAAATGAGATAGAAAATTTTTAAAATGATAAAATGATAATTAAGCATAATTATGGCTAATTGTAATATATGTAGGATAACAAGTCGTTAAGCACGACTTTTTTGCTCGTATATTCGTTAAGTAATTACTATCCTTTAATAATCAACTCAAGTGACAAGTAAATTGATAAGGAAAATACTTAGATAGATCTGGTCTTTGACCCTACCTGTAGACCCTGTGATCAGTATTAAACTTTAAAGAATCTTGCTTACATCAGCTGATATCATAAATTCTCTAAAATTTAATCCACACTACAGGATTTACAAATAGAGTCAAAGAGTGAATCTACTTAAGTATTTGCCAATTAACAAAGATATTTATTCGTCAGAAGAAGTTAATTTTGTACCATAATACTAATATGTAGGTGTACTTTCGGACCATTTAGTGTTTCATCACTAAGGTATATTGCATTCTATGGTGGATTTCATACAGTTAACAGGACTACATTGTCTTTAACTGTTACGGTGCTTCGTTGACTCTCTTTTTGCTTTCCCATGTTTACAGTTGGAATTGATCATGATTAAAGAATAAGTCTTGATTATTTATTTTGTAATGTAAATTAAGTATAACAGTTGTTAAGATTATAAAATAAAAATTTTTTATTATTTTTTAATCGTCTAACAATATATAATATTCACTCTGCGTTAGAGTGAATTGCAAAATTTTTTTCCACAATTAAGATTACCTGAACGGCCTAATCTGTGCAAGTCAGCGTACCACACATGTACATTACACTAAACAAACTAAGTTGAAACTGTATGAAGTCAAAATTTTAAGTTAAAAAAAAAAAAAAAAAAAAAAAAAAACTAGTTTATCGGATTTGTTAGTTTATTAATTGTTATGTCATGGGTGTAAGTTTAGGGAGAAGCCTGCAAGATGACATCAGGTTGTCTTATTTCAAATGGTTGACAAATTTTAGAAAGGGAAAATCGCAGAAATAGTCATTCAAGTCTTTTTTACTTTAATCGAAATAGTCTTTCAACTTTTTTTGTAGTTAGAATGGTCCTTCAATTTTTATTTTTTAACCAAGATAGTCCTTTTGTGGTGGAGCCACCACAAAAATCTCTTTCTTTTTTAATAAATTCTACATACACCCCCTGTGATTTAATTATTTTTCACATTGGACTAATTTAAAATTTTACAAAACTTTATGGCCAACTTTTTTTTAAAAAAAGCCTAGTGGTTGGTTGAGGAAATCTGGCAGTAGCGTTAATGGGTGACAGTTGGTATCTCGTGAGTGGGGGGAGGCGCTTGGGTGGCTGAAGGGGTGGTTCTAGAGTTGGGTGGGTGATAGTTATGGCTGGGAAAGTGAGAAGAGGGAAGAATTAGGATTTTAAAAATTTTTTTTGGTAAAAAATAAAGTTTCATTTTTTTAAAAATAGTTTTGAAGTTTTTTTTTCACCCCTTCAAATTAACTTCTTTTTTATTTTTTCAATTTTAAACTATATAAGGGTTATGTAGAAAATAAGTACACTAAGCTTAAGGGGGTGTATGTGAAATTTATCAAAAAAAGAAATTTGTTTTTATGGTGGCTCCACCATAAAAGGAATTTTTTAGCTAAAGAATAAAAATTGAAGGACTATTCTGGCTAAAACAAAAAGTTGAGAGACTATTTTGATTAAAATAAAAAAATTGAGGGACTATTTTGGCGATTTTCTCTTTTAGTAATAAGATTTGGATCCCAATTAATTACTAAAATCTGGCTACCAATCTTATTCTCTTTGGAATGATAATGTATTAGTAATTGTAAATGCATAACAGTATTGATGCGCTGTGACGAAGGCAATAGAGCAGTACGGCATGCTAATGTGGAGAAGACTTCGTTTTATTTAATCATGGTGGAGGTGCACTCTAGCCGTGCCTTCTTCAACATACAAAACTCTTGGCGTATAGATACATAATTCTCGTTAATAGATTCTTAAATATTGATTAATACCACAGTATATATAGTCGATGAATAAAGTTTTTGCTAGAGAGATAAAGTAAACCTATATAAAGATATAAGCGTTGCAATTGAATTTGAATATTATTAATTAATTGTTTAAAATGTATTGAAGGTGTGAGTTTTTATTTATATAGTCAGGGTTTTGAACCCTTGAAAAACTTAATATATGGTTCATAGTTTAACACTTAGTTATCTGTTGATTTGAAAAATTGATAAAATCAGTTCATTTCAAATGGTAAAAGAAGGGTATCTAAATTCGGTCAAACAACAGGTTCAGGTACTGAACCAATCCACATATATACAGGTACGGGTATCCGTTCACTCTTTGGTGAACTGTCGGTTACTCGAACCGATCCATAATTAGGGATAATTGTATAATTTCACCTAATATGGCTAAATTTTTCTATTCATATGTTCATAAATTATTGATTTATTTTGTAACTGTAAATTTGCTTAAAAGGATATTTGATAATTCAAGTTTTTTTTTTTTTGATAATTTGCTTAAAGGGATATTTGATAATTTATTTTGATAGTAATTTTTTTTTTCTTTTATGTTCATATGCATGACTGAGTTATAGTTTTTGTCTAAAGGGATATATGATAATTTAAGCGAAAAAAGATTTTGTCTAAAAATATAATTTTCAGTTTGTAATAAGAATTTTATAAAATTGATAATTTTATTTTAGTTACTTGTATTTTCTTGTGATAAAATTGCCTATAATTGGAAAAGGAATTTTATTTTATTTTATAAGAACATAAAATTGACTTTATACAAACCCTTAATTTTTGGGGTTTTTGGGGGATTTTTTTTTTTTTTTTTGGTTACACCAGTTCTGGTATCGACAGGTCCCGAACCACTTTAATTAGATAACCGGTCACCCAATTACCCGAAGTGTGGACCATATATGGTTCAAAAAATTAGCGAACCAATAAGACCAATTCGAATCATTTTACTGACATATGGACCGAGTACTCGATCTATGAACACCCCACGCTTAGTATGTTTAATTAGACTTTGATAGTCATTCGATCGACCAAACTGATTTAAACTAACTTTCACACAATTCACCAAATAAACACCCCTACGCTTGGTATGTTTAATCTAACCTTAGTGGTCATTCAATCAACCAAACTGATTTAAACTAGCTTGAAAGTTAATTTATAAAATTATCATTAATAAGCTATTTAATTACACTCCCGCCGTCCCATTTTATATGTTACTCTTTTTATTTTTGTTTGTCCCAAATTATTTATCACATTTTAAAATGACAAATTTTTAAAGGTCATTTTATCTACTTTACCCTTCATGCAAGTACCAAAGACATGTATTAAATTCATATTTCAACATTAATTGCTCTCATAAGCTATTTCAAAATTTGAAACTCTAAAATTAGCTAACAATTTTTGTGTCTTAATTGAAGGACAATTATGAAAAAAACATCTAATTAGTGGGTCAAATACCAATTTTTGTAAACTATGTGTAAGTTTAACCATGCCAAATAAAATATAATGAACGGAGTACTATGCTACGTTAATTCAACTTATTGGAGAGTTAATTCTTGTGTCAATAGTAATGTCCTCTGTAAAAGAAATTAAAGAACATGCGTGCCAGCAAAATTACAGTGGAAGCATCGAATGAGAGAATTGAAACTTGAAATACGATTAATTCTATGGAACCGGACATATCTCCTCAATTCTTATTAAAAAACGTGTAATCAAGTTGGGAGAAATTAGAGGGTTAGACTTGCTTAAATTAAACGGAAATTAAGAAGTCAACTCTTCATTTCTTTGAAAAAATTAATGCACTTTGACTTGGAGATACATGGAACCAAATATTACTATCAATATTCGATGGTGTTTTCTTATATAGTTACGTGGCACGGTGGCAGGTCATGATCAACACGGGCTCTTTGATCTTTCCCTATAAATACATTTTCTAGTCTGCCAATGTACCCAAAGAACTCCGAGGATAAACTAAGAAGAAGGTTCATTTAATTATTCTCAAAATTCTTTCAAGTCGTACATAATCGCCATCAAAAATGGAAATTCGTACTTGTTTGATCGTCTTTGTTTTCGTGATAATGTTGTTGTTATCGGGTGGCCGATGCGGAAGGGATCTTGATCCAGCACATGAAGAAGAAGAAGAAGCCGCTGAAGAAAGCCGTATAAGAACCAATTTCTTGACCACTTTTTTCAAACATTTCGGAGTTATTCCCGAGTACGCAGACAAGAAGAAAAACAAAGGGAAGAAGGAGATTCACGTGGTATCTCGCCGACTTGTTCCCTGCGGACCAAACCCTCTTCACAACTGATTGTGTTTTTCAAGTCAACGATCAAGTCCTCATCCGTCTGTCCGAACCAACGCAAGGACTATTATATACTCTTGTACTTAATTAACATATAGATTACAACACAGTATACTTTGATCATGTAGCATAAGTTTGAAAAGCTCTTAGTAAACAAGTAATCTGTTGTTTTTTGTATATCTAAATATATGCCGGTACCTTGTATATTTCTAATTAGTATTATTTTTTTTTTGAGAGGATTGAGGATAATAAGAATTTAATTATGATGTTTATTGAATATGGTAGATTGTCCTCCTTAACGTTGGAGCAAACCGCAATTGGCAATAGTGCAGTAGATTAGAGGTTATACAGGAATCAGGGCCGGAGTTTGTTATATTCACACCATGCAGAAAATCAATTGATTTGATATAAGATATATATATATATAGGGAATTCTAAAATCTCTTTAGGAATTATTTTCTTAATTTTAAAAACTTGTACAGTACAAGTTTTTAAATACATGGTGTTGTACTGTACTAGTATTTAAAGTATAAGGGAATGATTCTTTAAAAGGGACAATAGAATTTCTATATATATATATATATATATATACGTCTCCAATTTGTTTGAAAAGTATGTAAGTTCTTGTGTTCAGATTTCATCCATGAAAGCTGTACTCGGGGTGGTCTCGTTCTATTATTATCATTTAATTTGATGTTTTTCAAAGTATATATGATAAAGAATCGCTTATATACGTATATATGGTATTGTTCAATCAAAGAGTTAGAGATCAGAAACTTTATGAGGATTGTGACTATTTAGTGAATGAGTTCACAAAGAAAAAGGAGAAAAAGGGAGCAGATTAGATGCACTGCATGGTTTTGTTAATTGCTGGCGCGTTCTTATTTTCTCCATCACCTAGTTCCGTTTCTGGAGCCACAATAATGAAACAAAATGGTGATTAAGATTACAAAAAGCATCTTGCATATCTATACGAAAATTTAGAGGTGTTTGGTTCGCATTTGAGAATTGAAATCGGAATTAAAATTATAAACATTACTATTGGTATGGATTTATATCATATTTCTTTACTTGTTGAATTTCATTAAGGAATGTGTTTCATTATATTGATAAATTCATAAATTTGTAACTCATGTCATAAGTAATAAATAAAAGTAGACATTTTCTAACACTTTTATTCCAATAAAATAATTTTCATAATAATTAACAAAAATGTTGGCCCCAAAGCAATAACTTAAGAGGGGGGGTGAATTAGGTTGTATCTAAAATAAACATTTTTATGTGCTTAATACCAAGAAATTCAAACTTTATGCACCAAATGAAAACTTAAGCACAAATGAATACAATAGATATTCAACAATTTAAGCTTAAAGAACAAATAAGAATATTGAGATTAAGATAATCAAATCAAACTCCCAAAATTCTCAAACTTGGAGCTTTCAACTATAAAGATCTTCTTACAAGGCAACTACCAAATTCACAACTTGAAATTCAACCACTAAAAGTCTCTTCAAAGTAGGTGAGACAATAACCTCTTGTACACAAATGAGGATCACTCTTGCTCACACTAATTTCCTTTAGTTGAGCCAAGAGTTTTACACTCACAACCTCCCTTTGTTACAATTGTTATATCTCCACTCTTACACTTGAAGAACTCTTACACTTCTAAACTCTTTTCACACTACCTACACTATTACAACACTTGTACCCACTATTTCTCTCAAATAACTCAAGAATTATTTGTAATCAAATGTAGAAGTCTCTATTTGTTAATTCAGACCTAGGGGTATTTATAAGTTGTCAAAAATCTGCTCCCAACCACTTTCCAACGGCTATTTTCTGTTTACTGGAAAACTAGCCGTTGGACCTTTCGGACGGCCGCTGCAAGAGTCTCCGAGGCTTGCTTCAAATTCTTTGTGTCGGACGATTACCATTGTCCGAAACTCTGTATCTCGGACAGTCCTGCGTCCGTGAAGTCTTGTGGTTGTTTTGTTCGGACGATCATTTGCGTCCAAACCTACCTGTTTTTCTGCACACTTGTTATCAAACCATTAGTATGATTTGGTTATCATCAAAACATGATTAACATAATTGGGGTTCAACAAAAACAATATCTATATATATCATTAACATTAATTCTTATTTCTTCCCCTTATATTCATAAACTAAACACCTCCTTAATTGATTAAAAAGAATATGTTTAATTGGTAGACAACAATCTTTATACCGAAATGGTTTGATATATGAAATGAATCTATTATTTCGATTTTTAATTCCAGTATTAAATAGATAATTTGACCCTAGTTTACGTAATAGAAATTACATTAGTGGGAATATAAGCATATGTTTAATTAGTAGACAACAAAGTATTTCTTAGTTCATTCGTGGTAATCAATTAACAAATTGATGCTCAGTCTAATTTAAGAATCTCAGGGTCGCATGTATACACGAATACTCCATTGGCGAATATGAGCAAATGTACGAATCACTAACCTATAAAACGGCCGAACTTACAGAAACACGAGTACAAACACAGGGCATGATATAGTACTATTAAAAATTCATTATCTTGTAATTAACTCTGTCGCTTCATAGTACTACTTTTTATATGTTAATTAAGCCTCCATGAACTTGGCTTCTCGTAGTTTCAAAAATTGGGACAAACGGGAAAATAATTAAGTATTGGTTAATAATTACAGGCTAGCTATAGATAATCAATCATATTATTCTCTTAGGATGGTGGTGTTCTATTTGAATAAAAATTTGTTGTTACTCACTTTACAGTACAAAATAAATATTATATATAGTTTGTTTAATAGTTGAAAAATTATAAAATATATTTATTTTTTAATTATTTTAATAATTATCATACTCACTCTATAATACAAAATGAATATTGACGATTTACTCTGCTTGAAGATTAAGACCCTCTACTCTCGGTGAAAGCAGTTGCATTTGAAGTGATCATTTCCACTGGATATCAGCCTTCAAAATTGCAACCGACGAAGGGTTTTTTTTTTTATATAAAAAAAAAAAAAAAATCAACGTCGATTAGATAATGGAGATATAGAATTAAATTCTTGCAACTTTTTCAATCCTTCAGATGTAACGGCTAGGTGGAAGTCAAACAGAAATAAATGCTCCCCGACTTTTATTTGCGGACCAGAGTACAACCATAGTACCGTGTCAATTTTTTGTCCTGGAAAACAATGATGCTTCTCATGATCTCATCTTCTTTTAAAGTACTAGTAGTAGTTGGGCTAATCTTAATTTATTTTTTATCAATTCGATCTATATTATTATATTATATATATTTTTAATGTTGTATAATATTAAATTACGTTATTCAATATCACACTAATATATTCATGTGAATCATTTGTTTGAGCGTAAATTATTAATTTATAATAATATATCATAAATTCAGCGTATAAGTATTACTCATACCAGAATATAAGAGAAAACAAAAACAAAAGTTCACTATCCGGACCGATTGACACTTAAATCATTTTTTTATAGTGACAGATGGTTTTCAGTGGAAAATGAAACCTTCTTTACCAAACTTTTATAGAAAAATAATGTTAATAGTCCATCGTATTTTATATTTATACTTTTAATTTCTCATATGTAAAATAATGTATTTTAGTTTTTTATAAATTCAAAACACACTATTTTGGTGTCTCAACGCAAGTATTAGTATATTTTAATTTGATATATTCACATACGTATCGAATGTAACATGTTTAAGTATAAAATTGACAATACATAACCTTAAATACTAAATTATCTAAAAAAGAAAATGACTTGGACTGTTGGAGTAAGGGTGGCACGAAGAGGAAATGGAATAGAGTTGGTGATAGTAAGTGAGAATTTTGGAATGGTGGTGGTAGTGAAGGAATTTTCGATAGTGTCATTTAGTATTTTAAAATTTGTATGTTATCAATTTTATCTATGAAAAATATAAGATTCGATACGCATGTGAGTATTTCATGCCAAAATATGCTCGTAATTGTGTTAAAGGACCAAAATTGTGTATTTTAGATTTGTGAGAGATTAAAATGTATCATTGTGAATGTGAGAAACTAAAAACATACAAATATAAAATTTAAGAAACTAAAAATACAAATATGAAATGTGACGAACTATTGAGATTGTTTTTCTAACTTTTAATTGTTAACCAGTGCAACAACTTATAACACAATCTAGTCAAGACTAGGTTGTAAATGAATTCTAATTTTTCGATACTCAAATTGAACTCGATTTTATAAAAGGTTATTTGAACTTGAAGAGATAAAAAATCAAGTTATATTTAAACAAAATTTAACGTTCATTAATTTGATTTGTAGGGAAAATTGCCAAAATAGTCCCTCAACTTTTGCACTTTAGCCAGAATAGTCCCTCAACTTTCTTTTTAGCCAGAATAGTCCTTCAATTTTGTTTAAATTTGATGTGAAATAGTCCTTAAAATAAAATTGAAGCCACCATTCTGGCTAAAAAATAAAAGTTAAAGGACTATAAATTTCTCATTATAGGACTATCTTGGCTAAAAAATAAAAGTTGGAGGACCATTCTGGCTACAAAAAAAGTTGAGGGACTATTTTGGCTCTTATGCAAAAGTTGAAGGACTATTTCAGCGATTTTCCCTTTTTTGTATTCACTTTTGATTCGATAAGTTAAAATTTTTAAATTTATATATAAAAATTCCAAATTATTCGAGTTCAATTCTAGTTCGGATCGATAAAAACTAGTTTGAGTTCAACTTAAAAAATAAACAAATCAAATTTAAACAAAATTTTAAGTTCGTTATAATAATCAAGCAAAATTGAATATTAAAGTGTCCGACTTATTTGTATTATGATTTACCACTCTTAGTCAAAATTCATGAGACATTGGGAATGAGTAAGAGCAAATGGAGTTCCAAAAAAATTCCCTACCTATCATTACACCCCAAAGTTAAAAGATTACAAAATGGTAAAATCTTAAATAAATCAAGATACATGTCCTTGTTATATTTCAGTTACGTTTGTGGACATTTCTTGCCAAAAAATAAAATGAAGTTTTTGAGGACATTACACAAGACCCACATATGACATTCACCAAACACATCACTAAAGCATACTAGTAAAATGGAGTTCATAGCGAAAAAAAAAAAAAAAAACTCGTATAATAATAAAATAGCCATTCAATTTCATTTATTATGTCGTTTTACATAATTTATTATGTGATAAATTATTGTCATTTTAGGATTTAAGAAACAAATAAATGAGTTTTTTTTTTTCGTATAATGACATATTAATGGAGAGTGATAATTATTAATGTAGAAGAATAATTTAATCAGTTTAAATTATCTTTATTTAAAATTAATATACTTATAATCATTTTATTAATTACTATTGTGCACCAACTAAAAACCACGACATAGTAATCAACAAATTAAATACAATGAATGAATGCCAACATGAGTTTTCTCAGACACAATCCTCATCTTAATTTTTTTTTTTTTCATACAAAAAAAAAAAAAAACCTTAAAATAGTAAAATAGTGAGACAAGACAAGCTTGGGGTTTCTGGAAATTGCAATAGAGAAAATTTAGGAACACGTGGTTGGGTTGGGGATGCGTTTTGTCTCGGAGTCCGTCTCGGTCTAACTTGCTTGCTGGTTGCTACGCCCACAGGTCCCCATTTCCCCATCCATCACAATCCCCACACTCTCCTCCCCATTTTTACACTCATTCACTCGATCACTACTTTCCGTTACAACTAGTCTAGATTGTAGAGAGAGAGAGAGCAGCCAAATCATCCTCGTGGAACAGCCAGCGAGCCCACACACTAGAAAGCAGACCCATCAGCTTAAAATAGATGATCCCCACTTTGCAATTAGGGGTGGTAATTTTACTGAGCAGAAGGGGTTAGGGAGATTTCTTCTCTTTCTCTCTCTCTCTTTTTTGTTTTTATATATATATATTAATATAATTTTGATTAATAGTTTTTTTTTTTTTTTTGTTGGGGTGGTGCAGGAGACTTGGTGATTCCGGTGAATGGGGCACGAGAAGTCGTCCTATGACTGGCTCCCCGCTGGCTGGAAAGTCCAAGTTAGAGTCCGCAATAGTGGAAAGAGAGACAAGGTATTATTAGTATATTCATTTGCTTGTTGCTTTTCCACTTCAAAGCTTTTATTTTTATTTTATTTTTCTGTTTTGGCTTTCATTGTTGGTCAATCAATTAATCTCATAAGTTAAAGAAATTGGGTTTTTGGTTGATTGCTCCAATTCTTGATTTTTTTTTTTGAATGGATGTGCATCTGACTATGAAATTGGTTTAGTTAATTAAGCATTTCTACAGTTTAATTTGATCAATTTGATGAAGCCTGTATAAATTTGTTGGTATAAATGTCTCTTGCTCCTTGATGCATGTTAGCTTCAACCACAATTTCTTGATGTCTCAGATTGCATTTGTAAATTAATGAATTTATAGCATTAATTAACCAAAGTAGAGAAGTAGGGTTCGGGTGGGCGGCTTCTTCTGTTTAAGGTGAAAATCTGAACCAAGAATTTTGGGCAGCAGTTTGTAGTAAATTTGAGACGGGATTATTACTAGCAGAATTGGTAGAATAGGTTTTCTACCTAAAATGCACTACATTCATGGAGAAAAACGGGATCTTTTTTGGAACATAATGCTGTGTGAGCTATGTGTTTAGCTATCTCTTTCTTATTTTGAAAGCTACTTTTTGTGTATGTTTGACATTAATTTCAATTTAGGTTTAAAAAGAAAAATTGAATTTAGGATGGCAATGGTCATTTGTATTATTACAACTTCCACTTTTGGAATGCTGCATCTTGGTGCAGTTTTATTTCCAGAATGAGTGATGATTAGGGATATACTTTATACCTGGAACTTGCTTGGTTTAATAACTCATTATATCGCGAATTAAAAGGCAATGCATCTGTTGTATGTTTCTCGATTAGGGAATTCCTTTTGCCTTTTTTGCATGAATCACATGTTGTTTCTTCGAGAGAAATTCCTTCCCGTTGTTACTGGAAAGGATAACAAAAACACGTGTCCCTTGAGCTTCTATTATGGTGAGTTATGTAGTGATATAGTACCGACAAATTGCACAGGGGTAGCCTATTGGTTCGGAATTTAAGGGGCCCCATCTTTACGTAACAAAAATGACCTATTGCGATACAATACCAACAAACAGCATTAATAATCCCATACGGATGGAATTCTGACAAAACATGCCAAATATTTGGAATTCACGAGGCCCGCTCAACTTAGCGTAAAGAAATCACCTATTGCCATGTAAACTATAATTGGTGCAGCATTTTGGTAAGTAAAGCATTTCTAATTATTGGCATATGTTAGAAGATATTGAATCTTTCTAGTCGTGCCTGTTATAGGAGAGAAGATAGACATACATCATATGATGAAAAAAGAAGATAAGTGTAAACTAATTTCTCAGTTCAGAAGGAGGCGGTGAAAGCTGCGAAACATAGAGAGGGGGGGTAGAGCTAAAAATTTAGTTATCAAAACTTGAGATGGTCATAGATTGTTATTCCTTTTGAGATGTCAAGTCACGAAGGTTGGATCTTTTGCCTATTTTCTGGTGTTATTTTTTAATAATTAGTCTTTAAGACGAGAGAACTATCACAGATTTTGATTTCTTATTTCTTCCGTTGTAATTGCACTGAAATAGATTATTGCATCTGTTCCAGTGTTACGTTGATCCCTCAAATGAACACAAATTCTATTCCAAGCCGGAAGTTCTTCGCTATCTCAAGAATGTCTTAAGCAACCCACCTGTATGCGAGGAGACTCAGAATGGAAGTACCAGCCGTCGTTCTGCAATAAAAGTTTGTTGAATCATATCTGTCCTGATTTTGTTACATGTTACTCTAAAAAAAAATAAGTAGATCTAATTATTTATTACATTTTAGAGAGTTTTTGATTGGTGCAAAATTTAGTCTGTTGTAAAGGAGGAAGTTGCAGAAGGATTACCTGCAGGGTGGATCAAAGAAACAAGAACTACGCAGAAGGGTAACAAAATCAGAAGAGATTCGGTACTGTGTCTCTACTAACCTGCTCTTTCCTTTTCAAGGTCAACTGTTGGCTTAATTGTTACCTGTTGTGTTTGTCAACATTTATATGTTACTATAGACCTTAACAGATTGTATTTTATGTGTATATTTGCTATTCCTTACGTGGTTGAACACTTTTCTTGGTCTCCTGGCATATTTAGTTACACTGATCATGTCATTGGTGTGTAATTTCTGCAGTACTACATTGATCCTGTAACTGGCCATCTCTTCCGCTCTATGAAGGAAGTTCTTCGCTACCTTGACACTGGAAAGATGGGAAAGCTGGCATCAAAGCCCAACGAAAAAAGCCCTATCAACCTGGAGTCGACAGATAATTCTTTACCAGTTAGTTGCTCCTTACTTTTCCTGTTATTTTCTCTTGGATTATAGCTTTTGATCATTTGACTCGGAGTCAGAGATACTATTCGATAAGACAATTAGCTAGTTGCCCTAAGAGCACTAGTCAAGAAAACTGATGTAAAAGATTTTCTAACTAAAAGCCACACTTACATTCAAGTGGATTCGGTTTCAGCAAAGCATTTAAACATCTGGTGCATCCATTCTTTGCATTTTCCCGATATGGGCCCCAGCTAAGCTGCCTATTTAATGTTTACCTGCCTTAATACCTTTTGATAGTAAAATGCTTGGGAGAGCACTCTGAGATGTAATGTTGTGATTAATTTCTTTATTTTATGTATATTTGGTGAAATTCTTTTATGTGATATAGTCCACATCTTCTTTTGATTCCATGCAGTTAATGATGTTTTAGATCTAGGTGTTTCCCAATGTGGTTCTTCTTTGGTTTCTAGTTGCTCGACAATTGTCAATAGATTTTTATATCACTTAGATTCTTTAACATTCTGGGCATCTGACTTCAGAAATTCCAGAAACTTTTTCGTTCTTTTTTCTATTTGTCTTTTATGTCTGCTTTGACAATAGATCAAACTCTTATCGCAGTGCATTGTTTCTCTAGAGTACATTCCGCTCGTGACACCTGACTGCTCTTTTCAGTGTCATAATTTCTTCTTCCTTACTTCTCCATTAATTCGAAATTGGTTGAAAATGGCTATAATATTAATCATAATCTTTTGCACACTTTCCCTACTTTTTGAAATGATTTTATCTACTTATCAGGAATTGAATTTGTTGCTTTTCTGTTTTATGCCTCAGTCATTTGCAGAAACTGAAGAAAAGAGAACAGCTGAAAGCAAAGCTGAAAAGCAGTTTATTGGGAATCCAAGCCCGAAATCAGGTGCTTCACATTTCCTTTTATCTCGTTTTACAGTTGTCTGATTGTCTAACTGGTAATAAAAACTTATCTGTTCTGTAGGACAACACTCTAGATGTTGGCTAGGATGCCATCCTCATAGGGTTAAAGTGTTGCGAATGCTTTGTGACAATCTTCTTTTCTTGTGTGTGTTTTTTGAAAGAGCCCCAGGTTTGCCACTAGAAAACAGGCATTGTATGTATCGTAGTAAAATAGATGTGTTTATGGAAAAAGATTTGCTTTATCTGATCATCTGGTCCCTTTATGATGAGTTCCCTCGAGACTGATATGTGAAGTTTGTTTCTTGCATGTTTCGTGTTAAATCATGTTTCTTTTGGAACATGCTGCTCCTGCAGATTCTGCTGCTATGGATAATGTTAGCCCGTCTGAGGCCGACAAGTTGGAAGAGAGAGAAAAGAAGGAAAGCTCTTCTGAAAGTACTTCTACTGTTACTGAGGTTCCTCAAGAAAACCTGCAAATAGGAAATGGTTCGGAAGGGACCAAGCGCAAGAAGAGAAAGTTGAATGACAAGAAAGGGCCTGACTTACCTCGCAGAACTTCAAAACGCCTTGCTGGCATTGCATCTCAAGTTAATCTCTCACTGGAGTCAAAGGTACATACTCGAGTTCGTCGAGCAGCAGGAAGACAGATAAGTGGGACCGAAGTCAATCGTGCTGACAAAGGCGACAACTTAGCTGGTTTAGAGGAAGAAACTGAAAGGGTGAGAAGTGGGATCAAAGCTGATAAGAACCAAGAAAGCCTTGATGTTTTGCCTACTCGAGATGTTACTTCCCCAGAAAAGCATGCCAAGGAGGGGGTTGCTGAATGTAAGGGTGATGAGAAGCCAGAAGTGCCTCTTAACTTGTGTTTGGAGGATTTATGGAAGGACCCATGCATTGAATTTGCAATTAAAACTCTCACTGGTGAAATTGAAATTCCCATCCGGGATGAGATTAAGGCTGCGACAAGTCAAGGGTCTTCCTCAAATTTAGCTGATGCACTTCCTGGCTCCTCCGTGGACTTGCCTCCTAACGACATATGGTCAGACCCATGCTTTGAGTTTGCAGTGAAGACACTAACAGGTGAGACCGCTTGATACAAACTTGGAGACCATACTGCGGCAGCCATCACATAACTCTTCAGACACCATAGGAGATAGTGGCCTAACAATGCCCAATGCTATGTCAGCTGGATTTAGCAGTGCCAGTGTTTCATCTAGGCATTCTAACGTAGCAGAGACACCGGCAAATAAGCAGAGGCTTTGATGGCTCGGGCCTCCTTATTTAACCCTTTTAAATTGGAACTGATATGTGTAGAAGAAGGTGGTTGTGGTCATCTGCTTCAGAAGGCCATTTGTTACTAAATCTTTGTATGGTTGTAGGCCTTTTAGATTCCATACATTAGGGACTCAATAGTCTTATTCTCCTTGTGGAGATGCTTTTATGTTGTTGTTAACTGTTGTGACCTTGTAAAAACATTTGTTGTAAGAACAGTTGATTAGCAGCTTTTCTTTTTTTCCTGATAATTATTTCTTCAATTTTCTCTCCTTCCCAAGAAAGGAAGAAAAATATTTTTTCATTTTTTTTTTATAAAAAAACCGTCCAGATATTTTAGGGCATTAGTAATTGAAAAATGCTCAAGTAGATTCGGTCTTCATGAAAACAATTGCTTAGTAATTTTTCTTTTTTTTCCTGATAAATATTTCTTCAATTTTCTCTCCTTCCCAAAATAGGACGAAAAATATTTTTCCTTTAAAAAAAACAAATATTATACAACATCACGAATTGAAAAATAATTAGATAGATTTAATTTTAAACTCACTTATAAATCTTGTGATTAAAATTTAATACATATGACTTACATCCGTAATTTATTCTATATTGTTTAATTTAAACAACAAGATAGATCTACGGGCAAAATGATAGGTTCCTAATAATTTTCCATGGTATGAAACGACACCGCTTCTGCTAAGAGGAGATGGATGGCTTTTTGCCGCCAATCCATCTTTGGTTATTTATTTCCCCTCCTTATTCTGTCTGCTATACGCCATTCTTTTTTTCCATTTTCTTGAAACATCTGAAGACTGATTAATCCAATTGGATAATAATCCGCACCTGCAAATAAAGGTGAAATGCAGATGCGGAGAAAGCAAGTGTGAAGAATGGGCAATTGTGGAACTTCAGGGGGTGGTTGAGGCCCAGCCCTCCTTCCAAGATCGCCTCCACAATCTCCAAATCGGCCTTCTCTGCCGACCTTCTTCTCAGGTTACAAACCCACTTTTCTCTTCAATCAAATACTATACCTTTAAGGATGCAAAAATTTTCTCAATTACTTATTTATTTATTTATTTTTTTTTTGTGAAATTTGGTTTGTAGGAAACTTACACATTTACAGTAGGATACCATGAGTTGACAGGGACCAAAGTGCCCCTGAAGAAGCCAATGTTGGTTTTAAAGTGCTTCTAATTCTTTTTGTCTTACATGAAGAAGTTTTTCTGTCTGGAAGACAAGGATAGGTCTCTTATACACATCTAGATTCAAGGGTAGAACAACAAGTGACTGGAATAATTCGCCACAAGATATTATTCAAGACCAGACCAAAGGCACTTATCTCCTCCGGTGCTATACTTCGTTTACTTCATTTCCCCGGCCCACCCGGGGGCAAAATTCTAATTATAAATCTGAAAATTCTAATATTGGAATAAAGTCTTGAAATTTACACTATTATCTTATGCTGCTGCCGTACTGAACTAAATGCAGATGTGCTCAACCTGTTGCCAAGGGAAAAAGTCAGTAGTACTTGAAGAGAATTTGATGTTTCTGTTGCTTTCCTGAGCAAAATAAAAGAAGCAAAAATGGTAGTGACAAAAGTTCAGTTTCAGTCCTCTTGTGTTTATGTAACTTGTTCTTTGAACGTTATAAAGACTGTTATTTCTATGTTATCAACTGGTTTCAGTTTGGGATAGTCTATTTGAAATGGTACTATTGTTCTGTGGTTGATATACTATTTTCGGAGTGTCTTTCTCCACAATTGTTTCTGGGTTTCGTCAAAATAGATTCAATCACCCACAATTATAAATTACCCGTTTGGTGTTGCAACCAACGGCTTGAATAAAGAAGAAATATAGAGTTACAGCAACACTGTACAAAATGTATTTGTTGAAAATTCGCAAAAGCCCAGATGAACAAAATCTACTATATAGAGATAATAGGTTGTTTTACACCTATTTGACAACAATTCTGTAAGCTGTCCATATGACAAATAAGAATCAAGATTCCAGGTGAATGAGAGAGAACTTCCATCAGGAAGAATTTGCAACATGAACTGAAGATTTATCTATTGATAAGGATCAGCTTGAATTCACAGAGGATCCAAACTAAATCCTGATCTACTTATACAAGTTACAAAATGTCCGTACAATAAATTGTTATGTAATGGTAAAAATAAATCTCTATGCAGGGCCAGAATTTCCTATATACCAGCACGAGCTCTCAATGTTTCAGTTCTCTTACTTCTCTCCATGACATCTACCAGCCAGTCTACGCTTTCTTTAATCCCTATCCTGTAATCAAATGATTAACTCTAGAATGAGAATCCATAATGTACACCAAGAACCATAAAAAGTTTGAGTTTGTTTTCTTCTACATCATCATCCACAGCAAAGATTTCTTGCTGGGAATATTAATCCAGAGTTATATACTTACCCACCATGTGCAGAAACAGCTTGAAAAGTATAAACTCGCTCATCCAATTTCTTGAGATCGAGATACCGAGCAACTTCATCAGATGTTACTGCATGTGCAAGATCCTGCCATGCGGATTACACATCTAAATTAAAGACCAATTGTTTTGAAGTACATTAGAGGTAATACAGAACACCTACAGTCTGTTGTGCAGGCAAATGAAAAGGGTGGGGGAAGAGATCCTTGTAAATTCTGTGTGTATTTGAGCATTCACAAAGTTCATGTCATCGCTCACAACCAAACAAGTAAAGGACATGTTGTGGTGTGGACTCTCATAGATAAACCCAAAGGAGTCAGCTAGCTGGTCGCTGGTCACCCTTACTGACCTTTTTTTTACTTATCCAAAGGAGGTAAAAAGCTTTTAGAAAGCCCATAACAATCAACCATATTTTGAGTTATATGATACGGAACTACTTCCCTAGTTTAAGTACACATACATCACAAAGGAAGAGGGAAAATAGTTTGTGTGAACAATAATATTCCTTCTTTTCAGTAGTAAGGTCTAAACAAAGCCATAAGGGTGTTGAACAACAACTATACCTGCTTGTTTGCTAATATGAGAAGGGGGGCTCCTTGCAAATCTTCGTGCCTAAGAACCTTTTCTGTGCATCACATTAGGCAAGAAGCAAAACACATTAGAACACGAAACGAAGGTTCTTACCATACAACTGCTGGGACGAAAGATATCCCCGAAGTTCCATTTCAATAATTTAACTGGCTGTGCAATGCTTACCAAGTGCTGACTTAGAATCTTCAAAACGTGACGGACAAGCAGCATCAACAACGTATATTACTGCATGTGCCTCCTCATAATATTTTTCCCAAATTGATTGAAGACCAGGCTGATGTAACATAACATTATAATTACACATCAGTGACCAAAAACCTCAGCAAGAAACATCAGTAACATAACAGACATTCGCAACAGAAAAGTGGGCCGAGTGGCAAGGGCTTTATATGCCAGAACTGATAGTAACAAACCAGCCGGAAAAGATTTTTTTTCCTAGCAGAAGAAGATTTCGGAAAAATTATTCTATCTGCAGCACCATCTAGGGAAAATACTGATAAAATTGACAGAGTTATAGATTTTAGGAGGCAAGAAGTGTAGCAGAATTAAATTTTGTCACTGGTTGATGAACAAAAGTATGAAGATCGGAAACTTATGTTTCAATACCTGTCCTCCCAGGTCCCAAAAGACAAGTTTTGTGTTTGAAACTTCAACTCGACCGATATTTAGTCCCACAGTTGGAACAATACGATCAGGAGGAAGGCCTTCCAAATTTGAATATTGAGACTTCAATTTCTCCAGTAATGTCTAGACATTTAAAAGATAAAAACATAATCAGAGATAATTTCATACAGTAATTCGTATAGGTTGAACTTTGTTAAAAGCACATGCATTCAAGAACATTGTTCATGTGTATTAACAAAAAGAATAAGACAGCACACGGAAGAAGAGACGAAGGCACACTTATGGTAAAATCCTTAAAACATAGTGAAGTTCTCCTCATACTTGAACAAAATGCTTTTCGACTAATGCTCAGCATAGAAGTTGGAGGCAACTTTTTCAATTTCAAAAGATGTGACCATAAACAACCATTTGTTGCAGTAATAATCAAAAGAAAGAGGTGGAAGAAATGTGATTGATTTTTAGTGCAGTTTTAAGATGGAGATAATCATTTCTCTCATAAATTTATTTCTGATTTTGTATAATAACTATCAAATTCTAGAAGACTCTGGCGCTAAAAAAAGGAACCCATGACGTTCAACAATAAGCTGAATGCACTAAGGAAGACAACTAGTTAGCAGATTACCGTTTTACCAGCCTTGTCTATTCCGAGAATAAGAACATGAAACTCTGTTTTGCTGAACATGTACTTCCAAAGTCCATAAAACAATGAAAACATATCTCTGACTTGTTTTATTGTCACTACCAAGCATTCTACTCAACTTTCGATAGGTTCAAGATAACATCATTTTCTAGCCATGAATAAAAATATCCTGAGACACTGAAGAAGAAATGAATACAGTTACCAAGAAAGAAATTAAAACAAAAATCACCGCCTCAAAAAAGGAGGCATATAAAAACTGGTAATAGCAAGAGAAATAAAATAAACCGGAAATGCAAAGCATATTTTGTTCACTTTTATAAACCCTCTTTGTTCTCTATGTTTGATTAAAAAAGGAGTTCATAGACAGATAGAAAAAAAGAGAATTAAGGCAAAATACTCGGAAGGAAACAATATTGCTTCACCCCTCAATTTGGTACTAAAAGAGTAAGGATTTCTTATATCAGCTACCATGATTTAAATCTTAATCGAGTTACACGGTCATCCATTTTCACGTATTGAACAAACACTTCCACATGCTCTATGTATATCAAAAAAGAGCTGGGAACCCAATTATAGCTGCCTTTTCTTTAAAATGGATCAGTATCCGTTTCCCAGATTAAGCAGCAAACATAGCAAATTGGTTGAAAACACCACAACAAATTTATACACTTTAACTTCATCAAAATTTTATAGGAAAAAGAAAACAATGTAATCTTTCCCTAAGCTGATCAAAGACAGAAAATTTACTAATTAAAATCGACAAGGTTCCTTAAAGAACTCATCTTTCTCCAAAACTGTGATACAGAACCGACAAATACAATTGAAAAACAAGATCTTGAATCGGAAACATGCAAAATAAAACAACCCCACTTTTTATCAATCAATTAAAATTATTAAAATTGAATAAACTGAATGATTTTTCACTTTAGCAAGAATATACAACTTATCGAGGAAAGAAAAAAAAAAAAAAAAAAAAAAACAGATCAATAACGAAGGAATTCAACCAAATAACTACACAGTAGAAGAAGATAATCTTACTGTATATATAAGAAGATGAGCAGGATCCCGAATCAGAGAGCGCTATTTGGGATTCTTTAAGACAACAATTTTTTTTCCCCCTATTTGAAGAGCTCCTTCAGATTTCTAAGCAGTCAGCCTCCCGTTGTTCTTGCTTTTTCATGTCTTTTCTCCAAAATGCCCTCCCGGGTATGTTAGTTGTTGACCCGGACCCGTATTGAGGGGAAGAGAGTGCGGTGCACGTCAGCTTCATTAATTAATAGATAAATTCTACTCTTAATTGTGCAGACCCGCTAAGAATGAAAAATACTACCATAAATTCGATCAGTCAACCAAGTCAGACTGACTTGAATAATAATTAGTATATAAATTTTATGACTCTAAGTTTATTTTTTCTTTTTTATGCTACAAACAAAATATAAGTAATTGAAATTAATACTTCAAAAGAATACTTAAATTAGTTCAGTTAAATGATTATGACATTCACAAAAAAAAATAAAAACTCATTTTTTTTTTAGGTTAAAGTTTATAGATATAGGAAAGTTACGATATTAACTCCATTGAAAGCAATCAATATGTGTTAAGGGACCGTCAATCCAATTCCCATTTTCTAAGAAATATAGCTTTTAAAATCTCAAGAAAAAAAAAATAATGAAGAAAATTATTTATAAAATTACAAATTTATAACCACTTGTTAAAATTACATCACATGGTAAAATCTAATTAAATCATGACTCTCTTATTTTAGATTTCGATCAAATTTTTTTTCTTTTTTTTGAATCTAGTGATGTATCATTGATTTTTATTTATCATTTTATATTTGTAAGAGATAGACTCAAATAATAAATATAGATTAATCGGGATAAAATAAATAAATGAAAATTTTTTCTCCGTTAGAGAAAAACAAATATTACTACTGTACTAAGCAAAAGATCACAGAGATTGGGTTAATTCAGTAATAAACGTAAGCAACAGGGGTACTTTAGGAAACGTGAAACCTCCCAAATTTTCCTAAAATTAAAAAAGGAGCCGTCAATGACGCGAGAAATAAACTTTCGCTGAAAAGAGAAAACAAGCCCGACACGCACTGCCATATCTTCTTCTCTCCAAAGGTAATTCCTCTCCAATATACAAGATCTCCTCCAGGATTTTTTGTTTTTTTTATTTTTTTACACCTGGGTTTTCTGATCTTGAATGGTAGTTGTCAATCAATTGAATTAATTGGATTTTCCTTGACATCTCTGTTTCTTGATTTGGAATCATTTTATTTGACTGTATTTTAGCTTATATTATTCTTTTTGGGTTTCATTAACGCGTACCCATTAAGCCTTTGTTTGTGATAGCAATGTTTTATTTCACGAAAAATGTTGTTATAGTTGAATGGAGGTTGAACGTTGAATTTGTCAAAATTAGATTTTTGAAAGAAGAAAAAATCAATTTTATGAGAAGATTTTGTTTTCCTGTTTCAGTTTATAGCTGGTTGATGGTCAATTTGTTGAGAGCGTGCTGGGAAATTTAGAGCATCTTTTTTAGCCTTTGGAGATGAGGTATTTCACTATCCCTTGTATTGAGTTTCTGCATATTGGGATGAGACGTGCTCCTTTAGCTTCTATTTACTGGCTATCTTTTGGCTTGCGCATAAATATATATTGCTTTAATTAAGGCTTGAAATGCTTTAAATAGAGATTTCATGATTTTTTTTTGTTGTTCGAATCACAATTCATCTCAGTTTCTTTGCTTTTCCTGAGTTTTCATTCCTGTATTGCATTTTTCAAGCCCATGGTTGAGCACGCGAAGCTATTTAACTTCTACGGTTAAGTGGTTTTGTATGGTATGGAGCTGGATTCAATCAATTGAGCTTGGTCAAGTGTCCGACATGAACAGAAATTTGTATTAAATGAATACTATCATCTGTCTTCTTGCAAATTCATTGTAGTTTAGGACAATGATTGTGCTTGTTGATATTAAGGAAGTGCAATATACAACTGTACTAGTTGGCTAATGAATATGAAGACAACCTTTTCATATGCTTTGTTGTTGATTGCTTACTTGTTGGGAATGAATTGACGATTCTGATTTTAATTGTTTTAGAAGTGTATTTGGTTAATCTATGACTTGCCAACTAGCCATGTGCATTATGTAGATATCTGTCAAGTTTTAAACAAGATTGTTGTGATTTGAGCATATTCATTTGGGTGCTAGGGGACGGGTGAGATGGGATGAGGCAAATCTTGGGGAGATTGAAGCAAATAAGCCTGTAAGACAGAAGATTACAGAACCAAAGACGCCATATCACCCTATGATGGATGATGATGGTATGTTTATAAGTTTGTTGTAGATTCACACTATTTGTGTGTGTTGGTGTGTTTATTTATTTTTGCTTTTCCAAGACTTTTATAAGTGGATATTAAATATGCATGTTTAGAGGATTGTTTCGTGGGAGTCCATACAAGTTTAGTTCTGGGCCTCCTAAAATGTGATTGTACAGCTTACTACATCTTCTCTCAAGTCAAATTTCGCCCTTTCGGCTTCTTCAAAATGTTGAGGGGTCAGATGTTGAGCGCAAGGATCCCATTAATTCAGTTTCAGCACAATAGGGCTTTTGGATCCGACAGTAAGTATTCATGCCATGGATATGATGTAACTCACTAGTCTATGCATCATCCAATAAAGAAACACATCTGCATTCCGATCTTTCTTAAAATCTAAAACATATTATTTAATTCCTTCATCAAAACAGCATTGGTACAAAAGATGGTTAATATGGTGAATATAAGGTCATATTCCTTATCCAAAGATGAAACCCTTGGATTCAAACTACTGTTAGGCATTGGAATTGACTACCCAGTAGAGTACATTGTATGAGAAGGGCAGTAGCTGGATAAGGTTGTCAAATCAGTGGGCTGACTTTTAGGAGAGTCTAGGCCTTTGAATTCTGGAGCTGTGGTTTATAAATGTGTTCTTTCTTCATGACATATTGAAGCTGATAATCTTTCTTGTGATTTTTTTTTTCCGAGTCCTTAAATCAACTGATAGGCACTTTTATGCTCTTCAAAGAGCTTGGTGTTTGAGGGACTAAGTTGTGTCGTAACATGTCAGAATTTCAGTATTTGTCTATCTCAGAAGTAAAACTCAATATCATAGAGCTAGTGTCAACCCAACTCTGAACTATGAATCTCACCACTCTTGCGATCAATTTAAAGTGGTTTGCTCATTTGTTTTCGTTCCTGTATTTTTGTGAATGTGACTTTATACTAATTCATGTTTGTCTCGCGATGCATGCAAG
Source organism: Cinchona pubescens (assembly GCA_025175665.1). NCBI lineage: Eukaryota > Viridiplantae > Streptophyta > Magnoliopsida > Gentianales > Rubiaceae > Cinchona > Cinchona pubescens. The sequence continues at coordinate 1,908,009 of JANKKI010000014.1, forward strand.
CGGAGCAAGTGATTCACTTGCATCCCCTTAGCCCCCCCACCCCAGAAAGGCTCCAATATCTGTCAAATGAGGTTGCTCAGCCAATTGGTTTTGGTTACCTTTTTTTCATGTTAGGATCATTGTCTCCTATTCGAGGAGATAGCTTTGATGATGGCTCTGCTCCTGATCCGGTGAATGCTGAAGCAATATGTTTCGCATTGAATGATGTGGCTTCTTCCAGTAAAAGTACCTCAAGACGCTCAGGGTGGACATCATCTGATGATGAAGCAGATTCCATGGATCAAGGTGAAGGTGTGTCTTCAATTATTGTCTTAACCGAATCTTCATTTTTCACACAATTCTCCTGGAGACAGTTCATAGTGATGGCCAAGTGCAGAGTGTATGCTGTTTCACCTTGAAAGATGATATTGTAGATAATTTCCCTGCCTCCTTTTCCTAATATGGCTTATCTAATTGCTATTTGTCTCTGGAAATTTTAGTAGTTTCCAAAATTGTAATTTTCTTAAATTGCATTTTATACTGAGCATGCTTTTTTTGGGTGAGTCACGTTTTGGAAGAAGCTGTCTTCTTTTTAGATCTTCTTGATAGCTTCACTACTTCAGGCTACTGCTTGCTGTGCTTGAAGAGAATATTATTTTCTGTATTTTTCTTATTTTGGTTATTTCTTAAACACGGTTACATATGATTCTAAGAGATGCTTTGCTACAAATGCATCAGATTCTGATTCAGAAAGGGGCAGGACCTTTAGGGAACATAGACGAGTTCACTATGACGAGTTCCACAAAGTGAAGGAATTGCAAAGAAATGGCTCTTTACTTGAAGATGCATCTGAGGACGAGGATGAGGATGAAATATGGTGAGAAAAAGGATGGGAGGAGTGACTCGTCATCCTTAGCTGATGGAGTGAAAGACATAGAGATAGAGGGGAATAGTGAAAATGCCTGCGGACAACCATCAAACCCTGCCAATGGATCTTAGAACTGATCAAAAACATTTGCAAGAACAGTTTATTCCTATGTGTTTCTTTATGGGATTTTGTTGCAATTCTTGGATCTTTTCGATCTGGAGTACTATGTTTTCTTGGCATGCAGCTCTGTAAGGTGTATATGTGCATTTTCTCTGTAGGATCTTTGAAAAACTTCCTCCTGCGGATGAGGGAATAATCTTGTAACAGTTGCTGGAATGGAAACATGATGCTTGGTTTAACATAATATTTCAGCTCAAAAGGGGCAACTGACCGACCGGATTTGCTTGGGTGGGCAATAGCCCTTGATTTCTTCTTCTCTTTGGTAAATTAGACTTTGTTTCTTTACGTTTTGTCAATTGTTCCACGCTTGTGTGCCCAAATTATTGGAGTAGCAAAACAATCTGATTGATCTTCCTTCCCGAGTGACTCGTGTTGCTAGGTGGAATGAATGAGTATTACCGTAATTGATCGCAAAATTTATTTTGTAAATACAGTAAAATACTCATTACTATTTTGTAAATACTTATTTTAATTGCAAAGTCGGTAACCAAAGATTTTTTTCATACAAAGACAAGGCTTTTGTCCCCAGTACTCTATTATATTTTCATCCACCAAGAGAATTCGAAGAGGCCATAATGGCTTCAATGGCAGAACCCACAACCCCAGTGTCAGCTCTAGCCGCTCAGATATGCAATCAGATCAGCTCTGTTTTCAACAAACCCACCTCGCAACCCACCACCCTGGATTTGATAGTGGAAGAAGTCGCCGCCGCCGCCACCCGCAAAGGGCGTATCTTCGTCTACGGCGTGGGCCGAGAAGGTCTGATGCTAAAGGCTCTCTGCATGAGACTCTTCCATCTGGGCCTCTCAGCCCATTGCGTCTTCGACATGACCACCCCACCAATCGCTTCTCCTGACCTCCTGATTGCTTCCGCTGGACCAGGAGGTTTCTCCACCGTCGATGCAATTTGTGGGGTAGCAAGATCAAACGGTGCTCGAGTGCTGTTGCTGACAGCTCAGCCCGAGTCTGGATCTTCTTCTGTGAAGGGTGCCAATGTGATTGCTCATATTCCGGCTCAGACTATGGCGGACGATGAGGAGGCTACTGGTGGTGGTGATGGGCCCAAATCTAGGCCCTTACTTCCAATGGGAAGCCTATACGAAGGGGCCATGTTTGTGTTGTTTGAAATGGTTGTGTTCAAATTGGCTGATGTTTTGGGTCAGAGCCCAGAGGCCGTGCGAGGTCGCCATACTAATCTCGAGTAGGCATCCAGTGAACAATAATAGGGCCACTTGGGTTGGGACCAATCGCCACCACACTGTCAATCTTTTGTTGTAGTCATGTGAAATTCACGAATCTTTACGTTTTCTTGTTTTGACACTTTTCCAGAGTGCAATTTAATTTGCCCTTCTTTTTTTCTAATAAAAATTTACATTGTACGTCGACCTAGCCTTCTTAAATTAAATTGTATTTCGTTGTGTGATCTACTTCCTTAGTAATTGTACGTTCAACAGACTTTAAATTGTGTAGTGCTAGCAATAAATGTTGCAACACACTCGGTACTAGTATTAAAGCGGCTGATTTTTAATATAGTAACAGACTAATCCATAGAAATATACAAATGTCAAGAAAAGCGGTGCTAAACAGAGGCTAGATTATTGTACCAAGTAATAACGTTGGGGAAGAATATATTATATCCTTTCCAGTCCGTGGTCGGCTACGGCTACACCTTGCCATGATCTTTCTCTTTCTCATCTTCATCTTTAATGCCATCCTCTATTCTGTTCTCGAGCTGTGGGACCACCTTTAAAAACACACCCATCGCCTCATAAATACTTTAGTACTCTTACTCGGCTAATTAAGTTAAGATGAAGATTAAGGACCAACATACACCATAATATCTAGCTACTACTCTTCTGAGGTGCATAATTAGCCCCCCCTAACTTTTTAACAATCTTGGAATTTAGTATTGGAAAATCTCTCTTTCTATTAGCAATACATGACTAATAAAATTACTACTAACATGTATAGAGAACAAATTTCTTCGTTATTTACTTTATATTGTATAATAAATATTACAAATAGTTAGATAATTAAAATGTAATAAGATTTTCTTATTTTTCGATCATTTCAATGATATTTATATCCACTTTACATTAAAAAATGAGTAACTAAGAATTACTCTATAAAGAAACTTGGATCAATGTTAATTATGCATATTTTATTTCTAAACCATATTAGTCACGTCAAGTTTCAAAATTAATTTCGTATAATATATCACATCTACACTTTATTAATTGATAAACATGTCATTATGAAAAATAACGTTACATTTTTTTTATATCTAAACTCTTAACTACGGATGAGTAAAATAAGTCAACAGATTACCAGCAGCCAAATAGTAGTGCAAACCTGATCATGTGAAGATAATCTTTTATTTTTCTTGTCTGTCCTTAGAGTTGATGAATACTCCCCAACATCTATCACCATTCTTATACACATCTAGATGTGTATAAGAGACATTAAAACATAATTTAGGGTGGTTGGTTGTGTAAATTGGAAGGAAGAAAAGTGCATATGCTGCAGCGAAAAAAGTCTAGAAAGTGTACAACAAATATCTGGGAGGCATATTCGGTATTTTACATATCATTTTGATCACGAGTCTGTTTGGATGGCCAGTAAAAAAGTCACTAACAATGGGGAATCAAATATAATGCAGTGATGTAACAAGAATGTTTAAAGAGGGCAAGTTGAGAGAGATGATGTAATTTATTGAGTTGATGTTATATTGTATGTGGGTTAAGGCCTTATGATTATGTGTGTCTCATATAATGATGGGATGAGTTTTTATTTATGTATTTGATTTGGGTTTGAACGCTTGATTGGTTAATTTTGAATTGATTAGATCATTTAAAGAGAAATTAGTCTGTCTGATCATTCGTTCAGTCTAAGTACCAAACTAATCTTACGATAAGCTAAATTGTTTTACAAATTTATTCTAAATTTAACACGTTAATCGCAATCTACTCATCTTAACAACTAGCAAATTACGAGAATACTAAACATGTTAATCAACTAGTCTACTGCCTTCGTGAGTGATAGAAACTACTCCACAATTTAGTGTTAATGCATTAGCACACCAATCAAATTAAGATAGTAATAATTTGATGGATATTATTTTTTTTTTCTTTTGGACTCTCATCCTTAATATATGTCGGCCAAAGATAAGGAACAAAAAATGAGCAGCATTTCGTTAGTCGCTCACCCTTAATTTCAGCCAAGAAAAAAATACAGAGTGCAACATTTTATTACTAATAATTTTCTTGGGTTTCTCTATAACATGAAATTTCGTTAGTAGTAGATATACCTGAGGTAGAATGTCTTCTTCGTCTCTCCTTTCCTAAATCTAATCTTCAATTGAGTCGACTCAAAGCAGTCAGGTAACTGACGATCGAGGCGAGGAGAAGAACGATGATTGTTGTTCTCATACATGTTTCGGACGAAAGAAGCCTCAATTGAGTTCAAGAAACGCATGTGTTTCTCGTTTGTCCAACACGAACTTGGACCGCCTGCACTTGTACAGTTTTTCTTAGTAGTTTTATCCATCACAACATAAATTTTAGCCGGAAACCAATAACCTAGTTAATTCAGGGGTGGTTAATTTGGTTGATCAAGTAAGTTTTGGTGGTGGTGGTGGTGGGCTTTGTGATCTCCTGAAATTCCTAAATTCTAATACATTAATTGGTTGGCCCTCGGAGAGTTTGAGAGCTTTATCAACTTTACAAGTTAAATGATCATTTGGGAGGTCAAGTGTGGATGGGAGCCTGGGGGGGTTTCCTTTTATAGAGCAACCTGAAGATGGCATGGGAAAATTTGATTAATCGAGTCAGGGTAGCTGATCTATTAATCTAAATTTATTCTCTCATATCATCGTAAAAAAATTTATTTTAATAAATTAAAATAATATGAATGAATTTGAAATAAAAAATTTATGATACTTACTATAAATATGTATACTCAAAAATTGTCTATATTATCTACACATAATCATTTGCTTTGTCAACAATTTTCAACTCAATTAATTGTCGTTGACGAAGGAGGATATTAAAAACACCTACTTTATCAATTTTATTGCCACCAAAAATTATTTGTTGGAAGGAAACATGATCGTGAAATTGGTTTTTTATTTAAAAATATATATACCTACAAATTTTTATAAGCAACTTTTGCTTACAAACTCTTTTATCAATTTTACATTTAGCATAAGCACTTGTAAATTACTCATCTATTTTGGTGCCACGACAAAGCAAGTGTTGCTCATTAAAATATAATTTAAAGAAAAAGAAACTTGTCCATTCTCTCAATGTATCTATGGACTTTTGTAAATTATTTTAAAATTTGTTTGCTTTAAAATATACTTGAGATACCGCTGTCACCGCTAATTAATACTAATTAATGTTCTTATAACATGCTATTCTCTTAGCTATAAAATCTATGAACTAGAAATCTATTAGTATATAGTTCTCAAAATAATCTTTTATTTCAAAAAAAAAAAAAACATTTCACATTTTTCTTCGTTAGTATCTCACTGGAAAAAAACGAATATAGAGCTTTACTTGCATTTTAAGATAACCACATCACATTGTTGTAAAAAGAACTAAGAACGTATCAGCATCATATGCATAGAAAAGTCATTGTTGTAACAGGGATAAGAAAAAGTCATTTTTGTAACAAAAAAAAACCGCAATTGTGGCCTCTAGTATTGTGTAGAAACATGTTTATCAAAAAGGTGTGTTTTTTTTTTTTTTTAAATTCATCAAAAAGGGTTTTTAAAATGCAATACTGCAAGCATATTTGAGCAAATTAAGAACTACTACATATTAAGCTATTTTCTTGTTACTAAATTAATTTTGATTAATAGGAGTTATGTATATGTGGGATTTACTCGAAAATCTGTCAAATTGTGTTTGGATCGATGAATTTGATAAAAGATTTGAAATTCACTTATATTTTTAAAATGAGTTATAAGGTTGAAATATATTAATTTTAAATTTATTTAAATTAAAAATATTAATTAAATAACTTTTTAATTTAAATAAATTTAAAATTAATTTATTTTTACCTTATAAAACTCTCAAATACATAATACATAAATAAATTTGAGGAGAATTCTTTCCCAAATTAATGGATACAAACACATTTGAGAGTATGGAGAAAGATACCGCAGGTGAAAAATATCTCAAATTTGGGATCAAATTCTGGTGACAGGTGGGGAAGTAGTAGGAGATATTTATGGGAGAATCTTGTGAAGTTGAGACCCAAAGAGAATTAAGAATTAAATTTAGAGAGTGCAAAGCTAAAACAAAAATCTGATCCCTTTATTATCTTTTGTTGGAGATGGTGATTGTCATCCTGTCTGTCATCGTGGCATTTGATTTTTTTGGTTTTGCGACTTATCTAATTGACCACGTTTTTACTCTCAATTTACACAACCAACCACCCTAAATTAAACAACCCCAAAACTAGAAAGGAAGAGTTTTGGGTACACGTAACGTAAATGAGAAATATTTATCTAGATTCGATCTTTAATTTTATTATGTTGGCACAAAAAATTCGCAACGGAAGATAAATTTATTCAACAACACATAAAATATATGGGAGAAGAGGAGGAGTTATAAAATAATGCACATCAGACTCTCATATTGAGACCCGCATAAATTCACGACATAATAGCCTTATCATTAGGCTAGAAACTCTCTATGTTAGACTCTCTCAAATCAATTCTTCTCAATTGAATCAACTAAACAAACCCTCTATTTATAGGATAACAAATTTGACTACCAAGAAATCTCGAAACCTAATTAGATTAGGAAATAACAACTCTAAACATAATTGTATTAGGAAACTAAATTACCAAAACCTAACAATAATATATTTCCTAATTGATAAGAAATTTGGTTTAATTGACAACTTATGCCATCAATGCCTACCTTACACCAAACTCTCCAAACTCTTCATTTTTAGAGTTTTTCAAACGATCCACGTATCTGGACTGATAAATCTTCATCGTACACTTTTTTTCGATTTATCAACCTCCATGAATTTCATGATAACTGGTATCAAAATTCTCAATTTTTGTAAATCAATCACAATCTACTTGGTAGGATTTTTTTCCTCCATCACTGCTCAACACTAATAAAAACAATCACGACAGGATCCCTCTTTTTAGATCTCTGTCCAATTAGAGTTAATTTCGTTACACCCTAATTGTCAAACGAGTACCCTAAGACCAACCTCACGTGGTCTAATTTTCCGATGTTCGAGTACTCCAACAAAAAAAAATTTCTCCAATTTTTGACAAATATCTCAAAATCAAACTCTTGAACCGAGAGTTTTGATACCACTTGTTGGCACAAAAAATTCGCAACGGAAGATAAATTTATTCAACACATATAAAATAGTGGGAGAAGAGGAGAAACTTACAAAATAACGCACATCGGACTCTCGTATTGAGACCCGCATAAATCCACGACATAATAGCCTTATCATTAGGCTAGAAACTCTCTATTCTAGACTATCTCAAATCAATTCTTCTAAACTGAATCAACTAAATAAACCCTCTATTTATAGGATAACAAATTTGACTACCAAAAAATCTAAAAATCTAATTAGAATAGGAAAGAACAACTCTAAACATAATTGTATTAGGAAACTAAATTACCAAAACCTAACAATAATATATTTTCTAATTGATAAGAAATTTGGTTTAATTATGCCATCATATTATGTAAATTAAATTTTATAAAATTATGATATTAGTTAATATAAGTAAAAATTTTTAAATTTTAATTTTAACCATAAAATTTACAGATAAGATCAAAAATCGAATTTATTTAAGTATTTTTTAACATAAATTATGAAACATGATAGTCCTTCTTTCAACATGATAGGAAAAAAAATCTGACTTTTATCTTCTTCTTTTTTTTTTATGAGAAATATTGCATACATTAGACACCAGTATTTTATAATTACAGACTTTCTTATTATGAAATCTTGATTGTAAAAATAAAGACTATATACTACAGCTAACGTTTCAATCCCCGCACTGTGGGCTCAAAATAATACTGGGGGTTGCAAGAGGAGAGGAAATACTCGAGAAAAATTGATTGGAATTCACAGCCCATAGGACTTCAAAACTTTTGATTGGAATCGACGTGCAATTATGTGGACTCATGAGCTTCTTAAAACTAATTTCCGTTTCTTAGCTCATTGCATCACAGACTTTTACGTAAAGATGCTTGTATATCGAGAAAAAAAAAAATTTTATAAAATCACAAATTCAAATTACCGTTTGTAATTTTGATTTTATTAGGATAAAAAATTGCCATTGTCTTCATAATTCCATTTTGTATTTGATCTACTTAAATTTTGCGCTGTAAAACATTATTAGCAGGAAATATTTTACATTCCAACATTTGTAGCTAAATGTCAATATCCATTACTTGAATCACAGGCTTTAAATGAAAGCCAAGTTCAAGCAAATAATGTAGCAATTCGCCAATTTGGGCACAGGATGCGCAATATGGAGATGGAAGGAGGAGGGAAGAAAAAAAATATAGAGGAAGTATCTTTGCACATTGATTTTCAGACGCATCTTTTTTAGTAAATTGAAAAAGTCCTTTGTTCAGTTTTGGATATTGAATTTGATTGCTTTATCTCCTCTGGATAAGCAGTGGAGAATTTTGAGATATTGTGATTTGTGTTTTGTTCAGATTGTGGACAGAAAATGTTTACTATTTGGACTAATTTAGATTGGGTGTGGATGTCGGGGGACCAATGCTAATGTTTGGATTAGGATGAAATGATTTTCCAGTTACTATTGAATCATACAAATATTTGTGGATCCATGTAGATTGTTTGTTATATATGCTAGGAAAGGGCTATCGGTGTCAGTACAAAAATATCAAAATCAAGAATAATTAGGATCAAATTTTACTTTTTTCACTCAGTACTAAATAAAATAGAAACAGTCAAATCGACCAAGTAAAGAAATCAATAGACAAAATAAAAGTAAAAACTAAACAAGTACAGGATACAAAGATTTTTATATAGAAAACCCAATGAAAAAAATTACGGAATCTAATCCAGTCAAATGATCTCTATTATGCAAATAATGAGAATACAAAATTTTACCTGAAGCATCGGATAACTACAATATCAATATCATCATACACAAGTGTAGATCAATAAATATTCTCTTCCAAACACTACTATTTCAAAGGAAGTAGGTTTACAAGGATGTTATTAAATGAGAAACAAATTGAAAATCAAAATCTGTGTAGATTTTGTTGAGAGGAACTCGTGATTAAAATTTCATCAAGATTGAGTTTTGTTCACTGTTCGATCGTGACTTGAAAGTTGCTGCTCTTCTTTCTCTCTAACGCTTTTCTTTCATTGTTCTCAATTTTCTCTCTACTCACTTTTCTCTCTTGTTCTGAAACTCTCTTATATTGTATTTAGATGGATAGATTTGGATTTGAATTTGAGGATCAATTTGAAATGAAAAGGTTTTAAAATGACTAGGTTTTAGAGTGAATTTGAAATTCAGGATTTTTAATAATTAAAATCTATTTTAATTTTAGATGAATTTAAATTTTAGCTAATTAATATTTTTTCCAAACAATAGAATAGATTTGGGTTGAAGATTTGAAAACATATCCAACCATACAAGCAAGCTGTTATGGAAAAAGACGACTTTTTAAATTTTTAATTTCCAAGTCAAATTGACTTGGTAATGAATCATATGCCAACCCATATGAGAGGAACCTAAACCCAACGAGGCAACAATATATCATATGTTATTGGAAAATTCTACAATCTTTTTTAGAGAATCAGTCCCTTGACTTTGAATGCTTGTACAGTATAATATCATGTGCTTAAAAAATTTGTACTGTACAAGCTCTTAAAGTTAAAAAAATGGTTATCTAAAAGAAACTGTAGAATTCACCTTATGTTATTATGCTAAATGGTTTTGAAAGACAGTGTCTGATTTCACAAACAAAAGAAGGAAAAACTCATTATATGAAAGATTTTATTAAATGGCAATGTCAAATGATATTTTTAAATTAATGAAATTCTATTATTTTAAATATTGGCCAATTAATTCATTTTATTTTTAGATGCACCACTTTAAATAGTAAATTTTATTAATTCGGAGGTATCACTTAATATGGTACTTGATAGAATTTTTTCAAGATAAAGTTAAGCAACTTGTTGGTACTGTAAGAAAGTAAACAAACAGATAACGCAACGAAATTTAAAATTTTTACTTTCCTATCACAGATCACCTTAATTAATTTATGCGTAATACAAGAAAAGTATAGAGATTATATCTTAAAATTGTAATAAAATCTCCAATATGTTTGGGACGTCGATCCACAAGCCGTACAAGTGTCTGGCCCCTATGGTATCCACACAGATAATTAAATTAGGAATCTTCACAAGATTAATTGACCCAAACTACAGAATGCTAACTATCTTAAATTATTTTCTCTATTTTCAATCGTGACTTTCACGATTTTAAACTTTTCTTGATTTTTGTTGTTGTTTTCGTACTAGTACTTGTATCAATATATTAGTCCTAGTACTCTATTCCTATTATATATATATATATATATATATATATATATAATATAATATATACAACATCAAGATTCCCAATCAAATTAGATTTAGGGAATTACAAATCCCAATCAGTTTGGGTCATGAACATATGAATAATTATAAAATCATTAGAATTATTAATATGTCTTACATATTAACTCCTAATATTTATAACTTATTATAATTAAACTCAAAAGTTAATTTATCTCATAAATTAATCCATAAGTATCTCATACTTATTAAATCATTTTAATCCTGAATTAATTATCCTTAAGTGTGTGACCCTTTAGCTTCTCAATCACGTTGGAAATGAGTATAAATTATAATTCTAAATTAATTAAGATTAGATAAATTAAACACCTTTAATTTATCATTCTTCTAGCCAAATTCTCCAATTAATTAATTTACACTTATAGATCAATATTGGCTTCTAGCAAAGCATCATGACCACCCAAGTGTTGAAATATGTCAAGTGGTTCGACATCACCCATCTGTAATTAGTTTCCTGTAATTAATATTTTTTCACCAACCTATATTCCGATTAATTCAAGAGTATAGACGTAATGCCAACTCTTATCGAATTAATCAAATTTACTTCTTTTCAAAATACAACTCACTTGAAATAGAATTTAAGACATTTATAATTCTATTTTCACTTTGCGCAAAGATTTTCGAATCGTATTTCAAGAAGTGGCCCTACTGAAATATACTCTCCTATTATAAGGAGTGGTGAATCCTCTATTGGTCATATCTTATCTTTTCATGATTCATATTATACTCAAACTCTACAGTATATGCGACTCACTAAGAGTAACGACTAATAAAGCCAAAGAATAATAATCCACAGTCAAGATAAACTCATGATCTCAAGTCAAAGGACCATTACACTACTATTATTCACAAAGAGATTAATCCACTGGCATAATAATCCGTATGGAATACTCTTATCAGATCAATCTAATGCACTTATTCTTAATAAGCATCCACATACACTCATGTGCTAATCTATAAGTGTCATACTCTACGATTAGGATATACATGAATAAAATATAATTATATCATAATTCTTTAGGATTTCACACACACACACACATATATATATATTATTCAAAAATGCCATATTATAAAATATACATAAATACAAAAGTATAATTTATCCCTAAAATAAATTGGTTTTAGGACATACACTAACAAACTCCCACTTGCACTAAAATCAATCATTTACGTGCTTAAGACCGAATGAGTTAACATGACTCTCATGTTTCTTCTGGGACAAGGCTTTAGCGAACGGATCAGTAATGTTATCATCCATAGGGATCTTTTCTATCTTTACTTCATTTCTATCAATGATCTCTCTAATCAAATGATAGCGCCGTAATACATGTTTAGATCGCTAAGGAAGGTAGCTTTAGACCTGGATTTCTTTGCTTGTGCAATAGCTTTATTTTTATCACAATACAAGAGTATAGGATTACTAATGGAAGGAACCACTATAAGTTCAGCCACAAATTTTTTGATCCAAACTACCTCTATTGCTGCTTCTGAAGTTGCAATGTATTCGACTTCTATTGTAGAATCAACCGTGGTATTCTGCTTGGAACTTTTTCAATTGACAACACCATCATTAAGAGTAAATACATATCCAGATTGCGACTTGCTATCATCCTTGTCAGATTGAAAGCTAACATCTGTATATCCGTGAACTGTCAATCTTGCCACCATATATCAAGAATAAATCTTTAGTCCTTTTTAAGTACTTAAGAATATTTTTGACTACTATCCAATGACCACTCCCTGAATTAGATTGAAACCTGCTCGTAACACTTAGAGTATAGGAGACATCGGGTCTAGTACATAACATAGCGTACATTATAGAATCTATAACCGAAGCATATGGGATCCTTTTCATACTATCTCTTTTCGAGTGACATCTGTCTTAGGACACATGTCTTTAGAAAGATACACACCATGAGACATTGGTAAGTAACCCTTCTTCGATTGATCCATGCAAACCTCTTTAGCATCTTATCTATTTACGTTGATTGAGTAAAATCAAGCAACCTTTCAGATTTATCTCTATAGATCCTTATTTCTAAAATATAGGGTGCCTCGCCTAAATCTTTCATAAAATTTTTTTTGGACAACCATACATTTACACTTTGAAGTATAGGTATATCATTTCCTATCAACAATATGTCATCCACATAAAATATCAAGAAAATAATGGTGCTCCCACTACCTTCTTGTATACACATGGTTCATCCTCATTTTTGATAAAATTAAACTATTTGATTGTCTCATCAAAACAGATGTTTCAACTCCTTGAAACTTGCTTTAGTTCATAAATAAACCTTTGTAACATGCATACTTTGTTAGGATCTATGGATGTAAACCCTTCAGGTTGTATCATATACACCTCTTCTTACATAGAAATTTCCATTAAAGAAAGCAATTTTTACATCCATTTGCCAAATCTCATAATCATAATATGCAGCCATCGCAAGTAAAATTCGAATAGATTTCAGTATTGCAACTGGTGAGAAACTTTCATCAAAGTCAACTCCTTGTCTTTGTGTATAACCTTTTGCCACCAATCACGCTTTATAAGTAATCACATTACCATCCATGTCGGTCTTTCTCTTAAAGACCCACTTGCACCCTATGGGTTTAATCCCTTCAGGTGGATCGACTAAGGTCCATACCCTATTGTTATACATGGAATCCATTTCAAATTTCATGACTTCTAGCCATTTCTGAGAGTCCTTATCAGATAATACTTCTTCGTAAGATGTAGGTTCATTATTCGTAATGACTAATACATCATTATGCCCACTTACAAGAAACTCATATTTCTTTGGAGCACGACGTATCCTAGTAGTCCTACGAAGAGCTTGTGTATTATTAGCTTCATTCTCTATCACATCATCATGTGATTGAAAACTCTTGTTCCATTTGTTGATAAATATCATATTGTATTTCTTGAACTTCTTCAAGATCTATTTGGCTCTTACTTGCCCTTTCAAGAATAAATTCTTTTTCTAGAAAGACGGCATATTTTGAGACAAACACCTTTTGCTCAATGGGATTATAGAAATAGTATCAAACGTCTCATTTGGATACCCCACAAATAGATATTTATCTGATTTAGGTTCAATTTTATCAGATTCTACCTTTTTCACATAAGCAGGGCAACCCCAAATTTTCAAGTATGAAAGTTTAGATTTCTTTCCAAACCATATCTCATACGGAGTAGAATTAATAACTTTTGATGGAACACAATTTAGTAAATGGGAGGCAGTATTAAGAGCATAGCCCCAAAACTATTTTGGAAAGTCTGCAAGACTTATCATTGATCGAACCATATCTAATAGAGTTCGATTATATCTCTTAGATAATACCATTTAGTTGTGGCGTATAAGGAGGAGTCCATTAAGGTTGATATCTCATTCTTCTTAAGATAATCTTGAAACTATTGGTTCAAGTATTCTCCACCTCGATCATATCAAAATATTTTAATACTTTTACTAAATTACTTTTCAACTTTATTCCTTAATTCTTTGAACGTTTCATAAAGCTTCAGACTTATTCTTCATGAAGTATACATAACCATATCTAGAATGATCATCCGTAAAAGAATTGAAGTATGAAAAACTTCCTTTAGCATGAATTGACATAGGACCACAAATATCGGTATGTATCAGCCCCAACAACTCACTAGATCTATCACATTTTTCAGTAAAAGATTATTTGATCATTTTATTAAGTAAATAAAATTCACATATATCATATGATTCATAATCAAATGTCTCAAATAACCATTGTTATGTAATTTAGAAATGCGTTTCTCATTTATACGACCAAGTCACAGTGCCAAAGGAAAAAATGCTTCAAATTATCAATTTTGGACCTTTTTAAATTTATGTTGAGAATTGAATTTTCATGTATCTAGAATGTAAATACTATTATTTAAAGAAGCAGTTCTATACACAATGCCATCACGTGAAAAAAAATAACATTTGTTATTTTACATAATGACAAAATCATCAGTGTCTAAATACAGAATAGAAATAATATTTCTAATAAGAGATGGAATATAATAACAGTCTTTAAGTTCTAAAACAAGACCACTAGGCAAAGAAAGATAGTAAGTCCCTACGGCTAATGCAGCAACATTTGCTTCATTTTCCACGCACAGGTCTACTTCTCCCGTAAACAACATTCTACTTCTCTTTAGTCCCTACATATTTTTACAAATATGAGATGCTAATTCGGTATCTAATACGCAGTAATCTGATTTAGAAGTAGAAATATTGATTCTCAATCATAAACTTACCTGAAGTAGAAGCTTCATTAAACCTCTTCTACTTCAAGGTATCAATATAAGCCTTACAGTTCCTTTTTCAGTGTATTTCGTCTCCACAATAGTAACAATTATCCTTGACTTTATCTTCATCATCTTGATAACGTGTGTTGGTTTTAAGCCAGACTTGACTTTCACAAAACCAATTTTGAATTTCTTTTTCTTCTTATTAGGAGAATCAACAACCATCACTTGTTTCCTTTCTTTTTTTAATAGTTGCCTCAGCAGTTTTTAGCATACTCAACAGTTAGTGAGAGTTGTAGATAATATATTCATATTGTAATTCATCACGAACTGTGAAAAGCTATCAGGCAGAGATTTTAAAATCAAGTCAATATTTAACTCATAATTTTGCTTAAATCTCAATCGTTCTAATTTTTAAATTAGTCCGATCATCTTCAGTACATGAATTGCTACTGAAGTATCTTCTGCCATTTTACAACAGAATAGCTCTTTAGAGGTCTAATACATCTCATTCCTAGATTCTTCATCAAACAACTCCTTGAGATGAATAATCATAGAGTGAGCATCCATATTATCATACTGTTTTTGTAATTCATAACTCATAGCGACCAACATGATACAAGAGGCAGTATCATTGTCGCATATGCTCTATGTGCTTATGATAAGCATTCTGAACTGGTTCATCAGCATCATTTTCTGGGACATCAGGAATATGTTGATCAAGAACATAGCCAATTTTCTCGTGCTTAAGAATAATTCTCAAGTTACGATGCCAGTCCGAAAAATTTGGCACAGTGAGTTTGTTATCATATACAATGGGACATAAATTGACGTTATTACTCATATTCTACAACACATAATCAATAACCCTCACATATTGATTCGAGAGCTATCACATAACCTCTAATGGGTTAGGATCCCATCTAATTATTTTGATTTTGGGTGTACCCAACAAACCAAAATAATTTTGAAAGGTAGGTAACTCTTACCAATTACAACTCTTTGTAATTCTTAGATTATTAGGTATCAACTCTTTGATAGCACATCATATGTAACTCCTAACCTTTGCCTCCAAGACATATAACCTTGAGTGTACCCAACAAATTATATGCCTCCGTTAAGTCATACCCATTATTCAGAGATCTCATCTCATAGCAGGCTCAAACATGTCCAACGTAGAGTTAACTTGGATTAGCCCAACAAGTTAAATCTAAGAATAACTTTCGTTTGTTGCTATAATAATGGAAGACAACATATTTACTGACTTAATATTAATTTGAGAAATTTTTATTTATTTATTTTATTAGGTCTCATCAAAATTGCATGCAATATTATCATATCATCATATAATAAATAAAACATGCATAAAAATCATAGATGATTATGGACTTTTACTAAACTAGTTTTCTTGAGTTACGAAGGAAATTACGTGGTCAAATTCTAAGGGTAATCTTCAACTCTTGAAAATTTCCTTCTATATTGCAGTTTTCTGCCGTCTTCATCATATTGTACATTACAAATGTAATTCTATCTAAATATTTTAGATATTCAACCCTATCCTTAACCTATATCTATGTACATTACATGATTGGTTCAAAAATTTTGAGTTACATTCGAGGAGATTGAGATGAGAAAAGAATTATATCAGAATAATAGAGAAATGGCAGGACACGTAGGACATATTTTAAAAATTTACAACTATCGAATTTGAACCAAATAAATCAAACACAATCACATTGGTTTTAACTCCATAATCATCCATAATGCTACTAAATAATTTAATAATTAAATAAAAGCATGAATCCGTATTTAGTCTCTAATCATGAATCACTATACTTCATAATTCCAATCTTATTGAAATTATCAATTTTTGAATTATTTATGAAAATATTTTCTAGAGAAAAATTATTATTTTCCAATCTCATTAGAAAATAATTCTTTAAATAATAGAATTTTAAAAATTATATTAGAAACAATTTCTATTTTTGAACATTTATTAAATTCCAATCTCATTGAAAAATAATAAATTTTTAAAATTTAAACAAATTATCTAATTCTAATCACATTAGAATTAAATAAATATTTTCAAAGGTTTTTTGTACTTTCTAAATTTTAATCAAATTAAAATAAAGAAAATTTCTAAATCTTATCAACTAATTTTAAATCAACAATTGTCAAAAATTAATTGGTGATTTCAAAAATCAAAATTTAGAAAAACCTTTATATAAAAATATTAAATAACTGTCGCTAAAAGTAATTTAACTCATTAAATACTTTTCGACGAAAAGGGAAAAATGTCACTAAAAGTGACATTATGCAATCATGATGATGTCATCAAAATGACATCACGAAGAATTGCATGCTTGACCCGTGACTCAAATTCACGGGTCTAGCCCTTTTTTTTTTTTTTTTTTTAAATCTCCAATATTTTATAAATAAAATTCAAAAAATTCATATAATTTGAACAATTCAATATTCATGAAAACTAAATATATCTACATCATAAATTTGATTAAAGGTGGCTCTGATACTACTGTAAGAAAATAAATAAACAGCTAACGCAGTGAAATTTAAAATTTCTACTTTCCTATCACGGATCACCTTGATTAATTAATGCGTAGTACCAGAAAAGTATAGAGATTATACCTTAAAATTACAGTAAAATCTTTAATTATATTTGGGACGTCAATCCACAAGCCGTACAAGTGTCCGGCCTCTAATGGTATCGACACAAATAATTAAATCAGAAATTTTTACAAGATTAATTGACCCAAATCACAGAGTGCTAGTTCCTAAATTATTTTCTCTATTTTCAATCGTGTCTTTCACGATTTTAAACTTTTCTTGATTTTTGTCGTTGTTTTCGTACTAGTACTTGTATCAATATATTAGTCCTAGTACTCTATTCCTATTATATCTATATATATCCATATATATATATAATATAATATATACAACATCAAGAATCCCAATCAAATTATGTTTAGGGAATTACAAATCCCAATCAGTTTGAATCATGGATATATGAATAATTATAAAACCATTAGAATTATTAATATGTCTTACATATTAACTTCTAATATTTATAACTTATTATACTTAAACCCAAAAGTTAATTTATCTCATAAATTAACCCACAAGTCTCTCATACTTATCAAATCATTTTAATCCTGAATCTATCTTAATTATTATTAAGTGTGTGACCCTACGTTGAAAATAAGTACAAATTATAATTCTAAATTAATTAAGATTAGATAAATTAAACACCTTTAATTTATCATTAATTCTCCAATTAATTAATTTACACTATAGATCAAGATTGGCTTCTAGCAAAGAATCATGACCACCCAAGTGTTGAGATATGTCAAATGGTTTGACATCACCCATCCTTAATTAGTTCCCTGTAATTAATATTCTTTTACCAACCTATATCCCGATTAATTCAAGAGTATAGATGTGCCAGCTCTTATCGAATTAATCAAATTTACTTCTTTTTAAAATACAACTCACTTAAAATAGAATTTAAGACACTTATAATTCTATTTTTATTTTGCGAAAAATTTTTGAATCGTATTTCAAGAAGTGGCCATACTTATACTCTCCTATTATAAGGAGTGGTGATTCATCTATCTTATCATGATTCATATTATACCCGAACTCTACAGTATGTGCGACTCACTAAGTTGAGTAACGACTTATAGAGCCAAAAAATAATAATCCAGAGTCAAGATAAACTCATGATCTCAAGTTAAAGAGCCATTACACTACTATCACAAAGAGATTAATCCACTGGCATAATAATCCGTGTGGAATACTCTTAACGGGTCAATCCGATGCACTTATCCTTAATAAGCATCCACAAACAGTTATGTGCTAATTTATAAGTGTCATACACTACGATTAGGGATATACACGAATAAAATATAATTATATCATAACTCTTTATGATTTCACATATATATATTTTATTCAAAAAATACCATATTACAAAATATACATAAATATAAAAATACAATTTATTCCTAAAATAAATTAGTTTTAAGGCATACACTAACAGGTACGTAGATGACCATTGTACTCAAATGAATAAATAGCTCAATATGCATTGTAGTTTTTGCTTCTCCATAAGATTTTGAAAACAAACGAATAAATAGAAAAGGGAGGTTATTGTTCTAAAAATAGAGCATTTTTCACATATACAAAGTAATTGTATTAACTCTTTGTCAATACAATGTTAATAAAAAAAACCTCTTTGTCAATATGAGTCATGTAGGAAATGTAATTGTTGAAAATTTCAAGAAAAATGTATATGATCATTATATTGGCATTTTTTTTTTACTAAATACCAACACACATAATATTATTACCAAAAAAAAACAATTAATACAGTAGATACTAATATTTAGGAGTAGTTACTAATTTGAGTTTTTAGTGAAAAAATAAAGAACTTAATAAATCATGGACGTGGCTTCGAAAAAGTCCAATTCATAAGTTTGTTTTTTTTTTTTTTTTTTAAATTATAATTCATCAATAGTTTAACACAAGATCACATCACATCACATCAACAGAGAAATTGGCACATGCCGACCCCTCCCATCAAAAAATGCCACGTAGAAATATCAAATCGCTCTTCTCGTGAATAGGCCGTACCGTAGCTTCTCGTTCTTTCCTTTTTTCCCTTTTCACTTTTATATTGTTTTTGGATCTAGATCCGATAAATTTAAAAAAAAAAAATTTTATTTATAAAGATAAAATAAATAAATAAATTTTAAATTCACTTAAATTAAAAAATTATTTAAAATTTGTCATTTTATATTTTTTAATTTGAATAAATTTAAAATTTATTAATTTCAACCCTATAAATCTCATTAAAAAAAGATTAATTTTATAAACCTCTCATCTACTAATATCACTTAATATCTCTAAACTTTTAAAAATTTCACAAACTTCTTTTAAAATTTATATTAATATCAGTTAGTATCTCTAAACTTTTAAAAATCTCAAAAACCTTCCCTAACTTCACATATTTTGTAACAATTTTAGCCTAATTGAATAAAATGTCATTTTAGGAGAGAAAGAGAAGCAAACTTGCTTCCATTTTTACCCCTAGTAAGAAAAATCAATTTAGTATAGATATTGGAAAAAAAAGAAGAAATTTAGAGGATTTAAATGAGATTATTAAAAAATAACATTATGATGCACATATTTATTAGTTGGAACATACAATTACTTTTAGTTATTATATATATATATATATATATTTATTTATGAGTTTGTAATTTTCTAAAATAAAAAAATATCAATTAGAGTTGTTTTATTATAATACATAGTGTGTTTCTACACATATTTTTTTTATTTAATTGGAACAAAAACAAATTGACGTGCACATATTTTCCTAAATAAGTTTTACAAAAAATTTAACTAAAAGAATACATTTTATATATTTTTTTTTGCTCTACAAGTTTTGATTTCCTAAATAAAATACAAATAATATTTTTTATTATACGATATGATTTGCTTCTAATTGTTCTATTTTTTTATTGAATGACACACAGTACATTTTATTACCATAGTCTTAATTTTTTTTTAAATAAGTTGATAAAATTTTTTTTATAAAAAATTATATTTTAATTTTTTTAGTTTATGAGTTTGTGATTAACAATACAAAATATCAGTTTTTATTAAAATATTGTGTGTTTATACGTGTTTAATTAAACAAACAAAATAGCAAATAGGTTCATTAACTCACACATATTTTCGCAAATAAATTGACAATAAATATGTTAAAAGACTAAGAAGTGACAAGTGAAATTATTAGAAACGTTAGGGAAGGTTTTGAAACTATGTTTTTGTTATTTTACTACAAAAGAAAGGGTACAATTGTCATTTCATTCTAATTAGAGTCCCACTTACAAGAGAAGGTAGATAACTAAGTAAGTAATATTTTTAAAAGTCAAGTAATATTAAGTAATATTAGGTTAAACTTGAAGGAAGATTTAAGATATTACCCCTGAAAAAATGAGTGAATTTTTTTTAAAATATATTTTTAAACATATTTTTTCTTTCTTTCCTCCCTCATTTTTCCGGTTCTTGAACTTTCCTTGTCTATCTTTCTTGGCCTTTTTGACTTATTCTATCCTCTTCCCATCCTCCCTGTATTTTTTCCGTCGGAACCTTCTAGAATTACCATTTCTCGAAGGCCTTCCTTCCTCGTCCATCCTTGACCTTCCTTCAAAAAATATTTGGTCGGTTGTTCCTCATCAGATTTGCAGCAGCAGCAGCAATAGCTTCACTCTAATCAATTTCCGTACGTATATTTCAGATACAATTAGTTTCTTTTTTTATTTTCATTTCCCGTTTATACGGCAGGCAGAATTTTTTTTTTTTTTTCTGGTAAATTTACATCATCTTAGCTGAATTTCCATGCATTTATTATAGGTGAAGATTAGGAGCCATGGTGGACCGGAACGGTGGGGAATCGTCGACGGCGCCGCCTCCTCCTCCTCCTCCTCCTCATCATGCAGATGTTCCAAGATCTCTTCCGACGCCATTTTTGACCAAGACGTACCAGCTGGTTGATGACCGCACCAACGACGACGTCATCTCCTGGAACGAAGACGGATCTACCTTCATCGTTTGGAATCCGACCGAATTCGCCAGAGATTTACTCCCTAAGTATTTCAAACACAACAATTTCTCTAGCTTCGTTCGCCAACTCAACACCTATGTAAGTCTAATTTGATTATGACTTTCATGGCGTCGGTTTTGTTGGAAATGTTTAATCGCTCTCTTTTTGTATCGGTTTTATTTTGTATTTCATAATCTAGGGTTTTCGGAAGGTTGTACCTGATCGATGGGAATTCTCGAACGATTGTTTTCGAAGAGGTGAAAAAGGTCTCTTATGCGATATTCAGCGTCGGAAGGTGGTGACACCTTCCGCTGCTACGGCTACAACACCTCTGTTGACGGTTGCAGCGGCGGCAGCAGTACCAGCTGTTCGAACTGTATCTCCTGCGGATTCAGCCGAAGAGCAAGTCGTCTCTTCGACGTCATCTTCGGCGGCGGTTAGAGAAAAGGCAATCGCTTGCGGAAGCGCAGCCGAGCTAATCGGAGAGAACGAGCGGTTGCGGAAAGAGAACATGCAGCTCAACAAAGAGTTGAACCGTATAAAAAGCTTGTGTAACAGTATTTATGTCATGATCTCGAATTACTCAAATAATGATAACAACAACCAACCGGGCAGCCACCGGCGGTGAAGGCGCTCGACTTGTTACCGCTTAAGCGGATTTCCGATGGATCGGGTGCAACCGCCGGATGTGTCCGGGAGGACCCGACGGCAGCCGACGAAGGTGGCGCGAGGTTATTTGGCGTTCGAATTGGTGTAAAAGTGAAGCGGGCGAGAGAAAATAGAGGAGGTGCAGCGGCGGAGGGGAATGATCCGCAGCCTGAGAAGAAAAACTCGAAATCGGAGGTGTTAGAAGATGAGAATATTAATAGTAATGGTGATAATCAACGAAAGCAGTGGCTACGACACTGCCATATCCATAACCAAAGGGTCTGTAATTAACAGAATTATCAGAGATGGTTAGTTGCGAGATGGGAACGAGTCGGGCTGGGCATTGTTGGAGTGTTGTTGGTTCCGGGTCAGGCACGTGATAAACGGATCTCCTGTGCTTTGATAATAATAATAAATCTATTTTTAAGCCTTATTTTATATTTAGTGTCATTTATTTTATATAATTTAATTTATTCGTTAAAAAGGTAAAAGTAGTGTTATTAAACATTTCCGTGATCACGAAACTCAAGATTGACATGTGGACTTGTGGCAGCATCTTATGAGGCTTTTTGTGTTGTTTGTTATCTATATACCGGCTTAATCATGCAAGGTATAGTCAGTGTCTATTATTTTCGAAAAGATTGTAATTCTTTACTGATATAAACATCAAAGTGTGCATAAAAGAAAAACAGAAGCAATTCTGTTGTCTCTTCGTATTCTTCATCTTCCCCTTCAGAAATGTATCGATGAAATATCATTAGATGATTATAAAATTGTTCAATTAGATTTTAAATATGTCCATTAGATAATAACAATGGTGTATTAAAATTCAAACCATAAAATTGTTCAGGTAGGAAAAGTGGTTTATATTAGAGAAATAATGTATCCTAAATGCATATTCAAAATCTTTGACTCATAAATTACAACTTTTAGATTTAGATTCATGATTTATGGAACATAAATCCTATTCTCTGACTATACATAATTTGGTGTTCAATTATTGATGTTTAGTATGTAGAAAATTTTAAACTCTCTACACATATACCACTAGCTAAATCCATGTGCTATATTTCGTTCCGCATTTTAGGCAAGATTTTGTGATACCAAACAACATCATGCATAGAAACTTCCTTTATTTTCAAACCAAATATCGTGGTTGATATATACATCTTGATATAAATAAAGATTTGATTCTAGTACTCAAAAAATGACATGCATCCAACCATAAAATGAGAGAACACTATTACTACAAAACAATACTATTGACAGCTACAACTCAAATACATGTGCATTACTGCAAACTATGATCAATATAAGCATGTTGTATAGTTTCTATGTTTCATCATGTTTGCAAGACATCACCATCTAATTTCTAAAAACTAATGGCTTTTTCAAAATAAATGCAGGAAACCCATGCACATCTAGAAACACATAGATGTATTCCTATATACACATAAAAAATCAAAAAATTGAAACTTCTTTTTTTCTTTTAGTTTGGTTTCTAGTTTAAAGAAAAAAGACAGATGTGCAAATATGAAATGATAAAGACAAGAAACTCTAAAAGGCAAATAAGAAACAGATCTCTAGCCCATTCCAGGAAGGCCTTGGGAATGCAGAAAGGAGTCTTTTGGATTCTTTCTCGATTGATATCCCAATCCCCGCAAAAGGATTCTCACAGCATTCTCAATAGCGAGCGTCTCAGATTCTCCCTCTAAAAATCCCCACCTCAATATGGCTCTCAAGGTTCATTCCATTCTTTTGCTTCACATTGAAATGCCACTCATGTAAAGCTCCCATACCAATTCAAGATTGCCAATGGAATCCAATCCAAATCCAAAAAGTTTCAAACTTTTCAGAAAAAAATAAACAGAACCCACTAATATTTTGGCAAAAAGATTCAAACTTTGGTAACAAAATAAAGAAAAATCAAATAAATATAGCTATTCTTACAGAATAAGAACTCAAGAAAAAAGACATTTATGAGGGAAAAAAAAAGGACATGTGAAATAGAGAAAAGAGAATAGGGTTGTTATTAAGATTGGAAGGATAATGCTATGTGTTGGCGTGCATGTGTGTGTGGTTTTGGCCACTGACACACACAATCACCTAATTCAATTCCTTCATGGAATTGAATTTAGCATTTCAAGGTATGGCAAAATTTTCTTGGCCAAAATGATTGTATTTCATTTGGATTCTTTTGGCAAATTTGCCTATAAATTGAAGTAGAAATCCATTTCCTCAATGCACCAAATTGAAACAAGAAC
Organism: Cinchona pubescens; assembly: GCA_025175665.1. Classification (NCBI taxonomy): domain Eukaryota; kingdom Viridiplantae; phylum Streptophyta; class Magnoliopsida; order Gentianales; family Rubiaceae; genus Cinchona; species Cinchona pubescens. The sequence continues at coordinate 1,932,503 of JANKKI010000014.1, forward strand.
ACAAAGTTCTTAACAAGTGTTTAGAACTTATTTTCGGTCTAGTTCTCAGGTGTTCATTTGAGATATTTCTCTTTCGATCTTTCGGAATTTTTTTCAAGACTTTTGTATCTTTTTCATATAGTGAAATATTGCTCTTCTCCGCCCGTGGACGTAAGTCTAATTGACTGAATCAAGTAAATCTTTGTGTTTCTTTTCACTTATATTTTTCCTGCATATTTCATTATTATTTTTTCGTTATCGTCGCCAACATTAAAGGGTTCGCTAAAATTAATTTAACTAAATTTTTGGGGTACGAATCTTAACAAACTGGTATCAGAGTTTTGATACCCCGGATTAATTTCTAGCGGCTAATATGACTGTAACAAAGTCATATGTTAAGAAATTTGACCGGAGTGCCAACTTTGGTATGTGGCAAGTCAAAATGGAGGCTATCCTAGTTCAGGATGGCGTTGATATTGCTTTACAGGGGAAGGAGAATAAACCGGAGAAAAATGTCATATGAGCATTTTGCTAACTTGGTATTGTCTTAAATTTCTCTGATGAGGTTTATGGGAAGTAACATCCAAACCACGGCCAAAGGCATGTGGAAAAAGTTGAAGGCTCTGTATATGAAAAAGATAGTGGTGAACAGACTTTACCTCAAACAAAGTCTGTACATGCTCCGTATGATGAAAGTATTTCTATACTGTCACATTTTGATAAATTTGACTCAATTCTTATGGATTTGAGTAATATAGAAGTTAAAATTGAAGACTAAGAAGGCCCTATTATTGTTATGTTTCATACCCCAGTCATTTAAGCATTTTATACAATACTTTATGGAAAAGAAACTATCTCTTATAAAGAAATGAAATCTATTCTAAAATCAAAAGATCAGATAGATAAAAATATTATTGGAAAAACTAGTGAAAATCAGGGAGAAGGTTTATTCATTAAAGACAGATCTGAAAAGAGAGATACAGACAGTAAAAGGTCAAAATCAAAATTCAAATCCATACATAAAAATTTGGTACGCAATTTTTGTCGTAAAAAGGGCCACATTAAGTTCGAATGCTTTAAATTGAAAAATAAAGAAAAGCATAAGAAGAAAAATGAGTAAGAAAATAATGACATCGCTGATGCTAGTGTTGTAGCTATTGAGAATGGTGGAACTATATTTTTAGCCATTGAAAATAATTTCAAATCTAACAATGAGTGGATTTTAGATTCGGGTTGTTCATATCATATGCATTCCAATCAGGACTGATTTTCAACATATGATTCAAGTTGAAGGCGGAATTGTCCTAATGGGCAATAAAACCGTTTGTAAAGTCATTGGCAAAGGTACTGTTCGAATAAAAATGTACAATGGTGTGGTGAGGATACCGATGTTAGATATGTTCCAAACTTGAAGAAAAATCTCATCTCATTGGGCACCCTAAAAGCTCTTGGGTGCAAATACACAGATGAAAGTGGAATTTTAAAAGTCACTTATGGTACTCTTGTGGTCATGAAGGCGCACAGGTCTGCTACATTATATATTTTGCAAGGACTACTGTTACAGGTGCTATTGCAGTTTCTACCGCTGATCAATCTAATACTAACACCACCAAATTATAGCATATGCGTTTGGGGCATATGAGTTAAAAATGTATATCCATACTCTGTAAAAGAGGTCTTATTTGCGGATAAAGTACCGAAAAGATGAATTTCTGTGAACATTGTATCTTTGGAAAGCAGAAAAGAGTCAATTTCAAATCTCCAGCAATCCACAAAACAAAAGAAGATACTTTCGGATTACATTCATTCAGACCTTTGGGGGCCTTCTCGTACCCCATCTAAAAGTGGTGCCAGGTACATGTTGACTTTTATTGATGATTATTCAAGAAAAGTTTGGGTGTATTTTCTGAAACACAAAAATGATGTTTTCCTAACTTTCAAATAATGGAAAGTTTTGATTGACAAACAGACAGAAAATAAATTAAGCGGCTTAGAACAGATAATGGCTTGAAATTTTGTGAAGACGATTTAAATGAATTCTGCAAGAATGAAGGAATTGTTCGACACCATACCGTGAGAATGAAACCTCAACAAAATGATGTAGCGGAACGGATGAACTGGGTTTTTTCAGAAAGGGCTCGTTGCATTATCTCAAATTTTGGATTAACAAATGACTTCTGAGCAGAGGCGATTTCTACTATTAGTTACATTGTAACCATGCCCCTTATGCACCTCTGAACTTTAAGACTCCGGAGAAAATTTGGTCAGGTATTTCTGTTGATTATTTTGATTTAAGAATATTTGGGTGTCCTGCATACATGCATTTAAGTGATGAAAAATTAGAATTAAAAGTTAAAAAGTGTATTTTTCTTAGGTATTCATCTAGGGTGAAAGGATATCGTTTATGGTGTTCTGATCCAAGTCACGTAAATTCATAATTAACAGAGATGTAACTTTTGACGAATCATCTATGTTACATCCAAGAAAAGAGTCTTCTAGTTCTTGTAACACAGATGAAAAGGAAAGTATGTAGAAGCAGGTGGAGGTCGAAATAGGCAACACTAGTCCTTTTTAACTAAGTTCTTTTACGGTTCAGCTAGATGTAGATGAGACATTTGAAGTTGAACTAGAAGAAGAAAAATATTCCATAACTAGAGATAGACCAATAAGAGAAATTCGACTATCACAAAGGTATGCGAATTTGGCTGCATATGCTTTATCAGTTGCACAGGAAGCTAAAGAAATTGGTGAATCATCTACATATTCGGAGGTAGTTTCACGTGCTGATTCATCCAAGTGGTTGATTGCATCCATGAATGAAGAAATTGAGTCTCCCCATAAAAATGGTACGTGGGTTCTTGTGAAGTCACAGTCAGGAAAGAAAATTATTGGTTGCAAGTGGGTCTTTAAGAAAAAAGAAGGAATTCCAAGGGTTGAAGATGCAAGGTACAAGGCACGTTTAGTTGCGAAGGGCTATAGTCAGGTACAAGGTGTTGATTTTAATGATGTTTTCTCACATGTTGTCAAACATAGCTCTATACGTGTTCTACTTGCTTTAGTTGTCATGTATGATTTAGAATTGGAGCAACTTGACGTTAAAACAGCTTTTCTACATGGCGAACTTGAAGAACAAATATACATGAAACAGCCCGAAGGATTTAAATTGAAAGAAAAGAAGACCATATTTTCTTGCTAAAGAAATCCTTATACGAATTGAAGCAATCTCCAAGACAGTGGTACAAGAGGTTTGATTCCTTTATGTTGGGTCATGGTTATTCGCGGAGCATGTATGATAGTTGAGTTTACTTTTGAAATGGTTGAATGGTGGTTCTTTCATTTATTTGTTACTATATGTTGATGACATGCTTATTCTTGCCAAGAATTTGATAGAAATTCACACTTTGAAGTCTCAGTTGAATAGTGAATTTGAGATGAAAGATTTGGGAACAGCTAAGAAGATTTTTGGCATGGAGATCAAAAGAGATCGAGGCGTTAGAAAGTTATTCTTGACCTAGAAAAACTACTTGGAGAAGGTCTTGGAGAGGTTTGGCATGAAAGATGCTAAACCTATAAGCAATCCTCTTGCTACTCATTTCAAACTGTCATCTACTCAATCACCACACTTAGATGAAGATGGGAGATATATGGCACATATGCCTCCAGTGCAGTCGACAGTATTATGTATACGATGGTTTGCACACGTCCAGACATTTCACAAGCAGTTAGTGTGCTAAGTAGATATATGTTTTGTCCAGGTAAAACACATTAGCAAGCTGTGAATTGGATTTTCAGATATTTGCGTGGGACTTCAGACACATGTCATGTGGAGTTCGGAAGGAACATCAACACTTTGATTGGTTTCGTGAACTCAGACTACACCGAAAATCTTAATAAAAGAATATCACTCACGAGTTATGTATTTTGCATTGGAGGTTATGCTGTTAGCTGGAAAGCTATCTTACAACATGTTGTAGTTTTGTCTACTACTGAGCCAGAGTAAATGGCTATCACCGAGGCAATCAAAGAAGCCTTGTGGTTGAAGGGATTGTTTAGCAAACTTAGTCTACATCAAGGTGTAATTACTATTCACTGTGATAGTTAAAGTGCCATTCACTTGACTAAATATCAGATGTATCATGAGCGGATGAAATATATTGATGTGAAGTATCACTTCATTCGGGATACCATTGTTGAGAAGAAGGTCTCTGTCCAGAAGATCAATACCAGAAACAATCTCGCCAGCATGTTTACAAAACCTTTACCAGTTACTAAGTTCAAGCACTGCTTGGACTTGATTAGTGTTCGTAGTGATAATTAGGTCTATTGGGGCCTTATTTGGAGAATGTGGAACAAATTTACTATTTTGTGTCAGATGCAAAGCCAAGATGGAGATTTATTGGCGTGCATGTGTGTGTGGCTTTGGCCACTGAAACACACAATCACCTAATTCAATTCCTTCACGGAATTGAATTTAGCATTTCATGGCATGGCAAAATTTTCTTGGCCAAAATGATTGTATTTCATTTGGATTCTTTTGGCAAATTTGCTTATAAATTGAAGTAGAAATCCATTTCCTCAATGCACCAAATTGAAATAAGAACACAGAGTTCTTAACAAGTGTTTAAGACTTGTTTTCGGTCTAATTTTCAGGTGTTTATTTGAAATATTTCTCTTTCGGTCTTTCAAAATTTTTTCCAAGACTTTTGTATCTTTTTTATATAGTGAAATATTGCTCCCCTCCTCCCGTGGACGTAAGTCTAATTGACTGAATCACGTAAATCTTTGTGTTTCTTTCCACTTATATTTTCTCTGTATATTTCATTATTATTTTTTCGTTATAGTCGTCATTAAAGGGTTCGCTAAAATTAATTTAACCAAATTGTTGGGGTACGAATCTTAACACTATGAAAGAAAGCGTATCGAGATTTGTAATAGTAACCTGAAATTATTCAGGCTCTGTGCAATACAAAAACTTGATATCCTGAAGTAGAAAACCATCCACTTTCTTCTAAAACCTAATCAACCATAATATTCAAAAACCTAAAATTTAGTTTAAAAACATCGACTTCATATTTATTGCCAAAAAATACAAATTTAAAGAAAACAAAAACAGAAATTTTTGCAAAGTGAAAACAAATAAAATTAAAAGCTTTCAAAAATCCTAAAAAACTTGGAAAAACCAAAACAATCAAATGTAGCAGGCAAAAAATTCATAATTCCTAGAGTTAAAAAAAAAAAAAAAACAAATGATACTTACACGAAGTACTCATCCGCAGTACTAATAAAAATCTAAGCATTCATTTTATTGCGGTACTCATAAACGGATCATTCTGATGGCAAAAGAAAATTACAGTTCATTAATAGAAGAAAGTGAATAAGAAATTGGGGAAGTCAGAGGAAAAAAAAATCAATTAAATACAAATGTTATCTCCTTGAACAGGACATGCTCATATTTCTTTCGGACTTTTTTCTGCAAACAAAATAATATAACAATCAATCAAAATTCAGTTGCTAAAAATATAAAATATAGAAGAAATCATTAAAGATTGAAAAGGGAAAAAAGTAGGCAAATAATCAAGAACCCTAAAATATGAAATATATGAGAAATAGCGCAAAGGAATCAGTAGAGGATGCCCAAAAATGACAATTGATCAAACCCTTATTCTCAGGAGAAATATTAGCACATATTTCTAGAAACTATAACCCATCCCCACCATCATCTGATACCAACATATTTTTCGTATTTTTAGTAACATACTTGCAAAATCAACACAAATTTTTCAGTTAGATTATCAGCGACACAAAAAGTATAAAATATGGATGAGATAATGTGAAAAGAAAAGAGAGAAATTAACAAGAAGTGAGCATAGGGATGAAAAGACTATGAGATGTGAATGGAAAGCTTACATCTTTTCTTTCCGTTCCTAGTCTAAGGTAAAAAGTCACAAAATCTGGGAAAAAATGCACAAAATTTGGGTAAGGGTTATCAGAAGAGTATGGGGAAGAAGTGCAATCAGTCAGAGTAAAATAAGGCAAGACGGAAGATTTTTTTTGTAAAAGCTAGAAAATCTGGGAAAGGGTTATCATCTGGCAGGGTAGATGTAGTGTTTTCAGGTTAATTTATGTTGTGAACTAACGATAAGGGTGAGCTTGGATGGAAGGAAATGGAAAGAAAAGAAGAGAAATGGAAGGAAAGTTAAAATATTTTCTTTGTTTGGGAATTTTAAGTAAATAAAAAAGGAGGGAAAGAGAGGGAGATGACGGGATAAAAATTTAAAAAAACTTTTCACCCATAAATAAAAAGAAATAGAAGGAAAAGTTTAACTCCTTTACAGTTAATTATGAAATATCATATTTGTCATCACAACACAAAGATTTCTAAATATCATACAAAAATATTAGAAGGGGGAACATTTTAGTAAAAGATTAATAATGAAATTTTTCTTCCAAAACTCCCAAACAACTTAAAAGAAACTCCCATTCCCTTCTCTTCTCTCCTCTTCCCTTCTCATTAAAAACTTTCCCTTCTTTTCTTTTCCTTCTTAAACTCCCAAACACGGCGTAAAACCCCTATACAGTTTGACACTATTTACTTCTTTCCACGCCAAAGAGTCAAAGCTTTTAGAAGTGAGGATGGTAAATTGACAAAACTACCCTGGAGTATTTCAAAGGTTGTGATAAGATAAGGGGCACAAAATATAATTTTTCAGCCAAAAAAAAAAAACTACACCATCCCCTCCATGTCAGTTGACACACTGCCACATGGCAGTTGGAGGAACTTTTTTATCTGTTCTATAGTTGTTAGATAATATACTAAAACGGAAGCCTCTGACGAGGGAGCTTGTCATGTGGTACTTATCTACAATCAGAGTTTTGTTCAAAATAACACCTATTGAGAATAACTCCATCATACTTAAACTCTTTTCGGATGTGCCTTTCCAAATTCGTTTAGACACTTTCGTTTCTAATTTCAAGCCAACTCATCAATTAGTAACTCTTTACACTAAAACATTGCAAAAGAAGTTTACACTTAAAACAACTCCTCAAGAAATGTTACAACTTCTATGGAAGCCTCTTTTCAAGTGAAGAGTACATATCTAATATAAAACCTTAGAATCGAACCCTTGCAATCACAATCAAGCCACCACAATAGTTTTAGTCATACAACGCATAACATACCATTGAAGGGTTAAGTTTGTGGAAAGAGATTACAGGAGGAAATATAAGTAAATGATCGACAAGAGTGGTAGACAGTGAAGCATTCCATTGATGCGGTTGATTTGGTGTTTAGCTTGTTAATGCCAATTTATGTAAGAATTTTGTTTATTTTCTAGGATTTTTATTCGTTTTGAATCATTGTTTTGATTTTAGAAAATTCTTGATCTTAAGCAGGCCTTCAATTAATGATTATCATGACTTCTAAATAATTGAATATGACAAATTTTAGACAATGTGGCTTGGGTGTCTATTGAAAATAATTTTGGTGGGTATGGATTTACATCCATTGGTGTAAGTTTGTAGTAAAGGGAAAAATTATGGAAGAAAAACCCAAAATCAGCATTTAATATTTAGAATTTTTGTAATTAGAACATAAAAGTTTTTATTTTGTTTTTGCTATTAACCACTTCCATCTAAGGCTGAATATTTCTTTATAAATTATAATGACATCATTATGTACTTTCTTTCTTGTCATTTATTAAATTAAATTATAATGTCACAACTCACAAATAACACACGAGTAAGTAGCTTATTCCGTGCTATTACAAGCTAGTTATTACTTAGTACTACTGTACTACCATTTTTAGGTGTTTGGAGAATATGTAGTTTATGTCACTTTTTTGGAATACTTTTACCCTGCACTCTAGGATAGCATAGGGGTTGGAAGCAGTAACTTATGGTGTGGTAATGAATGAGGAATTGACAGCCATTAATATTCTTGGAGAAAAAAGAGAAATAATGCGCAGTTCCACACATACTTCCTTCTTAGTTACTTTTTTGTATTAAAATAATTATAGCTTTATATAATTTTTTTAATGTAATATTATTTATTATTTTAAAAAATATAAGTATTAAATGATATTTTTTAATTTTTATTTTTAATCTTATATTAATGAAAGGAATATTATATAGTTAGAATATTAATTAAAAAGATAATTTAATTATTTTAAATTATTTTTTTTATAAAATTAATATAATTTAATAATTTTTATAATTTGTATTTCACTAATTAAAAGTAATAATTACTTTAAAATATTAGAAGTCATTTCTAGGTCTGATCTTCAGTTTGTTGATACATTAAATGTGAAATCCTGTTGAAATCCTACTGTTAATGATCGAAGTCATTAAATTTTGTGGACGACGCATTGTTGTACTAAGTGTATTTTTTAAGTCATTATAGATTACCTAGAGGTCCTAGATGATGGTGTTTATCACAAATTTCACTTAAGAATGCAAATTGCACCAAAAGAACAGCCTAAGACCGTCAGCTAGTACCTTAAACGAAAACCATAAGTAAATGTAAATACTCCTAATGGTAGCCGCAAGGCCCGCAACTAATTCGAGTCCAACTTCCAAACCTCTTCGGCCCAGTTAAAATGGATGCAGCTTCATGGCTAATAGTCATAAAGAAGCGTTTTATTACTTAAATAGCATATTGTTAATCTAAAACGCTATACCATGAAGTAGTATGTTTTTTCTTTTTAGTGTTTAACTGCAGTATAACCTTACTATGTTTTTCTTTTCAGTGTTTTCAGTTAAAATACTGCAGTATAACCTCATCGTCCGTCTCTTTGTGATCAACTTCTTGTAAATGCATCCTAGTTTTAAGATAGCGATGAATATTGTACGTACTAAACATGCAAGTATGCAACTCTTGAAAATAGAGAGAAAAAGTGGATGTTTATGGCACTTAATTTACGGGTTAAGAAGCTTGTATATTCCACTGTTGCAAAAGGATTTTAGTATCTGCAAATTGAGCTTTGCAGCACGGTGTCTTTTGTTTGCATCTTAGAGAAGTTCACTGTATAGTCTTTCGGTTGCATCTTAGAGAAGTTCGCTGTATATGAAGTGCACATGCAGGGAATGTGCATGCCACGATTTCTTGAAAACAGACTGCAAATATAAAATGATGATCTTTTGAGAATTTTCATAAACGCCAACTTCATAATTCCAATATGGTGTCAGAGATTCCTTCTCAATCATTTGAGAACATTCTATAGATGCCAAAGTTCAGTCATTTAATAAATGTTTGGCCACTCAAATCTCAACATGGACACTGACCAGATCGATTTTGAAGATTTTACAATTGGATGAACTTAAGAATACTAGTTGGATTCTTTAAGTCTACCATGTAAAGTCTCCCAAACAAAGAATTGCAAATTAAGAATGAGGGAAATTTTCTAGGCTTATCTTGGAGTGTCCCAAATGCTAGTCGAAAAGAATACGGTGAATTGCTAAAAGAGCAGCAACATTTTCACCATGGATGATGGATTAGAGATGAAATCAGAAACTGAAAAAACACATTGCATAAAATGATAAAATTGAGTTAGTGCCAATGGCGTACAGGGCCACAAATCTATGAACTTAAGCACTAGCTTTTGTATAAATGTAAAGAAAACTAGTCGGAACTGCAATCTAATCAGTAACTATACTACCAATACTATTATGCAACAAGGAAACCTACAATATGAAGAACAACTAAACATTTTTACCCGTCTTTGATACCTTTCAAGAACTTTGCCACATGAAGCATGGTAGGCCGTTTCGTAGGATTATCAGATAGGCACAATGCAGCAATCTGCAATGTCTGAAGCATCATCTGCTTTGAATCTGCATCAAGCACCATTGGGTCAAGGACGTCTACAGCCTGGCCCTTTTTGATCTTCATTAGAACCCAGCCAACCAAGTTTCCCTCCCTTCAATGTCCTTGAAATCAGGCCCTGTTGGCTCCTTTCCTGTTACCAATTCAAGCAAAATCACACCAAAGCTATACACGTCCCCCCTTGTAGTTGATTTCCAGCTCTGGCCATACTCAGGAGGAATGTAGCCAAATGTACCAGCAACATCAGTACTCACATGAGTCTCGTAAGCACTGATCAATCTTGCTAATCCAAAATCTGCAACTTTTGGCTCAAAATCTTCATTGAGTAGGATATTGCTGGCTTTAATATCCCTGTGAATTATGTGAGGAGTGAAACCATGATGAAGAAATGCTAGCCCGCGTGCAGCACCTATAGCAATTTTGAAGCGTTTCTTCCAATCCAGAACCTCAAGAGTCCCACTGCGGTTTCTCAGCCAAAGGTCTAAGCTGCCATTGATCATATATTCATACACAAGCACTTTTTCCTCACCATAAGAGCAGTACCCAAGCAATGGAACAAGATTCCGATGCTTCACCTTACCTAGAGTCTCCATATATTCGGCCAAAAATTCCCGATGACCTTGTGTTTTATCTTCATTTAGCTTCTTGATTGCCACCATCTTTCCACAGGGCAATGCCGCTTTGTAAACAGTTCCAAACCCACCATCACCAATTACGTTGGTCTTGCAAAAGTTGTTGGTGGCTTCAAGAATGTCAACTATTGTCAGCTTGAGGAGAGGCTGCTCAAACATAGCAACGTTAATGCTTAGAGGTTCTTTTGATCGACTGCTACTCAAGAAATATAGCTGCTGATCTGTGGAACTATTCAATTTGCTATCCTCAACATACTCTGGATCACCTTTTCTGCCGCTCCTATTAATCCATATCCGTCTCAAAATAGCCACGGAAAGAGCAATCAACAGAGTTCCGGCAAGAACTGATACCAGCCCCCAAACATTTAGCAGTGGTGACCTCCTCCCAAAGCTTTTGAAATGGCATTTGAGGCTTACAGCTCCCCCACACAGACCTTTGTTCCCATCCAGCATAAGTTTTGATTGGTCCTCCTTCGGCAAATTCCATTCACCGGGACGGGTCCTCCCAATCTATTGTCTGCAAAATTCACAGAAACTAAATTGGGTAGCCCACATACTCTTTCAGGGATTCGCCCTGAAAGTTTATTTTCTGAAAGATCCAAAAACTCAAGTTGCAGAAGATTGCCGAGCACAGAAGGAATTTCTCCAGTAAAACCATTTCCATGAAGATCTAATGATGTCATGTATGACATATTGCCAAGTGATTGTGGAAGCAAACCATCAAGATTATTATTGCTTAAATTCAGAATCTCTATCTTCCACAGCATGGAGTTTGAGAAAAGACTGTCCAGATGACCTGAAAGCCTATTTTGCTGAGCATATAGACCTACAAGGTTTACCATCCCCGAAACTGACGAGGGAAGCTCACCACTGAGCTCATTAGAGCTTAAGTCCAAGTGAGTAAGCCCATTTAAATTCCCAAAACTGGAAGGAATCAGACCAGATAACTTATTACCTGTCAAATTCAGCTTATCTACCAGGCCACTCAATTGACCAAGGCTTTTAGGAATTTCCCCCGTGAGCTTGTTATTCCCGAGATAGAAGCCCTGTAACTTCAACGAGCCACCAAATTCCTCAGGAATACTACCTGTAAGTGAATTCCCAGAAAAATCTAAAGTTGTGAGATTCAATAAACCAGCAAGAGATCTCGGAATTTCCCCAGAAAGCATGTTGTTACTGAGCAAAAGATCCACCAGAACGCGACAGCTTCCCAGTTCTGTAGGTACTGAGCCAGACAACCTATTGTTCGACAGATCATACACTCCGTGGTGCTGAACAAAGCTCGAATCTGGAATACTAGCCTGACGGAAATACTTGGACTTTTTGTTGGGAATAATCCCAGAAAGATCATTATAAGAAAGAACCAAGCATTCAAGTTGAGGCAAATCAGCTAATTCCTCCGGAACTGAACCATTAAGCCTGTTTCTTCCCAGGTCCAATGTAGTAAGAGCAATGCATTTTCCAACATCGCCAGGGAGGGTTCATGCTCCCTTCAATTAAATTGGAATTCAAATTCAAGACCGAAAGAGCAGTTAAATTCCCAATCTCCCTAGGAATGAACCCCTTTAACTGATTATTAGCAAGAACAAGCCTCTGCAGTGAAACTGCATTACCAATTTCCCCTGGAAGAGTACCCTCTAGGAAATTATTTGTTGCAGAAAATTCCATCAAATTAACAGAATTCCACAAACTCACTGGAATAGAACCCGTAAAATTATTCGAATCCAATTCAAGAACCATTAGAGGTAGCCCTGAAAGATACTCTGGTATTGACCCCACAATTTGATTGTCCACCAAAATCAGCTGAGTTAGATTTGTACACTTGACAAAAGCATCTTCTATAGTCCCAGTGAGAAAATTACTATCAAACTCAATCTCCGCAAGCGAAACCGCATTGCACAGCTCACCTGGAATTCGACCTGTCAGCAGACTGTTACCAAGACTGATGTGACTAAGCATTGTACAATTCCCAATCTCAGCTGGAATTTCAGGTAATCCGGCCCCGAAAAACGATTATTCGAGAGCAGCAGTGCATCAATCTGAGTCCATCTGCCAAGCCAAGAAGGCAAGGGACCAGAAAGCTGATTCTTTTCTGCAGCAAATGAGACCAAATTCAACCCTGCAAGCTCTTCTGGCAATGGCCCGGAAAGTGAATTGAAAGAAAGCATTAAAGTCCTTAGATTTCTGCAGTTTCCAAGTTCAGGCGGAATTGAACCATTGAGCTCAGTGTAGCCTAAGTTGAGTACAGTCAAATTCAGAAGCTTCCCTACTGATTTTGGGATTGAAGACTTCAAAGGGTTGTAGGAAAGATCAAGCTTACTCAAAAACTTGAGCTTGGAAAATGTTTCCGGCAAGGGGCCGCTGAAAAAGCAAGAGGATGCAAAGAAGTTTTCAAGGTTGGACAGTTCACTTATTTCCGGCGGTAACTCACCGGAAAAATTGTTGATTCCGATGTAAAGGTCGGTGAGGTTTATCAGTTTCCCAATTTCCGGTGGGATGCCTGACCGGAGAGGGAGTTGTTTGACACGTCTAAAGAGTTTAAAGATTGAAGATTTGAGAAGAGAGTTGGGGAAAGAGGACCTGAGAGAAGGTTGTTGCCAAGGGCTAGTATTTGGAGCTGGGAGAGATTGCCAATCTGGGTTGGAATATTTCCGGTAAGTGCATTACCGGAGAGGTCCAAAGAATGTAGCTTCCCGAGCCCTCCAAGCTCTGGCGGAATTATACCTGTGAAGAGGTTGGGACCGAGTGAGAGGTTTTCAAGCCGAGCCAAACCACCGAGTTGGCTCGGTAACTGGCCAGACAACTGATTATCACCAAAGTCCAAGACTTTGAGCCTCCGAAGTTCCCCAATTTGAGGTGGGATTTCTCCGTAAAACAAGTTGGATGTCAAATCAAGCACAATGAGGCTGGTGAGGTTAAAAAGCGATGGAGATATTGGCCCTTTGAGAAACTGAGTCGAAAGAACGAGCGAGATAACTCGGCCATTTTGGCAATACACCCCAAATAACTGCCAACTACAATGTGAGGTGGTTAATTTCCAAGAACTCAAAAGCTGCGGATTTTCCAGAGAACCCTTGAAAGAAAATAAGCTTATTTTTTCAGGGTCATGCTCATTTTGCTGTAAAATGGCTCTGGAGCCCAAGAAACAAAAGTTCAAGAAAACAAAGAAAACACAGCCCAGAAGCCTCAAGGTGAAGGCCATTGCGGCTATCAATGTGATCTCTCAGAAGACTGACCTCTTCTTCACATTTTGGTACTCAAAGTTGGAGTCTTTGATGAAGAAACAAAGGAGGAGTAATAATATATTCTGAATTAAATATGGGGGTGATGGGGCCTGGTTTTGAGATAGATTAATGTGCTGTTGGGAAGATGAAGAGAGTGTTTGCAGTGATCAAGAATTTCAAATTGGTTTTGTGATTACTATTTTTATTTTTATTTTTTCTTGTGTAATGTGGCATGCAAATTGCATTGCAATGCAAGTGAAAGGTGAACTGTGACGGTGTCGTTTTCTGTTTGGGACAGGAGGTCTTTGGGGCCCAGCACAGAAGTCATCTGAAAAAGGTGAGGTTTTCGTCAGGCAAAAACCAAGGCTACAGATTCCCCAGGTTCGGGCAGCATGCACTTTGACGAAAGTGCCCTGGCATTGGGCGTGCATTGATAATGGGAAGTTTGAGAAGTGATTGAGATTTTGGCTTGAAAGCAATGGTATTTTTGGTAATTGAGTTGAGTTGCTTGACTTGTTCAGCGGGAAAAAAATTTTCTGATGGGACGAGAGGGGTAACACTGGAACAGGGCCTGCTGGGCCTATAAGAGGATTGTCTCTTCAGGGGAAACACTCAAAGAATTGGAATCGTGAGCTTACTTACAAAATTACAAAGTTTAAAACCTTCTTTCCCAGTTTCTCTTTTCACGGTAGTTTTGCTTTTGCCCATATCAAAATGGTTATCCTCTCAGCTTTTTTTCCTTGTCATATAGTAGGACATTAGGACCTACTAAAATACTTTGAAATTGGCTATCTTGGTATTTAGTCCATCAGTTTTTTTTTTTTTTTTATAATTTTTAAAACATTTTCAGTCCTTATACTTTTTTGGGCCAATTTAGTTCTTGAACTATTATTCTACATATTCTTGTTTTTCACTTGTTGATGATGGTTTTCTTTCTTGTGTCCTTTTTTTTTTGTTAACACCCAAGGTCTGAAACTTCCGTTTACTACACCTACTAAATTACTATTGCTGGTAAGTCTGAAACTATGGTTTTCTCGTCTTTTCTCATTATTAACACAACCACAGGCCCATAGTCCATAACGAACTCTTACCACTTGAGCTGAACCAAATCTTGGGCCTCGAGCACCCAAGTTTCATTAGAGCCCAATTGTGGTGCATGAAGTCATTTTCAGCATTACGGTCTGGAAGGAGGAATGAAATATTATTCGCAACCATGTCATTTTAAGCAACAAGATCTTCTATTTTATTTTTATACTAATCTTATTATGTTTGCATACAAGTGACAAATATTCTAACTATAAGACCTGGAGGTTAGTATAGATAGTGAAATAAAAGATTAAAAGCATCGTTTTGGACCCATAATGGCGGATGGATTCAGCAACAAAAACAGTGGATTCACCCCTCCCGAGTCTGCTAGGATGATTTAGAACATTTTGACAAAAATTCATGTCCCCAGGTCGAATCCATCTGCTGGAACTAATTCCTTCCCATGTGGCTCTCGGTTCCTTAGCAGTCAATTCTCCACAAAGATCAAAGACCTATGTTAAACCATTCTGCCAGCTTCATCAACACAAGCAAAGCTTATGAACTTGGCAAATGGGGCAGAAACGTTAAAATGCAGCTAAAGAAAGCATATTTAATCAAAGATGAATGCCAATCTCAAATTATATATAAACTTCCTATCTTCTGTATTGCAGTTTACACACTCCCTAAAGCAATTCTCCTTCACATAATACCCAAAATGCTTGGGTACACCGTTGCTGACCATTACAACTTTTTCAATGCTTCAATCAGGAAATGAGGTGGGTTGGGGGGAGGAGGGGGGGGGAACGACCTACATTTACAACCACAAACACACATTTTGGAAGAAATATTTTGAGATTTGAATGTGTTCACCCTTAAAGCCATGACCCGCTTGCTATCCTACAATCAAAATTTTATAGCCAAAGAAGAAGGCAGGTGTCATCAACCAGTCAAGCGTTAATTTCTGCATTACATTGATGCTCCCTGCTGCAGCTCCTTCTGCCCCAGAACATGCTTGAACAGGTAGTCTTTCCCAATCTCACGGCTTCCATTTTGTCTGCATCAACTGATGTGGATTGTGACCGATTAGGAGATTCTCCTTGGGTTTGATTTTCTCCAGTTTCAAAGTTAGGGCAAGGCCCGTCATTGCATGTGCACAAAGGAATGGCAACTGAAGGAAATGGACTGCAAGTGACGGGACAGAAAAGATCCGACGAAACAGCAACTACACAGTTCTTTCTGATATCCTGTGAGCCAGAAGGTGTTGACTGCTCTTGTTCTCGAGGTATGGAGCATGCACGGAGTGCATAAGCCTAGAGATAGATGCAATTTACTTTCCTTTGCTGGAGTACCCGGCAGTCTGTCAAAAGAGACAACACCGTGTCTACAAAGAGGGCAAGGAATAGAACCAGGGGGGCCCAGCAATTCAGAAGGGATGTTGCTTGTTGAGCAAAGATAGAGTGCACATCTTACACAAAGTTCATGCCTGCAACCTAAATATATACACCAGAGGCCAAGTTTGGAATAAATTTAATCATGAATTGAAACAGCATACTACTTCAGTACATGAGAAGCATGCATAAAATACTGGTAACTTAAAACACTCAAATGCATGCATATATATTACTAGCAATCGTTGCAAATCGCACAAATATTGCTTACGAAGATGGCTCAGCAGATCTTTTCTAATTGCTAAAATTTCTATGATTACATAAAGCATAGAGCTGCTTTTTGTAACACCCGAGTCTGGACTGGCCGAACAACTTTTGAGCGGAAACAACGGATTCATAAAATGTTTAAGCCAAGTTGTAAGTTACCCACAACCCAAGGTATTATAACAATACAATATCCCCTCCCACTTCCGATGTGGGACGAGGCGTTACAATCACCCCTCCTTAAATTGGGACCCAATAACACATGTCACATACACTACGTAGCATAGCCCAATACTACTGGCCCAATCTCACCCCGTGCAGAGACCACACAAGATTCACTCTGATATCAATTGTAACACCCCGGGCCCTGAGCTAGCCCAACAACTTTTGAACGGAAACAATGGGCTCAAAATGCTTAAGTCAAGTTGTAATTAACCCACAACCCAAGGTATTATCAATAATACAATATCCCCTTCCGCTTTGGATGAAATTTCAAAGCATTGCAGGCATTCATTGTAGTTAGAATTGGAAAGATTTTAGTACGTGTTGGATATACTTTTAAAAGGTTTCAGTTCCTGAAATGGTATTGTACAAAGATGGACAAAGGGCTTGTTGTCAACAGAATAGATTTATGGTATGACAGTATTAACGCAACTCCAGAGACAAAGTGGAAAACACGGCTTGCATTTAAGGATTAGAAGTCTCGATGTATTAAATAGTTTTTCCTTTAGCAAACTAAAAAAAAAAATCAAACAGCACAAAATGTTCGACAATGTTAAGTGAAAGGAACATCGAAAGAGAAAGAAAAAGACCTTCAGCAGTTACCGAACATGCTCTTTCAAGACAAACGGCACAAGTATCAGCATCATCAGAAGGAGTTGCTGACATCTGCAGCCCACACTCTCTGCAAGAGTAGGCAAATAATTAAGCTTGTTGAGTTATATAACCTAAAGAAGTTCTTTCTAAGACCATTGACCAGTAAACTGATTTCACAATTACTAACTTGGAAAAATGCAACCTTTTAGTAATTACCTTGCAATGTTAAGCACACTCAATAGAGGAAGTGATAAATAATGAGAGGAGGGGAAAACTGGGATTATTGAATCTGAATTTGGAACTAAAAGTAGTTCAAGCCAATGACGGCCCCACATCCTGGCAACATCAAGAGGAAGCCACCTGAAAGAATCTATGTATAGTTCAAAAAGGGCAACAAAAGAAACAAATAAAATAGGGAATAATGACTATAAACTGTTCAATGATCAAAAGTAAGAATAACAGATACTCAATGAATTACCCATTGCAGTTTAATGTCATCCTACTGGCACCCTTTGCAAGGAGGATCTGCAGAAGTAGAAAGTCAATATCAAAAGAATCAGAGCACCAAAAAGTAGAGATGGTCAAGAAAGAACCAATCATCACCTGACAACACTTTAAATTCCCCCCACAAGCAGCATAGTGCAGAGGGGTGCTTCCAGCTCCTACAAAATCATTGTTTTCAGGGGGAAAAAAAAAAAATATATATATATATATATATATATATATATATATATATATATATATATATATCAACCACTAGGAAGAATGACAAGGTGGCTGCCAGCCAAAAAAAAAAAAAACCAATAATACTAAAGGAAGCTAAGTACCTATTAAATCAAAATGTGTGGCTCCATTGATGTTCCATAATGAAACGTCACAGCCAAGACACTTGCATGAAGATCAAGAAGCAGTTGTACACAATCAAAATATCCATTCAATGCAGCCATATGGAGAGCAGTAATTCCACCATCAGCAGCCTTATTTACAAACTTTGACAGTGCACTGTAAAACAATAAAGCAAATAATGATAACCACAGTAGTTCGTATGGAGCTCCTAATGACATGAATTGGATCATTCATCATATTCTTTGAAGAATACTATTGCCAGACCTCAGTTAGTCCTGTTACCATATCTAAGAGACTATATGGTTTATACTTACACTCAATTACCAACATAGTTTTAACAGTGAATCTTCCCGCAAACATAAAAATGATGAATAGTTAACAGAATTCCAAGAACCGTACTCTTTTTCATATATTTCTTCTTGAATATTTTCTAATCCATAAATAAAACCTCAACCTCATCTCCTTTCAGTCTTCTATTCATCTCAAGTTCTTCTACACAAATTCTGATTTGGCAAGTAAATAGGAGGTTCCATTGACAGAATGAACCATTACAATCCGCAACTCAGAAATTTCTTAGGTTTAATGATGGAGACAAACAGCTGTAGCTCAATCCGTTTCAATTAACTTAAAATACAAACAAGAAGACTGATGGAGCGCATTAGGATGGCACACCTCTGGTCATGCTTGCTTTTTACAATTGAGCCATTACTTCTATCTCCATTTGGTCGAGTGTCCACAGATTCAAAAGGAGCACTTGGCACGAAATCAGCCACAACAAGTCTAATACATCTTACATGCCCATTCACTGCCGCAAAATGGAGAGCTGTCCTCCCACTAAGATAGTCTGCTCTTGTGACCTAAAAAATATTGAAGCTCATAATTTATAAGAGTTAAGTTTAAAAGTTCAGGAGAAAATCCTCAGAGTGCAAAGCTAAAAACTTTTTATAACCCAATTACACCTCCAACTAAATCCACCTACCAAGCTTCAATTTAAGTAAATCCATCAGTTATCTTTCACAAATTTCCTAAAATGTATGTGTGGTGAAATTAATGTGGT
Source organism: Cinchona pubescens (assembly GCA_025175665.1). Taxonomy (NCBI): domain Eukaryota; kingdom Viridiplantae; phylum Streptophyta; class Magnoliopsida; order Gentianales; family Rubiaceae; genus Cinchona; species Cinchona pubescens. Next base: position 1,951,555 of record JANKKI010000014.1, read on the forward strand.
TAAAGTGAAGACTCACGTTGCATCTAAACAGGAGAAGGGTTTGAACAACTTCCCAATGGCCATACCGACATGCGTGCATCAATGCCGTCTAATCAAAATAAACAAAGAAAGAAAGCAGTTAAATTTAATATAGATCCACCAATTTATCTGATAATAATTGGGTAAAACATAGCTATAAGTGCAATCAACAATAAAGTACCTCCTGAAAACAGAAGGGAAAGTAGAAAAGAAGACAGAGCAACCAAAAAAGTGGAAATCTTGTACCTGCCCACAATAATTTCTTGAATTCACATCAGCTCCATTTTCAAGCAACAATGCAACAATCTAAAAAAAATCCCAAAAACGGGGTCATAAAAACCAACCCAAAATGCACCAAAAATAACAGAAATGCACATGATTAACCAAACCATTTACCAAAAAGATTAATGGGTTTCTAATAGGAATCAAAAAAGGTAGACTCTTATTAAACTTGAAATGAAATTAATTAAAGATGAACCTCGTTGTGGCCTTTAGCGGCAGCAAAGTGAAGAGGAGAATTAAGCCCACCAAAAGTTGAATACTTGGCTAGACATGGATTGCAATCAAGCAACATTTTTGCCTCCACAAAATCACCATCCCTGGCCGCAGATACCAACCTCTCACCTGAGGCCGAGCACCCAAAAGAATTTCCCATCTCACTTTAGCCCAAAAAAAAAAAAAGGAAAAAAAAATAAAAAGTCTCAGCTATCTTTCTTTTTAGGAATATTTCATCTATGAAGAGTATAAAATAGAAGCTGATGGGTTGCCTGTTTATCAGTACTTGTAAAAAGGTGGGAAATTAGGTCAACTGTCGTTAAACAAATTTCAAAAAGAATCAAGAATACAATGGAAAGATGATGACTAACAGCTATGTGGTACAAATGGAAGCACAAAGGGCTGGCTTTATTTATTTTCCTCTGATAATGTGGAAGATTTTTTTTTTTTTCCTTTCTCTTACTTACTTTTTCTTTTTGGGTTGGTAAGATTTTTAATACAAACTCAATCTGTTACATTGCACTCGTGCACTATGTGATTTAAACAAGAACCAACATATTATTGTTGAAGGAAAGTTTTGTAAGAAAATATACTTAAATCATATGGTCCACAAATAATGATGAATTTAAATTTTCTAAGACATGTAATTTTTTGTTTTCTTGATTTGTAAGTTTGGAATTTTGAGAGTTACAGTGGAGTGTGGTATCCTTATGCTCTCAATGTTGACAACATGGTACTACTACGCAATTACTAGGACTTGGGACAGCGAAAGTGTTTTGCATTGAGTATACAAAGTGTGAAGAGAAGAAGAAGACGTGGGGAACTCAGCTGAGCGGCTGAGCCTGAATGCTTATTGTTGATGTATCAATTGTCAAGGCAAAATTTCAACTTTTCTTTTGTTTAAAATATTTGTATTTTGATAGATGATATACTTAACGAAAAATATTTAAATAAATTTAATTTTTAAATTCTATTCATATTATATATTTCATAAAATTTAATCCGCACTACGATTTACTTAAATATTTATCATACCTAGTTATTCAATAAACAATTGAGGTAGAGGAAAAATGCAGCCAACAACTAAACGTAAAAGAATACTCAATAAAAAGACAAATACTTTAAAAATAAATTAGTGTTTATATCAAAATTAACTAGAGTGTTGCTCGTGATCACTCTACATTCTAGTATTCTTTAGTCAACAAGCACTTCAAGTTCACTTCACCTTGTTTTTTTTTTTTCCTTATTATCTGTTGCTTAATGTGTTTCTTTTATCAGAGACTGGGCCTGCCCTTGTCCCCTTCTTGTCTTTGCTTTTTTGGTTTTGCTTCCAATTTTCAAGTGCTGCATGTTTGGATAGTGGATTGCCTTTTCCACAAGGGAATGCGGTCACACGTCCTCTGCATTTGTCTTTCTTTCTTTTATAATAATAGGTATGATTGGATTTCGTTTTACACATTTCAAACTATTTTCAGGCTGACTCATTTTGCTAGTTTGCATTCTCACGATTAATAATTTTTATTATTTTACGATAGGAAGGAAGAAATTTTACAACTGCTGAATTTATGTGCTTTGTTAAGCCTTACTAAATTATAGGTGAAAATTATATATATATATATTTAAATTTTCTATTAATGTCTCCGAGGTTGAAGGGGATTTTGAAGCTTGGTTGGAATAACAGGCCACAGATAGTTCTGTCAATGAGGCTGGATCAACGCGATAAATAAAGAGTCGAATTTTACATTAAAGTGAATTGGGTTGAATTTGAATTTCAACATTAAATTCGATTAAATTGTGAGTAGAGATTGGAATTTATTAAGCTTGGCCCGATTAAAGCTCCATTTGAATATATATATATATTTTAAAGTAAATAATACTACTTAATTTTATGTGAATAATGATTGATAATTCTAGTATTCTATTTAATTAACTAAATTCGGATAACTAAAAATAATAACGGCTCAACATCATTAGTCAATTTAGTTGACATGTTGTGACTCAATGATATAATTAATAGTTGTTTATTGACATAAGTAGTATATACTATTTTATATTATGTTGATCAAGTGTAAACAAAACAAATTTTTAACAAATAAATTGTAAAAAATTTTATTAAATAATATGAGTTTGAGCTAATCTAATTCAAAACCGAAAGCCGAATAATTTTGTGTGTTAAATATGAGTTTTACATCTATAAAATTAGACCGACTCGATTAAAGTTCGAAATCCAAATAAATTTATACAAATTTAAAATTTATAAAGGTTGACTCACAAAATCTAATTCACACCACTAACCACAGGAATAACAATCAAATTCTTTTTAATAAAATATGTCCATCAATTTGAAATGTAATTCCTGTGTTTCAATGCCATATAACTTTTGACAGAAAATGTGAGGAAAGTAGCCACCATATAAAGCAAAGTGAGCAACCCGCAAGCAGAGAACTCTGTGATACTGCACGTGACTAGCCATCACAATATTTATTTAAGAGTAGATGATGCCTCATTTATGTTCTTTGAGCCCCATTTGATAGCTTCAGGTAAAAGATACCCTTGAATGCATACACAAGCAATCTTGATGGAAGAGGCCTTTCCCAATTCCCACTCTTTATTATGCCTGCATTGACACCACAATCCTTGCAGCTTTTTCAGAAACGAAGCAAATTGCAGGGCATGTTGGGTGGGAAAAAAAAAAGAAAAAAGAAAAGAAAAGAAGGTACTGGGCACCAGAGATCATCAAATGAAACCATATATATCAATTCTACTTCTACAGCAGTCTTGTATAAGTTCCAATTTAAGTCAATCCATCATACGCAACTGTGAAATCCATCAAAAATTTAGGTGACTAGGGAAGATGTCTAACAAATGGACATTAATTACATATTACTGTCTATTCAGTACAAGCACAATCATTTTCAATAAAACTTCGCCACAAGAAACTACAACCAGCTCAATCAACAACAGCATTCTTTGAGCTATCCTTTTGGGCAATCTTCCTCCTATCAAAGCATAAAATACTCCCATATGAAGATGCGCAGATTTTTGTTTCTTACCCTTTTCAAGAAACACTATACCAGCCTAGTCGGTTTAGTAGAACTACACACATCATCCTCTTTCTTCTATGAAATTTGTACACTCTTATGTCATAACCCTCTCAGGAACCTCAATGACCTGCTGGTTCTTATCAAGGCCAATGATTCCATTCCAGAGACTGCTGAAGAAAACAGAGGACAAATATTAGAAAGAAGACAGAATCTAGGAAAATATTAGGTTGGCTGCACAAGAACGGTGGAGCTGTAATGCTATTGGTTGAAGATGATTATGGAAGGATGTACAAGGATAATAGTAATCCAAAAAAAAAAAAAAAAAAACCTCAAGTACCAGGAGTCTGGAAAGTCAGATTTCTATAGAGGGTACCGGAAAAAAACATGCCAAGAATACCTAGAAAATGAAGTAGGCGGATGGAAATTCAGCCCAACATCCGACAAATAGACATACAATATCAAGTAATTCAACAATACGAGAATGAGAAAGTTTACTGTTCATTTCAGATGCAGATGATAAAGTGACAGTGGTTTAAAAAAAAAAAAATTACCAACAACAACAACAACAACCATGTATACCCAAAGTAAGCAGAGCAAGATTTTCTCAATTGTTCCGTGGAGGAGGACAAGGGAGCAAGAATTCCAAACTTCAAATCCCAAACGGTTTCAGAAGGGTGAGAGTGTTTTCTCTACTTGATCATTTTTCCATCTTATGAAAAGTGGGAAGAGAAGGAAAGAATAAAAAACTAGTTCTATTCTTACTCCCCAACTCAAGGAAAAAAATTATCTTGCATTCACCCTCCTCTTTCTGTACCTTCTCTTCTTTTCTCCCCCAAACTGTCGAACATAGGGCAGATGCCTACTGGAAGTCACTTTACAGTTTTAACAAGCAAATAAACAGATTATATGAGAACCATCCTCATAGAAAACCACAGTGCTCTCAATTTGGTCAAAATGAGAACTAAATTCCAGCTATTGCACAATAGTTATCCAATTATCCTGAAACAGCATCACCAAGGATAGATGGAAGTGAAAGGATATAGAACACAGAGCAAGATCGTATTTTACCTAGAGTCAACAATATTAGCTCATGATTCGGAGTCAGCATTATCAGGAGATTTCAATTGTCAGGCAATCTAGAAGACCATCCTTTACTCTGTTAAACATTCATCCTTTACTTCTACATTTTCATCATCCTGGTCTGAGTAATCAGAAACACCATCAATATCGTGATCTAAATCAGAATCTAGGTCTGCTTCCAATTCCCCACCATGCTTGGCATTGTCTTCAGTTGCAAAACCATCGAATCCATTTTCAACAAAGTCTCTCTTGACGCCATCAATTTCATAATCCTCTCTGTCCCTCCTATAAGTAACCATTGCTGTATCCACTTTGGCTTTCCTTGGACTCAACAATATCAACTCAGCCAACTTTCTCCTTGCCAAATACTTTTAAATCATTTGGCTCAATTAGCTCCCCCTTCTTATAAGCCTCTCTAAGGAACACCGTATGCAACTTCCCATGATTCCCCCTCGTCGATATATAAAAGATTCCCTGATGCTGAAGCAGAAATTCCTTGAGCTTCTTTGGCAAATCCATAGCCAACCTAAAATGTGCAATCCTCTCCAAAGTTATCTTCTTTTCCACAGTCAAAGACAACAACTCATGAATGGTAGCAACAGCCCTCTTCTCCATCCTCTTCTGTGCCTCGAGTGACCTCAAATCGTACCGGGAAACATCCTCATAAGGAGACCAATATGGCAACCTCTGCCATTTCCAAACTGCAATCTTATAATACTTTCCAATCTTAAATCCAGGAGGAAAATTGACAAGAAACGAAAACCGAATATTCTCAGCATCCGCACCTTTCTCTCTATACTCTATCTCCCTCACACTCTCGATAGTACATCTAGCCAACTTGGGATCCTTTTCCACAATCTCAATGTACTTGTTCCATGAGATTGGTCTCTACAGCATCAAACAATCTAAAGAATTGTGGGTACTTCAAAACTACAGAGAGTTCAAAATCATCAGGCAATCCAAACTCTTTCCGGGCAATCCGGACATGTTCTAATCGAAGCCGACCTGTATTAGACAGCACTAACAGCTTCCGGAGTCGCGTTACGGATTCAGGGACCTGAGCCAAAAGAGCTTGATTTTCTTGCTGAATTTGAAGGTGGGCTTGGCGTGAAAGCCTACAATATAGGATTCTCTGAACAGGGTGCTCAAATATTTCGAAAACATGCGGGAATTTGAGGATAAAACGACCAGCTTCGAACTGTTTGAATCCGAGGCGGCGGGAAAGTCCGTCCAATCGAGAAATGGAGAGCATTGAACTGGGTTGAGACAGAATAAGATCTTGAAATTTTAAAACTTTGCGGATTTTCTTCTCCACTTCCATGTAGTCGTCAAATCCGTGGTCCCGAACTCGTTGCTGTTTCTTGGGTATGGAGGTGGATTGGGACATGGGTCGTCTTTGGAAAACATCTATTGTGAGGGATTTGAAGGGCGTGGCATTAGATATCAGGAATTTGGTTGAGTATCTCAGGAATGAGTGCATTTTTATGGTTTTTTTTTGTTGGGGGTTTAGGGTTTTAGAAGAAGGTTGGCTGATGATCTTCTTGTCAGCGATGATGGACTTTTGAAGTAATTTTATGTTTAATGAGCATTTGTTCGAACACTTGGAAGGCGTTTGCCAGAATATAATACGAGTAGCCTGCTACGAGCGTTTTTTATACCCCTTTACAGCTTTACTATAGCAAGTGCGTTGAGGTTAGCAATGTCAATAAGAAAACGTGGCCTCGGAAATAGTCTGAGTTATTGAAAATTTCTAGCTGGGCCTAATAGGCAACTCTTCTCAAGAAGAAGCCCAATAGCCCATCAAATAGCTTGGGCCTTTGTGTATAGCCAACATAGAACATTTTTGTGCATGGAAATTATGATTTGCGAACATAGAATAAGTCTCTTGTCTTACCTTTCGCAATACAAAGTGAATATAAAATAACTGAGAAATAAAAAATTTCATTACTTTTCAATAATCCAACTGTCAGGCACAAAACAATCTTTTGCAAAAATGTTGTATAATATATTTGGCAAGCAAAATGAGAGAGGGAAGGAAGAAAATAGGACGATGAGGTCAAAGATGAGCATCCAAGCACAAAAAAACAATTGACAAAGTACTTATTTATTGATGAGTGATCAGTAACCCCAGAAGTTTTAGCAATCTCCGAATAAATAGCACATGTGAATGTGAATGTATCCTATTCAACAAACTTAGGCAAATGACACTATAGAGAGCTAACTATAACTCTGGTGAACTATCCGAGTCAATATCGAACCACCATCCACCAAAATGGGCACCAAACTAGATACACCATCCTATGCAGCCATTGCAGCAAAATACTATATCTCAAAGAAGTACTTGATACCCAACTAGGATTCACCGGGTTCATTCTCGACTCCAATTTGACCCTTGCTTGTTTTATGCAAAATTCTGTATCAAGATCAACCAATCTATCTCCTTTTTAACTAAATAAATCTTTACTAGAATCACCCAAAAAGAGAAACTACCAAAAAAAAAAAAAAACAACTTAATTAAACTTTATCTATGCAACATTTGCACTTGCACTTGCACATTTCCCTGCCTGATTCAATTGCAGCGGAGGGCAGCTTTGATACCTTGAAGAGTGCGACCAATTAAGGCATTCACTGTATCAACAGAATCCCTAGACAGCTGGCCATTCACCAATATTTGGAACCCAACTGTCAGCAAAGACCCGTTGGCTTCTTTCACTGGAGTTCCATCCGAACTGTTAGCCCCAGCAGAATTAGAATAACAATCTGGAACTACTGCAAAACCTGATGGCAGTAAAACCACAGAAGAAGTGTCCCCGCCATTCATCACCACATTCATTGAAGGTATGTCAACTGCAGCATACACTATCAGAAAGCCCGACGCGTCTGTGCACATCTCTTGCAAGATCAGCATGCCAGTCTGACTTGAATTCGGAGATGTACCCTGCAACATCAAGGAAACCAAGTTTAGACGACGCACAATGAGAGGGGTTTCAGAAGTTAAATGTTCTATATCCCTAAGATACACCATATAACCACCACTCACACTTGAACGAAGAAGAGATATGTTGTTGCCAAGATCCCGGCCTTTAGCTATGTTGATTATCCGTTGCACGGGACCATCATGGGATAACACATCCCAGTGGGACCTCATCGGCTCATTCCGCAGGAAGTCAAAAAGACGCTGCTGTGACACAGGCATCCAAACAGTAGTTGCAGCACTCAACACCACACCAGCAGGATCACCAGGGTTGCCCATGCCCTTCCGCATTATCAATCTTACATCACCTGTATTTCCACCTTGGACGGCTTCCCACTTGTAGGCTGTTGCACACACCCCGGCGCAAAAGTTATGAGTCATGCGTTGTGCAAGCTTTGCAATGCTCCTCCTACCACTGGTACTGTGCAATTACTGTCATATGTGAAGCGGTATTAGGTTCAAAAATAAGAGGTACTTATAATGTTGAGTGTAACTGATTGAACAGATTAAACCTTAAGAAGACAGACAGGCAGTAAATCAAAACGATGGCTGGAAAAAAAAGGGTTAGAGAACAGGAGGACTAATACCTGCATGATCTCCACCAGGGACAGTTGAAGACATGATGATTGCCAGGCACTCACATTGTCTTTCGAGGGTGGCAACCCACTTTTGTGCGCCCAAGCCCAAGCCTGACCTAAGTAAGGGCCGGTAGAGTTGGGGAACAATACTATCATCATACTCCATGTGTTCAACCCAGATGACCTGCAATTTACTCATTAAAGTCATTATCAATATTCCATTTTTTGCATACCATGTGATCCAAACTGTCAAGTACGTACTGGATATAGAACCTGAGAATAAAATTGATATAATATTGCAAATGCAAAGCATTTCTTGTGATTGTTGGATATATTCATGAAATACACAACCCAAATAAATGCGCTTGCATGAGACACATACAGAGAGAGAGAGAGCTGTAAAATTTGTTAGACACATATTAAGTGCAGCAGACCATGCATAGATAGGTGGAATAAACTTCCACTAAACACATGCTCGACGGAAAAATGAAATGTGTAGTCAACCATAAGGGTGACGATACCAAGATTTGCAACGATACTTGCATTCAAGTATACAAGAATTGCATACCTAAAACTTGAAAGAGAAAAAAAGGCTCTACTATTTTTCTGTATCCAGATAAGAAGAGAACGTCTATCAAGATTAATAGATAACTTTGTTATTTTGCTTTAGAAAGATTAAAATACCATGACAGTTTATAGGTCATACAGCATCAGTGATAATAAATAAGATCTCTGTGTAAGTGCAAGTGCGTGCCTCCGTCTGTGTGAAAAAGAGAGAGAATAGAAGCATCATCTGTATAATTTACACAACAGAAGATGGGAGCTTCAAGACATTAACCTTTCATTTAACATTAATATTCTCAAGCTCTATTCATCAAGCAGAAGTAGAAGCAAAGGTTTCCACACACATTCCTAAACTGGCGATCGACTATTCACCAAACACTAAGAACCCCAACTTTGAGATATGAAGACTATCATATCCTAATGTATTGCAAAACCATCTCATCAATACAATAGTGATAGAGATTCGAACTCAGTTGAAGACAAGAATATCTTTTACCGCTGCTAATTCAGACTTAGAGGGTTCTAAAATTGGTAAGTTATGGAAGCAGAAGCCGGAAATGGTGGGCTCACTCGTGATGTCATCTTGATGTATTTCATAAACAAACAAAGAAAATAACTAGATACAAACCATACAAGACACAATGATATTAATGAATTGCTCTTAAAATGCCCTTAAAAGGAATAGGGACATATAAAATTTTCTGCTCACTGATTACCTTGGAATAACCATTTGGCATATCTTGCACAATGCAGCCAGAAGGGAGCCTTCTGCAATTTGCAAATGTTTGTGCATTTGGATCTTCTACTGGTGGAATCAACAGACACATCAACCACAGCCCAAAACCCCTCTGTGTGCTGCTTGCAAAACCGGAGAAACTTCGCTTGACGGACAGGGACCAAAGGTGAAAGAACTTGGAACTCAGCATGCATCTGTGGATATAAATCCATTTCTGGCTTTAGCAATGAATAAAAAGAGGATATGAAAGAAGAGGCTCTTTCCATTATTAGGGGAATATCTAAGTGAAAGTAGAAGCAATAGCTCACCAGTTGCAAAGAACCATTTCTGGTTCCCCCCAAACCATCGGAAACCATTTATCAATAATAGAGGATCTCCCAATCATACATGAAAAGATCTCGGTCCACCGGTTCTGTACAATAAAATAGAAAATATATCCATTGCGAAATGCATTAGTTGGTACATTTGTTGAAACTATGAGAAAGGAGGGGCATTACCATCAATGAAGTAAAGCGGAAAGCAAAATCCAGCAATTACATAAATGCATATGTAGCATAAATCATGAAACTATGAGGCTAAATTCATAGAAAGAGAATAATGACTACTAGATTCAACAAATGACTGTAAATTAATAATAGCAATAAAAATTGAAAGACCTACCGAGTCCATTAATATCTCTACAAGAGACATGCTGTTAGTAATTACAGTTCCAGTTGCCCTTGTTGCCTCTGTAATGAAATCAATAGGTTTCATGCCGATACAAGGAGGGAATGTTCTTCTGTATTCCTCAAGGTTTAGTCTTTCTCCGCATCCACCCAAGCTTCTAAACCAGAGAGGAGTATCAAATTGAGCCAGCTTTAAGAGTTCATCCATTGCAGCCACAGCAAGGTCCAGGTACATAGATTTGTCAATTGAAACCTCAAAACTGTTAATTCCCTTCAGAGATCCGGTGGTAGGTACCACAGGTAAATCAGTGGTCACTGCACTGGCATAATCAAGGCCCATGGGCAATGGAGTGCCAACTGAACTTGGGTCACCGAAGCCACTTCTTCGTACGGCAAGCTCCAAATCAGAGTCGAGGAATTCCCTGGGGCCATAGAACTGACGAAGGCTGAGAATGGCCTTCCCAAAAACTTATTTGCCAGTTGAAAAGATCGATTCAGCTCATTCCTCAGCCTAGCATTCTCTATCTTAAGTCGGTTCTCCTGTATAGAAATCTCACCAAGAGCTGCTAGGTTGCCACATTTGCTGCAAACTGGATTCCTCATGGCTTCCTTCATAGAAATGTTTTCAATATGCAGCTTATCATTTTCTTGTTTCAGCAAACAATTCTCGTGGCGCTCCATTTGAGTCTAATGAAAAAATTCATGATCAGTTTGATCCTTCCATACAACAGAATTCAGCATGAAAAAATGAGGTTTAAACAAGAAGAGGTTACCTTCATTTGGGTTCTTTTATTCTGAAACCAAAACTTCACCTGCTTGCTTTCCAAGTTCAGTCTCCTGCCAAGCTCCAACCTTGCATTCTCATCAGGATGGGGGTTCTCCTTAAAGGAACTATAACAATGAACAGAAACATATACAAAGATCTCCCTCAATTTCATTTACATCAAATCTAATACTATCAAGAATAATAAATCACAAGATAAGAATTTCGACAAATGTGAAAATCGACTCACGCTTCCAGCTCCTGAATTTGCTGAGAAGTGTGCCTATGATATTTCTTTCCCCTAGAAGAAGATGATGATGATGATTTGTCCCCATCTTCTAAGGTGTCCTGATCATCGCCTGATGCAAAACCTTCAATGTTGTCACTGTCTGACCCGCTCTGATCATACTCCTCATTGGCCTTGTCCTCGATAACTTGAGGACCAAAATTTTCCTCAACCGCACCCATATCACCAGCACCTTCCATCTTTGGTTTCTGCAAATTAAATAAAATAAACCCTTTTCTGTATCTATCAAACAAACAATTACCAAAAAAAAATGCAATCTTTTCATAAAGAACTACTACAAACATACATATAGAGAGAGAGAAACAAAACAGTGAGACAGAAAGAGGGGACATACAACAGCAAGGGAGAGGGGTGAATTAGAGTTGAAGATAGGCTGGACAACATGATGAGGCGGAAGAGAAGGAAGAGGAGAGACCATATGAAGCTGAGTGTGAGCCCAAGTAGAATTGGAAATGGTGGTGTATAGATTATTATGAGCCATCATTCTGGCATCCCCACCACCACCACCGCTTCTACCACCACCAATGAAACCCCCAAAACTCATAAATGATAACGGACCAGTTGCCACTCACAAAAGAAAAAGATCATTTTTTTTCTTTTGATATTCAAGCAAGACTCATACTTCCTCACCCAAAACAGGCCAAATCTTCTACTACCGATTTGAAGATGGTATTTAATTTTGCCCAGATTTTCTCTATCATGATCTTATCTTTCCTTTAAAATCACGGTTGACACACACACATACACACACTACTACAGGCGAGTATGCCATCTTGTTACACCTTTCACACTACAACTACTAAAACTGCTAATTAACTACCCCTTTTACTCTCCTCTATCTCCCATGACAAACGTCAAGAAGTTAAATTATTTATTTAAAAAAAAAGAAAAAAAAAAAAACTACAGATTTGGGATTTTGGTATGATGTAGGAGAAATGCCTCTCGTGGCAAGGAGAAAATGAAAGGCTTTAGAAAAGAGATTATAGATAGCCAAACAAGAAAGCTCGATAGAACAGAAGTGAGAAACTTTGAAAGCCACAAGAAAACTAAATTAATAAACCATTAAAAAATTGTGGACTTTTCACCACCTTACAAAATTAAAAAAAAAAAATGAAAAGGACCCGTTGACTCTCGTGCGGGAATGATGTAGTAGTACATAAAAATTTCCGAGAGAGAGAGAGAGAGAGAGTAAATGTCTGAGATTCGAGTGGACCTTTGAGTTGAGTTGCTGATATATTTTGTTGGGATCTGTTTAGAGAAAAAAAAAGAGGTTAATTTTCTATTAGATAAAATTAATTCACATATGGTAAAAAAAAGAATTATTATTATTATTATTTTTTTTTTAAAAATTGATTGATACCAGATTAAAGGCTTTGAATTAGTGTGACTGTGACACTAACAGCAATGGAGGACACGAGTCAAATCTAAGATTTTATATTAATTAAAACAAATTTCCAAGCCTCGAATCGTTGAAGAAATCGAAAACCAATAAAAAGTGGATTATTATAAACTGACCCTTTTAAAAAATGACAGAAAACAGAAAGTCGTTTTGTTTAATGTTGTTGATAGAATCAAACAAAAGAAAGAAAAGGCTTGAAAATGGGGGCAAAGCTCATACCTCCAAGTTGCTATATGACTTCTTGCTTTGCTCTTCTTCAATGGATTTTGTTGCTTTCTACTAACATTCTCTATTTATTGGCAGCTAATGGTACAATTTTAAGGTAACTTATTAATGGCTATTCATCACTAATATATTGCTGTAGATTTTGTAGATAATAATTCAGATTTTAAGAAGACATATATAGTTTAATATTAAATTATCATCGTAACACGTTGAACCTAAATTATAAAAATATTAATTTATGTATATATGTATATATTTATTTATTTATTTATTTATTTATTTCGAATACGTAAATAATTAATTACAAAATATTGTAGTATGTCATTAAGATAATTTTTATAGGCAATCTAGTGTTTAAAAGTTTTCCTAGTTGAGGGATTTTTGTGAATGATTGGGACCCGCTGATGTCAGTTCCCTGTTGAGTCGAGACAAAGTTGGAAATGTCCATCCCACACTTAGCATAGTGTGTGACTGACTCTTCACTAGGGAACACGTTTGCAGTCGTTATACTAACACAATGGGAATATGGTAATTTAAATATTTTTTTTGCAAAATATTTTTAAATAATCTCTTTAAAATGTATCCATCACATTATAAAAATAAATAGTAACATTACATTGTTTTAAACATACTAATAACATATAATCTTATCTTATGATGGATAAACGCAGACAGCTTTTTTAGTATTTAGTTTTCTATTTTCTTCAGTTAAGTCACTGACAAACTAGAAGATGTAGTTTCCTTAGCTGTAGTGGTCAAAGTAAATCTCAAATTAGACCAAGCCAATGACCAACGGTTATCCTTTTTTTTTTTTTTTCTTTTGTAATTTTTGGTTAAATCTTAATCCCAATCTAGTTTTTAAATATGGACGTTCAATTTTAAGTACACCCATGCCCTAACATTTTAAAATGGTCTATCACAAAAAAAAAAAAAAGAGTTTTTTTCTTTATCAAACATGTATATTGCGTAAATTTTGATTACTCATTTCGTAATATAAAATAAATATGACAGTTATTAAAATCTCAATACTTTCTAATCATTTAATAATCGAGAATACGCACCCCACAACGAATAATAAGTAACAAAGAATTTTTCTTCTACATTTTAGAAGGATTGGACTCGTGCCTTCCAAAGTAGATCTTAGTTTCACTATTTTCGTCAATGCAATACATTGCATCTACATCCTAGGCTTGTGTGAAACCATCTCCTTCTGATGAGGCTGACCTAGATAATTAGGGAAATTTTAAGGATTTGTTTACAAAATTATTATTCTCTTCTATTTTAAATCTTTATATAGTATAATATTATGTATTTTAAATATTTATATTGTACAAAATTTTTAAAATTAAAAAAATATTCTTAAAAATGACTATAGAATTTCCCAGATAATTAATTAGTATTAAGTTTAACGCTTAATTTTCAAAATACAACTCATGCATGCAGAGCCATTTAATTTGTCTAACTATCAATTAAATTTTGAGATATTATTTCTTTCAACGTTTTATCAAAAAATCTCTTTCATGTACAATTAAGATTAGAGGGAATTCTACAATTTTTTTTAAAAAAATATTCTTTTGATTTTAAAAGTTTGTAAAATATAAATTTTTAAAACATATAATATTATATTATACAAATATTTAAAATATAAGAAAATAATTTTCTGAAATTATAGAATTTTCTTAAAGTTTACACGCTATTGATGAAATAATGTAGAAAATTACTAAAACTGGTTCCATTAAAGAGTTTATTAAAGCGATAGACAACTACCAAGAATTTAGTGGCAAACAAGAAATTAATGAAATCATGTAAAAAAAAAATTCACTAACTAAAAGTATCTATTAATGAGAAAGTAGATTGAAACATCAAAATACTTTTATGAAGAATTGACCACAATATGGCATCTATTAATCCCTAAATATCTTGTAATATTGGTAGATTTCGATTTTTATCAATTATTAGGTCTAGAGATTTAGTCATTATGACCAGTTATACCACAGACAAGTGAGTACACGTTTTCACTATGTATACCGTGCACGTGGGTTCCTGTTAAGAAATATCTTTGGATAAATTCACAATAACTACTGCCTTTTAAAAGGAAAATAAATTTTAAAAAAAAAAGGAGAGAAATTTGTTATACTTTGAAAGGTAGTTAATAGGACTGGGAAATATTTAAGTAGACCTGATTTACAATCTTACTTGTAAACTCTGTAAAATAAATTAAATGTTATGAAATTTATAATATAAGTAAGATTTAATATTGACCGTAGAGTTTACAATCGTGAAATTCAAAACTAGGTCTATGATAGTACTTTTGGCGTAAGGTTGAATGGAATTGAAGTGATAAGGGCATAAGGGGTTCTATAGTAAGTTTGAACGGCAGAAGGAGGTAGCTAATTATTTTTTGAAATGGTAAAAAAAAAAAATGGTGTTCGAATTTCTTAAATTTATCGGGAAAAAACACTTATGGTGGTCCATAATTACTACTTTATATAATACGTTAATTTATCATTTGTTTTTCTAGTTTTAGATTTATAACTTTCCACTTCTCACTCTCACTATTAAATAACTTCCCAACCCATCACAAATTACACACAAACACATAATTTAATTTATTTTTTAGTTTTTGTCCATTTTTAGAAAATTTTATACAACTCTGCACATGCATGGAATGTGCTAATAGGACTAATTTTATGATAGATGTAAAAAAAATTCAAGAAATGTAAAAGTTTTTTTCCCCATATATAAAGATGGCGTTTGCCTATGATAGTTAAACTCTAGGCGTTTCATACACCTTATTAGTTCGAATATGAACAAGTTGTATAGTTTTTTAACATTTGATAAAGTCCTTTAAAAATAGTCCAATTTTCAATTACTAACTTGCTATTGGTTGACCTTAATATATTTTCCTCTTTCTGTACAAGTATTTTAAAAAAGGGAAAATCGTCAAAATAGTCCCTCAACTTTTACACTTTAGCCAGAATAGTCCCTCAACTTTCTTTTTAGCCAGAATAGTCTTTCAACTTTTACACTTTAGCCAGAATAGTCCCTCAACCTTCTTTTTAGCCAGAATAGTCTTTCAACTTTTTTTTAGCCAGAATAGTTCTTTAATTTTTATTTTTTAGTCAAAAAGTCCTTTTATGGTGTAGTCACAATAAATTTTTTTTTTTTTTTTTTTTTATAAATTTCACAAGAAAGGACTATCTTGGCTAAAAAATAAAAGTTGTAGGACCATTCTGGCTACAAAAAAAGTTGAGAAACTATTTTGGCTAAAGTAAAAAAATTTAAGGACTATTTCAGCGATTTTCCCTTTAAAAAATGGGAAATATGGTGTCTTTGGAGGTTTGCCACGGACAAATTAAGTGATGCCACGTAAGCACAATATTTCTTTTGCTTAATCTGTCTACCTCCGTTTCAAAGCCACCAACTACAAGGGAGTAATTAAGGAAGACAAAGATCTAGGTAGATTTGATTTTTTACTTTACTTGTAAATTATGTGGTGTGAATTAAACTTTAAAAAATTTATGATATCAGCTGATGTAAATAAAATTCTTTAAGATTTAATCTGACCACAGAGTCTAAGGTGGAATCAAAGATTGGATCTGAAAGTAGTCCACAACATCTAGAGTGTGGACGTTATTGTAATTATGAAACTAGAGAAACTTTTTATATAACTTTCAAAAGTATAGAACTATTACAACTTATCGAATTTTTTCTTTTTTTAAAAAATTATAAAAAAGTATTTAGTTTATAATCAATATATATGTATGTATTCTATATTAAATATAAACTATATAGGCAATATGCACAACACATATGTACATATACATATAAAATAATACAAATATACAATAATTTTATTATATATTAAATATTTTAATCTGATTCAGATCTTAATAGGGTTGAAACACCAAAATTTATATCCGACTCATTTATTATAATAAGAAAACGAATCCAAATTAAATTTAAATAATAGAAATTTATCATAAATTTAAATCTAAATAAACGAGTTCTCGTAAGGATCGAATTTGGGTCTAGACCCATTGACACGCTTAGGAAAATTGGCAAACTAAAGTCAGAAATGAGAGAAGGATGCTATTAAAGAAAATATTCGGGGCTAGGTTGATAATAGTACGCTCATCCACAAAATTGACATAAACACGAAACTATCCCTTTCAGTGGGGTTTAGGGCTTAACAGTTTGTCTACCAATTTCAGTTGCGCCGCCGTCCGTTATGGTTCTCAAGTACGTTTTTGCCTAATTTCCTCATCCTTTTTTCTATTTCTTGATGTATATTTAATGTTTTAATTGCTAACATTTTAATTATTTTTTTATAAAAAAAAAAATTTCCCTGGTGGCTACATGATTATGAAGCAGCTCATTTCTTGATATTTAGTGTTCAAAATTGCACTAAATAATTGTATGTCTGCAAAATGTTGGATACAATGGGACTTTGTTTTTCTGTGTCTTTGGGTTTTCGTCCATATAGGGTTCTCACCCAAAAAGAAAAGAAAAGAAAGGAACGGTGCTTTGTGAGAATTTGCATGAATTCTAATTGATTTTGAGGACAATTTTGGGCTTTATATAGCCTGTGGAATCTTTACATTTGGCAATGGGGGTAAGAAAATTATAAAATTTATGGTTCAATATAGTGTATTTGTTTGGTTTCTGATCCTATTTGAATGAACTTGTAGTTACTGGGCCTGTCATTTTTGATGGATTGCCGTACTAGCTTAATTAAATTAAATTAGAGAAAGAAACTGGAAATTACTCGCTAGGCTGGTCGGTTTGTGGGCTATTGTCAGGGTTTTTACTTCTGGAATTGTAGAAAGTAAAACATTGCTTATGTTATCGAGAGGTTTTAGTAATAGCTAAAATACTTTTGCAATTACAGGACCGAACTCTGCCGCTTTAGCGGGGCAAAGATATACCCTGGCAAGGGTATCAGATTTGTTCGCTCTGACTCTCAGTTAGAGATAACAATCTATTTAATGTTCTCATTCGCCATGGTGTTTCTCTCTTGGATTTGCTTTGAGCGAGCTGGATGAAGGCTGTTGTTCAATGTTGTCTTTTTCAACTGCATGCTGTTGGTATTCTCATATATGGTTATAACACACAGAAACTAATATTTCTGATTCTGAAACTAGGTTTTCCTTTTTGCCAATTCCAAATGTAAGAGGTACTTACTTTATACAAATCACAACAGGCTGAAGCCTTCAAAGCTCACTTGGACAGCTATGTATAGGAAGCAACACAAGAAGGTATTTTATATTTTCTTCCTGCTTGTGGGTAGATGTGTGTGCACATGTTTATGTTATAAGTTTAAGGAAAACTGTTGCTGAAATGCATATTCGTTTGAGGTTAAAATTAGTTCGATGTATACAATTTATGCTCCTATAGGATATTTCCCAAGAAGCAGTGAAGAAGAGGCGTCGTACAACCAAGAAACCTTACTCTAGGTCTATTGTTGGTGCTACTTTGGAAGTCATCCAGAAGAAAAGAACTGAAAAACCTGAAGTTCGTGATGCTGCACGAGAGGCAGCTCTTCGGTATGATTTAAAATTTGGGCTTATTAACATTACTACATTGGTGTAACTTTTTCAAAGCTCAAGATTGTCTTGTACTGTATTAACTGCAGTGAAATCAAAGAAAGAATAAAGAAAACCAAGGATGAGAAGAAAGCTAAGAAAGCTGAGGTACACTTAATGGCAAGGCAGGGGCAATGTACCCAAGAGCGGGGGAGCAAAAGGCCCCAAGCTTGGGGGAGGGGGTGGCAAGCGCTGAAGATTGTTAGCATTTGTCCTCATAATAGAAAAGCTGCTGTAAGGTTGAAATCTGCCAAGATTTTGTATGGTAGATAATTGTTTCATTGAGGGTTTTTGTTGGTTGCCATTTTTTGTGGTTAATTTTCATGAAAGCTGCATTTCTTTTTCATCTTCAATTTTGTCATGTGGTTCAGTGATCATAGTAGGGGATTTGGGGGACCTGCAACTTTAATCCGTACAGTTGTTATGTTATTCTTATTGAAAGAAAATTTATTCTTCTTTGCTGTTTTTTTATTTTTTATTTTTTTTGTTGGTTTTAGGTTTACACATTTCTTGCAAATTTTATCATATTACTGTTGTTGTCGCAGGCATTGAGAGGGGGATGTTTAGGTAGTGCCTTTTACCTTTCAAAATCCCCTATAAGACGAGTTAAACCTTTTCCCTTGGATATTCTACTTCTCGTACATTGGAGGTTATGGTCTTCCGCCACCCATCTTCTATGGTAGGTGTTGTTACAAAAATTTGAATTAG
Organism: Cinchona pubescens; assembly: GCA_025175665.1. Taxonomy (NCBI): domain Eukaryota; kingdom Viridiplantae; phylum Streptophyta; class Magnoliopsida; order Gentianales; family Rubiaceae; genus Cinchona; species Cinchona pubescens. The sequence goes on from JANKKI010000014.1 coordinate 1,970,696, forward strand.
GGTTAACTCGTATACAATATCGTCTAAAGTGAAAGTTGAGCATTACGCGCAGTATTTACGTTCGGATTACCTGAAAAGAAAAGGGTAGGGCTTTATTCAAGATAGGTTTCAATACTCAAGTCAGTACTTCGATTAGAGAGTAAATTTTAGAGAAAAATTAGAACTTATGAAAATTAAGATAGTGACTAATGAATTTGATTTGCTATATTGATATTTATATCTATGACTGTTGGATCGAACCGATCCATAGGTCGAATACGTATTACTTGACCCATTTAAGCATATTTGAATCGCAAGGGTAAAATTACTAAATTACTCCTGTCAGTTTCGGGTTTGTAATATTTTTAGTTGGCATATTATTTTAGTATCATCGTTTGCCGTCCAATTTCAAGTTAAAATTTTCGAGTTGAGATTTATAGGTATTTTAAGTGTGGTAATCACACCCTGGCGTAAAATTGATCGGAATCAATTTCAATACTTTGAAATTATTTCCACGAAGGAAATTTTTTTTTTTAAATCTTCATAAAGAGTTGTTTTAAGATTCCATCCAAAAAATTATTCTTTAACAACAGCTGAAGCGTTTCCTGACAATTGAAGACTTCTTGGACTTGGAAAATATTTAGGTTGATCCAGTTTTTTATCTCACGTGTAGATTTTGTTTACATCAATTGATGTCATAAATTTTTTGAAATTTAATCCACACTATAGAGCGTATAAATGAAGTCAAATATCGAATCTATCTAAATATTTACCCTTGAACTAAAACTCCTCATGCCCGGTGACACCACGCTTCTAGTTATGCTATTAATGTAAGTATCTCATCCTTCTCGCACTTCTTCATACTTCTATCCATCAATATCTTGAACACTTGAAAGCACTATTTTGTTTTTCTTAATTCTCACATGGACTTTGAGAATGATTGTAGTTGTAATCGGTCATTAGATTTGATATACTATGGTATGGCTCATGTCCCTTTGCAATCAAAGTCAATTGATTCAATGAATAAAAATGATAACCTGGAGCATTGTGCAATCAATTTCGTGGTTGCACATGATCTGATTCATTCTCCATTTACGCCACCGATAGAATTGATATATTCTCGCAATAATATCGTAAAGGGGTCATCAACTGCTTCAGTTCCATCAGTTGTACCATCAATCTTCAAAAGCAGAAGGGATGAAGGTGGCCAGTTGATATGATGGACGGTGCCAAAGGTGGTGCAGGTTGTGACGGTGAAAGTAGAGTAAGTGATGTAGGGCGATGTGGAGTAAAAATATTAGGTGGAGGTGGTATAGGTGAGGTAGGTACATATAAAGTAAAAAAAAATTGGGCTCAAGTTAATTGGGGAAGGTGTACGTAGAGTAAGCGTAGGTAGAGCAAATGAAGGAGTACGTGAAGTAGGCGTAGGTGGGGCAGACGTAGATAGAGCAAGTAGGAGAATAGAAGCTATACGTGGAGTAAGTATAATTGGAGCAAGTAAAGTGGAGAATAACTTAGTAAAAAAAGACAGATTTTTCCCAAGATATTATACTAGGGAGTATATTAGGTGAGGACCCTTTAAACAATAATTTACCAGTCTACCCCCATGAATCTTCAGATGAGTCTCCCACTGCTATGGAACACCTCACAGAAGGGGCTACCCCCGTTGGATATTCTTTGGAAAAGTATGTATCATGGCAGACCACCAACAGTTGGGATTTTTACTTCTAAACTTCAGTTCTACCTATCGAGCTCCTCTACTCGTTTGACAGGGATGCCCCTTTACATCCTCAACCCAGCCAATTAAAGATAAGTCATCCAAAGGTAGTCCATGAGACAGAGAATATAAGTGAGGATGAGTCGGGGAATAGGTCAAAAACTGAGACAGATGAAAAGGTAGAGAAGGAGATTGGGAAAAAGATTGAGAAAGAAACTGAGAAAGATGTAAATGGACAGATGAGGAAGTCATTCCATGTCATATATCTTGTAAGAAATAGAGCAAGAAGAAAACATCTTCACCCTTGACTTTGGTGTCCGTGCGCTCCGAATTACCAGTTCATATAATTAATTAGAAAATGATCGGCCCTTGATTAGTGAAATTCCACATTCCAGATTGGGACATTACATATCCAAGAAAAAACCATAAACCTTGCGAGGAGAATGAAAATTGTACCCTAATTTACTTAGCACAGCTTGAGGTAGGATCTCGATTACGATTTCTCCTTTCTCCCTCGCCAGCATGAAGTTAGGGGCAGACAATCTGGGGATTGCCACCCGAATGGTGAGGGTGTTGCTCACCATGGGAGAAGTATTACTCCAATTGCTGCTAATGAGCATTCCTTCAGCTGAGTATTTTGCTGCCTCAACTTGAGAATTTTTTCGTTCTTGTCCACAGCTTGGGGATAGGAATCCCCCTCCTAACCTCTTTGCCAATCTATCGCTCTGTGGGATCGGCAAAAGTGATATTGAGTTGATATTTCTTTCCCTTACACAACATTGCTTCAGTGAGTGTTACGCGTGTTAGGTGTCATGCTAAAGTATGACTTTTAGTTCTATTCTCATAAACGGCGCCAAAACCATTATGTTGATGTTAGAATTTGGTGCCAAAACCATTATGTTGATGTTAGTATTTGTCGTGCGCTCATATGAGATATTATCCGCTTTGACCGGAATCTCTCGATTTTACTCTTGAAAAAGTGCCTCACATGTGAGGGGTAGCCCCCTACCATATAAGTTAAACTCTTTATTAGATTTCAATCAATGTGGAATCTTTTGTTCCTCCACTTTACATCACCAAAAGCCCTCCAACTAAGAAAGAATCTTATGTATGATCCGAGGGTCCCATAGAAGGCGTTATTATGTTAATGTTAGAATTTTTCGAGCACTCATATGAGATATTGTGCCCTTTGACGAGGGATGGGCAAAAAAATCCGGTGATCCGATTACTTGCCCGCCCCGCTTCGCTCTACTTTGAAAATCAGGGCATTCGACCCTTATCTCAAGTAATACATTGACCGGATCATTTGAGGGTCGGATACCCATTATTTTCGGATATGGGTATGGATCGCTTTTTTAAATATCCGCGAGTATCCACTCCGCCTTGCATATTTAGGTAAAACTGTAATTTTGCAACCCATTCCCGAGATAACCCTAATTAGCGATGGGCACAGGGCGGGTATCCGCCCCTCAAACCTTTTGGTTGATCCGCCCCTCAAAAAATTTACCTGAACTTAAGCAGGTTTATTTGATGGTTTGTCTTAGGGCGAGTATCCGCATGTTCCGACCCTCGAGGTACCTACAGACACGAGGGGCAGATTGGGGTATCCACAGACATGAGGGGCGGATTAGAGTCAAAAAATTACTGACCCGTAAGATGCAGAAGTTTATTTGATGGTTTGTCTCAGGGGCGCGGGCAGACTAGGGTACCCGCAGACATGAGGGGCGAATTAGGGTCAAAAAATTGACACCAGCAAGATGCGGGCAGATACCCGTCCCGTGCCCACCCCTGGCTTTGACCAGAATCTCATGATTTAACAATTTGCTCTTGAAAAGACGCCTCACATTGGACGGATAACCCTCTATTTTATAAGTTAGATTCTTTCTTGACTGTCAATCAATGTGGAATTTTTGATCCCTGCACTTTACATCACCAGTTGGCTATTGCGCATTTGTGTTAGTCTGGATCACATCAAAATCGTTGTTGTTCCCATGCACGAATTCTGATCTTGGAACAAAATTCGGTAGCTTGCAAGAGCAAGATTAGCTGATTATGCTTTATATTTGGTACTTTCTGCTTTTGAGTAAGCTGTCATCTGATTCATAATCCTGCCTCCATCCGGCAATCCTGAAGCCATTGCCTGCTCAAACGACATTACTATAATATCAGGGAAAGACTTAGGTAGTTTTGATTTTTAATTCCACTTGTAGATCTTGAGATGTGGATTAAATGTTATGAAATCTATTACATAAACTGATGTAAGTAAGATTTTATAAAATTTAATTTTTGATAGCAGGGTCTACAGGTAGGACAAAAAACCGGGTTCATAAGAGTAAATTTTTTCCTTACTAAGATATCTTATCTTATGTTTGTGTTAACTTTCTGTTTCTTTTATTGTTCAAGATTATTAGTTCACGAGTATATAAATATATATATACACACTGGATGACGCCATGGAGACTGGAGAGTACAATATCACCCTCCGCAACTTTTGGTTTTCTACTTCAAAAGTGGAGTGTTGTCACGTCACAGTGCACGTCTACGCTCAACAACCGTTGTATATCTTCAATTAAATAATCCTATTAATCAAGGTGAAAACTTAACTTGCTTTTGGACAAGAAATGTCTCAACTTGGAATCCTTTTGTGAAATTTTAGCCCTTGGTTCGAATAAATTGGGGCTAAAACTTAATTTACTTGCTTGATTAACAAGGTATTTTCCAAATTCAACGAGTATGAAGGAAAGACTTCAAAAATATTTATTGTTGTTTTATGCCTCACTTTGTGGGAATAATAATTTCAATAATAATTTTTTTTTGCGCTGGATAGAAAACGAGGTGGAAATAAATTGTAAGAAAGTACGCAGAAATTAGACGACTTTCCAACAGAAAACAAGCAACCAAATTTTCCTTAGTCTCACTTTTCCTGAACATCCGAACACTACCTACTATCTTAGGAAACTGAACAGTTTAGGAAAACGGTTTTAATGTATCAATCAATGTAGTACTCTGTAGTAGTAACTAGGAAGGACTTCCCCTCTTCTTCGCTCCCATCACTCTGTCGGTTAAAAATAACCGCAAATGGATGAGAAACTTCCACTTTCTCAACACCCCCTACCCCTCAGCCCTCATCTACTGCTCCACAAACACACACTTTCACTTCATCAGAACCCAACAAGAATCTTCCACATCATCACCAAATGGAACACTCAACCACGTGGCACTCAATGGAGGTACAGATTCCTTTAAAATTCTTGAAACGACCACACAAGATTCTAACCTCACCCAGGTGTTCCTCTTCCATAACGATCACCAACTCCCCAGTTTCTTTCTCACAACACATGTCCAAACCACGTTCTCTTAGCATCCATTAAACACAACCCTTTATAATCACCCCTCCCAACAACTCCATCAAATATCCCAACTTCTCTTTTTTGAAGATCAAGAATTGGAAATTGAATTATTCTTCAATTTTTTGAGAATATGCCTGGTGAAGATATAGAAAGTGGGGTGGAAAAAAACAGGGGAGTAGGAGGAAGGAATTATGCAATTCATGAAGAAAGAGAAACTCAGTGGATATCATGGCTGATTCCAGTGTTTATTGTCGCTAATATTGCTATGTTTGTGATTGAGATGTACGTCAACAATTGTCCAAAGCATATTGGGGGCAATAATAAGTGTGTGGCAAGGTTTCTTGGGAGGTTCTCTTTTCAGCCTTCATCTGAAAATCCCCTTTTTGGGCCTTCCGCTTCCACGTAAGATTCCTCAAGTTTTGGTTTATTTTTTTGATGTACCCTTATTTAAAGCTTGAATCTTTTGGAGATTGAGCTTAATTATGCTGTTTATGGTCTAAGCTCCTGAAGAAAAGGTGATCTTTGTGGTTTGGGAAAAAGATGAATGTGTGGTTTTGATTGGAACTTTTATGTTGGGTCATTTATGTAGTCATATTTTAATGAACTTTTGTTAAATTGTAATTTTTCTGTCATGGAAGTAACTACTAAAGTTTTTCCCTTTTTCAAAAAGTAGGTATGTTTCTTGGCTCAATTAGTCTGATCTTGTATAATCCTTTTGCTATGTTGGTTTAGACCAACTTGGAATTTACACAGGAAAAGAGAAGGAAATTTTACGAATATTATTACTTCTGTTTCTACTTAAGGAAAACAGTAAGGCAGATGAACACGAAGAATTGTAAGGTCATATATATATATATATGAGGCTTGTCTCCTGCTGCAGCTGTGGCTTTTCCAAAACTTTTGAATGAGGTATCTTGTTGCACTCAATTTATGTACACATCCAAAAGAAACCTAAGGCTATTTGTTTAAACAAAAACTCAACTCAAAGTACTTATAGATGACTAGAGTATCATAATACAGAGTAACTGCTTATTCAGCAGGTGGAGTGGTTTCCTTCTGGATAGAGTAAGAATCTCCTTTTTATTTAGGTAGTTTGGTATAATGTTAACCAGCTTATTTTATCCTTGGAGGTTTTGTCTCTTACAACCTCTTCTGAAAAATGTCGCCTGTTTGTTTCTCAGAGCATGCTGCAAGTCACGTTTACTTTTCTTATAGTTAAGTGATAATTACTAGAATTTTATATAGCTTCTTAAATTAAAAGTTATTATTAACCACTATAAGGTCTTGATCTCCTTTTCTTTTTAGCTTTATGGCAAGCTCTATCTAATAGGTGGTTGAAGAGATTGCTTGAGGATTGATAATTTAAATTGATTTCCATTGAGATAAGTTTAGTTATTCATGGATCAGGAACTATTTTAGTATTAAACAATATTTGAACTTGTTTCTTGTGTAATTTTTTTTTTGGCGCCAAAATTAACCAAAATATGTTTTTGATATTTTCCTGACATCTTGTCTTCTGTGGTTTATTTAAGTTTAGAGAAGTTGGGTGCTCTTCAGTGGAGTAAAATTGTTCATCAACACCAGGGATGGAGGCTTATTTCATCTGTATGGTTGCATGCTGGTATTATCCATCTGATTTCAAATATGTTGTGCCTTGCACTTATTGGCATTCGCCTGGAACAGCAGTGTGGCTTTGGTATGTCATGATCTAACCTGTTTCTTCTGTTAATCTTCATATCCTTCTACCTTCCTATTGTGCGTGAAGTTTATGGGAGTAAAAACTTGAGAAGTGGTTCATTCCTTGTGTTTAATTTGGTAGTTCTTGGTATTTATAAGACATTCTTCAAGCTGTTTCATGCTAACAGTTAGTTTAAATTTTGCTTTGGCAGTTAGGATTGCAGCCATCTATTTGTTGTCAGGATTTGGGGGGACTGTACTTTCCACTTTATTTATTCAAAAAAGCATTTCTGTTGGTGCTTCTGGTGCTCTTTTTGGGCTTCTTGGTGCAATGCTTTCAGAGCTAATCACAGCATAAATTGGAATATTTACACCAATAAGGTAAGGAGTGCTTTTTAATTGTCTTACATGGTAGGTTGCTGGGTATGCAATAAGTCCACCATTATTGCTAAATTTCCAGTACTATTTGTTGTACATGCTACTATGCATGGGACCATTTAAAAGCTTTGTGGATTGGAACAATTTATTGATGATATGATTTGATACTCTTTAATCCTGCTAATTCGACTATCTTTTTTCCCTTTGCAATATTTAGGTTGCAGCACTTGTGACCATATTGGTGATTGTTATCATTAATCTAGCTGTTGGGATTTTACCACACGTTGATAATTTTGCTCATATTGGTGGATTCTTGACCGGATTCCTCCTTGGTTTTGTTTTGCTGCCTCGTCCTCAGCTTGGTTGGATAGAACGCCGGAATCTACCGGCTGATGTTCGTGTCAAATCCAAATACAAGGCTTACCAATATGTGCTGTGGTTGGTTTCTCTCTTTCTGCTGATTGCAGGGTGAGTTGGTTAAGGCCCTTAGATATCTCTTACTGTGTGAAGCCTACAGTATTGATTGTAGTAATGTCATTTAACGAACTTTTTGTTATACCCTTAAATGTTTATTAACCAACCAACCACCTTCTTGTTTATTCTTTTAACCACACCTTTCCTCTTTCCTCTCCCACTTTGAACCCCACTCTGCTCCTTATAAGCACACTCGTTGAGTGTGTCTCAACCACTAGTCAAAAAAATGGATGTGAATCTTGCATTTTTGTTATTTATGTTATTCAATTCATGGTTAAGGTGCGAGAGAAAGCCAATCCTGTCATTTTTCTATTGGCATTTATTCTATTGTATTTTTGTGAGTTGCCTTGGTTTTGTTGGGTATGCGCATTTTGCCTGTTTGGCTTTAGCTTGCAGTTATAATCCATGGTTAACAGGTTTTCTATGTCACTGAATAATTAGAGGACTTGGTTTGGGCATTTCTAGGACTTCTGTTATGGGACTACTTCCTACACTTGTTTCAGAGTTTAAATTTGGAGGAGTTTCATGGGGACAAACAAAATATCCATAATGAACTGAAGTTAATTCTCTGCATAAACCTTCTATGTTTGTCTCTGATTGATTCCTTGCAGGTTTACTGTTGGACTTGTAATGCTGTTTCGGGGGGAGAATGGATACAAACATTGCCACTGGTGTCGTTACCTGAGCTGTGTTCCCACCTCTAAATGGAAGTGTGATGAAGAGTGATTGCCTCAAAGATTTGCATTTCTTTTTTTGTATTCTAAGTGGAACTCGTTATGTGTAGATAGATGATGGTTCTAGTGATCTGTAGGTTGTAGAAGCACCATTTCCTATTTTGTAGCATTTATAGCTTCAAACATTTCTTCTAGGCTTTTATGTGAATGAAGGTATATTTTGAACATTTATTGTTACACAGTAGAATTCAATTATCATTGCTGTTTGCATGTTGTGCTTGTTCCAGATGAATTTATTAGTAACATTTTGATACTTCGTAGTTTACAACGTTACCCAAACCTTCCCAATTATTGGTTGGCGTCATCCATGCATACAACGTTAAAGTTCTAGGGGAAGTCCACAACAATGGGAGGCCACAAGATGATGATTGTGTTAGTGACTAGTGATTATTCATTTGTACAATCTGCAACTGTGGGAGAAGATGCAGATTGTAACACAGTGGCAGCTCTGCTTTCTGCTTGTTCTGGCTTTATCACCAATGTACAGCATCAACATAAAAATGCAATGTGTTTGAGTGCAAAATGAATGCACTTGGCATCAATGTGACTGTTACCATCGTGTTCCTTTGATGAGCCAGAAGCAAAAGTACAATCTGACACTAAATTACATAAAATGCTCGTCTTCCTGAAATCAATCATGTCTTTGACATTTCACAAGCATCAGGCAGCTTGCATAGTTACATAATACATTACAAAACAAACCATCAAATAAGATACAGCAAACTACAATTCCACGCCTGAAGGTCTAGTCACGAATTTTGTCATCAATGCCCTTGTGGGGAACTGATGCGAAATCATTTCACATAATATTATACAATCATCATCAACAGCATTATCAAAGTTGAGATAAAAGAACAGGTACTAGTACCTATGATGAAGTGTTGGCACAAAAATCCACAGTATCACTCTAGGTAGGCGTCCCTACTCCAACCAAGCCAGAGCCACGGTAGGCTTTGCTCCTGAGATTAGTGTGTGGGCTACAACCTTTCTCAGAGATGGTTTCTGCATCCCAAAGACCAGGAACAGGCTTCCTGTTCGTTCCAAATCTCTCATACTGTGTCCTCTGTCTGGGGGCACTCTGGGACCTAACTTTAGCCAGAGAAGACTCTGTATTAGCCATGTAACTGGGGTGACTCAGGTAGTCACCATACACGCTCCTTGTGGGACTAAACAAACCCCTTCTGCTGCTAGTACCAGGTCTAGAAGAAGAAGAGTGCTGACATGGGCTGTTATCAGCTGTCCATGCAACTACTTGATCTTCTTGTGTATGGAATTTCAGTGATCTTAAGTACATTTGGGGCTTCTCCAGAAGATACACTGGGATTTGGTTCCTCGAGTTTGGTTGCAAGTCTTGCTATTGGATCAAATGCTGTAACTCCCTGCCCATTGCCTTTCCAAGTCCGAAAAACATGTGAAGCCTGGAAGGTATTGCCACTTTGTCTTGGGATATGATGAGGCTTCCAAGTATCTATTTCAAGTATCTTGATGCTTTTCTCATCATCACGGGACACATTGTTTAAGGAGGAATCTTTCTGGTTGTTCCACATGCATTCTTCCATCCAGCAATCTAACCAACTGGAACCTAAATGCGATCCCTCCACTTTGATACTATTGCCGATATTTGGTTTTGAGACCCATCTCTGCATTCATGGCAAACCGAAATCTATATATATAAGATGCAGTAAATAGCACATGGAGAAATGAAGATAAATTTTTGGAAGAGGCAAAGTCTCTGAACTATTTTGCTCTCATTTTTTTTTTGGTTCTTTTCCATCCCTCAGTTTGTCCTTTTTTTCTCTTTCATAACTGTTAGGTTGACATATGCAAGTGTTAGACGCATGATGCTCAAGATAATAAAAATCAGCTAGTCAAATCAAGTGGATACCTTCAGCTCTGGTCCCTCGTGTTTGGTACTGTATAGAGGCTGTGGAATGTCATGTTTTATGGTTGCTGGAGTACCCTGAAAGTGAATGCAAGACATAAGACAAGTTTTAATCGACCATAAAAGGCAATACGACAGGCGTCCGTAAAATAACTGACTATCGAGTATGCCAGATGCCATTGACAGGAAAAATTAGTTAAAATGAGGAAATGCAAACAAACATGAAACAATTGCAGTTAGTTCACTATTAGGTGTCATGAGTTTGTTGGCAAAAAACAAGCAATTTTAAATAGGCAAGCATCTCCACCACGTAACTATTATTTGAGTCATTAGGTTCTTTCTACATCTAGAAGAGGATATTAAAAGCTTCATAGGAGTCGTTCTTACAGCATGTTTATACTGGGAAGACTTCACAGTGAGCATTGGAGAATTCTGAAGTATTAGCCCTAGTAGCAGATGCTCGAGCCTGTATTCGAGCCATTGCCTGCATCCTGCGGAGCATGTCTGCACTTTGCTTTCTGACAATGCGGCCTCTGACTAGAGCTTGAAGTTTCACCAATCCTTTAAGGGCCCTTAGTGCTCTCCTAGCCTATATACAGCCCTTAGTACTTACTCAACAGTAATCAACTTACTAATACATTTATTGACTGATGTTAGATTTCACAGTGCATTGATTAGCTCCAGTAGCACCAGACACAATATGTAAATTAACACACATAAAAGCAAACTTTAGCATGAGGAAGAAGTCTAAACACAGAAGCAGCACTCATATCATAAGCTCGTTAGATGTTACAGATCTTGATTCATCGCATTGTGGAAAATCAAACAGGTTTTCAAGCCACAACCACTAGGACATTCGGTGTCTCCTAGAGATATTTATGTGCCAAGACCAATGAGGCAGAATATGAGTAACTCTTGTAGCATATTCTCAACATTAACAAGCAGCTGTGTGGTATTATTCCAATCAAAGTCCTACTGCACCAAGTACAAGTCTATAAAATGAGAACTCTTTATGGTTCCATTAGAACATATACTTGAATATCACAGATGATGGGGCAACTTTTAAGCCATTCTCTTCAAGGGCAATCAAGCAGTTTTCTTTTATTATAAAGAATATACCTGGTTATTCAATAGAGTATTATCTGCTGTCTCGTGTGGAAAGATGCGACTCCATCGATAGCCAATCTATAAGTTATTTACTAATATGGCCTAATTAATTAATCTTGAACCCCCGGTCTTCTCTCCTCCGGACCATACATAATAAAATAGTCAGCATACTATGCACTAGGAAAAAAGAAAAATCAAATGAATAAAGAGGGAAAAAAGAAAAATCAAATGAATAAAGAGGAAAAAAAAAAAGAATGTATTTTTATGCATACTTGTGAACTCAATCACCAAATAGAAGGAAGATTACAGCTAGAAGAAATCATCTGCTAGATAAAAGGAGTTCTCAAAGCTCAAATTTGGATCCAAGAACTAACAATATCAATCCAGGAGCATTTTCACTATTTCAAGTAAGAAAGACTGTAACTTTAGCGAAATCAACTTAATGACTAACCAGACAAGCTCTAAAAGCCGACTGAATCTTAACAGCCGCTACTTCCCGCCGCCAGTCTCTGCCGCCACCGGAAGCATACGCCGGCGGAGTAGACGAAACGGTTCTTGTCCCGCCAGCAGACGTGGCAGCACTGGTGAGCCTGACGACCTCTGCAGCTGCCTGAGCGGCAGCAAGAGCCGCCTCGGCGACGGCGGCCGTGGCAGCGGCAACTGCTATGGCGTGCTTATTGGCGTCCAATTCGACATAAGCGGTGGACGTCGACGAGGGATCGTCGCTGGACCAACTGGGCCCACTATCATTGGAGGTGCTGGCGGCATTGTTAATGGTGGATTTGAAGAAAGCCGATTTGGAGCTGGAGCTGGTTTTCTTGTGGGCTTAACTATGGCTGAAGAGGAAGGTGATGAAGATTCAGCAGAGGATGAAGAATGAGATTTTTTGGAGCCCAGAAGCGAACGGAGCCATCTCGAGGTTTTACCCATTTTTTCATTTTGCAGGTGGATTTGAAGGCGGAGAAGAATGGAAGGATGTTAAAGAAAGCATTTTGTTGGAGGAGAGAACTCTGTAGACTGAGTTTAGGAGCTTAGGAAAGAAGGAAAGAGAAAGGAAAGTTTTTATCTAAAAGGAAAGAGAAGTAAATAAAGGAAAGAGGAGTTTTGTTCAAATTGTTTGGGGAATTTGAAATGAAAATTTGATTAATATTAATTTTTTTATTAAAGTATGGCTTATTTTGATATTTTTGTATTATTATATTTGAAAGATAAATATGTCATTTTATAATTAGGAATGGCGGAATAAAGGTGGTGATAGTAGTTGATAATTTTGGAGTGGTGGTAGAAGAGATTTTAAATAGTATTGTTTAACATTTAAAATTTGTATACATTGTTAATTTTGCCCATAAAAATGTAATATTTGATACACATGTGAGTATTTTAAATTAAAATATGCCTATAATTGTATCGAGAGACTAAAATGGTGAGTCTATAATTGTGACGAGAGACTAAAATGGTACGTTTTGAATTTGTGAGAAACTAAAATACATCATTTTGAAAATGAAAAAATAAAAAAAATACAAAAGTAAAATGTGAGGAACTATTAAAGTTATTTTTTCTCTTTTATTTATTTGGCAATTTTAATTTTTAAATGGATAGAAAATAAGAGAAAGTGAGAGAGATGGAGAGATAAAAATTTAAAAAATTTTGTTTTCATAAGTGTGAGAAAATGGAAAAAAAAGTTACATTACCCTCAACTAATTATGGAATATCATATTTATTTTTTAAATATAATACAAAAATATCTAAAAGAGAAACATTTTAATAAAATACTAAAATTAATGAAATATCCTTTAAAAATTCCTAAACAAACCTTTTCTCTTATCTTTCCTCGTCATTAGAAATTTTCCCCTTTTTTCTGTTCTTTTTTAAATTCCCAAACTCAACCTAAAGTGGATGGCTTTTGATGGGTAAGATTTTGGTCACCACATCCTCAAACTGAGCAGGCCCACCTAACAAATCCAGTCGTAAGAAAAATCTCTTGATTTTGTACTTTTTTTTAATTTTTGAATTGAGTTAATTTTGGAGTAATGATAACCCCAAAATCATTCCCTCAATTAAATCTAATCTAAATTATTTAATTACTCTGGTTGTGTCCCGTGTCTTAATAGTTCCATCTTTGATTCTTTGTGAGTACAATTTTGTCATCATCAGTTTTTTTGTCCCGTCTATAATTCCCAGTAATTTCTTCTTTTAAGGGAAAAGTTTTTACATAGCTTGAATTACATTTAAACACTAGAAAATTTTATAGTCTTATTTTTTCAGTTTTATAAATTTATATAATATAAAATTTTAAAATATACATATTGTATTATATAAATATTTAAAATATAAAAAAAAATATTTTTAATTTAAAAAAAAATCGTAGAATTTTTCGAAACTTAGATTTGCGAATCAAAACTTTTAAGAAGACGTACAAACATGGGGAAAATTGCTGAAATAGTCCTTAAATTTTTTTATTTTAGCCAAAATAGTCTATCAACTTTTTTTGTAGTCAGAATAGTCCTCCAACTTTTATTTTTTAGCCAAGATAGTCCTTTCATGTGAAATTTATAAAAAAAAAAAAAAAATTTATGGTGACGACACCATAAAATGACTTTTTTGCTTAAAAAAATAAAATTTAAAGGACTATTCTGGCTAAAAAAAAAGTTGAAGGACTATTCTGGCTAAAAAGAAAGTTGAGGGACTATTCTGGCTAAAGTGCAAAAGTTGAGGGACTATTTTAGCGATTTTCCCTACAAACATATTTAAGCAAAAAGAGCAAACAATATCGTGAGTGATTGGAAATATTTTAGGGTTAATTGCAAACCACTTCTTGAACTATCTTCTATTAGCAAAATGTCCCTTGAATCATCAATTGCAGTTGTCTGTTGATTTGATTTCCCTGATATTGTGGAGGAGTTCTATTTCCAATTTTTTTTAAAAGCTTCACAAGTGCTGATCGTTTCGGGACAGATTGGCCCAATGAACAAAAGGAAAATAACTTGGAATTGAGGGCACTAGAGTTGGGACCATGGATGCCATTATAGAGATGTTTGTTTTACGGGTAGGTACGAGAGAGAGAAAGGAATAAAAATCAAGATTAATTATATTTATAAATGATGTTTGGTTAATCATTATAAAAATTATTTTATAAAAATAAAAGTGTTACAAAATATTTATTTTTTTTTACCATTTGTGATTTGAGATTCAAATTAATTAATTTATCAATATAATAAAATTTATTTATTGTTCAAATCAAATAAGTTAAAAAAAAATAATATAAATTTATATCAATAATAAAATTTATAAATTCTATTCAAATTCTGATTTTCGAATACGAACTAAACGTCTCCTCTCGTCTCGTCTCGTCTATCCTATCAATTTTGCCTATCCGTATCTTATACAATGTACAACTGGTGTACCATGTTCCAAGGGCACCACATATTAAAAGTATCTGGTGGGGATGTTTTATTTTTATTTTTTACAATCATTATCTCATACAAATCTTCTATAAAACTCGACATTAAGTACTTAGCAAGACCGTTAAGATTGAAGCATAGCAATGCATAATTACTGGACTCGTTTGTTTTTTCAATGAAAGAATTAGGGCCATGAGTTTTTAATTTCCATTTTTTTACCTTTTTCTTGGAGAATTATATGAATTTAACACTGTGTTTTGGGCCTGGACTGCAAAAGAATTTTAAGTAAAAAAAAGCTCAGATTTAGAATCGAGTCATGGCTTTTCTCCCTCCACTTCTGGGCTTCGCGTTTACCAATATTTGGATTACAATGTTGATGGGCTGAACTGAAATCATGGTTATGACCGTCTAGTTTAGTTACCCCAATATACCAAAATAAAAATAAATAAAATTGATATGTATATTCGTACCACACCCTAGACCCAAATTGTCATGCCCAAAAAAAAAAAACAGAATAAGACATGTTTCTGACAATTTGAACGTCTAACGAAAACGAAATAGCATTATTCTTTGGCCAATGATAATGCCACAGCATAAATCTTATTGCCACGGCAAATTTAATGTCAAAATCACCAAACTATCTCTGTACCACTATTCTCTTCATTAATAAATAATAACCAGGTTATTTTATTAATTTTTCGGCAAATTTGCTGTGGCAATAAGGTTTTTGCTGTGGCATTATCATTGGCCTAATTCTTTCTTGTTCTTATGCGTAAAAAAAAAAAAAAAAAACATTTACTGGCTATTGAAAAACCCAAAAGGCTAAAACAAAATAAACTTACTATTAATGGGATGGCAATTTTGTTAACAATTGATTTGTTTTTGCTCGCAAACATGAATTAAATCAGCCAGCAGACGGTAAATTAATATAAATATGATAATGCAAAAATTATAGTAGCATGAAAAAGTGATTATTTATACTATTCGCATCTGTTGTCACCGACTTCCATCCATATGCACGGGACGGATGAATTGACTCAAAGAGTAAATAAGGCGATCAAATTAAATATGAAGTTTTAGATTCAATTTTTGCTATTCTCAATTTCTTACCAATACGTAATATATAAAAATTAGTGTAAATCACTAAAATATACACCAATTACTTACACTGTCACTCAAAAAAGGACAATCTATCTTCTTCTTAAATTTTTTCATATAAAAAAGAAATGCCATGTGCACACGGGAAGCATATAATGCTACAAGCCACCGGCCAGACATACCAGTTTTTACCTGTAATCAAAAACTACTAGGGTGTTCATAGGTTGATTTAATTGAATAAATCGATCAAATCAAATTAATTTGGTTTTCGATTTTTGGATAATCAATTTTCGGATAAATTGAATAAAAAATATTAGTTATATGATTTAGATTTGGTTATTAAAAATAAAATATCAGGTTTTCAAATTACCGAATTTAATTAGTTTTATTAGTTTTAATTTTTAATTTAAATTAAAGTTAGATTTGTTATTAAAAATTCAATTAAATGTTAAATTAGATTCAATACTTAGACATTGTTTTTAATGTTATTTTTTAGTTTGTAATACTTAGAATTAGTAGTTTTAAGTTTTTGTTTATTAATTTGATTAGTTTAATATTTAATTTTATACTTAATTTTTAAATTAACTAGAAAACTTTGGTTAATCGGATAAATCAAAAAAAAAAAAGTTTGGTTAACCAATCAATTGAAAAAAATTTGGTTCAAATTTGGTTTTAATTTTCTTGCACCGAAATATCGAAATATTAAAAAAAAAAATCGAACTACCCACAGATTAACACTCCTAAATACTACTACTACAGTCTACATACTACACTTAACTTTTCTTGCACCTAAATATCGAAATATTAAAAAAAAATTACCGAAATACCCACAGATTAACACTCCTAAATACTACTACGACAGTCTACATACTACACTTAACTTTCTCATGTTGTCAAAGAAAATTATGGACTCTCGTGATTGCTGCTGTTTCAGAATCGTAGTTGGATACAGGTATAACACACGGATACGTTGTTCGTCTATGTAGATCTGCCAGTGTTGTTTATAAGCTAAATATAGTACGTACTAGTACTATATGAATAGAGACTGCTGACCCGGAAGTTCCTCAATTTCATGTTATTATCAAACAACGTTCGATAATCATAAGAGAATTAGTATTTAATTTGGCTCTCTGTTATTAAATTTGGTTAAAAACGTGAGACGATCAGTTTTTTATTGATTTCATGTCACTACACGTTTCCCTCGACAAGTATCTGACCTGCATTACGTGGCAATAATGCCCCGGGGTTGCAGATCATTAGATCAGATCAGACACAAAGCAGAAAAGATTTTTAAGGAAAAAAAAACAGAAGTACTTAACAAAGAAACTAATATTTTATTGAGAGGGAGATCCTTGACAATATTTTATTCGTGGATCCCGATCCACTACTGCCGCGTCGTCCAACTCAGTTTGCTGCAGCTGTTACAATCAAAAGCAGTCAAACATTATAATACTGTCAGAAATTTAAAACTTAGTATATAGATTAGGTTAATTATATATAATCCCACAAACGACTAATTAAAACTAATGCATTTTCCAGTAATTTGGAGATGACTAATCAACAACCCTTTTTCAATAGAACTCCCTCTCTTTCATTTTACTGGTGACTTTAAACAATTTCCTTTATACCAAATTATTTGTCATTTTAAAAATTTAAGAAATTATTAAGAAAGTCTTTTTTCTACTTTATCTTTAGTGTTGTATTACATAGATGAGAAATATTAGTGTATATAGTGGA
The DNA here is from genome assembly GCA_025175665.1 of Cinchona pubescens. NCBI lineage: Eukaryota > Viridiplantae > Streptophyta > Magnoliopsida > Gentianales > Rubiaceae > Cinchona > Cinchona pubescens. The sequence continues at coordinate 1,988,230 of JANKKI010000014.1, forward strand.
CTAATTTAGTCAATTAAAATTATCTTTAAGTGAAATTAATAAAATTTTGATAATAACTTTCTTATTTTGTACACCAACCAAAAAATTGATGCTCGAAGGGAATACTCACAACAATTGAGGATGGGGACGTTGCACCTAGATGGAAGGCGAGAAGCAATTTGAAGAGTGGTGCAAATGCAGTCATGTGGCACTGCCTGTACTGCACCGAAATCAACATTCAGTGCTTGGTGGGTTATTTACTGCCCCGGGAACCAAGAATGGGGCACATACATTGAGGTTTGCGAGTGCTCTTGGGCAAACCACGGCCGGGTCTTGTTGGGATTCGGCAAATTGGGTTTGCAGCACAAGAAGAGCCAGAAACAGCAAAATCAGCAGCATTCTAGGGAAGTTGAAAGAAACATCAGCAGATTTATTGATGCTGCCCATTCCCATTCCCATTCCCATTCCCATTCCTCCTGATGATCAAGCCTTTTCTTAATTTGATATCAACCTTTTGCTCTTTATAGATGTATAGTGTACGTGAGAGAATATTAAAGGTTACAGTTTAGGTAGTGACATTTGCATGCATTACCAAACACTGAGGATTGGGTCATCAACGCATCAGACAACACTTAGGAGTGAAGTTCCTTGTTTAATTTTGTACACTGGACAAAGGGATTTTTAGGATCCTTTCCTTCTAATCAAGGGTGGATGAAAATTACTACTATAATGTAACAATTTTCAGGATTTAAGAAAATTTTACAATCCCTTCAACGAATCTTACTATTACGTTTTAATACTTGTTCAATATAACATAATATGATTTAAAGATTCATACATTACAAGTCTCAAGTATAATGAAATATGTAATTTTTTAAAGAGATTATAAAATTTTTTAAAAATTTATTGTGGTTATAACCTCAAAATTAGAGGTTACCCTGTCTAGTAGCTAACGTTTTAATATCCATTGCTTTTGCAGTGTGTAGTGTTTCTCTTTTTTCTACTCTATGAGTTTTTAAAGTCAAATCTAACTTTAATTTGGGTACTACAATGGCTCATTAATTAATAATTAATATACACTATGCCGATATTAATATTTCAAAATCTGTATAGTTCAGAAAACGTCAAGTATATTAGTTTACCAGGGGGAAAAGTGTTAATATAAATGAATAGACAAGTTGATAAGGACAAATAAATCGTGATAAATCCCAAGCTGCTCCACGACTTTTGTAGTAACAGACGAACTTCCTATATGAGGATTGGTACTCAAAATTGCCATTTTTCGAAGAGTTTAGCTTTGGCTCAGTTTTCCACTGAAGAAGCGGTCCAATAGTCAAACAATTACAAGCATTAAACTTTGGGTTTTGGTGATGCATTTAATGCAATCCCCGTCCCCCATTTGTCTAGTAAGCAGCAATCGCCAAATCTGGATCTACTGGCTAAATTATGGGGTGGCAAGCAGAGGAGTTTCATGTTAGGGACTCAACATCAATATCTCAAATCTAAATATCTAATTCCATGTATTATTATTATTATTATTATTATTATTATTATTATTAGTGTTAATTACTATCTAATCCTCCTTCAATTTTGTGGAAATTGATCAGAAAAGTTCAAGTAATGGTTACTACTATGATGCATCCATTCAATTCTGTGGAAAAGTTTCATTATTATGCATGTTAATTTTTCATTATTTTTCAGCCAGCTCTATTTGGATAATAATTTGTAATCATATCATATACGCTTATAGTTTTAATTATCTTTTTATTTCACATATATCACATCAAAAAACTTGTTATAGTACTCTCTCTATTTTAAAATAATTATCACATTTGGTTGATGCACACAGATTAAAGAAACTATTAAATTACATCAATTTTGTAAAAGATAGTTCAAAATGACTAAACTATTTTTTGTATTTATATGCTAATTATATAATTCACCCTTCATTCATGTGGCATTAAACGTAAAAATTAAAAAAAAAATTATTTAATACTTTTTCAATTTTTAAAATAACAGATAATATGAAATAAGATAAATTATCTAAAATGACACTTATTTTAAAATGAAGGGAGTACTTTTTAAGATAATATTCTAAAAATAAAAGTCGTTTAAACGTTCATGGTCCTCAAATGCTTTGACGTTCTAGCCTTCTAAAGATTCACAGAGTAGTCGAGAAAAGTATCCGGCGAGGGGTGGAAGCAATTGGATCTGATTGGTGATGATGCTTTACTTAAATGGTTCAAATTATTCACTTTGCGTCTCATATGTCAATTCTGAAGCCTTGCTTTTTACTTAAAGATATGGCATTAATTAATTGATTTTGGGATTGTGGATTGTCCACCAATTAATTGCTAGACTTTGAAGTGACAAATAAATCAATATATAGATGCAAAAGGTAACTTGGAATCTAAGTTCGATAAAATTGCTTTTATATATATCATTCATTAACAATGGATCGTTAAACAAGCAAAGCACCATTTTTTTTTTTTAAGTAAAAATGAGGTAATGATGTTAGTATTTGAAATCTCTATTTTTTTTTTTTTTTTGAAGAGTGGTTCTTCCTTCATATTTGCAAAGTAAAATCAATGAGATATCTTACAAAACAATTCTGGAAGATGCAACAGTTTCTAAATTGTGCAAAAGAGAATAACGAGGATAAAAAGGTTAAAAATCATTGCCCAACTGTCACACAATTAAGGCTCTCCAATCCGAAGATTAACGATCTAATTCTTCTTCATATCATAATTGTAATTTGGAGAAAATCACATTCGTAACACGGACAATATCCATTCCATGTAAAGCAAAACCAGTCACTTCGTTATTTAAGCTACTATTTCAACAAGAACAACATAAATTACAAGAAAAACCATCATTATTCTCCAAGGGCAAATACTTAGGTAGATTCGATGTTTGGCTCCACTTGTAGATCTTGTGGTGTAAATTAAATTTTAAAGAATTTATGACATCAGCTGATGTAAGTAAAATTCTTTAAAATTTAATCTTAACCATAAAATTTACAGGTAAAATTAAAAAATCGAATGTATCTAAATATTTATCATTCCCTAGACATATAAGACTTCTAATTCACTAACTTTGTGGAAGAAAAATATAAAATATTCGTTACAGAAAGAACACAAAATGACAGGCATTTTGCACATTAATAAGAATAAGAATTTGACTAAAGGCCACCAAAGAAAGATGAACCGCCTATTAATATGTATAATGCATTTAAATTTGAAAGTATAAAATTTTTTATATATCGACTGCATATAAAAGATATACATTCGAATGGGTACAGAACAGAAAGCGACAAAAACCTTTTAAACCGTTACAGACTTACAGAAGCATAATTGATTTTGCCATTTTGAAATAAATGAAATCGCTTATTCCAAGTTTTTCATTTGGTAATTTTTTGTGACTTTATTTCCACCAAATTAACCCGTCAATCAATAATATTACAGTACATGTCCAATACTTGCGACCACAGACAATAACAATAATGTTCTATAACGTACATATCACTGACTTTTACCAATTTGGGCATTAAATACCAACATCTTAGATTTTAAAACTTTTGAACTGTGTATACAACGGCACTACGACGTACCATCACCAAATCTAGAAGGACCACCCTTGACAAAGAATTAGTAAAATCTACTAATATCAAAGATTTAATTAATAACATTTTGAAAAATACATGAAAAAATAAAAAGTTCCAAAAAACAAAACAAAAAATTCAGTCCTTAAGAAGTTTAAGCATCGTCTTGATCAGATGCAGCTGGGGCTGTCGAATATGATTTTTACAGCAAAAAGAAGCTTCTCCCTCTCTAGCGGTCCATCTTCATGGTCCACAATCTGACTATCCCAATTCAAAGCATCTGCTATTCTCTTTAGTTTGACCAAAATATCTACATCGTCACGAATGATTAAACTTCCTTCGGGTCTTAAAATTCTATCCATTTCCAGCATAATATCTTCCATTTCACACCTGTAGTAGTAGGTACCACAAATTGCATGTCAAGAAATGGCAAATTTGAAGGTCTTGAAATACTCTTCATTAATTACGTCGTTAACCATAATTAGGTGAGTTAGGGAACTAACCTATCTTTATAAAGAGTAAATACTGAATCAGCATGAATGAGATCGTAAGTTCTTGGATAAGTTGACATTGCTTCACACCTGTACCAAAATTAATTACAAGCAAAAAAAGGACTAACTAGATGAAAAATCACAATGAAGGGGAAAATTCTTTGCCAGTCACAACAACCGTCGTTTCATTTACAAAACAAGAGAATGCGGGGCAATGAACAATCGAATGATTGTACTAATAAGAGGTGACTAACAAAGAATTACTCGAATGAAGGCAGATGGAAGAGTAATCAAGAAAAGGGATTAATTAATTACCAGCTCTGGTAGGTTCCGATCAATCCTCGTTCATAAATTACACCAAGAGTGTTTACCTTAGCCTCAACAGGAATTATATTCATCACCCAAACAGGATCACTCACCAAACTTGCGGCAAATCCACCCAAGAATGCATTCATATCTAGAAGATTTCTGTACCTTCCAGCTTGTCCAAGTTGGTTATTAACTGTCTTGTAATATGAAATTCTCCTCCTCCAGAGTTTGGAATCTTTTTGGAAAATTTCAGCTGTGACACCATTTACAGTTCCCCTGCTGATCCTAGGTGGTACTGCATTCAATCTCTTTGGCCATTTCTCCAATCCCCCACCAGCAATCTCTTCTTTATCAGAAACCTCTGGCAGAGGGGTTAAACAAGTTTCTATCTTCGTGTACCTGAAAAATTATTAGCATAATGAACAATTACTACTACAAATTTTCCCAAAGCTGATACATAATTCATCATTAGAGAAACACCAACCAGGCCTTATCGGGATCTTGAGCGGGGCAGAATGCGGGATTGTTTTTATTTATCTTCTTGAATTTCTTGCATTGCATATGATTACTTGGTTTTTGCCAAATAGCAATATCATCCTTCTCAATTAACTTTTTCCAGCACAGGCTCTTAGCCACTTTCTCGATTCCTGTTTGTTCCTCATTCAAATCCTCCCTTGTCCGCTCCCAGCCTCTCCAGTATTTTCTCCAGCGGATGGGTGGACCAGACAGGATCCAATATCCTCCAGGCCTTAGAACTCTATCAACTTCAATTAAGAATACCCCATCTACACACAAAATGTCCATAACAATCAGTTTAAAAATTACACCATGGCTAATGTTTCTTGATCCTTAATTATGTAGGGAATTAAATGAGTGAAAATGGTTATATGGTCTTGGAAAATTTGAAATTACCATATTGGCCCCAAGGAATGAGGCAGCGAGAACAATGAGCCATGTCAAAAGCTCTAGATGGATAAGGGAGCCTCTTGGAGGCAAGAACTCCAATTAAAGCAGGAACTCCTCGCTCCAAAGCAAATTGCACCTGTGCTTCATGTGTATCTCTCGGTGCAAATGACATGGCAAGAATATTTCGTGACAAAAGATAAGCTCCCCAACTTGCAACCTAGTATATTTTTTCATATATAATACAAGAAACGTGAGAATGAGATCGACCACCATTAATATTTCACAGATTTTTTATTAAGAATTATACTAGTAGTAAATGCTTTTGATCGAATGTGACAAACTCAAAAAATATTCAGTCACAATGAAGTATGAGAGTGAGATTTGTCTTTCTCAGCTAGATAGAAGGAATACATAGCATTAACATTTATGCCTTGGAGAACCCTTTTTGGCAAAAGATTCAATGAACTCTTACAAGTTACAAGAATATTCTATGATTTCAAGAGCCTAGATGAGGATTGGGACAATTAGCATGCAATGCCATGTGTCCTAAAGAGTTTGTGTATGGAGTCATTAACCAGAAAAGGTATTTGATTCTTTCCCGCAAATTGAGATCTAAAAAAGCTGGCCGATTTGGTATCTTTATCCCGCAACTAGTTAGATAGATTTGATCTTTAATCTCATATGTACACCTCTAAATATATTAAATCTAAACTATTAAATTTATATGTAAATTCAAAAATCAGATCTATCTAGTATTTTTTCCCTTACCATACCCTAGTTTCTGACCAATCTACCCCAACTTATTTTACCATATCTGTTTTGTCTTAATGCATGAGTCTTTTTTTTTTCCCCCAAAACGACAACAAGTCTTAATGCATCAGTCTCTCAACAAATACTTGTATATATTACATCAATATTCTATTCTGGCTAAAATTATTAGGTAAACGACTCAATTTCCTTTTTTAGTTTATGCACTACAATAAAACCAGTTATTTAAAATATCCATTTTTTTTCCTCAAGATTCTCAACTTAGATATACATATAAAATGCTTCTTCCTAGTTTGTCCCCATTGCAGAGGGAATAATTACAATTAGATCCACCCAATCTTAATTAAGTCTAACTAATGGACAATTAGAAATTCGTAAGGCGGAGGACACGCATGGAAAGATTAATAACGCGAAAATACACCCATAATTGACGCAATCATAATTTCCAGTGCCATTCAAACGTATGAAACCAATAAAAAAAAAAAAAGGAGGAAAATTAAGAGGTCAAAAAAACAAAAGATAGAAATTAAGGAATTGTAGGCTACGATTACCCCACAGCCGGTATCAATAGCAGTTCTAATAGAGCCGTCCTTGAGATTGATCAACTTTCCAATATCGTCAATGTAAGCATTAGCACCGTTGGGGAACATGGTCCCACCACCAGGAAATCTAAACCGGTCACCCTCATACCGTATCCAGTTCTGGACGGCTTTCTCTACCGTCAATTCCTTATGGGGCACATTGGCGTACCACGCTAGATCCCTGCTCAACGGCCACTTAAACGGGTTCTTGTAACCGTACGGCGCCGGAATACGACACTTCAACAGCTCCTTTTTCACCGGGCAGTGCCTCTCCCTATATATCAACCTGTCTCTGGGAAATTTTAACGACCTTTTGGGGTCCTCACAAGGTGTGTACTCGCTGTACTTGACGTCGCATAGCGGGTAAACCTTGTTGGGTCCCTCGGAAGTCGCATCAGCTACCCCTCCTTGCCCGTCGGCGGAGTGGTGGGAGCTGAAGTCTAATGATTTGGAGGAAATAGAAGTGGTGGTGATGTTGGTGGTGAGAACACACGTAGGGCGAGTAGTAGTTGCACCCAGGATGGAGGTGGTTGTGGAAGAGGAAGTGGTGGCGCCGCCGTGTTGCCAGACTCCGAAGAGATAAGAAAGAGAACAGAGGATGGTGATGACTGCAAAAGAGTAAAGATTGGTTCTTTTCCAAGGGTGGCTGTAGGTATTGGCAGTGGGTTTGGATAATCTTGGGGTGTAGTAAGGTTGTGGGGTTGGACCAGCCATGTTTTTCTTTAGGGGTCTCCTCTCTCTTTCAAATTTTTATGCACCCCCCCTTAACGGCCAAACCCCCCCTCTTCTTCTCTCTTGCAATACTACTGCTATTGTTGTTTTAGCGTGTGTTTATAAGCGGCACTACTGGCTGTCTTGGTGTGTGTGTGTGTGTGTTTTCGTATTAGAGATGTGATACAGAAAAGTGAAAACAAGTGAGGTAACATGTATATATGTATGTATACACATGAATACTATATTGTCGTTTTATGTAAAATATACTAGTACTAGGATAGACATGGAGTTTATACGAATGGACATGAGAAGAGAGATTATAAGTGGGGGAGGTCTTTTAACTTTCAAGAAAAACAAAGCCAAAAAGGAAATGTGAGATGGACATAATCACAGTAAGAGAATGATTCTTTGCCTGGAATGGAGAACCCCCACTGCTCCAATTCGCCTAGTCTACTCTACTTCCACTTTCCTTTAAAGTTTTTTTTTTTGGTGGACGAAGTTTTTGCTTAATTAATCCATAATATTAATTAGTGGAAAATGGATAGAGTTTTTTTCTAATTTTTTTGGAAAATGAAAAAGTTTAGAAGAAGAACTCGTTACTTCTCTGTCCTCTAATTAAGGTGCCATGGACTTATTTTGAACTCCGTATAGTGACTTTTATAAATTATATACCAATAAAGAATTTAGAGTAGTGTCAAATCTTGAACTTTTTATATAATCTGATTTTTTATTTACCTAAATCAATCCTATTAGACAAAAAAAAAAAAAAAAAAAAAAGTTATATTTGAACGCGGAAATTTAATATAGGAGTAGTCTGACTTCATGTTTGAGCTTCCGGCCTAGTAGACCCTGTTCCGGTACGCACTGTGAGTTTGTACGTCATTTCCATATACCTGAATTAAAGAATCCTCTATTCCCCAAAAAGGACGGTGGTTGCTGGTTTCGTCTTCTCTATGGATTTGATCCCTGGTCCCAATATTAATTCTCGAGAATAAAATGAAGTCATAATGTGATGAAACAAATCCAAGTTTTCTCTAATTTTTTTTTTAGCTTTATTACCATCTTTTTTTAAAAAAAAAAGTCCCACTTTTTTGGATTTTTCTTTTTTTTGGCTAGTTGCTTTGACTTTGAATATCTAATTCAGATCCACTTTCATAACTTCATTTCCAATCAGAATATGATGTCAAAAAATACCACCAATAATAAATTGACATGTAGCTAACTTGAATGAAATGCAACAGATTCACTAAAGACAATTCTATAAATTAGACTGTAAAATCATTATCTATACGCCTAACTAGGCGTTTCAAATTAATCGTAACACTAATTCACCAGACAGTTGATCAGAGATTGAAAAGTCTAACTAGATTGTTCGATCTGATTACCGGATTACTCTTATAAATAGAGATACTCTCTATTATACAACAACAAACAACTAATACTAATAAAAAACACTTTATGCATTTCATAACTTATCCGAACACAAATTTTATTCATCACATTGGATGTTATCATCAACAAGAATTGATCAATTTGTTAAATTAAATATAAATATAAATACAATTAGATGTTACTGGCCAGAAAGCAGCTCAAGATCGATATATATAAGCCTGCCTTGAAACAACCTACATTTAATCTCAGAGGTTATATTGTTAATACGTGAGTACTCCTGCTGTATATTTAGTTTAGAATTGAGATGAACTTTTCCGGTGGATATGGGGAAGGTGCAAGTTGGGCCGGAAATATCTATATTAAATTTGACTGGAGAATAATAATAATGGACGAACAACCCCACCCCAATAATATAACGTTGTCTCTTTCCAAGTCCAAACTAGAAACAATTGACGGGTTTGTAAACGATAGAACCTGCTCTGTCTGAACAAATATTCAAGAAGGAAAAGAGCTGACAAATGTATATATATAATGAATATTCTTTTTTTTTTTTTTCTCTTGAGGTAAAAGATATGATGAACGTCGGTAGAACATGTAAAATATCTGAGTGGACTTCAGCTAAGCACAGTACCAGTAGTACAATTGAAGTGTTTTAAACTTTTGATCCCTTACGTGCAATTTCTTTATGTACGGAGTGGAAAACAAAGTTGAATGAGGACGAACATTTACCTTTGCAAAACTTGTACTACTTTTTTTCTAAATAAATAAATAAATAAATACTACCTTACCTTTGCATATGCTGTTAAGTTAACTAGTTTATAATGTTCTAGGAGTACCGTTATGCATTTCTTCCAATTTATAGGCTGTGGTACTGACGAATAGAAAATCGAGTAGCCAAACGTCAACCCAACGAAGACCAATAAAATACTTTACTAATTCCTATTTGCATGGGTAATTGATACTTGATGAATTAATACATGATCTACGGCTCTTATTTCTTTCATTTTCTTTAATGTAAATACGTTTAAAGAAATGCTTGAAGAATCTGGGTGTTAATGCTAAATTCATGAAAATATGATGTTATATGTTATTTACGGATGATATTATTTTAATAGATGAGACAAAAGAATGGATTAATATTAAACTCGAAATTTAGAGAGAGACACTCGAATAAAAAGATTTTAGATTTAGTAAATTAAAAACAAAATATATGAGATTAAAATTTAACAAGAATGTTCGTAAGAATAGGATAGGAGTTAGAATCGTAAATCAAAAGACACTTAGAAGTAAAATTTTTAAATATTTTGGTTTAGTTATTTAAGAGTGATGGTGGTATCGATCTAAATATTACACATCGGATACAAGTAGGTTAGATAAAATAGAGAATGGCATCGAAAATGTTATATGATCGCAAAATTCTTTTAAGATTTAAGGATAAATTTTATAGAATGGTCATTAGTAAGAAATATATAACCTATTTAGAAATTAAAAAAGATATGATTCATGACAGAACGTAATGGTGTAATAATATTCATACATCCGACCCTACTTAATAGGAATAATATTTGATTTGTTTGTTTTAATGTAAATATGATTAAAAATGATGGATTTTGCTAAAGTACTTCTCCGTTCTCTTTTAAGTATCATTTAAAATTGTCGCACAGAAATTAAAATTACTATTAAATAGTCTAAATTCTAAGCAAAATTAATCTTATATCACTAAATAGTCCTTTTGACTTGTAATAAATTAACAGAGTTCCAACATTAATTATTTTTCTCACTCTCTCTAATGTCATGTTCCTTCATCTTCATTAATTAATAGAATTGGAAATACATAAGGACAAAATTGGTAAAAAAAATAATAATAATATTTCATTAGATTTCTAAAATGACATTTAAAATGGAATAAATTTTTTTTTTTAAAGTGACATCTGAAAGGGAGCGAAAAAAGTATCCCACATCGGTTAGCCAAGTAATTCTAAATTAATTAATAAGATTCATGTGTCACTCCACTAATTGTTAATTAATTTTGAAATGAAAATTTATATTTTTTAATATGGTATTAGAGTTAGTTTCAAGTACTTTTACTTATTTCAGGTTATCGTATCGTATCAGGTGTGACTTATTTCTTATCTGTGTTTGTTCATATCGTGTCGTATTCGTGTCTGACCCATTCAATTTCGTTGTGTCATGTTCGTATCTGACATGTTTACTATTGACAGAGAGTATTATCCTATTTAATAATTACATAACTTGCGATCCATTTGAATTAAAATCTCAAATTTTAATTATTTAATAACTAAAATAATTATTAATACTAATCTTATTATAGTAATTTAAAATGCATAATTTAAATTATTGAATTTTTTTGCATAATATTTAAAATAATTATTATGTTTGGTTTAATAATTTAATATTAATTCTATTATTCATAATCTTAAAATATATTATATTAAATTATAATAAAATAAAATCTCTTTTACAAATATAGATGTACACAATAACTTAACGGGTTATCTTATCAATCCACCGGTTGACCCAATAATAACTCGTTAAATTTCGGGTCGTATTATAACCTGTTAACCCGTTTAATTTCGTGTCATAAACAGGTTAACTAAATAATGACTTGATAAATTTTGAAGGAATTGTATTATAACTTGTTAATTTCGTATCATATCCGTATCGTATTATTAAATTGTGTCAAAAATTACAAGTTCGCCCTGACCCCTCCCCCACAGGGTTAGGGTGAACCCAAACTTATTTGGGTTGGTCATGATGTGCTCTCGTGTTTGTTTTGTTTACGGAAATCGTTGAAAGGCCATGTTTATTGTATAGTTATAGAATTATTTCTGAAGTTTTATAAGATTCGAAGAAAATAAGTAAGAAATTTGATTGAATGTAATAAGAGTTATGTGGGATGATTTTGATGAGTAATAGTTTTGTAAATAATTTTCATTTTATAAATGTTTGCATTCCATGTTTGCTGCAAAAATTTTGATATCTTTATACATCTCTATTTTGTTAAACTCTAATACTTCTTGAATTATATAGACATTCCAAAATTCTCTTTCAAAATGTTCACTCTCATATATAGACATTCCAAAATTCTCTTTCAAAATATTCACTCTTACTCACAGGAAAGTTTCCTTTTAAGGAAGTGATCTAAAAAATAATTCACCAATAGTTATCTAAAATATATAATACACACAAAAAATTGGGAAAATATTTAATACTGCAAATAAATTAACCATCTACTCAAAACCAATCATTGTTTTTCTTTCGAATAAGTGAAACGGATCCAGAAATAAAGGTTGCTGTGATAAAATCCACGAAAATTTTGATTTGCATCATGATATCTACACAAGATACCTTATTCAACGGATATTTTGCATACAAGTAGACAACTGCACGTCTTGGCTCCCGAGACTAACATATTCACAAGTGAAATGCACCCAATCGTTAGCGTATTTATAAATTATACAGTGTGAATTATATTTTATGAAATTAATGGCATAAAAAATTAAATAAAATTTTATAAAATTTAATTTACGGATAGACTCGAAATTTGTCTATTTAAATATTTTTCTTAGATATATTGTGCATCCTCTTCTTTTCTTCTTTCCTTTTTATAATTGTTGCATGTCCTGTTATTTTTGCATACAAGTCGGAGTCTTTCGTTCTCGTTCTCGTTCTCGTTCTCGTTCTCCATCTCTTCGTAGTACAGACCGTACATGTTTAGAGAGCTTTCCTAGCTAGTGGCAACCGGCATGTGAATTTTTAATCTGACATCGGGGAAACATCCCTACACTTTGATTTTCTAAAAATTGTTAAAAATATATTCATGCTAGCTTTTATCGTCCTCTGTTTTGCATGTGGATTATAGAGATCTACCGAGTTCATACGGCGACTTATCCGGCTGACATGCAACTTCAAATATTCAAATATTATAAGTTGGTTTACACCGCCTAATGTTGATTCAATTAATCGTCACAGTCATCGTTTTAAGTAATTTATGTGTTTATTCGGAATCTCATACTCAAAATTTGTGCTTTTATTTGTCTTCTATTAAATTACGTTAGTTTATCCCATGTAAAATTGGGAAATACTTAAATAGATCTGATATTTGGTCTCACTTGTAAATCTTGTGGTATTGATTAAATATTATAGGACAGGGTAAGTTGATGTAAGTAAGATTTTATAAGATTTAATTTTGATCGCATGGTCTACCGATGGAGTAAAAAATCGAGTTTATGATAGTATTTTCCTGTAAAATTATACTATTACGACAACAACTATTATAATAATTTGGAAAATCATTTATAAAATCACAAATTTATAATCATTTATCAAAATCACTCTACGTGGCAATATCTTATCAAATTACGATTTCTTAATTTTATATTTTCAGCTCGATTCTTTCATTTTTTTTATGAATCTAGTACCATATTAATAACTTTTATTTATCAACAATGAACCATAAACTAACCTGTTGAACGGAAAAAAATACAAGCCATCTTGTTTCCAACCCATCATATAAAGCACAAACGAACTCTCAAAAAGTTAACAATTTGGCCCTAAGCAAGGCTCGGTATTTTTTTATTAGTAGCATCTTGTGGCACAACGAAACGTTGCTCTATCAAGAGGCCCAAATGGATGGCCCACAACTGGAAATCTTTTCTAAATGCAGATCTTAGGAACCAGGCCTCACCTTGTATTGGGCTTACTAACCCACCAATCTCTCTCCGCCTTGGGACTCGACTTGCTATTGTTGGGTCGACCCGCTTGGAGACACGTAAATCCTCAAAATCCATTATCGGACCTCTATGGACTACTTGTCATTGTTAGGCTAGAACTGAAACATGGACAGTTCTAAAAAATTGGATTCATACATGAAAATGTAATATGGGCTGGGCATAAATTGAATTGTAAATTATGGATGTATGATTGAAAGTAGGGCCTGATTCAAGCTTTCCTATTAATAGCGGTAGGTAAAGAAACAACAGAAATGGTTAAATTGGAGTCGAAATTAGTATATTCAAAACTCTAATTTAATCCGATTAATGTCATCAAATTCGCATATGGATCTATATAATATGTTCTTGGAAATTAAACACAACTCAAACAACTTGCAGATTTCCATACATTATATGTATAGATTGGTTAATAAAATAAGAGTACTCCAATTATTCTGAAAATTAAATGACAGGTCCTTTTACAACCATGTACGTAGAGTGCATTCCACCCTTCCATCGAACAACTTTTTTCCACCCTTTTGACTTTTGAATTTGTGGCAACACTTTAACTCATGATTTCTCAATTTGTAGGTGGTTTTCTAAATTTTGGAATCAATAGAAGAGGCTTTTCCTTTGCAAGTGTTATACCAAACTTCTCGCTCATGTCAAGATTGGACGAATCTAGTCCAGGAGGATGTAACCAATCAAAGGTATTGAAAAGTGAAGCAAGGAGCAACTGCATTTGCTTGTGGGCCAATGGAATTCCAGCACAAATTCTCCTACCTCCACCAAATGGCAACAATTCATAATGATTTCCCTTGAAATCTATGTTTTTTCCAAGGAACCTTTCTGGTTTGAAGCTTTGGGGGTCTTCCCAATTCTCTGGGTCACGTCCTATGGCATATGCGTTTATAATTACCAGGTTGCCCTTTGGAATTTTATAATTCATCACCTCGCAAGTAGATTGTAATGCACATCTTGGTACCAGTAATGGGCTGGGAGGGTGTAATCTTAATGTTTCTTTAATGCAGGCCTGTAAATAAGGTAGATTTGTTAGTTCACTCTCACTAATTACACTTTTTCCTTCAAGGGCCTCATTGAGCTCATCCTGAAGTTTGGAAAGAACTTCTTGATTTCTAATTATCTCTGCCACAGCCCATTCAGTTGCAGTTCCTATGGTATCAGAACTAACGAACAGCTCCTGCAAGGAATTTAATGTAAGAGAAATTGAATTTGTATCATTTCCTTTTGTAGCAGGCTTTTGTCTTCTTCCTTTTTCCTTCTTTTTTTTTTTTTTGTTAGAAATAATTAATTAAGTCATGACCATCTAAATTATTGACTACGTGTGGTTTCATGCATGTTATTTTATGACTTATTATTCCAGAAAAGTTTACATGAACGCAAAATAATAAACCAATTTCCATGAATGTAAAATAATAGACCATATATACTGGTTCAGTTGGACAGACTATTATTTAAAATATCGTTTATAATATTATTTAGAATTAATATTATAGTAATTTTTTGAAATGTGAAAAGCCTGTTTAGAAAATGAATGTAAGATATTAATATTTAGAAAATAATGTAAAAAGCCACAAATTTTTTTTTTTTTTTTGGTGAGAGAAAGAGAGAACGTAGTATGTACATAAAGAAAGTTGTATATCTGATAGTCGTCGAATGAATTCTGAATCAGAACATCAAGAAAATCCCTGCTAGAGATGATGCCAACATTCTGCCTCTCTCTTCTCTTGCTTACAATATTTCCCCATATCTCAACGTTTATATTGATAAAGTCTGCAGCTTTTTGCTTACTCCAAAAGTCTAATCCACCCAACAAAGCAGGATAAAGGTCAGCAAGTTAAGGATTAAAAAGTTGTCAATAACTCTCTTAGTAATCTTTTTCACTTCTCCACTTTTTGACCAGCAATCAACAATATCTTTGGACACCATTGCATTGGTTAACCCATTAGAAATAATCGTCGCAAATAAAACATCTGCAATTTTGACAACCTCACCTTCTTTCGAACCCAAAAAGTCTAACATCTTCTTGGTCTGTTGGAATCGAAACTTGGAATTCGATTCCAATGCCTGAGATGAGAACAACTCAGTGTGGGCAGTGCTGCGAAGAAATCTCCACCGTTCGTCACATTCCTTTGACATTGCTATCGCGGAATTGTAAACCTGAGGAATTCGATCAGCTAGCTGCGGCACGAACCTTCCGGAAAATTCCCGGTCGTGGACCTTGTAGATTTCTCTAGCAGCTGTGGAGGATGATACAACTACCACTGATCTCGCACCGAATTTTAGAGAGAAGATAGGCCCATAAGATTTGGCAAGGTTGGCCAGCGAGAAATGGGGTTTCTTAGCGTCCAGGTCCAAGACATTGCCTATTATTGGCCATGAAAATGGACCCGGTGCAATCTGCAAGCTATCATTCAGTTTTCGACGTCGATTGACAAGAAAAAGTAGGATGATGAGGAGGCATAAAGATTATGGAAAAGAAGAGAAGATAATTATAGTAATTCATGACGATTTCCATACCTCTGATCGTCATCATATGCATGTATATTCCTAGCTAATTAATTCGAAAAAAAAAAAAAAAATCTTGGATATGGGTTTTCTCTCTGCTTGAAATATTTCTGCGTGCATGCATGCACGTAATTGTGGGTACTGATTGTTTTCTTCACAAGTCAAAAGTATTTGTTATTGGTCACGCATGCTTATGGCCCGGATTTAGACTTTATTTGGAAAAAATTATTTGTTATTCATTTCGAAATGCGAAATGCGAAATGCGAAATGAGTATTAAAAATAGTTATATGAATAAAAAATAACGGAATCTTCTAATATAATTTTGATTTATGGTATGGTATAGTACAATACATCTCTTGATTCCTAAGTCTCCGTATCACTTCATGTTACCCCACTTCACTACATATAGATTAATGAATTCATGACACTAACCCATACAAGAATTTCATTGTTAGGAGCCAACACACGACACAAGTACTTTTGTCCCGATAAATCTTCCCCAATTATAAAACAAGATATTGAGCACAAATTTAACAAAATTAGGACTTTTGTCCAATATTCGCTCTCTAATTTTAAAGGATTAATAATACTTTGTCCTCCTGAACTATATAAGTAATTATACTTTGCCTCCCTGAACTATAAAAATTACACTTTGCCCCCATTCACAATATTCATCTCTTAAAAATTTTAAAATATCTAGAAAATTTAGTTAGATGACTAAAATACTCTTGGTACAATATTTTGATTTTTATGTATTTAATTAATTTTTGACAGATATAAAAAAATTAGGAAAAAAAATATAATAATGCATTGATATCTTGGACTTTATGGAATAAAAATGTGAGAAATTGTTGAATTATATTATATTCGACATCACAATTTATACAGATAAAGTCAAATATTAAAATTGTAAAATACTAAAAGATATCGAAAAAATTACAAAATTTTATAGAAATTAAACATCTATATTTTCATACAATACTTTTGCAGAAAATTTTTTCATAGATAACAAGTCCATTTAGAAATATTCTACCATTACAGTTAAACATTCAAATTCGAAATAATATAAAATAAAATCTAAAAATTTTAAAAATTTAACTAGGAAATATATTGGTATAGATTACATTGAAATATTATATAATTTATTTGTGCTTATTTTAAATAATTATCACATCACTATCACAATTTAAATACATAAAAATCAAAATATAGTACCAAGGGTATTTTAGTCAATTAACTAAATTTTCTTGATATTTTAAAATTTTTAAAAGATGAATATTGTGAATGGGGAGCAAAGTGTAATTTTTATAATTCAGGGGGCAAAGTGTAATTACCTATTTAGTTCAGGGGGCTAAGTGTTATTAACCCAATTTTAAATAGGGTACAAAATACTTTTAGTCTTTAAAGTTTGGCCTAGTGACATTTTCAGTTCTCAAAATTTTACAAAAAATAAATCATGTCCCTCATCTTACTAAGTTTCAATTCTTTTAGGACAATTGACATAAAACTAACATAATTTTCAATTTCTGTGTCTCTATCCTAACAAACATTTAATTCCTTATCTGATAAATCCTAAAAAATTACTATTTATCTTTACTTTCTCTTGGTTAAACCAATAAAAATTGTTATTTCTCATAAATTTTAACAAAAAATTATGTTATTTTTCTATCAATTATCCTAATCAAGTAAAAATTTAAAAGATGAGAGACATAATTTATTTTTTGTAAAACTTTTGAGACTAAAAATGATACTGTAATTAAATTTTACGTTAAATAATTGTTTTTCACCCTTTTAAATATTTAACGTGTCAATAATTATTATCATTTTATCGCTTCTTATACAAACGGTGATGTGATCATGCAAGTACTGATTAGAGTGAATTTTGATGGTTTAAGAAGCAAAATTATTGGAATTTTAAGCTGAATTGATAAAATTTCATACGGAAAAAGAACTCACATTTTATAGGGCCTAATTAGCTGAAATTACAAAATTTAAAAGACAGTCAAATCTCAGCCGCCGCGTATATTAATGATCCCAATCGTACTTTGACTATCGATGCATATGGGCTACTTCCTGTAAAGAGTGAGTAAATTTGTGGTTCCACTAATTTTCTCTCCCCACCCTCGCGCCACCCATTTTTACCCCTATGCCGTCTATTTCCTATCCATCTTGACTTCTCTCCTCCGCCTCAGTTCTTTGTCCTTGGTGCAGAAGCCATAAATAACTTTTAATTAACAAAGTCGAGAAAAATAGTTAAAGCCGTAAACTTTTATTACACAAACAATATTGATAGGCAACTTGATTGTCTCTTACCACAATTGACTAAAAAGAATACACAGAAAGCATAAAGTTTTTAATCACCGAAAGGGTTAATAACACTTTACTCCCTAAATTAGGTAGATAATTATACTTTGCTCAATTGAACTATAAAAAACCTGTTGAACCGACCCAAAAATCCAATGAGTTCAGTCCGCGGGCCACTCGTTAGAAATTTTTTTTTTTTTAAATTTTTTTGTCTTTTAAAAGGCTATTAATTGCAGTTTTACCCCTCCGACAGCTATAAAACGGCTAGTTTTGGGGGTAATGTTGGAAATTTTTTTACTATATGATTAACAAATAATAAGTTATAATAATAACTATTGACTTATATAACCAAGAAATAATTTGGTCAAATAAGTACTATTTTGGAATAATAAAGCACTAATAACTAATTTCGAACTTTGGTTTTTGAATGTTAACTAAGAACTTTAGTTTCGAATAATAAATATTAATTTAGATTTTGAACTTTAATTATTAATAACTTGGTCTAATATATAAGTACCAATTTGGATTAATAAAGTACTATTAACTATTAAGTAGTAATTCGAATAATTAATAAGTTATAATTTAATAAATTCCTAATGAATAGTAAGTAAATGATTTTAAATTAATAAGTTATTAATTTTAAAATAATAATTAATAAGTAATAATTTTAAATTATATAAATTATTAACATCTCATGTAAAAATTTAAATTTTTCAAAAAAATAATTTTAAAATTTAAGTAAAAACTTAAATTGGAGGGCCAATTTGGGGGGTCAGCATGTGGGTCAGTATGTGGGCCAACCTACCCCGGCTAACCAAGGGCCGGTTACAGGCCATCATTTCCATCTTCCGGCCCGGCCCGGTCCGACAGCCCGTTCCAACCCGGTTAAAGACCACTTAAGTTATTTTGTGATAATAAATCAGTAGTATTATATTCTAACAATAATAGGAGTTCAATGAAATCTAAACACATAGACATCAAGTTCTTAGTTGTTAAAGAAAGAGTTCAGAGTGGTCAGGTGTCTATAGAGTATATTAGCACGAACTCCATGATTGCGGATCCGCTTACTAAAGGATTACCACCTAAGGTCTTTCATGAGCACACTGCTCATATGGGTGTTATGTCTTTTGAAGATGATTAGTAAGAGTTTGTATTCAGTTTACATACTTAAATCTTTCAAGACACATCTTATGTTTATGAATATTTTCGAGTACAGAAATAAAGAATTCAATTTTAGAAATAAAGTGTTCAGTTTATGTTTCACTCTGACTTCAATTTCAGTTTGATCTCTATAAAGAATAAAGTTGAACCAGTTGAAAATAGGCATGTTTAAGATCACATTGCATGTAATTTTCATGCTACACATCCATACTTGATCTATGTCATTTGATTGTGTTGATGTACGTGACCAAGAATGGGTTTTGTTACGATTAATGTAATGAAAATCATCTTGATCCTATATTGACACGATTAATGGATGCGATTGTTCGGAAATGACTATGGTCATAATAGCTAAAGGTTTTGAGTTCATAAGGTTTTATACAATAATATATATGTAGTCCAAGTGGGAGAATATTAGGTTTTGGACATTCACGTACATATTAATTGTGTAATATCTGCTATCATAATTAATTGACCTAATATAAAGTGATCTATTATAATTTAAGATAAATAGGCCTAAGTCATCTAATGAGTATGGGCTTTTATGTGTAGAGTACCCTAAAATCTTATTTCCTATTTTATGATGGGGAAAACCTAAGGGAATAAGGAAAGTATATTTATATATATATATATATTTGCAATATCTTATATATATATATATATATATATATATAGGTTATGGTCCCCAAATTTTATGTTGTGTTACTTTTCTTGACATCCCATCATCAAAAAAGTGAGAACCCTATTCTCTAAAATACATACATAGTAATTTGGAAGATCAATAATCACAATATTCAAGAATCAAATCCGTAAGTTTAAGAATCACATCTGGATATTCAAGAATCATATCAATTATTATGAATTTAGGTACGCTTTCGCATTTAATATTTAATTTATATTTTTGATGATTAAACATGAAGGATTCGAGTTATGATAACATTGATTGTCATGATATTAAAATTAATTTGGTATTTCAACATTAAGCGTATACACGAATAAATGGGCTGTACAATTTTCCCCTTACATATTATTACGAACAAAGGAAGACTCCATATAATGGATAGTAATATCTATCCAACTCCTAACGTTACTATTTTATACATAATTTTATTTTAATGTGAGGGCAGAAAATGGTTATCATCATAATTTTATTTTGAAGTGGGGGCAGAAAATGGTTAACATCATTGTTAGCCGTTAGGATTGGTAGCTTTAGTTGGTGAAATCTTGAAATGGACGTCTGAAATTGCAGTTACTTATGATGGGAAAATTATTGCATAGATCGGGTTCATAATATTGTATCATAGACCGAATTCATGATATAATATCATAAATTTCTTGATGCATGATGTTTCACATCATCTATTTAAATAATGTGAGGTAATGTGGAGTAACATGAACTAAGAAGTTCATGATACTATGCCATAGATTGGATCCATATAAGAATCTCCCCATACAAAGATATATATGCATTGTCAACAAAGATAGGTCCCTAGGAGAGGTATTCTCATCCTTAAATTCGAATTTTAAGTTTAACAATTTATGATCAGGTCCTTTAAATATCAAAGACGCATTATTCTTCCATCTCTTTACAACATTTCTTCATTAATTCCTCTTTCTTAATAGTTCCCCCTATCGTTAGTCATGTTGCAGCCGGTTTTTATGCCTATTTATAGATAGTACTGTGTCGATTCTTCACATTAACAAATTGAGGAAAAATTTGCTGCTAGAGCTCTCTAGAAAACTAAGTGAGGTCCTAAGCCTATTTATAGTAGTACTATGCCGGTTGTTCACATTAAGAAATTGAGGAAAAATTAAGGTGCGACTATCCATCTCCGCAATAAACTTTCATGGAACTTATTTATGATCTCATTCACTGCACGGCTGACAAAAACCTAGCCCAATAAACCAAATAGCATCACTTTTACTACAGTATTTTGTCAATATATATATATTGGAATTTGTTCCTCGACTAGGCCCTCATCGAAAGATATCTTCTTGGTATTATTGAGCTTAGCTTAGTGGCCCTTGATTAATTAATTCTTCATCCAAGAATTTCCCTTGCTGATCTTAATTACACTTCCTGGCATGCATTTCTCCCCGTCGCCGGGCAGCAAATTGCACGGGGAATCCATACAAATATAATTTCAGATATATAATTTGCATATAAAGGAGAGAAATAATACGAATTAAATTGATTACACAGAAAAATAACTATACGGATTAAATTGAGCCTTTGAAAAAAAAAAATTATTTTGCATTGATTGGCAGAAGAGAAATGTGGAGACTAAAAGTTGCTGAAAGTGAAGGGAATTGTTTGACGAGGGCTGATGATTACGTTGGCAGACGTTACTGGGAGTTTGATCCAGAGGCTGGAACTCCAGAAGAACGAGCTCATGTAGAAAAACTCCGCCAACACTTCTGGCGCAACAGATTTCGTATAAAGCATAGCGCTAATCTCTTCATGAGAATGCAGGTGACCTTGCTTGTCTTTAATTAATTATGAACTGGAGAACCATTGATTAGTGGGTCATAATTATAATAAGAATAATATAGGAACATTACGGACATTTATTATAATATAATTCAACTGGAAGAATTTTTAGTTTGGTGGATGTTTTTAAATTATAGTGATGGTTATGCCTAAAAGATAAAGAGAAGAGAGGTTGAGAATGACAGTTTATCGATTGATATAAAAATAAAAAATTTTACAGTCTTTTTCAAAAAAATAATTTTTTAATTTTAAAAATTTATGACGATACTAGGCTGACTCTCACTGTTACGTGCTTAATATATACTATGTGGTACTAGATTTATTTATTCTGTGTGTTGCATCCGCAGCTCACCAAGGAGAAATATTGGGACAATATTAATTATGTAGACAACATAGTACTGAAAGACGTACATGATATAAATGAGGGAGTTGTCACAAACAGTTTGAGAAGAGCACTCGATTATTACACAACACTTCAAGTTCCTGATGGTCACTGGCCTTGCGAATTGCCCGGGCCCTTATTCCTTGGTCCTCAAATGGTAATTTTAACTTCAATTTCATACTAAGATGATCAGGAAAATTTTGGACTCTAAAATTTGATGACAAATAATCACTTGTTATTTGATAAATATTATTTAGATTTTAATTTGAGTGGTATTTAAAAATATTGTTAACTTTTAAAATAATGAGATAATTATTTGTATATCAAATAATGAGATAATTATTTGTATATCAAATAATATTTCAAAATAATTATTTGGATTGTATAATGTGTACCTATTATTTGTTTTTCATTCTTTTTAATCCAAAATAATTATAAACTATAGTAATTAGACATTATGGTCCAATTATTTAGCTTTTCAAGAATTGACGAGTTCAGAGGGTCGAACAACTAAGTCATAATCCGAACAATACTTACCGAACGGGAAAAAGACATTACCAAGACACAATCTTGCTTATCTAATTCAAATTAAGCTGTGTAACTTCAACTTATTCCAGAAGACTTGCATCACTGGTACACAAACTGAAAAGAAACCTTGCAAGTAAATGAAATCTACTCATAAATTAGTAATATGCAACAATTACTCTAATTAATTTTTGTGCAAGTTTTGACCATTCTCAAAATTTAATAGCAAAATGAATGAAATTCTATGTCCAAACCCCAATTCCATCTAGATTGAGGTGCGATCTCAATAAATGCGGATGAACTAACCAACATAGGTGGGAACCAACATGAGGCAAACAAAAAAAATAAAAAAATAAAAAAATTGAATAATATAACATTTGAAATGGTAGATCTGCAACAAGGAATTAAAGGGTAAAATGGGATCGAAAGAGAGAAGGAAAAGAGGAGAACAAGTACCTTTGTGATTTTCCTTCAAAATTCACTAGCACCACATTTTATAGCCTTTCAATCGAGTGAATTTTTGGTTGTAAAGAGTTTGAATTGAGTAGATTTTTTGACCAAAATAACGTAGTTTAAAAGAATATTTACGATTCACCTCGTGAAGTTGAAGTTCAGATAAGCATTAAGTTGTGTGAAAAATGAAATATACGGTAGAATATGTTAAACTTCGGATGATTATTTCAAAATTTTAACTTATAGATCGGAGGTCCGAATTTCGTAATTTCAAATTTGGCAATAACGACTCTTTCGACAGTAAATTTAATTCATTGATTTTAGTAGTATTACTGCTTCAGCAATCCAAACTCATTAATAATTGTTGAATTTTTATAATATAAATAATTCATTGAAATCACATTAAATGAATAATACACAATAATGGATAAGACAAAATATAAATAGTGTATAATATTATTTGATAAATAATCATCATTTAGCTAAATAATATTTATTATTAATAAATAATATTTAGCAAATATTTGTCATTATTTGATAATCAAACGGAGCCTTTAGTACTAGGAAAGCTAGGAAAGAGTAGGCACATACGTTTTTGAAGCTTAATTTAACGATTGGGGCTATATATGTAGGTAGTGACTTTGTATACAACAGGGGACATCGACGACGTCCTGTCATTTGAGCATCAAAAAGAGATGAAGCGTTACATATACAATCATCAGGTCAGTTCTCTTTAGCCAAATGCAGCCTATTAATTGGCATTTACTTGTTCATGGTGATGGATACGACTCACAAGCAGATGGATACGTACTAGTAAAAATTATGGGAATTTTTCTGTGTATGAAATTATTAATTCAAAAGTTGTATAATAAAATATTTTAAAATATATAATATTGTATTATATAAGTTTTTAAATTATAACGAGATAATTTCCTGAATGTACAGTAAAATTTTCAAAGTTCATTACTAATTTGGATGTAATTAATTAATTTTGGTACAGAATGAAGATGGTGGATGGGGCATACACATAGAGGGTCATAGCACAATGTTCAGTTCAGTGCTCAACTATTTGGCTCTGAGACTAATGGGCGAAAATCTTGATCAAACTGCTGTGGCTAGAGCCCAAAATTGGATTTTAGATCACGGTGGTGCTTTGGCAATACCTGCCTGGGGAAAGTATTGGCTCGCGGTAGCTATTCTACGTTTCCTTTCCCTTTTTTTATTTTTTTCCTTTCATTCTTCTAATAAATTAAAATATTTAACTAAACTCGATTTTTGACGTATTTGTAGATGTGAATTAAATTTTATAAATAGAAATAATTTCATAAACTTCTCTTGAGGTATAAGTTAATATTACTTAGCACCCCATAACTTTTAGAAATGTCATTTACCTCCCCTCTTTTGTAAGTAGGGCCCTAATTAGTATGAAATGACAATTGTACCCTTTCTTCTTTAGTAAAAACGAAAACGTAGCTTCAAAACTCTCCCCTAAGGTTTCTAATAATTTCACTTGTCACCCTTTAGTCTTTTAACATATTTTTTCTCAACTAATTTGCGAAAATATGTGTAAGTTAATGTACTTATTTTATTTGTTTGATTTTTTTTAATACGTGTAAACACACAATATTTTGATAAAAACTGTTATTTTGTATGGTTAATCATAAACTCATAAACTAAAAAAATTAAAATATAATTTTTGATAAAATTTGTTTTGTCAACTTACTTAAAAAAATTTAAGACCACAATAATGAAATGTACTATGTGTCATTCAATGAAAAAAAAAATAGAACAATTAGAAGTAAACCATATAGTATAACAAAAAATGTGGTTTATATTTTGTTTAGGAAATCAAAACTTGCAAAGAAAAAAAATTAAAATGTATTCTTTTAGTTAAATTTTTGTCAACTTATTTAGAAAAATATGTGCGCGCCAATTTATTTGTGTTCTAATTAAATAAAAGTTAATATATGTAAAACACACTACGTATTATAATAAAATAACTGTGATTGATATTTTTATTTTGGAAAATCACAAGCTCATAAATTAAAAAAAAAAGTAACACACACACACACATATATATATATTTATGATAACTAAAAGTACATAGTTGTATGTTCCAACTAATAAATATGTGTATCCCAATGTTATTTTTTAACAATCTTATTTAAATCCTCCAAATTTCTTCTTTTTCTTTCTTCCAATGTTATACCAAATTGATTTTTCATACTAGGGGTAAAAATGGAAGCAAAATTGCTTCTCTCTCTCCACCTCCCTCCCCTAAAATGATATTTTATTCAATTGGGTTAAATTGTTACAACATATGTAAAGTTATGGGAGGTTTGTCAGATTTTTGAAAGTTTAGGGGTACTAATAGGAGAGGTTTATAAAATTAACCGTTATAAATAAATGACATGAAAATTTTATAATATTTAATTCAAACCTTAAAGTCTACTGCTCGAGTCATAGTCATTTACCTAAATATTTTCTCATCTATTATATTAAGGTTTAAAGCTTTTGTTGTTCATTTGTCACCTTAATTAATTGGTGGGATTATTTTACTACGTACTACAGGTACTAGGAGTGTATGAATGGTCAGGCTGCAACCCAGTACCGCCAGAATTCTGGTATACTCCCTTCGTTTTTACCCATCAGTCCAGGTTTCCCACAAATTAATTTCCGTTTTGACATTTCATAGATTCTGAATTTTAATTAAGTTCCTCAAATTAAGAAATATCAACTACTAAATTCAGCCTCTACATGCAGGAAAAATTCTTGTCTTGTTGTCGTTTAGTTTACATGCCAATGTCGTACTTGTATGGAAAGAGATTTGTTGGCAAGACCACACAATTGATATACTCTCTGCGAGATGAAATATACATTCAACCCTATCACAAAATAGAATGGAATAAGGCTCGTGACATGTGTGCTAAGGTTAGTAAAATCCTAAATAATAATCATGAATATTATTCTTTTATTTTTTTTTCAGAAATTAGAATTCTTGAGATGTTATATACTGTAATAATTAATCACGAAATTGTTGCCAATACTTAATTTGTTGTTTATAGGAGGACCTATTCCATCCTCAATCGTCCGTACTAAAATTGGTATGGGGATGCCTCCGAAAAATGGAGTCAATAATCACACGTTGGCCTGCTTCTCTTCTGAGGGAAAGGGCTCTTAAACTAGCAATGGAGCTTATACATTACGAGGACGAGAACAGCCAATATCTTTGCATTGGAACAGTTGAGAAGGTAATTATTAATTAATTACCATAGTTAATTAAGATTGCAATATATAGATCGTACAAAGGAATGATGAGAAAATTTGATTTCTTGTTAGCCAAGCAAACTTTGTAAGAGATAAAATCTACATTACATTTAATCCTTTTTAAAAAAAAAAAAAAAAAAAATTAGAAGCAACATTAATAAAGTTAATTGTTTGACATATGAGCAACAACAATGGCACATATACAGGCCTTGTCACTTTTAGCTTGTTGGGTAGAAGACCCGAATTCAGATGCCTATAAGTATCATCTTCGGCGAATTCACGATTATCTTTGGGTTTCCGAAGATGGCGTGACTTTGCAGGTCAGAGAATGTACATTTTTATTTTTATTTTTTAACTTTTTTAATTTTTTTTTTTCTCTCTCGTACGACTTACGTTTTTTTTAAGGACATTTCTTTGAAAAACATACTCCTTTTATTATATAATAACCCTTTTTTAGCTCTTGTTTTCAGGGCAGCACAAGTCAATCTTGGGATGTAGCTCTTTCCATACAAGCAATTCAGATTTCAAGTGAGTTTGCTAAAGAATATGGAACAACTCTGGCGAAAGCTCATGACTTTCTAAAAAAATCTCAGGTTCTTCTTTTTAATTATGTAGTAATATATTTTTCTCTTTTATCTCTTAATTAAAAGAAAATTAGATGTCCAGTAATTATTATTTTCAAGATAACCAGAAAATGCTAGCTGCTCATGAGACGTATGTCATGATAATTTTAAAGTAGAATATTTAATTAGTACGAGTTTTAGTTTTTGGCCAACATATTTAAAATACAATTAATAACGCAACGAGTAATTAATGATAGAACATCTAGAGGGATTAAACTTTAAACCACTGAAAGATTATCTAGTTAAAAAAAAAAAAAACAATTTGTTTTGAATTTAGTGGCGTAGCAAATGAATTTATTTATTTCTTTTCCACTTTTATAATAGTCAATTTCTTATCCGAATAAAGTCTACTATCATATAGGTTCAACAAAATCCGTCAGGTGACTTCACCAAAATGTATAGGACATGCAACCAAAGGAGCATGGGCATTCTCGACCGCAAGTCATGGATGGCCAGTTTCAGATTGCACTGCAGAAGGGCTAAAGGTAACTCTACAAAAAGTATTTATTATTTTTTTTTTTTGAATTTGTAAGAATTTGATAAACGGAAATTTCAGATTATTAGTGGAAATTTGTATGGCAGTTTTTTGTCGGCTGTCAATTAACATTTATTAATTAGATTTTTTCATTTCCATTTTATGCATTAATTAATTGTCTCCATTTGTACAGGCCGCTCTCCTGCTCTCGCAAATTTCACCTATAATTGTTGGAGAAGAATTGGATAAAATGCACCTATATGATGCTGTGAATATAATCCTTTCACTGCAGGTACCAAAATGAAAAATCATCATTAATTAGTTTTGACAAGTCATATATATAATTAGTTTTGATACACACAAATATATATATATATATATATATATATATATATACAAGTGTGTGTGCGCGCCTGCAGTTATCAATCATACACTTGTATCTATATGTAGGAAATTTAGCTTAATTGTAAATACCATAAATGTGGTAGAAATCGCATACATTTTCTTGGTGAGAGAGTAGACGAAGTGATTTCTTTTTTTGCAGTATAACATGATTCTTATTACATTACTGCTTAAGATACCTAGTAATTGTTTGGAATGACTACTATCATCAAACATTTCGAGATTTCATCATAAATAAATATTTCAATAATTAATGGTTATGCAGAGTGCAAATGGGGGTTTTCCAGCATGGGAACCAGCAAAGGCTTCTAGCTGGCTAGAGGTATATATATAGTTCTACAATATTTGGTTTCCAATATTTCTGATGACAAACTACAATTTTGATTAACGACTAGTGGAGGAAAAGAAAAGATAAAAAAAGCTTAAATGAGAATTAATTCGCATTCAATAATTAAGGCTGAGCACTCTTGTTGATCCTTTTGAATTTTGTTTAATTAGTTACATTTTTAATGCTGTTGATGTTTCCTGTATTTTAGATGCTCAATCCAATAGAATTCTTTGAAGATACTCTCATAGAACGCGAGTAAGGCTACTTAATTCAAATTAAAATGCTTCTAATCTTTAGTTTTCTTAACTATTAAACATTCTCATATATAACTATCGATCTGTCCTTCTTTTTCTTTTGTGTGTGTGTGTGTGTGTGCAATTAAGGTATGTTGAATGTACATCCTCAGCAATACAAGCACTCTCATGCTTCTCAAAATTACATCCTGAATTTCGTAAAAGAGATATAGAGATGTGTATTTCAAAAGCCCTCCGTTACATAGAAAACAATCAAAATGCAGATGGTTCATGGTATTATTCCCTCTCAAAATTATATATTTTGCACAATTAATTTCTGTGTGTGTAATTAAGTTGTGCATGTATATGCATGGAAACATATGAGTAAATTGCAGGTATGGAAGATGGGGAGTTTGCTTTACGTACGCAACATGGTTCGCCGTGGAAGCCTTGGTGGTTTGTGGTAGAAACTCACCACCAGAATTCTCTTTGTATTCAAAGGGCTTGCGGTTTCTTTCTGTCAAAGCAACTTCCTTGTGGTGGATGGGGGGAAAGTTATCTTTCCTGTCACAATAAGGTACTAAGAAATTTCTCTGTCTATGTATATTACTTCAAGCATATTTACAACTTTTTCTGCATAGTACATAATTAATTAATTTTAGAAGATTTTTTCTTTATGTACTATATATTCTTGACATTTATTTTGCGATTAACGTAAATTTTTATCACAGCGAGTTAGTGACACGTAATTTTTTTATGATTATATAAAAATAGGTTTTTATTTGATTGGCAATCGGGCAGATGCAGTA
Source organism: Cinchona pubescens (assembly GCA_025175665.1). Lineage (NCBI taxonomy): Eukaryota > Viridiplantae > Streptophyta > Magnoliopsida > Gentianales > Rubiaceae > Cinchona > Cinchona pubescens. The sequence continues at coordinate 2,017,687 of JANKKI010000014.1, forward strand.
CATACAGCATGGGCTCTCCTATCTCTCATTAAAGCTGGACAGGTATGCCTCAATTCGGGGCGGATTTAGGGGCGGGCGGTTTTATCTTTAAAAATTTAATTTGTATTCTTATAACTAAAATTTATATTTTATTTTTTTAAATTTTTGAGAGAAATATAAATTAATTTTGAATAAATATGTGGTTATTAAATTTTACCTCCACGAGGTATAATTCTTGCGTCCACCCCGCCTTAATTTTCACCTATGCATGGGTTTAATATATTTTACCCTTACTACCAAAAAAAAGAGAAAAAAAGAAGAAGAAGAGTATTTTACTCTTTAAGGATAGCATTACTGACCAAATCTAAATACGCGTCACTGATAATTCTATCGCATGCGTCTTTAATATAAGGATGTGTGACTAAAAGGTTGGTGGTTACTAAGAAAAGTTTGAGCGAAAATTGTTAAAAAGTGTCCCTAAGATTACTGACTTTGCGAGTTTTCTATTTTCTTTTACCCTTCCAAAGTTTGAACTGCAATAAAAAGTCTAATTCTTCAACTCATTTCATGAAATTAATTAGGTTGAGAGAGATCCAAAACTGGTACATCAGGGAGTCAAAGTACTTATCAATTTACAGCTGGCGAATGGTGATTTTCCTCAACAGGTAATTAAAGCAATAATCATTTTAATTGTCCTAAGGTTCTGGCAATCATGAAATAACACTTGAGTTTTTATTTATCTACTGGTATAAAAATATGAGTTTGTTTTTTTCTTAGGTGTTTCTTCTTTCTTTAAACTACCTAATTTGTCCAAGATTATAAGATTAGTTGTTTAAATATATATGCATTTATGAGAAACAAGAATGTAAAATGCTATCTTTTACCGAATAAAATATAATAGAAGTTTATTACAAAATTAACAATAATAAAAATCTACTAGGATTCTCTTAATCATAAAATGAGAGATAAACTAGAAAATTTTCTAAATGATAATCAAAGTCTTTACTCAATTAAATTTGAACTCTTCTCTTATTCAACTCTAATTCCTCGTCTCTCTATCCTGGCATCCCTTTCAACCCCTTACATTCCTCAATGGCTCAATCCTCATCCATCAAATCCTTCCCTCTCCCCCCCTAACCCTCACCCCCACAGAATGAGTTCTATGGGATTAATGAACAGCTCCAAAGCGGTATGTTGCCCAATAGTATTTTTTTTTTTTTAATTTTTCCTTGAGCAATCTATTTTAATTTAGAGTAGTAGTAGCATTTGATTTTCAAAGTCATAAATACTATTTATAAGTCTTACGGGAGAGATTTTATTTTAAGAGACCTAAAAAAAATCACAATTTAGAGAAGGAAAAATAATACAAACGGAAGCTTAGAATTAGTAAAAGTCAACTAAAAATTATTGTACATATATCAGTGTACTGAATTGTATAAAATGTATTATTTCATTTGCTTTAATTTCTTTTGCTTATTGTAAGGTGACAAGGTAATGTATCCCTATCTCTATGAGTTCCTTTAGTTTTTAATTTTTGATTTGTTAGGATGCTAATCCAAAAAAAAAAAAATTATATGAATTAAATGTATAGTGAATGTTGAATATTATATTAAATATTGAATGTTCAAATATCTAGATTTAAACATCTAAATAAAATACAATTACAAAAAAAATAAAAATAAAATTTCAAACTTTAAGTCCAGGAATTATCATACTTTAAAAACAATTCAAGGTATTAGTAGCTCCCCAACTAACGTAGGACAAAGCAGTGTGAGTGTAGTATTCTGTCCTATTTTTAGAGCCAAATTGTTGACTTCTAATTCAAGTGAAAGCCAAATTGTTGACTTCTAATTCGAGACCCTCCGTTCAAATTGTAATCTAAAATTATTATGTATTTGAAGTTTAAGGGGAAAAGAAATACATATTACTGTCCCAAATTCTGTTGATATCCATAGACATGTATGTCACACCAAAGTTTTATCATCTCTGTCACAATACACATGCATGTTGGATAGAATTTGATACTATGTATGCACTATGCAACTTTTAATGTTTATCTAAAATCTAACCTTGACAGTTATTTCTTTTATATGTTTATACGGGCTATCTAGCAACTCTACTTCACGTGATAAAGTTTTTTTAAGTCACTCTTTAATTTTTTAATCACCCAATAAATATATAAATACTAACTCAGCCATATATTTGAGGATTGATACATGGTTTCTGTGAGAAAGTAAAAGTTAACAAAAAAAAAAAAGAGTATATTTTTAGTGAATGAACTAGCAGTTAAGAGGACTAAATTCAAATGTGGTCCATTAAAAAAAAATCCTTAAACAATGTTTGCCAAACACTTTACTCTTAAACAATGCACAAGTAGCACGCGATGATATAAAAAAAATTCGCCGACACATAAAAGATTTACTCAATAACAATTTCTTTTGATTTTCTTCTCATTACAAAGATCTCGAGATTAAAATATAAAAGTTTATTTTGTACAGAATGTCATCTATACATCCCAAAACTTATAAGAGCCCTTTATAAAAGAAAATTTCCAGCTCGCCTTTTAATAAAAAAGGAGAATACAATCAAGATGTTAAATTATAAAACAATATTTCAAATTTAAATTACATAAAAAATTTAATAGTGAAACTATTATTTTGATAGTACATATTTCATGATATTAAAGAAACAAGATAAAAAAAGAAGAAATTAAAAGTAACTAAATAAGTACGACTATAAAAATAATAAAGCCTAGATAAGTGTTTAATAGAAAAAAGCAAAGACGTTTAAGTTGATAGTCAATGTAAAAAGTCGAACAAAAGTTAACATGTCCAAAAATATTATACGACCATAAATTTAATAGTATAGCATTTCATAATATTACAAGTACATGACAAAAAAGTCAAAAATAAATTAAATATAAAATTTATAATCAATAGAAGCTAAACAAGTGTTTAATATAGAAGAATAAAGATATTAAGCTAGTATTTAAGGTATTCACTACTTTGAAAATTAAATAGGTGTAGCTTCAAAATGCAATATTCTAGAGCGTAGCAAATAGTAAAATTTCATATTTTAGGTCTGAAATTTCTATTTTTTATAATAAATTTTTTTTTAAATAAAAAAAGAAAAAAGAAATATCAGATTTTAAGTGTAGACAAACAATAAGCTAAACTACAAATTTTCTTCTCCAATTTAAGTTGACATAAGTACAAGTAATTTTTATGACTGGTCATAAGACAAACGAAATATAACTTAGATGGTAAAATGTTTCTCCTACAACTTATTTGTCAAGGATTTGAGTCACTAAAAAATAGGAGGGAGACGTAGGTTTTTTTTTTTTTTTTTTTAAAAGCAATTTCTTAAACGTTACAAAATAACTTCTCTAAGGGCCATAAGTTGATTTGTTAATACTGGCCCGACCAAATTAGACAATTTGAAAGTAGAACTAGAATTATGTATGTTTAAGCAGTCAAATGTACTACTTGGAAAAAAAAGATTCAACATTTTTAATACAAACGTAACACCAAGAAGTGTAACAGAGAATTCAAAGTTCAAATTTCAAAAGATAGAGGAGAAGACAACCAAAGCATTTAAAGACTAAAAAAGCAAATACAATAAGCATAATAAATAGAGAGTATTTATATGTATTTTTCATGAATAATAGTTAGCTTTAATTTATCACGTTTCATACACATACAATTCACTAGTTCAGTAAAAAATCTGCGTGTGATCGCCAATGCCATAAAACTAAGAGCAGTTTAATCAGTATATCTAAATATTTAGATTCGTTTTTTTGTATAATCAAATAAATTGTGACATATCATTAACTGAGCACGTAGGATTTGTTTTGTTAGTTTATTGCCCCCTTGCTCCTCATTTATATTTTCCTAACTAAAATTAATCAAGTTTTAAAAATTTTCTTTTACATTCTTTCTCCCAAAATTAAGTTCGTGCTATTTATTGCAGGAATTTACTGGAGCTTTCATGAGGTACTGCATGCTGAATTATTCTTCCTACAGAAACATCTTCCCAATTTGGGCACTTGGTGAATACAGGAGGCGAATACTTCTCTGTACTTGAAAGTATTGAGATAATCTGTACACTGGACTGAAGTACTCATTAATGCGAAGTGATTTCTAAAATTTGAATTGGGCAGTAGTGACCTAAATTAACCTTACAAAGAGAATATATCTTTGTTAAAGCATACGTTGTAATTCCATAAAGTTGATTGAAAACTTTTTTTATTAAATATCAGTTAAAAATTCACAGATCAATAAATATAAAATCATTTATATCTAGCGGCTTTTGATAAAAATTTTAAAAGAAAATAAAAAAATCTTGCATTTAGATACTACGATTGACGTCTTCTCAAGTATACCGTACCTACAATTTTCCTCAGTATAGGATTTGACTATTGACATTTGTACTTGGTCAATATTGAAGGCTCTTGTAATTTTTTGTTGACCATATAATTAACTTTAGTTGAATTACTGTAGTTAATATTTACCTTTATAATATCTTTTGAATTACCAAATCGTAAATTATATTATCCTATTTTTATGCATGTAATCCTGGAAGATATGGAAAAAGATGACGCAATGCCTTAAAATTTTTATATTTGACGGTTATTTTGAAAAATCAAATCAATATTCTCACGAAATATTATCTTAAAATTTGACATGATTATTTACTAAATCAATTTTTATTTCTTAAAGTTGCTTGGAGAGAAAAGAAAGAAAGACTGTGTTTTATAAAATCTATCAGACAATATTTTCTTTTTCCTTTTTTCCCCCTTAACAGCTTAGTCAACCCTAGCTTTTTGTAATAAAGTTCAAAAAGAAATGTGATTTAATTGTAAAGTAAAATTTATTAAGGTCCTTTCACACAATTAAAGGGAGGTTAAGTGTAATTCTTGAAATTAGAAGGGAAATACTTACAATTATGACAAACCTCAAGGGAGGCATGTAAACTTATACCTATAGGAATTGACATGAGAAGAGAGTTGATAAGTGGGGGAGGTCTTTTAAGAAGAACAAAACTAAAAAGGAAATGTGAGATGGATATGATAGGAGTAAGAGACTGATTCTTTGCCTGTAATGGAGAACTACCAATGCCCCAATTCTTCTAATCTAGTCCACTTCCATTTTTATTTTTTTTTGGTGGGCTAAGTTGTTGCTTGGTTAAAATAATATTATAATATCAATTACTGGAAAATGGTTAGAGTTTGTTTTTAAAAAATTGTTTTTGATAATGAAAACGATGAGGAGGAGGAGTGAAATAAGTTATCTCTTTTTTGTCTGTATTAATGTAGGTCACTTACTTATTTTTCAATTGTTTATTGTGATTTTTATAGATTACAAACACCAATAAGGAGTTCAAGACAACAAGAGTTGAACTTTAACCTTCTTATTTGATTTGATTTCCTATTTATATCTGAAAGAACCTTATTGGCCAAAAAAAAAAATGGAAAAAAAAGTTTAAAGTTGAATAGTCTAACTTGATTTTTGACATTCCGGTCTAGTAGACCCTGTTCCGGTATGCATTGTGAGTTTGTACGTCATTTCCATATACCGGAATTACAGAAGCCTCTATCCGCCGAAAAGGACGGTGGTTGCCGGATTCATCTTCTCTATGGATTTGGTCCCTAGTCCAAATATTCTTAAAATGAAGTCATAATGTGATGAAACAAATCCAAGATTTCTCTATTTTTTTTCTTAGCTTTATTATCATTTTTTTTATTAAAAAAAACCCCACTTATAGTGAAGAAACAATCCGTCTAATGTCTAAAAATATCAAATTCGCATATGGATCCATGTGACAATTGATTTATAATGTACTAGATCCATATGATATGACTTTGTTAGAACTTGTTGATTTTGGTCTGTGTCATTTTCAATAATTTCTTTTTTACATTTTTATTAAAATTTCTTTCTTTAAAATTATCAAAAATTTTAGTTTATAATTAACATTTATATATACTCATTTCATGCAACAAAAATTTAAGTGGATCCTAGTCTAATAATAATAAGAGGAAGTTTTATAGTTACTTTGAGTGAACTATTTTATTGGTTTTGAACTCTTGTACAATACAAAATTTTAAAGTAAATAGTATTGCACTATACAAGTATTTAAAGGATAATAGAATAATTCGATGGAGGGAATTTAAAATTTTCCAATAAGAAGATCAACAAGAAGAGGCAAGATTTTGTCCGCATTTGATTTACTGGAAAAAAAAATGTTCTTGGAAATTAAAACACAACACAAACAACTTGCAGATTTCCATACATTATATGAAAGAGAGAATAGGTGGTTTTTAAATAGATTGGTTAACAAAATAAGAGTACTCCAATTATTCTAAAATTAAATGACTGGTCCTTTCACAACCATATATGTAGATTGCATTCCACCCTTCCATCGAACAACTTTTTTCCACCCTTTTGACTTTTGAATTTGTGGCAACACTTTAACTCATGATTTCTCAATTTGTAGGTGATTTTCTAAATTTTGGAATCAATAGAAGGGGCTTTTCCTTTGCAAGTGTTACACCAAACTTCTCGCTCATGTCAAGATTGGACGAGTCTAGTCCAGGAGGATGTAACCAATCAAAGGTATTGAAAAGTGAAGCAAGGAGCAACTGCATTTGCTTGTGGGCGAATGGAATTCCAGCACAAATTCTCCTACCTCCACCAAATGGCAACAATTCATAATGATTTCCCTTGAAATCTATGTTTTTGCCAACGAACCTTTCTGGTTTGAAGCTTTGGGGGTCTTCCCAATTCTCTGGGTCGCGTCCTATGGCATATGCGTTTATAATTACCAGGTTGCCCTTCGGAATTTTATAATTCATTACCTCGCAAGTTTGCGATGCACATCTTGGTACCAGAAATGGGCTGGGAGGGTGTAATCGTAATGTTTCTTTGATGCAGGCCTGTAAATATGGTAGATTTGTTAGTTCACTCTCACTAATTACACTTTTTCCTTCAAGGGCCTCATTGAGCTCATCCTGAAGTTTGGAAAGAACTTCTTGATTTCTAATTATCTCTGCCACAGCCCATTCAGTTGCAGTTCCTATGGTATCAGAACTAACGAACAGCTCCTGCAAGGAATTTAATGTAAGAGAAATTGAATTTGTATCATTTCCTTTTGTAGCAGGCTTTTGTCTTCTTCCTTTTTCTTTTTTTTTTTTTTTTTTTTGTTAGAAATAATTAATTAAGTGATGACCATCTAAATTATTGACTACGTGTGGTTTCATGCATGTTATTTTATGACTTATTATTCCAGAAAAGTTTACATGAACGCAAAATAATAAACCAATCTCCATGAAGGATTGTAAAATAATACACTATATATCCAGGCTTAATTGAATAACTATTATTTAAAATATTGTTTATAATATTATTTAGAACTAATATTATAGTAATTTTTTGAAATGTGAAAAGCCTGTTTAGAAAATGAATGAAAAATATTAATATTTAGAAAATAATGTAAAAAGCCGCAAAAAATAATTTTTTTTTTTGGGAGAGAGAAAGAGAGAATGTAGTATATACATAAAGCAAGTTGTATATCTGATAGTCGTCGAACGAATTCTGAATCAGAACATCAAGAAAATCCCTGCTGGAGATGATGCCAACATTCTGCCTCTCTCTTCTCTTGCTTACAATATTTCCCCACATCTCAACGTTTATATTGATAAAGTCTGCAACTTTATGCTTATTCCAAAAGTCTAATCCACCCAACAAAGCAGGATAAAGGTCAGCAATCCCGGGAATAAAAAACTCAATAACTCTCTTAGTAGTCTTTTTCACTTCTCCGCTTTTTGACCAGCAATCAACAGCATATCTTTGGACACCATTGCATTGGTCAACCCATTGGAAATCGTCGCAAATAAAACATCTGCAATTTTGACAACCTCACCTTCTTTTGAACCCAAAAAGTCTAACATCTTCTTGGTCTGTTGGAATCGAAACTTGGAATTCGATTCCAATGCCTGAGATGAGAACAACTCAGTGTGGGCAGTGCTGCGAAGAAATCTCCACCGTTCGTCACATTCCTTTGACATTGCTATTGCGGAATTGTAAACCTGAGGAATTCGATCAGCTAGCTGCGGCACGTACCTTCCGGAAAATTCCCGGTCGTGGACCTTGTAGATTTCTCTAGCAGCTGTGGAGGATGATACAACTACCACTGATCTCGCTCCGAATTTTAGAGAGAAGATAGGCCCATAAGATTTGGCAAGGTTGACCAGAGAGAAATGGGGTTTCTTAGCGTCCAGGTCCAAGATATTGCCTATTATTGGCCATGAAAATGGACCTGGTGGAATCTGCAAACTATCATTAAGTGTCGGTTTTCGACGTCGATTGACAAGAAAAAGTAGGATGATGGGAGGCATAAAGATTATGGGAAAGAAGAGAAGATAATTATAGAAATTCATGACGATTTCCATACCTCTGATCGTCATCATATGTATGTATATTCCTAGCTAATTAATTCGAAAAAAAAAAAATTCTTGGATAAGGGTTCTCTTTGTGCTTGAAATATTTCTGCGTGCGTGCATGTATGCAGGTAATTGTGGGTACTGATTGTTTTCTTCACAAGTCAAAAGTATTTTCCCTCGTGCATATATGACGAAGAGAAACAATTAGCTCTTAAAGTTCCGTAGGTCGAAGGAAGGAATGAGAGTGGGAATAGGGTTCTGAATGTATTGCATAAACTCAATCAACTTCCACATATAAGCCATATGCATTTGCATGCATCCCCAATAAGATAAAAATTCTTCCGGCAGCAAGATGGACGGACGTACTCACCTGCATGTGTGAAGGCCAATCACAGGCTCCCCACCTGTTTATTAAATTGGCCACGCATGCATCTGTCCGGATTTAGACTCTATTTGATGTATCTCTCCCTCTTGGCTTTGTAATTATTTGTCAAAATTATATAAATTATTTGTTTTTTTACTAAATTATATGTTATTTTAAAAATTTAAGAAAGCATTAGATGAGTTTTTTTTTTTTGTTATTTTATTCTTAGTATGATATTGATGTAGGGAAAATTATATAATTAAAAAAATATTAATATAAAAAAATAATTTAGTTATATTAATATTTTTTAAATAAAATTAATATTAATTAATATTTTTATTAATTATTATGCACTAACAAAAAATAACCGTTCAAATAAAACGGTGAGTGTAACAACCACCTATTCTCTCTTGTTCTCTCTTGTTATTAACGCGCGATTGGTGGATACAGTTACATAAATTTGCATTGAGACTAAACTGTCGACACATTTAAAGTCATTTCCTACCTTATCTTATTATAAAGGAAAATACTATTATAAATTTAATTTTTGATTTTACCAGTAAATTCTGTAATTAAAATTAAATTTTATAAAATTTTATTTACATTAATTTATGTCATAAATTCTCTAACATTTAATTCATATTACAAAATTTACAAATAAAATAAAAAATCAAATCTATCAAAATATTTCCCTATTACCCAATTACGAAAAAGTAGAGTTACACTTGAGAGGAGACGGACGTTAATTCAAAAGGCGTAATGGATCATGTCCTTGGAAGTTGGAATAACCACACGTGTGGTAAGTATCATCTAGGTTGAAAGTTGGATTTTTCCCACACACTTTACATTTAGAATGAGTATTACATATTATTAAATGATTAAAAATAATAAATTTTTACATTTAATTATCTCAAAAATTATCATACTTATTTTACGTGATGAAGTGAATAGATAAGACATATTCTGAAAATTAACTATAGATATATATTCTTTGAGAGATAATTTTATAATTTTTGTAAAATTTTATGAGGTAAAGTTTAATTTTTTTAAAAGGGTATTTCTGAAAATTTTAAATATTAAAAAAATAAAATATTTTTAAAACTCTTGAGAAACTAGATTGTATAAATATATACTTAGAAAACACTTTTTTATATTGTCTAAAATTTTGAAAGAGATAAAGTTTAATTTTTATAATAATATAATAATAATTTAAAAAATTTAAAAAAAGAGAAAAATATAATTTTAAAAAATTTGGCGGGCGGCCGCCCCACCCACACCTTGATGATCGAGTTCTGTTGGCTAGGTCGACGTCTTTTTCTTTTTGGATTTTGTAGGTCGATTTTAAACAATAGCACCACAATTATAGCCCTGACATATATATATAGGATGTTTTATTTTACGTCCTTATTTCGCCCATTACAAAAGGTGCGAGTACGGCGGCATAGAATTCTGCCACTTGGCACATAACCAAACCTCTGATTGCGAGCCAGCACACAAGGCCTTTGTCCAGATAAATCCTCCCCGATTAAATCAAGAAAATGGGTACTAGTTTAATATAACGGAAATGTTACCATCCCAAAATTTGTGATGATGTGATCATGCAGGTAATGGAAAACCATCCCAAAATCCCAAAATTTGTGATGATGTGATCATGCAGGTAATGGAAAACCATCCCAAAATTTGATAAAATATTGGCAACTCTGCCGAGCTTAAAATCTATTACTGATTATGTTAATATAAAAAACACGTAACGAAAAATAAATTTATTCACTACATAAAAAATATATAGAAAAAGAGAATAAATTATAAAATAACGCAAATCGCACTCTCTCATATTAAAACTCACATAAATCCACGGCATAATAGCATTACCATTATGCTAGAATATCTCTATTTTACACTTCTATCTCAACTATACTCTTCTCAACTATAAACAAACACTCTATTTATAGGGTAACAAATTTAACTAATAAGAAATCTAGAAATCTAATTAGAATAGGAAATAACAACTCTAAATATAATTGTATTAAAAAACTAAATTATTTAAATAACTAAATTATCAAAATCTAACAATAATATATTTCTTAAATTGAAATGAAACTTGGTTTAATTATGCCGTCAATTAGAGTGATAACAATAGAACAATTTTGAAGGTTTAAGGACATTGTAATTTTAAGCTGATAAACTTTTCATACGGAAAAAGGACTCAGATTTCATAGGGCCTAAATAGAAATTAAACCTGCTTCATTCATGTGAGAGAGATTCTCACAGAATTTCTTTCGGGCCTGATGGAGGCCGAAGCCATCTTATATTTTACTTTTGGGGAAATAATGTCCTAATAGTTTTAAGGATGAATTCTATTTTGTACTCTTTATTTTAAACTCAATTTTTATTTTATATTTTGAATTTTAATTTTAGATACCCTGCATTCTCAATTCTCAAATTTCTTTCATTTTAGTCCCTTTTTTAACCCCATCAAAAAAATTAACAGAAATTTTATTTTTGCACACAAAAATATTGTTTTACATCCTACCAAATTTGTCATATATATGAAAAAATTTCATTAATTGTTTAGACAGCATTAATAAAAAGAGTTGAACTGAGACGAATTTGAGAGGTCAAAGTACAAAATGTACAAAACTAAAGTTTGAAATGCAAAGTAAGAATTGAGTATAAGTTAAAGGGTGTAAAATAAAATTAGTCCAACTTTTAAATTGGTAACACAGTTGATCAGGAGCATTAAGGGTTTAGGACTTTAGGTGAATCATTTCATATATTTTTTTTTTTTTTTTTTTGGGTTCCTTTTTTGGGGACAAGACGAGGAGAAACCAGCAAACTTTTTCCCTTTTTCTTTTAGAGGTTACCGATTAAAAACTAGAACTCGATATGTGTAGCTTAAGAATCTCAATTAATTATGGGATTTGAGTTTCGGACATCTGAATTGTAGGACTTGTTCTTTGTATAGTTTGGAAGATGCACAAATGAGTAAAAACTAAAAACTTCTCTTTACTTTTAGCATGACTATATATGTACCACCACAGTCGAATAATTGTTTAGTTTCCAGGATTAGTCCCATGGATAAAACCATATTTTTCTAAATATATAAGTTATGCAAACTATAAGCACTTATATTATTATAAAATAGTACATTTATACAAATGAACAAACACTATTGATATATCACCTAATTTGCAAAAAAAATAAATGAAATTCGATACAATAATTTTATCATATAAATTAAATTTTGCATGTAAATTAATTATTTCTTTTCCAACCAAAAAAAAACAACAACAACATAAGCATTTATTTGTGTTGTTGAGTACAAATTAAGGTGCCACGATCCATCTCCCAAGTAAACTTTCATGGAACTTATTTATGATCTCATGTGTACGCACGCCAGACAAAACCTAGCCAACTAAACCAAAATTTTTGTACCATCTCTTTTGGATGTATTATTTCTTGTCACTTTTTAATATGACATTTGTATAATATTATTAAATGAGTGACATATATTTTTAAGGTAACATGTATCACTTGTTTAAACTGTGTCACACAAATATCACAGAAAATTCAAAACCATCTTTTTTACTAGTATTTTGTCCCTGTACTATATATATTGGAATTAGTTCCACGATTAGGCCCAGCATAATTAAATACCTTTATATTGCATTTTAATTTTAAATTGCTTAATTTTCTTGTTGGCCCTTATTGGCTTTCCGTAGCCTAGTGACGGCAAGCATTCCCCTATAAACCCAACCCCCCCGCCCCTCATCCCGGGCGAAGAAAAAATCAAATTGCACGGCATACATTGAATTTGGTCGATTGGCTTCCAGAAATGATATCTTTCTGAGTAGTCCTAACCAAACAAGTTTATTAAAGCCGCACCAGTTAATTTTAGATAGATAATTTGCAAACAAATGGGCGAAATGATACGGATTAAATTGATTACACATAAAAGTAACCTTATATTTTGAGCCTTTGAAAAAAAAAAAAAAAAAAATTTGCATTGATTGGCAGAATAGAAATGTGGAGACTCAAAGTTGCAGAAAGTGAAGGGAAATGTTTCATGAAGGAAGATGATTACGTTGGAAGACGTTATTGGGAGTTTGATCCTGAGGCTGGATATAACTCCCGAAGAGCGAGCTCATGTAGAAAAACTCCGCCAAGACTTCTGGGGCAACAGATTTCGTGTAAAGCATAGCGCTAATCTCCTCATGAGAATGCAGGTGACCTTGCTTGTCTTTAATTATGAAATGGAGAACCATTAATTTGGGGGTCATAATTATAATAAGAGTAATATAGTAGCATCACAGATATTAATTATAACTCAATAAGAAGAATTTTAGTTTGATAGATGTGTTTAAAATATAATGGTGGCTATGCTTAAAATTAAAAAAGGAGAGAGAATGAAAATGACGACTTATTAATTAATATAAAAATAACTAATCGATAAAAATCAAATACTATTCCCGAGATTACAAAACACAAGATCCTATTTTCCTTCAAATAAATTCTTGACTGATGATACTAAGCTGCCTATGACTGTTACGTGCTTAATATATACTACGTAGTACAAGATTTATTTATTTTGTGTGTTGCATGCTGCAGCTTACCAAGGAGAAATATATGGGACAATATTAATCATGATAATCATGTAGACAACGTAGTACTCAAAGACGCACATGACATAACTGAGGGAGTTGTTACGAACAGTTTGAGAAGAGCAATTGACTATTCAAGTTCCTGATGGCCACTGGCCTTGCGAATTGCCCGGGCCAATGTTCCTTGGTCCACAAATGGTAACAATAATACTATGTTTCTTTCTACTTACCTTCTAACTTCAGTTTCCTACTAAGATGATTTGGAAAAAATTTTAGTACTAAGATAAGGATGGAGTAGGCACACAAGTTTTTGAAGCTTAATTTAACGATTGGGGCTATATGCGTTGGTAGTGGCTTTGTATACCACAGGGGACATGGACGCCGTCCTATCAATTGAGCTGAGCATCAAAAAGAGATGAAGCGTTACATATACAATCATCAGGTCAATTCTCTTTAGCCAAATGCACCTATTAATTGGCATTACTTGTTCATGGTGATAGATACGACTCACAAGCAAATGGATACGTCGACGCTGGTAAAAATTATGAGAAGTTTTATGCGTACGGAATTATTATCTTGATTTTAAAATTTTATATAATAAAAAAATTTAAAATATAATAGATAAAATAATTCCCTAAATAGTAAAATTTTCAAAAACTGATTACTAATGTGGATGTAATTAATTAATTTTGGCACAGAATGAAGATGGTGGGTGGGGCATACACATAGAGGGTCATAGCACAATGTTCAGTTCAGTACTCAACTATTGGCTCTGAGACTAATGGGTGAAAATCTTGATCAAGCTGCTCTGGCTGGAGCCAAGAATCGGATTTTAGATCACAGTGGTGCCTTGGCAATACCTGCCTGGGGAAAGTATTGGCTCGCGGTAGCTATTCTACTTTTCCTTTCCTTTCCTTTTTTTTTTTAATTCTTTTAATAGGAAATACATAAATAGATGTGATTTTTGACTTACTTATAAATTCAATGATATGGATTAAATTTTATAAAATAAATTATAAAAGTAAGCAAAATTTAAATATAATATTTAATTCAAATTGCAAGGTTTACTAGTAGAACTAATGACCGAATCTATTTTTTCTTCTAATATATTATGGTTCGGAACTTTTTTTGTTCATTTGTCACCTTAATCAATTGGTGGGATTATATAATTTTATTACTGGAGAAATTTTATTATGGAAAGATTTTATCAAATAGCATGTCAAGTGATATTTTCAAATTAATGATATTCTAACATTTTAAAGTGATAAGTCTAAAAATAAAATAAAATTATAAACTACTATTTAAAATATTAGAATTTCATAAACTTAGAAGTATCTCTTGACATATCAGTTGATAAGAGATTACTATAATAAAGTTTTTTTTTCGTACTAGGAGTGTCTGAATGGTCAGGCTGCAACCCAATACCCCCGGAATTCTGGCTCCTTCCTTCGTTCTTACCCCTCAGTCCAGGTTTCCCACTAATTAATTTCTGTTTTGACATTTCATAGATTCTGAATTTTAATTAAGTTCCTCAAATTAAGTAGGGGTCTTGCCAACAAATACTATCAACTACTTAATTGATTCAGCCTCTACATGCAGGAAAAATCTTGTCTTTTTGTCGTTTAGTTTACTTGCCAATGTCGTATTTGTATGGAAAGAGATTTGTTGGCAAGACCACACAATTAATATACTCTCTGCGAGATGAACTATGCGTTCAACCCTATCACAAAATAGACTGGAATAAAGCTCGTGACATGTGTGCTAAGGTTAGTAAAAATCCTTAATAATAATTATGAATAACTATTATTTTTGAAATATTATTCTTAACAAAAAAGTATTGTATTAACTTTTTTGATGTAATATATATGAGATAAAAAGGTGATTGAAAACATGTATAAAATGATTGTAAAATATTATTTAAAAAATAATGAAAAAAATTACCATCCAAACAATGCCTATAAAATGGAGTCAATAATTATTATTATTCTTGAGATGTTAATATAATACTTAATCACAAAATTGTTGCCAATACTTAATTTGTTTGGATTTCCGAAGACGGCATTACGACTTTGCAGGTCAGAGAATGTACACTTTAACATTATTTTTTTATTTTTCTCTCTCTCTCTCTCTCGTGAGACTTCAATTTTTTTAAGGACTTTTCTTTGAAAAATATAGTCCTTTTATTATGTGATAACTCTTTTTTAGCCCTTATTTCCAGGGCAACACAAGTCAATTTTGGGATGTGGTTCTTTCCATACATGCGATTATTTCAAGTGAGTTTGCCGAATAATATGGAGCAACTCTGGCTAAAGCTCATGACTTTCTAAAAAAATATCAGGTTCTTATTTTTAATTATGTAGTACTATATTTTTCTCTTTTACCTCTCAATTAAAAGAAAACTAGATGTCTAGTAATTTATTATTCTCAAGATAACCAGAAAATGGTAGCTGCTCATGAGACGTATTTCATGATAATTTTAGAGTAGAATATTCAGTACACAGTTTTAATTTTTAGCCAAAATATTTCAGTTCCAATTAATAACGCAACGAGTAATTAATGAAAGAATATCTGAGAGAGATTATACTTTAAACCACTGGAAGCTTATCTATTTAAAAAAGAAAAAAACAATTTATTTCGAATTTAGTGGTAAAAATGAATTTTCTGTCTTCTCCATTTTTGCAATCGTTAATTTCGTATCATAATAAAGTCTAGTATTACATAGGTTCAACAAAATCTTTCAGGTGACTTCTCCAAAATGTATAGACATGCAACCAAAGGAGTGGGCATTCTCGACTGCAAGTCATGGATGGCAAGTTTCAGATTGCACTGCACAAGGGCTAAAGGTAACTCTACAAAAGTACAAAAAGTATTATTATTTTTTTTTTTAATTGATAAAAATTTGATAAACGAAAATTTCAGATTATTAATGGAAATTTGTACGACAGTCTTTTGTCAGCTATCAATTAGTGTTTATTAATTAGATTTTCAAATTTTTTTTTTTTTTTATAGGTTAAATTTGCGAGAGCAGGAGAGCGGCCTGTACAAATGGAGACAATTAATTAATGCATAAAATGCAAATTAAAGAATATCTAATTAGATGATGAAGTGCGTCTCTAAGAGGTAAAACGCTTCTTTTATAATTTATTGGTCATGAATTTAGGTCATTAAAGGATTAGAAAGAATTGGATAAAATGCATCTATATGATGCTGTGAATATAATTCTTTCACTGTAGGTACCAAAATAAAAATTCATCATTAGTTTGTTTATATGATAAAGTTATTTCATATAATTTAAGTGTTTATATGATAAAATTACTTCATATAATTCAAGTGTTAGTTAAATTATAGGAAAATTCTATAATTTCTTTTAGAAAACCATTCATTTGTACTTTATGAACCTGTACGATACAACACTATGTACTTTAAAAACTTGAACTGTACAAGTCCTTAGAGTCAGAGGAATGGTTTCCTCAACGGGACTGTAGAATTCTCTTAAATTATATTAACAAAGAAAAAAAAGTGGAAGAAAATCAATTTAAATAAACATGAAGAAAAGCAAAAAAAAAAAAAAAGAACACAGATTGATATAACTGTGTTAATAGATAATTATGAGTCTCGTATATTTAAATTTTATTTTTACATAAAAATAAAATATAATGAAAAGATCGAAAAATACCAATAATGTTTGAAAATTTTTGTATTTAAATTTTTTTCACAAGTATTTTTAAAAAAACACTGGTGTTGGTAGACATCATTATATTTTTAGTTGTTTTGACAATATTTTTGTATTGATTAATGACTAAATTAAGTTAATTGATACAAAACTAGAATTAGAAACTAAAATGAAAATTATAATAAACTTTAAGGGGTTAATTTTATATTTTTTTGTAGTGTCTATGGGTAAAAATATCTTTTTTGACTTTTTAATAGTCAAATTGCTGATGTATACTAACAGAATACATTAAAGTGAGAAAAAAATAACATTATGAGATTTTGTGCAAAAAAGTTTAAACCTTAAAAGGGTTTATTGTTATGTGCAATGAAATATTTCGAATATGTAAAAATTAACGAAACAAAAAAAATAACGAATATAATTTATTTATAGCTAAAAAAAATGATATATAATCTCTAGAATCTTATCCGATTCTTCTCTTCAATTGTTGACTCGTGGGCCTTACGGCTTGATCCCGAATTTGAAATTGATCGAAGGCTTGAGAGTTTTATCTCGAATTTGGAGTTTATCGAGTGTCTCACTACTTGATCTCGAATTTAGAATTAATCGAGGACTTGAGAGCTTTATCTCAAACTTAGAGTTGATTGAGAGTCTCACGACTTGATCTCGAACTTAGAGTTGATTGAGGACCTCGAACTTCGAGTTGATTAAGGGCCTCGAACTTGGAGTTGATTGAGAACTTCACGACTTAATCTCGAACTTGCACTTGATCGAGGGCTTCACGGTTTGATCCTGAACTTAGACTTAATCGAGGCCACGGCTTGATCCCGAACTTTGACTTTTTCAACTTTAGATATGGAAGACTTGAAAAACACTTGATGAAAATTTTCAAATCTTGATACATGGAAGATTTGAATAGAGAACTTGATGGAGAGCAAATTTAGGGAACTCTTGTAACTTATAGAGAGATTCCAAGAACATGAATGCGCTGTCTGAATATGAATGTGTTGTGTCTTGATGTGTCTTGATGCATAGTACGACTCCTATTTATACATGTAGAGAGATTCTAAAAATATGTGTTGTGTCTTGATGCATAGGAGTGACTCCTATTTATACATGTAGGATGAAAGATGTTGGAGTGGTTTAGCATAATCCTACTCCTAACTTTTCTCTTAAAAAGTAAAACAATTACACTACTTATATATTATCTTTATTTTTTGAAGAGATAAAATTACAAGAGAATTAGTTTCTCTAACATATTATCTCCTAAACTAGTATAAATACATAACGAATTTAATGACCTGTAGTACTATCCCTTTTTTTATTTAAAAATTATTATTTTTAAATAAAGAGATAAATCCTAATATATACATCTTTATGACATAGTGCAATTTAATTAAGATACAACTCTAACATTATAATGTAGGAATTTTAATTAAATTCTAAGATTTCGATACCTACAATTGTATTTAACCCTAAATTTAATCGCATTATTTACCGTTTAAGTCAATTCCCGTTGGCACTAATATGATTAATATTCACATCTATGAAAATAAAGGGGACTAACAGCTTTTAGTATGAACATTTTATTTCACATTATTGAATAATCAAATGCTAGTTGCAAATACATGATTTTATAAAATTTGAATTAGTATATCTTTGTTAAAGCAAACGTTCCAATTCCATAAAGTTGATTGAAAACTGTTTTTCCTAAATAAATTCACAGACTGATAAATATAAAATCATTTATATCTAGCGGCTTTTGATAAAACAAAAAAAGAAAATGTTCTTGCACTTAAGTTGAGACACTTCTATATTGTTGAAGATAAGGAAAATAAACAAATACAGACGCTTCGAATTTGAGATTGGGAAGCATTGAATTGAGATTTGGAAGAAGTATTGACAGAAAGAGGAAAATAAGAAAACCGAAAGTATGACACACGCCATATCTTTAGCTTCTTGTATACACCCTATTCCTACCTATAGTAATAGATGTTAGTCAGGCCTTCCAATCAAAATTCATGTTATCATCAAGAAGATCACTGCTAAGAAACACATTTTCCATGAATTCATGGGAGATGTCAGGTTCCATTTCGTCTGATAAACGAAAACTCTGTGGAAGCTAAGCAGATTTCTGGTTGAAACCACTACTTGCACCAGCGGCCGAGGACTCACCATTTGAAGCACCTTTGAAACTGTTGCTTCTGCTTGGAACGGGTCCCGTCACATTTCCAGTCGTCACGCTCCCTGTTGTCGAACTTTTATTTCCAAATCCGAGTCCATCTCTTGACACATTCCCACCACATGCAATGGGCTTCTGAATTACACTTCCACCATTATCCTGTGTCAGTTGCTGCATCATCTGCTGTTGCAAGGCCTGACTACCTTGCACTGCATTATTTTGCTGCAGCAAGGCTAAACGCTGCTGCTGCTGCTGCAGATGGGAACTGTACTGATAAACCACCGACAGGTGAATTCTGCAAGGTTCCTGGAACTGCACCTGAAGGCCTTTGAAAAGTTGAGGCAGCATTCTGGTTCCCATTAATGAAAGAAGAAGATGCTTCCTGCTGTAGTGAAGTACGGCCGGAGTTCATTGAGTTCTGTCTCATCAGCAAATTTTGGCAGTTTGTCAGGGCAAGGGCAGCTTGTACTGACCCGCTTAAAGCACCTCTTCCCACCATTTGCTGATTACTGCCCATTTGATTGTTTAAACCAGGATGCAAAGCCATTAGCTTATTCATTGTGTTTCGATCAGTTGGTAGACCCTGAATACCCCCCAGCTGGTCCATTTCCTGCATCTTTTGCGGCTGAAGCTTGACCTCATTGACATGTTGAGGAAAATTTTTCAAGCCCTCTGCAAATAAAGAGTACCACATCAATGCTGAATTGATATAACATGTCCTGAATCACAAAACGAAAATATTTGTGGAAGTACGCACTATAATAAATTTGAGGTTAATAGACAGCAGACATGAAAATAACAGAAAAAAGAAAATCATCCATCTAACAACAGTTCCTTACATAGCGTACAGTCTCTTTGATGTTAAATAAAACTTCAAATGCCAGCAAGGAAAGAGGTACTCAAAAGTGAACTAAAGAAACAAGATTAATTACCAATAGGCCCAACTTTGTTTTCTCTGCAAAAGTCCATCAAATCTTTCATGCTATTGACAACCTCAGATATCTGTCACAGGTTAAAGCAGATGAGAATAAGAAATCTGAAAGTCAGGATAAAGGTTTTCCATCTTGTCAACAAAACTTTGACACATACCTGTAAGCACCGCACATATCTCTTGGACACATCCCAAATCATTAAGCGATTGCAACTCAAAAATCCTGGCAAGCTGACGTCCAGCTGTCACAACCCTACAATCAATTTCAGTCACGCATTAGGAGTGCTAGAGAAATATCCAATGTGCTCATAATTTCAAAGACTAGTTCAAAGATGAAAAGCATCATCAAAAATAATCATACAACACGACTACAATTCCCTAAGCAGCAAATTCACATAATGGGACTGAAAGTGCCATCTCTGAGCATAGTTCACTCACATGTTACTGTTTGTCTGCAAGTCTTGCTGAGAGACTCCATCTCCTCCACTTTCAGAGATTGAGCTTTGGCATTTCTGTGCAACCTGTAGTAACTGATTGACCTACAAAAGGTAAATGCACCATGTATCAAATGCAAATATGAAAATGAACCAACCTATACACTTCAAAGTTGACCGAGATGCAGATTATTGCTGATTGAAACCATCAAAACGTTCCAAGGAAGGCTGAAATGCAATAGTTGTACAATCTACACTTAACCCTAGCCAGGAGAGGAGGAGAGAGGAGAGGGGGGGGGGGGAGAGAGAGAGAGAGAGAGGGGACTGCGATCCCAATTAGATTAAAAGAGGGAGGATAAAGCAATATCCAATAGTGTACTAATTTTCTAAAACAGCAAAATAGTATTTCATACAGAGTACTCTTAAATCTAATATGACTCGCCAAGACATGAAATATTCAAATTAAATGAGTTGGAAAAAACCATCTAAACATGGGGCTGCTTATAATTGAGAGTGAATAGCTTATCCACAGCAAAAATTGAAGTATAAGAGCAGATTCACAAAAGAAACTAGAGAAACTAAATCACTATGTAGGATTTATATTGAAACATTGGAAGAAATCTCAACATAATCAGACTACCCTGCATAATATGATTACAGTGAGCAATAAGAATCACAGCCCTTCAATCTAGTGCCACTGGTCAAGAAGTTGGTCACAGTTTGAATAAATACCTGTGGCGCAACCAATCTACGAGGAAGCAACTCCTCATGATCCCGTGCACAAAACTCCCAAGACAATATCTGGTAAGATATAGAAAGAGAATCTTTACAAGGCTAAAGTAAAAGATAGAGAACGTCCAGAAACCAACAACACTGTTATTTCTTAATTACCTTTAAATCAGGGGCAAAAAAAATACGAAGCTGAGCCTTCACGAACCACCCGTAGTTGCTCATATACACTTTCTTGAACTGCCTTAGTATATTCCAGCATCATTATTCCTGAAGAAAATCTATATTCACGCGGCAAATCCAAAAACAACAGCTCATTGACAACCCCACTTCCGAACTTGATTTCATTAAGTCTGGGAAGCACTTCAAAAGTTGCCTCTGTTGAAAACCACCTCACATCACGTAAGACCAGTTAAAATGTAGAACTGAAACATAAAGTAAAATCTATATGATAGGACTATTTAGAAGCCACGGTATTGCCTTCATATTACAGGATTATGCATACACAGACTGGTGACTCCAATATACATCAATGTAATTTAAAAAGATAAACACAACAACAGAACTAGGATGGGATGTTGATAGCTGATTGCCAAAACCACAAATTTTAACAACCACAATACCCAATATTGCAGAGAGTTTTTTTCATCAAAGATTAAGAAAATAAAGGATTCCCTGCCACACTTACCAAAACCTCTATCCAGATTTTGAACCACAAATATCACATTGCCATGAATCCTGAAAAGAAAAAGCAAGAAAAAAAAGGAAAAAAAAAAAATTAACATACTACTTCAGAGAAATGCCAAAATGAGGCAATGTTCTAATTTTCCTTTTTGATTTAGCCCCCAGAAGGAAAGGGGTTAGAGGATTTCGATGGCAAATACCAAGTCGTGGAAAACATTTTACATCCCCAGTAAAATCATGATTTACCTACTCCAGAGGGGAAAGGGTGGTGCTGTCCACATAAATTTGACAAAGTAAATGTTCCAAAATCCACAAGAGAATACTTCAGTCTAGATTTTTTTAAAAAAAAAAAAAAAGGTATAATAACAGTATGCATAAATCAGAAAACTCTAAAACCTGCATATTTTGACGAAATATATGAATAAATAAATTTGTAATAAAATTTATTAGACATGATTTAAATCAGAGAACAGTTAAGCATGCAGACTGAGTACCATGGCTGCCTGGGGGAATACTCCTAGAGATATGATGTCCAACATTATCATATAGTGACAAGCACCACCTTTTTTTAGCACATGGAGAGTAATATTCTGCAATGAACTTCCTCCAATAAGCAATGCTATTGTCCTGCAACATATTTAATAAAATAGTAATTTAAGACCGAAATCTCAAGAGACCAGACTCTCATGAAATTATATACCTTCTTAATCACTAAATGAATAATTTGCATTTAAAATATTTATGAACTTAAAAGGACACAAGCTAGGAAGTGTGGAGCATCATCAAATGCTTTTACTAGAAAACCAAAGGTACACTCACTGGAGGTCTTTGGCGCTGGTGATATAAATATTGCATCAGCCTACGAGAGCAGACACCACCGTCATTGGGTCGATTTGTCCCAGATGCAGGTGTTGTGCCCTGTTGTTGGAGCTGTTGTCTTAACTGCAGTTGCTGCTGCTGCAGCAACTGGGCTCGCTGCATTGGTGGCAGAGACTGTAGCAGTTGTTGCTGCCTTAATCTTTGTTGAATCTGGATCAAAGCTAGCAACTGAGGATTAGGGTTCTGTAAATGCATGGCATCCTGTCTATGCAGCAATTGCTGAAGTACCTGCTGTTGGAGAATATCTTCGTGCTTAATGTCCAAGCGAGGTTTCTTTTGCAACTGGGACATATAACTACTGTCTTGAACTAACGAGCCTGGGACCCGTGAACTATTAGGAAGTTGAACCTGCCCTACACGTGGTGTTGCCAAGGATGTGGCACTTGAAGCCCATTGATGCAGCTGATTACATTGTAGTTGTTGGGGACTCGGGTCTTGATTCGAGCTTGGCTGCATAACAGATGATCCATCCATGAATGAAGAGCCAGAAATACTAATATTATTGGATGAGAAAGACATGGGTGATGCAGGCAACCTCGTGTAAGACTCTGTATTAATGCTTGCACTTCTCTGACGATGGGGACCTCCTGAAAGAGCAGAGTTTGCATCAGTGACTATTGAGCTAGCCCCAATACTGGGATCTGAGTTTCACCACACTGCTCAAGACCATATTGTTAACATCACCAGAAACAGGTACCAGATTGGCCCGTACATTTCCAGGCATTGTATTCGATGAGTTCCTGAAAGACGAACTCAAATTAGAATTGCCCACCACTTGAGACTGAACATCTCCAGGAAAAAAGATGCCAGAACTGGAAGAAGAACGTGTCGTTCCACCAGCCACCCTACTAGGTGCCATGGGAGGCACTGGTGCCTGGTGGCTGGAATCCAAGTAGCTGTCCAGTGCCAACCCTTCACAAGTTTCAGCACTCTAAGAAAGAATTAATGCTCTTGCACCCAGCTTGAGGGAGCACTGATGTTAGCCACAAATAGCCCTCAACAAAAAGTTCTGAACACCCCTAAAATCACAACTATAATCCGTCCTCAGCAGCAATTTTACAACATCAAGAACTTGCCTTTTGTGCCACTGAACTAAAAAACGCCAAAGAAAGTGGTAGATCTATAGATTCTATACTAATTTCATGCAACTTTTAGTCCACCGTGGCAAGATTTAGACTGGGTTCTACAGAAAAGTACAGAAAACCAAACCAAAATAGTATCAGCACCTAAGCAACTAAAAGGTAAACTAGTATTTTTCAGAAAATAATAGTGTAATTAATCACAAACGCCAAGACACTGGAAAATTCACAAGAACCCATATTTCAGAAAATTATAGCCATTCTTGAACTAATTTCTTAAAATTTGTATAATCCCCAATTGCACCAACAAAACCCTAATCCTAAAAATGACAATTAACAAGAAAAGCATTCTTACAAAGCCAAAGCCCACTAATTATACCATCAAAATCGCACAAATCACTAACTAAAGTTAAACTCATCCGACGGAGGAAATCAAAGATTAATAGCTCCAACAAATCAAGAAAACCCATCAAACTCGACTAACGAAAAAAAAAAACTCAATTAAACGTAATCTTATCATCAATCTCAACCCATATTGCAACGATAATTAAAGGTCGAAAACATACATAAATATTGCAATATCAAAAAAAAAAAAAAAATGAAAACAAAATTGCACCATGAAAAAGTAAAACTAACAAAAATTTAACTTTACAGTTCAAAGTAGCTATCTACTTAAAATTAATGAACAGGAAACATCTAAAAATTATATATTTGTAATTTGAAGAGAGATGAAGAAGTGCGAACCCATGGAAATAGACAGAGATTTATGATTCGATAATCGGTTGAAAAAGTGATCGAATCGCCGGGGAGGGGGGGTTTCTAGGGAGTCATACTGGGTATATATACCTAGCGGGAATTGCAGATCGGAGTGACCGGATGCGCCATTTTACGACCAAAACGAACCGGCTATAGGCGGTGGAATTCTAGACAACTAGGCCATAGCAGGGGTTGGTTGGGTTAATGACGTCGGCGGTCGCGAAGGGAGGTCGTTGGGTTTGACGCGTGACGTGGCAAGAACGTAGTGGGTGAATTCTTTTCTATTGGATTTCTTGAATGGCTTCGTTTTGGGTCAAGCCCAATATTTGGAAAAGAAAAGAAAAAATCCCTCTTGTGTGGAATTCGGCCTCATGTAGTTGAACAGACCTGGTTAAAGCTTAGCATTGTGTTTTTCTAATTTTTAATGTATAAAATTTTTTATACCATCATATTGAATATAAATATAGAGGAACATTCGCATATTTTCTTTTCTCTCCAGTCTTTTTCGTCGTTTTTTTTTTTTTTTTTTTTGTTCTCTTTTTACTTTGTCAAGTAATAACACATTAGATGTCTTAATTTAGTGGCTGATATGTAACATAATTAATTTCAAATACTATGATTCTAGTTTAAATATCTTACACATACATCATCAATATGCTGTGTACGACAAATACATAACTAACAAGATTATTTTATGTCGTGTTTAGATGGGTGAATTTGAATTAAAGGAATGACTTGAAACAAATGTATTTGAATTTAGTAAATTTCAAATTTATTCATTTAACTATTAAAATTACACTCTTATTTATTAGTAGATTTCAAATCCACAACTAAATCAACTGATCCACTCAAATCCTTCCATCCAAACAAAATGTTAGCCTATTCTCTGTTCCAATGAAGTGGGAAGGTTCTAGTATAGATATATCTTCTACACTCCAAATGTATGTGTTAATACTCATAACATAGCATTTATCTTCTCATACAACAGCCAGAGCAGAATGCCTATTACAGTGTCTCTGATTAGGCTTCTGAAAGAATTAACAACCCAACTAGTGCCATCTCTTGAAGGCCTTTGTCCTACAAGATCCCGGAACCGCAAGTTTCCTTGATCAGATATTAGTGAATATATGATTCCATTCATATGGCCCTTTCCTATCACCCCCACCACTTGCTTACTGTTATTCACAGCTTTACTCCTCTTTAGAGACCAGGCCAGATACTGAAAGCACAATTGTGCAAAGAAAATCACATAAGGACAGAGTTTAGTTAAGTGATGTAGCAACACTGGAATATTCTGTTGAAATATGTCTATCATATACAAAATTTCGGGTTCACTAGATACGATTGATAATTGACAATGAAGGAGTTGCTCACAGTGTCACGTTCATGTATGAGGGGCTGCAGCAATGATGGATATGAGAAGCTCAACTGCTCATAGAGCTGGAAGTTGTCGTCATATCGAGCACTGGATTCCTGATGTACAAGGCAGAAAAGGAAATTAGAAAAAAGATAAAGTTAACAAATAGTAACTTGGGACATCAACACATTAAGAGGAAACCTTTAATTTCTTCACGGATAGGTCTGAGGATGATGTTATTCCACCAATTACAGATGTCAACAGACTCAGCTTCTCCTTTAATGTCAGAGAATTCCATGCCCGTTCAAGCTGAAATAGAGCCATTATATGAATACCATCTTTTATTAAACTCTTATGATTAAGTATTTCAACCATCTAAACAATAATTATATGGAGTAAAGGAAAAGAAAGGCAGTCCAAATTTTACTGCAAAGCAAGAACTGATCATAAGTGGCATTGTGCTTATAATGAAGAGAACCAATGTACATACAGTTATAGTTCGATTGGGCGATCTCCTAGAACCATCTGAGCACCAATTTCTTCTGCAGCCTTTCGGGCAGCACGAAACTGTAGATCAAGCAATCCAATTAATTTGCATTAGATGGAGAAAAAAGGAAGAGAGAGGAGCAAAAACTGAAAGGCATTCAAATATTTCTTGTATATTAGTTTCTGTTCTTGAAAATCAAGTACTTCATCTCCAAAAGGCCGATTAACTTCTGAAGATAATTTGGAAGAGAATGCTGCTAACAATATACGCAATGCTAAAGCAGTTTGACCACCTGTGCAATGGAAACTAGAATTAGGTAACTTGGCTTTGAACTCGACTAATAAAAGGAGATAGAAAAATAGACACATGAACTTGCCCAAGTCTATGCTGCGACCAACTGCACCAAAGAATCCGGTCCCACTTAAAGAAAACATGCTTGATCCCAACTTCTTGTTGATCTCCCCATCACTATCAGTAGAAGTGTACATGATCCCAGCTCTGAAATTGGACTCGTGCAAGTTGTGAAGTTAAGTGATGGATTGACCATAAACAAGTATGATTTACATCAGTTCCATTTTATTTCATAAACAAGTAATAAAAAGGGGGGGAGGGGGGTGGGGGCATATTTTCACTAGCTATTTCCCCTGGATACCAATAGAATTGAGACAGGGAGGCAAGGCGACAGATGTAACACCCTGGGCACGGGATGGTTCAATAACTTTTGATCCTAAATCGCTGGACCAAAATGTTTCAAGTAAGTTATTAATAACACATGATCCTAAACAATAGCATATACAAACAATTCTTGTTCTGTTTTCTGATGTGAGCCGGTCATCAAATAAAGTCTAAGAAATTGGCTATATAATACTACGAATGTACAAATAGGAATCAACCTAATAAATGGAATGTCGAATTTTTAAGGCTATTGAATGCAAAGACTTGCCTGCTTCTGCAAAGTTCGACAACAACATTATCAGGCTTGACAGCACGAATGACCCTTTCAACATAATTGGCAGACAAGTCTTCCTGCGAAATATGGGCCGTTCCAATTAGCCAAATGGCATCTGGTTCAACGAACTCTGTTCTCCATATTGGCACCGGTCCGAATTGGCTCTTCTTGATGACAACCAAGCTTCCATCATCAGCCAAGTCCAGTAATTCCGGATGGGTTTGAGCTATTGCGGCTCGGGACCCACCTAGGATTTCGGTTCTGAAATCGAAGTCTGGAGGTGGAGGTTCGATCGACACTCTGACATGGGTATTGGTGTTTTTGAGCCTCGGGAGATTAGAAGAGAAGTGGAGTTTAAAAGCTGTTGTAAAGATTGGAAATGGAATTGTTAGGATTTTCATGCTCAACGACGAGTGATAGAAGCTTCAGTTCAAAGACTACCTAAGAAGTAACTCGGCTGTTGTTTGTTGTGTATGTGAGGGAGAGCAGGCCGCGTATGGGGTACAGGAAGGACCACTTTGCGGTACATATTGGACCAATAAGCTTTCAGCTAATCGATCAGTTTCATGGTGTGAGTCGAATTTTAATATATTGAAGTTTAACTCATTTTAAAATAATTTATCTTCAGAATAATCATAAAATCTTGACCAATATATTTGGCGACTATTGACCATAATTTATGAACTCAGTTATTATAGGGAACATATCATGAATATGTATAAATAAAAAAAAATTTATTGAGACAAATCATAAATATAGAATATTGTAGTATTTTATAATGAAACAAATTGGGACGAAGTTATTAATAATAGATTACCCAGAGAAATAGGTAACTCAAATTTAGTTTACGACACCTCACATTTATTAGGTTCACAATTAAGTCATAATTTTAGAGCGAAATAAAGTAAATTCAAACTCACAACATATGTTCTCAAAATGTACAAAAAAAAACTATATATTTCAAACATATATAACTTTATTTGACAAATATGACATAATATGTATAAATTATACAACAAAATTATTATTAGATAATAAATATTCAATACACAATATGTTATATACATGTATATTGTTTTATTCGGATTGAGCCTTAAGTAGGTTGACCTAACCTTAACTCGAAAAGAAATCAATATAAATTTTTAGGCCCAAACCCAATTCGATTCAATGTATTTAAGACTCAACTCACTATTTTCTAGACCGAATGGGTTGAGTTCGTGCAGACCCGGCCTAGCACAGTCCTACCTACCATTGCAGCGTTAAACATATGTATGTGGTTCCAGTAACTTGGTTGTTAATGTTGTACAAAATCGTACATCGAATATCTGTGCGGCCCATGATTCGATTGAGAGCGAGAGCTTGAAAGGACATAGGATGCTGCCTCAAGGTTGGACTAGGCTTCGATTATATGTTCTCCAGTCGTACATGGCTCCCAATACGTGGTCGAACTGAAAGCATGTTTTAGATGATATGAACTGGACATGATCCACGTCCTACCATATAGTACGACCATCTGTTTTCTTTCTACGCTGAAAATAACAGATCTGGCCCAACTAAATAGGGCCCATTAAAGGTTAAACATCTAGATGTACTCACGAATAACGATGGACCAAGTTATTTCCATCAAACTACAGTTTACGCGCATTTTCCCTTTTATTCTAGAGAAAATTCTTGTATGACCCCTTGGTCTAAAACACTTCATATCAGTAAATGATGTGATGTGAGTTAATGTGGAGTATTTTGGATCAAAAAATTTATGGTACTATGTTATGAATCTGATCCGTGTAAAAATTTTCCCTTTATGCAATCTAATAATCTGACATTTATAATATTACTAATTGTTTACTTTAAGTATTATTTATTTCAAAAAAAAAACTTCGCAAGTAATATTCCTTAAATAAAATAAAAAACTGTGTAATCAATACTTATTTGTAGACCCAATCACTCTCAACAAGCTCGACACTGATTTTACTTGTTTCACATATATTAATCAATACGGTTTTACCTGAACTCCATAATGATGATTAACGAATAATAATGCGCCTAAAAAGGTGGCATGCAGGAAGGGCAATATAAAGTTCATATTGGACATTATGATGAACTTATTGGTAAAACTTAGGGGTGTTCATCGGTCAGTATTTCGGTAAAAAAAAATTTGTATTTCAGTGCAAGAAAATTAAAATCAAATCCGAACTAAACTTTTTTTTGGTTGATTGGTTAACTAAACTTTTTTTCGGTTGATTGGTTAACCCAACTTTTTTTTTTTCAATTTATCCGATTAACCAAAGTTCACTAGTTAATTTAAAAATTAAGTATAAAATTAAATATTAAAATAATCAAATTAATAAACAAAAACTTAAAACTACTAAAACTAACATTAGAAACTAAAAAATAACAAAGAAAACTAATATCAAAGTGTTGAATGAATGGAACATGAAATTGGGTTACTAAAAAATTAAAAATTAAAACTAATAAAACTAAAAGTTCGGTAATCCGATATTTTATTTTCAATAACCAAATCCGAACCATATAACCAATCTTTTCTATTCGATTTATCCAAAACCGAAAAGCAAACTAAATTGGTTCAACCGGTTTGTTCGATTAAACCAAACTATGGACGGAACACCTGGTTGAAATCATAATTAGTTAGAATTGCATTTTGCATCCAACAACCCAAAGTGATAATATTTATTTTAAAATAACTGTCATTTTAAATAAATTATATTGTATTAAATTATCTGTTACTTTAGCAAATCAAAAAAATATTACTAAATGATATTTTTTCAACTTCTAACTTTAGTGCTATATTAATGAAAGGATAATTATGTAGTTGGGATATTAATATAAAAAGATAATTTAGTCACTTTGAACTGTCTATATTATAAAATTGATTAAGTTTAATAATTTTCTTAATTCGTGTGCATCAACAAAGGACATAGTTATTTTGAATCGGATTGAGTACTAATTAGAAACAAAGATTGGCTGTGTTTGGATGGTTATTTTTTATATTTATTATTCTTAAAATACTTCCTCTTGTGGAAGAGCCAGGGGAGGCCGGGTCATTTGACGAAAATAGAAGGCTTTTCCTATTAGAGAAAGCCCTATAAAGTAAAGGGAAAACCATGACATTCTTAGAAAAAAAGGGAGCGAACCTATATAAAAAACATAAAAAAGCAAATTCAATAAATAGATAGAATCAACGATACGACAGACAGCACTGCCTACATGCGAATCAGCTTCTGAGATTGAGCAGTCTCAATTTCACTACAGGATTTCCAATGAATACTAGGCTGGGCTGGGCCACCTCGAATGGCGTGAGTCGCATGCAGGGAGACTCGCACGTACGGTTTTTAAGAATATCTGGTCGACAGATTAGTCGACACCTACATGACTACAGGGACTGAGAAATTAATAGTGTACAAAACTTATTTTCAAGTTTTACCTTATTCTTATCGTTCAAAGGGCGATCGTGGGGTCACTGAATGAATTCCTCCCTTTCTTTTGAAGGTGCAATCCATAGCGAGGCACAGATTACTAAGTGACATATGGATTATGGCCACGAAGTATCAATTAAGATTGCAGAATAAAAATTAAAATTGCTAGTAAATAGCCTAAATTTAGGCAAAATGTCTTGTAGGAGCTAAATTACCCTTTCGACTAGTAATAAATTGAAAGTGTTCTAACATTAATTCTCTCTCTCGCACTATTTTCTCTCTCCCTAATCTCATGTCCCTTCATCTTTTATAATTAATGGAGTTGGAAAGAAATATGGACAAGATTGGTAAAAAAAATAAAATATTTCATTTGAATTCTAAAGTGACAGGAACAGGGGATTATTATTTAGATTGACACTTAGGAAATTTTGTTTTTGCGATATATGTGAAGATAAAAAAAAAAAATATGTGATTAAAAAAATATGTATAAAAAATGATTGTAAAATTTATTTTATGTTATAAATCATTTAATGGATGTCCACCCATGTTCTACATAATCTATCTCAGGATCTACACATCAATTCTTATAATTCTCATTATCCCTATGATTCACCCCATGATCTTCTATATTACTCTATGTAACTCCCACTACCCTATGTAACTCATGTAACCTACATATGCTCATGTAATGTCCAAATAATGTTATGAGAATGAGAGATGAACCTTAAACCAAAAAATAGAGATTTAGGTGAATGGAATAAAATAGAAAAAAATGGAGAATTTATTTATCTCTAGTTTACATTATATTGCTTTATATCACTACTTTCTAGGTTAATCATTAGAACATAATACTACTAGTTCTTAATAGTAATTTTATAACGCGTTATCAGCACGATTCTCTAAATCAATTCTCAAACTTCTATTGGAAATTCTTAACAATTCAATTAGGTAAGTTGAGTAAGTTTTATTTATTTTTTTAATTTCAATTATTATTGTGGCTAACCTTGCAAAACTTGAGTTTGTGGCTCTTGATATCACTGGAAATAATTACTTATCATGGGTGCTAGATGTTGAAATTCATCTAGATGCAAATGATTTTGGAGAAACCATCAAAGAAGGAAGTAAAATCACAAATCAAAAAAATGCCAAAGCAAGGATCTTTCTTCGTCACCACATTGATGATGGGCTGAAAAATGATTACCTAACGGTAAAGGATCTTTTTAAAATCATCTTGTAGACTAGTTTGAAGGAAAGGTATGAACACCAAAAGACGGTTATTCTTCCAAAAGCCCGTTATGATTGCATGCATTTGCGTTTGCAAGATTTCAAAACTATAAGTGAGTAGAATTCAGCAAATTTTTGAATCAGTTCTCAATTAAAATTATGTGGAGAAAAAGTAACTGATGAGGATTTATTGGAGAAAACATTCTCTACTTTTCACGCATCTAATAATAGACAAAATCGAAGCCGTGGTCATGGTCGAGAACGTGATCGAAACCGTTTTAATAATCACAGTGGTCATGCCAAATACACAAGTCACCACCAGAAATGGAATAATAGTTATGAGAAAGATGGAAACCAAAATAAAAAAAAATAAAAAAGTAGATAATGAGCTATCGATATGGCATGAAAGGCCATTGGTCTCGTACCTGTCGTACGCCAAAACATCTTGTTGATCTCTATCAAGAATCATTAAAGAATAAAGAGAAAAAGATAGAAACTTAATTTTATTATTCTTTGGTAATGATGTTGACCTTGGTCTTGGTGGCAATGAATTTACTGATTTTACTTCTTTGGATGTTGCTGATTTCTTTGTCAATCACGATAAAGGTGGTACTAGTCTCTTAATAGTGAAGAAAATGTCTAAAAATAGGTCATTTTAGTTAACTACTCTAAGTGTAATAAATTTTCATTTGATGTTTTTTATTAAATAAAATATTTATTGTTGATTTCATTTTTTTTTCAATATTTCTTATATTTTATAAATATTGTACTTAAGAAGAAAAAATATCTCGTTTGGATTTTTTTTACTTTTGATGAAAAATATGGACATTTCAATGATCAATAACAAAGAATTATGTCTGGCATACAGTGTAACAACACATTACATACTTAAAGATAAGAAATATTTTTCTTATTTAGTAATGAAAGAAACTTATATTAATATTATATATGGTAGTACCAAATTGATTGAAGGTTCCAGAAGAACAACTATAACTTTACCTGGAGGAACAAAATTTTGCATTAATGATATGCTTATTTTCTTCAAAATCTTAAAGGAACTTATTGAGTTTTAAAGATATTCGCCGAAATGGATATCATATTGAGACTACATGTGAAGGCAACATTGAATACTTGTATATTACTAGTATTATTTTTGGAAATAAAGTTGTGTTAAAAAAATTACCTTCTTATTCCTCCAGATAATATTACACACGTATTAGTATAGTTGAATTGTATGTAACTATAAACCAAAAATTTACAAATCAAACCAGTTGGGCTATCCTGATTCTGTAATGATGCAAAAAAATTTTGAAACTTCATGTGGTCACTCTTTAATAGGTCAAAAAGTATTACGATTTAATGAATTTTTATGTGCTGCTTGTTCTCAAGGCAAGTTGATCATTAGGCCGTCACCATTAAAAGTTAAAACTGAATCTCCTGTATACATGGGGATAATTGTGAGCCTATTCACCCACCTTGTGGACCATTTCAATATTTTATGGTTTTGATTGATGAATCGACGAGATGGTCACTTGTGTATGCTTATTATTAACTCGTAACCTGGCACTTGTGAGATTGTCAGGAGAGTTAATTGGGTTGCGCAATCATTTTTCTAATTATCCCATTAAGACAATTTGTCTTGACAATGCTAGTGAATTCACTTCATAAATTTTTAATGATTATTATATGTCTATTGGAATAAGTGTAAAACATCCTGTAACTTATATTCACACACAAAACGGTCTGGTAGAATCATTTATAAAGCCCCTGCAATTAATTGCTAGGTCATTACTTATGAGAACGAAACTCCCAATTTATGCTTGGGGACATGCTATTTTGCATGTGACAGCGTTAATTCATATACAGCCAACAAATTTTCATTAGGTCTCCCCATTACAATTGGTTCATGGTCAAGAACCAAATATTTCTCATCTAAGAGTTTTTGAAAATGCAGTGTATGTTCCTATTGCTCCACCACAACGCATTAAGATGAGCCCACAAAGAAAGTTAGGTATATATGTTGGGTATGAATATCCAAAATATCCATAATTAAATATCTTGAGCCAATGACTGGAGATTTATTTACAACTTGATTTGTTAATTGTCATTTTAATGTATTAGTTTTCTCAATATTAGAGAGAGAGAAGATAAAGTCGGATAAGAAAATTAGTTGGAATGAATTATAATTGTCTCATTTCGATCCTCGTACAAAAGAATGTGAATTGGAAGCTTAAAAGATAATTCATTTGCAAAATTTAGCAAATCAATTGCCAGACATTTTTACTGACTCAAAGAAAGTTACTAAATCTCATGTATCGACTGTAAATGCTCCTATTAGGATTGATGTCCCTGAAGGACAGGCGACCACTGCTAATGAGTCTAAAGCACGTCTGAAACATGGTAGACCTTTGTGTTCCAAGGATAAAATTTCTCGTAAAATAAAATGAGCAAATAATCAAGATGGTCAAAATAAAGAACTAAAGACTCCTGAAGAGTCCCCAGACATGACTGACAATAAATTTTTAGAAGAGATTCAGGTACCTAGAAAATAATAATAATCATGATATCTCAATAAATTATGTCATGACTAAAAAAAGGTGAAATCAAATCAAATAAACATCGTTAATATTTTGCATATGCAGTTGCAAATACTATTATGGATAATAATGAGTATTTTGAACCTAAATTTGTAAATGAATGTAAACTTAGAGATGATTGGCCAAAATAAAAAGAGAGAATTCAAGCTGAATTGAATTCATTTTCTAAAAGGAAAGTTTTTAGACCAGTAATGCACACACCTGAAGACGTGCAACCCGTAGGATATAAATAGGTTTTTGTATGCAATAAAAATGACAAAAATGAAATTGTACGATATAAAGCACATCTTGTTGCACAAGATTGTTTTTTAAAAATCTGGTATTGATTATGATGAGATATATTCTTTTGTGGTGGATGCAATAACTTTTGGATATTTACTTTATCTGGTATCATGTGAAAAACCTGAAATGCGGCTCATTGATATTGTTACGACCTATTTATATTGCTCACTCGATCAATACAATGATATTTATATGAAACTCCCTGAAGGATTTAAAATGCCAGAAGGGCATGATCATAACTTTCGAGATCTTTACTCGATTAAGTTGTGTAGATCTCTTTATGGTTTAAAACAAATTGGACCTATATAGTATAATCGCCTTAGTGACTATTTGTTGGTAGAAGGCTACCAAAATGATCTTGTATATCCATGCATTTTTATTAAGAGATCTGCTTCAAGATTTCTCATTATCGCTATTTAGGTTGATGATTTGAATCTTATTATAACTGCTGAAGGGCTTTAAAAAGCTGCTGATTATTTGAAGTAAGAATTTGAAATGAAACATCTTGGAAAGACAAAATTTTGTCTTAGTTTGCAAAATGAGCATTTACATAATGGCATATTTTTTCACTTGTCAGCTTATACTGCTAAAGTGCTTAAACGATTTTATATGGATAAAGCACACTCATTGAACATACATATAGTTGTAAAATCACTTGATGTGCATACAAATCCTTTCTGACCTCGTGTAAAATGATAAAAAACTACTTCGTCTAGAAGTACCATATCTTATTGCTATTGGAGCACTAATGTCTTTTACTAGTCATACACACCCTAACATATTATTTGCTGTAATTTTATTAGCAATGTATAGTTATTCACCTACACGAAAGCATTGGAATGGTGTTAAACATGTATTTCGTTACCTTCAAGGTACAACAGATATGAGTCTTTATTATAAATCACTCAAATATGATTTTATAGGTTATGCAGATGTTGGATATTTATCTGATCTGCATAATGCCCGATCATAAACAGGTTATGTGTTCACATGTGGTGGTACTGCTATTTCTTGGTGTTCAATGAAACAAACTATAACTACCACATCTTCTAATCATGCTGAGATACTAGCAATTCATGAAACAAGTTGGGAGTATTTTTGGTTAATATCTGTAATCCATCATGTTCGAGGAACATGTGGTTTGCATTTGGACAAGGGAGTCCCCACCACCTTGTTTGACGATAATGCCTTATGCATACATTGTTCAACTAAAGGAATGATACATCAAAAGTGATAGAACAAAACAAATTTCACCAAAATTCTTTTTCACTCATGATTTTTAGAAGAATGGTGAGATTAGTGTTCAACAAATTCCCTCAAGTGACAATCTAGTAAATTTATTCACAAAGTCACTACCGACTTCAACATTTGAAAAGTTGGTTCATAAGATTAGAATGCGCCGACTGAAAGATGTCAAATGATGTGATCAAGAGGGGGAGTAGTTATACACTGTACTCTTTTTCTTAACCAAGGTTTTTTTTTTTCTCGTTGAGTTTTTCCTGGTAAGGTTTTTAACGAGGGAGTGTCATATTGGATTTTTTCTAGTAAGGTTTTAACGAGATATTTTTCTTGAAGATGGACATCCGAGGGGGAGTGTTATGAATCATTTAGTGGATGTCTACCCATATTCTCTATGATTTACCTTATTATCTACACATCAATTCTTATAACTCCCATTATCCCCATGATTCACCCCACGATCTTTGTTCTACACTATTCTATGTAACTCTCACTATCATATGTAACTCATTTAACCTACATATGCTCATGTAATGTCCAAATAATATTTATGAGAATGGGTGAACCTTAAGCCAATGAATAGAGATTTAGGTGAATGGAATGAAATAGAAAAAAAAAGAGAATTTATTTATCTCTACTTTACATTATATTGCTTTCTATCTCTACTTTCTAATTTAATCATTAGAACATAATACTACTAATTTTATAGCATTTTAAAAATAATTAATACTAGAAGTTATCCGAAAACAGCCAATAATATCCGTGGTTAATTGTGTGAAGTGGCACGTGGGCACAGCTAATTTCCAGCTTGAACCAGTGACGTCTACAAAATCCACAGATCGTGAGTTAATGGGCCAATAAAGGGGATCCGCGATTTTCCCACGCTTTTGAGTTCGTATACAGATTCTTCTCTTCCTTAAATGGCCCAAATAACCATCCCAAATTCTATAACTTCCATCCTAATCCCACGTTTGCTGTAATGAATTAATGAACACCGATTCGGGTAACATGCAAGATAACGACCAGCCAAATTATCCACCGCCGCCACACTCACCCAGGGTAGGCGGCGGCTCATCGCGACGACAGCACTCCGATTACAGGGGAATTCGATGGAGGAGTGGCAAATGGGTGTCTGAGATACGTGAACCACGTAAAACTACGCGCATATGGCTAGGTACCTACCCCACCCCAGAAATGGCGGCTGCAGCCTATGACGCCGCTTCTTTAGCATTGAAAGGATCCGACGCCATTCTAAACTTCCCTCATTTAGCTTCTACGTATCCCATACCGGCGTCTTTATCTCCGGCAGACATACGTGCCGCCGCTGCAAGTGCTGCTGCTGCTATTGAACCGCCACAAGTACCAAATGCAGAAGGCCGTGGCCGCCGTAACAAGGAAGCCGAATCGTCCACAACAACTGCTTGCGAAATGGGACAAGATCAGTTTGTTGACGAGGAGGAATTGTTTGACATGCTCCAAATTTGCTGGTGTACATGGCGGGGGGAATGCTTTTGAGCCCGCCAAGGATGAAGTCCGAGACGGTGTCTGGTGAGTCACCGGAGAATTCCGACTCAGATAGCCTTTGGAGCTATCCTTGACGACAAAAGCTTCTCCTTCACCTTGTTCCTAATGGGACCAATAAAATAATGAATGTTATGGTTGATTATGAATTAAGAATTTTACAATATAGTATTGTGATTGGGTCCATCTCTAAATGTGTTAAAATAGAGACCGGACCAAATATGATTGCACATTGTCTATATTGTAAGAAATGCAATGCTGCTACAATTGAATGAACCCTTCCTGTTTGAAATATAGAACACCAATGTACATAAAAGAATGGGAAATTTTGTCATGAATTCCTTAGTTCAAAAACTCTATATAAAGTCACACTCTAAGTGAGATGTAGAGTTTTTTAAAATAAAGAATTTATAGTACTATATCATAAATTTGATTTTATGTGAGATACGGAGTAGTGACGTGCCCCATATGCTACCAAGAACAAGACAAGAAACGCACCCATTTCCGTTATGGTTGAAGACATGGAAATATGAGTTTTTAAAGCAACAAATGGGAAAAGGAGGTCAGTAATAGTTTAAATGATGATCATTCCAGCAGCGCAAGGGATTATGAAATACCCGGCTATTCTTGGATGGACCCAAGATAAATTCAATAGTTGAATTTTGAGGGGTAAAAATTATATATATATTTTGGGAGATAATTTTGTAATTTTTGTGAAAATTTAAGGATAAAGTCTAATTTTTTTAAAGTATTATTAAAATTTTAAAAAATATCAAGAAAAATATTATATTTGCAAAACTCTTAGAAATAAGATTATATAAATATATACATAGGTAAAAAAATTTTATATTCTTTAAAATTTTTAGTGGGGCAAAATCTATTTTTTTTAATTTTATAATAGTGTAATAATAATTAAGAATTTTAAGACGAAAAAAAACATAATTTTGAAAATATTAGAATGGCGACTGACCCCTTCCATGCCCCTCTGATGATTTGCCTATGAATGGACCTGTTTAAGGAATTATGTCTTAAACTCCATAGTCCATATTAATACACATGAATAATGTACTTTGATTTTGAATCATATATTCGAGTCATAGTGATTTATACCGGGACTATTTTAAATTTTTTTATAAAATACTAGAAAAAACAAAAAGTATTTAGCTTCTTCCCAGTATCCACTAGGCATTTGGTGGGTTATTATTATTATGATTAATAAATGGGTCACATGTTCGAAATGAGATGGGTAATTGGACCCACGTTGTGATATCCAGGGAAAGAAAGCGAAAGCTGAGTGGCGGCTTCAGAAGCATGGATTACAAGTTCACTGGATCCGACTACTACCATTTAAATTAATGAATGGGAGATAGAGATATCTTTGGGAGAAGACAAAACATGGAATTACCCATTCCATTCCAACTTTGTCTATTGTTTAAGAAAGTGCACTAACAACTACTACTACTACGTGCTTTCTATTTTTCGTACTATTTTATATATCACTCTTCTTATTTTTATTTATTCTAAATTATTTGTCACTTCTTAATATGTTAAATACATTAAGATTATTTTACCTAATTTATCCTTTATGCATGTCCCAAAAAATAATATTAAATTCATGTTTCAATATTTATTATTCTTATAAACCATTTTAAAATTTAAAAATTCACAATCAACTAACAAATTTTAAATTTAAATTGAAGGACAATATATAGAAAATGTGTTTTATTAGTTGGTCAAATATCAATTTTATTTTTTAAAATTATGTACAATTTTGATCCTGTCAAATAAAATGAGATGAAGGGGTAGTATTATGTATCCCCTAACAATAGACGAATGGGAAATATTTAGGTAGATCTGGTCTATGATTTCACTTGTAAACCCTGTGATGTAGATTAAATGTTATGAAATCTATGATATCAGCTGATGTAAGTAAAATTTTATAAAATTTAATTTTGACCGCAAGATCTACAGATAGGAGTCAAAATCAAGTCTATAAAATACTAGTATTTTTCATAGAAGAATAATTGGAAGGCTTGAACTTGAATTGAAAGTTTGAAGAGGTCAATGTGAGTTTCCTAGTTAATTTCCTTAATTGGATGTTGACAAACTTCATCAAACCGGTACACTGAATGCTCCACTAGTTGTTGTAGTTGTAGTATTCTTGGAATTGGAAGTGACATTGTTAAATTATTTAGCACGTGGTCCACGCGTTTCCGCGGGAAAATATATCGCCCCCATTATTACCCGTATTAACTGTCAACCCGTGTGTTAGAGATTCGGATCGCCTACCATGACGTCATTTAAAAAAGGTAATTTTGTTTCTTATATGTCCTGTCTGTTTGATTTGAAACCTTCCGCATTGTACCACGCCAACTAGCTTTGCAAGTTGCTGCTTTCTTTTGCGTAATACTCCCTTGGTTTTATTTTTATTTTTATTTTTATTTTTATTTTTATTTTGACACATGCAATGAGATGTGCCTTTTTTTTTAATTTTTTTTTTATGAATTTTATGGTGTATTTACTAATATTATGGAAATAAGACAAGTTTAAAAATTATGATTTATATGTTAAAAAAGTAGAATATGATATAGGAAAATTTTACAGTTTCACTATGGAACCATTCTCTTATTTTTATACCGTACAAGTTTTTAAAGTACATAATATACTGTACAAGATTTTAAAGTATAAGAAAATAGTTCCCCTTGACGGAATTGTAAAATTTCCCTATAATATAATAGAGGCATAAAATAGTGATTTTTTTTTGGATAGGTAATATTATTTATAAAATGTTCAAAACTAACAAATGTGATAATATAAATGACAAAGATGGAGTATACCTTTCCCAACCCAAAGTAAAAACAAAAAAACGAGATGTTCCTTATTTTATAACGGAATTGATAGTAATTGAGGTCATTTTGTTTCTCAATTAGTATAATGGTATACAGAAACAAAAATATCTTATTTCTTACTAAATCAGTTAAAAATAATAAAATTTAATTAAATATATAAAATGTATAGGAATTATTGATTTAATTTGATTTTATTATGTAAATTGGTATTTACAAATGGAATTGAGTTTATAGTCTTCAAATGATTTTCCTTCTTAATACTGCAATATTCTAAAAAAATAAAATCATAGTAATATAAAAGCTTTAGTGTTCTAAAATGTAAAATATATCAAGGAAAAGAATGGAATTTAATATGTTCACAGAGAAAATTTCTTTGCTACTCACTTTATATTGCGGAGTGAGTATAGTATGTTATTAGATGATTAAAAAATAATAATTTATTTTTATTTTTTAATGATTATCATATTTACTGCACATTATAAAATGAGTAATTAAGACTTACTCGTTCACACAAGTAAAAAGGCTAGTCGATAACCAAGAAAAGGAGTATATGATTAGTGAGTTTGCTCAAAAAGATCAAACTGATTTATATAAATCAGTAGTAATTGTCAAGGGACACCCGGTCCGGGGATCCTTCCAGCCATGACCTCCAAAACCCAATTGTAATTGCTGCGTTTTACTGGTATTGAACTACATCAGAGCTTATCCTTAACCTTATAGAATACTAGAATAGGGCCCGAATACAGCTGAATACCACTTTAATACTAAAAGTTGTAGTACCAGTACTACTTTAAACAGGCCAAAAAAAGTAAATAATACAATACTACTACTTATTTATTACTAAGAAATACTAACAACTTGCCTGCCTAGTGGCCAGCCCGCCCAGCCTGGCAACTTATCACCATTCCGTGTGCGCGTCGTTCTTGCGTATACTCAGTCACTCATCATCAGTGACTACACTACACTTGTACCAAATACTATATATATATATACTAACTTATCATCATCAAACATTGGAACTCAACGGAAAACTACCAAAACTCATTCTCATTTCTCGCAAAGTCATAAATATATACAGTACTACTTCTCAAGAATGAACTTATATTCACTTCGTTACTCCGACGACCCACTTCCTCATCCATCATCACCTGATTTTCAAGAATCTTCATCAAGTACTTCTGTTGATACGACCGTGTCAAAGCCAATTACTCGGACGAAGAAGTGCTGTTATTGGCTTCGAACAATCCCAAGAAACGTGCGGGGAGGAAAAAGTTTCGGGAAACCAGGCATCCAGTGTACAGGGGCGTGAGGAGGAGAAACTCGGGCAAGTGGGTTTGTGAAGTCAGAGAACCCAACAAGAAATCAAGAATCTGGCTTGGAACTTTCCAGACTGCTGAAATGGCGGCTAGAGCTCATGATGTTGCCGCTATAGCACTCAGGGGCAGGTCTGCTTGTTTGAATTTTGCTGATTCTTCTTGGAGGCTTCCCATTCCGGAATCCCGCGATGCTAAGGATATTCAGAAGGCTGCAGCGGAGGCCGCCGAGGCCTTTAGGCCGTCGTCCGATCAGTCTGATGATCGTTCAAATAAAAAAATAGAGGAATATTGTGGAATATCAGCAATGTCATTGCCTGAAAACGTTTTCTTCATGGATGAGGATGAGGATGAGGTTTTTGGGATGCCCGGATTGATTACCAACTATTTGGCCGAAGGATTGATGCTACCTCCGCCCGGATGTGGATGTGGAGTTGGGAATGACGACCTCCAACCCGAAACCGATGCTGAGATGTCTCTATGGAGTTATTCAATTTAAGTTGATTATTAGGAGACATCATAGTCTGATAATTATTACTAGTAATTAGTGAATCATTTAATTATCAGTAATAGTATTAGTATTTAGTCCGTACTGCACATTTTTTGGACATGTACGGATAGTGTGAAAGGAAAAGAGTTTGTGAGTAGTGGACCAACGAGTTGGCTCATGGTTGTATAATAAATAAATAAATAAATAACCACTGCCAAAAGTGCACCTTAGGATAAAATTTTGTGGAAAGTAATGAAAGAATTGCCACCATTTGCTTGATGATAGGTACTGTAAATGTTCATGATGTGAAGATTGAGAAAAGAATCTAAATTTAGAAAATATAGTGGGAACAGTTATGTTCTATTTTGCAATTTATTATTTTTTTTACCAGAAAAGTCTTTGAGGATAGTATACTCCTTCTGCAATTCAAGAAGAAAAAGCAATTCGAGGAATATAATACAAAATAAACAAAGCAATTAGTATCCAATTAAATATCCACGTGGCAAAAATATGCATCTAATATCGGTCTCTACCCAAATCCATAACAAAGAAACTCGCACAAACAAGCATTTCAAAGAAATGGCTAGAATGCAAGCAAAAACGACTAAAACAGAAAAACCAAGCTGGTAGCCTATTGATATACACGCATTAGCCACTGAAGACAGGCTTTCAATGCTACTTTATCTTCTTCATGAGAATCGATGTCCTGAACTCGCTGTCATCCCTAGCAAAACTCCACCAAAGGTAGCTGAGGGGAATGGTGGTGGCATGCCAAAGAGCATGGGCATCAACAAATCCCCAGTAAGGGGGGAAGTCAAATATCTCCAAAAGCATGCCAATACATCCTCCAACCACCACCACCCACAACTTCAAGCGCGATGGATGTTGACTAACACCAGCCCAAGACAGCCCACAACACCAGCTGCATTATTCCCAGGACCATGCAAACTTTCATATTCAAGCCTGCAACAGAATGAACAAGTCAACTGGGTCACAAGCTCACATTGTGGTACAACTCTTCAATTCAACAATTACTGGCATGATCATGACATATATCATTAAACCAGTTTTCCAAATGTTTAGAGTTGCTACCAGTGCCAATAGGCTTGAACTGGGTTAAATCATGTGACGTCAAAGAGAAAAAGGATCTTAAGGCACAAGTAATGTTTTTTTCTTCAAAAAGTACTTATATGGAGAGTTCTAGTATCAATCCCTTGTGTAATAAATTACAATGCTCTCATGATTTCAAGTAATCCTATTTTTGTCCTTAAGGTTTTGACAGTGGCACTTTTGATGCAAAAATGCAAGGTGAAAACAACTAAAAACATAAAATGACAAATTACATGTACTGTAATTAAAAACATAGAGTTATCCAGTTGGGCTACACTTTATAATACGAGGAAAGGTGAGTTCTTTGGCTTTCCTAAGTGTTTTGCACATGCTCAAGAAGCGCCAGACAAATTTGGTAATTATCTAGTTGGTGTCTGATGGTTTGAGTTCAATACTTCACCTGGACAATCAAAGAAATAGAAGACTATTACTATTACTGTCTGATCTGTGATTATTCACTGTTACCCGGTTAAGAGCCATACTCCTATGTGTTTGTTAGCAAATGTTTACTCTTCCACTTCAGGAATATCCTCAACAGGACCAACAATGTAAAAGCAAACAGAAAATGATAAGTTCATGAAAGATTTCTAGTGCCTTTCAGTATTTGTTTGTGGTATCACCATGTTAAATAGAATGAAAAGCCAACTCGTTA
The DNA here is from genome assembly GCA_025175665.1 of Cinchona pubescens. Taxonomy (NCBI): domain Eukaryota; kingdom Viridiplantae; phylum Streptophyta; class Magnoliopsida; order Gentianales; family Rubiaceae; genus Cinchona; species Cinchona pubescens. The sequence continues at coordinate 2,061,919 of JANKKI010000014.1, forward strand.
TTTTGGCAATTTGAAGTTCAAGAGAAGCTTGGTGAAAGTGCACTTACCATAGTCAAGTTGATAAAAATTCAAATACAAGATATGGGTCGTCACAAAAGAAATTAAAGGTGCAGCAACCATCACCCTAGCAGCTTCATCTCTCACATTCTTATTGTTTGCTGAAAACTCGCAATATCGATAGAAGAAGAGAATATCCAAGTAATGCCACAGCAGATGAGTAGTCCAGCTTCTCTGTTAAATCAACATTGCTGCAAACAATTACAGATTGTTACCACACCGAAATCCAAAGGTTAGCAACAGAAAACAAGACCGAGGGAATATAAGTTTTCCTTGGGGCTTCGTTCATGCCATGCTCAAAGAACAAAGAATTTGGAACAGGCATAGTATAAGAGTACAGATATTAGAGAGCAAGAAGCATCAATGTAGAGGTATTAATAGAATAGTATGTTCTTTTCATTTTGAATTTCATGCATCATCCTTTGCTGGTAAAATGCGTGGCTTTTCATGTGTACCACATGGGGATGGCTACAATGTGCTGAAACACATGAGCCATCTTAAGGTCTCTGTTTGCAGGTGAGCCGGATAACTAGACTATGAGATTAGCAACTGAACATGGACCAAAAAAATATTCAGCCTAAATCTCACTCAAGTTGCAATGTTTCCTGGAAATTTGGCCTAAAACCATATCACCCATGATATGCAATACTAACAATCTGAAATCAGTATACACAACATCATATCTATCAGAGAGGAAAGGGAAAAGCGAATGAGACACAGTGCTCACCGACTGTGAAAAACAGCATTCCAGAACCCGGAGTTCATTTCCAACATAGCATAAATATTCCACAAGCCAGTGTACTCATAGTATGGACTTTTGTTTGGCCTAAAAGGTAGCTTGTAATTTACAAGAATGAAAAATGAAACCCAGCCATGGAACTGTATTGCGAGATTAAGGGCAGACAGTGCTACAGAAACAGGTTCCTGAAAAATTGAAACCGATGGTTTAGATGCACAAACTATCAAGCCAAAACCAAAGTAAGGTCCGATAACTAACTTTTCAATCACAATGAAACAAGTGTTCTTTGATTATCAGTTAAGCACCTGGATTCCATACACACGACGGAATGGCCATTTCCCATGATATTTACGGGCTTTATAACAACACTAGCATATTCCTTTCTTCTTCCCTGTCAAGCATACAATTGTATCTGCAGTACTTTGGCTTATCCCATCTTTTCCACCTTATATAAAGTGGCTCCTGCAGATACCATGGACCATCAATGGAGTTACCATTGGAAAAATTACAGTGTTGAAAACATTTGCCACCCACGCATCCAGTCTTCTCACACTGGTCAACACAAGCTCTGACAAAGCAGAAAATTTAATGCATCAAAGTGCATGAGTTCGAAGTTGGTTAGTGAAAGCAAATACATGTGCAAATGGATGATCAATACTACAAATGCCAGACAAAAACATTAGATCAAACTAACAGTAGACCAGAAAACTTCAGTCAATAAATATCACTAAAGCTCAGGGTGAATCAACATCCTCTAACCTATAAAAGTGGAGATAAATGCTCTCTTTTACATGACTCCGGTTACAATGCCAATTTTAATGCACAAAGTTTTTCCAAACACATCCATTTTCCCGTGCAATGTAACTCTTTTTCCGTTGTTCTCCCTAGCAAGTTTAAGGAAAGAACTGACCTAAAGAATGAGCAACATATAAAAGACATGATCTTGTATCCATCAAGGTGTTGAAGTATAGTACTACAATGTCCTAGTGGCTGGGACATCATAGTCTTGTATCCATCAAGGTGTCAAATTATATACTACAATGTCCTAGTGACTGGGACATCATATGCATGCCTAAAAACACGAATTTGGATCTGCATCAAAGGATATCCCTAGATTCTTAGGTATTATGGAACCTTTTCATAAACCTTAATAAGATCAGCTAAATCTCTGTTCAGCACATCTTCAGAAGTATGTCTCTGAAACAGGATGAGATGATATACAAAAACATGTCTACTGTCTACACACAAGCCTACAACAATTTCTGGGTCTACAGTTTCAAATAAAATTCTAAAAACCAAAATAGTAATAAGTCTACTCCACTAATATCCTTTTCCAAAATACATCACACAACTTAATCTAACCTTTCCCTAAAGTGGTAACAAAAACGACATTAAAGGAAACCAAGAGAGCGAAAACTGCTGCCATATCCAGCTGCATTTATCCAATTGTCATATCAAAACATAAACACGTGCCAAAAAAACATATTCTAACTCCATGATACCATCAAACTATTGCCACAAAATGTACAAATCAGGAAATTCTTGCTCTATAAGTCGATCATCCACAAATATATATAACAAATCAGAGGAAAGATTTCAATTTTCGAGAGCCCTGAACTTTCATTTAAGGTTATAGTTGGTTCTCTATCATTATTGGAGCTAGTAGACTAAGTCTACCTACTAAATTTCCCATTCCAATCTAGTTCCAATTGTGATAACCAAATACAGACTTGGGAAACTTCATAATCCAGAACAACAAAGACTAAAAAAAAAAAAAAAAAAAGCTCCTTTGGGTCACTAAATTGGAGCCAGAAATCACACCTTCCATGAAAAAAAAAAAACCATTTAAATATTGACGTATATATATATACTAGAATGTTATGTCAGCAAGAACTACTACTTAAAAGCTCAATTAATTGGCCCAGAAACTTTTCTTCTTCTCAAGGTTGATACTTGCTGAAAGTCCGAAACTTTATCCATAGCTAGAATTAACGAAGAATAATGAAAAAAAAAAAAGCAGGAATCTTTTCCAAGGAAAATTACCATTCTCATGCCAACAACAAATATCTTTACCAAAATTTGAACCTTAATTTAATAAAAAAAAAGAATACGGTAGCAGTGTACGGTTGAAAAGAAGTCGAGTACTTTACCGGTAAATCGGATCAGCATCTCCTTCAGTGGCGTTTATAACTCCAAGAACGGACGAAAGAGCAAAAAAAAAGGCAAGAAAGTGACAACATTGTATCCATGCCATGGTGAATTCTCCGGCAGCTAAATACTAGTAGAGCAGGAGAATCGACGGAAGGCTGTCTGTGGAAGTGGAAGTGGAAGTTTACATGTGTGGGATTGTTGAAATCAGACTGATTGATTGAATATGCGATGACACGGAAGGGAGGGAAGGGAAGGAGAGGGGTGGTGTGGAGAACTAGAATCTCGTGAGGAGCACTACGGGTGACGTTTCACCAGTGGACACGTGGAGTCCTTTCCACCCTTGGAAATACTCTGAGTTCAGTATTTTTGTTAGCCTCCCATTGACATTGAGGCTCATGATCTAACCAACTCCTCCAATTATTGTAGATGTCGGTTTCCTTCTTTTTTTTCTATACATAATTTTTGGACTTAATAACACTTTCAGGAAGTGTAATTATACTTTATCTCTTTAAATTATAAAAATATATATTTTATTTTTATTTATATTATTCATCTTTTAAAAAATTTAAAATATCAAAAAAAAATTTAGTTAAATAACCCTTAGTATTATATTTTCAATAGTTATAAAAAAAATAGAAAAAAAGATAAAATATAATAATACGTTGATATCTTTGATTTTAGCGTGTGACAATATAAGAAAGTGTTGAATTATGTTATATCAAATATCACAATTTGTACAGGTTCAACCAAGTCAAATATTAAAAGAATAAAATATTAAGAGACATAAAAAAAATTACAAAATTTTATAAAAAATATATTTTCATACAATATCTTTAAAGAAAAATTTTCAATAGAAAATAAGCTTATTTGGAAATTGTTATACCACTATAATTGAACATTTAAATTTGAAATAATATAAAATAAAATCTAAAAATTTTAAAATTTTGATCAAAAAATATATTTATATAAATTATATTGAAATAATATAAAGTTTATTTTTACTTATTTTTAAATAACTATAACATCCCTATCAAAATTTAAATATATAAAAATTAAAATATAGTAACAAGGTTATTTTAGTTATTTAATTAGTTTATCTTAATGATTTTAATAATAGCAATAAATTAATAGAGTCAGTAGGGAAAAAGTATATATTTTTATAGTTCAAGAAAGTAAAGTGTAATTATTCACTTAATTCAAAGGCACAAAATATTATTAATCCTAATTTTTATATGAAAAGATTTTTGATTATGTTGTTAAATATTTATATAATACAATTATTAAAATATGACCAACGAAATATATAATTCCAATTTTTAAAAACAACTCAGGTATAGTCCATAAGTTTATTGTGATGGTACTGATTATCCTCGATATTTTTCATTTTTGTATAACACCAATAGCAGTTTGAGTGGTGGGGAATGACTAGAATGGTTGTACGGTAACACAACTTTTGTACAAATATTTAATTGCATTCCTTAGTGGGATTTATTATGCTATCTTTAACGCCTGGTTGTAACTTATTTGGGCAGAGGATTATTTAAAGGACGAGTTCTTGTTAGAAATTCCACAATTGATCATTCGATGGTCTAAAAAAATGATAAACTATTTATTTGTGGACAATATGATTATATATATATATATATATATATTTTTTTTTTTTATAAAAAAAATCATCTATTTTACCATTATTTTAGTTATTCGAATTTAAAAAAAATATCTTACCGTCTGCATTTCGTTGTCATATAATTATGCTTAAAACTCCTAATTAAAGATGAGAACAGCTTTATGCATCAGTGTAGACTTAATTTTACCACAAGAGCAATATAGAATCCATTACCCTCTATGTGGTATGTTGTAAAGTAATTTTCTTTTCTTTTTCCCTTCTAGGCAAGTTATCTACAATTGCAACTAATTACTTTTGATAATGGACGAAAGGGTATCATAATCTTACAAAAATAGTGAAAATTTTTGTACTATTTCTGGAGATTCTGAATGACAACAAATTTTGAGTAGTAGACCAATCGGCCTATGTAAAAGTATATACAATTCTTTTCTTGATAATTCATTCCTATTTAGTGGAAACTGAGATGATAACATTCAACTTGGCAAGGCATTCAGTGGGGAGGCCAAGAAATGAATTCATAAAGAAGTCATCAATCGGTTGAACAGTGGCCACCCCAACTAGCCGGCATCTCCCCTCATCATTCAATCGCTCACCTCTTCCACTTCTGATTGTTCCTTTCGACTCCTCTGTTGAGGTTAAAACAGTCCCTACCAGCAATGGTGGAGCTTTATAAAGCTTCCCAATTGAAAACCAGAACTTTGCTTTGAACTCAAGCTCCACCTACACGTAACAGCCACAAGCTGCAATTCTGAGAAAAACTACCAAGAGTATAGCAGTAGTTCAAAAAAGAAAATAGAAAAATGAAAATCATTAAGAAGATCATAATTCAAGACTACTTGCTAAGGCCAATACAGTCTACCGCCCTTAGTTTTAGATACTTTGTGAGATTTTGTTTATTCTTTGGTAGATATAAGGGCACGAAAGTGGTATTGTAAAATACTCTTGAATTTGTGGTGTTGATTATTTGTACTGGTAGAAAAATAGGAACATGGAAATTAATCTACCTTGCCAGTTTCTTGATTGATGATTCCCTTTAATAACTCTGGGGCAATATCAATCCTGAGAAAAGGTGGCAATGGCAATCCCAAGAATCTAGTTGTTGCAGTTGTGAGCGGTGGAATATAGAGAGTATGCCATCAAATCGAAGTCAACATAAATGATGCTTCCATCGGATTCCTTGTGGGGAATATTGGTGCTATTTGTACCAGTCCCGGTACCTCTGCCCCCTTCAGCGTTGTATTCAAAGTCAGGATATACAGAGATACCGAGCTTGCAAGATGCCAATGACTCGAATTTGACGTTGTATACATCGTCCATTCTTGGTACTTGGGTGATGGGATTTGGCTGTTTTTGATCTAGATTGTTGTAGGAGGCGAACGAGGTTGTCTTGTGGATTCTAGATTTTGGTACAACTAAGGACGAACATGGATAGGTTGGCTTATGCTGGGAAATTCTGCATAAAAGTTGAGGATTTTGTGGATGAATTTGACATTCCATTTGAGCCAGCCTGTAGATCGTTGAGCTCTACGGATGATAATGGTGGGAAAAAAAAATGTTCCTCTATTTAGTACAAAGGGAACTCATGTGGAAAGTTTCTGGTTTTTTCCCCCCTTTCTCTTCTCTCAGCAATTCAAGAAAATAGGAGAAGTCTGCAATGCACGAGGCTGATTTCTGTCCACTGGCTTAGAAGACCTTATCTTTCTGCCGAAAGCAAAAGCAAGGAGAGGTACTGGAACCTTATCTTTAAAGCACATATTTTTAAGGTGAAAATCTACACCTCAGGGTTTTAAAGTTCCCAGAAAAGAACAAGAAATCCTTGAGAGAAGGTGGAGAAATGCATAACACGTTACGAGACCCAAATTAACAAACACATGGTTACGCACACGAGAGAGTAGAGAGAAATACAACCAGTGGAACTCGATCACTAAACTCAGCAAGAAAAATTCTCAGTTTCATACAAACTTGTCTACGGACTATTTCATGAAATAGGAAAAGATTGAACAAACTTGGAGATTATATCAACCAGAATCAAGTGGAGTATTAGAACATGAATGCTTCTTTTCTTTCCCTTTTCTCCATCATCAACTGCTGGCTGGTCCCCAACTTTGAACTACTGTAGACTATTAACACACAAGAGAAGACCTCAGTGACATGGCAGTAGAAGATGTGCGCAAGAAGCCCATCGAATTACTGACTCAGTTACAATAAGGTCAAGCTGCTGTAATTCACCAAGGCTAATTGTATTGTTCCTCCTGTTGTGGATGCCTGACCTCTTAGATCCGCTTGATCCACCCCCTTTAAGGTCTGCTACCTTACGATCCACCTCTGCTACCGCAGGCCCATCGCACAGTGTAGAATCTGGCAACATAAGCAGCGCTCCTAAACCAGCCTCTGTACAATGAGGGCATTTTTTAACTCAAGGGTTGTAAGATACATATGACAGGTTCAATAAACTACCACATTACCTTGATGGAGTGAATCTACTCTAGGGATGTCCACTGAAAGATCCAATCCACAATTGTCCTGCCCAGACACAGAACCAGGGCTGATGAATGCAAAGCTTGGCATAGAAAGCACAGGAATAGGAATATCTAGTGAGTTTGATCCACTGCTCCTTTGGAAAGAGAATCCGATAGACTCATATCAAAGGTGTTGATGGTGTGACCAGGAAGGAAGAACATGATGACCTGCATATAAATGTAGGTGATTGGACATCAGACAATCCTGTGCGGAAACTAATATCCTGATCTCGGGCCATAAGTGAAGAGAAAGGATCTCTCTGTAATTCTCCATGACCATAGCTCTGCTTGAGACATTCATACGGTTCTACAGAAAGTGGTATGGAATCCCTCAACCAGGTATGATCTGAAAACGATGACTCTTAGTTAGAAAAGAAGTAACATGTGTAAGGAAAAGATGTAAAGAAGTAACATGTGTAAGGAAAAGATGCAACAAAAAAGGAAGAAACTAAAGATCATCTTTACGTGGGTGTGGTTATAGATATTAACTATATGGACCCAATTTTGAGGTTAAGACTTGTTAACAGTTATTTATTTATTTATTTTTAAGGTGACTTGTTAACAGTTAGTTTAGAAGCTAAATCATAACTCGGGGAAAACTTTGTGGTACTGTCCCAATCTCAGACGTAAACATGATCAAAGGCCTTGACAATCTTAAGTGCACTGAAACTATATAACAAAAAGAAGAATTTATCAATCAAGCTCCCTCGATCCCTCCTTCTACAAGAAGTATATCCAAATCAAATCACTAGCACATCTTTGCTTGGGAAGGGTGAACAAGTACCCAACTACAAAATATTATTTGACCTTAGAGAGTAGTCAACATAAGAGGGGTAGGAAAAAATCGAAAAAGACTTGGTGGGTAATTTGTAAGTAAGATATAGCCCATCTAGGAATTGAGGAGGATATGGTCCATGACAAATAGCAATGGCATAGTAGGATTCATGCAGCCGACCCTACTTAGTAGGATTAAAGCTTGGTTTGTTTGTTTGCCATTTTATTTTGAGCAGAATTGCAGATTGTTTTCGATTATTGACAGAGAATCATCACTTCTTCAGAAAAAAGAAAAAAAAAATACCATTGCCAGGATCTTTGATTCTAAGATACCTCGTGATTTGTAGCAAAAAAATATCACAATGGTAAATACCATTACCAGATGCAAAATTGGTAGAAGTGTTTTAAAGCAGTCATACATTCTCCAGTGGGCTACGCACCTAGGACTTGCTGAGCCGAAAGCCTCTGGGAAGGGTCTTTACATAGCATTCCCCTGATCAATTCCTTGGCAGTGTAAGATATGTTGTTCCAAGGATTGGATGGAAATCGCAAATCAGACATCCTAACTGCATCAAATATGCGTGAATTAGTCTTTCCCCAGAATGGAGGTATCCCACTTAGAAGGATATAAAGAATAACCCCGGCACTCCAGACATCAGCTGCCTGATCATAGCCACCCATCAGGACCTCAGGAGCTATATAGAATGGACTACCAACAGTTCCATGTAAACTCTGCCCTGTTTTGACATAATGAACACGCTGTAAACATTAAATAGTGATTATTCTTGAGAGGAAATAGCAAAGTACTCAAGAGTAACCTTAAAATACCTTGTTTAATGTAGGTTGCAAGACCGAAATCAGCCAACTTTATAGGAGGATGAAGGGGTTTTTGTGGCTAGGAGGATGTTTTCTGGCTTCAAATCTCTATGAACCACCCCCTTGCCATGACAGTACATCACCACTTCTATCAGATGCCTGAAAAGAACTCTGGCCTCTGCCTCTGGGAATTTTCCATTCTTCTCCAACTGATTGAAAAGCTCACCTCCAGCACAAAGCTCCATAACTAAGTGAACATAATTTTCATCCTCGTAAACTGCCTTGAGATCCACAACATTAGGATGCCCGGACAGCCTAGTCATAATCTCAATTTCAAGCTTGATACTTCGCACATCTTCCTGGGTGACCAATCTATCTTTGGCAATTGATTTGCAAGCAAGCAACTCCCCAGTCAACTTATCTGTACACTCCCTGATTATGCCAAACTGTCCCCAGCCTAACTGTCCTCCAAGAACATATCGATCTTTCAAGTTTGAAATCTGCTGCGTGCCCAAGATGGTTTCCACAAACCTTTCAACTCTGTAGCATTTATATAGAAAAGGCTTGATGATTCATTAATGCTGTTGCACTCGGCGACAGCCATAAAACTCTTTGATCACCAAGAAGACCAGAATATACCAATCGAGATCTATGTTAGATAATCCTCCAACCTCAAATTAGTGATATTCTCGCTCACACCAGTGGGAATGCAAATGCTAAAAGTCAAACTACTAGAATTTTGTTTGGATAAGAGCAATACCAAAACCATACTCCAAGTCGAAATGATGAGGAAAGCTTCTTATGCTAGTAGGTGAAATTTGAAAAGTATCTCTACAAGGAACAAGAAATATCTGAACAACAGAGTGAAAGGTTTACTTTCTCCAATCCCTCCCCAATCAACTAAAACCTGAGAAGCCACCAGAAGTACAGAAGTCAAACATTAGCCACAAAGACTAAAAAAAGGAATCAAATTTCAATTTCAAAGTCAACAGTAATTTCATTGACAGAAAATAGAAAAAAAGAAAAAGAAAAAGAAAAAAGCAGGACTTTAGCAACAATAAGGATACCATCATATGTAAGAAGTCCTACTCTATAAACAGATCATCACTATTTTCAAACATTATACTTCAATAACTAAAAATTATAAATAAATAAAAAACAAGGTTTTTAAGCAAGGCTACCTTTTACAAATTAACTTAAAACCTTCTCTTCTCTGGAATATACAATTAAAGAAACAGAATTCAAAACCCTAATCACATACACTTATCCATGTGTTTAAAACCAACTAACTTACAACGAACCCTGGAAATTTAACATAAACCCATTTGAAGTTGAACCAAAAAAAAAAAAAAAAAAACATATGAAGTAAAGCACTATACTTTGGCTAAAATAGCAGTAAAACTATAGATGGAAAGAGCGCAAACCTGAAGAAAGGGGAGAGACAGAAAAGAAGCGAAAGACAGAAAGAGAAGGGACAATGAGAGAGATCAACTACCACAACAGAATAAAAGGCAGTTGTGTAGGAACTGGGATTTGTCCCTCCCCCCAATGCCCAAAGGACTGTACTGATGGGGACTCAGGATAATATTTCCTATCCTATTCCTATATTGACCATTGAGGGGGATGTTTGGGAATTCGAATAGCAATCGGATTCATACTATTTTTTAAGATTGGATAATAAATTTCTATAATTGGATTAATTAGCTATTCTGATACTATTTACGATTTTTTAGAAAGAACGAAATATGTATTTGAGTAAAGTGTTAATTTAGTTATTAAATTATTTTTCGGTTGTTAATTTGATCATTAAACTTATTTAGTAATAAAAAATATTACTAAATTTTTAAAAATACATGTAGGTGATCACTCAAACTATTTTAATGTTAGTGAAAATTAATTTTTGAGAATTAAAATCGTTCAATTATATTAAATTAGCATTACTAAGAAAATTTAGAACTAGTTAAATTACAAGAGAAGTCATATTAAAATATATGAAAACTTTGGAAATAAAAATTAAATTTAAAACCCACGACCAACTTGTTGCTTCCCTTGTCCTGTCGCCCTTCTCGCCCTTTTCCTCTAACTAACCTAGTGTCCACCACCCTTCTCTACCTAACCCTATCACCCCTTCCTCCGACTAGCCACCATCACCATCTTCCTTTCCTCTATTTCTTCAACCACTACCACGCCCTTTTTCTACCCCTGCACCACAACCCCATTCCTTCTTCTTCCTCTAATGCCTTCTGTTTCCCCCACCACCCCTTTCCTTGATCTGATCCTCTCCCCATCCCATTCCCGAATAGATATGCCCAACTTTTCCATCACCCCTGCTATCTTTCTCTACCACCCCTTTTCCCAGCCGCCCACTACCTCCTTCATTACCCAATCACTCCATACCACCTTTCCCCACTCTTCCGTCCTTTCCCTCTTTCACCACCCTTTATCCAGCCCACTACCACATCTCTTCCTCATATCTCACCTAATATGATCTACTAGGTTTTTTTTTTCCCCTCAAAACTACGCAGTTTTATTTATTTTAAACTCTAAACTAGGTTTCGACAAATATTGAAGTTGTGTTTGTTTGGATTTGAAAAATATTTTTACATGAAAAAGTCTATTTTTCATATAATTTTTTTGTGTTCGTTTGACAAAATGAAAATATTTTAAAATAAAAAAATTAACGGTTTTATCTTTAATTTTATGAATATAATTTAAAAAAATTTATAATAATGGTAATAAATACCTTACAAGTAATTGTGATTAATAAAAAATTAATTTTATTCAAAATTAAATGATAATACAATATAGTAGTAAAATATGCATAATAATAATTATATTAGTGTGTGACCCATAATTGAGAGAAAAACGAATGAAAAAGAATTAAAAACGAAAATAAGTTTAGCAAACGAAATTTTAAAAGTAAGTATTTGAATTTTAATGTCACTCTTGAATCATCCGAAAAATAACTTACACTCAAAAATTTCGTAAGTTATTTTCAGTCAGAGGAAGGAAAATATTTTCCGGTGTTTGGCACCAAAAAATTTTCTAGAATATATTTTTCTAAAAATATTTTCAATCCAAACGAACACACCCTAAGTATGGCAAATAATTGATTTGACAATTTTATCTCCGCTGATACTCACATGACATGACTTGCACAAAAATGGGTTAACGGAGCACTTACTGTTAAAATAAATGAAATGACTCCCTAGATACATTTTTAAAAGTATAATGACATTTTCGGTCATCAAACAAGTTTAGTAACCAAATTGATAATTAATAGATAGTTTAATGACTGAATTAATACTTTACTTATATATTTTTATTCATTGTGTATGTAAAAGTTTGTGTGATTATGAAACTGGACCAAATTTATAATAATTAATGATTCTAATAATTATTCAATAATTCATGAAAATAACTTATGTGTATTACTACAAAATATAGGGTATATTTTTTTCAATTAGTCGGTCACACATTTTAATCGGAAGTTTTTTAAATTTTTTTCGAACTGAAAAGTTGGACAAGATAATGTAGGTTATCAATATGTTTATTGTTTGTTAAGAGTACGAACTTCGTGATAAAAGAATTAGAAGTGTTTAATTGTGAAAATTCTTTGATAATGTAAAGTACAAAATGCAAAATCAAGATAATTTAGAGTACAAACTTCAGTTATGCTAAATTTAATTTGATGGTATATACCGTATAAGTAAATACAAATCCTTTCTAATTAGAAAAGTACATTATTTATGACAGTAAGATTCAAATCAAAGATAAAGTCAAAAATCTTCTTCTAATTACAGAAATTAAACTACTCAAATTTTGTAGTCAAATTTGTTTATTCACAGGCTTATATACGTATTTACTTTCTTAGGCGTTGAAAGACCAAAATGCCTCCGAATTGCGTTCAATCCCTTCAAGACACTAGGGCTAATTCGGTAAAATCATCAGAGTCAAATCTACTAGTACTGCTAGTCCCACTCTTTTATTTTATTTTATTTTTTAATTTTTAGATCTTTTCTTCAGCCTCCCTCAATTTTCCCTCTGCACTGTGCAAAAATTATAAAAACCCAAATTACAAAAATTAGGGTTCCTAATTCATTCCCCCCAATTCAAAACCCTCTTGACTTATAAAAAATCAACCCCCACAAGAAACTTTCGATTGAGGAATGGATCTTGATGGAAATAAGCGTGTCTTTCACCGGCTAGGTGCTGGGGCCGCAACGGCGTCGTCTTCGTCGTCGAGAAGTGATAATAATAACAAACTGCAGAAAGTTTGTTTTCATTGGAGGGCCGGAAAGTGTAGTAGATTTCCATGTCCATATTTACACAGAGAATTACCGGCCCCATCGCAATCGATGGGCAATGGGGCGGCAGCTACATCCAAACGGCCGTATGGGTTCTCGGCCGATGATCAGTATGCTGGCGGTGGGATGCGGAGGAATTCTAACATTACTAATTCTTGGGGGAGGCAACAGAACCAGCACCAGCAGGGTTATGGGAATAGAGTCGGAGGAGTTGTGAAGACAGACTGAGAAGCTTTGTAATTATTGGGTTCAAGGAAATTGTAGTTTCGGAGATAAGTGTAGGTATTTGCATTCTTGGTCTTCAGGTGACTGCTTTTCGATGTTGAACTCAGCTTGAAGGACATGAAAAGGTGATTGCGAATATAAATGTATATGCTTGTTGATTATGTAGATATTGCCCAAGTTTCGTTTGTTTTCATTTCTGATTGTGATAAAGGTGAAGTTTTGTTGGGTTTTGTTTGATGGTGATTGGGTTATTTGTTTGTCTATGAGTATTTATGTTTGTGGATTTTGTGATTCTTTGATCGTAGTTGTGGTTTTGGCTATGTGATTTTGTTCTTTGTTACATTAGTGGAGTACCATTATGAGTTAAAAGGTTTCTTCTTGAATCAGGTTGTTACTGGGATTGCTTTACCATCTGGCTCTGATAAGCTTTATACAGGGAGTAAAGACGAGACAGTTAGAGTTTGGGACTGCCAGTCAGGACAGGTGATTATTGTCAAATTTGTTTCTTCTTGCAGTTTCTTTTGTTAATTTTGCTTTCTGAAGCAAGATCTGTGAAGATGACAAGCTGGATGAGATCCTTTTTTTGTGAGATTGCCTGTATGTCTTTCAGTCCTGCTTTTGAGAGGAAAAACGATAATTTCCACCGAGCTGATTTAACATTGTTGTTTCATGATGTGCCTGAGATTTTTATTGTTAAAAGTGGGTGGGAAACATTTTAAATCATCCTGAGCTGTTTTAATAATAGAATGTCAATGTAAAATTGGAAGAAAGCAACTGTGGATCGTCTGGGGAAACGTTTTGTTGGTTATACGAAATTTATCTAGGCATGTTCCATTAAGTTTAGAACCTAGTAACGGGGCAGGAATCCTGTTTTCCTTGTTATGGGATTCTATGAAACTCGAACGTCTTCTACACTATTCTTTGTTTTCTTTAGTGTGCAGGGGTTATTAACTTGGGTGGTGAAATAGGCTGCATGCTCAGTGAAGGCCCATGGGTCTTTGTGGGTCTTACGAACTTTGTCAGGGTAAGAGGTGGAACAATTTCCTTCTTTCTTTTGATCTTTTATTTCTATGGTTGACTACATATGCTAGATCTTCTATTAGCATACCTAGTGTCAAATTTCTGTACTTATTGGGTGAACTGGTAATATTACAGGCTTGGAACACCCAAACAACCACTGACTTGAGCTTAAATGGACCTGTTGGACAAGTCTATGCCCTTGTTGTGGGTAATGATATGCTATTTGCGGGTGTACAGGTAATATTTTTCTCAATTGTGTTTTTATAGTTTCAAGGTCTAACTTAACTTCAAAGTATATTTTGTTGAGACAAGTTGTTGGTGATTTAGCTGTTGGACACTTTACAATTTTGGCATTGTGGTCATAATCATAAGTTAATTACAAGATCCTACTTATCAAAATCAGTATTCTGTTTTTTTGTTAACATTTAGGGCTTTTATGCAATATTACTATATTTAGTCTATTAATGTGAAGTCATTTGAATTTACTGGATAAAAGAAATAATTGGGCCATTAGCCATCTATAGAAAGAAGTTGACAACTTGACATGTCTATGTAGGACATGGTTTGGTTGCGTCAAATAGTGGGATTAATAGGGGAGAAGTTAAAGAGTGGATGTGAGTAGTAGAACTACTACTGTGTAAATAAGGGTCGATTTAGGAAGGGCAGTAGAGGACATTCAGAAGTGCAGGGGTATGTAACCCCTCTTATGCAACAAATCAGAATAAATTGAAAATAGGACCTTTGTATTAATGTACTCTGCATCCCGTATATTTTTTTCCCCTTCTCCTTCAGATTTGTCTAAACCAGGTTGTTAATGAGCTATCCACACTTTTGTCTCTTTCTTGTATGTGCTGACACTGTCAGACGTGTTTTCCCTCATCACTTCTGCTGGCCACCTGCTTGAAAATCCTTACATCTGTTGCAGGATGGAACAATTTTAGTGTGGAAGTTTAACACAGCTACCAACTGCTTTGAACCAGCTGCGTCACTCAAGGGACACAATCTTGCTGTTGTCACACTGGTTGTTGGAGCCAATAAACTTTATTCTGGTTCAATGGACCATTCAATACGAGTAAGTTGTTTGGAGTGAGATCCCACTTTAGATGACTTATATGTCATAATATAGGGTATCTTGCACATATTGTTTAATACTTCAGCCATTATAAGTTATAACTCCTGTCTTTAGGTGTGGAGCCTCGAAAATTTGCAGTGTTTACAGACATTGACGGACCATTCGAATGTTGTGATGTCTGTTCTTTGTTGGGATCAGTTTCTTTTATCATGTTCATTGGACAAAACAGTAAAGGTATTATTTTTCAACCTTCTGGTACTTCTATACTCAAAATGCACCTTCAGTTGGCCAAGTTCACTTCTACTCATATTTCGTCTACTTGTAGGTCTGGGTTGCTTCGGAGAGTGGGAGCTTGGAAGTGACATACACACATAATGAGGAACATGTATGCTTTATTATATCACTCAAGTCTTGCATACAGTGTTGTGCTTGTTTGGTTTCTGTATTTATTTTCCTAAGATTTCGTTAGGTGAATTAGTTAATCTAATCTAATAATCTGTATATCAAGATACTTCAGGGAGATGACATGAATGAGTTTCAATAGCCTATTGACTGATAATATGTTAGTGAAAGCACGTGTTTTAATCACAAACTGCAATATGATGTTAAATGAAAAGTTTCTTGTTGTCACATGTGAAATTGTGTAGTCTCCAATTTAAGGGGGTAAAAAGAAGATGTTTCTTGGAGGTATAAATGACAAAATGTTCCCAGCTCAAACTTGTATTCTACCTGTTGATTTGAGCCATTTCCTGTTTTAATGTGTTTTAGGTTATTATGACCTTAAACAATAGAAAAAGGTGTTTCTTTATTTGTACGAATAATAGTAGTGTTCTGTTGAGCAGGTACATGTAGTTTGTGCAGTTTTGGTTTGATAATGTGATCTGTGTTCAGGGTTTGCTCGCCCTCTGTGGGATGCATGATTTAGATGGCAAGCCAGTTTTGTTTTGCTCTTGCAATGACAACTCCATTCACGTCTATGATTTGCCATCGTAAGCTTACTTTCAGCCATGCTTCTTTCAGATTTGATTTTATGATATTTGATGGCTCTTCTTTTTACTGGAATATGGTTTTTTCATGTTTTAGTTTTTCCGAAAGAGGGAAGATCTTTGCGAAACAGGAGGTGCGATCCATTCAGAGTGGTCCTGCTGGTTTGTTTTTCACTGGTGATGGGACTGGTCAAGTGAAAGTCTGGCAGTGGTCAAACCAACCAACTGCCACCAAATAAATAAGAAGCAAAGTTGATTGAGGAGTTACCTTTTCATGGTTTCGATATTTATTTTTGTAATGTAACATAATGAATAGAAGAAAAGATGAGAATAATGTCAGTTTTGATATATTGGTATTAGCTTGATTAGAGTCAAAAGGGTACTACTGTGCCATGTACCGGTATTGAGTAGAAGGTTTGAATTAATTTAAATGTGTTCTCGCACAATTGCCATCCTATTGTTTCAATTCTAATAGTTGTAATACATGTAATAGCTCCTATTCTAGATGTTCGATTTTTCTCGTTTGTAGGCAGTTTCAACCAAAACCTCGATACTTTTCAGTTGCTCTTAATCATTCGCTCGTACACCTCAGAAGGTGAAAGCAAAAGCAGAGCTGCCTCCCCATGATTAGCAGAAATTTTTATATGTACAATCGGAACGAGAACCAACCAGCGTAGGATGAAAACAAATTGGTGAGTATTGACTTTCAAGTAGCATATTATATCAAAACAAAAGCCAACATAGGACTGAATAAAATAGATAGACCCAAGGAAAACTAAGGAGGTGTTTGGTTTGCGGGTTGAAGGAACGAATGATTGGTTCGTAGGAGGTGTTTGGTTTGTTGGTTGAAGGAACAAATGAGAATTAAAGTTTATGATATTAATAGATGTTATTTAGTTGATAAATAACTATTTTTAATTTTTATTTATAAATTAAATTTTAAATAATTTATGTTAATAATATAATAAAACACGATTCTTGTTTAAATTAAATATATATAAAAAAAAATGATATAAAGCGATACCGAATGCTAAACGCTAGAATCTTTAATATCCAGCCATAACAAATTTATTGTAGCATAATCCGATGAGGACGGCTCCTAACAGTCTGCCAAGCAAACTAATGCATTTGTATCTATTCCTTGAAAACTTAATTAGGATCTGAAGAAGTCTTTTTCTTAGCAAGATTAATTACGTATCTGTTATTTATGGAAGATTATCGTTACCCACCAATATTTGCTTACTTGACAATAATACGAGCAGTATTATACGTATAGAGTTCCATTAGTGGATAAGAGGAAATGATTGACATTGACATCATGAGTTAAAAGATGTGTACATAGTAGTACTAGGTAAACTAAGAAGAAAAATACAAAAGCTTAAATCTGTGAAGTAAAGAGTTTATAACCAATTGAGTTGATCAGATGATCTGATATATATTTTGATCTCAACAAGCATTCCACCACCATCAAGAACCTTGTTGTGCTGCATACTTCTACTACTGATCAAGTGCATAATATATAGAGAGAAAAAGATCAGATGTCTCTAGAAAACAAGGCTGAAGAAGATGATGGGACATCATTAGAGGAAAACATGGCCGCTTGGCTTGTTGCAGTAGAAACGCTTCGAATTCAGCCTTATACTCTACCAATTCTTGGTAATTTCTGAATTTGTATCGTCTTTAATTTATCTGCCCTATTTCATCCACAGCATAATTTAGTTGTTTGAACTGTCCCAGTAGTCGAAGTTTTTTTTTTTTTTAATAAATAGTAGTCGAAGTTGATTCGCTTGAAATTATGTTTTCAAATTTATATCTTACTAGTTGATTAATCAATTTGATGTGCGAATTGTGTGATTTATGAAGTTATGCTGTTCAATTCGTCATAGAATTATATTACTAGTATTTGTCTTGTGTTGTTTTGTTGTGTAATTAATACTATTACTTATCATAAATCACGAAATAAGTCTCTAATAGCAGACAACTAAGTACAAATTAGGTGGTAAAACTGATTTAGTAGTGATGGTTCAAGTGAGCAGAGTATAGGTGGGAGGGTGGATTTTTTTATTTTTTTAAAAAAAAAAATAGAAGGATACGGTATTGATTCTAGTTTGCTAATTCAAAATGAAATTAAGGGCCTCACGATGTCAAAGTTCGCATGAAAGCCGTCGGCATTTGTGGGAGTGATGTTCATCATTTCAAGGTAAAGCAGTTCGCAGTATGTTTTGAATTGATTCTTCGTTTCAGCACAATTAATTTAATTGATGATATATGGTGTTTCACCATTGTTCTGTGTGCAATCCAGCATATGAGGTGTGCAAATTTTGTGGTTAAAAAGCCTATGGTAATTGGGCATGAATGCGCTGGTGTCATAGAAGAAGTTGGCAGCCAAGTGACTTCTCTTGCAATAGGTGATCGTGTTGCTTTGGAGCCCGGTATTAGTTGCGGGCGATGCAATTCTTGCAGGGTTGGT
This sequence comes from Cinchona pubescens, assembly GCA_025175665.1. Lineage (NCBI taxonomy): Eukaryota > Viridiplantae > Streptophyta > Magnoliopsida > Gentianales > Rubiaceae > Cinchona > Cinchona pubescens. The sequence continues at coordinate 2,080,682 of JANKKI010000014.1, forward strand.
CGCTATAATCTATGCCCCGAAATGAAATTCTTCGGCTCTCCTCCAACTAATGGCTCCTTAGCCACTCAGGTCATTGATCTAGCTTATTCTTTTTAGCCTGCTTCATTAGTGTTTTAAAGAAAGAGGGGGCAAAGAAACTTGGGAATATTAATTAATACTAATTCAAGATTTGATCGGCCTTCTCTGTACACTAAAATGCCTCTATTTCTTTATTGAATCAGGTTGTGCATCCTGCAAATCTGTGTTTCAAATTACCTGATAATGTAAGCCTGGAAGAAGGGGCAATGTGTGAACCGCTGAGTGTAGGTATCCATGCTTGTCGGCGCGCTAACATTGGTCCAGAGACAAAAGTATTGATCATGGGAGCAGGTCCAATAGGCCTTGTTACTATGCTGGCAGCTCGAGCTTTTGGAGCTCCCAAAATAGTTATGGTTGACATAGATGAATGCCGCTTATCATTTGCCAAAAAGCTTGGTGCAGATGGGACAATCCTAGCTTCCACTAAGATTGAGGTTTTCAGCAATATTTGTGAAACTTCATTAATGCAAAAGATTATCTAAATTTATTTCTAACTTTATTAGATTGTATGAACTTATGCAAATGTGTGGTTTCAGAATGTGCAGGATGAACTTACTAAACAGATACAAAATGCAATGGGTGCCTGCATAGATGTAAGCTTTGATTGTGTCGGATTGGATAAGACCATGACAACTGCCCTGAACGCTACTCGTGCCGGTGGCAAAGTATGCCTTGTGGGACTTGGCCAAAGCCAGATGAGTATCCCTCTTACTCCGGCTGCTGCAAGGTACTATTATTTATGATGCTCCATTTTGAAAGGCTTTTGACTTTGAAATTCTGAAAGTTTTTTATAATTGTTTTTGCTCTGTATTTGTCAGGGAAGTTGATGTTATAGGGATATTCAGGTACAGGAATACATGGCCACTGTGCATAGACTTCTTGAGGACTGGTAAGATAGATGTGAAGCCTCTCATAACTCACAGGTTTAGCTTTAGCCAGCAGGATGTGGAGAAAGCATTGGAAACCAGTTCCAGGGGTGGTAATGCCATCAAGGTCATGTTTAATCTGTAACTTTGATGAGTATGCATCACAACTGTGTGGTTGACAGTTCATTGATTCACGAACATACAGCGAGCTATTCTGTTTGAATTTCCTTACAAACAGTATACAGTATAAAATAGAAAAACAAATTTATGTGATCAAATGTTCATTGTGCTTATGGTGATGGACATAACAAGGAGTTAGAATCAGAATAGAGTCTCATAGCCAATTTTCCAAATTCACTGTGGAGCATCTAAAGCACTGAGTTTCACATAATGATATATCCTTTGGAAAATTCTGTGGTCTCTTTAGAAATCATATAGTTGTACATTAAAAATTTATACGGTACAATATCTTGTAATTTAAAAATTTATATTATACAAGTTTTTAAATAATAATAAGTCGGTTCCTAGAATTTCCATAACCTTCCTAGGTCTCTCATAATCATGAACAATAGCAGCTTACCTTAGCATACACTGTGACCCTGGAAATACAATGGGTATATTGTTATGTTCCCAAAACGGGACAATGACATGTTGCATTTTGAAATCACCCCAAGCATGTAAGGTACAATACAAGATCAATGGAAACAAACCATAATACCTGTAAGGTACAATACAAGACCAATAAACAAACCATAATACATGTTATTAGATCCCAAAATTAATCAAAATAAAATCACAAAAATATATTAATCAGTCATATTCATAACAATCTACGATGACCAAATCACATTTATGTACAAGCACTAAACCATAAACAAGACGACAATCAGAAATTCGATATACAAGATAATTCCAACAAGTCCTTAGGCACATAGACCTAAATACAAGAACAAATCTCATACTCAGATGGTAAACAGGAAAATTCTAATTATAGTAACTGGAGTCTGCACTGTAACCCCCTCCCAAGTCAGCACTCGACTCAAAATCCACTAACGTCTCATGTTAGTCCTCAACTACAAACAAAAGGGAAAAATAATAACGGAATAAGCACATAGTGGTTAGTAAATAACATTCAAACCTAATTATAGATAACACGTATATAATCAATGCAAAAAATAATATACAAGACATTTTCAATAATTAAACTACAAAATGTCAATCAAGGAGTTCATGGTGCACAAAAATCTTTCCAATACTAGATCCAAATCTACCTATTATCCGATACAGTAGACAAGGCATAACGGAGTGTCTATCACTTGTCTTCCCGATAGATTGGATATAACATTTACGAAACAGAGTATTCAGTATATCATTTCATTCATTCACGCATAGCCAAATCCACTCAAGTGATCCATTGATCTCTTCACAATAATCATTCATTAACACATAGTGTAATAATGAACAAATAACACATTACAAAATGAGCATATAAATTATGACCGTACTTATCTTATAAACATTACTCACATTAAATATACTTATCTTAATGTTAATGTATTAATTTGAAATATCAATAACCACAATATTCAAGAATCACATCCAGATATTCAAGAATCACATCCGGATATTCAAGAATCACATCAATTCTTATTGATTTAGGTACGTTTTCGCATTTAGTATTTAATTTATATTCTTGATGATAAAATATGATCTCTAAGATCCGGGTTATGATAATGTTGGTTGTCAGGATATTAAAGTTAATTTGGTGTTCCAACAATTGGTATAAGAGCATCTTCATCCTGAATCATTGAGAAATCAATTTTTTCATTAATTGATTTATTATGTGATTTTATATGAATTTAGTTCTTGAATTCAACAAATTTTTTGTGTGATTTAATTTGTTATATTTAAGAATAATTTGGTTATATTATGAATTTAAGGTTTTAGGCCCAATAATTTTTATATTTATTCGGATTAAATTGTTGGATTCAAAATTTTAGTTTTTAATTTTTTTTTCCTTTTTGAATTTGTTTGGTATTAGAATTCAAAAATAAAAAATAAAAATAAATAAGGATTGGTCATGAACTAAGTTCATGACCAATAAAACTATTATGGTCATATTTTTTTTATTTTTTTTAAAATATTTGGTAAATAATTAAATTCAAATTTTGGTTAATTAATTAAGAATGTCTAATGTTTAAAAATATATTGATTGACATAACATGCTATTAAAATAGTCCCTCTTGTGTGAGTCCATTTATTTTGAAATATTAAGATGATTGTGTATTTATAATTCATGCGGATATTTATCGACCCAAAGAAAAATTAATATTTGGCCGAATTATATATACACCTGTGGTAATAAATATGTGACAATTATTTGGTATTTCATGTGAATAATAAGTCAGTCCAAAGATAGACTTATTATTTGACAGAATTTATTGTCAATATTTGATTATTACACCAAGAGTACCACTTACAAGTTAATATTTCTGTCCAAATACTAAATATTAATGTTGTTCTAAGTATCTTGTGATGGGCCCTACCATTCTTTGAATTTAATTTATTATTTAAGATTTGGAACTTATGTGAATATATTATTTTGTTCTATTTTCAGTAAATACATCTGATTCTATGATATCTGTCAATATTAATTCCATCACTATGTTGAATGGAACCAATTTTAAGGAATGGAAAGAGAACGTAATGATCGTTCTTGGTTGCATGGATCATAGACTTTGCGCTAAGGATTGAACAACTCATTTCTCTTACAGATAATAGTTCCGTAGAAGAAAAAAGGGACTAAGAGAGGTGGGATCGTTCAAATCGCATGAGTCTTATGATTATGAAACGTGCAATTTCGGAAACATTCAGGGGCGATGTGTCCGAAAAGGCAACTGCCAAAGAGTTCCTTATAGAAATTGAAAAGCGTTTTGTAAAAAACGATAAGGCTGAAACAAGTACGATTCTATCGAACTTAATTTCAATGAGGTATAAAGGAAAAGAAATATAAGGGAGTACATCCTAGAGATGTCTCATCTTACTTCAAAACTTAAGGCACTAAAGTCAGAACTGTCTGAGTACTTGCTCGTATATTTGGTTTTGATCTCTCTTCCTGCACAATTCAGTCAATTTAAGGTCAGTTATAACTGTCAAAATGATAAATGGTCTCTAAATAAGCTCATTTCTCATTGTGTGCAAGAAGAGGAAAGATTGAAGTAACAAAAGATCGAAAGTGCTCATATTGTTGGTAAGTACCTTTAAGGACAAAAATAAGAAAAGGAAAAAGGATAAAGAAGCTGCGGGTGGTCCAATTCAAAAGAAACAACAAAAGAAACAAATTGAGGAATTTGGTTGTAACTTTTGTAAGAATTCTGGACACCTGAAAAAGGACTGTACCAAATATCATGTTTGGAGTGCAAATAAATGTACGCTTCTCATTTTGGTTTGTTCTGAGGTTAATTTAGCTTCAGTACCTAGACACACTTGGTGGATAGACTCCGGTACTACTACTCACATAAGTGTGTCCATGCAGGGTTGCCTGAATTACCGAAAGTTGAATGATGCTGAAAGATTCATCTATATAGGTGATAGCAAACCAGTTAAAGTTGAAGCAATAGGGACTTTTAAGTTATTATTAAAAATTGGTTATTATTTAGATTTGAAAGAAACATATATTGTACCGTCTTTAAGACGAAATTTGGTTTCTATTTATGATTTGGACAAATCCGGTTACTTTTGTTCATTTAGAAATAGACTAGTCAGTTTAGGTTTTTTCTGAATTCAAATATTATTGGTACTGATTTTTTGTCTTATCATGATAACCTTTATTTAATCGAGACTATTGATTCATATAATGAAACCTTGCATAGAAGTTCACGTGGTACTAAACACAAATTAATAAATGAGAATTCTGCTTCACTTTGGTATAAGTGTTTAGGTCATATATCTAAACAAAGAATTGAAAGACTTGTGTCAGATGGAATTCCTGATCTCCTTAATTTATCAGACTTTCAAATATGCGTTGAGTGTATTAAAGGGAAACAAACAAATATAAAGAGATTAGGTGCCAATAGATCTTCGAACGTCTTAGAAGTAATACATACGGACATTTGCGGGTCATTCCCTACTGCTTCTTGGACTGGTCAACAATTTCTCGTTATGGCTACCTCTATCTAATTCATGAGAAATCTAAGTCATTGGACATGTTCAAAGCTTTTAAAGCTGAAGGTGAAAACCAACTTGGTAAAAGAATTAAGGCTATCAGATCTGAATTCCGTGGTGGTGAATACTATGGCAGATATGACGGATCAGGTGAACGTCCAGGATCTTTTGCCAAATTCCTAGAAGAGTGTGGAATCGTCCCACAGTATACCATGCTGGGATCTCCTAGCATGAATGGTGTTGCTGAGAGACGCAACAGAACTTTAAAGGATATGGTGAGAAGTATGATTAGTCATACAACTTTACCGGATTCACTATAGGGAGGCATTAAAGATTGCAACTTATATCCTTAATAGAGATCCAACTAAGTCAACGACCAAAATTTCCTATGAACTATGGACTGATAAAAAGCCTAGTATAAGGCATTTATATATTTGGCATTGTCCAGTTGAGGCAAGACTTTATAGGCCAAATAAAAAGAAATTGGACTCGAAAACGGTCAGCACCTATTTTGTTGGTAACTCTGAACGGTTTTGGGGGTACAAATTTTATGATTCCACATCCAAATCCTTCTTTGAGACGGAAAATGTCTAGTTCTTTGAGGATATTGAGTTTGGGGAGATGAAGAAATAAATTTAGAGACTTTGTCTTTGAAGAGAAATCTATTTCCCTTCCTACGATTGTTATTGACAATGATCAGCTTTCTATTCCTGACATTGTTCAAGAAGCAATACCAGTACCACAAGACAATGTTGAAAATCTTTCCCATCAAGAACAAGACGAACAAACTCAACAATTTCAAGAACAAATGCCATTAAGGAGATCCACTAGAGAACAGAGAAGTGCGATTTCGGATGATTACATCGTATTTCTCCAAGAACATGAAGATGGCATTGGATTGATGGAAGATGATCCAATCAACTTTCATCAAGCCATGCATAATGCTAATTCTCGCAAATGGATTTATGCTATGAATGAGAAAATTAAATCCATGAAAGACAACGACATTTGAAAACTCGTCACACTACCTAAAGGTACGAAACCTATTGGTTGTAAATAGATATTTGAAACCAAAAGAGATTCGAATGGTAATGTGGAGAAATATAAGGCCCGTCTTATCGCAAATGGATTTTACTCAAAAGGAAGGCATTGATTATAAAGGGACTTTCTCTCCAATATCATCGAAAGACTCTTTCAGGGTAATAATGGCTTTAGTGGCACATTTTGACCTTGAGTTACATCATATGGATGTAAAGACTGCGTTTCTCAATGGTAACATTGATGAGGCCATTTATATGGTGTAACCAGAAAATTTTGTGTCCAAAAATGGAAAGAATATGGTCTGTAAATTAAAGAAATTCATCTATGGACTCAAGCAAGATTCTTGTCAATGGTATCACAAATTTCATCAAATTATCATTTCGTTCGGTTTTGAAATGAATTTGGTTGATGATTGTATATACCACAAGTTTAGTGGGAGTAAGTATATTTTCTGATTTTATATGTCGATGACATACTGCTTGCCGGTAATGATATAGGCTTATTGCACGAAATCAAGAGATTTTTATCACAAAAATTTGAGATGAAAGATTTTGGGGACGCCTATTTTGTATTAGAGATTCAAATACATCAAATCTATAATTCAGAATCGCTCCCAGAGTATTCTTGAATTATCGCAAAAGAACTATATCGAGAAGGTATTTAAGAGATTTGGCATGCAATATAGCAAATCAGGAGATACCCTTGTTGCTAAGAGAGACAAATTCTACCTCGCTCAGTGCTCTAAGAATGATTTTAAAAATAAGAAAATGTAAAAGATTTCTAATGCTTCGGCAGTAGGAAGTCTAATGTATGCTCAAGTTTGTACACGTCCAGATATTGCGTATATTGTTGGGATATTAGGCAGATATTTAAGCAATTCGGGTATGATTCATTGGATCGCAACCAAAAGAGTCATGCGATATCTTCAGAGAATAAAACATTACATGCTCACACATAGGAGATCGGATAAATTAGAGATCATTGAATATTCCGACTCTGATTTTGCTGGATGTCAAGACAGTCATAAATTCATTTCGGGCTATATTCATTTGCTTGCTAGTGGAGCTATCTTTTGAAAAAATGTTAAACAAACACTCATAACTCATTCCACACTCCATGGCAGCTGAATTTATAACATGTTATGAGGCATCCAATCATGGAATATGGTTGCGAAATTTTGTCATAGGGCTGCGAATTGTGGATGGTATTGAAAGACCACTTAAGTTATTTTGTGACAATAAATCAGCAATATGATATTCTAACAATAATAGAAATTCAACGAATTCTAAACACATAAACATCAAATTTCTAGTTGTTAAAGAAAGAGTTTAGAGTGGTCAGGTGTCTATAAAGTATATTGGCACGAAATCCATGATTACGATCCGCTTACTAAAGGATTACCACCTAAGGTCTTTCATGAGCACACTGCTCATATGGGTGTCATGTTTTTTGAGGATATTCAAGATTAGTGGGAGTTTGTATTCAGTTTATATATTTAAATCTTTCAAGACACATCTTATGTTTACGAATATTTTCTGCAGAAATAAAGAATTCAATTTTAGAAATAACGTGTTCAGTTTAAGTTTCACTCTGACTTCAATTTCAGTTTGATCTCTAAAAGTAGAATAAAGTAGGACCAGTTGGAAATATGCATGTTTAAAATCACATTGCATGTAATTTTTATGATACACATTCATACTTGATCTATGTCATTTGGTTGTGTTGATGTACGTGACCAAGAATGAATTTAGTTACGATTAATGTAACGAAAATCTCTTGATCTTATATTAACATGATTAATGGACGAGATTGTTCGCGGATGACTATGGTTATGATAGCTAAAAGTTTTGAATTCATAAGGTTTTATACAATAATATATATGTAGTCCAAATAGGAGAATGTTGAGTTTTGGACATTTACATATATATTAATTGTGTAATATGTGCTATCATAATTAATTGGCCCAATATAAAGTGATCTATTATAGTTTAAGATAAATGGGCCTAAGTCATCTAATTATGATGGACTTTTATGTGTAGATACCCTAAAATCTTATTTCATGTTTTATAATGGGCAAAACTTAAGGGAATAAGGAAAGTATATATATATAGATATATAGGTTACTTATGGTCCCCAAATTATGCGGTGTGTTACTTTTCTTGACATTCCATCATCAGAAAAGTGAGAACTATATTCTCTAAAATACATACATAGTAATTTGAAAGATCAATAACCACAATATTCAAGAATCACATCCGAATATTCAAGAATCACATCAATTCTTATGGATTCAGGTACACTTCGCATTTAGTATTTAATTTATATTGTTGATAATTAAACATGAAGGATCCGGGTTATGATAACGTTGGTTGTCATGATATTAAAGTTAATTTGTTGTTCCAACAATATAACTTACATAGGATTTTCGCCAAATTCAATAATATTTTCAAAAGAAACAACTTTTGAGATTTTCTCAAAAGAAAGGTCCCTAGCTGCATCGGGAATAATTTTCCTAGGGACTTGAATGTGCGTTCTCTCTTTTCTTTCTCAAAGCAAAAAATGGAGAATTGCAGGAAAAAGAGCAAATTACGTAGAACCGAACTTCAAGTTTTCATTTCAGGGTTTCATTCTAATTTTATTTTTTACACCGCTATTCATACTATCAGAGTTCTTATTGATTAATTTCAATGATTTTGCATTAAATTAGGATACAATTATAATTTTTGGAAATAGTCAATAGAGAAATTTTATAACTTCAATTTTTTTTTTCTCTGGTGTCTGTGTCTTCGTTGATCAACCGTCAACACAATACCTTGTCATGTATTTTTTATTCTCCGACCCTTAAAACACATCATCTCTCAATTGCGAAATCTGGAATATATATGACCAAGATCCTCTCTCGCTTTGGTCCAAGAACAAGTTGTGGTGGCTTGAAAAGTCATGGCCATTTGGTCTAAGCCCAAAAAAAATAAAAAAATAAAAAAAAAATTGTAAGTAGTAGCATTAGTTCTATCAAAGAAATTTTTAAATAGACTGAATTTATAATAACTGTTATGAATCTCTTAATTCATATTTTGTCACGTCACCTTAAAATAATTTATTTTATTGAATTAAAATGATATAAATAAATATACAGTAGCGTGTTATGACACTTACTGTCTATTCAATCTACTTAAGAATTTTAGGTTCTACCATATGAGGCTAGAAAGGTGAAGAAGATGACAGAACTAGAGTCGGGCACACCCAAGAATTCTTGTTTCCATTAACCAACTTCCCTTTTGGCACGCGAACAGGAAAAGTCCAAAAGTCTTCGGGCACAAGAACACATATAAATAAACATGCCAAATGTCAACCGCCTTTGTGGAAACGGGAAAAGGTTTTTTTTAGGTTTGTTAGTATTTGATGGTTACGGTTTCTATTTTTTATTTTTTGAAGGTGGAATCAATTTAGGGAAGAAAGAAAGTTATGTTTTGTTGGCGCAATTTGGCTCTCGACGTCCCAACTGACCACACCAACCACAATCCCAATTCCCAGTCTACTCAAATGGACTGCTATCTCCTAACCTTGTTTTTGTAGCAAATGCTTACTTGAGGAAGAGAAAATTTAAATTTTGTTATAATAATTAATTTTTTGTATATCGTCAGGAACAAAATTTTTTTTACATTATCAAGTTTGGATGCATGTCACATATATAAAAATGATATTTAAAATTTAAATAATACATATATATTATACATCCATACTTGATAATGTAAAAAATTTTATACACCGACAGAATATATAAAATTAACTCATAATTTTTTAGGTAGCCAGGTAATTAATTTGGGGTAATTAAGATTATTCTTTTGGACACTATTACAAGTGATTACTACTCCATACCTAAATATGTACCATCCAATTAGCTTTGGCTACTCAAATAGAAAAATACAGAAGTTACGTCGCAACTCTTTGATGTTATACAATTAATTTTTGGAAATGGTCAATAGACAAATTTTACAAGTAATTTGTTTTGATTTTATCTCCAATTCTGTAGTCAACTATTGATTCTACTACTTTATCCCTTTCTATTGCCAACAGACATCAGGCCTTTCTATTGATCTTTTTCTCAATTTATAGCTATGGTTGATATTGAGTTATCAGTCACAATAATGAGATATTCCCAATTTATTTATTTTTTTTTGGTGTGAAAACCTACTGCATGCGCCTGAATAATGTTGTATTTTATTTAGTGTTGCGTTGTGATATCTATGTCATAGTTTAATTCTCTGCCCTACTTTAGTTTGTTAAAGGGGAGGAACATTTACATATTAGAATAAGAATGTGTTTGGATTGATGGATTCAAATTGTTGGTAGGATTTTAAATGAATTGAAATTTAAGTAAATTTGAAATTAATTTATTTTAACCACTAAAATCCCTTCATAAATTTCAAATTTTCAATTAAATTCTTAATTTGTTTGGATAATTTAAGAGGAATTTATATTTCAAATACAAATTCCCTGAAATTGCCCTATCCAAACATGACTTAAAGGAATTTTAGTAGAGTCTGTTGCCTAAATTGCCCCATCCAAACATGACTTTAGTAGAGTCTGTTACTTAGGCAACATCAAAGGAAGATCATCTCCAATATTTTTCTTGTAGAACAAAACATTTGCATGCATGACATATATGTGCATACATTTGGTAAGTTTGTGAAAACGATAGGTTTTGGTAAAAGTGGTTTTTTTAACGTAGAATTACAAAGAGTAAAGACTACATCCAAAAATTAAAGGGAAGGAAATTAAACATCAGTAATTAAAGAAAATCTTCTGAGGTGGTAGATGGAAAATTTCCTATTTAGACCCAATTTACCATAAACCAAGCATTAAAAATGTTCATATAATCGCATATTCAACGTTTTTTTTTTTAAAAAAAAAAGAAAGAAAAACGTGCACGTTTTCACAAGCTAGCTACGTATCCCCTGCCCTAGTTGTTTGGTTTCCTAGTTTATATTCTAGTAGTACTTGATTGGAAAATGAAATAATTACCATAATTAGGTCAGCCTAATTAGTTGCTTAAGGGAGGTAAAATACAATTAATGTATTGTACAGTCCAACCTATAAATCAAAGCGGTTGGAATAGACAACATCAAAACTCGTACCATTTAAGCTCCATCGCACACAAAAAAAAAAATCAACATTCTGTTTCTTACACCCTCATGATTTTGTGTAACATGGCTTCTTTAGCTTCCAAAAGTAGATGTAAATCATCTATGGTCCTTGGTTCTTCACGGGGTTCATTTATTGTTTTGGTCACTATAATGATCTTATTAGTGATGAGCCCGACTACAAAAGCAAGCCCGCCGATAATTGATCAGAAGGAGGTGATGTTGATCAACCAGCCGTGCGATGAATTGTATGTGGTAAGTGAAGGCGAAACCCTTCATTCCATCAGCGCTAAGTGTGATGACCCCTTCATACTTGAACGAAATCCTCATATTTACGATCCCGATGATGTTTTTCCGGGACTTGTCCTCTTGATTCTGCCTTCAAGTTCTAGGAAGCTGTAGGGTTTAAGGAAGAAATGGCGTTTTATTATTCGTCTTTCATACTACCAAGTTTTTTTCTTTCAAGGTAAGGTACCACTTGCTAAGTTTGTTAATATTTCGAAACTTTTCATATTCTGTTGTTCAAATTATTGGCAAATCAACACCATTGTTGTATTTTGAATGCTTATATAGTATAATATTATGTACATTAAATATTTGTACAGTAAAAATTTAAAGTATGGTATCCTAATGGGACCATAAAATTCCCAAAATATATACATAGCAAGTTTATGATATTTGATTTATACGTTATACTTCTTGTCTTTAATTCATAAAAGTCGCTAAACCTATTAGGACCCCTATGATTTTGAGGTTTTTGTTTGTTTTATCTGTCTCGTTTTCTTCCATTAATTTATTGAAGGGAAAATTATTCTATTAGTCCTTCATATTATCCATTTGTATTTATTTAATCCCTCACTTTTAAAATGATAATTTTTAATCCCTTACATTACCCATTTGTATTTATTTAGTCCCTCACAAATGTAAAATGTCAAATTTTGGTTTGTAAACTAAATCTTTACAAACATTGATCTGAATTAATCATGTATTGTTCACATGATGTATTTTTTGAGTAGAATTTAGGAATTCGTTTTTCCTTTCCGACACAACAAAAACTCAAGCATCGGATTGGATAAATTTTGGAAAAAAAATACCACAAGTCAGATATTGAAATAATCATAAATACAAACAAATGCTAATCAATCACTTACTTCATATCCTTCGCACTCATAAAACATTATACTCAGATGAATTTATAAATTTTTCCTCAAAAAATATGTCATGGGAACAATACATGACAAGTTTAGGCAAAAAATACTCGAGATTTGATTCAGGGACCAAAACTCAATGTTTTATATATGTGAGGGACATGACAAATTTAGGCCAAAATGCTTGGGATTTGATTCAAGGACCAAAATTCAATATTTTACATTTGTCAGGAACTAAAAATCATCATTTTAAAAGTGAAGGATTGAATAAATACAAATGCGTAATGTAAAGGGCTAAAAATTATTATTTTAAAAGTGATGGACTAAATAAATACAAATGCTTAATGTGATGGACTAATATAGTAGTTTTCCCTTTATTGAAATAACATTTATATTTGGATGGCTCAATTAAATGCTTTGCCCCACTAGATATGGAATTAGTCACAAATTGTCCAAAGCTTTTATTTTAATAAAATTCTATGGTCGTTAAAAAGTATCACTCGCCTTGATTACTTTATTAGAGAAGACAGGATGATTTAATATGGATATTATACTAAAAGGAACCATTTGTTTTTTTTTGTTTTTTTTGTTTTCCAATTAACAATACTATCGTGCTTTTATGTTTCTACTACTAAGGAAGGGAGTTCCAATCGATCAAAGGACTATAGATGAATTCTATCTCTAAACCAAACGGATGCAGTGTTGTATCAACTCTGATTTAAATTAGAATTATAGTAAAGAGGTCCAACTAAATTAAAAGGATTAGAGGAATTCTGTCTTTAGATCAAACGAAAGCTTAGATTTAAATTAGAATTATACTCAAGAGGTCCAATTAGATCAAATGGTTTGATTTAAGTTACGATTATAATCAAGTGAGGTTAAAAAACTTGACAAATAAAGATCAGATATTTAAACTCACGAGAACTATTTGGTGACCAACTCTCTATAGCGAGTTGGTTGGAACCATTTGCTTTCTTGTTGTAGTGAATATACTTCAACCAAATGTTAGCGTCTTTGGTGGAATCCCATAATTATAGTGATCAACAATATTGGGTTATCAGTGCAGCTGATCTACTAGAAGATATTGCAGTGTTGGTCGAATATTTGATCCGGGGATCCTATTCCTAGTCCACTGATCAGAAATCACACGATTCTCCCATTTCCGTATTACTTCTCCTACGAAAATTCTTACATGGACGAGATTCATAGTATAGTGTTATGAACCCCTTGATTCATATTATTTAATATCATTCATTTAAGTGATGTAAAGTGATATGGAGCAATATAGATTAAAGAATTCATAATACTATATCATGAATTCGGTCTTATCTCGTATAATTCATGGTACTCAAACTCGATCCAAACTCGACTTTCCATTAGCCACGTGTCCACGCAGATAATGAAAGAGACATTAATTTATCTAAGTTATGGGCTTAACGACTTGGTAGTCCAACAAGAATATGAGATCGGTACCAAATCCTCATCAACATACTTGGTCAACTTCTCTTTTGTCATGATGGTACATATATATCTTCACGCACAAATAATGCCTCATATATAAATTACTAGTTTGTTAGTAATATTTTTGTATTTGTAGCCTTCTCTAAATTTAATTATTTCGGCTAGTAGGTATTCTGTTAGTCAGAAATGGTGTCTCATTAATACTATTGATTATTGAACTGTTGTTACCCCTCTAAGTACTCTTCCATTAATTTTTTTCATTGAAACTATTTTCATTTGGGTTTTAGAAATCTCTGGTGTACTAGGGAGTAATCCGTCGATATGAATTATTAATTTTTGTTTTAACTAAAAACATGTTTATCCCATGTAAAATCTTATTTTAAGTTTAGTGATGTTTACTTTTTTTTTTGGAGGGATAAAAAAAAGACAAATTAACAGGATTAAACATCTTATATCGGTCAAGAATAACTACTGACTTGGCCTTCAATCAATGGAATTTCTGAAAAAATAGAAGAGCAAGCTAAACTCTGAAAAAATAGAAGAGCAAGCTAAACTATTAAAAAAATTAGCCTTGCATTTTAAATGACATGCTCTCTTTAATTGGGGAGTAACTATTAAATATTTCAATAATTACTCTTGACCAAAATAAAAATTTTCAACAATGCTCTGGGGTAACACACTTCCCTCACATTATCTAACAAAAGATAATAAAATTCTACAAGACAATCTGTAAATAATAATCAAGATTTTGTGCTTTCTAATTTATCTGCTATTACTGACCAGATAAAAATTAGTAGTAGTAACATAATTCTGAAAAAAAATAGAGGTTGCGTTGACCTGGTTTATCTGTCGCCACTATACACGTATTATTGACCAAATCAAATTTCTATAATTTGGGTTCAGAAAATAATAAATATTCCAATAATAAAAAAGAAAAACGAAAGTAACACCTAACATGAAAAGACCTTGCAACCAAATAAATTTACTAGACGTCTACTCGTATTCATGAATTAATTCTTTCAAGTCCACAAGTCAGCTTAATCAAATACTAAGTCCAAGACTTTTTTTCAAAACGAAAAATATTTGTACAAATTCGATCTTTAATTTTATTCGTCAATTTTATAATATAAATTAAATTTTATAAAATAAATAATAAAATTATATATAAATCTAATTTTATAATTATTACTTTACACTATAAAATTTATAAATATAATTAAAAAAAACTGGATCTATTTAAATTTTTTCCCATCCACCCCCAACTGAAGGTCCATGACTCAAAAAACTTTTGCCACCTATAAATAATGGGAATAAACATCTATACTCTTTATAGAAGACCATAATCCCTCCTCCAAAAATCAGAATCTAAACCAAAATTTTCCCTTCTTCTCAGTTCTCTCCTCTCTTTCTAGGATAGTATAGTGTATATGGGTTCCTCTCAAATATCCAAGTCTGCAACTAAAGCATCAGCTGATGCGGCCTCGTGGGTTTGTAGTATGCACTGCGGGTGTGATATTGGCTCTCATACTTTTAAGCTCAGTTAAAGAGAATTATTCTCTCCCATATGAATATGATCATCAGTCCCTGAAACTGAAAGGAAACCTGAATAGGCCCTGTGATGAAATATATGTAGTTGGAGAAGGGGAGACTTTGCATACCATCAGCGACAAGTGTGGTGACCCGTTTATCGTGGAGCAGAACCCACATATCCATGACCCGGATGATGTTTTCCCTGGACTGGTTATCAAGATTACTCCAAGGCCTAACAACTCATAGAGGTTGTTAATTAATTACTAGTCTTTATATGTATATATACATTCCTTTTTTTGGGTTGTTTTTCTTTCTTTCTATAGGAAATCATGTTTTTGGCTATACTTTGTATATTTAAAAGGTGGAAAGAAAAATAAAATTATAGGTATCAAATGTTTCTCTAGAAGAAAAGAATTGTACTTGGGAGATAGGAGATTGTTTTGTCCATATTTTATTCTCTTTTAATTTCCTTTATTTACTAAAAGGAATAAATAAGGATTAATGGTGCCCAAAAGCAAGGAAAACGAAAATGAAAAAGAATAATGGTGTAGAGGTATCCAAAAGGCAAAAACTGATAATATATAGATTTTGTGCCTGGAAATTCAATTGAGGACATCTTTGGCCGTTTTGGTGATTACAATTTACAAAATGTTTCTGGTAAATATATGTGCTATAGCAGTACCTGAGCATTCTAATATTGCTTAGTGAACTCATGGTTGATCATACAAAATTAATTTTGGAACGATACAGAGAAAATTATTATCACTCTTGTGCAAGAATAACAAATATAAAGTTGAAGGTGTAATTTATTTGATAAGATGATTCTTTCGTGATCTATCAATTATTATTATTATTTTTTTAAAAATATTACTATAGTTTTCTCTGGCATCCCTTATGAAACCACACAGAAAACAAAAGTAGCCTATGTCATTGCCAACAATAAAAAAACAACGGTTCATCCAGCAGCTTAAGCCTTGCATGCTAAAATCAGCTTCCTTAGAAAACATTCCAAATATATGTAACTACGGACGATAATAGTAAAGAATAAAATGGTTATCAGAAATACTACAATTTGAATGAGTAGGTTCAAATTTTCTTTTTCTTTCTTTTTTTTTTTTTCAGCTGAACTGATAATTTCCTAACAAGCGCCGACTGTAAGTGTATTAATTCGGGCTGCTTACTTTTGTTTTGGAAAGAAAACATCAACTTAATCGTGACATTGGAAGCCCCAGTTGCGGCGGCCGTGCCCACTTCCGTTGCTTCCCATCGAGGCATTTAGTGCACGATCAATCAATCTCACAAACATATGAAAATTGAAATCCACCTTTAATGTGCCATACCCACTAGAAATCTACACGCAATAAAATGTGGAAGTTTTCAAAGCAATAGATTAGCATTGCAAGAATAAATCTCAAATTTGAGGTCCTGGTGGGTTGATGTGACAATGTTTTTAGTTCCCTCAACATGAAAGTTAGAGTTGTTAACAATATTTTTGTTATTTATTCACTCACGCATTATTAAGTGAGCAGTTGTAATGTATCTACCGAAAATAAGGTATAATCAAGGGCTGTGAAAGTTAAATAGAAACATAGATGTCTAATCATGGCAAACTATAGGCCGAAAGGTCAATGTTTAGTACGTTTCTTTGCAATTTCCAAATGGTTTTCTTACTTTCCTTTTAGGACTTTTTGGGAGGTTATTCATGATCACTGTTTCATTTCCTTGCCACTCTGCCGAAAGATCAATAATTTTGGTGTAGTGGTTGGCATATTTCATACTGGGGTCTGGATCATATTTTCAATCTTGATTAGTTTCTCTGTTTTATTCCCCAAGATTAGGAAAGAAAAGTTTGGTTTTCCCGTGAACAGATGGCTGGAAGAAAAAGAGAGCCTTTACCAATTGAAGGTATTATCTTAGTGGAGTATTGCATGTTAAATTAACAAGTGGATACATATCTACCACTAGTATCTGAAATTGCTAAGTTTATTGTATGTTACTATGCAGACTGCAGAATAAGATAAAATTATGAATAGAAACAATGAACCATTGCACAGAATCTATGTTAGGAAAAATCCTCGTAGTCTTGAGCTTAAGTAATGATTAAGCTTTGACAATTAGCAAAAGACAAAAATTAACATGTATTTAGCCTCCTTTACCTCTATACCTCCCTGCAAATCTGAGGATGTGAATTTACTTGCTTCTCTTTCAGCTAGTAGATCCTCTACTAATCAATCAATTTTTCTACACTACCGATAAATTTTAAAATGTTAATCTTAATGTTTTTGTATTCCAAGCATCTAGTACTCGCAAAAATATCAGTGCAATAAAAAAGTACTCACTTTTTCACTATATAACAAGTTTTAGCAGCCATTTGCGGTCCAGTTTTTACGATCAAGGATTCTTTCCCCTCTATATGAGGATGAGGGAAGTTAGACCTCCTGTAGTCTATGTCGCCAGCATTTTGGCATATATACCATCACTGGCTAACATGTTTAGGAATGGGGAACAGTTTATCCTTCCTAATAAATTAGAGAATGTGATGTTTATAGAGGGAAGGAGACTAGTGCTTCTTGCTGATTAAGTATTTTATTGGAAACACTAAAGCCTGCCCTTTGTAGGAGACTTGGTGCTTCTTGCTGATGAAGTATTTTATTGGAAACAATAACGCCTGCCCTCTGTAGGAGACTAGGTGCTTCTTGCTGATGAAGTATTTTATTGGATGCAATTAACTGCATCTCATCGATGAACCAGATTCAGTGGATATCTAACATTCAACAATTGCTTGGAGCTGACAGAAATCAGAATTGAGATTTTTAACCTAAAGAAAGAATCCACAGGAAAAATTTCTGATACACCTATCCTACCAATCTTGAAAAGCAACATTCTAACATGACAAGGAAGAAGCTGTCTGGATATTGGTATAAATGGCCACTATTAAAATTAGGCTTCATAGATTAAATTGAGAGCAAGAGTGCAAGACGTACAGTCAAAGGAAAGAGCTAGATGTGTGCATTAGCTCAAGAAATGTAAATACGACACAACATCTGGGAAAAATAATCTACTTTAACTGATAACAGAATGACAAATGTCTAAATAAACAACTTTTTTCTTTTCCTGCCAAGAGAATATCTATTCACAATTGAATGAATTGGAATCCCTAATTAGTGAACCACACTGCCAAGTTGCCAATTTGAACTCAACTCCCTGCATCCAGATACAACATTATTAGTTGCATTGAAATATTCTTTGAAAGGTTTCCAGGCTGGTTCAAGCTCCAAAAGCATGCTGTCCATCAACTCCACCGCAATGGGCACATCTTGATACTTCAAGTCGTTCCCTTGAACCATCTCCAAAGCTACTTTAAGTGCATCATCAGCTTTAAGATCAAACAGAAACTCAAAACAATTTGCCACAGAATTGTGCAAGTCTGCAATGCGCAAGTTAAACGAAACTGTTTTCTCATCTATTCTCGTCCCTCTCAATCTCAGCTGTATCTGCTCTTGTAGACCTTGTAGATTCTACCATAGAAACATCAGGCTTCGGAACATTGATGGATTTAGGCAAGGGCTCTGATGATGAAAAGAATGGATCTTTCAAGAGCTCTGCAGCACTTGGCCTCTGAGCTGCAGGAGATAAACACTTTTCAATAAGCCCTTTAACTTGAGGATCCATGATTTTTCCCAAGGCAATTGGCTTCACCCCTGTGGTGACCTTCTTGAAAATATGAACCACATTCTTGCATTCGCTATAAGGGTAATCACAAGTAATCATCTCCAGCAAACACATTCCGAAGGCATATATGTCCACAAGTTCATTATACTCTTCATCATTATAAACCTCAGGAGCCATGAATTCAGGTGTTCCAAGAACACCCTTTGTAAAACCCGAATTATTTAACATTGTAGCCAATCCCAAATCGCCGATCTTGATCTCCCCGTGATTCGCATTGATAAAGATGTTATCGCACTTCAAATCCCTGTGAACAATGGGAGGATTTTGACATGTGTGCAAATAATGCAATCCCTTCAGAATCTGCCTAGCCCAGTTCTTGATAACCTTGTTGATATTAAGAGACTTGTGTTTCAACCTGAACTGCCTTAAAGTCCCCGACATAAACAACTCGGTGATCATATTCATATTCATGTTAACCTTATCAACCCATGAAGAATAACACTTGATTATGTTGTTATGCTTGAGGGATTTCATCAAAGCCGCCTCTGACAACAAACTTTCCCTGAATTTCGGTAAATCGTCGGAGGCGGCTGCCGATTCATGCAGGTTAATCTGGTACCAAGCAACCTCTGTCCCGTTTTCTTGATCAAAACCCTTGTACACTTTCTTGAATCCGCCCCTCCCAAGAACTTCATCGTACCTAATAAAACGCCCATCTGGTGATCTCTCCAAAACACCCTCGGATTTCGACATCTTCGGATGATGATTGATATTAAAGATTTTTTGAATGATTTTGAATACTAATTAA
Organism: Cinchona pubescens; assembly: GCA_025175665.1. Taxonomy (NCBI): domain Eukaryota; kingdom Viridiplantae; phylum Streptophyta; class Magnoliopsida; order Gentianales; family Rubiaceae; genus Cinchona; species Cinchona pubescens. The sequence goes on from JANKKI010000014.1 coordinate 2,100,594, forward strand.
CAAGGTTGATTGATGGATTAATGTACAGATTACTGGCTGAAAGAAAGAGAGAAAGAAGATTACTGTTCAGTAAAGGCTTCAGTAGCAATGGCGAAAGCGTCAATCTTGGAATGAAATCGGAAATCGCAGAAGAAAGAATCCTCCATGGTGGTGGTGGTGGTGGTTGTTACTCTGATGATTTCTTCCTTCGACATCTAAAGCTTTTCTTCAACAAGTTGTGAAAAAAAACAAGGATGAAATTTTTCGGAACGAGGAGGTGGGATGGAATATTTATTATATAGGTTGGTGGGTTGGTCGAAACCTTAATGGATTCGTTGGCGTTATTGCAGATGGATAGGAATACTAATCCCTGTGAGATTTGGAATTCTGGAAACGGTGCGAGTTTAGGTTTTGTAGATTAATCTTTCTAAAACTCGACAGCTGTTTTTCTTTTATTTGTTTGGACTTTGTTTTATGTCTTATGGACCATTAACTTTAGACCATGGCCCAAGTATTATCATGTGGCCTGCTCTTGTCTTTCACAATCCATTTTATAACCTACCAATTTTTCACTAATTATCACATGATCATTGACAACTATTTTGGGATTTATTTTTATTTCGGATTTTTTTGAGGAGAGCGGGCTATTTTTAATTTAGTGTATTTATACAAAAAGACAAAGTAATATGTTACTAGATCTAAAAGAGAAAGAATAAAATCTAATGAAATATCTAAATTCAGAAATTAGTGATAATATAATATTGTTACGTGGAGCCATTAACCCCATCTAGGGTTCATTTGGTTTGTTGTAAAATATTTTTTTTAGGAAAATATGTTCTTTGAATTGTATTTTATAAGAAAAAAGTTTATTTTTCATACATTTTTTTTTTATGTTTGGTTCACAAAATAAAAATATTTTAAAATATAATGTTTTTAATGTTTTTCGCCTTTAGTTTATCAATATGAGCCAAAAAACTTGACACCAAAGTACAGTTTAGGAAGTAAGACACTTCTCCTACAATCTATTGGTCATAGGTTTAAGTCACAAAGGGGTAGCGTGTGGCTCAATTGGTCTTTTGCTTTTGGGTGATTTAAAAAAAAAATTAAAAAGACTTGTAACAATTGTAGTAAATAATTCACAAGTAACTGTGGTCAACAAAAGATTGATTTTGTTTAAAATTAAATAATAGTATAATATAATGGTAAAATATACATAGTGATGGTTATATTTATTTTGGGCCCACAATACAGAGAAAATATAAATTGACAAGAATTGAAACCAAAATTAATTTTAGTAGATGAATTTGTAAAAGTAAGTATGTCAATTTTAGTATCACATTTAAACTATCAAAAAAATAACTCACGCTTTAAAATTTTGTAAATTATTTCAGGTAGAGGGAAGAAATTAAAAATATTTTATACAAAAAATATTTTCAAGTGTTTGGTACCAAAAAAAAATTCTAAAAAATATTTTCAACCTAACCAAATAAACCATTAATCTTACTTTCTTCATTTATTCATTTATCTTTTTTTCTTATTCATTATTATTTCTAATTGATTTTAAATTTCTTTACTTGTATTGCTAAAGAAAAAGGCCTTTTTAGGTAGACCAAGTTTTGGTGATATTTATCTTCTTTTTTTTTGAAATTTAGTTGTGTTTTTATAAGTATTACGTAGGCCAACCATTTTTTTGTTCCTCTTCTTTCTTGTATCAAATTATTCATGCATTAAATGATTGTACCTCCAATCAATTGATGGTTCATGTACTTTTCATTCATGGTATATGGATAAATTTTTATTCCATGGGCTAATTAATGGAAACTGGAAGATTTTCTATAGAAAAATTGTTAAAATAAAAAAGAAAGAAAAATAATTGCCACAAGAATATGGAAACCAACACCCAGAACAAGAGCGTCCATATTGCATGTAAAGAAGCAAAAATTTTCGAACTTCTTTGTACCTCAAGAAATATGATGCTCATTAAGATCGCCACAGCTCCATATGTATGCATATATATTGTAAAGAAGAATAATTAGTTTTTACCAACAAGAAGAAAATAAGACTAGTTGACTCATTGGGGTGTGTGCACACAAATCTGCTTATGTTAGAGTTACATTGGCCCATATGGATTGCATTACGAAAAATACCGTCATAAACTCGATTTTTTATTTTATCTGTAAATTCTATAATTAAAATTAAATTTTATAAAATTTTACTTATATCAATTTATATTATAAATTTCATAACATTTAATCTACACTACAAGGTCTACAAATGGAGGCCAAAGACCAGTTCTATCTAAGTATTTCTCTTGCATTATATATTTGGAATATTTTTTAGTACATTATTCAAAAAATTATTTGAGTGATGTGATAAATAATAAAGAGAAAATATGAATAATTTGGGTAAGTGTTTGGATTATAAATAGTGCAAATAATTTTTTGTAAATAAATGTTTGGATGATATTTTTTGTATCAAAAGACAAAAAAAGGTACGCGAAAGTTAAGCGAAATTATTAATATCAAAATATATAGTCATGCTCACTTTTTTTTAATACCATCAAATCAACTACTAAAAATCACACACAAACATAGTTGCTTTCTCGTCTTTTGAAATTGGAATCTCAAAAAACGAGGTATACTCGTACATGTATGCTAAATATGTATTTATCTAATAGAAAATAAAAAATATAATTTAAAAATTATTGTAGTATTTTTTTGCACTAAAATACAAAATACGTATACAAAATTTGAATACAATTGTTAATATTAAAATATATAATCCCGTTCATTTTCTTTTTTGTACCTATTCGTTATTTGAAATTCGAATATTGAAAAACGAAAAGTGTATGTATGGGTATGCTAAATATGTATTTATTTAATTCAAAAAAAATATAATTTAAAATTTATACTTTTCTGTCTATAGTTTGGATTCTCCAACATAGGTTCGGAAATCCAAATCTTACAAACTGTTTTAAAGTACATTTTCTCGCCCATAATTCGAACTCCCCAACTTAGATTTGGAAATCCGAACATTATATACTATTTTAAACTCTATTTTTTCGCCCAGACTGTGACTCCAGAACCTAGGTTTGGAAGTTTTGCTCCAAAAAAATTTAGATCTTTGACTGATACATAGTAATGGATAGTATAAACAAAATTTAATGCTAATATATGTGAATAGTATAATACGCTTATAAATTAATAGTAAAATAATTGATTGAATAGTAATGAATAGTGAAAGAAATTTTGAATTGTGTAAATAATAAATAGTATTTTGAAAAAAAAAAAAGTAAAAGAAATTGACCAAAAAAATTTTTGTTGACTAAACAAATATTTCATAAAAAATATGAATAGTAAAATAAAAAGTGATAAAAAATGGTATAAAAAAATAATCCAAACGGGGCCATTATCTTTCTTGATCTCGGACTCCAATTAAAGTTGCACGCATAAAAGATGAGTAGTGGAAAGTGCAATTCAATTCTTGCAACTCTTGTTGGATTTTTCTGCCTCATTTCTTCTTCCTTCTCCAAACCAGGTTCGATTAAATCTCTCCTCATTTACATAATTTATAGTACCTAATAATCTTGTTCAAGACTCAGGTTAAGTTGAAAATTTTTTTTTTGATGATTTCTTTCTTGCATTTTTTTTTTTTACCTAATTACGTAAAATATTTGGAAGAAAAAAGAGTTCAGTTCTTGAATTTTTAGTTACTTGAAATTTTTAAAAGCTATAGTTATTACTTGTACATCACGCAATAATGATATTTACTGTGTACTACAAAAGTTTGGGAATTTGATATTAATAATTCAATATCATATGGAAAATATTATTGCACAATATTCTTTGTTAATGTCAGAACAAAAATATAATGAAACGACCAAATTACCCCGTCCTCCTAGCTTCCTTCATAGGAAGAAGAATATTTTGGTCATTTTATTACCTTTTTGATTGACATTAATAAATGTTGCTGTGACAATTAAAATGTATGGAAACTTGGAACGGTTCCAATAGGATATCACATTAAAAATAAAGAAATAAATACGAAAATTTGGAATATTTTGAAAAGGTATTAGGAATTGAAATTAAAGTCGTGGAATAGGGCTACCCAGACCAAGAGCCTATGGAGTTGTCTTCAGAGAGATGCACACAGGGTAACAGGCACCTAGCATACTTGACCAATTGGCCCATGAACGAGAGATCACCTTATAAGCGGGCCACTGGGAAGCCCACAACTGCACATGTTAAGCGGTATTGGGCCTACCGAGCACTTAAGAACCCACAACATCAAATATTGTTGGCATAACTGAATTCAATAGGTACATTGAATCGGCCAGTGGACCCGACGGGTTTAATTGGATGCATGGCCTAAATCGACAATACCAAAAGCTATCTAATCAAGTTTTGCTTTAATTAATTGCGCATCTACATCGTATTATTATTTAATACTCCTTTGTTACATAAAATTTTGGAGAATTCTATAATCTTTTTTAAGAATCATTACCTTAGTTTTAAAAGTCGGTACAATATAAATTTTTAAAGCACATGATACTGTATCCTACAAGTATTTAAAGTATAAGAGAATGGTTCCCTAAGATGTATCGTAAAATTTTCCTAACATTGTTTTAAAAAATTACTAGTATCTCCTTTTCCATTTATATTGTCACTCTTTAACTTCTTGAATCAAACACATCAAGTTTTCAAAATTCAATTTTTTATAAAATTTTTAACTTTTTCAAAATTCTGAATTTACATGTGTTAATATTTCTTGAAAAAATTCATTAAAAATTAATATGAACTTTTTATTATTAAAAAAATCAAATTCTAACAAAATAAATGAGATAAATGGAGTAATACAGTATTAGTGCTACCATTTACGACAAAAAAATGGCTTGCAAATACGTGATGCAGACTGCGGAGCAGCTGAAATTAATAAATTCATGAACGATGCCAGCAAGCAATTTCCTGGAAAAGGTGACAGGCCCATATTCAACGGGTCATCTGGAGCTCCAAAGTAGGGACCCGAATGAGAATCCAAGAGCGACATTTAATTATTTTCAAGATCGAAGGGAGCTGCAAAGATGTGTAGAGAACAGGGCATGGAATTAATCAAATTTCATGTCTTTTTCACGTTTTAAATATCCCTCAACACCGCTATCTCGTACAATACAACCTCTAATAAAGTCAATGTTGACTTTCCCTGTTAACGTGAGACGACGACGGCTGCTATTTCAATAGAACACTATTGTCAAGACACGCTTATGACCATTTGGCATTACCATGGAGGCTGCCAAGTTGGTAGGGTTGTTGGCGTTTTAAATATTTCTCTATCTCGAATTCATGATTAATCAATTAGTTATAAGGTAAATTTTTTATCATCTAATTAAATCGCACTGCGTTGCCAATTAATCAAGAACTTTTATAGTATGTAATTACCATTATCATATGTAATATTTTATGTTTTCTTGGGCTTAATTTGCTTCTTTTTTTTTGGGGGGGTAATGCAGGTACATGGGACAAAGAATTCTGAATGAAAGAGTTTGCAATATAAGGTAGCAGTAGAATATTGACACAATAAAACTTGAATTGTTGTTAATTTGCTGTTTTTGTTTTCTTTATTTGCTGATGATGTCTCCTCGGAATTTAAAAACTTAATAATTTGCTCAAGGAATGGAAACAAGTATGTTAATTTAAGAGAACATTTTGCATTCAAATTCTTCTGGAATTCCAAAAATCCAAAAAAATAAAAATAAATAAATATACAATGAAGAAACCGAAGAATAGAACCAAGAATATGCCGTGTTACGGTGCATGACAATGAGACAAAGCATCTCCTGTCGACTCCTTTTTTCTGCATCTCGAGTCTCCACCAACAAAAATTCAAGGACAAGGCTAGCTAGAGAAGGAATCTAACTGCAAAGGGACTTCCACGACGTTGAAATCCTGTGGACTAGGATTTTTGCATGTTATCTTTGTTGAACCCCCCCCCCAAAAATACAAAAAATAAAAAAAAAGCAGCAATGTGGATATGCCAATTCTGTAGATGGTTTATTCCTCTACTGCCTAAGCAGCAATGTGGATTTCCCTGTAGATAAATAGAGCAAGCAACGGGTTCGTGAGCTTCAACTATGGTATTGAGCAAGAGGGAAACATTCGATTTGGTGGGCGATCGATAAGCAAAGCAGTCGTGTTCAGGGCTACTCTTACTTGGCATGTAAGGATGATTTGTGTTGTACTTTTGATTAACATGCCAAAGGAGAGTTGCCCTGTGACTACTTCAGCTTAATTACAAGAAGACACTACACTAGTTAATGGAAAAGGTATGGTGTGTAACAGTTAAGTAAAGGAAAAAAGTTGTTTTTCTTAGGTTAATTTCCAATTAATTATCATAATTTCCTTACCAGGAATTGGAAGTCACACTGATCAATATTATTAATCACTACAATCCAATATCAGTTTTTTTATTTAATGGAATTGTATATATTTTCACATAGATCCTTGAGAAAATTTAAGTTTTCCCCCCTAGAGATCCAGAAATTAATCTTATGCCGAGTCTTGCACAAATCTATGATTTGCATTTCTCAAATCTTAGAAACTAGGTCCGTAATTGGTCTAGATCCCACCCCTTTTTTTAAAAAAAAAAAAAAAAAAATCAATTGATCCACGTTCTCAACTTTTGGGATTTCTCTCATGTTGAAATCTTTGATTATTCTGTTTGTAAATTTTTTTTTGTTACTCACTCATTATTGCGGAGTGAATAATAAAATTATTAGATGATTAAAAAATAACGGACTCACATGTTTTTCAATCATTTTCACTACTGTCATTATTCAATCCGCATTGCAAAGTGAATTACCAAACTTGCTCTGTGTTTGCATCATTCCTAGAAGTTTGCGATTGAGTAAATTCCTTTTTATCTAGCATGCCAACCTGCATTAGATTGAGATTAGCTTCTTTTGGCATATATGGTTCCATTTGGATGGTGGAGTTTTTCATACAAATGTTTCTAAAAATTTTCAGTTATGTTTATGTTTATCAAAAAATGTAAAGTAAAATTATTATTAAAAGCGCCTTTGTATCGAAATGGAGCAATATTAATTATCAGTAAAACTTGTAGCCAGTTGTAATTTGTAAAGCTCATTGGAGATTTGTTGTTGACCCGGAAGATAAAGCTGGTAATGTCCAAAATTGAAAAGGACAACATTTCACATTTTTGTATTAGGAAAACGATAATCCGGCCAAAGTAATGCGTCTTGTAAATGCTACTAAGAATTTCGATTTAAAATACAAAATGTCGTTTACTTCTAAAATTTGAACTTAAGTCGTCCTCATCAAAATTTGTTAAAAATAAAGTGGAAAAACCAATAAGCCCTCCAGTTTCGTCATTAAATGGGTCCATGAAAAAAAATGGAAACCCATAAAATTATCTGTACCTAAGGTGAATTTCTTATTGATCATGCAGAGCATGCGTGATAACTATGGAATAATTAAAAGAAAAGAGGGAAAAAAAAAATGAGTAGAAAGACAGGTAGATGATGTACAATGACAAGATTACAAATAAAAAAAAATTTGCAAAAGGAACTCGTAGTATACAAACAAGAAAATCATTGATCTGAATCGAAATTTAAGAGAAAATAAACATGCAAATTTCTAGTGGGGGACGTCAAGAGGTATTATTGTAAAATACACCAGATTTATAAACTAAATCATCTCCATTTTCATTTATATATTGTGAGATGAGAAAACAAAAAAAACAAAAAAACAAAACTTTTAGATAAAAATTGTCATAGGAATGACATTTCTCTTTGCAAATATGCCGAGCACCGAGATATGAAATACAAGTACATTTCTCTTTTGCTGTGCTTTTCGGGGTCCTAGACGTGGAGAAATAGCCCCATAGATCTCCTTTCCCAGTAGCTGGAATTAGCAACACTCCACTAAAGAATATGTTTTTCAGTTAAAATTTAAATCTGGCTTTAAACTGTTCTCGTTTCAAGTTCTTTTATGTGTAAAAATTATTTTTGAACAGCTATATGACAAAAATATCTTTGTTTTTGTAAGTTTAAATAATTCTTTCAAGATTAACCCTTTTCAGCAACTTTACAATAGTTAAAGTGAATCAGCAAACAAGCAAATCCCCTCCATCCTTGAGATTGATCATACTAAATCCCAAGTAGAAATACTTGCGAATTAATAATGCGCCTTTTTGGCCAGCACTTGGCAGCTCAACTAGACATCTTTCGCCCAGCATATGGTGCCGGCCAATACCAAAGCATATTTTCTTCCGGCTTTCCACTTTGTTGCATTGCTTTTAATCATAGTTGTTAGAATTCTACATTTTAAGACTCAAATTTATAATTTCAATTCCGATCTCTCTGAATTAGATAAAATATTTAAGTAGACCTCGGTGCCTAACTAGAACGAAACAAAATCAGAATTTGAAGGAAACAAAGACCATTTCACAAATCCTAGGTCAGCCATCATCCGTGACTCAAGGGCCTTAAGGGCTAAGGTTGCAACGTGGGTAAAATCAAATGCTGGCCTATCCCTACATGTACTGTAAAGCTATGTCAACTTTCGAAAAAATGTTAAAGCCATTAAAGTAAAGACTTAAAAAAGTGCAAAAAAGAAAAAGAAAAGTTAATCACATTAATATTAAAGAAGAGGTCAATTCCTTAAAGCAATGTCTCACTATCAAGCATTGAATGTCCAATACAGAAAGACAATACCTTGTTCAAATCATTCTCTGGTCCACCATTTGAAACTTTTCTTTGCATGTAAGCTTCTCTATAAAGAATTACAGATTGATTGAAAGAAAGCAACAAGAGAGCACTAGCAGGCCAAACATTACGGCTAAAATCAATATCACCTAATTGTTGAGAGAAGACATCAGAGAGTATGCAATCACCTTTCTCCAAGGCAGCCGAACGAGTATGCCTGTATGGTTGTTGCACCAATCCTCTACGCCTAACGGGTGAGCACCATGAGACCCAAAAGACAAGTTCCAAGTCCAAAAGCACATTGGCAAGTTGCCGGCAAGGTTTTGCTGCCATAACTAACTCCACTTTTTTCCCAAATACCCAGTTCACCAACAATGAGAATCTCCCTTCTCTGCTGGAATCATTTGACCAATTCACAAAAGCATATCCTCAATACTCAGAGACTTCCCGAGTTGACCAAATTCGAGCTCAAGAATACTACCATCTATCACTCTCCAAACACATTTGCCTGGCTTGGACAGTATTACATTGGTATTGGTCTGTTTTCCTACTTGCAAATTCAGTCTCAGTATTCCCCAGCAGTCCCAGTCACATCATCTTCTTCTCCACCACCAAGATTTTCCGATTCTCCATTCTTTAGTGTATCCTACAAATCAGTGAGTCTCAAATCACAACTACTTCATGGAGGCCAAGGCTCAGGTCTGGAATCTGTCATCAGGAAAAAGATAATGGATTTTCTTAATATTTCTCAAAATGATTACTGCATGGTCTTTACTGCAAATAAATCATCAGCTTTCAAGCTACTAGCAGAATCTTACCCTTTCCAATCTAGTCGAAAGCTTCTCACCGTTTATGACTATGAGAGCGAAGCACAGCAAACCATGGTGAGTACATCAGAGAAAAGAGAAGCCAAAATCATGTCAGCTGAGTTCAAGTGGCCGCGGCTTAGAGTTCACTCAGCAAAACTCAGGAAAATGATTGTCAGGAAGAAGAAAAAGAAGAAACACCGGGGACTATTTGTGCTATGCCCCTTCAGTCAAGGATGACTGGAGCCAGTTACTCTTATCAATGGATGAGTATTGCACAGGAAAATGGTTGGCATGTCTTGCTTGACGGCTGTGCACTGGGACCAAAGGACATGGACAGCTTTGGGCTGTCACTCTTCCGTCCTGACTTCCTCATTTGCTCCTTCTACAAGGTCATTGGGGAAAACCCAGCAGGATTTGGTTGCCTCATTGTGAAAAGATCAACAGTTCAAATTCTGGAAGCTTCGAACGGTACCGGAATAGTAAGTCTTGTACCAGTAAGGCAACTCTCTCAGTTGACGGAAGATTCTTCAGGTACAGATACAGAACTAGACCAAATATCCATACCTGAGGCAAAAGAAAATGAGATGGAGAAAGAGAATTTTCCTTCAAGTCTCACTGTTTCTCAACCTACACAAACTGAAAAGCCAACAAAACGTGAGAGTACTATGATACAGGAAATGAAAATTAATTCAAAAGCAGAAAGACTGGAAGGTTCAGAAACTAGGGAATTAGAAAGGGCCATTGTCTTACACAATAACAAATATGTTGAACAACCTGAAAAGGAAGGAGCAGAATTGGAATTTAGGTGCTTGGATCATGTGGATTCGCTTGGACTAATGCTAATTAGCAGCAGAGGAAGATACCTGATTAATTGGCTGGTTAGTGCAATAATGAAGCTTCAGCATCCAAACCGGTTGGATAACTTTCCCCTGGTGAGAATCTATGGCCCAAAGGTAAAATTCGACCGAGGACCTGCATTGGCATTTAATATATATGATTGGAAAGGAGAAAAGATTGAGCCGGTTCTGGTGCAGAAACTTGCAGATCGGAAGAACATTTCTCTCAGCACTGGGTTTTTACACAACATTTGGTTCTCAGATAAGCATGAGCAAGAGAAGGAGAAAATCCTGGAGAGAAGAAAGAGTGAAGAAAACGGGAAGGCAAGAAACAAGGGCAAAAAGGCTGATCAAGGAATAACAATAGTAACTGCTGCACTATTGGTTTCCTGGAAAATTTTGAAGACGTATACAGGTTATGGATCTTCATAGCCCAATTCCTGGATGCTGACTTTGTGGAGAAAGAGCGATGGAGATACACAGCTCTTGATCAGAAGATTGTTGAAGTCTAAGGCTAGCACTTTGTATAGAATGCGATTGGTGTTTTCACAACTGACCATTTAGAGGTTAAACCAAAATGGTCAGCGTCATCTGAAAATTGTAGCTTGCATCTAAATTATGAGGACAAGGAATTTATACCTGATTAGATGGCAATGAGTAGCATTAGACTCCACATTTTCTGTGCCCTTTCGAGTTTCAACAGCAACAAATGAAAATCGTTTATATGGCTTCCCTTAGCAAGATAACATAAAAATTTACTAGCACATCTTGAAGTTTCATGTACACTACCAACTGGAGAGATGACAACAGATTTGTAGAGCATGAAATTTTCTACAGAAAGCGGTGGCTCTTAATAGTGCCATGTTTAACTTGAACTGTTACATGAGCCTAAAGAGAATCACTACGATTTTCTCTTATTCCATCCTGTTATTGCTTCAAGACTTTAGTATGAATCATAGCTAATTAACATCAAAGTCCCAGCAGATTGACCCCAAAAAAAATGAAAAATCAGAATAAAATATTTAAGGCAAATCAGAATTGGGCTAAAGCTAAAAGTGTCGAGATGGATTTTCTGGTTAGTTCCATTAACATCCAAAATAGATTAATTACACTTTACGAGATCTGAAAGGATAAGCACACATAAAAATACAATTGAAGTTGCATAAGCCCTAACATGCTATACCAGTGTGACCTTTTTTAAGTGGCCTATCTATTTTAGGAGGGAAAGAAGTTGGGCAAACAGAGAGAGATCAAGTACCAAATCTCCAAACTACTCATGACGGCATTTCAATCCTGACTTCACACACAATTCAAAACAGGCATCTTGCTCAATATTCTGGAAGGATATATCCAATTTGTATTGCTTCCAAAACTTATACTAATGCTTTGGCAATTGAGCATTTGGATGGAACCAGGATCATTCAGCAAACTCATCTATCTTGAACCTTGTTTCACCAAAGGTTTTGCCAACAGGATAAAACTAAAATCACAAGTTCCCACATAGAAGGCAGAATGTTCAGACTTACTCTACCTGTTAAGAGCAGAAAAGTCTAGAAAACAAATAGGCATGGCAGCCCTGGATTGTGTCAAGCAAAGGACTTGTTTGACATGCTTCCTCAACAGAACGGTTCATCCATTTCCTTGACAAATCTTCTGCAACAATTGCGACCTGATGCTGCAATACAGCTGCACCTAAGGGTCCGACCAAATTTAGCCGTGTAGCGGCAGATATGACATCTCTCATGGTCATAAACATATAAGCCTTCTGAGAAGTTTCAGCATCCATTCCAAGAAGTCCACAGACAAGCCCAAAAATAGGAGCATGGTGGAAAGATACAGCCCCACTACTCAAGGATGTACTCCTCATCGACTTAAGGGAAGGAATTTCCAAGTAAACAGCAGCAGCTACTCTCATAAGTGCTGACCCTTGTAAGATGGATGCCTTGCGAGCAATTTCATTTGTCAATGTTGCATCCAACATTCTATCAAGCTTGTGCCACGTTTCAATATCAGGAGAGATAGTGGTGGAGTATACAAAAGGAAGAAGCAGGCTTCCAGTATTCTCTAGCACATTAATTACATAAGCTTGCAGGTCTTCAGGCTTGGAGACGAATCGAGCTTGAATTGCAGCCTCAAGACCAAAAGAATGAGCAAATCCACCAGTAGGAAGTATGGAATCAAGCAGTTGCCATTGGCTCCATTGCAGCACCGATCCCATTAGTGGAAAATTGCCACTTTTGTCCAAATTATGCTCATTTCCCACTTTTTCCTCCATTTGAAGCAAGAATTCTGGTTAACAGTATTAACACAATAAACTAAAGTATCTAAAACATATAGACTGCAAATGTTTTCATCAAAATGGAGAACATTGAAAGAATATTGTAACCAATGTCTGAGCTCAATCTTGAATGAGTCTTACTTCATTATTATGGATAAAAATAGCTCTGGTTCTTCTGAACTCTTTTAAGGTTTATTATGGATAAAAATACAGTCCCATTTTAAGAATTTTCGGCAGAGTAATCTTTGACCCCTTAAATGTTGGGAAAATCATACAGTACTGAAACTGCCCCATCCGTGCCAACTTTAAATATTTATACGGTATAATATTTATATTTTAAAGATTTATACGATATAAAAGGCGAGGCCCCTAACAATGGGGAGAAGAGAGAATGGGAATGCAAGACTGTAAAATTCTTTTAAATATCAAAGGAACTTGTTAATAAACATTGAATCTTAAATATCATATAACTTACGATTAAAATACCTAAACAAAATTCTCTTAGCTGAAAGATGACATAAATTGTAGAACCCAAGTTTTAATTATGTTGAAATTACAATTTGCGGTTCTCAAATTTCCACCTGGATTACAAAAATAAAATAAAAATTGCACAATCAGGATATATAAACAAAAGTAGAGGAGAAAAAGAAACCTTGAAACTTCCTAGGTGCTATCGCCTGTTGCTTCGACGAAATCTTGAACTGTCTTTGGATAAGTCGATGATGATGATGATGATGATGATGATGAAGAGGAAGAAAAGAAAGAGAGAAGTAAGCGACAGCGTTTTGTATTGGAGAATTAGAATATGCCTGTGATGTGGCCCATTAAAGTTAATATTGACACTGTCCACTACATTAGTGCGGGCTTAGAGGGCCAACACGTATAGCACAATTAAAAATCTACTTTTATTGGCCCACTTTTGAGCCCACCAGAAACCAAGTCATTTGTATTGATTTGTGTCCGTAGGGAAAATAGTTAGATAAAACCGGTTAACGGCCTCATTTGTAAACTTTATATTGTGAATTAAATTTTATGAAATAAACAACATCAACTTATACAAGTAAGATTTCACAACATTTAATTTTAACTACAAAGTCTACCGGTGGTGGAGTCCAAAACCAAGTTTAAATTTCCTAATATAAGATTCAGTTTGTCAAAATTTATAAAAATTCTATGGTCTCGTAATAGAATTATCCCATTGTGAATTAAGTACTTATACACTTCAAGCTTTTAAGCCAACGAGATAGTTCTCTCAACAAAATTATAAAATTCTCCCAAAATTATCTTCCTTATAAATTATTGGAATATGCAGTTCCCTTAAGAAACTATCTCGTTGTACTATAAAAGTTCGTATAGTACAATACTGTGTGTTTTAAAAAATTATATTGTACTAGTCTTTGAAGCCAATAAGATGATTCTTTCAACGGAAGTATATAATTCTTTTATATTGTGTTTGGATCGATAGATTTGGAGAAAAATTTGAAATTTACTCTCTTTTTTTAAAGGGATTTGTAAAGTTAAAATGATTGAATTTCAAATCCACTCAAATTAAAAAGTGTGAAATGAATAATTTCAAATAACTTTCTAATTTAAGTAAATTTAAAATTCATCTATTTTAAATTTATAAAATTTCAGTCAAATAAATAGATAAATGTCAAATCCTTTAAATTCATTAATCCAAACACCACACTAAATTATTTACCACAATGAAAGAATTAATGGACTTAATACCTGTACGGCGTATCCAATTACGAGTAGGAATAAAGCACAAAACAAGTTACAATTCGGAAAGATACTAGACAAATGCTATTGCCACAACACCATTTATTAATGTCACAATAAAAAATACATCGATCGACCAAATTATCTCAGTTTTCCTAATTTTCTATCATTAAAAGGGTATTTTAATAATTTTATTATACTTTTGTTGTGACATTAATAATTATAATTGTGACAATAACATTTACCAAGATAATAGCATGTTTCGATAATGAAATGTTTAAAATTGTTTCCTCATTTTCTAAAATAATGTAGCCTCCTTATTAATAACAATTCATTAAGTTTAGATATCATTCAAATTTGATATAGTAGTTTAAAATTTTGACTAGATGAATTTTCGTAATAATGTAAAAAATATGCAATATATAGTATTTGAAATTAAAAAATGATTGTGTCATGTATTTACATTCATGATTTAGAAAAAATTTTACACAGTCAATGTCGAAAAATTGATCCATACATAAAATACTATTACTGTTAATTAAATTTATTGCATTTCACGGGTTAAAATCTAATTCGTGATGAAATTTAGGGCTACAAAATTCCAAGTTGATAACAGGTAACTCAATAGCAAGTCCTGAATAAGAGACATCTGGTAGAATGGGAGAATTTCAGACCATCCTTCTTTGCCAAAACAAACCTTTCGTAAATTAATCTATTTCTTCGACCTCAAGTCGTAGCGACTGTTCATTAAAAAGACATGATTTTGTTAAGTAAGAACGCGGTGTATAGAAATATTAATTTTCATTATCTTCTTATACGCTAAGTAAATAAGAACTGTATCGTAAAAAATAACGTCCGACTAACATGTATTAAGTATATAATTAGCATTCCTTTTAAGTCAAGATTAAACTGTCAATTACGCACTTCGTATCAACTTAAAATCACCAAAAAATACATAAACACATTAATAAATTTGACAATTAAATGTTAATAACCCCGGAAGATGAAATAAAATAAAAGGATATTCAAATTTCAATCTGCGTAGCAATATACCATATGTTTTGACTTGATTAAATACGTGTCACCATTTTGATATAGTAATCCCACGTCACACGTCAACATTGCCTCTAGAGATTTATTAACATTTGTTAAAATTTTACATGGATCAAGATTAATTATAATTAATGGATGGACAAGAAAAATATGGTTCGTGGGCCTTATATGGTCCCACTATAAAATAAAAGTAGGCCCATGTAAGCTCACAAACTCTCCCTCTCTTGGACCACATACGGTTCATGTGAACCTCCGGCCCTTGATCTTCCACCTCCCACCAAGTTACCAAGTTACTTTCTTAACATTGGGTCCCACCCCCCTCTACTATTTATATCTGAATTTTCAAGGCAAAGGACAAGTGGGTTACCTTCCAATCATCCTAGGGTTTACTTTTTTAAATTCGTAATTTTCTTTACTTTTACAGTACAATTTGAAACCCCCTCAGTCAACCAAATACAATTTCAAACCCATTACTTTAAACGACATCGTCTTTCTCACCTACTACTGTTTTCTTTTTTTACTCTAATTTCTTTCACTTCCTTTTTTCTGGGTTTTTCTTTCTAGCATGGCCTCTATTGAAGATCACCAAAATTCCGAACCCGACGATGACGAGGTTAACGACGACGACGCCGCCCGTGATCCGTTACTCGGTGGCACACACCAATACGCTATTGCAGCAGTGAGTCCCGCTTCTGAACCGTCTTCCAGGGCGGCGGCAGTGGCTGACCCACCTCCACCTCCACCTCCACCTCCACCTCCACCTCCTTCTTTTCTGCAGTCCTTAGGTATTGTGCCCATGTTTAAAGAAGAGCCCGCGGACAACGACGTCGAGGGCTCAATCCCAATTGGCCTCAAGGAGTCCCTGGCGCCTCCGAAGAAGCCTCCTCCAAGGACCGCCACACCAAGGTGGAGGGCCGTGGCCGACGAATTCGTATATGTGTACCTGTGCTGCCAGAATCTTCCAATTAACGCGGGAGCTCGGCCACAAGTCTGACGGCGAGACTATCCGCTGGCTCCTGGAGCGAGCGGAGCCAGCCATCATAGAAGCCACAGGTACAGGCACCGTCCCGGCCATCGCCGTCTCCGTTAACGGAACGCTGAAAATTCCCACCACTCCAAGCACCAGTGCGACGGCCACTGATGGTAACACCGCGAGGAAACGAAGAAAGAGAGCCTCAACCGACGAGTTTTGTGAGATGAATGGAAGTTCCAGTTTTGCCCCTGTGGCACCCATTACCCCACAAGGTCTGTTCCCGGTTTGGACCGTGGGTACACCTGGGATACTCCCCACGGGTGCGGTTTTCATGATCCCGCAAACTGGAACCGCCATTGCGACTGTGGGGGCTGGGCCTTCTAATCAACCTCAGTTATGGGCCATACCAAAGCCACAGCTACACCGTTTGATAATGTTTCCGGTCGGCCCATTTGTAGTTTTGTGTCCGCAATGCAGCCTTATACTTCGGTTAATTTTAGTGCTACTGTGGGGTCCTTATCCAATAATGCTGGTGGGAGTGGGCCCATTGGGGTCCGTCAGGATGAGAATTTGTTAGCAAAATTATCAACTATGGCTCCAATTGCCACCGATTCTACTTCTAGGGGAGATGGTACAACAAATGTTGCAAGTCATACAAGTAGTGCCACGTCAACTCAAATGTTGAGGGATTTTTCACTGGAGATTTATGATAAGAGGGAACTTCAGTTAATGGACAAAACTCTATCTTCAAAGCCGCGATAAAGGTGGACTTTTGGTCCTACAGTAGACAACTTAGTGTTTAATTTTTATTTTATTTTTCCTATTCATTAAGTTTCTCTAATCTTTGTTTTCAATTCTCGAACCCGACATTATTGTTCCTATTTCAAAAATAGAACTCAAGAACTTTAAACCCTGTGTAGTGAAATAAGTTTGTTAGAAGTTCTACCTGACGAGTTTCTGGCTTGTTGCATCAAATTTAAAACTCTTTGCGCTGTGGAATTAGTTTCATAAAATAATTAAATATTTTTGTTTTAGAGATATCATATCTCAATCATACTTTCCGAATTTTTGAAGGTTTTGGTGGGTTCTGGTGTGGCCCACGACAATACGTGCGAGGGTGTGGTGGTCCGTGGGCCAAACTGAGTGGTTTGCTGTGGACCCCAGTGTGTTGTCATGTCACGATGAATTTTTAAATTCATATTTATTTATATCTTTTTATTTTATTAAAAATAAATTTTTTTAATATGATATAAATAAATGTGAATCAGGAAATTATTACATTTACTATAAATTAGATGGATATAAAAATAAATTTTACCGTTTAAACGGTGTGGACTAGGGGTGTAAACGAGGCGAATCGAATACGAATAGTGCCCTGCTTGAACTCGAAATTTTTTCTGATACTCGAGCTCGAACGAGCCATCAAGCTTCAAAATTTGAGTTCGAGTTCGAGTTCGAAAAATTTGACATAGTTCGAGATCAATTCAAACTCGCTAGAAAATATGTAAAATGAGCTCGAATTCAAGTAGTTCGACTTTTTCGTAGGTAAAATATGTAATTTTTTTAAAAAGTATAGATATTTTAGTAATTTTACGTATAATAAAAAAATTTAAAAAAATATTATATAATACTCGAATTAGTTAGTCTCTTTTACAAGTATGGTGGACCCACCTTATGGCTTACCCTTGACTTCTGCTCCGAGCCTTTGACTTTGAGAGGTAATTAATTTTTTATGCCCACCGACAAAAAGTAAAGACTGTAAATCTCATTGTGAAAGCGAAACCTAGCGTATGACTTGCAGCCGGTGTATGGAAAATTTATGCTTTGTGAGGTATTGAGGCTTTCTCTAGGTCCGCTGCATTTTATTGGATGGCCAGCCAGACACGTCTTTGTGGTTTTACTTTTACTAATACACGGGTGGGTTGGGTTTAATTGAAGAAAATTACGAATTTAAAGTAAATTAGGTCGGATTGATTTTCAAAGTTTCACTTTTGATCCTAAAGTAAGATTATTTTGAAAAATTTTTGTATGTACTGAATTTATGTTTTAAATTAATTTTTTTGATTTAAAAAATTTCACATTAATCAACATCACATCACTTCACTTGAATTTATAAGTGAATGATATAAAATTTTTTGAAATAAGAGATGCACGATATCAATTTATACAAGAAGTAAGACTTTTGAAGGGAGTAATCCGAAGTGTTACCAAAAAATTTTCGTAAAAATTAAAATTTATTGTTGTTCATTAATTTAAGAGAAGTACTACTACATTCGTCAGTACCTAAAACGTGGGCGGAAGAAACTCTTATATTCTTCTAGAGAGGAAGTATATTCGAATAGAGAAATATGTACTCCAATTTCATAAGAACTGTTCACCTATTGTATACGTTGTAATTTATACCAAACTCATACGAATAAATCTAACTGCCAGCCCAAGTAAAATATAACCAACGAGATCCACGACCTGGGACTGTATCATTTACACTCAAAAACAAAAAATCGAATTGTTGCTGGAAATTCTTTATACTAAACCACAAAAAACTTCTCAGCTTCCGTTTCTTCAATGGTTAATTTGTTTCTCATATATCTTGGGTAATTTCAAAGTATTCTGTACAAATAATATAGGTAAATCCTATAATTCTATTAGAATAACATATTGTTATATTGTTATATTTTAAATATTTATACAATATAAATTAAATACTTTGAATACTTATACATTACATGCATTAAAAACCGACAGTATGGAAAATGTGCTACTAGCCAATTAGTATTTGTTAGTACTTCCAGCTAGCTATCAGATCAGTATATATTCCTTCATGCTTCAATATGGCATTTCATCTTCACATTATTTATTTCATTTGTCCAGTAATGATCTCCAATATCTAAAACAGCGTGGCTTCTCTGATTCAGCAATTTATATTTGTTCTTCCAATCACAATTCCGCAGTCAAAAGCAGCTCTTGACGCACACTGGGTACTATGATAAAACACGTCCTCAGGCCGAAAGACTCTTAAAAATGCTTCATTTTATGACAAAAAAGTCCCTCCTCGTATCCTCAGGATGTTCTTCCATGACTGTTTCATCAGAGTACTCTCTCTCTCCACAAAACACAAAGCGCACACACTTGAATGTATATAAATAATGACAAAAACATGCAGATTATGCACTTGAAGCACTCAAAAATTTTCTGGTAAAATGGCAGGGGTGTGATGCATCAATATTGCTCGACTCAACTCACGAGAACAAAGCAGAAAAAGATGGCCATCGAAACATCTCAGTTCGATCATTCTATGTGATTGATGATGCCAAAACTAAGCTTGAATCTGCTTGTCCACATACAGCTTCTTGTACTGATATAATTGCTGTCGTGGCAAGAAATGTAGTAGCTATGGTAATCTGCTTATTCCCCTGCCAATTTTTTTTTTTCCCCATTCCCTGTATGTTGCATATACACTTTCCATGAATCAAGAATCATCTTCTGAAATAACATCATTTAGTATCTTGTATAATCTGGAGGTCCATATTGGAATGTACTGAAAGGAAGAAAAAACATAAGAGTGTCCAGAGCCAACGAAACAATTAACTTGCCAGCACCATTCTTCAATTCTACGCAACTTATTCAGATCTTTGCAAAGAGGGGTTTAGGAGTTAAAGATTTGGTTACTCTTTTCCAGTAGACACACCCTAGGATTTTCACATTGCACTTCCTTTGAAGCCAGGCTTTGAAATTTTAGTTCATCACATGAGGTTGATCCAAGCCTGAACATAGAGTTTGCTGACAACCTAAAGAAGAAATACCCAAAACACCATAGGGATAGGAATGTAGGACAGTTCGTCGACTCAACTGAATCAAATTTTGATAATGACTATTACAAGAGACTTATTGCAGGAAAAGGTGTCCTTGCATCAGACCAAGCTTTGTATGCTGATTAGAGGACTAAATGGATTGTCGAATCATTCACCAGAGATCAAGCATTCTTTTTCTTCTTAAAGAATTCATAGCTTCAATGGCTATACTTGGTAATGTTGGTGTTAACGAACATGGAGAAGTGAGAGTGAAATGCAGAGTTGTGAACTAACTATATTGTGGTGTGAGTTGTGTGCCTGTTGCTTCGAGTGTGAGACATTCTTTCAATATAAGAGTTTTCTTCTAACCGTGAGATTTCGTGGGCTTGGGGTAGATGGGAGGGGACTGTAAGTGTGAGGGAATGAATAATTCATTTTTCTGTATGTGCTTTCGGCTCAATTTTTCCATTGTCACTTAAATGAACCCAATAGCATGGTCTTAAATTTCACAAAAGTCAAGATGTCAATGATAAACAGGAAAATAAGGGTTGGACTGACAAAGTTGAGGGACACTATCAAAGAAGATAATTTATAATGACCAAGAAATGAAAAGGCAGAGCAAGAGTAGCGCACAAATTCAGAATACAATGAAAACAGCCAACAATTATGTTACGCAAATCATATACTTTATGCCATCTCCTCATAGCTTTCACTCAGAAAACTAATTCAAACAACAATTTCTTTTAGTGGTCTTCAACTAAGGTATGAAGTTTGATTGATACAAAAGCAACGTCAATAAACACTTTCCTAATGTAACATTTTAGTCTCGACAAAACTAATACTTGAAAGACATCAAAACGGGGAAGTCTGTATGCTTGATAAGTAATGTCAGACACAAAGGAAGTAACAATCTTATAATGCGGCTGCTCGATAGCAATCGGAACACAAAAGGAGATCATCAAGGCAGAAATATGCATTTGACTCACCTGAGCAATATAGAGAAAGCAATTGCACAATGGCTTGTTCTTCACCTACAGAAGCAAGCTGATGCAGACTGAACTGAATAGTCTGCTGCTGCTGATATCAAGAATAAACTACCTTGAAATGCTCATTCAACATAACAAGACCCCAAAGCCTGTAGCTTTTAGCAAAATTGCCACTAAAAAATGATCAAACAATCTAGTAAAGTTACAAGAACCCATCTTGCTATCAAACCAAAATCATATACTTTCTCATGCTGAACATGCCAAGCCAATCAAGAGTATTATCCATCACCATAAAAACACACACACACACACACAGAGCTATTAAACCAATTATTCTTAACAAGCATTCAATTCATATTTTCAAGTTTAGCTAGCTGAAGGGTCATGAAAAATTCTTTTATCCATATCAATTAAACAAAACAAATTGTTATGCAGAAATTCGATACAGCTTTCAACATAACTTACCAAAATAGATAAGCAAAAAAAAATTACTAAAATCAGAATTAGAACAAGAAAGCTGGGTTGAGAAATCAAGAGGGATAACGGGAAAGGAAAAGTACAGTAAAAAGGTCATTGTCTTTGAGGCAAGTAAATTTGAAGATTAGACTTGGGTTTGATCAATGGCCACTCCACTCTGATGTTCTTGATTTCTTGATATCGTTTTTGTTTACTTCTCCCAATTTTTCTCTTCATCTGATCCTTTAGGTCCTGTTCGTTTTTTTTTTTTTTTTTCAGCTTTTTGGGTATTCTACTTGTTGGGCTTAGAAAATAAAATCCATAACAGGCCTTAAATCATAATTTTAAAATAAAACTGATATGGGCTTTCAAGAAGGGTCTTTTGAGATTTTATGGGCCATATTTTGATACGAACTGACCGAACTTCCAAGAATTATGAAATGCAACTTCTAAAATTTCAAGTTAATATTACTAATATTTTCATTTTCTTCCTTAATTAAAAAAAAAAAAGTTCCCCTAATTTATTATGTAGGATAAATCATTCTGTGCTTTTTTTGGGGGAAAAAAAAAATCTAGAATGACTTAATAGTTGCTTTTTTTGTGCTTTTTTTTGGATTCTGTTTCACTTCAAACGCAAGCCTGGACAAAAATAGACAACCACTATCCAGGAAATATGAAAGTGACATTGCAAATTATTGGATAGTTTGACATTATAAGAGCATTGTTTTTATGCTAAATTGGACCACTAATGCCCTCAAAAAAAATATTGGACTCATCGAATCTTACAAAACATATGGTAGTCACGATAAGGGATAAAATGCAGTCATTTGTTGGCAAGAGTAATTATTTAAGGTTAATCTTTACTTTCTCAACCCAATTAATTATTCATCTGCCTCTTGATCTTGATCTTGCATATACAAAACCAAATATACATTAATTAAAATGTTGAAGATTTCATAATTCTCCAAATATCTTCAAGGTAGTAAGTTATTCAGTGACAAAATCTTCATAATTCGGCCTCATCATACACTAAATGTTGTACGATAAATATACCAATCAACGTCCTTGCTTGGTTGAGGAGCGATAAACTAACCAAATTTAATTAATTATGAGAAATAGCCCGAAAGTGTTTCCAGTATATTAACAGTCAAACTAATAATATATATGGCTTGGTTCCCTACCCGACTACTCCTCACAAATTTCTCAGTCAAAGTCCTACTTATGTACTGGAAAAAAAATAAAAATATAAACAATAATTCTACGTAAAATTATTTATAAAATAATAAATTCAGAAATATATTTGTCAATGTCAAAATACTTAGTAGAATTATATATTCAATTACTAATCTCTTGATTTTAAACATTTAGTTAGATTTCGTTTTTTTATTTAGCTGATATATATAACACAACAATATTTTTATCACTTTATATAGATACACGGAAATGTACCAAAGGAGTTAAAAAAAAAAATTTATTAACAAAATCTACTATTATTACAAGGATTAACTACATTTACCTCCCCTAAGGTTTGGCCATATTACCAAATAAACCCTGTGATTTGACAAAATCAATTTAGTACACAATTCATTCCTCCATCACAAACCACCATCTCCCCCACCTCTATTCCACTTCTCTGGTTCCAATCTATAATGCAAATCAGCAAAAAAGATTCATAGAGATAGAAAAAACTCAAAAAAAAATCATAAAATTTGGTTTGGATCTGTAAAATTATAAAATAACGTCTATTCCCAAAATTTGAGAAAATAAAAAAAATAATTAAGAATGAAGAATGGTATTTTGGGAATGTGTTAAAAAAATTATTTTTTTGTTGATTTCAGTATTTTGTTAACGGTAGTTAACGGTAGGATGGTATTTGTTAAACGTTTGGCCATTCAAGGGGGTTGACTATAATTTTATCAAACCATAGGGCCTGTTTAGTAATATGGTCAAACCTGGGGAAGTAAATGTAATTAACCCTTATTACAATGGAAAATACTTACATAAATCTGATTTTTGACCCCACTTGCAGATTTTGCTATCAAGATTAAACCTTATAAAATCTTGTTTACATCAGTTGATATCATAAATTTCATAACATTTAATTTACATCATAAGATGTATAAGTAGAATAAAAAATTAGATCTACTTAAATATTTTTCTCTTACAATTATGCAAGTCAAAACGGACCATTTATTATTGATGCAGCATTAATAAAAAAATTTAAGTTTCAGCCCACAAAAGGATCCTAAAGTTCGGCAAACCTTGCTATTGGCATGGCACCTGTGCTATGAAAACCTTATTAGGTGTTTTTTTCTAGAATAAAATATTTAGGTAAATTCGATTTTTTACTTCACTTGTAAATTCTGTTATTATGATTAAATTTTAAAAAAATTTGCTTACATCAGCTGATGTCATAAATTCTCTAAAGTTTAATCCACACCACAGGGTCTATAAGTAGAGTCAAAGATCGAATCTATCTAAATATTTGTCTTTTTGTTTTGGACAGGGTTTAAACCTTGGCCAAAGAAAAACAAGGAAGTTTAATTATTATCTCCGTTTATTTTTAAGTGTTATTTTAACAAAAAAAATTTATGCTATTCTAAGTGTCACTTTAAAAATTTAATGAAATATTAATTTTTTTTTACCAATTTTCCTTTTATCTCTTTCCAATCTCATTAATTACTTAATTTTTAATTAATATTAAAATTCTTTTAATTTATTATTAATCAAAAAAACTTTATCCAAACTTTAAGTTATTTAATAAGAATCTTAATTTTTAATATAAAAATTAAAGGAACACTTAACACGAGCAAAAGTAATAATTAATTATGCGGTTGAGCAGACGCACCAAACAAAAGGAGCCACGTTATAAGGTCTGTTCCAAACTTCCCATTGGACCAAGGCAAGAACGTTAATATTTTCCTATTATTAATAAACCGAAGTTTGTTGTCGGCTGATTATACGTCGACAGTTCATATCATAGTACGATGATAATAAATTTTTTACAAATTTTAGTACCACTAGCACATAAATCAATAAATGCCCACTACTAATTAACTTAACAGTATAGTATTAAACTTTCTTTTTATGTGCTCGAGCTTGTTATGGCTACAAAATTTGTTTCCTGCATTTATTTTTAATCTCACATTTTATTTATCTATCTTGTATATTTTGATATATTAATCTCTATAAATGATAAACATTCATAATATAAAGTGAAAATAAAATATTGACAATATAATAATACAAAAGATCTGAAACAACTTTTTATGCTGTCATTTTAAAAACCTTCTTTTTTTTTCCCTGTACCCAATGCCAGCTCTTTCCTTCTTTTATACATCTCTTTCCTAAAGTTTACCAAAACAAGATAAAATGAGTTCATTCCAGTGTTACACTTATTCTCTTTGTAGTTTAATTACTTTTTTGGAAAAGAGAATAAATTGGGTTTTTTTTTTTTTTTTCTTTCCTGTTTTGTTTTATTTGGGGGTGGGGGAAGAAGTATAAAGACAAAGAGAATAAGAGAAAAATATATACTAGTAAAATGATCAACAAGTAAAACGTTGCCTTTTGTGGCCTGAAAATAAAGACGTTGGTACATCAACAATCCGTAGATCCTTCGTGTCTTTCTAGAAAATTTTTAGGTGATTCATGATAAATATTATAAATTCTTTAATTTACGTTTATTTATATTATTTTAAAAAAAATTATTTTATTAATAATGTGAATAAATATAAAATAATAATTCATGACCATGAACCGATTTATCCAAAAATTTCAAATGTCTTTCATCTTCTTCTTCTTCTTAAGCTAGCTTATCTATATTTCTTGGCATATTATTTAGTTAGTTTTTCTTGAAAGCCTGCACTGAGACTCCCCCTCTATTTTTCAACTTCTTTTCAAAAGTAATTTTCCAAAATTTTCTTGGCTTCGATCCTATGCTTGTGGGTAGTTTTGGACCTCGTACAACTTCCAGGTGATTTAGGCTCTTTTTTATTTTTGAAGACTACCCACTTTTTGTTTTTCTAATTGTTCTTTTATTCGAAAGTTTTCATTTTTCTTTTTTTACCATTCTTCTTGAAATTGTGCAACAAATACATGTGTTTGAGTACTTTCTAATGTCAAGATTCTAGGGTTTTGTTCAGTGGTCTTTGATGTCATAATTTTGGTGTGAAAATTTCTTGAAATCTCTATCTTAGGATAGTTCTGAGTATAATTTTGACCATCAGCCTTTCTTTCGAAGTTGCTCAATTAGTTAGCTAGGTTAAGAGCACCACCTTGGTGGTGATATTTTTACTAATCTTTGGTGAGATTGGTATATCTAAGTAGTCATGATTTTTATGCTGATATGAGATGCTTTAGGTTTTCATGCTATTTAATTACATTTTCTTTCTTAAATTACCAACTGAAATTATATGTATAAATGAACAGAAAATGGTGAGAGGAAAAATTCAATTGAGAAGAATTGAGAATGCAACAAGCAGGCAGGTAACCTTCTCAAAGCGAAGAAATGGGCTTCTCAAGAAGGCGTACGAGCTATCAGTTCTATGCGATGCTCAAGTTGCCTTGATCATTTTCTCACAAAAAGGAAAGCTCTATGAGTTCTCAAGCACCAAGTACGTTCTAATTAGTACTACTTTTTTTTTTTATATGACAAATATAACAATTTCAGATAATTAATTTGGAAAAAGAATTTCCTACAATTAATTATTTTGCTCCCAATCTCCCTTGTACCAATGTGCACTTTCATTTATTTTGCACTTAATTAATTAGTTTCTGTATTTCAATTCTTTATAGCATGCATCAAGGTATGGCCTTTTTTCTTATTTTGAGAAGCTTTAAGTACGATGACAACAGTAGTGATTTTAAATTTTTAGAATCAATGTCCTTTTTTCTATCTCATCTCACAGATTTGGTTATGGTATATTTCAAGACTTAACACTGATTCTTGAAAAGAGATTACGTACTTCATTTTCTGTAGAATCCCATCTTTTGCATTTGTGCTTGCTTGTTTGTACTTTCGTATTTTAATTATAACGATGAAAGAGAAAGAAGTAAATTCTCATCAAGCCCTCAATTAATTAAAACAAATTAAGATTAATTTGTCTCCCTCCTGATTATAAGTATATATCTAGTTGAGAATGGGCGAGTAATTGATTATCTAGGATCTCCTATACATATTCCCTCTCGTTATTTCTTCCTGAACAGTTGTTTCCTCAGACACAGGCTGCTGGAGCTCATGTACAGTCATATCTCACTTCCTAATTTTGTGTGTAAATTCTTGTTTTATTTGCACTTCTTGTGGTTTCGAATAATATAAATTTTCTCCTTGATATGCACCAAGTAGGAAGTTAAAGGGCGAGTTCAAACAGATTTTCCGATTGACAGGCACGCACTCATGTGTACAAGAAGATACCTAGAGTTGCACTGATTAACCAAGATTAAATTCCCAATAATCTAGTTTGAATAAGACATCAGAAGTGAGAAGACATGAAATAGGGCACCATTTAGGCCATAGATTACACTAGACTACTCTTTTACAAGAGTGATGGTCCTTCCCCTTCCGTTGTTGATGCATTAGGATTCTATCTCACTCACCTCGTATGATTGATCATTTTCAAAATATATATACAGTGAGTCTCTATATATATATATATATATTTATATATATATGAGTCTTAGCAATGTACATATAGCACATAATACAAAGTGTGATAGAGTGTAAGATGAAAAATAAGATAGAAAATCGGTAATTATATTTGGTGACTGCTTTAATGTTTATGACACTAAAATTCACTATGGGTGATTGAGTTTTGGTATCTCAATTGTCAATTAGGGATAGTTTTTCAATAAACCAAGTAACTTTAGTGTCTTCAGAAAAATATTTAAGTAAACTCGATCTTAGGCCTAACTTAAAGACTTTGTAATCAGGATTAAATTTTATAAAATCTTATTTATATCAACTGAAGTCACTTATTGTATATGATTTAATCCACACCATAGAGTTTACAAGTATGATCATCGATCGAATACACCTAAATATTTCCCTAATTTATAATACACAAAGTGAAGCCTATGTAATTTTCAATGTTCTGATGACAGTGCTTGTGGGAGTAGGTGTACGTGTCCAAAAAGAAAAGGTCTTTACTATTCATATATTTTTAATAATAAAATTTTTTACTTTTCAATTATTTTAACAATTGTAAAATCTATTATACATTGTGGAGTGACTGAGTGAACAAACTTACTCGTCCAAAAGGGCTGCCTCCTTTTTCTTCAAATCTTGTGTTGAATGGCCTTGATAAATTGTTTAACAAATCTGTTATAAGGGCCATCAGTTAGGTTCAAAACCTTCATATTTCGCTGAAGTCCATTGTCCTTATTGAAGTTGAGACGGAGAACCAACAGCCCAAGTTCGAAACTTGAGGCCTGGCAGTTCTGCACATAAATGTGTTAGTTTGTCCTTAAAAAAAAAAAAAAAAAAAAAAAAAATTGATATGGGGAGGCAAAGTAAAAAGAATTACTATATATATACTAATTTAAAGAACGACCATGCATGCATGGCAACCTTTATGTGGTGTGTGATGTAATTTGCCTAGACTCTAGTTCTATATTTTTAAAATGATTTCCATTTTATATGGTAAAAACTTAGTTAATGACATTTTTGTTGATCATGTAGCATACAGAATACAATCAAGAAATATCGCGACTGTGTCGGAGAAGATCAAAGAAGCAACCAAGATATTGAGAAACATTTTCAGGTTAGACATTCTCTCAAGTTCTGCGAGTATAATCTAAATTATGAGCAAAATGGGTGAAAATGATCCATACAAGAAAATTAAGAGTCGCTGTTATTTGACAATATCTAGCTCACAATAGACGTGAGAACAATTTTTGAATAGACCGAATCTATAATATTATATTATAGACCCTGAGTCACATTATTTAGGTTGAGTTTTGGAGTTTATAAAGGAAGAGAAAAGAAGGGAAAGTTAGATGTGATAAGGAAGAAAAGGGGAGAGAATGGAAAAGAAATTTCTTCTAAGTTATTTGGGAGTTTTGGAAGAAAAATTTCATTAATGTTAGTCTTTTATTAAAGTACCATTTCTTTTGATATTTTTGTATTATATAGGGAAGACAAATACGATATGTCATAATTAATTGTAAGGTAATCCAAGTTTTCCTTCTATTTCATCTTAATTATAGAAGGTAAGTTTTTTTTTTTTAGTTTTTATCCTGTCATCTCCCTCCCTTTTTTCTTATTTTCTATCTACTTAAAACTCCAAAAAAAAAAAAACTCTATTTTTTTTGCCTTTCTCTTCTCCTCCTTCCATTTTCTTCCTCCATCCAAACGACTGTTAAGTAGGTGATATGACTCATTTAAGATCAAGAAATCTATAATCTATCCTATAATATTATAGATTCGATACATTTTAAAATTTCCCAATTGCTGTCATGAGATTATCTAAAGGATATGGGGCAGCGCAATTATTTCTTTGGAATTGTGAAATTCTTTTGCTAAGTTGTAAAATATGTTAATTAGATATACAAAAGATTTCTCTAAGCCCACGTTATTACGTGGGAATGACATAAAATGGAATGTCTATTTTAGGCAGAATGTATTTCAACTCAAAATAGGCAAGAATACTTATTTCTATTATATGTTTGGTGACTAAAGATATAATGAAGTGAGTATTATTTTTTAGTGTCTGACATAATTATTTTTAGATGTCAAAATTTAAAAAATAATATTAATTTAACTTACATATTCCTGATTTTTTTAAGAAACATAACAAATTTTTATTTTGTTTTTTGTTTTAGTTCGTGTTATTAACATTTCAATAGTGTGAGAAATTTTAAATATTTTCTATTAAGGATACAAATTTTTAAAAAAATACATAGTAGTATTTTTTTTTTTTTTTTTTGCATTCAAATACATATTAAATAATAAAATTTAGCTAATTTTGCAATACTATGTTTATTTAAAAAGGTTTATATTTATTTAATAGTTATGCAAATAAATAATTGACTTCATTGTGTTTTATTTATTTATGTATTTTATATGTAATTATATATGTGCTCGTAGATATTATATTGGATTCAAATTTCAAAATGACAAGAAAAAATTGACATTTCATAATTTTCTCTTAACAAGTTTGAGTTAGAATGGGATCTCCTCAAGTTTTTTTTTATTTTAATGAATGAGGTTTTCAAAATTTAGTTGGAATGACCTTGATGGAAGCCATTCCAATTAGAAAACGGAAATAATATGTTAGAAAGGCATTTTCATTTTAGGTCATTCTCGCATACCAAAAATGGAGTAAATATCGAAAGGTGTTAAAAATGTATAAATTCTCTTCAGAATTCACAAACACTAAGCTATTCAAGGAAGCACGTAACTTTGGAAATATATATATATGACTTAAATAGAAATCTTCATATTTTGTTACTGAAAGTCGTAGATCATCTCCTGTCTAATAAAAATCTATAGACTCGGGTGTAAACAAAATATGTTAATCTGTTTGCTGATCAAAGCATGTTAATTGCTCTTAGGGTTTAATTAGGTTGGTTTGTGAGGCTGTACCTGCAAAATGTGTTCTCACTACTATGGTCATGCACAAAGCTTTTTAATTTCCCTTACTTTGATCACTTTTTAATTTCCATTTGGTAAATGGTTCCACGAGCAGGAGTTGAAACTGGAAGCTATAAGCATGGCAAAGGAGATAGAGTTCCTCGAAGTTTCTCAGCGGTTCTTTACTCATTGCTACTCTCATGCCAAAATTAGATAAGTAGATTCGTTATCAGTACATGGGCTTTTGTTTTATTGTTGAACTTTAGAATGTTTTTCAGGAGGCTTTTGGGGCAGAATCTTGAATCATGTTCACTAGAGGAACTTCAACAGATTGACAGCCAACTCGAAAGCAGTCTAAAGAACGATCAGGGCAAGGAAGGTAAGTAGAAAAAAGTGCACTGAAAAGGCTATTCTTCATGATTGATCTTTGATATAAAGCAAAACTTCCCATTTGGTAAAAGTTAAATGATTTTGGCTTTTGGACAAAATTTTGCTTCACCAATTAGTAATTGCAGACTCAGCTATTTAAGGAAGAAATGGACCGGCTAAAAACAAAGGTGTGATGATGATGATTTTTATACGGCATCATCATTTCTCTATATTTGGTCGCAATTGCATCACTTATTTGTTTATAATTGTATTCCTGCTATTTTCAGGAGATACTTTTGTTGGAAGAGAATGCATGGTTATCTCAAAAGGTAAACTTTGATAAAATAGTTTGGAGTTGTTTTGTTTGTATTCGGAAATAAGAATCATAAACTCTACTATTAGTACAGGTTTATATCATTCCCCTTAATTCACTTGTTTTGTTGAATCAGAATGAATTTCGTTATGTTAATAATAAATTAATTAATTTGAAACTCAAATAAACAAGTAGAGAATTAAAGTGGATATTTTTTAATATTTTCATATTTCTAAATCAGCAACATTTATGAATATCATTAACTTTAATTACGACTTTCTGCCTTTTGTACAAATAAATCAAACACTTTAGTGTTGTCGACAGAGTTCCTAGGACTAGAACAAGATAGGAATTTGCATGAATCCAATCTTGAAGCCACTGTGAAAGATATATATATATATATATATATATATATAGAAACCTTTCTATTACCAACTATATCGGTGCTTATTTCAGTTAAATATGTGGTAACAGCAGCAAGTTAAATGAATAAATTGCAATGGGATTCAAGAACTTAAATGGACTGATAATTAACGACTAGCTACTTTTTTGGTTTTCGTTAATGCAATCATTAATTTGATTCAATTATGAATTTGTGATGAATATATATAGTGTGGACTGGAGGCGGGGCATTCACCAGCAAAAAGGAAAAAAACTGCGAGGTGCAGTACTCAAAGCTCTGAGGTGGTTATAGACTGAGTTGTTTATAGGACTTCCTGAAACCCGCTGATAGATGGTCATTTAGGTTTGTACAGTACAAACTTTTAAAACATATAGTGTTGTACTGTACAAATCTTTAAAATATAAGAAAATAGTTCTCCCAAGGAGACTATATAATTTTCTTATAGATATATATACATATTTATTATATTGCTGACATAAAAATAGCTATATTGTTTTAGCATGGAATAATTTCTTATTCCATTGTTCGAGTTGACTTTTAAGCAATAAACGCATAAAGGTGTTTCCCTTCAAAGACAACGTACATGTACGTAGTTGACATTCGATAAAAAAGAACAATTATTATAAAGTGGGTAAAAATTGGCTCGGATAAATCTAACTAACAGATGCCTTTACTATCAATTAGCGGGAGCCAACTGTTTTTTACTTTGGTGTCTCTTCAAGTAAAAAGGTATACGAGGTTGCCATGTGCTGGACTCATTTGAACTTACTTTTAGTTTTAACCCTCTTATTAATAGAAATTAAAAAAAAAAAAATGAGTGAAAAGAAACTTCGATAAATCGGGCTGATTCTAGGCAACCAGCCCATTTCTTATTTGGGAATGATCACTGGTAATTAGTGGCCCAAAGAGAGCGGCAACAAGCGTGGTCCGTGGAATCGTGGATTGCAAAAGAGTCTTTGCTTTAGATATTTCTTCGATCAAATCCAGCTTGAAGATTCTCACACCATTAGCTCATCTCAAATTACAACTTCCTACAAATCTCAGATTACAACATGTAGTAAATGATAATTGACAAGTCGAAAACCTTTTTGGTATCTACACGAAAATTTAAAAAAGAAAAAACAATTATTGTCCTTTAAATTTTATTATTATTATTATTTTTGTTGCAAAAATATTAATTAGAACAAAATAAAAATAAAAATCCAGTTGTAACACGAGAAATAATTAGAGTTGATGTATCATTGACCGCTTTCAATTTATAACAACTTTCTCAGTAATTTTTCAAGGAAAAGGAAGATATGAGAATGTCATAGCATAAAAATAGAGCATCTCTGTTAAAAAAAAAAAAACTCGAGTGCACCTAAAATGAGAAGAATTGCATGATGATGTTCAAACTTCAAATTAAAACAATGAAAACGAGTGAAAACATTGCCCCACCTCCCTACTATTGTTGCCAGACTCTACGAGCAGCAGCAGCAGCAGCCCTTCGGCCTTCGCGGAAACTGCAGTCAGATTTAACTAATTTTGACTCGCGGAAATAACGGATAACAAGTATCTTATACTGTTGAATGATTAAAAAATAATAAAATTTATATATATTTTAATAACTGTACTATTCACTCCACGTTAGAAATTGATTCTTGACTCAGATCTGCCTATCAACAACTTCATTATCTCTTCAAAATGTTTTTTTTTTCTTTTTTAATTTTATGTACGTCTTAAAACTTTATGAAATTAATCCAAGATTGGGAAGACGGACATAGAGTTCCGTGTGATTTGGATGATAGTGGTTTATACGTATTTGATTTTGATAGGTTAATTACAGGGTCCTTATCATAGCCCAGATACTACACTCCTATAATCATATTCTTGGCCCGACTTTATGCATATATATGGAGTAAACCTATGGCTAGGACAATTTAAATTCGCCTATCCGACTTCAAAGTCCAACCCCACCATGAAATCTGCATCATTTTGTAGCTTCCGGGTCTATTGGGCTAGCTAGCTGGATTTGGTCCCCTCCCCTCCTCCAGCCTAGTTGAGTTGTGGACACCTAACTCATCTCTTTAATCAAATGTACTAGCACTAGATTCTGCTGATCATCTGCTTCTTTGTATTAAAGCAAGTCAGTCCAATTTTAATTTCTTCAATGAAATGCAATTTACTTAGCCACACTACAGTCTTGTTTATTTGGGGTGGAGGGGGGTGGTGAGTTTGACTACAACGATCTGTCAAGTTTGTAATACAAAATTGAAGAACTTAACAAGAAAATCATGACAAATTATTAGTTTTCTCTTTTTTTCTTTTCAACGTTTCGGTATTAAAATGATGTTAGAGGAGATAGAACCTCTCGAACTCTTGGACGGAACGAAAATACTACCAACTTCATTTAGGCAGAGACAGGGAATTCAGCGACCTCACGTACCATTATCAGATTATATGCTATCATAATCAAAGAATTCAACAAGGAAATAATTAGCCAATGCCACTATTCCCATCTACTGTCTACAATGTAAGAAATCAATTCCGGTTATATTAGTTGGTAGTAGTACTCGTATTACTACATTACAAGAAAAAAGAGAATAGAAACATTTGAAAACGTTTCGGTGGTCCCCCGATCCTGATGAATTCTAATTTGCTAGCTGAAAAAGTCGTACCCTGCTGCTAAGCTTCACGAATTCAATCAATATAAATGCTTCAATCATCGGGAACATCTTTCATTCAATGGAATGAAAGCTGTGTTTTCCTTTCAAAAAAAAAGGGGAACATCATTCAAAGAGAAAACATGGTGGCCAATCATGTGTCTATTATTATTATTATTAGTAGTGTAAATCATGTCTATTAACTTATTAAGGCAAAGCCCGTATGTCAACTTTGATTTAGTCAAATTATGCACAATTAGTACTATTTTCCTTTTCGTTTACCACTATGTTATCTTATTTAAGTATTATTTTTTTCACAGACACAATTAATATGCATTTCCTAAGGTAAAACTAAAATACAAGTATATTCTCAAAAAAAAAAAAAAAAAAAAAACTAGTTTCAAATTTTCAATTGCCATTCCGCTTAATTCACTAAAAGAGGGAAAGACACCTATGAATAAACACCCTTTTTGTTTTGGTTTAGCACATTGTCCTTGAGCTTTTTGAAAAAAAAAAAATGGTTTAATAAAATTTTAAACCAGAATTAAACTGTGTTAATTTTTATACTTGTTAATCTCATGAACTAATCCTTCACCAAAGCCTAGTTGAGGTCGAGTTTATTAACATCCGGTGTAGTGCTAGTGCCGCATTACTGCATGCTATATATTCCTCTATTTTAAAATAATTGTCATTATTTTAATTGATATATACAAATTAAAAAAATTATTAAACTGTAACAATTTTGTAAAAAAATAGTTCAAAAGTAATTAAATTATCTTTTTGTATTAATATTCCAACTACATAACTCTTTATTAATATGACACTAAGGGTAAAAGTTAAAAAAATATCATTTAATACTTTCTCGAATTTCTAAAGTAACAAATAATATGACACAAGATAAATTGTCTAAAATGACACTTGTTTTAAAACGAAAGTAGTAATACGAATAATATTTACAAATAGAGTTTGACTTTTTTTAAAATAGATTTTTGCTGCATAACTCCGTTTTCCGTGATCTAATTATTGTGGAGAACAAAATTTTATGCCCTTCCCCGATTACAAGTTGAACCTTATTTAAGTAAATATGTTTTCCCCTTAAAGTAAGATGTACAAACTTTAATGAACAAAAAATGACCGTTGTTTAGAGATCCATAATCCAAGGAGAAGCACATTTTCCCTTACCTGTAGGACATTTTTGTATGAGTAGCAGTACTATGTGTTATGCTTAGAAGACTTCGTTACCACAATCTTGATTTTCTATGCTGGACACTATCCATTGCACGCACTGCCTAATGATGGGATACACTTCTCCACATTTATTTTAAAGACCTTTTCTTGACCCTTAGATTTTACACTTCTAACAAAACAATATATTTTTAGAAAAATTCTATAATCCATTTTAGGGAATCATTTCTTTGTACTTTAAGGAGTTATACAGTACAACACTATATGCTTTAAAAACTTATATTGTACAAGTCCTTAAAGACAGGGGAATGGTTCCCTCAACGGGACAGTCCCTTAAAGCACTCTTAAACTTTTAAAAGTTTTTAAAGCACAGGTATTGTACTGTACAAACCCTTAAAGTACAAAGGAATGGTTCCCTAAAAGGGACTATAGAATTTTTCTATATATATATATTGAATTATAGTTGGGGATAATTTCATAAGCTCTCCTGAATTTTATATTAATATCACTTAGCACTCTTAAACTTTTAGAAAATATCGTTTACCTCTCCTTTCTTGCCAATGGATCCCTTTATAGTACTAAAATACATAAAATGGTATTTATACCTCATATACCTTAGCCAAATTACGAAAGAGTAGTTTCAAAAACCACTCCTGAGGTTTTGACAATTTTCACTTGATACCCTTTTAGTTTCTAATAATTTCTTATCAATTTATTTATATATATATATATATGTCTGTATGTATGTATATGTGTGTGTACATACATTAATTTGATTACTTCTTTATATCTTAATAAAAATTTTCACCACGTAAAAACACATAATTAGTAGTTTGTCTAGGGAATCAGAAACTCATAAAATATATATATTCTCTCGATAAATTTTTTGGCTTGAAAATTTATGAAAATATTACGCATATTAATGTATTTTTGAGCATCAATTTGAATAAAAGTTTTGGATATGTAAAAACACATCATATGATATAATAAATAAATATAACTAGTACTATTTTGTTTGTAAATCAAAACTCGAACCTGTACATTGAAATATGTATTTTTAAAAAAAAAATTTAATAAATTTATTTACAAAAAAAAAATGATTATGTAATGTGCTAATGTGTGTTGATTTGAACAAAAATTTGAACGCATAAACAAATTACCATATATTATAAAAAACAAATATGATTCAAATTTGTTTGGAAAATAACAAACTCTTAAAAAATTAAATGAATTTTTTGATAAAATTTTTAGAGAACTTATTTGTAATAATTAGAAACGCATTAATACGCTTGTATATGTCGTTTTAAACACAACGTAGAATACGTAAGTATACATAATATATAACAATAAAAAATATTATTGGTATTTTATTTTGGAAATCATTAATTTGTAAAATAAAAAATAATTAAAAAATATATTTTTGACATTAATTAGTGAAGGATATGAGAAGTTACACCTTATTGTTATTTGTTAATATTTATTTTACCCTTTTTTTCCCTTTCTTCCAACACTTTTAATCAATGAAAGCTTTGAACTAAGGATAAAATTGGATAGAGGAAAATAGTCTCTCTCCACTTAAATTAATTTTTTAAAAGAATGGGCTGAAAATGTTGCAAAAAATATGAAATAAAGAGGTAAGTGATATTTTTTTTTAAAGTTCAGAGATACTAAATGAAATTAACTTAAACTTCAGGGAAGGTTTTCGAATTATCCATTATATTTGATTTGGAGTAGTTTAAACTCCGAAACTATGAAATTAAAATGATAGTACTATTTGAAATATAGCGTAGGAGTACATGTCTCTAAATTTCAAGTTACTTTTCTTGTTTTTTGAGATTAACGTTAATGCTAAATAAGAATCATAATTAAGATTTACGAGTAAATGTCTCTTTATGGTTGGAGTGAGCTTCTCTTCATTAATTTCTCTTTAATACACCCTACAATATACTTTTAAATTATTTTTTTCAAAATTACAGCCGTTTAAAATATAATTTATTATATATGTTTGCTATAGACAAAATTTGAAAAGAAATAGATTAATTTTTTTGTTCTAAATTTTTAGTCTTAATTTTCACCTATTTTACACTAACAATTTTAGTTATTTAAATATAATATACTATTAAAGGCATTGAAAGTAATGGAGAGGATTTTAATCCTTTATGATTAATATTTCATATACCGCCACAAAACAAAATTTATAACTGTAGATATAAATTCACATTGGTGTTAAAAAAATTTTATATGATTGAAAGATTAAATTTTCTTTAGAAGAAAGATATCTTTTGTACTACAAGTTTAAGATTACTAGTCAAAATCATTTCAAGTACCAAAACTATATTTTAAATTACATACATCTGATTTTAGATATTTGATCATTTCGCCGAGATATATCATTAGTTTTTGTTACTTCGTAACTGTCATTCTTTAAATTTCTAATAGGGATGGAACAAACTACAAATAAAGTACAAATTACAATAATCTTGAGTAGAGCTAATGACGAATCGAGTTGCTCGCGAGTAGAATGCTCGATCGAACTCGCACTGACTAAATTCGAGTTGAGTTTCGAGCAATTCGAACTGTATTTGAGTTCAAATTCGAATCCATGACTACTCTGATCGAAAGTTCGTCAAGTTTTAATATATTGTTTTTTATTTTTTATATTTTATAATTTATAGAATTAGTAATGTTTGAAAAAATTAATACTACTACCTTTACAATTTTTGAATAGTATAACAATATTATAGTCAAATTGTGTAATTTTGAAAAAAAAAAAAAAACAAAATATCCCTAAGTTCAAACGAGCTCGAATTAAGATCAAGTTTTTCTAAAATTCAATGAGTCGAACTTAGTTCTATAATCTATATTTGAACTCTTAATTTTTTTGTATTCTAACTCAAAGAAAGCACTATTCTCGACTCGTTGCCAACCCAAATCTTGTGGCAAGCCATGCACTTCCTTACAAGTAAAAAAATTACAAAAATGACATCATGTTGACTGACTTGGTTTGAATTTTTTAACATGAAAGATTTAAATGAGGGAGAGGGAGGAGGAGGAGGGAAATAAGATGAAGACGTTCATAAGGGATAAGAAAAACCGCAAGGGGCTGTTTTAAGTTTAATTGCAGAGATCCCCAATAAACCTCCCATTGTAGACTTTGTATTTAAAGCCCCTGGGGGTATTAGTGGGGGCGTCGTTGTTG
This sequence comes from Cinchona pubescens, assembly GCA_025175665.1. NCBI lineage: Eukaryota > Viridiplantae > Streptophyta > Magnoliopsida > Gentianales > Rubiaceae > Cinchona > Cinchona pubescens. Next base: position 2,138,876 of record JANKKI010000014.1, read on the forward strand.
CATCGTCCTCCGAGCCCAAGAATTCACAAAGAAAGAGAGACAGGAAAGAGAAAAATCCTTCTGCTTAAAAGAGCTGGTATTTGGTCCGGTCTTGCAACGCTTGGAAGTGAGTGATAGGTATATAACAACTGTTAGTGTTTGATTTACAGAACAGACACCATCCCCTCCCCAAGAAAGCTGCAGTTCCCAAACGGCTGGATCCATATATAATCCGAAATCCAAAGACCCTTTGGTCCAAAATATGCATGGATAAGCTATACGGGTCAGTCATGGATCCGCATTCATCGCATCCTCAGAATGAAATTTGAGTAATTTTTTTCTCCCTTTTTTTATACAGCTTTTCAGGTTTTTTTTGCCAGTCTGTAGTGAAGTGGAAATATACAGTCTATAAAACTAGCAGTTTGTTATCTGTCGTGTCATTTTCATTCTCATTTTCCGAGTCTTGGTTTGGAAGCTTTTTCCAACTTCCTTCATTGTCTGCACTACACACCAAGAAAAACTAGTCTGAGAAAAAAGAAGAGCAAAAAGAGAGATCTGCAGGTATGGGTAAAGAATGGCTCTTCTGGGGTGGTAAATCCACTAAAAAGGGAAGATCAGGCGGCAGCGGCGGAGGAGATAAATTACAAGCTTCAGCAGCACCCACAGGATGCATGTGTGCTGTCCTTCAAATCTTTGATTTGCATCATTTTCCGTTTGCTTTGCACAATCATCATCAGCCTTCTTTCAAGCCATCTGGCCCCTTCTTGCAAGATGAACCAACTGTCCGCAAAGGTCCTCCCTCTTCAGTCTTATCCACATTTCTACTTACTTTTTATTTCTTGTGTATTTTGTCTTAACCAGTAGTAGAAAGTTACTTACGTTTGGATTGGACATATATTATTCAAGCTATGTAATTTTAAAAATTACTGTAACAATTTTTAGAACTGATATATGTGAATTAAAAAAGCATCGAAAAATATGTTGTGCAAAGATTATACTAGTAAAATATTATTTTAAAAAATGAATAATAAGTTGGTCTAAACTGTTTGATTTCAATGTCTAAATCAATTGATTCCTGCAGGATTAGAAGCACCAAGAAACAGCTTGGAGTTGGAGGAGCCTTTGAAGGAAGCTCCTGCAGCAGGTTCATTATCATCCACAATAAAACAAGAAGAAAATTTGAACATCTCGGTAAACATTACATTTCCGTTACACTAGATTTATTAATAAACGTCTTGCTATTTGTGAATACCTAAATACAACCTATCTATCCATTCCATTTCCCAAAGCTAGTTGTATTAAAAAGAGAGAAAATTAGTAATAAAATGGTAATTAATTAAGGATGTTAATTGCTTGCTTATTGTTTTTTGTGTAATTTTAGAAAGTAAATAATGGTAATAATTATAATGGTGATGGGATTTTGGAAATTCATTCCAGGTGAACATTCAAATCAAGACAAGTTGTGAAAACAAATCACCAAGAGCCTCTACTTCAAAAGCAAGGACGGATGATTATATATCATCAGAATATAGCCCAGGAGGAGGAGCTACTGGGACCAAGACACCAACTCTGGTAGCTAGGCTGATGGGCATTGATCAACTACCTGAAAGTACTGGCTCTCCGTCATTGCATTCCTCAACTTTAAATTCTCTAACAAACTTGCACATGCATCCTCAAGGACAAAGTCAGAGAAGGGAACAAAACTCCCAGCTGATCATATCCAGACAATATCATCATCATCATCATCATGGCCGTTCTTGCGGCAGCAATCAGTACTACCACAGAAGTATTCTGGACAACGACATCACAATGGGTGGTAGTGGTACTCTTTCTCTGCCTGAAACACCGAGAATATCGTCAGCCAGGAGGTCAGATGTGGAACACAGGCTATCCCTTCAAATCAACAAAGAAGAACCTGTCTGGTGATCAAGAATTTGAATTCTCTGCCTACACTGCAAAGAAACTGGCCAGAAGGATATCAGAGTCCAGACGAGAAGATGACAATTGTAGGAGAGGTAGTGATTATGCTAGGCAGATTGTTAAGCAAGTGAAGGACAGTGTAAGCAGAAGAAAAGTTGGGCGGGACATCACCAACATGAGAGATGATAATGACAATGTTGTTCTCCTCAAACCAAACAAACCATCTACTAATAATAAGGTGGTTTCAGCAAGATTATTGCTTGGCGATGAATCTTGCCAAAGCAAGCAGTCAACAACACCATCTTGCTCGCCAAGGCTCTTGGAATATCCCAAGAACAAGCACGTTACTAAAACTCAAACTTGTCAATATTCTCAAGAACAAATCCAGTTGAAGCCAAAGCCTCTTCCAGTTGTTCCAATTGTACAACAAGAGCAACCAAATCAACAGCAAAACTCAGCAGTCAAGAAATGCAAGAAAGATGGAAGTGAGAAATATACAACTCGCGTAGTCTCAAAAAACCTCCACAAGTTTCAGATGCCATAAAGAATAGAAAAGAAGAGCCATTCATTCGTTCATCGACTACAAATAATAAAGTAGATGTCACAGACAAGAAATGCAAGAAAACTCCACTTTCCAACGAGCTTCTCAACATCAGTGCTGTCCCAACCCTGTTACCGGTCAAGAAAGATATCCCTTTTCCGGCAACCAAATTAAGTGATAAACAGGTAAAAATAAATAAAAATTACTACTATCATTTTTCATTTTCCTCTTCTTTTTTTTTTATTATTTATTTATTAGTAGTACGAGTTTAAATAAGGTGGTCTCACTAATTTGTCGACTTTTTTGTGGGGTGCCCAAAAAAAAAAAAAAGTCACAGGCATCTGATTCTCAAACGTGGAAAAGGAGCACACAAACATTATCTAGTTGTTTGAGCCAGTCGTACAAGCAGCAGCAGCAAAAGAAAGAGGTGACGCAAAAATCCACCTTTCAAGAAAACATCCCAAGAAGACAGATGTTGTAGTAATTCCACCTCCACCTCCACCTCCCCCGGAGATAAAGCATCATCATCAGAAGAATATCAGTACTACATCGAAAGAATCTTGAAACGTACGGGTATTGACAAAAGTACCCCAATTGCCCTGGCCAAATGGTACTCCTCTTCTCACCCGCTAGACCCTTCAATCTTTCACTACATAGAACTTTTTCATCCTACCACAATAATAACCACCCCCTTTTCCACCTCCCTTAATAAAGATTCCAAATTAATGTTGAGGTGCAATAGAAGGCTCGTTTTCCAACTTGTGGATGAACTTCTAGCTGAAATTCTCAGGAACCCATGTTGCCCATCACGTGGGTCGGATTTGATTGACAAGTTGTGTACGAGAATTAAGAAGTTTCCTGAGGCTAATTGTCAAGTTCTAGAAGATATTGATGCATTGGTAGACACAGAATTACGTTGTAAATCTAAATCATTTCAACTGGGAGAAGAAGAAGATGAAAAGAGAACAAGGGGAGATCTATAGTGTGGGAGATTGAACGTCAAATTTTGGAGTCTTTGCTGCATGAAACGGCAATGGAGGTGGCTTACGGGTAAATTGGTTAGGTGGGACCATGGCGCGTCGCGTACAGTTGTGGGTGCGACACAGTAGGAACAAGGTCTGACCGAGGTCACATGGTCCTTCACGTGATGAGATGCTATTAGCTGATTTTGGGGTCCATCAACAAATGGATTGGGGGATGGATTTGTAATTGTAAAATGTTAATTCAAAAACAAGGGCCTTCTGGTTGTAGGGCTCTCGCTGCCTTGGTCAAGTGAATATTTCTTTTTTTAAACACAATTGCTGCCATCTTTCAGGGTCTAATCAGAAATCGCTGAGATTTCAATATTTATACAATTTATAAAGTCCCAAGATCTTTTAGTGTGTGTTATTTTTTAGTTTATCATTAAGGCAAACACTTAAATAGATTCGATTTTTTATTTCACTTGTAAATTTTGTAGTGTGGATTGATCAGTTGAAAACTTTAGATTAATCCTGAAAGATGGCAGCAAAATTTTTTAAGATTTAATCCTGACCACAAGATCTACAGGTGGGGTAAAAATCCAGTCTACCTAAGAATTTTCTTATCATTAATACTTTTATCAAAATTTTAAACTTCTAAAAAATTTTAATAACTCCTCCCCTTAACTTCTATCATTTTTGTTCAATATATTTTTTCTTTTTATTTTACACACATTAGATGTGCTCTTACGTACCGTGAGTATTATATAATTGATACGCAGTATAAATTTTTACTATTTTACCAACCAAATCTGGAATATCACCTTTTTTTTTAACATAATGTCACCATTCTTTGAAGGGATAATTATGTTTTATTTTCAAGATTTAATTATTCTCCAATATTCCATATATAGGTGCATGTAAATAACTATATTTAATTAGGAAAAAAATTTAACACCATCATAAACTAAATAAATTTACACTATTCACTTTGTAACGTATATTCATCGTAACAATCGGTAAACAAATATGTGACAGATAGTCCTTCGTGTCACTTTTTAACATAGCGATCTAAGAGCGTATGGAAAGAGAATCTTAGAGATTTGATTCCTGGTTGTGGAAAGCAGAGCTTATAACTACTTATAAAGTAGTTCTAAAGAGACAAAAAAAAGATAAAAGTAGGATACTAATTAAAATTTGCATGGAATCTGAGGAATATCACTGCAAAATGCAGACAATTAGTCTTGAATTAAAAACAATATGATACTATCAATGTTATCTGAAATAAGGTTCAACAATATACGTATGCTCTTACATGGAACAAACAAAAACCAACGTACTTGTGTGCTTGTTTCCTCTGCTAACTTGGCACTGAGAAAGGAGAGAGGATTTCTTTAAGGTCAATAAAGTGGAATGACAACTTTAACGTTGACTGTTAGCATAGCTTCAGCAATTTTCCATTAAGATGATTCTTAATTGAATTCATGCCAGCGCAAAACTTAAACTTGGGGGGTTTAACTCGACAGGACAATAACTCATGTACGTAGATGATTTTCTATTGAAAGATGATGTACTATGATTTCTGATACAATTTTAGCCAATTATTTTATTATAGTAGTGAATTCATGTGAATAATTTATAGCATAACAGGATTCATGGACTCTACTTAGTAAAAATAGTATTCGGTTTGTTTCTTTGCATTTTGATAGTATTGTAATATTGAAATATACATTAAGAGGTAAGAAGTGTCTTTATTTGAGAAGAAAAATCCAAGAAAAATAACATACTAGTATGTGGAAGATTTTCGGGTGGGCTCTGCTGTGGGGGTGTGGACATGCATTTATGCATATACATCACGAGGAGAAAGGAGCAAATTATGAGCCATTCCTAGATAAAAACTCGTAGTGTCATGGACCAAATTCGTTTTAGAATTTTTAAAAAATTATACATGCATATTGAATGAGCGTGTATATACATACGTGGAGTACATCCCAGAAAAGCAAAAGAGTAAAGAATGATCAAAGAATGTAGATGAGGAGACAGGTCTCTCTTTCAGATCTTGTCCCAAAAATATTTGGGGTTGATGAAATGAGATAGGTGATGAGGCTACGCGTCAAATAGTGGGATAATAAACAGATAAAAGAGGGAGAGGTGTCTGTTGGAGTCTCGAAGTTGCAAAATACAAAGTGTCAGTCTAACTCACATGTATCTCTCAGCCTACCGGACGTTATACTATTAACCGCAAAGCACTGTCGTCATGCTTCACGGTTAGGTTAATTAACCACTAAGCTACTTACTAGTACTAACTAGTATGTACTACTTACTAGTACCCGTTAGTACTAGTACTAACTAGAAGTAGATATACTTCTTAGTACTACTTCATCTACATTTATTGGCCAAAAAGTGAATAATATTTTCTATGAATTCTATTCATTTAAAATTTTATGTGTATGCTATTATAGATCTCTGTGCCTTAATTTGTAGTTTCACTTTTCATACATACTAGTACTACATTCATAAATTAATTCATGATATAGAGAAATTTTTTTCCTGGATAATCAAATATGGTCTGGCTACTTGGGATTTTCTAAAGGTAAAAAGAATTTGCTTTGAAATTTACCTATCATAGAGTATGTCCAAAGAATTAGTGAGAGATTCAAATGCTACCGCCAAATAAGATGAACATGTCGACCACAAGCAATAAGTTTGGCCACCTGATGATTTTTTTTTCCTGGATCAGTCATATCAATGTGTAGGAAATTCAATTACGTTGTCTTGGCTCATGATGAATCGATGGAAAGAGATGTTACTAGCGTTAGGACGAATATAAAGGATGGTTGGTTGAAGTGGTTTTATTTCACCACTTTTAGTGATGTGAGGGTTTGTTCGGTAGTAATACTCGGAGCATAAAACGTTAAGGGTACAGGGTACAGAAAAATGATGATGTTCTCCTTCCGTGAAAACTCTAAACTGTTTCATGATTGAAAAGTTATAAAATTTATATATTTTTTAATTATTTTAACAATTATTATACTTACGCCGTATTAAAGAGTGAGTAACTAAAACTTACCATCTTTTTTCCGCTTCTACTTTTCCATGTAGTAATTATGGGATTATGTAGTACTAAAACAAAATTTGCCGCTTATTGGACATCATTTCAGGTTTCAAAATCATACTAGCATTAATATTTTAAGAGGGTTGTTAGATTAGCACAAAAACGAAAGAGCTTTCAAATTCAAGGTAAGAGATTGACGGGTCAGAATCGGTAAAAACATCATCCACCAGCCTGAAAACTGCACAGCAATGGCAACGTAATATTCTCTTTGCAGAAAAGGGTCTGGAGGTGATGAAGTACTTCACCATGCAGGTTTTTTACGATGATGAAGCTGGAAATGCTATTGCTTGATACGACTTGTAAAATCAACACATTAATCATTAAAATCTGCATCAACTAGTACTACATGCATGTTCTTTGTTTTCGGCTAACATTAGCAGCAAAAAAATTCATCGTTAATTAACACATCTAACCCAAATATCGGGAAGTAATAGCCTATATGTTTAGGAGCTCAAATGCATGAGCGTATTCAACACTACAGGAGTATTTGTTTATTTTGAGGGGATGGGGTTGGACAGGGAACGGTTTAGGCTAGGCTTCATTTAATTATACCATGGTACCATAAAAAATGTGAGGAGAAATGGAGGAAGATTACCCAGGAATACAAATATAACATAAAGCATAATTTATGATGAGCGTACTTTCTCCCGTTAATATGGTTCTTTTATTCCTTTTTAATCTCATGTTCCGATGAGCCTAGCATAGACATTTCCTCAGTCTACGCCCTCTGAATTTCTTGCAATCTCCAGGAATTCGTAATGCTAAATGCATCAAAGGTTACATAGAGGCCAACAAGCATCCGTACGTTTCTTACATTATTATCTGTACAGTCGGTAGTTCTAGGGGTGTATACACTAAAAGTTAACAAATAAAACATGTAAACAAAATGAAAATTTGACTAAAATTGTCATATACAAATAGTTCACTTTTCTAGACACAAGGTCAACTACTAGTAACAAAATTAATAGTGTGCAAGGATGAAGTTTTCACTTCCCTCCAACTTCCCCAAAAAAAAAAAAAACCATCGTGTTAACATGTTCGGAAGCTTATACTCCAAGCATTCAACTTTCAGAGCCATCAGGCAAACCCGAGTGGAGATTTTATTATTAGGTATCTGAAAACATGAAGGTCTTACAGCCCATCCCATGTCAGTATTAAGGTTCTCCAACTACCAAGTGTTGTTGGGATCAGGCAGATGCATAAAATACATTGTCTTCATAATACTTTTGCCATGCTATCTGACTAATGTTTCACAAAATTATTACAGACTGCAGGACGTGTGACAGGCATTATAACACATTCCAGTATATGTCTCCCTGACGCTACATTTAACTGGTAAATGAGTTACAGTTCAGAAGACATAATTAGCTTCATCTGCTTCCTGCGGGTAGCCAGGCTCATCACACCAAAACATTTTAATACATATAAAGATTTTTAAAATTAGCATATATCTACTGCTGCCTAAACACATCACCTATTACTCAAACAAGATCAATTTGAATTTCCCATAAATACAGAGGCAGGAAAAAGATTCCATCACGCGCTAAACCACAAGAAACCATACTCATGTTAGCATACAGGCTTAAATGTGTGAAGCTAATTTTGTATAAATTCCATGTAATCATCTGCTTAACACAAAATTACTCTTTTACTTGCGGCATTATATATGATTCTGCAAATCTTGAAGAAAATGCTCAAGGGAAATTAGGATGATCTGTTAATTAAGTATACACGTAAATATATCATATAATGGTTCAAAAGAAATTCATCCCTGAAACACAAACTTTTGCTCAACTCTGAATATTTTTTATCTCAACCCACTAAATTTTTTATAAAACCAGAAGCCAAATCCTATTTGCACTCGAAGACGGAGGTTCCTCATCACAATCTGTAACTACTGTGGTATCTTTATTTTGGAAATCTGTCAACCAATATCAGTAAACTAAATGTATGAATGAATCACCGAAGCTGTTCAAGTTATACTGAACATTGTACATACGTCATTCAATAACATAATGTGTCCCCGAAGGGTAAAAATTGTACTAGTTCACAGATATTCCCAAGCTGGGTAACCCGCTCAAAACATCAGAACAGTACAAGGAAGAAACATCAGCTTTTAAAACTGTAAAACTTTCTTGTAAGAATACCATACCTGATTGAAGGTCAGTCAGTCTTTGTATATTTTACACTGAGACGATACTTGAAATCCTGGTCTCAACTTCTACTATCAACATCAAACCCCGCCCCAGTCCACCCAGGTGTTGCAGAACCTCTACCCTTGGGTACAGCCCCAATTCCCTTTCCCCTCCCTTGAAACACAGGTTTTTTCTTCCCTCTTGGTTCATCGCCTGGAGGAGGCCCTTGGTTTTCATTTGCTACGGGAGCTTGTCCAGCATTTCCTTGACTAGATATCTGTCCAGTAGGTCCACTAGCTACTTGCGCACTACCTGTACCTAAGGCAGCATCTTGAGTTCTATTGCCTGGTGGATGTCCCATTGGATTAGCATCCTGAATAAGAGTTGAGCCAAATTTAGAAAAATGCCTCATGGACGTGGATATTGAATATATTCATCCACATGAATTGCGTTTGTAATACAACCAAATTCATGTTACCTGGAGTTTGACAAGAGCCCTAAGCAGATGAAGGTTCTAAACCATCAAGAACCTCTTGCCTGAACCAGTTATAGTACTAATAAGCAACAAAAGAATAGTACCCTCTTTTAACTTGTACAGATTATTTTCTTCTCCTAAGATATAAAATATAACCTGCCACTTCTGGCAATTGTTGAATCATTGGTGGGCTAGCTAACATCATTCACTCCAAACTTCACAGATTTGTGATAAAGTAATAATACACTTCAAACTTCAGAAGAATACATACACATGTCCACACAGCATACACATGTGCATATTCAACAAGGCACTGAGTCAAGGAATGTGATTTCAGGCTTTTACCTGAAAGCAGCTGGGTCTTATTGCACTCACCAAGATAGTATTTCTCACTCTTGAGCTCCCAAAAGATTTCAGCTATATGTAGCTAAAGCTAAAAGTTCACCTCATATCACTCTCAAGCTTCAAGAAGCTTGTCCGAGGATATGAAATTGTGAAAAATGTCTTTGAAGAACCAGACTTACTCGAATGATTATTTAAATTTCAAAACGGTCAAACCACCTTCCAAGAAACAACGCTAAAGCAAAAGGACTCACAATTGGGACAGATGTTGATGATCTGCTAGGATTCAGAGCTTCCAGCCGCCTTTTCAATTCCTCTAGTCTAGCTAATTGAGTGTTACTACTCTCTTGTACCTGTATAGGAAATTCTGTTCAAAAGGGCAAGGAATGTTAACCAAGCTTCAATGACAATACATGAAACCTATACCAGGTTATTCAAGTCTTCGCAAAGCTTCTGCTTAAATGCTTCCTCATCTTTTACTGCCTTTGATGCTTCTTCCCATGCCTGAAATGATCAGAAGAAGGCTTTTTTACTGATAGGTGAAATGGCTGAGAATATCAAGCATTAAAAACTACGGAAAACATGAAAAGCAAAGGGTGAAATCTCCCACTTGAAAACAAAGCCAGGAATGGTGGAAAAAAGCACATTTATGCCTCCAAAGAGATCAATTCAGATAACTGTTGGGCAAGGATGAAAAGCTTGATCTTAATTAGTTACTAGTTTTGCGATCAAAGAAATTAATAGAGATAAACAATGTTCCAAGAAACAAAATCCCTCTTAGTATATTGAATGTATAGCTGCACGTTTCACGCCTACTCAAGATGTCCCAACCTGTTAATCAGGTTGACACTTGCACCAAATTTTGGTTAACAAATATTGACATGAATTTACCCAATTCAGTCCTTCCTCTCTTTAAAACATTTTAGATAAAACATATATTACTTGAGTATCCATTTAACATGTTCCAACAAAAAGGGACAAACCTTTCTTGCTAGTTCCTCCTTTTGCTTAGCGAGACGAATTTTGTCATTTGAGATGGTGTATTTCTATTTTCTTTCTCATGTGCTCAAGTGCTGATGTTGTATTTGTGCATGAGAACAACAAAGTCAGTTAGCAAAATGCTTCAAGATATATTCCAGAAGTATAAGTAGGAAGGAGAGCATATTTGACCTGCTTTCTTTGGGCCAGATGTAAGTTTCATTTCCATAGAAAGATTTGCCAATTCTCGTTCAACATCCCGAATCTTGGAATAGTTTTCTTGAATATATCTAAGAAAAAATATACCAGCTGAGGATTAAGCAAAAACTGACATGAAAATTTTCAGCTATGCAGACGATGCAAGATCTGACATATTTATTTGCACAGTGTAGCAAGGTAAACTTAGATTCTTACTGATCCTCACAGAAAAATATCTAAAATGATAATCTCATGTAACATAGAATAAGTTTTTAGCCCTAGAAGCTCAGACATATCCAAAATGTAGGCACAGATTCAGAAGACAAATCATTCTACCCTCTTAACCTATCTTCGCCATAGTAAAATCTGGAGAGTCAAGCCTAAGGGACTCCTCGAATATTTATGGACATTGATTGGGCGCCGAAAAATAAATGTTTGTAATCTAATATCCCATAGAATAGAAAGTCCAGATTAGATCATTCAGTATCAAATGAATTTAACAAAAAACCATGAAAAAATAGGAAATAAATGCAAGAAAGATGTACTAGATCAGTTAGGAGAGTCGATGAAAGATTAGAGGCAGAAATTCACAGGAGAAGACATGAATGGAGAATAACATATCTCCTTCAACCAATAGTTTGAATGGTAGGTAACGTGATCAAAGAAATAGGGACAAGTGCAGTGAAGAGTCACTCATAACAATCCTGTTAATGGATCTGACACTGACCCCTTCTCAAGAAATATTTGAATCCCAGAAGTAAAGCAAGCCTCAAATTAATTATCGGGGTCCTCCATTTATTATATCTGCATCTATTTTCACACTCCCAATCCTTTTGTAATTATATGCAGTGCTTAACCAAATAGTTAGCAGCCGAATAGAATCACTGTCTCAGATAATGTGGGAAACATTTCTTCAAAAGAAAACTATCACCTCCCACGCAAACCAAATCCTAATTAGGCCAAAAACAGGGCAACCACACATAGAATTTAAATGATGAGCCCAGACTAAATTGTCAGGTACTGCTGCAAGTGGAATGATTCAAATTATGATTGGAATGTTGATTTTCGCCAACAAAAAGAAAAGTCTAATTCAGCTAAACTTTAAACTTATATAAGCTATTCCAAAACACACTTAAATGGATAACATAAACTTGGAAGAAAGTAAACACATAAAAGCGATGAAGGAAACTCTTATAGTAGTGCTAGCTTGGAATCAGTAGAATACAAAAACTAAAATTTGCGTGAAAATTAAAATAGAGAATAGAAAGGTAAGCAGTAAATTAAGAGCTTAATGCAAGTGTAAAAAAAAAAAAACATACTTTTGTAATTGAAGCTGCTCTTCCTCAATTATCTGAAGCATCCAAATTCAAAACTATATTCAATTTTGGCATAACTAAGGAAAAATAATAATAAGCATAAATATTGAATAATAGATAGGAAGAGGAGAACCTTCTCGGTGTAGGCAATGACGGGAGATTCTCGAGGGAGGCCATCGGGTCCGATCTCCGGATGCAAGACGACGGGCCTGGCATTCGAATTCGGGCTGACATTGGCTGCCATTTTCGAATGGGGATTAGATCTTAGGAATAAAAAGATTTACCACTTTTTCAGTCTGTATATGAGAATTCCGCCACATTATAGAGTTCCTAACCAAATTTAAATTAGACCCAGTGCATGCCGACGGCATTGGGTTTGGGCCAAGACGAATATGGATGTTTTCGGGATTGGAGATAGTAAGTTGGTGGGGGTGAGTCCACAGATTTAGTTTAACAGCTTCCTGTCAATGGGTCGGGTTTAGATCCGGATCCGATCTGATCCTATCCAATCCGAATCCATTTATTTGAATCTGGATCTATAACAAATTTTGATTATCCGGATCTGATTCGGACTCGATTTACTTATTATAATAAACGGGTCGGATCTGGATCTTGGTGTTTCGATCCACCCGGATTCGATTAAAATATTTAATATATAATAAAATTATTGTATATTAGTGTTATTTTATATGTATATATACATATATATTGTGTAAATTGCTCATGTAATTTATATTTAATATAAAACACATGCATAAATATTTATTATGAACTCAATATTTTTGTATAATTAAAAAAAATGAGAAAATTTGATAAATTGTAATAGTTTTACATATAATTTAAAAAAAAAATTATTAAGACCCGGATCCGGATCCGGATACGGATCTACTTTTGTAGACCCCGTTCGGATCCCGATCCAGTAATATTAATCGGATCCGGATCTGGATATACTAGATCCGACCCGTTTACAGCCCTATTCGTATGGGCCAATGGCCTATGGAGGGATTATTCGATAAATTAGATTTCTTTAATCACTATAAAGGTCGCGTTCAAGAAATTGTACAATTCGTTGAATGAATTATTTCTGTTAATTTTAAAACATATAATATTGTATTATACAATATATTATACAAATTTTCAAAGTACAATAAGATGATCCCTCAACGAGACTAAAGAATTTCCTTACAAATAAACTCCTAAATTAAGCCTTCATAAATATTTCCCTTCACCAATTATCAAATGTTTAATTGATGCAAGGATTATTTGAACCCGATAAAAGTAAACCTATCATTTATTTGAGGGGCAACATATTTTTTACTACTTGTTTTACAAGAGGAAAGGGCAAAAGTATTCAGTTTCCCAAAAATCTCATGCTTTATAGGTGTGGGTTTCATTGCATTTCTTCACACTTCCACCTATCCTGTTAAAGAAGGTATACTTGCTTGAACCTCATGCTACACGCAATAAAGTAATAGTAACTGCATCTGCCCGTTTCACATGCCAAACAACACACAGTTCGGGACCAACGCCCCGGGGAAAAGGTACAATGAAGGAACTTTGTAGCTATTTATTGTACAACTGCTGAAATGTTGACACATTGCCATTTATCAAGTGCAGATAAAAGGAAAGAAGAAAGAAAAAGCTCATGATTGCCGCAGCAATGAAACCAAATTGCTTTAGAGTAGTCAAAACTGATATAAGAAACAGGAAATGAGTGACTCTTCGTGTAATCTTCATGTCATGCAGCATCTTCACTCTGAAGTTGTTGGATGGCCTCAATTGTAGGTAGGGCAGGGATTGCTCCATTCTTGGTCACAGTTAGTGCACCACAGGCATTCGCAAAATATAGAGCCTCCCTCAATCGTTTCTCGTCCTGCCAACAATCAATATTAACATAATGTGATTAACTGAAGCAAGCCAAAAACATTTTTATTCGTGATATAATTCCTAATGGGAATGGTGGAGCATCATAGGATTGTTCCGTAGTTCATCACTCAATATATCCAAAATGATTTGACAAGTAAAAAATGACTGGCAAACATATTTGCATTCGGACATGAAGTAGGAGTTTGAGGTAGGTGATGAAAAATAGCTCAATAAAGTTCAACCATTCTGGGTCTAAATTCTCAGAAGTGGCAAAAGGCTCTATGATCTGTGTCCCAGCATCATCACAGATACTGAAAGTCATGTCTGTCATGAATTACGTAACTTCTGCAAAATCATGATGTGAATTAGAAAGGAAAGTTGCCAGAGAATATTTATTGGGAGCGTTCTCAAGGGAGCAATTAGTACAATATATGCCTAATTAGTAGCATGTACTATGACCTTGAATAGAATTACAAATATACAGGAGGAAATAAGTGATAAAGTCAACACAAGGGGTGGACAGTCAGCCAAAATATATACAAATATAGTATACATGCATAATTATGCTATACATCCAGTATGAAACAGCATGAAAATAAATCATTTATCTAACAGCATGCCTAGTCAGTTTACCTGATAAAGATCTAGGTCAGAAGCCATTCTATACAATACTCCACCAACAAATGCATCGCCAGCACCAGTGGTGTCAACAGGTTTGACTTTCAAACCAGGAACTCGGTAAACTTCCCTTGAATTGCTGTAAATGAGTTTTATTTATGTCAATGGTACATAGAAGCTCAAGTGTTTGTAAAGAATCTGAGTAGATCCAAGAAAATATCTTGAAACACATGCATATGTATAATTAGATTTGTGTTCGCAAGGAAGTTGCTCCCTTTCTCAGGGAAATAAGAAATGATATGTATAGGACAATTTAAGGTTCACTACATTTTGTAAATGATGACTTAATAAGCCTTACAAAGGTCTTTTCCAACTAAGGAAAGAAGGTAGGGAGTCGAGTGCAAGAAAAATAAATCAATATCAAAGGTATTCTTAGGTTACAGGATGTCACTTGAAATCAGTAGCATGCATAGAGTGGCTTGAAGCTCACCTTCGTGTAATATCTGCAGCCCTGTGAACCTTCAGATACTAGTAGAAGACGCAAATTTGTATGAAAAAGTTTATTCAACACCACGTTATCATCGTAAGGATCATCACCACCAGTCAGAAATGTAATTTCATCCTCGTTATAGATAACTAATCTGCCAGATTACAATAGGATAGTTAAGCAACATAAAAGAAATTGTTAGAGAAAAGGCTCCAATATAAACCCTCAGCAATAAAACTTCCATATTTGCAAAACTTATACCTTGATAATATCTGCTTGGTCCCATACACTCATTATACCCTTCCTAGCAGCATCAGCTGAAGGCCACAAGGCCAATCTCAAATTCGGATCATAAGATAGTAAGCTACCAGACTTTTTCGCAATGGCCATTGCTGCTAGTTGTGAGGACTTACATGGTTCTTCAATCAAACTAATTGAACCATAGTGGAAGATGGCTGCCTGCCATTAGAGGTTTAACTTCATAAACCAAAACAGCAACTAGCCAAAAGTAGCATATCGTAGTTTTAACAAGAAACTAAACTTAATACCTTTTTAATTAAGTCAATATCAAGTTCTGACTCCCGAAGAAGCATATCAGCACTGGGATTACGGAAAAACAAGAATTCACGCTCACCATCAGCTCTAAGTGTATAACAAATGCCAATGCAGTTCTTGCTGAAGAGTCGAACCGCATACCAGAAACATCAACTTTGTTTTCTTTCAGAACATCAGCCAACATATGTCCAAACTCATCCGCACCAACCTGTCACCCAAAGAGCATTATTCTGAACTATTCATTAGAATAGAATCAATCAGTGATTACAAAGCATTAAACTTTGGTTCAATTTGGAAATTCAAACAATATCATTACACCACGAAAAGTTCAAAAACAAAAAGAAAATAACAATAAAAAAAATTCACAAATTGAACAGTCCCGTGTACTTTAGCTTTCTAATAAACCATAAACCATTCCCAGAGCACATCAGAACAAAGCATGTAGAAAATCTATTAGTACAATAAGTTACTAATCTTGAGAAACAACAGTAACAACATGCAAGGAAAAGTGCACAATGCAAACAATGAAGAGAAAGAGTTTCACCTTTCCAATAAAAGCTGAAGAGCCTCCTAGCCGCGCTACACATACAGCAACATTAGCCACAGGAGCACCACCTGGTGCCTTTTTGAAAGCAGGAGCTTCAGCTAGTGAAACTCCACTAACTGTTGGAACAAAGTCAATCAACAGTTCCCCGAAGCATAAAACAAGAGGACGCTTCACTACTGAATCCCTATTTGAAATCAAGGAAAGTCTTTCCAAATCATCTGCAGACATCCGAATAATGACGTAAATAATTGCTTTAACTGATCAATAAATGAGTCGTTAGCAGCTTATTAATGAGTTTACAGACCAATAGGATCAAATTGCAGAATCAACTATAGAACGTATTCATATCAAAGAGGTCAAGTTACTAGGAAATCTCATTTTGATACATCCAATAACCATATTTAAAATTTTAGAATTTTCATTATGAAGATTGTACTTAGCAAAATCAAGATCATGAAACATGCGCATATTGCTTCTACAGTGAAAGTTAAAAGTCTTCTTCCCTTTTTCGTGCTTACAACACAGAGCAAAACCAAAGAGTCTCTGACAAATTACATAGTGCAAACCCAGCAGTGAGGTTTTTGATATATTCTCTGTCACTGCAATGCTAAACGATAAAGTAATAATAGCTCAATGGACGGAAAAAAACAGAAAGCTGCATGCATTTACTTGAGCTCCTGGCTCTAGTTAGATCCTGAGAATACTAAATTCACCAATTAAGACCTACTAAACAGAGCAAAAATAATTAACATTCGAGGATTACAACATATGATTATGAACTAGAATGACGGATTATACAAGAATGTAAAGATTTCAACGAAGGGTGACAAAACACACGTCATAAGGTATCCCAGAATACGAGGAAATAAACATCCATCAAGTGCAACACTTTGAACAAACTAACAACCCATATTCAAGAAATCAAGAATGAATAGTTGTTTGTAGTAACAAAAGCATTGAAAACGTAGATTCTCCAATAAATTCAAAAAATACATCTTTACATCATTTAATAAATGCATGAGTCCATATTTCATACTAATTGAAAGACCAAGAACCTGAAATGGATTGCTTTTCAGCCATCCTGTGATCGAGACTTGGTGGCAATAGCGCTGGACAATTAAAGAAATTGTGGTTGTGGGAATATCCTGCAAGAATTCACAAACACTTTTGGGAAGCAATAAGAAAGAAAGGGGAAAAAATTGCCTAGGCCGGTTAAAGAATAAGGGAAATTAGGGGGAGATGAATAATTGGAAGGAAATCTTGAGACAAGGGACCACAGGGCCAAAAGGGTTAACAGGGTTTCGTTCTTGGACACATGACAAGAATGGTCTTCCAATTTGATTTGTATATAGTAGAATCTTGCAGGCTGCGGGACATTCAACATTTTCACTCTGGTTATTATGTGAATTGTGAAGCAAGGACCTTGGCTTTATTTTTCTCAGTGCATCATCATGGGTAGTTTCTTGGAAGGAAAAGCCGAGAAGAGAAATACTTTAGCTATCATCATCTACGACTGTGTTAACATTAATTAAATACCATCAATTAATACAAGTAAAATTCTTATAATATTTACATTTTAATTATAAAATTTATAAAAATATTTTATATTAAATTTATTTAAATATTTTTTGAAAAAAAAAACTCTTAATATTGATTTTACAAATAAATATTAAGATTAATATTAAATATTATTATCAAATTTTATCATTTATATTAGTTGATATCATTAATTTCAAAAAATTTAATCTATATCATAAGTTTATAAATAAAATTAAATATCAAATTTATTTAAGTATTCTTTTAGGTTAGCTTACTAGTACACTCTTTTGAGTCTCGCACTGCTCAAACCGCGGCTTAGTTGGTTTTTCAGCCGCAGAATTATATACAGAAAAGAAAGGAAGGAAATCTTTTTGTGGGTCATTGTCATGAATACTTTTTTGATATACTTAATACTAATAATTAAGAAAAACTTATGTAGCTTTGATTTAATATTTAATAATATATTGTAACGAGTAGCTTAGTACTGATTTAATAAATCGTAGTTATATTTTCTATATATATATAAATAATTTCTAAAGAGCTGCTGAAGGTACAATCTCTGCTCCTATTTCCCTTTTTTTTTCTTTGTTTTGTTTAATTTTGTTTTTTTATTTTTTTTATTTAACTGCTAAACCATGTGAAGTAATTTAACTTTATATATGACTTGATTAGCATTGATTCATTAAGTAATACTCATCAAGTATGCTTGTATGATACAAAGTTGATCAATTTTTTTTTTTTTAACCTCCTTTATCTCTTCATCTGATCCCGTTGGCTCATAGATTCATTTACTTAGTGAAATTTCGTTATCAATATCAAAACAAATTGTTTTCTCGCTTATAACTTATAATTATAATTATAGTTAACATGTAATTAATTATAAATAGTGTATTCTTTTTAAAACCTTCACAAAATAAATGAAACATTTAAAAACAATACATCTAGTATCAATAAATTTCACTTACATGTTTAACTACATAGTCTATACCTACTGATCATTTGCATAAACTAAAAAATAAAGATTTGTTTTTAGAGTTATAGAGTTGAAGATTTTTTTATTAAAATCATTAAATCAGATGATTGTGTAGTGTCATAACTTACAAGGTGGAAAATAGCCAAAAATATTACTCTTCAAACAATGAACAACTTCCAATTCCACCGCCTCCAAAAAGAAGACGAATTCTCACCTTTCTTAGTGCTTTCCACTCAAATTAAAGAAGACAATTAAAAGTCAGCTAAACATTTTTTCAAGATTTTGCGTGCCCCTGGCAGAGTTGTAATGTTGACTTTTGGTCTGAGATTGCTATGTGATTGGGTGGGAGAGGATTGACAAGTTCTAGGTTTGTTTTACTAATTTTCTAAAATTAAAACCTTAAAGCATGATTTTCATAAAATAATATGCGTATGTATAATATATTCAAATGGCGATTAACACATAGGATAAAACAATGTTAAAAAGAAATTGGAAATGTTTTATCTTCTTTCTATCAGTATTTGGATTTCTAATCTTAATTTTGATTGTTTGTATTAAGTGGAATATTGGGGTAGTTAACTTCAATTGTGACAAGTAATGATTTACAACATTTTATTACACTTCTACTGCCTTCATGTGCTAATCTTTATTACAATGATTTTTTCTTCGCTCGAAATCTGCAATGCTCTTCTCAATTTTTATGTCGTCGTAAAAAGATAAAGCAATTATACATGCCAATATCAAGAAAGGACATTATTGTGTAATTTGATATTATTCCTCATATAAGGCCTGATATGCTAATAACATATACTATTAGTATAATCTCAAAAAAAAAAAAAAAAATTTGGAAAAAGTAAATACCTATACTATTTAGGGTTAATTACAGTTTATCCCTTTATAAAATTGATCGTATCTAGATTTGGTCTTAAAAAAAATTTATTTACCTTTTACTTCCTCTAACTAACTATCAAAACCAATCATTAATTAAAAGTTTAGGAAGTGGTACAAAATTACTAAATTGTCCGCATATAATTTTAATATTAGTTACAATTTACACGTTGTAATAGTATAAATTAAATTTTATAGGTCCCTCTATAATTCTTAAAATTTTTACTTTACCACTAGTAAAATAGATAAAATATCCGAATAAAAAATTTCATACTCTAATGATCTTTGTTTACTGGGTCAATTAATATATTATCAATTTCTCATCATCTTTATGATGATTTCTAATAGACCGTTTAAAAATTTTAGAATTGAAATTATTGTAAATTAATTGTCTAGTAAAATTATTGCTTAATATTTAGTTTTATAATCTCAGAAAATAGTATTGAAACAATGTTATGTGAGAATTATACCTGTTTTAAGTAGGTACAAATTGAGAATATCTTCACGAGTTTTCTCTCTTACAGGGACAAACTATAATAAACTAAAAAAAATATTTCGACTATATTTAAATTTTAATTGTGATTATAATTATAGCAAATTAAACTAATCGAACATGATTAGAGAACCACATAATATGACAATACCAATTGTTTGACCTTCGATCGGCTTCCGTCCGAACTAACTTAATTTGTAATAATTGAATAAAAAAAACAACAAATTAGAAAGAGACGAAGAATTAAAAATAGAAATGCAGAGGAAAGTGATTGAAGGGAAACCTTGAGGCCGCCATGGGATTGGGGAAGGGTGGCGGAAAGGGAAGAAAAGGAGGATGAGGAAACAGTGATGGTGGTGAGAGGAGGGCAAGAGGAGAAAGGTAGTGATGTGGACACCAAAAAGAGGTTGGGAAAGAAAAGTAGAGCAGTGAAATTAAGAAAATAGAAGAGGCCCGTGAAGAAATTTATTTTGTTTTTTAGATGTGAAAATTGCTTTAATATGATTTTTTAGAATTATAAAATAAAAAATAAAGTAATAATTTTATTAAAAAATTAATTTATATTAATTTTAATTTTAAAATTTTTAGATGTTCATTAGAAACATTGTAAGAATAATAATAAATGGATAATTTGTTAATCGAACCGTTAAACAACAAAGCCTTATTGGAAGGCATTTTATTAAATTTAACTGTGGTAAAGTGAAAGTTTATAAGTATTATAAGAGTACTTTTATAATTTTATTCTATTGTAAGAGATAAATTATAACAAATTTTAAAATTATAAAAGGGCAATTAATTGTTCACACGAGTTTCTAAACTTTTGACAGTTTGTTAGGAAGGGTAAAAGATATAGTAGAAATTTTTTTCAGAAGACAAATCCAGATCAAATTTATAATGGGATAAAGTGCAATTAATTTAATTATTTATTATTTTATTTTATTTTATTTTGTTTTGTTTATAAAGAAGAGATTACAGGGCAAGAGAAAAAGAAGACAAATCACGTGAAAACAATAGAACTTTAGAAGAAAAATAGCAGTGGACATGTGGCAGCTATGTTCCCTGTGTCCCTGAAGTTTTCAACCCTCGGATTTTTTCTCAATTTAATTCAAACCACCCATCACAAAAAGCAAAAGGATTAGTTTCAATATGCATAGCTAAACTATTATCAATTTTTATTTTATAACACTTTGGTATTATGTTTCAATTGTTTGCATGTGTTGTTTAAATTGGTTGAAAATTAATAAATTTTTTAATCATTATTTTAGTGAAAATATTATAATATTCATAATTTACATTTGGATATTAACATAATTTATCAATTGGAGTTAATGTATTGTCATTAAAATAACTATCAAAATAATTTTTAACTGGTTTAAGCAATAAATAAAAAATTCAAAGTGAAACTTTATAAGATACTGTTTTGCTAAAATTGAGAGTTTAGGGAGTTAAATTTGAATCTTGCATAGTTTAGGGGTGTCTATTGCAATTAACTCAAAGTAAAAATCACAGGCTCTCTGGGATCTTCCCCTCCTCTCCTCGTCGCTCCAAGTCTCTACTATTAATAGTGTAACACACAGTAAACACACACACGTTCACACACTTCGACACTTCTTCTTCTTCTTCGACAAGACAACAGCGGCCATGGCCGCAGCCCAATCCAAGGCGGCCTCAAGGTTTCGTTCAATCGCTTTCTCTATTCTGCATTTCTATTTTTAATTAGAATGTCTTATTCCTCTCTTTCTAATTTGTTGTTTTTTATTCAATTATTACAGATTAAGTTAGTTCCGACGAAGCCGATCGAAGGTCAAAAAACTGGTACCAGTGGCCTTCGCAAGAAGGTATTCTCGCTCCTCCACCTCCAAACCGCCAATTCCGTTCATTATTCATTATTATTTTTTTAGAAAAAAAAAATTCAGAAAAAAGTTGTCTGAATTTGTTGGGCTATTATTCCTTAGGTTAAAGTGTTTATGCTAGATAATTACCTTGGCAATTGGATTCAGGTTTACTGTTTCTGTTTTTCTTTTTGTATTATTATTATTACAGTTGTAGAAATTCTGGAATCAAAATTGTTGCTAAATTCGTGTTTTGTTAATGTGAAGGCATTGTTTAATTCGTTGCCGCCTGAGGACTACAAAAATGGAGTGTTGGTTTTGGGAGGTGATGGTCGATATTTCAATCGTGAAGCTGCTCAGGTAGGAATACAATTTTAAGTCTGAAATGGCCTTTCTGGAATGACTGATAGTTTTCTCTGTTTCTGGTTAGTGATTTTTCTTTTATTTTAATGTTGTAGATAATTATTAAAATTGCTGCCTGCAATGGTGTTGGTAAAGTATTGGTTGGCAAGTGAGTAAGATTAAGAGATTTCGTATTTTGAACTGTTTGCTTCACAAGTCAAAATTTTCCATACGATGTGTTTGCAACATTCCGAAACATATGCAGATTGCTCTCATAGCTTTTGCCTGTAGGCCCTGTATTATATGAACTTTGGTTATATTATAGTGTATTGGTTTGTACAGATGGTGATAGGTAATAAGGTCAGTGGCCAGCCTGCACCAGAATCCATAACTGATAAGATTTATGGGAACACACTCTCTGTATGGATATAACTTAATCTGTGATATGAATACATACCACCTTTCGTTTCTTTTTATTAATGCTTTTGTCTAGTAACCACGAACATCCCAAGCAGTTCTAGAATACTGGAAAGATATTAGTTGTTCCATATCTCTGAGGCATTTTTAGCACTGTCACGTTTGCCCTGCTTCACTTTTGTTAACATATGTATTAGAATACATTTTCACTGCCTCATCACCCATGAAGATTATGAGATAAAGTTTCTTCATATTCTGAATTTTTTAAGTAGTTCACACAAGTGCTAAGAAAATTGATATATTTTACCAGCATTCTTTCCTGAATCCTGCACATTCGAGAAAGCAGAGTTGATTATTCTTGAAGCTTTTTGGCCTTCCTGTTTCCTAAATCTAAGTTTAACCTACAAAACTATTCTATTCTTTTTTCATACTTTTTCATATTTTTTATTTTCTTTTATTTCTTCATATATTTTGGCATGCCAGTTTAGTTGCTGAATTCTCTTAATTCTTTTGTTAAAACTGATTATCTGCTGAACCTACTAGAACTGCATTTTATGTGATTCTAGTTGGGCAAGATTTGCTTTATGTGATTACTGCTCAGCTAATTATTTGGATAAGTGCTAAAACTTTCTAAAAGTTTCCTTTTGCTCCTGAATCTGTCACGGCATTTGAAAATGGTTAAGCACCTGAATTTCAAACTGCACAAGTGCTGTGAAGATTTCGGAAATAAAAGTGTCTGACATTCCTGATGTTGACCTCACTCGACTTGGAGTTACAGAGTATGGGAATTTTGATGCGGAAGTGGTTGACCCAGTTGCAGACTATTTGGAACTAATGGAGGTGAGAAGCTGAAAATTGTGTCTTTGTCAACTCTGTATGTCATGAAGTAAATTTCAAAGCTACAGCCCTTTTGGTTCTTGTGCAGCACATATTTGACTTTTCACTCATAAGAAGTCTTCTCACACAGCCAGATTCAGGTATTTTATCCCTTGTGGAATTATGTATTTACTATATAGGCATTATCTACTGTATGCTTTCGTATTTAATTGTTTTTTGACCTCCTTTGTGGCTTTTGTTTGAGATTTGTTGTCATTTTCTTTTTCTTAATAAGTATTTCTAGTGAAACTGTTCCCATTTTTGTCAAACTATTATGCCAGATGTTGTACTTGCAGCCTTTAAACCATTGGTCATGTGTAATTCTTCATCTCATCTTTATGCTGCTTCTCATGGCCAAGATGTGCCAAGTCTAACTTACATGTAAATTCTGTTTTGGCCGTTGACAGTTTTTCTCATGAATCCTCAATAGAGTAACTGTCTTTAGCTTCTGATTCAAGTCTCCAATCCTAATGCTTTTTTTTAACATTATATAAGATAGCAAAAATCGACCTAAACTATTGTACTAGTAGTGACCAGTGTGCCAATTTCCAATGTGAACAAGTAGTTAATAAAACGTTAAATATGTTTTGAGATATCTCTATTCCCATCGGTGTTTATATGTAGGATAGACGGCCATGCTAGAGAATAGTTATCCAAATGGCCTATACAAAGTGGTTTTAAGATGGGGGCCTTTAGCCCATAGTAGTGAGTGTGGTCAACACATCATGAGTTAACCTAGGACCTAAAATAGCTTCGAAGGGAAGTGGAACCAATTTTGTGATGAGGCATCATGAAATTGAGATTGGTGGTGTTATGTGACCAGTTAACTGGTTAACAGTTGTGGAATGGATTTATGTTCTTGTGTTAAGGCGACCTAAAATAACTTCAAAGGGAAGTGGAACCAATTTTGTGATGATGCATCATGAAATTGAGACTGGTGGTGCTATGTGACCAGTTAACTAGTGAACATTTGTGGAATGGATTTATGTTCTTGTGTTAAGGCTAGTCTTTTTGGGTAACTGTTGCCATGTGACAGTAAGGCCCTTCCTCTTGAGAAGCTGACATGTCACATGGAAGTTTGTGCAATTGAGCTATTTTGATAGTGCACTAAAGTTCCTTTTTAACGAGGTTGGGTCCCTTCTGCATAACCTTTTGTTATTAATCTTTGAAATTCACCTATCACTATAGAGTTACATTTCCAAATTCAGTGTTGTTGCCTTGTTGGTCCCATCGACAGAAATTCTAATTATTGAATATTTGATACTGACATATTGCTATCTAGGCATTTTATAGCCCCTTATTTTTGTTCCATATGTTTCTGCTCCTCTTTTACTTCTTCGGCTTATGAGCTTAATGAATAACTAGAGATATGAAACATGAAGGATGACAAAGAAAACAACAGAGGAAGAAAGTTGCTTTATATTCTGTGTATTCATGCCAGGTTTATCTTTAATGCAATGCATGCAATCACCGGAGCATATGCAAAACCAATATTTGTGGACAAGCTGGGAGCTAGCCTGGTATATTTTCCAGATTCATTATTTTTATAAAACTAATTATTGAGTGCCTAGCTGATACCTTGAGTTTCTCATTTTTAAAGAATGAAGAATAGCTATTGATCTATATTTTTCGCATCGGGTAGAATTCTATTTCTAATGGAGTGCCGCTAGAAGATTTTGGACATGGTCATCCTGACCCAAATTTGATGTAAGAATTGATGCTTTTTATTTTTTAGAATATATGTTTAATTTCCTTAAAAGAAGAACTGACTTATTTTTCTCTGAAAAAGATATGCGAAAGATTTGGTCAACATCATGTATGGAGAGAATGCACCTGATTTTGGAGCCGCAAGTGATGGTATGCTTCACCAACAGGGCTAGCTGATAATGCTTTCTTGCTTTTCTAGTTCCTTAAGTTGTTTATCATCTGTGTCTTTTTTCTTTTACTACTCTGTTCCAAAGTATAAGGAACTTTATGTATAAAGATATTTCTTTTTCTAACACATGTTCAAGCAGCACTGACATACTGAAAACAGAAACTTGAGGAAGGAACATGTTTTGCGTTTAAGATTGTCTAATACAATTTTCTGATTTTGATTGCTAACGAGATTAAATAATTTCAGCATTAGATGTTGATGTTGCCTTGATGTATATTTTACTAATACCAAGTTTTCATTTTCATCTGTACATTTGTTAATAAGGTGCGTGAACTCGAAAATGATTGACAAACATGTTCAGAGATTGGAAACTAACTGTTTCTTTAGTCATGTGAAATCTTTGTTTCTTTGGGAAGGGCTTTTTTCACCTTCACTTGTTATTTAGATTTCTCTTTTTTGGAAGAGATATATATCCTACCTCCTTGTGGAACTGAATTCCATTTGTGACTTTTTTCATTTATGTATTTAGTTTCACGACAGGAATTGTAAAGTTAAGAGAATACTACTGCATGAAAACTTTAAATCTTTTAACAAATCAATGAACCAATGTAGACCTTGTTCTAAAGAAAACTTTGAGACTTGAACAAAGAAGTACATATAGACATTCATTGTGTGTCAGAAAAGAGAGTTTGACCCCGCACACAAACAGAGACATGGTGATGAAACTTTTTGATGGTGTTACTTTATGATTATTCAGGAGATGGTAAGAGGAACGCGAGTCTTGGTAGGAAATTTTTTGTTACTTCTTCAGATTCGGTAGCAATTATAGCAGCTAATGCACAGGAAGCTATTCTTATACTTTCAGACTGGACCTAAGGGGGAAAGCTCTACAGCTCTTTTAATTTCTTTCCCTACAGAAAAATACGTATTCTTTTTCCAACATAATCATTGAAATTTTTCTGATAACAATAGGGTTTAGCTCGATCAATGCCAACAAGTGGTGCCTTGGATCGTGTTGCTCAAAAGTTAAATCTTCCATTTTATGAGGTTAAAGATATTCTTCTATGCTTGTAATTGACTGTATAAGTATTTTACTTATCAGGCTTTTCTGTATGTTGATATTTTTGTTCTTGACGAATTTAGCCAGAATGAGCATGTTGCTATCAGGTGCCCACTGGTTGGAAATTTTTTGGAAATCTTATGGATGCTGGAAAATTGTCAATTTGTGGGGAAGAAAGTTTTGGAACTGGTTCTGATCACATTCGTGAAAAAGATGGCATATGGTATTGTTTGCCTTCTGATTTTATGAATTGTCTTGTTACTCAAAATGTTTTTCTAGTAGATGGCACCTAAATGTCTTTTAACTAGCTGAACATGTTATTGAAAAAATTGAAATATTTTTAACTGCCAATATGATGCAAAATTTACTATTTGAATATGCAAATGGACTGGTCTACAGTAAAATGTTGTGCAAATGCATTCTCATGTGGGCCTAATGGGTAGCTGCTGATGAGAAGACTTTGATATTGATGGCCGGAGGCTATGTTGTTCATATGTCTTATCTGTTATGCCAATTATTTTTCTATGTTAGTGTGAGTACTGCATATTCCTTTCTATGTTAGTGTGAGTACTGCAAGGCAGGTGATAAGTATGGTGAGTTTGTTAAGTTCATGTAGTTTTACACTTGCGTTACAAAAGCTGAAAGAGCTATCATGTTATAGGTAATTATGTCCTTCACTTGGCTGACGACTTCAACTATGCTGATCCAGTAAGCTGCAATTACCTTTGCTATTTTCTTATTCTTTGATATCAGAAGGGAACAAGTTAACCGTTGATAGTATCTAGTTGGATGACCTTAGCGTTACCCACTGCCTCAGGTGGATGGAAGCATTGCATCAAAGCAAGGTGTTCGCTTTATTTTCACTGATGGAAGGTCGCGGATCATATTCTGATTTTCGGTCTGACTTCTATCCAATATCTCTTGGTTTGCTATATAGTGGCCTTGTTTGTTTGGCTGGCATTAGTTTATTGTTTACTTTCAGGGTACTGGCTCTGCTGGGCAACTGTTCGTTTGTATATTGAACAATTTGAGCCAGATGTCTCCAAACACAATTTGGATGCCCAAGCTGCACTGAAACCCTTGATTGGTAAAATCCTTTTGATTTTGTGAATCCAGAGGCATTTTCACTCCTTATTGTAACAGAGTTTGATATGGTTATGCCTCAGATCTGGCAATGTCATTATCCAAGTTGAAGGATTTCACAGGAAGAGAGAAGCCAACTGTCATCACGTAGACAGATTTTTCAATTATTTTATATAAAAATCCTTCCAATGACATTAATCAGGTAGGGTAATCTTTCCTTCTCCTGGTACTGGATATTGTTGTAAAATAGCTTTCTTATTTCAGTTTTGATTGTATGTGGAGAAAACATGCGAATTTTCAGAGATAGATACTTTCGCTTGGAAGATATAGCTAAACATAATTTATTTGAGGTAAGGTAACCAAAGTCTTTGATGGAAATAAATTCATCCTGCTGCATTTTATCATTCTATCTAACAGCCTCTTTTTTTTTTCTTTCCTTTTTAATTTGAACTTTGCTAACTAAACATCTGCTTTATTTGACTTGATGCAAAAGCTTTTAATCAAAAGAAATAATTCATTTTCATGACGAAATTTTTGGGCCTGTGAATATTTGCACACTGCAATAGTTTGGCAGTTATTGGTCCATTTATGTACCAAACATGCCCTTTCACAATTGTATTCAGTTTATTCATTTCGTGAATAAGATTTGATCTGGTTGCTTCTTTCTAAGTTGGTTAAAAGAACTTGGGTAATCCCGAGACATCTTGCCAACTTGTTCAGTTAGTAGGTGTATACCGGGAAATTCTTACGTGGATCCAGTTCATGGCATAGTGTTATGGACTCCTTGGTCCATATAGAGGCCACATCACCCTACGAGGGATTTATGAAGTGATGTGTGGTGATATGGCCTTACATGGACCAAGGGTGCCATAGATCGGGTTTACGTAAGAATTTCCCGTGTATACTAGAATAAACTATTCTCTGCTATTGGTGCTGAATTGCCTGGTGGTGGTGAATTTTACCTCAGCGTCCCACAAAGTAAACCTATGAAGTAAAATCTTTCCAAAAGTGGTGCCATTCATAGAACAATTCGAGTCCACTTTTGCACCCATTTTGCTGGACAACAGTCTTCTGCATTGATGATTTTGAACATTCGAACAATATGAAAATGATTTGTTGCTTGCATTGTTTACAAGGGGGTCAAAAAATACGAACAAGATCTCTGGCCCACTAAATTAGAGGTTGGAGCGTGAACCCGCAGATTTGATTTAAAAAGTACGAGTATTGCTATAACCAAATAGGATATGCAAATGTTTTTGTTTTTTGTTTTCCTGTCGACGGCCGTCGGCTGTCGCATTAGATAAATCATAATTCTACTTTCATCCTGGCATTAGTCTATTTTGTTGTATGGTCCAAATAAGTGATATAACTAGGAAAATAATCCATGAATTCAGCTGGAGCTTCAATATTTGCGAGTTGTCTGATTCGCATGTATTGCTCTGGCGTCTTGGTTACTCCTTCCCTCTTTTATGGTCCATGGTGGACCTGTTTCCTTTGCGCTTCAGAACACTAGGTTTTTGGCTTGGTAGCGTTTCAATGGTCAACAGTCAATCTCGCTTAACGCTATGCCCCGACCACGCTTTGTGGATAACCGAGTGTGCAATTGGGACAGAAACGACGCTATTCCCGTCCCGTTGCAAACACTTCAAACAGTTCCATGAATGACCCCTTCAGGGAAGCGGCGAGTCGGTCTGAATTCCCAATCGACGGAAATTTGTTCAACAATTTACCTCATTGGCAACCACGCTAAAAGCTGTTCCGTGCTACTCCCTCTATTTCAAAATAATTGTCATTTTAGATAATTTGTCTTCTGTCACCTCTATTATTTGTTACTTTAAAAAATTGAAGAAGTATTAAATGGTATTTTTTTTTAACTTTTATCGTTAGTGCAACATTAATGAAGGGATGATTAAATAGTTAGGATATTAATGTAAAAGGGTAATTTGGTTACTTTGAACTATATTTTTGTAAAATTAATACAATTTAATAACTTACTTAATTCGTATACACCAATCATAATGAAGGGATGATTACATAGTTAGGATATTAATGTAAAAGGGTAATTTGGTTACTTTGAACTATATTTTTGTAAAATTAATACAATTTAATAACTTACTTAATTCGTATGCACCAATCAAATGTGACAGTTATTTTAAAACGGAGGGAGTAATTTCCAAGATTGTTACTGAGTTCTTAGATGTCAGTGCCTTGGATTATTTGAAGACTGCGAGATCATTAATTGAAGAAAAGCGTATCAGCTTAGGACTGGTCCTTGCCAACAAGTTAATAGATTCTGGTGAATTTTTATCACCTTCGAATGCAAGGTGTGAATGATGTTTCTAATTCCTAGGTGATGGTGGCGACTGGCGAGTTGCAAAGCAAAATCTATAGGCTTGATAAGGAGACCTTTGGCTATTGTGCTTCTTATTGGTTCATTGGTATGTGAAATTACCATATTCAGATATTGGCTGTTTTCGTGGAAATGTAGTGCAGCCTGCATAGCAACTCCAAGCCGACCATAATAGATGATACCTGTATTGAGAGGACAGCAGTCCAATAAGAGGCACAGTATTTAGGCTCAATTTAGAAATTTGAATTCTATTCTGGGTTCGTGGTGTTTGCTATCATTTAGTTTTTGAGGGGACCCATAGGCGTCACAGTGCATTTCTTTTTATCATTTCCACAGCCAAGAGAGCATACTTTTGAAACCATTCTCGCCTAAGCCATCTTTTTCTCCCAAAAAATCCGAAACCAAAATCAAAGCAGATTGTCTTTGCTCCCCATTTGTAATAAGATCTAAATCCCTCTTGAGACCCACCAATGAATGTAAATCGAGTCGGCAAGCAAGAAAGTAAGCGATCTTTTAGTGGATAAAGAAAGGAGGTAACTGTGTTTGTCCTAAATGTAGCAGTGGCGCAACATGCACATCCTGTTTTAACTGTAGTTTGTGTGGAGATCCAACCTTGCTGGGTCTGTCAGCTTCATGGGATCTCTTGTTTGAGAGAACTCATTTGTCCCACTTTTTGTCTGCATCACATTATGACCATTCCACTATCATGTTAGTTGCCTTCATCCATGGACCTTCTTGTTTCCTCTCTCTTCCCCACCTAAATGTGTCATCTACTCGAAACCTTTTTGAGTTTAACCAGCTAGCTTAATTTGGAAACACAGTACCTTTCTCTTTATTTAAGTGGACAAGTGGAATATTTAACGTAGGAAACAGTAAGAGCATGACACTAGTTAGCTTGACATTGTGTCTCTCACATGATTTCAGGTTTCTTTGATAGTGGTTGATTCACAATATCTGTTTCTAATCTCCAAAGGTTTATGTTAAATTAAGGCGTCATTATGAAATGCGTTTGACCTTTTAAACTAGAAAATGGATGAGGGGAGGAAGAATTGGGAAGAAATGGCACAATGGGAAGTGAAATCTTGCACTTGTAATATAACATGGGTAAATTCTTATAAAGAAAATCCATTTTAATGACAAGTTGCCTTCACTCGTTGACATTTGTACCAAAGTATGTGCACTTGCTTTTTGATGATACACATGACAACAAACTATGTGAACGCACTTAGAATTTTTTCATGAGAAAACAAAAGTTATGCACGTACAAAATTTCCAATTCTCATAATGCATTGACTCTGGTTAGAACTGTTGTACTACTTTTAGTGTAGGGAAAATCATCTATATATATATAATATATATATATATATATATATATTTTCCATATGCATTGTCTTTATTTTTCCACGCATGACTAATAAGTATTACCTCTAGCTCCACTTGAGCTTTTGCCAATAATGTGTTGCAACCCACGTGATTATCCAGAATTGTTTGTTTAAGATTTGAAGTTGATTGACTATGGTTGTTCTTCTGTTTCTAGTATAGTTGATCTGACTTTCGTGCCTTGGTTTGTATTATCTCTTAGTTGCATCATTCTGTGATTCCACATTACCAAGGTACTAGTACATGTTCTTCTACCGCTAGTTTCATTCAGCAAGTTGCATGACTATGTTTCCCAGTTTAACTTTTGGTATGATTCTTAAAGAAAGTTTGCTTCATCAGTTCATCAATCCTACCACTATTTGATCTTATATTGTGTGCTTAAATGCACAGATTGACCCAACGTATGAAAGTTGGGGTGCAAGATTTTATGAATATAGATGTTTCAACGGAGTCAACGGACGAATTTACGCACTGAAAATAGGGAGTCTTCTTACTTTTAATAAATCAAAAAGTTTTTAACAACGAATTTTTCATTCAACAAGACAATTTTATATATTACTAATTCATGTGGTGGGGCAAATGCAAATTTTACAAGGATATGGTGGATCGAAAACAAACTTTTAGTACTAGTATTAATTGTTTTGATACAGTAATACATCAAGAAACAATGAAGTTGATTATTGTTTTGATACGATAATATATTTAGAAATAATGGAGTTGATAAGTGCAAGTATGATTATACGGACATGGATGGAGTACCGAGACCATAAAATTATACCATTTCAGTTGGAAAAAAAAAAGGTAGACTTTGATTAATACCAATAACTAAGATGAGTGACATTTTTGTTTGGCATGGTAATCTTTTATGTGACAATTTCTCGTGTCGAAAATTTCACCTTACATACCAACATCGAAAAAGTCAGCTTCCATGACCATTTCTACCATATGGAGATATACTTCGGTTGCCTCCATTACAAAGCAACCACCAAAATTAATAATGGTACAAACGTTAGGATAAGTAGTCTATCTTGTAGTGGATAATCGAAGAATATGATCTACATGTGTTCACAACAAGACAAAACACTTCTAGTTATGATTAAGGAAATATTCATAATCTTGTTCCTCTGTCCATTGGAAAGTATAAATTTTATACTAAAGTTTACCCTTTAAAAAGGACAAGAAGAAAAAAGGCAATTTATTTATAAGACCCGATTTGATCCCTTTTTTTGTCCCATGATACAAAAATATATAAGTGTAAATGTGAATTTGTCATACACAGATTATCGGCAAAGATGGATCTAGAGAGTGTGGCATAAGTGCCCAAGATTCTAGAAATTCCTTCAAATTTTCTCCGTGAAATTTACGAGATTTAATTAGAATTTGTCTCTATATTAATAGTAGAAGGTCGTTATCCTAAATATACAATTAAACATCTTTAAAATTCTTGCCACACAATTCTTGAACGTCCTATCTAGTCGTGCATCTATGTGAAATAAGTCAAACAAGATGAAAAATTGGATATGAAACAAAGGTCACAACCAGTTTACTGTGATTTTTCCTAACTTAATGTAGAATAGCTACTTGGATTATCTGCAGACAATTCTAGTTCCCGGAGTCTCCTCGTAATGGTAGTGTGTTTATGCCCGTCTCCTCCTTAATTTGTCTTTCTATTTATATTCTATACCGGCTAATTAAGGGTAGTAGTAGAGATTTCCGAGTCACCCTCACTCATTAAGTGACAAAGATTTGGACACTAATTTGGCCTAATTGCTGCCGCCATTCAGCCGTTTTTCGTCAAGGGTAATGATAAATTGGACTATTATATAAATTGATTCCCATCTCCTAAGGGCTATAATTTAAACAAAAAATTTTTTTTTTTAAATAAAACTTTACTAGACTTGGTCAAATTTATCTTAGCATTCAAGAAGCATTTTGATCATTCTAGATCTTTTATTTTATTATTTGTGTCTACTTTCTATCTCATATTTTAGATGTTTGTATATGTTAAAGTATACGTGACAGATATATGAGTAAGTAAAATTATGTCAGAATATATGTGATAGATATATAGAATGTAAGACAAAAAATCTTATAACCATTTTGACTATTTTTTTTTTGGTGGCCGCTAAATAACATATTGACTCTTTAATGTAGAAAGAAAAATATTTAGAGTCAATCTTTTGCATGTAGGAATTGCACGTTGATAAATTCACATCAACTTGTTGGAAAATTTTCAAAATAAGAAAGAGTTTCAACTTTATGTAATTAATAGTTGTGGTATCTATTTATTTTAATAGATGTACCTATTCACTAAGTTATGATTATATAAATAAATGTGTCTCACAATGAAGAGACATTTGAATATCTATAAATACATTAGCATGTATGTAGTAAAGAAGCCGTTATTATTATTTCTTCTTCTTCTTAGTTCTCTTACAAAATAAGACAAATTTGTCAAATGTTTGAGTGCTTAATGGATTGATTTTATTAGTGTAAAACAAAATTGATCACTAGATTTTATTTTATCCTAAAGGTTATTTACAAGATTCTTTTGCACACTAATTATGGTAAAGGCAAACTAAAACTTAAGGAAAGCGACATTGTAACGCACTTTGAAACCATCTCTTGAAGTACCAACTATGCAGTTTTACGGTACGCATTTATATTTTTGTTAATTTTATTCTGATAATCTTAAGATTTAATTTTGTCTATGGAAGTAGGTTCTTTGAGAAAATAAAAGAGATGGCAATGACACATTAATGGAGAAAATTAGATTTTTAAAAAATATTTGAATGCCAATTTAGATTGTTGATATTCTTGTACTCTATGAAGAACATGCTAAAAATAATACATGAGTTGCGTCTTTTATTTGAAAAGATTTGTGTGCTTTTATGAAATGACACTTACAAATAATTGTCTTTTAATTAAAGGGAAATATCTTTAATTAAAAAAAATCAATTAGTATATACCAAAATATGTGTAGTTTCAATTAAAGACACATGAGTAAATATATATGACTTTTAACAATATAAGACACATTGTTTAAAGTTTGATTTTATGAAAAGATCATTTATCAATTACTGAATTAATATTGATGTTTGGTAGAGGTGTGATTTCCTAAAGATATAATAAATACATCTTATTCGTGCTTATAATTGAACAAGGTTAAGTTAGAAGAATTGACTTCCACGAATAAAAACGAAATGGTTAAGGAATTTAATATCATTAGTGTCTAAACCAATTCCAGGACACTATTGTAATATGAAAATTATACTTTATAGAGCATAGATTCAAATTTATATGGTAAGTTGAGGCACACAAAATTAAAAGATAGTTATATAAAAGAATTATTATTTAATATATAAAGTGATTACTTTGGCGAGATTTGGTAACAAAATGGACTGATCAATGGTAAAAGATTTTACATAAGATCTTGTAAATCGAAGGAGATAAGGTAAAGCCCGTATCATCAAATCACCAGTAGTGAAATATCGACTCAACCATTGAATATTGGACAAATTTTTATTGTAAATCAAACCAAAATCAAATCAAATACCGTAAGAAAGTCATGTGAATTATAAAATTGTCACTAAATATTAGTAGGATAATATGTACTTAAGAGAGAAGATAAGAATTATATGTATAGAACAAGTACTAATTTTGTAATACTTTGTCTGGGTTATAAAATTAGGCAAAGACTTAGGTAGATCTTTGGCTCTACTTGTAAACCCTGTGGTGTGGATTAAAGTTTATAAAATTTATGACATCAGCTGATGTAAGCAATATTTTTTAAAATTTAATCCTGACCATAGAGTCTACAGATGAAATCAAAGATCGGATCTATCTAAATATTTTCTATAAAATTAACATAAGAGATTATAAGCACTTTCACGGATAAAGAAAAATAAAATATACTCCATTAAAATTGCTTTTGCGTTGACTGAAGTCTGATTCAATTCCCAATTATCTGGCTTGAGCGTCGTTTGACTTTTACTGAAAATTCGGAAAAAAATGAAGATATGAATATCACATCACCATGAGGGTTTGACTCTCATGATATGTACATTTGTGGATTCATAGTTAGGTTCCACCATATGTACGGTGGACCATCTGTTTTCTTCACACTAATTAAGTAATTCACCAGTCACTATTACTAAATACAGTACAGTCTTAAGTACGTGATATATATATATATATATATATATATATATATATATATATATATAATTTTTAAAGCAAAAGTGTGATTCTCGGTATTCATGAATAAACTGGAAAGAATCAACGCAATGCCAAGGGTCATATACCGTAATAATTAAGTAAAATATCTTTATTGCATTGTTTGATTATACAATATCGTCAGTTCATTGTAGTATAAATTTGTTTAATTATACAATATCGCACGATAATGAAATACAATTTAGATAGTAAGATTATTCTGTTATGATTTATTAGTCACGTGTTTAAGTCATTAAAAGGTAAGTAGGATAAGTGAGAGAAATGGTTTTTTTTTTAATTTAAAATATACAATATCGTCCAGTTCATTATTGTACAAATATTACCCTTTTTGCTGTGTCCATATTTTTATCTTTCATGGTTAACTAAGCAGGTAAAATACTTGTTAGTTGTTACCCAACTTTCATTATTCCGTGGATTCTTAAGAAAACACTAGAATACCGGTATTAGTAATTCAATTGTCATCTTGTGGAAACTTTTTTCATTTCTGACCTACTGGTAATTATTTCTAGATTCTAAAAAGAATTAGAGAACACCAGACAATATAACTATTAATTGCACAGGAAAATAACTTAATTTTTAATTTTATACTTAATACTTTTGTGAATTTTACATAAAGCCTTTCCTATGTTTATGATAAGAGTACATTTATATAAAGTGACAAAATTATTAAGGTATCATTAAATCCAGAAAAAGTAGAACGAAATACGATCGAGTATCTAAAATTATGAATTGGTGATTCACTATAATTTTATCACGTAAAATAACTTTAACAAGTAATCATGAATTTATGACTTTGTAAATCATTTTCCTTCCAAGAAATAGTTTGAAAACATGAAAAAATGTCTAAATAATTATGATGACTTTGGGAGAAGTCAATTGTGTAATTTTCCCTTTTTCTTCAGTTAAAGTAATGCACATAGTACCATGCTTGGCTGTACATAGGTATCACCACAAGACTACAACAAATTTTGGCACCTACCAATTAAGCTAATAGCTCTACATGAATCAAAGTTTAAACCCCACCATCTGAAAAAGATTTAAAAAAACAAAACCCTGATCTAATTAAGAATTAATATGGAGATGTGGATGGTTTATGAGCACATAATTAGAGTTTATTAGCTTAAATAAATCAACCATTTGTCATCTCTTGCTCCCAAGAATCCCACCTTGACCACGTTAATTTTGTGTGTGTGTGTGTGTGTGTGTGTGTAAATATGGTAGCGAAGGTAGGGGTGTATTGGGAATGCCCACATAATTAAAAAAAAACTACAAGACGGTCCTGCTATGCTTGGATTTCATCTTAATCTCTGTTGTAGTAATCTGGTAGTGGTGGATTCCATATATGGACAACCAACATGCTAGTCCGCACCTCTTAATTTGGTTTTGTCATTCTCTAGAAGAACCTCTTTCTTTGATTCCCAACACCAATTTCTGTCTCATCCAATTTTGAATCCGACCCCCGCAATTGCAATTGCAATTGCAATTATATATATTTTGGTGTCTATGTATAATTTCTCCACCACAACTTACAAGTAGCTTATTAGCGTGGAGTTCTTTCCCTCAAATTTGACACACGAGTTTTTACCAAGTAGGTAACAATTCATTGCTTCTCCACTATATTGTTAGGATGACGATATATACTCGTGCAATTATGCTTTTATTAAGTGTTACTTAATTTGTTAAATAGGCGATTTTAATAAATTGCTAAGTTATTGGACTAACTAGCATTGGAATTAATACCACAATTTTCTCACATATTTTTGTTAGAAAATCTATTAAATTATATTTGGATTGGTGGATTTGGAGAAAAATTTAAAATTCATCTATTCTTTTGAAGGGATTTGTGAGGCTGGAATGAATGAATTTCAAATCCACCCAAATTAAAAAGTGTGAAATAAATAATTTCAAATAATTTTTTAATTTGAATGAATTTAAAATTCATCCATATTAATTTTATAATATAGATTCCTTCAAATTCATCGATTCAAACACAACATTAAACCCGGGGTGGATTTATTTTCTTTGATTTAGAGCATTTACTGTCCAAGAATCTTCGACCCTTTAGGTGCTAACATTGGGCTAGGCAGCCATTTGCAACATTTCAAATTTGCCAACCCAATTTTGTTCAATTAAAGAACCTTTTTTGAGTCTCCGCTTTTGCTAAAAACAGTGCATTGGTGGGGGTTAAAGTATTACTATTCGGTCGCTGGCTTTTGAGTTCAATTACTACGTGTTGATCTCTAAAATGATGTTTCTTTATATTTACCAACCTACTAAGGAGAATAATTTACTAATTTAATTATTTATTGATTTTGGGTGGGGGTGAGAGGGGCTAGAGGCTAAGTAGTCCCTACCAAAGGAAACGCCAAATGCCATCGGGAAACGCTTTCCTGTCTATACTATACAAGACAATACATAATGGAGTATTGGCAAAATTGAGTTATTGATAAGCCCTCTTGTCAAATTATTGTATAGTTTTCAAGAGGTCCTATATTGCAAACGTTGGTTTTAATAATATTTCACCCGGTTTGTCTATTAAATATCCAACTGTTCGGGATAAGCACTATGCATTTAGAGTGAGTTGGAAAGATTTTTTTTTTTCTATAAAAGAGACTCTAAACAAAGAAAGAGGGAGAATAGATTACATAATTTTCTGTCTCAGTATCTGTATTAATTTTTTTTCTCACATCTTCTATACTTGTTACGAGTATTTTATCATAATAATATTTATAAAATTAGAATACATATAACAAATATTTATAATATGAAATAAAAAATTGACATAGTTGATGAAACAGAAGATTTAGAGCAAATGAATAGAGTGAGGGAAGAGCCCTATATAAGATTCCAATTTTTGTTCACATAGTTCTGCAGCGAAACGGTCTTGGCTTTACCTTTATCATAACTGTGAAAACTAACTTCACGCCCTCATCATTTTGTTACCATACTAATATTTGTTCAATTTTCCTATCTATTATATGAGGTTCTCATGCAATGGCTATTGAATGTATGATCACAAACAAAGTAACCGTGCCTGAAATGTCATCCAAAAAATCAGAATGCCTAGACAACCAGCAAAAGCAGCTAGTATTCGACGCCTCGGTCCTACAACACCAGTCTAAGATACCCCCTGAGTTTATATGGCCTGACCACGAAAAACCAAGTCCCAATCCGCTAGAACTTGATGTTCCGCTGGTTGACTTGGGCGGGTTCCTCTCAGGAAGCCCTGATGCCACCAAAGAAGCCTCCAGGATAGTCGGAGAAGCGTGTAAAAAGCATGGTTTCTTTCTAGTAGTTAATCACGGCGTCAATTCAAATCTAATATCGGATGCACATCGCTATATGGACTTCTTCTTTGAACGGCCACTTTGCGAGAAGCAAAAGGCTCAGAGAAAAGTCGGCGAGCATTGTGGCTATACTAGTATTTACTGGAAGGTTCTCCTCCAAGCTACCCTGGAAAGAGACTCTTTCTTTTCAATTCTACTTCAGCTGAGAAAAACTCATCCGACATCGTGGAAGAGTATTTTGAGAATACATTGGGCCGTGAATTCGCGCACCTCGGGTATTTACGAATGTACATGTATTTAATTCTCGATTAATTGATGAATTTTCAAATTTGTTACTAATATTGTTTTTTCTTATTTTAATCCATGTATATTATACAGGAAAATTTACCAAGAATATTGCAATGCGATGAGCAGCCTTTCATTAGGGATCATGGAACTGCTGGGAATGAGCCTAGGAGTAAGAAGAGAAAGTTTCAAAGATTTCTTCCAAGGAAATGAATCGATAATGAGATTGAATTACTACCCGCCCTGCCAGAAACCAGAGCTCACATTAGGAACAGGACCACACTGCGATCCAACATCACTAACCATCCTCCACCAAGACACTGTAGGCGGCCTTCAAGTGTTTGTTGATGGAGAATGGCGGTCCATTAGTCCCAACATCAACGCTTTTGTTGTCAACATAGGGGACACTTTCATGTGTATAACTAATTTAATTACTCAGCCAAGTACATTTTGTTAAAGCATGAGCTATTATTATATCGTATAAGTTTTTTAAAACATAATGAGATGATTCTGTCGAGAAAAAAAATTAAAATTCAATTTGGATATGAATAAAGTGATGATGGTTGAAACTGAGTGGAGATGTGTATTAATTGTGTGTGTTTTGTTTCAGGCACTTTCTAATGGAAGATACAAAAGTTGCTTGCACAGGGCAGTGGTAAACAACAAAACTCCCAGAAAATCACTAGCTTTCTTTCTGTGTCCAAAGGAGGATAAGGTGGTGAGCCCACCAACTGAATTGGTGGATTCCAACAACCCTAGAATATATCCGGACTTCACATGGCCTAAGCTGCTCGAGTTTACGCAGAAGCATTATAGAGCTGATATGAACACTCTACAAATGTTCTCAAATTGGCTTCAACAGAAAAATAACTGATCTGATAAACCAAAAAGGGAAAAAAAAAAATTGGATATATATTCAGATCTTTAATTTGTAATAGAACAAGTTGTCTTTTTCTGAGCGCTTAATCATTGGCCCTATGAGGGCCGGATGAGGATGATATTAAAAGGATGGAGTAACAATTGATCATCATATTCATCAAGTAAAAGAAAAAATGTGAAGAGAAGATCTAGCAGGCAGGGGTGGTTGTTTATGTCAAAAATTTGGGCAACCACTAGCTAGCTACTTTGTGCACAATTAAAATTTTAGGAAATTAAGGCCAGTTTTTTCTTCTTTTTTTTTTTGTTTTCCTTGATCGATAAAATGTCAAAAAGTATGTTACATGAATGAAAGATAGACGAGAAGTAGAGACAAGGTTGAAGAAAGGAACAAAAATAAAGAGTTATATCATCAAATTTTGTAATTTTCTTTGACCTGATATATAGTAATCATGAGTCTATTACTTCTTAACAGCATCCCATGACCCCATGCTGTCGTTTTATGGCAACTTATACAATGTCAAATTAGAAAAAGCATCCAAAATTTTTGTCCACAAAAAAAAAAAAACAGTAGAAGAAAACGAAACTGAAAAGCCATCCAAACAAGAAAATAATACTACCATTGCAATTTTTTTTATTTTTTTTTTATTTTTTGTGCAATTGGATTTCTCACAAGCTAATTGCAAGGCTAAGTTTTTCTTTAACATAAAACCTGTAAGCGGATTCATATCTTAGCTGTTAGCAACATTTCCAAACTACTAGGGTAAGATAAAGGGTTAATTACAATTTACCCCATATTCTTTGGGGAACTCACAATTTACACCCCTGAACATTAAAAATACACACTCCCCCCTCCCTATCGTCAATTACACCTATTTCACGGAGAGAGGTGATATCCTTTCTTAAAGACCAAAATAGCCCCGGGACAAAGTGTATAATATCTATGTTTAGGGTAGTGAAGTTTCAGTGAAATTAAACCCCGTTGTTTGCTTTTTTTGCATAAGATATTACATTGTTTATCAAATTATAATATATATATGTCATTGCATTTTAAAAGTTATTAATTTACATTCATTATCAAAATTTCATATAATTTCATAACAATTTAAAGTTTTCTTCTTTTAATTTTTACATTTTTTTTATTTTTTCAAACTTTTGGTAAGTGTGAATACTGTAGAGTTTTGAAAAGTAAAGTATAATTAACCCGAAAATATATGTGCAAGGGCATATATACAAGGGCAGCACATGGAGTACATTCTAGCACAACCGTTTGTGTTCAAAGAGAACAAAGGAAAATACAAAAGAGAAGGAAGCAAATCTGTAGTATCTGCTAAATTTATGTGAAATCAGAGATACATGGTAGATCAATATCGTTCTACTCAATAATAGATACTTTTGTGTTTTCTTGAATTTGTGTGTTGAAGTCACACACTAGGACTTTTTTTTTTTTTGGGGGGGGTTCAAAGTTCGTTTTTGTCCCTAACTTATTTATTTATTTATTTTGAGTTCTTACTTTCCATTCTTAAGGCATCCAATTAAATATAGTTAAAACTCCCATTACGACATCATACTATAATTAAGCTGTTATTGCACAGTTATCCCTCTACTCCTTCCTTGACTAGAACAGAATTATATCTATAGAAATATAATTAATCCATCTTACCATTGAGTTACCTCCCTCAAGTTGCATGTAATTTACTTTAGATCAATTACTTCTTGAAACTTTTGTATTTTTTTTGAAAAAGTTCGTTTTGGTGCCAACATTTTCTAAACTTCGTCAATTTGTTATTCATGATACTCAAGTCAACTTGTATGCCGACGGGATAATGGCATAATTGGTCAAAATCTTTAATGCTGGTTACTTTATATCCTATTTGATATAGGCTTTTAAAAGTTCAAAAGCTAAAATAAATATTCTAAAAAATTCTTGAAGTGTAACTAATTCTATTTATAATTATTACTTGCATTAGAGTTAATGTAATTAAATGAGCTCAATTGTTATACCTAAAGGAAATGAGTTAATTAAAATTAAAAGGCCTCTACCAATTGCATTAGAGTTTGTTTTACCTAAAGAAATCTCAAATTACAGATATACTATAAGTTAAAGGAAAGAAAAAAAAAAAAAACAAAGAGAAAAGAAAACGTCAATAAAATCCAAGTGAAAAGCATGGCCCAGATGATGAATCATTCAGATGCACAGGGAACTAGAATCCAATTGGGCTTGACAGCGCTTTCATTTTAATGGATTCTTCTGCAAGTGTTTTTGTTTTTATTTGCTGCCATTATTTTATATATCTGGAGTTTTGGAGGTTTGTGGCTATCTAATCTAAATACAAAGCCAAACCAACACACAAGGGGCAAGGGCATTATTGTCTATCCATATTGTTCATGCATTGCAACATTCTTCCCCTATCATTTTATATATTAAAACTAAATATTCCACTTCAAAAGATTTAAAGATAGAGCAAGTCCCCACGTACTTGTGACTTCATCAAGGCTACTCCTCTCGCTGTTAGTGATAATACCATTAAACTAAACCACCTTCTCTTCAACAACTGATAATAATTAAAGATCATTTAGTGTAAATTAATAAGTACTTTCCCTTCGTTTAAATATAACTGTCGCATTAGATAAAATTCTTGTTACAAAATCAATGTAATATTAAATGATATTTTTCAAATTTTTATTCTCTTAGAATTATATAATTGAAATATTAATATAAAAAAGTAATTTAGTCACTTCAAACTATCTTTATATAAAATTAATATAATTTAATAATTTTTGAAATTTGTATACATCAATTAAATGCAATATTTATTTTAAAACAGAGGGAATACTAAACTGATTAAATGCTTATCAAAACTAGAAGAAAACAAAATTATCACGATCGAAGGATCGTAGAGTACTTTGGCCTCCTTGAATTAATAATAATAATGTCACTGAATTACTAACTACTGGAGAAAGCAAACAAAAACTCAAGTTTGAAACTCGTATATCTTTTAAAAATATTCCACGCATGATTTGTCCAACAGCGGAAATTTTAATTATATTGCCATTCTAAACGTATTTCTCTTAGAATTTAATTTTATTAGTATTTATCAATCTTGGAGAAGAGAGTAGATGAAGAAGGAAGGCTTGTATTTGTTCTTTGAGAACGGAACTTGTAATTAAATATTTTATATGAAGTTATGAACAATTATTTTAAGAAGCAGCCACCTGAGCATGGAAGGTGGTTTAATTTGGGCCCTCACCAATTATATTTAAATAAATTTTAAAAATACAATGAGGTGCATAGTATTTACCTCCAAATTAAGGAAAAAAAAAATATCTTTTCACTCCGTATTGACTGTTGACGGATTAAAAAATAATGATATCTTTTACTTTTCAATCGTTTTAACAGCATTGAATTGTCAAGACTTAACAATATAACATGGCTACATCTGACTCTTGCGGGCTGTTACTGTCTGTTAGAGTTACTTACGACATCCATTTTTACATAAGAAAGTATAATGCCTTTGCTGCAAGTAGTTAGTCTTAATATTGCAGTTTTTCCATGACTTATTGCTTCTAAACATAATACACCCCAAGATTAATTCTAAGTAAAGACGGTATTATTAATATTTGAGGTCTTTTCCAATGCATATTTGGTATAAAAATATATACATGTAAGAGTACACCATTCTTGGATAAGAAAACTTTTGATAGCTTGATGTATAAGACGATGACACATTTAATAATTTAAGTTTGATTTTTTCTCGTAGTATTACATGAGAGGTGGAGTTAGTAAGGACTGATTCCATAGAATTGTATATAGAGGACACATAATGACGATAGCTCTTATACGAATGGACAATTCTTATACTCATTCCGATTCTTATAAAACCTCCAAAATAGGACCATAAGGGTACATTTGTTCATTCACTTGATAAGTTTTGTAAACTCAACTTTTATCACGACATTGCATGACCTACAAATTACGATAAAACTCAACAACAAAGACAACTAGAATTATATTATTTGATTTTAAAAAAATAGTGCTATATGATTTGAAAAACGACACGAAGAAAAATTAGATGTTTCCTTCTAACATCATGATGTATCAAAGTATATCTACTTTTATATTATAAATATCCTTTTCTGTTTCATTATTCAACCAAAAGAAGAAAAAAGAACCATGTTTGCCATGCTAATATAACCAATTCAAGGATCAAAACGTGATCGTTTACATACTATTAAGAAACAATAATGTAGTGTAATTATTAAAACAAAAAATAATAATAATCCTCATATGAGATGTTACATAATTAACGATCATCTTCATCTTGTTAATGTAGAAAGAAGAGAGGATACATGAATATAAAGACGTTTTAACGAATGAAAACAAAGCAACAGCCGCCATGAGATACGACAAAGAAAGTCTCTTTCCCATTCTCCCCTCCAACAGGTCCGTTTCACGTGGCAATATTTGTTGTATGTTGTGGCCGTGCGTGGCGGTGTATCTCTATTCTCTAGCATAACACGACATGTCTTAGGATTGTGTCATAATTTCCACCTCTCATACCTTAAATTTCATTTTCAATTTTGTCGCAACCATTGTACCCATTGCTTGCTCATTTCAGTTTGTACAATTGCATTTTCCCCCCGATATAACCAATTCATGTTATCCAGTTCCCTCAAACACCAAAAATAACCAAAACGAAATTCTCAATAAAAAAAAAATGGGTAAAATATATATTCCAATTCACAACAAAAAAAGAAAAAGAAAAATCAAGACCCTTAATTTCTTTAATTGCTTTAGGTGATTTCTGTCTCGAGGAAAAACTTTACTATGCGAAAATCTTATCAAATGACATATAATGTGGTATCCAAACGAATGAGTTTCTAATAATTTGTTTGATTTTTGCTTTAGGTGATTTCTGTTTCAAGGAAAAACTTTATTATATGAAAATCTTATCAAAGTGACATATAGTGTGATATCCAAACGAATGAGTTTCTAATAATTTGTTTGATTTTTTGATCCATCACTAAAAATAAAA
Organism: Cinchona pubescens; assembly: GCA_025175665.1. Taxonomy (NCBI): domain Eukaryota; kingdom Viridiplantae; phylum Streptophyta; class Magnoliopsida; order Gentianales; family Rubiaceae; genus Cinchona; species Cinchona pubescens. The sequence continues at coordinate 2,183,736 of JANKKI010000014.1, forward strand.
AAAATTTATTAATTTGAAATACTAACATCATATGTCATTTAATAAGATTTTCTCATAATAAAATTTGTCCCTCAAGAGTCTTGTTCTCACATTCACATCACAAGTAGATATCTTATCGTGATAAAGTTTTTGTATCACATATTTTCTATCATAATACGTGATGCTAAATACGTAGAAATATTTGGGACCGTGCTTTTTGAAGCTTCTCCGGTTATGTTAATCTTCTTTTTCTAAGAAATATTGACAAAATTAATGAGTGATTGGATGGTTTTCCTATTTTACTATGCCACGAATTTGATTACTTGAGTACTCTAGACTCTCTCTATTCTATGGTTTAAATAGAACATCAATCATTTCGAATTTTAAAATTTTCTTTTGCAAGGCTCTTCGTGCCATCAACTTGATTAATTTTAGTACAATTAATCAGTACAATTATTAACCTACTTCAATTTGAGTCCAGCTGGATTAATTCTGATTTCTGAAGAAATTTTGAAGATTGGCCGAAGAGAATCGCATCTAAATATCTAAATGGTTTGACAATATGCCATCGTGTCTTAACCACTTCCTAAGATCTTTCTTTCGATTTGTTTAATTACTCATCTTTTGGTGCGTCTTTCGTTGGTAGTACTCCTTTCTTAGATCTGATAGTTTATCAACCTACTGCATATTCATAATAATGTATCTTAAAAACTTAAAAAGGGAAAGAAAAAAAAACATGGTAAAGCTTTATTATGAGGAGTTGCTTTTTTTTATTTTTGACTTAGAAAGAAAAAGGGGGGGAGGGGAAAGAAAGAGAGGAAGAAATTTAATAGATGTGTTTTTTTTTTTAAAAAAGAAAAAAAAAACTACTTTGATACGGTCACTGAATACTCATAGTCAGCAAACAATTAGCTAGTAGCAACAACTGAGCTGGTAGTTTTAGGAATAAATTTTAATTACTCACTCTATAATGCGGTATGGTAATTGTTGAAATGATTAAAAAATAAAAAAATCTCATTACTTTTTAATTATTCAACTATCATGAATACTTAATTACTCACTCTATAATAAAAAATAAATAACAAAGATTTTTTTCTGTTTTAGAAGATTTTTAGGCTCGAGATTTTATTTCTGCAAGAATCCAGTAGGGCCTTTAGTCTTTTGTCGAAATTGTCAAGTGCACATGAGGGGCTTCTGAGGAATGCCTCGTTTGCCCCTTGATACAACAAAACTTTGTTTTCTCCTGCTCTGCATAATGAAAGACGACAAATGACTTGGTTTGTATTAATAATTGTGCCATCATTATTATTATCTCCTTCCAGTATAATACCAAAAATAAATAAAAATGATAGCTATAAGCCTATAACCCCTAAAACAACAAAACTTTTATATATATATATATATATATATATATATATATATATATATATATTTTGTCTACACGCTTTTTAAATTAATCTCTGCAGAAAAAAATCTAAAAATTCAGGCGCTGAAAAATATACAGTCACGTATCGACCCATTCACTGCCCTCAAGGTTTTAATTTTATCCCTTGATAACACTATCTACCAGAAGCCTAGGGAAGCTACATTTTTGTTTTTTTAATTTTGATTAATTTAACTTTTGTATTTGTCCGTTCTTTGAGTGATAATTTGTTTGTTTTTGTATTGAAGTATTGACTCGTGCCCTATCTGTAGAGCCAAGATAAATACTTAAAGAATTATGATGATGACAGTACATACAACAAGGATTTCATAATCGACATTAACTTAATACTATCACTAATTGCTAGATTAAGTCGGTCATATGTAATTCAAGTTGGCAATTTAGAGGTATTAGACCATGTTAAGACAAAAATCATGATCACATTGAGTTGGGATACCTCGTTTCTTATCAAACTTAATTTCTTTTAAAAATTATTTAGCCTAAGATTCTACTCCATAATTATGTGCCAGGATGTCGAACACACAGATAATTAACAGTTAATTAATCACCCGGCCCTAATGATCTTATTTCCCTCTACTCTCTTGTCTTTATCTTCTACCAAATTTATCTCCACAGAAAGAATGGAATTAATCAATTAACATGTAGACATACCATTGTGGAAAATGACAGAATGCTTAATAAAAACTCATTGTCATCTTTCTTATCCGCAAGCAGCTCTAAAAATGGCAATTGCTTATTGCAAAGGAGATCTTCTATGAAGATTCTAAACATGGCAGCAAGGCTTAAGTGATTGCCACATAATGCAAAAGTGGTATAATTAATTTGATTTGTCTTCATATTGGCTGGTGGTCATGAAAGCAAATACACATCCTAGTTTGTGACCATAGAGATATACCTTTTTTTTGCTAAAAAAATTGTAATGGTCTTTGTTATTGAATTTAGTGACATTGAACTCTAGTCCAACCCTGCATGTTAGTGCATGGAAAGTCCTGATTGTTGACAAAGAAGTGTAGATTTCCTTAGCTGTTTGTTCTTTTTCTTTGATTTGGCACAGCTACTCTGTAATTATATTTGATTCACTAAAGTAATGGTATGAGCTATTGAGTATCAACAATTCGCTTAGCTCCTTCCCTATCTGTAATGATTGGCGAAGTAGACTGCGCTGGAATTCTCTTGAAGCAAAATTTTATAAGTATATACTTCCTCTGTCTCAATCTTATAATATATACCGAACTTTTGAGCTTTGTTTGTGACTTGGAATTTAGTAAGAAAAAGAAATTATAATTCAAATAAAATTCTTTTCCATTGTATTTCGATGAATGGATTTGAATTGAATGAAAGATTTGAAATGAATGAATTTGAATTGGGAGGATTTGAAATAACATAAAATTTAGGTGAATTTTAAATCCCCTCCATTTATCATGAAAATTACACTCTCCACTTGTTAGTGTATTTCAAATCCACAACTAAATCAATTAACTTGTTTGAATAACTTATTGTGGATTAGAATTTCAAATCAAATCTACCCAAATCCCTTCATCCAAATACAATGTTCTTGATGTTTGAGTCCAAAGAAAAAAAGAAGGTAGATGAGGTATAAAATACAAAAATAACCCAGGAAAAACTAAAATAGGGGCTATATTAGAATAATTTTTTTACTTTGGAGGCTAAGATTGAGACTCTTTCACTCGAGGAGGCTATAGTGGAATATTTGCTTTAGTATTTATTTTCCACATTTTAGGGTCAAACTAAGATTTTTTTCATCATGGAGGGCTATATTAAAATGCTTCTTTTTTAATTTGGAGGGCCAATTTAAAACTTTTTCTGTTTAAAAGAGTATGTTGAAATTTATGCTTACTTTGAAGGGCCCCCGAATTGGTTAGAAGCCGGGCCATATGGAGTAAATTGGGCTTTCTGCAGCAGAAACTTCAGAGAGCATCACATATCTAGCCCAATTACGGCTTAAGTTCTCGTACCATGTTTTCATTCACTAGTGACAAACACAATTGTGTAATACAAAAATTATATTTATTTAAAACTATTTTCCATAGAATAACTTGACATTATTTAGATATACTATTTGATTATTCTGAAAATAAAATTATTTAAGATGAGTAGGTATTTAGGTTTTTTAAAGATTTTTAAACAAATAAATTAAAGAAAATTGGTAGTTACAATATAATTTAAAATTTTAAATAAATAAATTTAAAAAATAGTTCAAAGGAGAGATCATCATATAATTTCTCAAGACTCTCCCTTTATATATAACTAGTGTGTGAGGCACACACTTATGTATATGGTTTTAAAAAATTAATAAGAAAAAAAGAATTTATGTAAAAGTTATTGGTAGTGGGAGGTTAACAATAGTTATTAAAAAATAGTTACAAATTTTTATCTTCTAATGTAAGGGTATAATAGGTAGTTTATAAAGTGATGGATACCAATAGATTAGAATGTTCATACTTTATATATAGTATAGATAGATAAAATAATATAATAAGATTTTTAAACATATAAATTCAAAATAATTTAAATTTCAAATAAGTAAATTTAAAGAAGAGTTCAAAGGAAGGTACCATATCTCTCCCTTTATGTAAGACATCTGATTACTTGCACACCAAGACATATCCTCCTATATTATGCATCTGTCAAACGTTGACTGAAAAATAAATACTACTAATAAAAAAAAATCACAGAATCTTTAATCCAAAAAAAAAAAAAAATCTTCGAAAAAATTAATCTAAATCACAAAATATAGAACAATATGCAGCGCAAATATCATCCTTGAAGGCCCAAAACGTAGTAGAGCACAAATATATTGTAGTAGTTATGTTTGCACTAGTTGGGTCCAAGGCCCAAAAAAGGAGAAGAACAACAACCCCATTTATTCTTTTCTTGATGCAGTCGCCTTATGCAGGCAATCGCCTATCTGAAAAGGATCCTCCCAAAAATTAACTAGAGACCAACTTGAGGGCCCAAGGGCCCATAAATCAGAATGTAACTGGATCCCCTAAGGGTCCATTTGAGGAAAACATTTTCCTTGAAAAATATTTCTACATAAAAAAGTTCATTTTTCATAGTATAATTTTTTGGTGTTTGGTTGGCAAAATGAAAATATTTTGAAATATAAAATTTTAAGGTTTTTCATCCTTAATTTTATGAATATGGATTAAACAGACTTGTAAAAATTGTAATGAATACTTTATAAGTGATTGTGGTCAATAAAAAATTAATTTTCTTCAAAATTAAATCAAAATATATTTTTAATATAACATAGTGATAAAATAAGCATAATGATAGTTATATTATTGTGGGATCCACAATGGAGAGAAAAATAAAATTAAATTTAGTAAATAAAGTTATAAACATAAGTACTTTTGAGATTTAATATTACTCTTGAACTATCCGAAAAATGTCCTTGCAAGGCTAAAAACTCCTGGGTGACCGATAGCGAAGTAGTACCGTGAGGGAAGGGTGAAAAGAACCCCCATCGGGTCTCATCTGAAATAAGTATATTTCAAACCAAATAAACGAGATGTGATAATCCCAATGAATCCCTAATTGTCTTTTTTTGTTAGCCTATCGAGAATTCTCAAATACAAATGAGACTTCCATTATTCTGGTTAATCTAGAACAGAACTTATAATCCTTGAATATCTAAAAAATTGTATTAAGTGGAAATGAGTTTTTTACCAAGATGTGTGCAAAAATTTCGGAAGTTCTTTTCACTTAAAGGGAGGAAAATTGTAAAATATTTTCCACCGAAAAATGTTTTTTTTAGTGTTTGGTGCCAAGAAAATTTCTGAAAAATATTTTCAACCCCATCAAACATACCCTAAGTTTTTTTTTTTTTTTTTTGAACCAGAAATAGCCTTGCATTAAGTAAAAGAAGTTCGTACAAAACAAGAACAAGCACTCAGGTAGACTTGTACTATTTACATCAAGCATATTTCCCACACAAAGCTGGTAGGCAACCCGCTAAGATTAAAAACTAGATAAGTGGTACAAAAGGTGGTGCAGAAGTAAACGAAACAAAATCATCCTGCTGGTGCACCGTTGCTTTAGCCAAACAGTCTGTCACTTGATTTAGTTTGTGATACACTGTCTAAGCTGTATGTTCCATCTGCGATGCATGAGGGACCTGCGATCTAGAATAAGTAATAAAAAGGGTGTAGGGGTTGGGGTTTTAGTTGTGAGAAGAAACTATAAGTTGCATTGATAGAGACTATAAGTTTACGATATCCATAGTTCCAAGCCAAAAGGAGTATGTCCCATAAGGCCCAGTAAAGTTCTGCTACTAAGAATGTGTTTCGACCTAAACCTCAACTGAAATCCAGTAATCAGGAACCATTGTGGTCACTGAAGACCCTACCAGACCCGTTAATGAGGATGAGGTGCTACAATCACAGTGTATAGAGATGTAATGCATGGGTGACAACTCCCCCTCCCCCCAATAGAAGGGTTGGATACAACTTCCAAAGAGGGTGTAAAAGGAAGCAGTATGCAGAGTGAGAGGAACAATGGCTCGTGTTACTCGGACAATAGGGTTGATCGAAAGTATAAGTAAGCAAAGATAATGGAATTTGAAGAAGTTAGAATTAGATTCTAGGAGAAGAGAGAAAGTGGAAGAAATGAATATCAAGAGTGTGTTCGATTATCTGAGTTTTGAATCCCTTTTTAATAGCACCCAAACTCCTTATTTATAGATGTACATAAGAAGGCATAAGACTATCTCTATACTAGTTCAGCTGAAGCTGAATTACATAATTACCTTTAATGAGGTTACCACGTAGGCACTTCTAAAGTCGCATAATCTAGGTAAGACGCTATGTGTCACTAATCCACATCATCATTAGTCCATTCGGCTTGGTGTCGAGCCTCACAGATAGGGGCCGAGCTGAAAACGACTGCTCACAGTCTCTTGACGATGACAACCCGGACTCTTATACCGAGCCGAGGTGCAACACTTCGGAACACTTTCGTACCTGCACTTGCCGATCCGAGGTTGTAACAACCCTTGGGATCCTCGGCAGAATGTAACTGCAACATTAACTCAAGGGTGACGTTTTCGCTGAGTCCCCATGCACTGAATTTGCATTTATTGCACTGCATTATTCGCTCCGATTTTGCTACAGAATGCCTCATTTTACATGCCGTAACGCCCGCAACACGTCTCATTTTTTACTCCATATCTCGTTTATCACGCCATAACGCCTCACTTTTCCTGCCTAAACGCATTTTTTCATCTCAAAATCGTCAATTTTTCCCCCAGAACCATTGAACATTCTGGAAGAAAAACCCCCTATTTATACAGTTTTTCCCCCAAATCATTTTTCTTTCTCTTACTCACTTTACTCTATTTCCCCCAACCTATTACTACCTTCATTCATCCCTTACTCCTTCTCACCCCTTTACTCTCCCAGAGACTCACACACTCTCCCCCCTTCACTCTCATCCTCCAGTCCCCTTTCTTCCTTATTCTGCCGTTCTACCGTTCTATTGTTGCTGATTTCTGATCGCTGCTCTACGCCACCACCGGACACCACTAGGAGTTCCCTCAAAAATTTCCACACGCCTTCACAACGGAAGACCATGGTCGGTACGATCACTCCCACCTCTCTCATTAGCACTCCCACCTCTTTCATTAGCACGCCGGTTCCCCCTTCCCCTGTAAAAACCGTTGATAGGATGCTAAATCCTTTCGACGAAGCCCTTCTGGCAGCAGGGCCATTAAATTTTCCCCTCGATCCTCTCTTTACCGAACCTCCACAAAATGACCATCCTAACCTCCAAACACAAGACGTATCAAACTCTCTCGACCCCGACGATATCAAAATTCTTAGGGATGGGAGATGCCGTTTTCCCAAGAGCGTGCACATCAAACTCCCGACCCCCAAGGACCGAGGCCACCTGCCACCTGCCACCTCCTGGTTATTTAACAGTCTACCAGGAACAATTCGAGGCAGGGCTGAGGCTCCCAATAGCGCATCTCCTCGTCAACCTATCCAACCACCGGGATATCAGCATATCCCAGCTAACCCCAAACGCACTTCAGGTCATTGTCGGCTTCACCTTTTTATGTAGATTACACGACATCCCCCTCTCTTTAGACACCTTTAAGATGATGCTGAAATTATCTCCTATAAAGGGATTCTTTTACATCTCTCCTCGAACTACGGGCAAACAGCTCACTTCGGGTAACCCCTCATCCATTCACGATTGGAAAAAGTCATTTTTCTTCATCCGGTACGTCGACCCTCCAATGCCCCGGGGTTCGTGAAACCTCATCAAAGAGAACCTAAAAACCAAAAACGCCTCTCCCCCGGACTCCATCCACGCCCGGAGGCTCATCGAATCCAACTTCCGAATCAAACTTCAACAACTAACCAGCCATCCTATCAAACAACATTCTTGATGGGCAGGACTGTTTCCTACCCATGACATCCTCCCGAACTACGACCCTCAACAAGGTCATTATCATTTTCTCACTTTCACTTTTTTTTTTTTTTTTACTTTACCTTTTTTTTTTATTATTATCATTATTTTTTCTTGACCTTTCATCTTATGCAGAGCTCGGAGCATTCCTCAGTGGATTGGTGTCCACCACACCTGCCACCTGTGATGGCACTTCAAACCAGCCCTCTTCGTCAACAAGCGGATCCTCATCCGCCACCATTAACACGCCATCAAGGAGTGCCGAGGCTACACCTTCAACCTCCGCGTCCCTGAATCAATCCGAGACAGTCAGTCCGCTGGAGAGACCAGCCGGGGAGGTAACTCTGGCTCTTCGACCCACTGAACCCGAGCCGACTCGGGTTACGAGGAAAAGGACTAGGGAGGCTGCTGGCCTTAGGAAGGGTCCTTCTTCAGCCATGACCCTCTTCTCCACGTAGCATCGCCCCCGAGGCCCTCCGTTCCAGTAGCGAGGGTTCGGACCCCAGGGAAAGATTCTGGAAACGTCCCTATATCCAAACAACTTATCACTTCATATGGTAAGGACTGTAGAATCACATTCACTCCCACTCCTTATTCCTTCTTCACTGTCCAGAGCTAACACTTTACTTTTTTCAGGTGATAGAAAATACACTCTCGAGGAGGAGAAGAAATCTGCAGGGTCACAGGATGTGCCCTAGGATCGGCTGTCCGTCGACCCTCTTCCTGTTCCTCTTACCTCGGGGAGCACTGATCTCTGACCCACCTCGCCTATTGACATAAATGATCAGGCTCAGTTCCCGAGGGTGGCTCGTGAGCAGGCAAAGATGGTGGCCTTGCCTCGGGATGTAACCTACGTTAAGAGGCTCATCTCTCAACAGAGGCTGGACGAGCTTCACGTCAGCCTGCTGAAACTACCCCTTCTTGAAATTCTAACTTTTTGCACCTCGTACCTCAACTTATACAACTAACCATTTTGCCTGATTTTTTTTTTTTTGCACGCAATTACAATTTTGCCCGCCATCGTAGATCGGGAATACTCCTTCAACTTTGATTTTAACTCCATGAAGCAAGAGTTGGCTCACGCGAAATCCAGCGTGGATCAGGCAGTGAAGGAGGCTGTTAACGCCAATGAGATGAAATGCAACATCGAGGCGAGCATAAAATATGACGAGTGGAAGGCCTAGCTGACCGAAGTAAGGGACAAGCTTCGGCAAGCAGAGTTGGAGAAGAAGACCCTTGAAGTGGATGTTGGCGATCGTGACAAGAAAATCGCAGATCTGGAGCAAAGGGTTTTTCAACTTCAAGAAGAAGCTCAGCTGGCTGAAGCAAAGTTCGCTTCTCGGGAAGTGGAGCTGAGGATCGAAGGGAGGAATCAATTCGTGACCTTGGTTGAAGCAGATGAGATGTTGAAGGAGTTTACAAAAAAAGTCTTCTCCATGGGGTTCACAATGGCCTGTGACCACTTGGAGAAAAATCCTGATTTGTACGAGGGGCTGCCATTACGATACTTCCGTCACCGAGGTGGTCATCAATGGACTAGAGGCTCAATTCAAAGCCCCCGCTCAGATTTTTGAAACTTCTGAAACGACTCTGCTGATCCAGGGCTGAACCCTGAAGCCGTGTCCGAGCATACGAACCAAGCTTCCATTTCCACTGCCGAGCCTTCCACTTCCGCTGCTCAGGCTGATATAATTTTGTTGTAATAGTTAGGATTTTTTAATGAAATTCCTAAACTTTTGAGAACTTTGTCTTGTGAATAAAAGCCTCGGCTTTTCCTTGCTTCCGGCCTTATACATGTCTTTCAATTTCTTTATTTCCTACATTTAAAACAAAAGTTTTATGATATAAGCAGGTAACAAACTTTCAACACTTAAGAATTCCAACATAACAAATTGTCTAAGGCTTCCTTTCATTTTGAACTTAGGCCTTGTTTAGACCCTTCCGAGTTGAGGCAAAATGATCAAGCTTGACTCTTTATGTTTGGCTTAACCATTTAATTTGAGTCAGACCTTCCAAAGATGTCTCTCCAAGAAATAATGTTTTGCTTAAGCAGGGCAATCAAGCCTCTTTGAGAATCGGATCCTCTCAAATTCATTTTGCTTGGAGGGGGCTGCTTAGTTTCTACCCTTGCGAGGAAACTGCTAAGCCTCGTCTCCCAATATTTGCTTTTGTGTTGAATTGGATCCAAACCTCTGAGGGTTGGAGTAGCTCGAACATCTGTCTTTTGCTTTGACCGAACCTTTGAGGGTTGGTGCACCTTTATTTTTGCTTGGGGGGTTACTAAGCCTCTGCCCTTGAGGGGGGACTGCTAAACCTCGGCTCTCAATCATTTGCTTTTTTGTTGAACTGGATTCGAACATCTGAGGTTTGGAGCAGCTCGAACATTTGTCTTTTGCTTTGACCGAACCTCTGAGGGTTGGCGCAGCTTGTTTTTGCTTGGGGGGCTACTGAGCCTCTGCCCTTTAGGGGGGACTGCTAAGCCTCAACCCTCAATCATTTGTTTTTTTGTTGAACTGGATCCGAACCTCTGAGGGTTGGAGCATAAGCTCGAACATCTGTCTTTTGCTTTGACCGAACCTCTGAGGGTTGGCGCAACTTGTTTTTGCTTGGGGGCTACTAAGCCTCTGCCCTTGAGGGGGGGACTACTAAGCCTCGACCCTCAATCATTTACTTTTTTGTTGAACTGAATCCGAATCTCTGAGGGTTGGAGCAGCTCGAACATCTGACATTTGCTTTGACAGAACCTCTGAGGGTTGGCCCAGCTTGATTTTGCTTTTGTTCAGCCTCGGTTGGTGTATCGAACATTTTCTAGTTCATCAGTATGCACCACGAGGTGCTGATTGCTCGTCTCGGCGTTCTTGCTGGTAGTTCGGCGAGTTCCACAGTTCTTCATCCTCCTCAAAGCAAAAACAAACAATTCAGATGGTAGAGAATTGATTGAAAGTGATGAAAATCTGTCATTTCCCGCAAACGGCGCCAATTGAAGAAGCGATTCTAAGAGGAGAGAGAAAGTGGAAGAACTAAATATCAAGAGTGTGTTCGATTATCTGAGTTTCGAATCTTATTATGCCTTTTTAATAGCACCCAAGCCCCTTATTTATAGATGTACATAAGGAGGCATAAGGCTATCTCTATGCTAGTTCGGCTGAAGCTAAATTACATAATTACCCTTAATGAGGCTGCCACGTAGGCACTTCTAGAACAATTTAGGTAAGACGCTATGTGTCACTAATCCACATCATCAGAATTGTTTTTATAGTTTCCTTGACATTGTTGGGTAGGAAGGCATCTAGGTTAAGGAGGTTCCAAGACCGGTTGACCGAAATAAGGTCAGAGACACGTTTGCCTCTCCTAGTGTAAAGGATAGGGTCCTTCTACCAATTGCTTTAGAGGATGGGTCCAAAATAATTTTGTTACCAAATGGAGATAGTAGAATCAGGTTTATTAATATTATTTGTCACTTTATCACTTTTTATAAAAATACCTATCAATATAATCATATTTTAAAATCTCCTAAACTCCATATATACCTTGCCTATGTCCTTTTTTTGGGGGGGGGGGTTAAACAATAAATTATTTGTAATCTTGGCACATATTAATAGAAAAAGTCTTGATTTAGGACGGTTTTATAGATTAATCTCCAAATGAAAAATGTTGACTTCTAAGACGTACTGCTTTTTGTCTTAAGCAAAAAACTCCTTCTATCTATACTCTAGGGTCACATTTGCATTGTTATATCCGAAAGTTTTCACATCCTCCTTGCTAGTTCCTTCTATATTCCTTTAATTCATCTGAATCCTCAATCTCTTACACCCTCTTTTTCAATCCACAGGAAGATGGTCTTGAAATGTTTTTGCTTTTCTTCCGAAAAAGAAGAATCACCAAAGTCCAGGTTAGTTGGATTTCATTTTCACGCTTTAATTTTATTCTGCTTAACTATCTACTTTCTACACTCAAATTTTTTTTTTGGTGATTTTTAAATCTAAATTTCTTGTTGATCGATCTGATCAGCGTAAACAAGAAAAGGGACTATCCCTGGGAAGTATACACCCTCAAGGAAATTCTTCATGCAACCAACACCACTTTCATAATGATAACAAGATTGGTGAAGGAGGATTCGGAAGCGTTTACTGGGGTCGAACAAGTAAAGGCGTCGAGGCAATCATGTTTAATTTAATTAATCTCACTCTAATTCTTTTTGTAATTTTCGAATCTATTAATTTGGATTTAAAGTTAATTGTCTTAACTAGAGTTAATTTATTAATGGTTGCAGATAGCAGTCAAACGGCTAAAGGCCATGAGCCCAAAAGCAGAAATGGAGTTTGCTATTGAAGTGGAGATACTTGGTAGAGTAAGACATAGGAATCTGTTAGGTCTGAGAGGATTTTATGCTGGCGAGGACGAAAGGCTGATAGTATATGATTACATGCCTAATCATAGCTTAATCACTCATCTACATGGTCAACTTTCTGCCGATTGCCTTCTTGATTGGTCACGACGAATGAGTATTGCAACTGGATCAGCTGAAGGAATAGCGTACGTGAATCCATGTTTTCTTCTAATTATACACTTCAAAATTTCTAGAATAATCATCTGAATTTTATCTTCTTGATTCAGTTTTTTACCACCCCTACTTGTTATACACTTAATTTGTACTATGATCAAGTAACTTCTCAAGAAAGATTGTTGATTAAGCAAATCCTCACATACATATTTTTGAAGGTATTTGCACCATGAAGCAAATCCACACATAATACACAGAGACATAAAGGCCAGCAATGTACTTCTAGATTCAGAATTCGTAGCAAAAGTTGCTGATTTTGGTTTCGCTAAGCTAATTCCCGATGGAGTGACACACGTAACAACAAGAGTGAAAGGAACATTAGGATATTTGGCCCCGGAATATGCTATGTGGGGAAAGGTTTCGGAGAGTTGTGATGTGTATAGCTTCGGAATATTACTCCTCGAAATAATCAGCGCAAGAAAACCATTGGAAAAACTTCCTGGAGGGGTTAAGCGTGATATAGTGCAATGGGTCACACCCTTCGTCCAAAAGGGTGCATTTGATCAAATTGCTGATCCTTTAGATTGAAAGGAAAATTCAATCGAGCCGAACTAAAAGCGGCTGTGATGATTGCCATGAGATGCACCGATGGCAATCCTGAAAATCGACCTTGCATGATCGATGTGGTTGAATGGCTAAAAGGTGCCACCGGGAGCCGGAAGGAAATCAAAATAGTTAAAAATGCCGTTGATGAAACTGAAGATGAAGATGATATTGAGGATGATGAGACTGATTATGAGGGTTATGTTACTGACAAATCCACAAGAAGAATGACGGGTGCTAGAGCAGCAGCAAGAAAGAAGTACTAGTAATTTCCACGTAAAAATTTTAGATATTATATTTTGAATATTTATATAATATCGGATCAACTTTTAAAGTTAACGATATTATTTCCAACAAAATACAGAATTTTCCTATATTTATTATTAATACTTGTATACAATTGTGGTTATTTTTAGGTTATTATGCAATATATATATGTAATATTTCATGATGGTTGGAAATTTGACATCCATTAATAATTTATATATCCAATTTATTTTGTGTAATTTTTTGTGTCGTCTCATTCGTTTGTTTAATTGGACGTAGTATGATACGTTATGTACGACAAAGGCCCTGTCTGTCCGTCCTGATGTTGATGTATAGAATAGACGATAATTTCTGACTTTTGTTTCCTTTTTCCCCTTTTTTTGGGTGGAGCTATATGTAGTTGACATTTTCAATCGCTTTCATGGAGTATAGAATTCGATGAATTTGTCATCGTTGAGAACTTGTGCAAAAATTTATTTTTTATTTTTTCATAAAATCCTTATTATTTATCTGAACTGGTCCTGCAACAACATTTGCTTTTCTTCAGATGCCGTTGCCGTCTTGATTTATCTAATCGTTTAATTATTATTAATCTCAATTTATGGTTTAATAAGGAAAAACATCACGATTCTCCTTCGGATGTGAAAATTACTGAAATGTGAGACAAGCCTTTAAGGGATCTTTTCTATACTAAATATTGAAGAAAAGTTATGGCAGATAGAGGGAATAAAATATTACCAAAGGAAAAGAGTTATTTTTAAATTTGTTTCGTAGTTTAACAGATAATTAAGAAAAAAAGATATTTATCAGTACGAAATCTGAAAAGTAATTGGCTAACTCCAAGTCTTTATTTCTACATTTTCATTCTTTTCTCTCAAGCAAAAGTAATCCGAAGAAAATTACTTTCTAAACATTAATATGATTGTATAGGAACATCGCGTATTTGGGCTTAGATGTGGCATTTAGACTTTCACGACGACCCTTCAAACTTTGAGCCGACGTGGCTCTCCATAGTTTCCGCAACAGAAAGCCCAATTCCATATGGACCGGCTTTTCATCAGCCAAAATTTGGTGAGCGACTTCGTCAAATTTTTGTCTTTACAAGTCTTCGCAGGCGAGCCGAAAGTTTGATTAAAAAAAAAAATCTTATATGTAGAAATATTTTTGCACAATCAAAATCTAGATGCCTGCTATATATGCATATCTAACTTTTTAAATTTAATATCATATTATATGGGCAATTAATTTTATTTTGTTTTATTTTTACTTAGTTATCTCATTGTAATGAATATGAACCTTTTAAAATAAATATAGTATTGTAAATTTAGCTGAATTTTAATATTTAATATGTATTTAAATTTTGATTGCAAAAAAAAAAAAAAAAAAAAAACAACTAAGTTCTTTTTTAAAATTTTTATTCTTAAAACAAAATATTTAAAACTTCTTATACCCACATAAATGTTAATAACATTAATCAAAAAAACAAAATAGATTTTTCGCATATTTCTATAAAAATTAGGGGTATGTAAGTCAAATTAATATAAAATCCTTTTTATTCCTATATCTAAAAGTTATTATATTAAACACTACAAAAAATATTATTTTATTTTATTTTTAGTCACAAAATAGATAATAAAAATGAATTTGCTTATTACATACAGGCTAAAACACATTCTGACCAAACTAATCTCTCCATTTCAGGCAATTATTGGGTATTAAACGTGGGGTTAAATCACTTGTATAAGATTTTCTGAACTAAAGTCAATGCTTTTTTGTGGAAAATTCCTGTATGCATTTCTGTGGAAAATTTCTGTGTGGGAGCAAGCACCTCGTGTTTTATATTTATTCACATTCTTCAACTTCTTTTAAAAAATTAAAAATTATAATATTTCATTCACAAATTAAAAATATAGATAAATATAAATCACAAAACGTATGATAAGACCGTACATTTTGGTCCATATAAAAATTTTCTCATTTTTATTGGTTAGTAATTTTAGTAAACTTAGGTTTTACTCTTTGTGAAAGAGCACAAGCATTACAGTTTTTACACTTGCACAAATTTTTAATTAATAATCGCAATGCACTTCTCACTTTTATTACCAGTGTAAGATATCATCAACATAAGCGTCGCATTCTCTATTTGTATATCTGCTTAACTTGTCAACTGTATAAATTATATCGGATCTTGTACTTGTCATTATATAAAAAAGCAACTAATAACTTTAGCATATTGTAGTTGAGCAACATGTTTACTAATATTTGGCATTAACTTAATGTTTGAATGAATAGGAATAGAAACAGAATTACATTCAAAGTGAATGAATTTCTTCAAAATCTTTTCAATGTAATGTGATTGATATAATGTTATACTATTATGATCACGTATAATTTTTATACCAAGTATAACATCAACTATTCCCATATTTTTCATAGCAAAATTAGCAGACAAATTTTTTTTAGCATTCTCAACATGTTGTAAGTCAAAATCGAAAATTAACATATCATCCATATAAAAACAAATAAAAATACCTTTACTATTTTGAAACTTACTATAAACACATTTATCAGATTCATTAATCCTGTATCCATTTGACAAAACTACTTGATCAAAATTTTGGTACCACTTCTTTGGGGTTTGTTTCAACTCATATAAAAATTTGACAAGTTTACACACTTTGTGTTCTTGTCTAGGAACCACAAAACCTTCAAATTATTCCATATATACTTTTTCATCTAACTCACCAGTTAAGAGAATGCCATTTAAACATTCATTTGATGAATTACTAGGTTATACATAGAAGCTTGGGCTATTATAACTCGAATTGTAGCAATTCTAGCAACTGGTGCATATATATCAAAGTAATCTAATCTAGATTTTTGTGTATATCCTTTAGCAACAAGTCTAATTTTAAATTTTTCAATAGTTCCATCAACTTTCATTTTCTTTTTGAAAATCTATTTGCAATCTATTGTTTTGGTGCCTGGTGAGAGGTCTACTAATTTCCACGTTTTATTTTTCATCGTTGAATCCATTTTATCTTGTATTACTTTTTTCCAAAAAGCAGCATCTTGAGATTTTATTGTTTCATTATAAGTAATAGGGTATGCTTCTGTATTAAAATAGTAAGCTATTTGTAGACAATGAAATTTTATTTCAAGTAAAATTATCATTTGTCTATAAATTAGTTTAATTGGCATATTTATGGTCCAATTAAATAATGCCATATGTCATATATATAGTTTGGAATATTGGACATTAATTTTTATTTAAAACCAATTATATTGCTCCACATGTCAAGATGAGGTGGTTCGACCAATTAAATGAATTTGTGTCGCTCTTCCAATTAAATTGTGCCATGCCACATGTCTACAAGACTTGGCCAATAAGGATATATGTACTCTAGTATTTATCTCTTTATTAATAAATTAAAATAAGGAGATAATATCAAAGTAGTACAATCCTCACATAAGAGATAAGAATTTGTTTCTTGGTATGCAAATAAGAAGTTACACATGTACTACGAGTCTTCTACCTTGCTCCCTTCCATACATGTATAAATAAGGGTCATCCCTCATATACACTAAGGGAGATACACAGACACACATATTTCTGAAGTCTGCAAGCTGTGGAAGCTCTGAGTCTTCAAATTTTCTCTTCAAGTCTTCCATATATCAAGATTTGAAGATTTTCATCAAGCGTTCTTCAGGTCTCCCATATCAAGACGTGAAGAATTCAATATTTGATTTGAGAATAAGCTGTGAAGCCCTGCTCGGATCGCATCTGAAGTAAAGAATCGAAGGAATTTTCTCCCCATATTGAGAATATTCTAGAGATTGTAATCTTTTATTCATATATTCATATTTTTATCATTATATTTCTTGTTTGTTCAATTTTTACAGACTCGAAATATTTTGTTGCGCACACTATTTGTTTGTCTACTATTTCTCTAGTACCTTCAACTAGATATATAAAGAAATCTGGACCATAGGTTTTTGTTCTTTTAATTCTTTTACTCTTTCTTAATTCAAGATTTTCATCTTTTCTAACTTTAGAGAGTTCACTCCTTGAATCAAAATCTATTAATTGATCCTTAGACCTAAGAATTAAATTAAATCTATTTTCTTGAAATATTGCATCTCTTGATTCAATAATAGTATTAATTGCTATTGAATCATTAGTCTCTATTGCCATAAAACGGTAAGCTTTACTATTTTGTGCATATCCCAAAAATTCAATTCATCTTTCGTCCAATTTTTCTTTTTCGGTTAAGGAACTACTCACAATGGCTCTACAACCCCAAACTTTAAAACAGTTTAAGTTTAGCTTATTTTCTTCCATATTTCGTAAGGAGTAATTTTATTCCTCTTATTAGAAATTCTATTTAATATATGGCAAACTGTTAATAAAGGTTCATCCCAAAAACCTTGTCCAAGTCTAGAATTAGACATCATGGCATTTATCGTTTCCATTAAAATCATACTTTTTCTTTCTGCTACACCATTTTGTTGTGGTGAATAAAGTGCTGTGGTCTTATGAATTATTCTATTGTATTCAAAAAATGTAGGAAAATAGTATTCACCTCCTATATCAGATCTCAAACGTTTAATGGATTTTTCACATTGCATTTCAACTTTTTTTTATAAACTTTGAATTTTTCTAACACTTCATCTTTAGAATGCAACAAGTAAACATAACAAAATGTTGAAAAATCATCTACGAATGTGACAAAATATTTTTTTATCTCCTGTAGTAGATGTGTTAAGCATGTCACAAACACCACTATTGCACAAGTTCAAGTAATTTTAAATTTCTTTGATTTTCTGGAAATGGATTTCTGGTTATTTTTGTAAACATACAAAACTTCATTTTCCTTCATTTTATCTATTTGTGGAATTAATTCCAATTTAATTATGTCATGCATACGTCTAAAATTTACATTCCCAAAATGATTATGCCATAAATAAGAGGACTCAACATTATAAGCAGAAATATTTTTAGTAGTATTGTTAGTAATACTAAGTTTAAACATGCCGTTATACAAATAACTCTTCCTTACAAGTATGCCTCCCTTAGTAAGTATAAATTTATCTGCCTCAAATACAAGTTTGAAACCAAACTTATTCACAAACTACCAAATATAAGATTTTTTTCTAACTTTTGGAACATACAAAACTTGTTCAAAGTTAAGGTTTTTCCAGAAGTAAACTGGAGTTCCATACTTCCTTTGCTTTTCACAATAGCAGTAGATGAGTTTTCCATGAAAGTACATTACCATTTTCAATTAGTTCAGCAATGTTATGAAAAAACTCTTCTTTCTACAAACATGTTTGGTGGCTCTAGAATCAATCCACCAAACTCAATCATCTTCTATCATATTAATTTCAAAAATCATAGCAACAAAATTTTTTTTGTTGATGATTCCCCCTGATTGTCTTTCTTTTTCAAAAGACAACAATCTTTCTTGATATGACCAGGCTTTCCATAATAGTGGCACGCACATCTTTTCTTTTTCTTGAATTTGTTGAAATTAGCAAGTTGAAACCGTTTGTTGGAAATTTTATTTTTCTAGCCTTCTTCCACTACTTGAATTATAGATTCATGGCCAGATTGCTCCTTTTCTGGAGCATTCTACTTTTCATCTTACTTTCTCATTTCCTCCTCAAGGCATAGATGATTTGCGAAATTTTCAAGAGAAAGTTCTTCCTTTTTATGTTTTAAACTTCTCTTGACATCTCTTTAAGACGGTAGACATTTATCAATCACAGAGGACACAATAATAGATTCATTCATATTCAAATATATGTTATGTTGCTTAAAATTATTAAGAATACGATCAATGTCGCCGAATTGTTCCATTACCAATTTTTCATCAATCAATTTAAAATTTTAAAAAATGACTAACAAGAAATTTCTTATTTGTAACATTTTTTTCATGTACCTTACCTCTAATTTGTCTCAGAATCCTCTTGAAAATGGAACATTTTGGTATGTGGCAAAAAGGCTTTCAAACATGTCATTCAGAGTATGTCCTCTACAGATATAGTCATCATTCTCCTATTTTACCTAGCACGGGTATTGGCAAGTGTCTCTTCATCATTTTTCATAGGTTTGGGAGTGTTGATATGTGGCAAAAAGGCTTTCAAACATGTCATTCAGAGTATGTCCCCTACAAATATAGTCATCATTCTCTTATTTTACCTAGCACGGGTATTGCAAGTGTCTCTTCATCATTTTTCATAGGCTTGGGAGTGTTGAGAATATAAACCACATCGAGAGTTGTAGGAGGGAAGTACCTCTTTTTATGACATTTTCGGTGTATAAAAATTGCCTCCATCAAAACGTTCCAATTTAACAAAATCAATAGCCATTTCCTTCAAAATAGTAAACCCCTTTTTTGCACAAAATTAAACCTTAAGAATGTTGGAACAAAAATTTGAGAAAATAGTTTTAAGGCACGTTACAAATGTCATTTTCCTTAATTTTTAATTTACCTCTACTACTAGTGTGCAAAAGAGTTATGCGAATTAACATGTAAGATACAATAAAGTTCTTGTCTGATTTGTGTTTGCACTAACTGTATTAGACTTAGGGCTAACTGTATCAAACGTAGGGCCTTCAAAGTTTTTTGGATAATTTGCCAGAGAATTTAAGTGGAGGAGGAGAGTTTTTAGGAGAAAAATTAGACAAAGGAATGAAAAGATGTTTCTCTAATTGGATATATATAAAAAATTGAATGCATGATCATATAGAGGCACATCTAGAAATTCAACTACTACATAGAGAGTTACAATTTTTAAAGAAGACATAGACACCTAAAAATTTTGTAACTACCACATGAAAAGTTAAAATTCTTCAAAAAGATAATACAACTCTTAAGAAAAATAACTAACTGATGAAGAATTACTAGTATTTAGAAAACTCTTCTAAAAAATATTACAAAAAATAAAACTCCTAATTATTTTAAAATTCTTCAACATTCTTTCCGTTTTCTTTTCTTTTCTTTTTTTCTTAAAAAAAAAAAAAATTGATTAGAAATCGGTTCTGATCAACCCATCATTATTGACCTACGCATTTATTTCTATCAAATATATATGACTGCGACAGGATAACTTCAAGTCAGAGAAAGATACAACCTGATGAACTTTTTCACCTCATGTATGGCATTAGAAAGTATCTCTTAGTTATTCATGACAACTTCCTGCATGCATACAGCTTAATTATGGTGTAGGGAAATCACTTGTGGAATATGTGATGGGTACTTTTATGCAAATTATAATTGATCACTAAGAAATACGGTTAGTAGTTGAGTATCCACTAAGTGCATAAGAGAGTACTTCACCAGGAGGATATGCATTACTAATTAACATCAAATTCGTAGGATAAAAAAGTTCCATAAACATTTTCATAGGATAAAATGTTCCATTGAGATTGATATGTGTTTACAAAGATACATGACCAATCCATTTATAAACTTGTTTACCGACTAGATATCTATGGCATGTATCCTACTATCATTATACATATATACTACTCTCATTGATATCTCCACAGATATTCATAATGCAGTGAGGAGTAATTATCTGAAATTATAACATTATACATGCCTCAAAATAAGTCTTTCATATTCCGACCAATATATTCAAGTATATAGGAGCTTAGAACTAACTCCTAAAGCACCAAGAAAACTTAAAAAGTTGTGTGATTATTTTCTATCAATTTTGTTCAACCATGATTAAGAGTTTTGTAGTGATATAAACTTTGACATATTTGCCCTAATTTGGGGAATGCTGATCAAAACTTAAAGATGTCATCTCCACGAACTAAACTAATTATACATATTTCTATGCACTCAATCTGGAATATATATTACATGATCAGGCAACATAACATATTGCTGCCACTTCAAATTAAGCCAATAGAATTTCTTTGTTATCTATATATCGAACTTTTATAAGTGAGAAATATACATCAAAGTGCAAATGCATGCAGGCGAGTAAGGCAAACAACGGAGATGTTTAAAGAGATATGAATGCGGTGGATGATGGCAAATAACAGATTTAACCTTCAAATAGAAAAGAATCTGGATTTCAAAATATCAATTCGAAGAAACTCATAACATTATAGGTATGAATG
This sequence comes from Cinchona pubescens, assembly GCA_025175665.1. Taxonomy (NCBI): domain Eukaryota; kingdom Viridiplantae; phylum Streptophyta; class Magnoliopsida; order Gentianales; family Rubiaceae; genus Cinchona; species Cinchona pubescens. The sequence goes on from JANKKI010000014.1 coordinate 2,205,105, forward strand.
GGGAACTAAACGTGTCTGATGAAAACAATTAGCAGGACACTGAATCTTTGGAAACCTGTATCTCTTGAAACCCTTCTAATTATTTCTGGTGTTCATAAAATGAATCCCAATTCTGTTATTGCTCTGGGACTTCAACATTTTTAATTCCTGTTGATGACTTTTCCAGTCAGCTTTTCTTGCAGACAGAATAGATCAACTTCTGTCATATGTATCAGTGGCCTGCGCAACACAAGATGTAAATCATGTGAGTAAACCGGTGAATAAAACTATGAAATTCTTCTCATTAATTCAACATAATTAATCAATTTTACCTCAGCTTGGATTGCGTAAATAAATTTTTCATTCGATTTGGTGGAGACACAGTTAACAACAGTAAGGCCTTCATTAAGCAGCACATCCAGTATCCTTGATAGGGGAAACCCATTATCTCCTAAGCCATTCTCCACTAGAATCTCAGTAACACCATCCGAGCACGGCCTGACTGTGAAGATAATAGATGAGGAGTTTGCTGCCGATGATCCGCCGGATGAGTTTCTCAGCTTATCCCTCTTTGCATCCAATTCCCTAATATTCTTCTTCACGTGTTTTATATAATTCGCTGCCTCATGAACGTGATCTGATACCGAACGCTTTCCCTGGAAAAAGAATCAATACATCTTCAATTACTAAATGTGTAAGTAATTTAATTTGTTGGAGAGAAAAAATTGAGGGTGATCTATTTTTATATAATTAAAAGAAACCAAAAAGCCAAGTATGTACACTCTTATTATCATGAAAATGAAATTAAGTAAAGGAAATCAATTAGCTAAAATCAGATACCGATGATCTATGCTTATGATTTTGCAGAAAAAAGTGAGAATTTACCAATTAATTTAACTACCTAATAAATTTAAAAAAAAAAAATTAGATAGCGAGCTAGTAAAGTTAATTTCATCACCTTTATATACTCAAGAGGAAGTAGATTCCTTAGAGAAGCACACATAGTAGCCATTTCTTGCCTTCTTTGACGCTCAATATTTGTATGAACCGCTCTTTTCTTCTTTGTCTCATCAGGTTTTTTCCCATTATGATCATTATCAGCTAGAATAATAGCTGATGATGGTTTTTTTGGCTGCCTCTTCCCCGTGCTAATATTGTTGTCGATGACGGTCACGTCACTATCTTGATGGACTGGAGTATCTGGATAAAGCAGCGGATCATTTTCTTGTATGGGAATCAAAGAAGAAAAAAGGTAAGCATCCATGTTCAGACAACTACTTTCTTGGGGGTTGATTTCTTAAAGTTGCCAAAGTACTAGAGTAGGGATATGTTTGTTAGGGAATTGATCAAAAGAAGATCTCCCAAATGGGCCGCGGATGCCCCGAGATCCTCGCAATATCTTCATAAACAAAAGCAAATAGGAGTGACAGTCTCTCTCTCTGACTCACCGACCATTTTTTTTAAAGCTTTGCTTGGTTACTGTATGTGTGCACAGCGAGGAATAACACACAGTGAACTTCTTTTACCTACAATCATACAAAACAAAAACCCCTATTAAACTATTAACTGATAGTGCGGGGTGTTTTGGACTCTTCCTTCCTATTCATTATTTGAGTGAATGAGAAGTAAACTTGACCTAACAAAGGTAAAGGTATACTATTGTGTTTAATTTTCTTTTGTTAAGCACTTCTTCCTTATGGTAAACGTGGTATTGGAGATTCTATTTTACTTTTTGACGTTTCGTAACAATTTTGTGACTCCAAGAATTAAAATTCATTATTTTTTTACATATATAATCTAGTATATAATATCTATAATTGAGAGTACGGATGTCAAATATTTAGACATGATATTAGAATAAAAAGTGAGAAAATATAGCTTTACTCGTTTTTGTTAGGTTTTCCAATAATAGTGCGCCATAAATGATTGATTAGAATCACCTACAGAATTTTTTTTTTTTTGGGGTGCTCTTCTGGGGGATACCAATTGCTTTTCTTATGGTATTCTATGATAATAGTAAGATTATTTGATAGCATACAATTTATACCTTGAGGTTTCCGTCATTTTTTTGGGCATAAAAAATACACTAATTTTTTCATGCTTACCAATCTCGTTATTAGGATAGTCGCTTGACAGCCTCAGTTTATACTTCATTTCTTTCTTTCGTTGGACAAGGAGTTAAAATATTGCCATCTTTTTGGAGGGAAGGACAGCGGTCGCTATATTCAGCTAATTAAACCGAAATTGAAAATCTTGTCCAAATCACTATATAGCACATTGAGACTCGAGAATTGGGATACAGAAAGGCGAAACAATAACATTATAACAGTCCCACCACAATGTAGAAAATTTCATCTTTGAAGGCCCCCCTGGCCCTGATGCGGGCAAAGGTTACCTTTATAGTGATGCCTTGTGTTTTTAGACACGGTGCCTAATTGAATTTCCATCCACTTCTTATTACTTGCTTTTTAAACGAATATGAAAAAAGAATTTAAGAGCTATGATTTTGATCCCCATGCTTTGTACCAGATTGAATTCAATCTCATATGCCCAGCTTGCTTTAGAGTTGTCTTAATCTAGTGTTTCATCTTCATATTCAATGTAGTAACATATTTACTCTCTTATTCATTCGATGCACAAATTAATTTTGAATGCTATAGTTTTCTGCAAACAACATCATTATTTCAGAAGCTCAACAGGTTAATGGAATTAAATCATGAGAAACTAAATAGTTACCTTCCAAAATCTATCTGTAGTAATAACTAAAATGCATAACTAATAACGGAGGCCTCCAAAGCAAGGGGTCTCCACGTGGTAAAAATTCTTGATGGAGACTTAAAGTTGGGTTGCAACACTTTCAAACCAGTTAAAACTCACATATGGGTTAATAACTCTTCAACACAAATCACTTCTGTTTGCATTAAACCTTTTTTTCATTGGTTAACAACTATTCAAAACAAATAGTTGCTATTCTTCACAATTGCGGACTGAATTGAGGTTCCACCTATTAATTGAAACTTTGGCCGTTGCTATGGGCGTTTCTTGGTCTTTGAAACTGACCGCTACGTATTGCTTATATATACACATATATGTTGTATCAAAAGAAAATAGAAAACAAAATCAAGAGACTGTTACCAAGTAAGCAATATTTTATTTTTGTATTAGTACTTCTTAATTATTTGCTTTGTATATATGTTAATTTGCATTCAATTCATAATGATTTCTCTTTTGTTTCTATTAACCAATTAACTATTTTTCATCTTCTATTGTTGTACTTCTTTTCCTCTTAATTTGAAATTGATTGGAGCATAATCACTGTGTTTGTTTTGTTCTGTAAATTCTTGTTGCTTGAAATAACTGCAGATTTAAAATTCTTAAGTACTTTAATATGTAGGGTTAATGTTAAAAAAGTTTTTATTTCTTATAAAAACGAGTAAATACCATCATAAAGCAAGAGGGACATTGGTAAATTATCTAAATTATGTGCAAGGTTCCGGATTATTTCGTGCGAGTCTTGCATAGTTCCATATAAGTTAACGTGTGGGGTGATTTTTTGCCCACGGGATGAGGTATTTTTTCTTCCCTTTTTAATTTTTTTTCTTTATCCTTATTTCAAAGTGAATGTCGCATATGTTCCCTACACTTTTTTCGTTTGGTAATTTTTCTTTTATTGTTTTTTTGGTTTGTGTTGCGAGTTTCTTTTGTCTTTTTAAATTTTTTTTTTTTAATGTTAAAGCTGAATTTATAATTTGAATATACCTTCATATGAATGACCAATTGGAAGCAGCACTGTATGATTTATCAATTATGAGTTTTACATAAATAATTAATTAACAATTTTATATCCTTCATTAAATAGATCTTTACCCATGCTTATGCACGGGTTACAACCTAATTTAAATAATAACGAAATATCCCAAGACCCAGAGACTATCAAATTATAGTGAAACTAGTCCATTTATACAATCTAAATTGCAAGACCTTTAATAAATTTAGGTTTAAAGAAAATAGATAGGTATATACTGGTATAGTATGCTACAGTTTGAATTAAAAAATGGATTTTCTAATTACTATATTGACAGTAGAAATAGACTAGATATCTCTCATGTACTTCAAGACTTCGGTTATTAGAATATATGATACATAAAATAAAATTTTGTCGTATAAAAAATGAAAAAGAGCCAAACCTAAACAAAGCAATAACTGTCCTGATTTTGTAGCATCTCTAATAATAATTGTTTTTTAGATGTGTACACTAGGTGGTTGATAACTTTTAACAAGAAAACCATAGACAACAATTCGATCGCCTGTCCTTTCTCTTGTAAGAACAGTGTGGAAGTTGGAATTGCGATTTTGCAATGGCATTGATTTTATGTCAATTGTATAATACTTCTATTCAATTAGTGAATGGATTAGGCAGCTCCGTATCTTCTCTCTGACGAGCAAAATCCGGAACCCATTGTTTATGCTGGTTTAGGATGATGATTACTGAGCTAATTATCATTAAGAACATGCTACTCACAGTACTTTCCCGCTGCCACGCTCGTAGTCCCTTATTCTGTTTTTGTCTACTCTGCGTAAGTTGTTACATGATATTATATTTGTATTACATTATCTGACATGATAACATATATCATTCATTTAATGTTGATTGACTGTAAAGAGACATATATTACACCGTTAAATAATGTAATACAAGTGTAATATTAAAAATATAACAGAGGATTCAAAATCGTTTTTATCTTTTAGTTTAATTGATTTTGTTAATCTGGTTAATTAATGAGTAGTCTGTGTGCTTGTCGAGTATGAAGCTATGGAGTCAAGGTAGTTTTGCCAAGGCAGCAAAATGAACTAATTACGCATAATGCAAATATAAAATGACTATCCATTATCTATATTAAACAAAAGAAGCAAACAGATATTATACTTTCATAAAAGAAATACGCGCGTGTAGTTCTTATCAACTTAAGTAGTACTAATTTTATCCTATGATGTATTCATGAAGCGACACCGTAGTGTTTATGGTAGTCTGAGTAGTTAAGGTTCGAATTCAAGAAAAAGAAAGACGCGCGGTCCTTAAAATTTAATTTACTGGTAATTACTGATCAGAAATCCCTTTCTGACGTGATCTCCATAATAAAATGTTACGAGTATTACTAATAATTGGCTCATAAAAGTTTTGCGCCATCGCAAGTTTTCCCACAGCTGTTTTGTCAGGCGGTCAAACCACCACCGCCATCTCCTGAGACGTTTGACAAGTTTGAAAAATAACACAGTAGTATATAGTATTGATGGTTTCATAATCATTTTGGTTATTTCTCGGACAATGCACATTCTATATATTTCTCTGCCCCTACCATATGTTAATTTCCGGAAAAATTAATTATAGTACAAGAAAACCTTAAAACAAATGAGAAGCCAAGAAAGCGTTCTTGGTGTCAGAAATCCTGAAATCTTGGACACAACAAAATTAGAGGAACATTTGTCCAAGTACTAGACTACTAGTACATAAATTATTGTGTGCTAATTAAAGATTGCCATTGTGGAGAGAAATAACCAAAATGATTCGTAAAATAACCTGGATGGTGATTATAACATGCATGCTAAATAAATTGTTTAACTAGACTACTAATAGTAGATAAATGGTGATTATATATATTTGTGTTTGTTTTCGCGTGTATATTTATACTATCATTTGTGAGGTTATATATATATTACAAGTAAAATTATAGTATTAGTTTGTAATGTTATATTATATACAAAAAATACATTTATTTAGAAAGAAAATTTAAGGTTTCAACCATTTAGCTTGCCAAGTACTAATGATTTTTCTTGAAAGGTTTATATGAATTTGTCAAATATCAAATTTAATTTGAAAATTGATTAAATCTGAATTTATATTTTAATTTCAATTTCATAGTCCGATATTTGGATTTCAAATTCCGTTTGAACTAATTTATTAACTAAATTTTGCTTAACACATTTCTACATTTTGATCTAGAAATGAAAATAGTACCGAATTCAATTAATCAGATTTGTGCTCACATCAATGTCATATCACATCACGAGAGTTTTGCACTTTTAGATTTTCTATCGAGAATAGTATTCCTGGCTTTAGTTGGAAAATTTTTTAATTGAATCAGATCTATAATAAATACCATGAAATCCTTGATTTACACCCATCCAAACTATCTGCCACACAATCCTACAATCAGGAGCTAATAAAGGACCCTTTGAAATCGTGTCACTCCAAGTTTCTCTATTGGAGTAAAACTCAACTAATGGAGCAATATTCCATCAATGTATCCAAAATTCTACCATTACTCTAGTAGGATATTTATAAAGAGACAAAAAGATTAGTTTATTTTATTATTTTTAGGGTATTGACTAATTTGGTCCTTTATCTATTACAGCATATGAATTTGGTCCTTTATTTTTAAAAATATTAACCCATGTAATTATGGACAAATTAATAGACTAAATTACATGATAATCATGTGATCGTTAACATGCTAATTTGCTATAGATGTGTTGTCAACAATTTCATTAATTTGTCTAAAATTTTCACCACAAAACTTAAATTAATTAATATTTTTAAAGATGATGAACCAAATTGGTCATTTTAATAAATAAGGAACCAAATTAGCGGTTGATACCCTAAAAATATAGGATCAAATTAGTCCTTTTTCCTAATTATAAATGATCACTACCAATAATATATGATAATGCTGTAAAAAAATAATAGATAAGGATTCTTTACCAAATAAAAGTTCTACGTGATTACACAACCTATATGGTATAGAACTTTTACCATTAGAGAACATTGTCCACCTAAAACACACATAAATCATGCCTAAATCCTGTATTAGTAATGCTTGAGTATGTAATCTAATACCCCAAGTCCTTGGAGGAATGTTCTTGGAGTATCAAGTTCTAAATCATAATATGCAAACATAATAAATATTTTCAAATTGTAGTTTCAACAATTAAAAACGCATGCGTTGGATAAATATTTAAATTTACCATAAAGGAACAATGCAAAATAGTCCTCAACACGTTTATCAGAAACACCATTGAATCGTATGATTATTTTCTTTATAATCCTTCAAATAAGTGCGATTTTAATTTCGAAAATCAAATGACAACATGCATGCATGCAGTTTTCACAAACCAAAAAGTTTAAATCAATAGATTTTGGACCCAACTTATATATTGAGTATTGTTTGTTTCTCTTTCAAATCAATTTGACACAACTATCTTACAGCTTTGGGTCTTTAATTAGTGCTGACTAGAGGTGGCGGTGGGCTGGGTCATATTAGAAACCCGCTGGTTTAGGCTCGCGATAGCTTGTCATGGTGTGGCGGGTTGCAGCGGGCTGCCGAGTCGGGTCGGGCCAAAGGACGGAAGAGGTGTATAAGTAACTAGTCCCCGGGCTAGCCGTGAGCTTAGTCGATACGGGTTGGCAAACGGGCTAGAAATTTAAATTTTTACTTGTTAATAATTTATATAATTTTAAATTATTATTTTAAAATTATTAACTTATTAATTTGAAATCATTTACTTACTATTCATTAGTAATTTATTAAATTATAACTTATTAATTGTTTGAATTACTACTTATTAGTTAATAGTACTTTATTAATCCAAATTGGTACTTATATATTAGACTAAGTTATTAATAATTAAAGTTCAAAATCCAAACTAAAACTTATTATTCGAAACTAAAGTTCTTAGCTAATATTCAAAGACCAAAGTTCGAAATTAGTTATTAGTACTTTATTATTCCAAATTAATACTTATTTGACCAAGTTATTTCTTGGTTGTATAAGTCAATACTTATTATTATAACTTATTATTTGTTAATCATATAGCAAAAATATTTAATTAGGAAAAAAATCACCTTGAGATGGTGGGGAGATTTGGCATAGACCCCTATCATGTATATTAATATTATTAAAAAAATGTACAAGAAGGGGCATTGAACCTTACCTCCAAATCATTACAAGTTATAAAAGAAAAAAAATTAATAGCCTTTTAAAAGAAAATTTTTTTTTAAAAAAAGAAGTAATTTTCAACGGGTGCCCCGCGGGCCCCAACAGTCGGCCCGATTGGTTGACCCGCGGGCCGATCTTGTTCAACCTGTTGACCCCGAGGCCGGTCACGGTTCAACCTTCGGGCCAGGCCGGTTCACCGGCTGGAACTCCCTGGCCAAGGCCTGGCCCTACTCCCGGTCCTGGGCTAGGATTGGGTTGCTACAGTAATTAACGTGCCAGGCGTTGGCCCGCTCCACTGCCCCTTCTAGTGCTGACACTTGTGTGACATCACCGAAATAAGTGATACAAATTATCCTACCACGAGTATATATTAAATAAATGACACATTATCACTTATTTTGGTATCAAATCAAAAAACTAATGTAACGGGAGACTCAATTAGTTTTGAATCTCCTATTATGTTTTTTTAGTTTGACACCGCCTAGAGACTAACAAAATCTATGTAATTTAGATCAAAGCGACCCAAGCTAGCCAAATTGCGGTAAAAGGATCAACCAAGCCAATAACAACTTGACGAACATGGCATCAAAGTTACTTTCTATGTAATTTTGAGTTCTGAGGTATGTAAAATTGCTCAAATTCTCATGCAGAAATTAATTTGACAATGGACTAGAACTAAGCTTTTTGGTCGTGTCCATAAATTAATTAATTGTTGCTCAATGCGATGAAAGTTTATCATTAAAAAAAAAAGCATCAAATATAAAAGAAAAGGCATGCTGAGTAAAATATGTCATTAATAAAACCAACACTCATCTATATATGAACTTTCTGCATTCAACATTTGCTGTAAATTTTGTGGAAACTTATTGTAGTACAGTCAACTGCTTACAAACTTAAAAACACAGCAAGTTATGAGAGGTATTTGCACACACAAAATTTTGACAATCAGAAACGATCTAATCATATTTAAGGCCCTCACTTCTGCAACTAAATTGGTTATATCTTGCTCGAACCTTAAAATACTAGGGTATTAACATAGGGATATAGTTTCAGTTCTCTATTTTTTGGAATTAGAACCGGAATCACGTAAAAAAAATAGAAATTAAATGTGTGTATACATATATATATTATAGTCTTATAGGTCAATGTAATTTATGTATTTAATTTTTCTTTAGATTATCTTTTAGTATGGATTATCAAAAATGTATCTTTACTTTAATTTTTAATGGTCCAATAAATAATACAATAGTGTACTTTTTTTTTCAAAAACAAAGTCTACAATTGAAATATAAACAAAATGTAATTTTGAGTTTCTCATCTTAGTTTGTATTAATTTTTTTAATATTATTCAAAATGTATCTTTACTTTAAAAAAATCTGAAATTGAAATCGGGGCCGAAATCGTGAGAAACCGAGACCAAAACCGAACGAAACAGGAGAACCGGTCAAAACCGCTGGTTCTAGAACCAGAATTGAAACCGGCTCTCAAAGTTCTAGTTTTAGTTCTAGTTTTGGCTCTTCCTGAAATCGTAACTGGTGGTTCCGAAACTGTGGTCATGACTATATGTCCCACATCGGAAGTGAGAAGAGATATTGTATTGTTTATAATATCTTAGGTCATGAACTACTAATAATTTAGATTAAATATTTTGAATTCGTTGTTTCCATTCAAATGTTGTTGAGTCAACACAGGGCCAGAGTGTTATACATACAACTTAATTACGGTGTAAAATATATGCAGGAGATGATGAGTGCAAAATAACACATATCCGTCTTTCATACAAACCCACGGCATAATAACCTTATCTCTACTCTTGAATTTTCCTATCCTAAACTCTTAACTCTCAATCAAATAATTAGAGGGAATACTAACTTGACTATCAAAAAACCCAACTAGATTAGGAAATATAATTAGCTAAAACCAATTATGCTAGGAAATTATCAAATAATACTTAAATATCTAAAAAAACTAAACTATCAAAACTTAACTAAAACATAATTCCTAATCGGTAAGGAGGTTGATTTAACTATGTTAACAATACCTCCCTTAAACCAAACTCTCCATGCAAACTGTTTATGCCATCCATGAATAACTCGATCAAAAATTTCTTCCATTGACTCTGTCCTCTTTTTTTTTTTTTTTTTAATCATAGTCTAGCACCATCAACCTTCTTGATCTTCATGTTCCAATTTTTCGAACGATCCAGGCATCTAAACTGATAAATTTTCGTCACATACCTTTTCTTCAATTTATCGACTTTCACGAATTTCATAACAACTGATATCAAAATTTTCAATTTTATGAATTTATCACAACCAACAATTTTGACAGGATTTTTTGTATCACTATCCAACACCATATAATAATCTCGACAAGATCCCTTTTTAGATCATCGTCCAACTAGAGTTGATTTTATTATACCCTAATTATCAAGAACCGAGTAACCCAAGACTAACTTCTCACGGTTCAATTTTCAATATATGAGTACTTTAACAATTTTTTTTTCAACCTTCAAAATACTATAGGATTGCAAGCTCGGGTTCTAATACCACTTGTTAGCACATAAAAAATATGCGAGAGAAGAGATGAGTACAAAATAACGCACATCCGACTCTCATATAAACCCACCGCATAATAATCTCTATCTCTACTCTAGAATTTCCCTATCATAGACTGTCGACTCAATTCTTCTCAATTAAATAACTAAAAACCCTTCTATTTATAGGGTGACAAACTTGATTATCAAAAAACACAAATAGATTGGGAAATATAATTCTAAAACTAATTCTGATAGGAAATTACTAAATTATACTTAAACATCTTAATAAACAACTAAAGTATCAAAATTTAACTAAAACATAATTTCTAATCGGTAAGGAGTTTAGTTTAATTATGTCAACAAAAATATATGATGGGTACTTTTATGAAGCAAATTATAATTGATCACTAAGAAATACGGTTATTAGTTAAGTATCCACTAAGTGCATAAGAGAACACCAAGAGGATATGCATTACAGAATTAACATCAAGTTGTGGGATAAAAATGTTCCATTGAGCTTGATGTGTGTTTACAAAGATATATGAGCAGTCCATTTATAAACTTGTTTACCGACTAAATATATATAATATGTATCCTACTGTCATTATATATATATATATATATTGAAGATGTGCATCCTACTGTCATAGGTAAATCTAGAAGTATTCCAACCAATATATTCAAGTAGCAAGAAGCCTAGAACTCCCAAAGTACCAAGATAACTTAAAAAGTTGTATGATTATTTTCTATCAATTTTGTTCAACTATGATTGAAAGTTTTGTAGTGATATAAACTGTGTAATTCACTTTGACATATTTACCTTAATTGCGGAATGCTGATCATAACTTAAGATATCGTCTCCACGAACTAAACTAATTATTCTATGAAAGTCACTCGATCTGAAATATTACATGATCAGGCAACATAACATATTGCTGCCACTTCAAATTAAACCGCTAGAATTATATTTCTTTGTTATTTATGTATCGATCTTAATTTCGTAAGGGAGAAATATACATCGAAGTGCAAATGCAAACGAGTAAGGCAAACCACGGAGATGTTTGAAGAGATGTGAATGCGGTGGATGATGGCAAATGACAGATGTTAAACATCAAATAGAAAAGAATCTGGATTTCAAAATATCAATTCGAAGAAATTTCACATTATAGGTCAATGAATGGGGAACTAAACGTGCAATTAGCAGGACACTGAATCTTTGGAAACCTGTATCTCATGAAACCCTTCTAATTATTTCTGGTGTCCGGTAAAATGAATCCCAATTCTGGTATTAATTGCCTTAGGACTCAAACACTTTTAATTCCTGTTGGTGAATTTTCCGGTCAGCTTTTCTTGCAGACGGAATAGATCAACATCTGTCAGATGATCCGTGGTCCTGCGCAACAAAAGATATAAACCATGTGAATAAACCAATGAATGGGACAATGACTTCTTCTCAACATAGTATATAATTGTACCTCAGCTTGGATTACGTAAAGAAATTTTTCATTCGATTTGGTGGAGACACAGCTAACAACATTAAGACATTCATTAAGCAGCAAATCCAGTATCCTTGACAGGGGAAACCCATTATCTGCTAAGTCATTCTCCACCAGAATCTCAATACCACCATCCGAGCATGGCCTGACTGTGAAGATAATAGATGAAGAGTTTGTGGCCGATGATCCATCCAATGAGTTTCTCAGTTTATCCCTCTTTGCTTCCAATTCCCTAATATTCTTCTTCATGTGTTTTATATAGTTCGCTGCCTCGTGAACATGATCTGACACCGAACGTTTTCCCTGTAAAAAGAATCAATATATGTTACACCTTCAATTCTTCTAGTACTAATTAAACCAGCAAAAACATATATTAAATGCGTAATTTATTTTGTTGGAGGGAAAAAAATTGAGGGTTCATTAAAAGAAGCAAGAAAGCCAATTAGTACTATGTAGTATGTACACTCTTTATTATCACGAAAATGAAATTAATAAAGGAAATCAACTAGTATCGACACCAATTAATTAGCTAGCTAGTACAGTTAATAATTTCATCACCTTTAAGAAAAAAATTCATCACCTTTATATACTCAAGAGGAAGTAGATTCCTGAGAGAAGCACACATAGTAGCCATTTCTTGCCTTCTTTGACGCTCAATATTTCTATGAACCACTCTTTTCTGCTTTTCGTCACCGGGGTTTTTTCCATTATCATTATCAGCTAGAATAATAGTTGATGATGGGTTTTTTTGCTGCCTCTTCCCCGTGCAAATGTTGTTGTTGATGATGGGCACCTCACTATCTTGATGATGGATTGGCGTATCTGAAAAATTCAGCGGATCATCTTCTTGTATAGGAATCAAAGAAGAAAAAAAGTCATCCATGTTCAGACAACAACTTATTTCAAGATATCTTGGGTGGTTGATTTCTTATGATATGATGAAAGTTGCCGAAGTACCAGAGTGTGCATACGTTTGTTAGGGTATTGATCAAAAGAGGATCTCTTAAATGGGCCGAGGATGCCCCGAGAGATCCTCGCAATATCTTCATAAACAAATGCAAATAGAAGTGACCCTCGATCTCTCTCTGACTCACCGGCCACTTTTTTTAAAGCTTTGCTTGGTTACTGTACGTGTGCACAACGAGAAATAAAACACATAAGTTCACACCTGGCTGACGGGGTCCAACTTCTCTCACCTACAATCATATAAAACAAAAACCCTATTAAACTAATAACGAATAATGGGGGGGTCTTTGGACTCATCCTTCCTATTCATTATTTGAGTGACTGAAAAGTTAACTTGACATAATATTGGTAGAGGTATACTAGTGTTTTTAATTTTCCTTTTGTTAAACCTCCTTTATTATGGTAAACATGGGTTTTTGTTGGTACAGGAGGTTTTGTTTTTCACTTCGTATAAATATATACCTGTAACTCAAAATTCATTATTTTTTGACATATACAATATCTAAAGTAAGAGTGCATGTATCATAGACATTATTTAGAATAAATTGTGAGAGAGCCTATCCTTACTTGTTTTTGTTAGGGTTTTCCCATAATAGTACGTTATAAATGATTGATCAAAATCATCTACACATTTTGGAATTTTTGTGGTGCTCTTCTATATTAAGACGTTAAGAATTCTTTATCTCACTTCCTATCTTTCCTTATCCCACTATCTAATGAAAAGTCAATATTCAACCATTAAAAATTTTAATTATATTTTTAAAAAATCTTGATAATTCATTTGATAGTGAAATACGGGGTGAAATGATAAATGAGGAAGAAGATCGATGCCCAATAATAAATGTTTTTCTTGTGGTATTCTATGATAATAGTAAGATTATTTTATCGTACACAACTAATACTTGAGGCTTTCCATGAATTATTTTGGGCATCAAAAAAAAATAATTATTTTTATGCTTACCAATATCAGTAGGTTAAGGAAAGTCTCTAGAAAGCCTCAGTTTATACTTCATTTTCTTTTCTATTCTTTTTTTTGTTGGGCAAGGAGTTAAAATATTGCCACCTTTTTGGAGGGAAGGACAGCGGTCGCGATATTCAGCTAAAGCGAATCTGAAAATCTTGTCCAAATCACTATAGTTGAGAGTTGAGAGACTAAAGGCGAAACCATAACAGTCCCACAATGTAGAAATTTCATCCTTGAAGTTTGAACAGCCCCCTGATGCGAGCAAACGTTACCTTTATAGTGACTAAATTGAATTTCCATCCACCTTTTATTCATTACTTTTTAAAACGAATTGAATAAGAAAAAAGAATTAAAGAGCTATGATTCTGATCCCCATGTTTTATAGCTGATTGAGTTCAATCTCATCTGTCTGGCCAGCTTGCTTTAGAGTTATCTTAATCTAGTGTACTTTCATCTTCATATTCAATGTAGTACCACATTTACTCTCCTATTCTTTCGACCGATGTACAAATCGATAATTTTAAATGCTATAATTTTCTGCATACAGTATTATTTTAGAAGCAAAATTGATTAATAGAATTAAATCATGAGAAGCTGAATAAATACCTTCCAAAAAAATTTGGAAAAGAAATATGCCTAGACAAAAAACGCTCCACTATAGTGTAACTAGTACACTAAATTGCAAGACCTTTATATTGTGTTTGGATGGAGAGAATTAGATTGATTTGATTTAAAATTTAAATCTATAATAAGTTATTCAAACAAGTTAATTGATTTAGTTGTAGATTTGAAATCCACCACCAAGTGAGAGTATGATTTTAATAATTAAATGAGTGAATTTGAAATTCACCTAAATATGTCATTTCAAATCCAACAAATTCAAATTTTTTTTTCAATTCAAATCCACTCATCCATACACAGCCTTAGTTCAGGTTTGAAGAAAAATAGATAGGTAGGAAAATACTACCATAAACCTGATATTTGACCCTACCTACAGACCTTGCGGTCAAAATTAAATCTTATATAGAATCTTGCTTACATCATTTCATAACATTTAATTCACACCACAAGATCTACAAGTGGAACCAAATATTTTCCCAGATAGGTATACACTGAATATTGGTATAGTATGCTACATTTTGAATTAAAAAATGGATTTATCTAATTACTATATCGACGGTAGAAATAGATTGGACATCTCTCATGTACTTCAAGACTTCGATTATTAGTAGAAATATTGTCGGATTAAAATGGAAAGGAGCCAAACGGAAATAAAGCAACAACTGTCCCGATTTTGTGGCATCTCTAATAATAGCGCTTGTTTTTCAGATGCGTACAGGTAGGTAGTTGATAGCTTTTAACAAGAAAACAATAGACAACTTGATTGCCTGATTCTTTCTCTAGTATCTATAAGAAAATTTTATAATCTCCTTGAGCGAATCATTTTTTTGTATTTTAAGTTTTTGTACAGTATAATATTATGTAATTTAAAAAATTTATACTGTACAAATTTTTAAAGTCAAAAAAATAATTAATTTATTCTTTAATGAAATTGTAGAATTCCCCATATATATATATATATATATAAAAGAACAGTGGGGAAGTTGGAATTGCGATTTCGCAATGGCATTGATTTTATGGCAATTGTCTATAATACTTCAATTCAATTAGTGGATGGATTAGGCAGTTCCGTATCTTCTCTCTGACAAGCAAAATCCGGAACCCATTGTTTATGCTGGTTTAGGATGATGATTACTGAGCTAATTATTATTAAGAACATGATACTCGCAGTACTCTACCGCTGCCCCGTTCGTGGACCCTTATAATGTTTGTATCTTTTAGTGTTTCTGTCTATTGTTAATTAATATAATTGATTTTGTTAATCTGGTTAATTATTGAGTAATCTGTGTGTTCGTCTGAGTATGAAGATATGTAGTCTAGATAGTTTTGCCAAGGCAGCAAAATGAGCTAATTACGTATAATGCATATATAAATAAGGGGAAATTTTATACTCCCGTTGAGGTGTGATAATATTGTATTTTTTAGAATTTATATTGTACAAGTATTTAATTCATATGATAATTTTTTGTACCATCATTCAAAGCACAATTGTATGCTATCGTAAATGAATAATAGATTTTTCTTATTAATCGAATATTCATATTTTATATATATATATGAAAATTTTACAGTCCTTTTTAAAATTTTTTGTTTTTATATTTTAAATAATTGTACAGTACAATACTATGTGTTTTAAAATCTTATATTATACAAATTTTTAAAATTAAGAAAATAATTCCCTAAAACAAACTATAAAATTCTCCATAAAACAAACACATATGAGTATTTTTTTTTTAGGTGACACATAGCTAGGAGTATTGTACTTTCAAAAAAGACATACCTGCAGTTCTTATCAACTTGAGTAGAAATTATTATCGTTGATGTATTCATGAAACGACCATAGACAAAGGGATATTAATGCTAAAGCTACCCACCGTGGAGTTTATGGAAATCTGAGTAGTTAATGTTGTAATTCAATAAAAAGACAAAAGCGTGCGGGCCTTAAAACTTAATTTACTACTAATTATTGATCAGAATTCCCTTTCTGACGTGATCTTCATAATAAGGCGTTACGAGTAGACTAATAATTGGCTCCTAAAAGTTTTGCAGCATCGCAAGTTTTCGACAGCCGTTTTGTCAGACAGTCAAACGACCACCAACTCAGAAGTTTGACAAGTTTGAAATATATTAACATGTACTCCATCTCTATTTTATATATCACTCTTTTTATTTTAATTTAAATAAAATTAGACAGACTCTTTAAAATAACAAATTCTTAAATCTCATTTTATCTATTTTACTCTTCATGCAAGTCCCAAAAATATAGCATTAATGTCATGTTTCAACATTAATTACTTTCACAAGCGATTTTAAAATTTAAAACACCAAAATCAACTAACAAGTTTTATATATTAATTGAAGGACAATTATAAAAAAAATATCTTATTAGTGGGTCAAATAAAAAAAAATTTAAATTATATGTAAGTTTATAGAGATTATATCTATGTAAGTTTGATTATGTCAAATATGACGGAGGAATAGTATAGTTTGCCTGGCTATGATTGATGGTTTCATTTCTCTGCTTGTACCATATATTTGAATTTCGGGAAAAATTAATGAAAGTACAAGAAATCCTTAAACAAATGAGAAAGGGTAAATCTTGGACACAGCAAAATTTGAGGAATATTTGTCCTAGCTTAGATAACAAGCTTTGATTAAGAGTTGTTGTATACAGTATATAGTCCTCTTCTTGCAGCCGCAGCTTTTGCAGTACTCTATTTAATCATTAGCTTCTGGAATGCTGGATTTCAACGTTCTTGTGAGTTCTGACGAGTATTACTTATGGGGTTCGAGCACTATATCTGCACCAAGCAGTCGCTTCAGGTAAACAACCTCATTATACACGTGTTCTTCTCCAAATATGTGTGTTAATTGGAAGGGTTAGCTCAAGATATATATGGTTGAAGCAGAGATCGGATAATTGTATAGTTGTTTATGTTCCTTGATCACCTTAATTATCAATTTTGAGCGTCATCTCCGAAGCTCATGGTTTACTTGCAAAAAAATGAAACACATGCAATCATCTACAATAATATTAATTACTTGGTGTTATAAAATCTATAATAACCCATAGTAAAATTCATGATATACCAGTAATCATATAGTTTTATGTGGATATATAATCTCAAGATAATTTGCGTTATGATATGACCTATCCAATATTGCCTTGTGAAGTACACAAATCTTACATGGGCTGCGTTTGAAACTTGGGAAGTACATCCCTCAAGAATATATCAAACTGCTGATATATATATATATATATGTTCCCCAAACTAAAACTTGGAATTACCTTCCAATGTTTCAAGGCCTTTGAAGCAATACATAACTCAATGTTTTTCACTGAAGAGTTCAGTTTACCATAGAAAACCTCCACAATAAGCATATATACATGAACCTCCGATCAACTAAAGATACATTATTTTAAATGAACATAAAGATTAAAGTAAGTTATTTTCTTATTATCTCAGGCGAGTTCATTTCAGTTTCTGTACCGACAAACACATTAAAAGAGCTAGATAGACAAAGGAATACTGGTGTTCTACTTCCCACATGAATCAATTCTTTAAATTTGAATCCAATTGGATAATCCGATTCCCTTTCGGCAACAATCTCTCCCTACCTCTCTCTCTCTCACACACACACACACAAGAAATTTAGAGAATATGCACAAAACTGCAATAAACATTAACCACTTGCAAGGCTACAAGCTAAAGAAGAACTTGCTTTTCTGATTTATTTGTTAGCCCATACCAGAGAAAAAGATGACATGTACTAACAGGTAATTAGTAAGAGCTACCTTATTCAGCTTCTTGAATCTTGATCTCAGTTGTCATGAACCAATCAAACTGACCTCAAAACTTTAAAATATATAAGTAGGTGCGTTCCTTCTCTTGTGATGGTCAACTTACACCAAAGGTGGTACCATTTATTAAGTTTCTGGAATTTCTGAAGAGTATATATAGGTCTCTCCTCAGTGGGAATGTAGAATGCTAAGACTTGAAAGTGAAGCACAATCAAAACAATTCACAAGGCATGTGTATGAAAGAGAAAAAATATACTCATTGAAAATGGAATTTATGAGAGTAAAACATCTTACATTCACTCAAGTCATCATGAACTTGTCATTCAAAGCCAAAGAGTATATATATATATATATGAACTTGTCATCATGCTAAAACCTGAGGTTACTAGATACTACAACTCTATAAGTCTGTAGATAAAAAGATATTGGAGAACATATACTACTCAGATATATAGTATTACTCAAGAATTAAGGTTAATCATATCCGTCAGTTTTTGTTGAAGTGCCAATGTATCAACACTTACAAGATCATCGGTAACCTGCAAGGTTCAATTCACTAAAAAATTAACAAAATTTTACTTGAAAATTGGGGAGAACATATATATTAAAAAAAAAAAAACCCTAAACCTAGATAGATTTTAGTACCTCGGCCAGAATTTATTTTGGACTTTGATGTCATCGGTTGTTGTGGAAACACAGCTGACAACATTTAGCCCTTCATCAAGCAGTTTTTTGAGCACTCCCGAAATGGGGAAATTTTCCTCCTTCGGACTAATGGAGATCAAAACCTCCACCCCATCCGGGCCTTGGCTCACCGTCACACTGGCACAATCGCGCAAACAACAATATTTATCTGCACTTCCACTTCCACTTCCATTCTCAGAGTTAAAAGTGTTGCTCAAATTACAATTCTCGATCACGAGTTCGTCTCTTCGTGCCCGCAATCGGTTGATATTTTTCTGCAGACATTGTATGTAATTCACCGCCGCCTGCATGTGATCGGATATCGCCCGCTTCCCCTGTAATCATCAATAATTGAAACCCTCAAATCGTAAGCCCCAAAACCTAATAGAAAGTAGAAAAACCGTAGGTTTTTTATATATATGTATATTTTTACCTTAATATATTCCACGGGTAGAAGGGATCGAAGAGAAGCATGAAGAAGTTGGCCATTTCTTGCCTTCTCTGGCGTTCGATGTCTCTATGCATAATTCTCTTGAGCATGTTGTGCTCATTCTCTTGGCTTCCGTTTTCTTGAATTTCCGATGACGATCTCCGCTGCTTCTTTCCTATGGTCGGAGGAAGAGTTGAAGTGTTGTCAAAGGTGACTAGATTGTCTAGAATTTGGTCTGGTTGGCAAGGGATATAAGGGATTTGGTTTTCCAGCTCATTGCTTTGTTGGAAAGGATACATCGATCTCTCTCACCAAAGATTAGCCCAATCTTCCGTTCACCACCCAGGTGTTTGTTCGAGCAGACACTCTCTCGTGTATATTAAATGGGTATTTGATAAAGCAGAGAAGATACGTTTGTTAAGCAGATAAGATCTTTAATGGCCCTCATATGCTATGATTACTATAGGAAAGGCTGTGTAATTTATATATATATATTAAGTAAAAAGAAAAAACATAAGTAAAAAATAGAAGAGAGTTATATAAATGCGAGATATTATTAATATTGATAAAAGGTAAAATGGAAAGTTGATAAAGTAACAAAGATCGAAAATAGGTCTCTCACTTATATATGCTATAGATTCTCTACTACAAATGTTCATTTTTTGTGAAAATATTTAAATAAATTCAATTTTTTATCCTATCTATAAATTCAATGTTGTAAATTTAACTTTATAAAATAAATAACATAAGTTAATGTAATCAAAATTTCACAAAATTTAATTTTAACAACAAGATTTACAAATTAAGTCAAAAATTAAGTCTAATATTTTTTCCATTTTCATAAACTAGACTATACAAATCACAAAGAACGAGAACCCTAAAACTTAATTAACCACCACAATCTTTTTTTATATATCTAATTAGTCAGTACTTTCACATAAAACGACAAAGTGATAAAGAACTATTTATTCTATTAAATAAATAATAAATTTAGCCATATTGGGTAAGGGTTAGGGTGGGGTGGGGAGCGGGGGAAGAAAATACCACTTGAATGATTCACAACCAACACGATGTAATCAAACAGTAATTATCATGTGACTTGAGAAGAAGTGTAAGTCCATACTCCAAACTCGGCACGTTTTAACCCAATTAACATGTTGTAATACTCAATATTATTATTATTATGTCGGACGTTCACTGTGGAGGGAGCAATCATTGACAATTCCGATGTTGCTTTGAAAAAACTGATCTCTAATTGAAATTAATTTATGAATTTTTCTAATTAGTGCGGTCTTGTAGTCCACTAGTTAATATGCATACAGTTTACCTATAATGTAGTACTTTATTATTCATATTTATTGTTGCTCAGGTACATTTAGATACTTTTTCAATTGAATTTCACTTTTTAAAAAGAAATGCTTCTCGCTTTTTTTTGTTTTGTTTTTTTTTTTTTTTTGGGGGCAGGGAGCCCGGGAATGGGAGGAGATACAATCAGGTGTTAAGATCGGAACTCTAAAAATTTGTAAAATTCACTTAATAAATCTTTGAAAAAATTACTTAACATGTAAAAAATGAATAAAGAGAAATATAACAACAAAAGCAAAACAGATTTACATAGTTCGATTAATTCGATTTACGTCCATTGATGAAAGGTGAGAAATTTACTAAATTAAAAGAGAAATACAAATTTAAAGAACTTTCCACAAACCCATAACAATTTTGAAAAAACCTCCATGTGCCCAAAAGATCCCATAACAAAACACTCCAAAACTAACGGGTCTTAATAAAAAAAAAGGCCTAATTACAGTTTACCCCCTGTAAATAGGAGATAGTTACAAATTACCCCCTATATTTATTTTATATACAAATTGCCCCCCAAAAGTAAATGAAGTTAAATTTTCATCTAAAGGGAGTAGTAAAATGTCATAATTGCTCTCAATCTTTTAATTGCCTTAAACCAACATAAAATTAAGGTAAGTTGCACTTTGATATCTGATTTTATTTAATAAGCAATTTGTTATTTAAAAGTAACAACGTTTTTTCATAAAACATTATTGGAAAAAAATTATTGCTTCAAATATTAATTGTATGAATTAGTCCACTATTTATGTTATAAGAGACAGTCATTTTTGACATGTCATCACATACTTATTCCATCAATATTATTTTATATCTAGACTAAACTATTTTATTTATTTAGTCACATTATTTTAGTTTTCTTATTTTTATTTTCTATATTATCAATAATTAATTCATCATTTTATATTTAAAAATCACATTATTTGAGTAAATATATTACGTTGAGATATAGTCAATATATATTTTAAATAAATTTAGAAGATATATTATACTATAAAAAAAAAAACTTAGAATAATAAATTTAGTTTATTATCATTGTCAAATTTAGGAGAAGAATTTTAGTATAAAGAAATTCATGAAGTGTAACTAAAAATATGGAGGGCAACTATGACATTTTACTACTCTCTTTAGATGAAAATTTTAACTTCATTAACCTTAGGGGGTAACTTGTAGATAAAATAAATACAGGGGGCAATTTGTAACTATCCGTATTTACTGGGGCAAACATTTGATGTAATTAAGCCTAAAAAAAAGACTTAAAAGACCTAATTTACTCTCTTGGTCAATACCAAATAACTACAAATGGTGTTATACAAAATATTAAGGGCTCCAAAAAGAAAAACTAAATGGACTCTAGGCATATTACTATAGTGTTAGGATCGGAACCCCGGATATTTGCGAAAATTTCTTAATAAGCTTTTGAAGATAATAACAAATATAAATAAAGAGAAATATAACAACAAAATGAACACAAAGATTTACGTGGTTTGGTCAAAAGACCTACATCCACGGGCGAAGGGAAAAACATCCAGGAATCCGGGGAATTACAAAACAGAAGATTACAAAACAGTTTTCCCCTAGGATTACAAAACATCCACTAATTAAAGAAGATTACAAATTTGGAGATATCTCCACAAAATGGGCTATAGGCACCATTATAACAAAAGCACAAGAGAACCCAAATAAGACAAAAGGCTAGATGGCCATAAAGGTCCCAATAGCCCACTAAACTGTCTTATGTATTTTAGTGCTTGGTACATAAAGTCCAAATCCTAAGGTCTCTATTTATAAGACCAAGGTTTCATAACTTTCCTTAAAATAATCAATGTGGGACAAAAGCCACATAACAAATCTCCACCTTGGCGTGTGCCCACATCCACAAAATAGTAAAATAGCAAACTTGCTCCACCTTCTCCACAAAAGCCTCAATGGTCTTAATCAACAATAACGAATGCCAACCAAGTCCAAGCATTGCTTGAACTTGTAAACTGGAAGAGGTTTCGTAAACATATCCGCGGGATTATCTTTGTACTGCTCTTTCCCACCTGCTGTCTCTTTTCCCATCAGCAATAGTATCCCGAACGAAGTGAAATTTCACATCAATGTGCTTATTCCTCTCATGATACATCTGATCTTTAGTCAAGTGAATTGCACTTTGACTATCGCAATAAACTGTAGTAACACCATGATGCAGACTCAACTCGCCAAATAAACCTCTCAACCACAAGACTTCTTTGATTGTCTCGGTCACGGCCATATATTCTACTTCCTAACATATAGAAGTACAAGAGAGTTCGAAATATAATAAAATGTTAAATGACTATAGATGTTCAGAAAATCTATTAAAATTCCTTAACTTGATACACTCAACATCTTAATTAACATCCTTAATTTATAATTTTAAGTGAAAGAAAAAACACTCTTTTCGAATTAATGAATAAAAATACAAGACAAGCTCAACATCAAAAAATGCATCTCACCTTGCAAATGCTCTAAAAAGTACTCGTTAGAGAAATAACTTATTTCTTTATTTTTGCAGTTGGGATTGAGAAAGTGAATTTGTACGTAATTAAGTTTGAGAATTTCCGAACGGTGCCTTATCGTCTTGTTGATTCCCTATCATTCCTGATTGGCTGATTTAGTTATCCAAATTTAAGACGTATGACATCTACAGATGGAAAATGTCATAGCACTGTGAATATTTAAGAATTTGCCAAACAATTAATTCCTATCAAAAAATAAATAAAGAAATAAAGAAAGAAAAAAAGACAAATGTTATTGCCAGTTGCCACGGCTGGATTTGTTAGTGTTACAACATAAGACATGTGCAATGACATTAATGTCTTTATACTCTCCCTCATAATAGATAAGGATACTTTTGTCATTTTACAACTTTGTTCCTGATGCACTCACAACTAAGGTTGTGATAATAACATTTGCCAAGAAGAAATCCAGATCACATTTCAGAACTGGCAGGCGCGTAGTCAGGATAAAAATACGTCCTACACTGGAAAAATAATAGCCAGGAAAAGAGAAAACAAGAAACAATAAATTCAACAGCAACATTAATTGATTGGCTTTTTTTTTTTTTTTTTTTTTTGAGAAATAAATGGCATTTATTATTAGGACCAGTCATCTTTAATTCTCGTATCAGTAATTTGTCTTCTGATTCTCCAGTTATTAATTAGCCAACTCTTGAGGCCTTCCATTCTGACATTTATCGTCGTCCATGTGTGAGTTTATTGTCTATTGGATGAACCATCATGACAATAGTTATCTACTACTCACTCCATTTTAAAATAATTATCATTTTAAATAAATTGTTTTGTGTGCTAAATTATTTATCGTTTTAGAAGATATTAATATAAAAAATAATTTAATCACTTTAAATCTTTTTTAAAGTAATAATTTTTTTAATCTACATCAATCAATTAAGGGCGATAACTATTTTGAAATGAAAGAAATACTATACAACGTACACCTAGACCAAAAAATAATTTCAGCAACTAATAACACAGATAATGATGCGGGCTCAGATCGCAACACAAGTAGTTGATCCATCATAGCTTTTGTCGTAAAACCTTGATGTTGGTGGGGCCGTCCATACTCCATTATGAAAAAGGTAATGGGCCTTGGGTGTTTCCATGTCCAAGCTCCTTGTTTGCTGGATATATATATATTTAAGAAATTGGGCCATGATTTAGGTCCCGAGAGACACCGAATATAATAATCTTCTATTTTAGAAAAATTCTACAATTTCTTTTAAGGAACTATTTTAGGGTTGTGCTTTAAATTCATGTACAGTATAACACCATGTATTTTAAATACTTGTACTTGTACAAGCTTTTAAAGTTAAGGGAATGGTTTCCTAAAAGGAAATGTAGAATTCCCCTCTATTTTATAGTATATATAAAGCAAGAGCACCTATTTGGTGATCTCATTTTATAGAAAAATTCGAAACGTTTTCTTATAACTTTAAATACTTATATGGTACAATATCATATACTCTAAAAATTTATACTATACAACCTTTTAAAACCAAGAAAATGATAACCTAGGAAGGACGGTAAAATTCTCCCCATTTTATATTCTTCCTTTTGTACTCTTCAAGATAAGCTATTAAAAATCCAATAACCCGTTATAACTTTAAATAAGTTCCGCTCTTTTCTTTAACATATTTTTCTTTAAATTATCACACATACTGTATGTGCCTTGCCCCCGTTATAACTTTTAATAAGTTCCACTCTTTTCTTTAACATATTTTTCTTTAAATTATCACACATGTTATATGTACCTTACCCACTAGTCCATCTATAATATCTGTCATACAAATAGATTTTTAGATTAATTTTACATTTTGATGACACAGAGATCGTATCATTTGAATTTTTTTTTTTTTTTTTCATGCTTATAATATCTGTCATACAAATAGATTTTTAGATTAGTTTTATTTTTTTCATGAATTATTGGACATACTGCGCTATTACTCTATCCATATAGTTTGACAATAGCAACAGTTGAACATTATATTTTGGTTTCTTGGTCATGGGCCATTGGAAATCATTCTGCATCTCAAGCCTGGTCAGCATTCTATATAAAAAATTATAAATCTTAATTGGAATTTGGTTAGACAAAAGTTTTTTAAATTCAATTTGAAAAATAAATAAATAAATAAAATTTAAATAAAATTTTAAATTAATTAAAATAATTTAAAATTTTTGAACAATAAAAACTAGTTAAAATAATTAAAATAAGTAAACAAGATTGAGTGTCTATTACTACAGTCTACACCCCTCCCCCCCAAGTCTCTGGTCTTTTCTCCAAAATTATTGTCATCCTGAAAGCAGATAGCCTTAGCAGTTCTTGCTCCTAGTTCATTCCTAAAATTTGACAGGTTTGCCCCCACCTTAAATTGCTTTTACCTGAATGTACTGCGTTTCTAAGAAGAATAGTCAAGAAGTTTCAGGAAACAAACACTCAAAATATTCAAATCAATGAACTTCATTAACCAACAATAATATTTGCTTTGGAACCTTAGTCACATTTTAGCAGGCTGACCTTCAACAATTGGCATGATATAAGCATTAAAAGATTGCAAGAAATTCAAACTGAGAAAGAAGAAGATTGACGGCAGAACATTTGGAACTTGATAACTTTCCTCATCTTAACATTCATAAACACAATATTACCGTGGCATGTAAATAAATAGTAACAGCGACAAGAAGCATAAGAGTTAATGTTACGCCCATAACCCGCACATATTAGGTATGTGTCATTCGCCGTATCTATAAGATTATACTCCCACAAATATAATAAGGCATCAATCATATATAGTAATATTAAATATAAATTACATAGCGAAAATATCTACTCACAAATAATATCCAATTTAATGCTGTACTTATTTAAATAATAAATCTTAAAATAAATAAAAACATAGTGTCACGAGCACACATGATCTACTTATTCCAATAGATAGATTATGCAAAATCAAATAACTATAGTAGAATCCTATTACTAAATAACAATCTTCTTTATCCGAGTGTGTCTATGCTTTGTCCTCTATGATGACGTACTCGTACTTATCGTCTGTATAAAAATATAAGGAATGATGTAAGAGACAAGTCGCCCAATAGATAGCACTTACACCCTGTTAGATCATACAGTTACATATACATATACTTTTACAAATACAAGTCATACTATCACACGCATATACTTTTATCAAAATCATCTTTCTAAATCATATGTCATTTTTATTACATATAGTTATGTAATTCAACATGTATTTCAAAATTCATGTATCATTTATCTATATCTAGCCGTGAAAGTCATATAACACATACTTTTCAAATAATTGATGACATATCACAAATTCTTTTACAAATCATGTACACTTTTTTTAAAGGCTCAAACAATACATGCTTTCATCGGCTCTGAGTACTCAACCTAGTGATGGATATCAATAGAAAAGGTTGTCAAAAAGTTTCTATGGAACCACTTGACCTATCGTATATCGTTTAGCGTTTATCGTTTATTAGTATACCATTATATCAGTATAAATCAGAACTATAATCCCTACCGACTATTTTATGTCCATTTAAAGCCTTTGTCCATTAATATTTACCTATTCATCACATGCATTTCATACATATAAAAAATCATGCATATATCACGTTTTTATAACTTGAAAATCAAGCAAGTCAAATAGCCATACATGATCTAGATTTTCATAATTAAATAATTATTTCGTAAAACACATTTCATAAAACAATTCAGAAAAAACATGCAAATTCATAAAATCATTTAGGAGAACATATGGATTCGTAAAATAATGTTACAAATCAGAGGGTAAGCACTACCTACCTCGGTATGCCAAAGAATCACGTTGCTCTTGTACTTGCTCCTTTTTAGTATTTGCTATAAAAAAATTCACCTTTCTATAATTTAATATGTGCTTGGTATTTACTTAAATATCCTATAACAATTTCCTATATACTCAACCTTTCCATACATCTATAATTGTCCTAATATTCGGAAAAATAATAGTTACTATAATATCATATAGTTTTCTTGTAGTAAAAAGATACTTTGAAGTTATTATTATTACCTTATAAGATTTACTATGATTAGATAAAATTCATTTATAATATTTGAAAAAAATTTCGGACTCTATTTGAGCTTAACAAAACATTTTAGAATAGTTTACAAACTTAGAAATCCATTCGGCGTCTTTTCGTAACTTTGAAAAACTAATTTGGACTTTTATGTAACTTTTAAAATATTTGAGGGTATTTTGGTCATTTCACAAAGTCATTAGAGGTCTCTATATATTATATATTTGAACCTTTTGGGGTTAAATATTAATTTTATTTAAACTTTTAGGGGTCAAATTATCATTTATAGAAACTTTTAGGGACCTAAGTAAAATATTGATAAATTATAAGGATCTTTTGGTAATTTCAGAAGGTTCTATGGACTGATGGGATCCTTTGGAAAATTATCCGGGCTTATCTATAATTTCAGAACCTCAAAAGGACTCAATCTGTCGCTCTAAAAATTTCTTTTAGCCTTTATAAAAGTTATATAAAATTTTGGGGGGTTAAGATGCAATTTCAAAAACTTTTGTCAACTTTCTTGCTCCTCCCGAGAGTTCCGTCGCTTCAGCTATATTCTTTTCTTTTCTTTTCTTTTCTTTTCTTTTTTTTTTTCTAGTCTCCTCTTTCTAATCTTTCTTCTTCTTCTTTCAATTCTATCTATGATTAGATCATTTACTTATTTTTTTTCCTTAAAATAAAAGGTTCTAGCAATATTAAAATACTATTATAATTAAAAAAAAAAAAGAGATTTATAATTTTCATATACACAAATCCGATTTTAATCCCTGAAAAAATAATTTTATAAATTAACTACCAATAATAATTTTTGCATTAGTTGAACTAACTTTATAAGCAAATAATCTAATAAAGTGAATAACTAACATTTAAAATAATTAAGCATATAATTTTATAAAAATTAAAAATGAAAATAATTAATTAAAACTAAGTAAGAAGAAGACTAATCTTTAATATAATTGAAATTCTCTCCAATGCTTATATTACATAAAAAAGAATATCAGATACTCTGTCTTATAGTATATACATAGTCTAATAGTTATTCGTAGATATGTGTATCGTTATTTGTAAATATGTACTACCAAAATAAATAATTATACTATGAGTAGGATAGTACTATTCTAATTATTTCATCCCTCAAGACTCTTACAGATTTTTATCCTCTACTATGCTTAAAAAAAATTAAAATACTAAAACAAAACTAAAAAAAATTCGTGGCTATTACAGTTAAGGTATCATGTTTACAGTTATTATACCCCAAAGGAATATGCTAGGTTGAGATGTAAGGACTAAATATGTACACAGGTTGCCACTGCAGACAGATAGAATGGGGTCTTAACTCAAATATTGGCCGCTTGGAAGGTCATGAAGAAACTGATACTAATTCCAAGGCCAGAAAATTTAGATGATGACTGAATTTAGAAATACTTCAAATGCAATAGGATGGACAAACGAGGTAATACAGAAGTATTTTACATTTATAAGTGAAGGAAATAAAGCAAATTTCTAATAAAAACACGGTTACACCGTAACGGGATGCTATTTGTACACATTGAATGTGATAAAGATGAACAATCACCGTACTGAAGTCAGCAGACAATGATCCCCTGGCTTAGAAAAAGCATAACTTGTACAATACATCCAGATCCCTTCACTGCTCTGTCCGAGATATAAGACAATTCAAGCTTTCAAGTATAATTACCAAAGCAATAATAAGCACTCAAGCTCTACAGCAGCTATATAATCTTATATGGTTAAATATAAGAGGATACCAATGAGTCCAGGCAAAGACCAAGCAATACACATGAAGGAAAAAGGTGGATCTCAAAGACCTCCAACCATAATGCAAAATAATGTCATTTGGGGACGTGTTCTCACATGATCCGGATCACAAAGAATGTTTTTTACATCATATTTACCCCAGTAGAGTGGACTCAATGACGCAATCAGTTTCTAATAAAAGACAGGGAGATTCAATCTGCATCCCTAATACTATTATTCATTACCAAATAGCACTCCTGAGCTTGATATGTGATGTGGAAATGTGTCAATTCTATTCAAGGAAAAAAAAAAATCAGAAGCAGACTAGGTATCATCCAAGAGTTAGACCAACAAACAAATCTTCTGATTATATAAACTTGCATATTTTTTCTCTTTCATATATCACATGAGCAGGAACAATCCTGTGTATGGCCGTTCGCCAAAAATCGCAACCAGACAGAAATTCACCAGACCTTTTTGTGAGATTTATAAGGAAAACTGGGAGGGAGGTGAAGGAGAAAACTCCATTGGAAGTTTTGGGGATTCCAAATCTCCTGAGAGTATTCCAACCACCTCTTTCATTGAAGGCCGATGAGCAGGAGACTTCTGCAGGCAGAGCAGGGCTACAGTGATGCATCGTAGGGCTTGTTCTTTATCCAAAGAATGTATGGACTGATCCACTAGATTAATAAGTTTTCCTGCACGGGCAAGATGACGTGCCCAGGATAAAAGATTTGCTCGCTGGAACTCTGACATTGGTGATCCGCTCACTTGAAGTGGTCTACGCCCGGCAATAAGAACTAATAAGAGAACCCCAAAACTATAAACATCACATTTCTCAGACAAATCACCACCAATGCCATACTCTGGTGCTATATAACATAGAGTTCCTCTCATACTGGGTGTGCTACTAATACCACCACTCTTAGGTATCTCCCCACTAGCAGAGTCATAACTGTTTCTTCGAGCTCTCCAAAGATCGCCACTAAGCCCATAATACCAACCACCAATCCATACTACTCTTACTACTACTCCTACTCCGACTCCTCTTCTTCTTTTTATCAGAATACATATCATCATCCCTAGGCCACCAGCTCTCATTGTAACAGCCATCACTCGCCGACCCTTGCTCTAATTTCTTCTTCTTCTTTTTCTTCCTTGCAAGCTCCTCACAGTACTCCTCCCTCCACCATTCCCTTGCTGGTCTCCTCTTGTCCTTCTTCACGGTCTTATCATCATCCAAAGAAACCCACCAATCCAACTTCCTTCTATTCTTCTTCTTCTCTTTTTCAATTTTCGCAACTACCCCAGAACTCGATGAAGCCCGAATCCAATCACTCTTTGGCCTCTCCTTCTTAATCTCATTACCAATCCATTCCATCACATAATCCTTCACCACCCCTGATTCAACATCAACATTATCTTGTTTCCACCACCAATCTTTCCCAGAAATACTCTTCTTCTTCTTCTTCCCATTCTTATAATCAGCACCGTTGCCCGCTTTCTCTCTCCCACTCCCTACACTAGCCCCATCAAAATTCGCCTCAGAAACACTCCTCTTATCCACACCCTCCGATGGCGATGCCATTGCAGCCAGTGTCCTCGGCGACACCACCATAGTTGTCTCTGGCGACAACTCCACAGTCACCACAGTCTCCGGCAAAGCCTCCACCTTAACAAAACAACTCTCCGGAGACTGTTCCACATTCCCATCAAACCCATCACAAACACTAGCCGTTATCACACTCTCAATCTCCTCAACTACAGAAACATTATCCTCCATCACCACATTTCCCAAATTAGGCTCCTTTTTCACCTCAATCTCGACCTGATCATCCTCTGATTTCAGCCTTGCTAACCCAAAATCACCAATTTTAGCGTTAAAATTAGCATCCAAAAGAACATTGCTCGGCTTAATATCACCATGTATTATTGGGGGATCACAAAAATGATGCAAATATTCAAGCCCTTTAGCTATATCTAAAGCAATTAAAAATCTTTTCTATGTCTTCCAATCTTTAAGTTCAGAACACTTACGATGCAATAAACAGTCCTGCAAGCTTCCATTAGCCATGAGCTCATAAACCAGCAGCATACGGCGTCGTCTCGGATAGGAAGAAAAACCCAAAACGGAGACGATGTATTTGGACTCAATTCTCCCGGCGAAAGACAGCTCGTTTTGAAACTCACGCTCCCCCTGGAGAGACCCAGAATCCATGAGCTTAACGGCAACTTGGACGTCGGGTTTAAGGGTCCCCCCGTAGACGGAGCCGAACCCACCGCGGCCGAGTCGGAGGGAGGGGGAGAAAGAGGAGGTGGCGCGGCGGAGGGAGGAGTAAGAGAAGCGGTGGAGAGGCTTGGAGTCAGTGTCGGAAGATGGGACGGTGCGTTTGCGGGAGATTTTGCAAAAGCAGAAAGTGCAGAGAATGAGGAGAGAGAAGGCAGCGGTGACTGAGGCTGCAAGTGGGGGTGCCATGTGGTGGAGTGGCGGCGGCCGAGGCGTCGGTGGAAGTCACTTCACGGGAAGGCATGATTGACGGACGATGGTGGAGAACAGTGATCAAAGTCAAAATTTTTTATTTTCTAATTATGATTATTTATTAGTATAATTTTAGTGCCAAAATGAGAAAGAATATTAGCCTTAACGAGGAGTCGAATAATAATAAGTGGACTGTTACTATTTTATTATTATTATAATTACTATTATTATTTTAAGCAAGTGGATGGTTACTGACTTGAACAACTACTACCGGTAGGATCATTTTCATTACAAAGAAAGTTGACTGAGGAGTCTGCCAGCTTTTTTTTCTGTCCCAAAAATATGACCAACGTCCCCTAAAAATAATATAATACTACTACCATTTTTCAACGGTCTTGATTAAGTAAATTTGTCAGTGGATTGGAGATTAAGTACTGAGTACATTTTTTATTCTTTGTAGAGGTACAGATTTTTTCACAAATTACTCTAATAGTGTGTCTCATATTATCGGTGACAATAACTCTTTAACAATTTAGATTGAAATTAGTATGTAATTTTAAATTTATAAATCATTTTTCATAAACAACCTCACTCTCGAATCTTTTTAGCTCTGGATCCACCTTTCCATCACTATGTGATTAACACAAGACATCTGCATGAGACATCATTATCATAACCAAAAGTAAGTCCTTTAACCTCGTGCTGTCATACTCTTCTGGTGAGTAAATTTTGCACCAATGTCCTTAAATTTTTTATTTTTTTTTACTAGTATTTTTAAACACGAACTGACAAGTATCTTTTTCGATTTGCGAATTAATCGGTTGAACCGATTCTACCAATCAGGTCACGTTTTTATGTATTAATTTTATAGGATACATAAGTATGATATATATATATATATATATATATATATTCTCAGCTATGCCCCTTCCTTCGCACCCTCTACACTTTTCCCCGCCAGGCCTCCACCATCCACCCCTTATACCTCCTCATCCGTCATTTTCCCACTCTATTGTTCCTACCTCTGCACCACTTGCACTCCGCCTGTTCCCTCTCATCCTCTCCTTTCCCCGCTTTTCCATCCCTCCCCTTTTCCAGTTAGTCTCTAATTTGCAGACATTTTTTTTTTTTTTTTTTTTTTTTGGAGTTCGAATTTTTCTTTTCCTTTTGGTTTGGAGAACTTCTGATATCTAACAGTGGTGATGCTTGGAATTAGGCGTGGAATTTAGGTATAAGATCTGGATATGAGAAAATCAAAAATCTTCTTTGGCTTGATTTTTTCAAAACTCGGTCAAAATCGGTTCATTGGATTTTTTTATCAATTTTTGAATTTTGACTGAATTTTTTGACTCACTGACTTTTTTGTTGAAGGACCATTATTATCTTTGGTTCTCGATTTAATCGGTTGAACTTGTCATTAATCTAAATTTTAAAACACTGTTTTGCACAAGTAAATATATGATTATTTGGCCAACTCATAAGAAATTAAGATCATTATAGGTAAAAGAAAACAAATACATATACCTCAGAAAATAATATATAGGTGACAACCACAGAAAAAACAATGAACAATTCTCTTTTTCCTTTTCAAGTGCCACCATATATATAATCACTAAATACTTTGTGGTACCACATAGAGTCATAATAATTTTTCCAAGATACGGTTGTTGGGCGGAAGCAATCAGCAACAAAATACTATTTCATCCGTCCTATTTTATATGTCACTTAATTTGTTTTAAATTATTTGTAACTTCTTAAAATGACAAATTTTAAAATCTCAATTTATCTATTTTACCTTTCATGCAAGTCCCAAAAATATAACATTAACTTTATTTCTCAACATTTATTACTCTCACAAGTCATTTTAAAAATTAAAGCACCAAAATCAACTAACAAACTTTGTTTCTTAATTAAAGGATAATTATGGAAAAAGTATCTTATTAATGGGTCAAACACTAAATTTTCTTAAATTATGTATAAATTTAACCATATTAAATACTAAATTTGTATAATGTCAAAGCTAAACCTAATAAATTAAGGCGAAACCAATCAGCCAACCATGCATGAGAATGGAAGATGGAGGACAGCTTGATTAATCATTAATATCATAGCTGATCAACTCTCCTAGATGCGAATAGTTGAGGGGGTGGGTTGTTTTCCTACTATGTTTGCTTTTTCTCGAGTTCTGAATTTTCAATTCACATTCCCATTCCGTATAGGCCAAGACACCAAATACTAAACCATAGTTTCCTTGTTTGATGACAAATTCGAAATACCATTGTTGCCCTTCTCCGCCCCATTTACATCCGCCCTGAGGTGACCAAGATAGAATTGTTGGTCATCCAAACATGTATTTCAATAAAATCCTTACTTACATCAGTTGATGTCATAAATTTTCTAAAATTTAATCTACACTACTGGGTTTACAAGTGAGGCTTAAAATCGGGTCTAAAGACAGAATCTACCTAAGTATTAAATTAGTCTCTTATCTTTTATTTTAGTTGTATGAGTCTTTTAATTTAATTTTTTTTGCCAACTTAATCCTTTTTACGGTAACACCACCATAAAGCTCTTTTTGGCAAAACATTCCGGCTAGTTCTTTATAAATACGAAGGGTAATTTAGGAACTATATTAGTTATTCTACCGGAACATCCCTCAATTGAGTCCATTCAAAATTCAAAAAATGAAAAAATAAAAAGGTAAAATCTCTTATTTTTTTCTCAACCCTATGTTTTAGTTTGCA
Source organism: Cinchona pubescens (assembly GCA_025175665.1). NCBI lineage: Eukaryota > Viridiplantae > Streptophyta > Magnoliopsida > Gentianales > Rubiaceae > Cinchona > Cinchona pubescens. The sequence continues at coordinate 2,239,537 of JANKKI010000014.1, forward strand.
GGCAATGGTGTCAAAGGCATCCATGGCTGTCAGCGTATTGTTCACAGACAGAGGAGGGCCCATACAAACACAAAGCAAAAAAGGAAACCATCTAGCTACCCAGTTCTCTCACTGTATTCAGCCTATACTCAACGGCAGTAAGCAGTATCGTGAACAACGGGCTGCAGCTTTGGAAAGTTTGGCCGGAATCCACCGGGTGATTATTCAACAAAAAATGCATTTTTTAACCCATTTACTCTAAATATTATGGAGTAATTCATGAAATCGGACTCACATTTTTTTACAGTAAAAAAATAAAAACCTGAAGTAATTTTAAAAAATGCACAAATAAAAACCCAAAAAATTAACACTTAGCCGACCAAAACTTAGTCATTTACTCCAATCATTTATTGCATATATATATATATATATAATCTCTTCGTGGGACAGAGTTCGGTTACTCAGATTGGAAGTCACCACAGAAGGACAAAACCAATGGCCACTTTCCTCTAAACATTTCTTCATCATTTAGTTGGAGGAATGGATTAGGCAAAATTAGGACTTTTGCTGCTTTCTTTGTTGAGCGAAATGGTGAGACTTAAACCAATTGGAGCTTTCACTGCTTTTTTTGCTAAGTGAAATGGTGAAGCTTTTAAGCATGGCCGCATGAACCAGAAATCTTTAGAACTATAGACTCCATGATTTTCTCCCAATTACAGGAACTATGTAGATATTGAGTAAATTTTCTCCAATTGATTATTATGGAGTTGAACCAAAATGACTTCTTTATGTTTTAATTAATGTAATAAAATTAATGGATTTCCTAAAATGGTTTTCCCATTGCCGAACTTTTTACCGAAAAGGAGCTTTTTATGGTGGTGCAGCTGTAAAAGATTATAGATAATTTAAGTTGAAGGACTAATTTGGTTAAAATAAAAGGATGGATTAATTTAGTTAAAATAAAAAAGTTAGAGGACTAAATTGGATATTTTCCCTTCCAGAAATAAAAAGGAGACAAAAATACAAAATCTTGATGCTCAAGCTTGATGAAAAATGTCAACAAAAGCAAAAAGAAACCGGAACTAAAGTTGCATTAGACCAAAATTAGATGCTATGGTTTTGGGAATTGGGCCTGAAAAACTTTTCTAAGGATCGCTTTTCGCTTTTGTGGCCTGTCTTTTAATCCGAATGAAAATTATGGAAACATCTATAATTCCGTGTTTCACAAAAGTTGTAATAATACCACATCCCTCTGCTAAAAGTTGTAAAAAAATTATGGTAATTTTTTTTGGATATACAATAATTGATAAACTTTTTTATTATTATTTTTTTTTGGAAAATATTATTTTTTTAAAAAAATTATGGGATTAGAGCCCTCCACAAACAACTCCAATAAAGTCAACAGTCAACTACTGACTAAGGGTATGAACTATCGAATGAGATTATATTATACAAAAATTATGTGAAAAACCTGAAATATCACAATTTACTACTAGCGTGCCAAAAAAAAAAACTCTGCCCCACCTAAAAATAAGCAAGAGTGTATTATTATCTTTCTTTATAAACTCATATTTAAACCATAAAATTTATATGTACAATTTAATCAATCTTGTGTGTCTGTAGGATTGTAGAAGAATTTACCAGAGTCGTTGGGAAGCCAAGATTGACTTTAAAAAGGAAAACAAATGAAAGAATGCATCGAATTAAAGATGGAATGACTCGGAACTCTCTTTCTCGCTCGTCTTAAATTTGAATTAATTACGAGTAGTCTCCAGATGCCAATTGGACCATTTGCATTTGGGCCAATTGGACCTTTGGATTTGCTCCCATCTAAGCAAGTTTAATGTGACCCACAGGCTTCACAAACCAAGCTTCCCTTACTAGTGGCAGATCAAGAAACGTGGAGCAACTTAGGGTCAAAGCCTATATATGCGGTCCACACAAACGTAAGCATGGATTTGGGCCTGTATCCAAATTCATTATATATGGAGAGTTGGAGGGTGCGGAAAGGACTTCCAGTCAAAACTGATTCTGACATCGGGTTTGTTGACCTCTTCAAGGCCACAATTGTAAAGGCCAGCTACAGTTGGGCCCTTACAACCCCGCATTCAAGGCCCAACCTTATCTTCGTAAGTTGAGTTCCCCAAATTCTGACCCAGACAAAAATAAGAATAACTTATTGTACTTTAAAAGTTTATTTGATTGTGTTTGAATTGATGAATTTGAAATTTATTTATTTATTTGAAGGTTTTGTAAAATACAATCTATAAATTTTAAATTTATTTAAATTAAAAATTATTTAAAATTCTTTCTTTTACATTTTCTGATTTTAATAAATTTCAAAATTCATTAATTTTAACACTAAAAATTATTCCAATAAATAGATGGATTTAAGATGCTTCTCCAAACCTATCGATTTAAACTTAGTACTTTGCTCTTAAATTTTTTTATGTTTTTATTTTTGGAGGAATAACAGAATTTATCAAGCAAAACCAATATTCTCGGTTGCTTTCCTGTTTTCCTGAACCTGACTAACTTTTTAGTATAGATTTAGTCAATATCTCCACACACGCAAACACACACTCTTAGGTTGATCGAACATATTCCAGTATCTCAAACGAACACGGAAAGACAAATACTGAATCAAATAGCTTTCATAATCATCCTTTACATAACATTACACGCCAGTGAATCTACAGCGTTTTCTTACCATAAAAGGGAAAAAAAATCTACAGGCTTTGTGTAAAGAGACATAAATGCAATAGTTTAAGACGGTGGTTGTCTAAGGCTGCGTAACTCAGACTCCAAAATCCAAATGCATATTGGCGAGACTTCATCGAAATCCATCCACAGTGTTTAGAACGGATGATTAGGAGGCGAAGTCGTATTACAGGGAAATGGAATTCTGCTAGTAGATTAATCAATCAGCCAAACTACCAGAACCATTCATTTCTGGCCTCCACAGCTTTTGTATTTGCTGATACCAGAGGCATTGTTCCATACAGTGCGACAAAATCATTCAGGCATTTGTTCTGCTTGTCACTGTGCCCATTTAGACTGCTAATCCCTGAAGAACCAATCTCGTATATTTTACCTGAAAAGTGGACAATATTAGATCACATTTGTTGACTCTTGGTAGGATTCTCTGGTCTAGGCAATATCTTAGTTTCCCAAGGGAAGAAGAAAAAGTGATCCAGAGCAGCTTTTGGCATCAAAGACCAATGTTCCGTGTACATCCTGAATGATTGTGAAAACAGTGATAGACTGACAGTTGTGGTGGTGCTGCTGCTGAATCTTCTTTTCCACTACATATCTACAGTTGTATTGCTTGGATGTAGTAATTATCTTAATATACTCTATCTAAGAATAGGATTGCAGAAATCATACAATTTTCACATTCACGAATCAAAAAATACAATATGTGTTAAGAAAACAGGTAAACAGAACATTACCTTTAACCCAAATTGGTGGGGTGCCTGTAGCATTTGCTACAAGCAGAGACATTGCCATGTCTTCACAGTTTCTTTCATAAAGATCGGAGATGAGGTGGAAAACCAGTCAAAGAACAGGTCCAAGTGTCAAACCTCAAAGCAAAAAGATTTACTGGAAAAAGTCATATTAACATACCTCACCCTTGTCACATAATCCCGAATAGATGAAGGCATTTTGTTTGTGTACAATTCAAGGTAGTTTTTATGAAAAAATGCTGCTTTTGAGAGAACCATACTGTAAGTGCCCATCCACCAAACTGACCACCACCCGCCGTATTTATAATGTGCCATGCCATTTTTCTGTAATAGATGAAGCAATTTATGTCAAACACACCAGAAGGAAATATGAATTCTAGCTTGACAAAGCAGTAAATGCTGTAAATTACGTATTAGACATACCAAGTAATTTTGCAAGGACATGCACATCAAGGATTTGATTGGCCTTAGAATGATGCAAATAGATAGACTTTAATAGTAAATCATATGATAAGAAACTTTGCATGACATATAAAACAGATATTTTTGACTTTCTAGGTCATTTGGTAGGCAATACAACAAATATATTTGGCAATATTCATGTGCTTTTATAGCAGCAGAAATTTGAGGAAGTGATGAGGAATTCAGATTGCTTGTAAAACAAATAATTTTCTCAATTTGAAGGCAGGATGATGTTACATGTGTCTGTCTACTATACATACAACTTTAGAAGATAATACCAGTAAGTAGTAAAAACAGTAAAGATTGCAAAAGTCACAATCCTCACGATATTAGAAGTAAACTAAGCCAGAAAAGTTCATAATTCACACAAGGAAATGGAAGGAGAAAAAACTTACGAATCATACTGGGAATTAATTTTTGGTCAAAGAAGAGGAAAAAGCCCTCACCTCCTCATCCAGCCAGTGCATGCGCGGAACAAAACCTGCCATTGTAAGTGGAGCACTATTCGCCAGACAGTAAATGCAAAATCCAGAGTATGACAAGGAACTATTACATCACCATCGACTGAGAAAATCGCATCAGTTCTGATGATCCGCAATTGGTTTGAATCTATTGTTCAAATTATCTTCCTCATTTAGGTCAAACCTGATGTTGGGCTTATGAGCTGCCTGTGACTTTTCCGACACTATGTTATTAAGATAAGCTTTCAATTGGTCTGATGGCGGTTCACTTTCACTCCATACCACATGTATAGCATCAGTACCTCCGCAGGATGCGTAGTGAGCAACAGACTGCTTGAGTAAAGAATTTCTCTTCCATGTATTAATAAGCACAGTGTAGCCACCCCTGTGAATACATAGATTAAAGATGAGACTGAAGCCACATTCACATCAACGTGTGCAAATTTTAGAACAATCACATGCACCTTAAAAATTTCACAAATTTTGAGATGTACAACTGATTACTGATAAATCATGACATCAATCTGTTCACAAGTCATGTAGCAGTGGTATAAGTCATTGCTGAAAAAGGAAGCAAAGCAGGGCTTGTTGAAGCCACTAGATCTACTAAGAGGGAAATATTCAGTAGATAAGTTACCTATTCTAACTCCATTAAAGACATTAATGCAGTTCTAAGTTTTAACATGCATATGAAGTCGTGACAATCTCCCCGCAACCTAACAAAAGATAGCAATTTTGCTCTGAACTCGACTACAGACTTCGACAAGAGTCAAAAGTGGAGGTTCAACACTCTGAATAAACTTAAGAAATTTAACCATTAAGAAAAAGCTTCCAAATGTGATCTGGACTCTGCAGTCACCATAACATACTTGTTCGCCCCTTCTTCTGAAGCAAATAGATAATCCGACAACCATCTAGGAAGAAGAAACAACCCTAACTCGAATTTAGACACGTTTATTCTACCAATTAAGTTAATCATGTGTAACAATTGATCAACTCAAGCAAAACTTTTCCCTAACTGAAGCATAAAATCCAGCTGAAATCAAGAACTATTATTAGAGCTATATTTTCTTTTCAATAATCTGCCTCATTTAATTTTAAGAAACTTATGACAGTAAAACTTACATTACCACACAAGAAAGGCAACAAAAATCTTATCCAAATATTATCATCTGCAAAAGTTAATAATTACTATTAACTATCAAGTCAAGTAATTAGAGATGCAAAAGAAATCACATAGCTCAAACTTCAGCTCAGAAAACTCCGACCGAAGTTCGAACCAGCTGAGAATATAATCGATTCACAATAAAGTACAGATCGGAAAAGGAGAAAACAGAACTAAGTACCTGGAAGGATTGGAGATAGAAGAAGGTAAATCAAGATTCCAACCCATAAAAGGACCGATTTTGGAGCTGAACCAGAAAACAAGGCATATTAAAGACAGGCAGAAGAGAAGTTTGAACTTTAAGCCACCTAGCAACTGCTTTATGCGGCGGTGGAGGAGAGGAGACCGGCCATTATAGATTCCTTTGTTAGCTGCCTTCTCCTTGGCCGGATGGTGGAATACTCCCCGCCAGCTGTCAAGGCCGCGTCTCTGATAGCGATGATGGTGGTGGACATGTTTTTCGTTTCTCATAGTCCAGTCATTTGGACGGTCCTGATTAAATCTCTGAGCCGCTTTAGTTCAGTTAATAATAATACAAATGCTTACCAATAGTGCTACTTAAACAAGTGATTAGGTTACTGTTTTTAGTTGCGGTCTTTATTAAATTCTATTCAATAGAAAGCTTTGGATTATAAAGCTTTAGGCGACCCATCCAAAGCTTATATTTTACACTGGTGTTATATATATATATATATATTTTTTGTCTACGATTCAGTGTAATAAGCATTTCATTGCTATGTAATGTTTGTAATTTAGACAAATAAACTAAATTATTATTTGATTGTTCAATTTTTATTTCATCTACTTCTTTCTTATTAATTTTCTTATGTTTGGCAATTCTCTACTCTTTCCATTTTTGATTTAAATTATTATGTTGTTTTTATTGATACATATATTGTTACAATTCACTTGGGTATATCTTATAAAAAAATAAATCTAAAATATATGAAAAATTTTTGCTTTTTTTTTTTTTCAGTGATAAAAAATATTTTTCAAAAATTTATTCAAGTATTTCCATCAAACAAAGGTAATAAATTACAAAAGCAGATTCACTTAGGTATATCTAATAAAAAATAAATTTGTAACATATGAAAAATTTCTTCTTTTTCGTACAATGATAAAAAAAATATATATCTTTCAAAAATCTATGCAAGTGTTTCAATCAAACAAAAGTGGCAAATTCCAAAAACTGATTCATAGTTTAATCAAAATGGCATTTCCTATCCCTATCGTATCTCTTATCCATATATTCCTCAACAAAATAAAATAGTGTTGTTGAATGTAAACACCTACATATGTGATTCGATTTTTATTGTTTCAATCACATTTACCTTCTTTTCCCCGTTTGAGGTCTTCTATACACCCACCAGCTACGACCATTTGCTTGATTGCCATCAGGAGTTATTGCAATCCACCTATCTATTGGACTCTGTCTTCCCGGCTAGTAGTTGCAGAAGGTATCTTTCTTCTGACCGGGTCTACTTGTAGTACATGAAATCAAGGAAATTCAAAAAGAGATAGAAAAGGAAGGTTGCGTGCCTATCCCGCTCAGAAGTGCTGAGTGTGGGAGTTCTTGCTTGGGTTATATGTGATATTCTTATTAATTCGTTTGCTATCAAAAAATAAAACTTTAAATCACTTAATCAACATTTATTTCCTACCATGCATAATCTTAGTCTAATTAAATCTTTTTAGTATTTGTGTTATTGAAGTATTGTCAAGAACAATACTTTAAAACTCAGTTTTCGGTCTACACCATATCTTTTTCATGACATTTTTTACCATCATAAAAAATTTTCCTGTCTAGATCCTTTCACACACAAAATTATCATTTCTGACATGTTTACTTTGAAGGTTGTTAGCTAATATACAGTTTAAAAATTTGACCGTGACAGCTTCTCAAGACTGATTAAAATTCTACAAAATTAGGACCGTAACAACAGAAAAGAAAAGAAACGAAACAGTTCAATAATAAGGATTAAATACTAGTTTAATAGATTCCTATTTTGAATGCATGCGCTTAGGTTAGCTTATTTTTTTATTTTATTTTTATTCTTGGCCTGCCTTTGTATCAAATGATTCGGAGTTGCATTCATATTTGACAAGTTCTTGATTAAATGGGATTTTTAATTTCTTAAATGGTAAAGAACTAAAGATGCAATATTTGATTTTCCATATATTCTTGCAATGTTCTGATTTTTTCTTTTAAAAAAATGGTATTTCATTTTTTTAAATACTTGTTTTTTCTTCTTTAGAAATGTTTGGTTGTTACTCTCGAATTGTGATTGCTGCTAAGCGCATCACCTTAGCTTCATCATTTAAAAAATTATGTGCACTAAAAATCCTTAGAAATAAACTAAGTGTATAATGATTTTATTTGGCACATCATATTGATTTGGTACCCTACAAAAGATATTTTAGTTAAGGGCCATGGACATTTTTTTTTTCATTTTTTGTTTCTTAGTATATGAATGAATCTTGAAGGTTTGAGGGTTTTTTTACTTCCAATAAATAAATAAATAGTGTATTTTTTTTTTTTCCTTTGATCTATTTTCATAGGCTATATATACGATTTAGAATGTCCACTTGTTAACTTGGGGTAAGTTTTCTATTAATTAAGTCTTTTAAGTATAAATCAAACGTATGGCTTGTCTTTATCTTTGCCAGGCCAGATTAAAATCTCTCCATAGTGAATGTTGAGGCAAACTACATCAAAATAGGATGAACATAATTGTACTGAATCTATAGCCAGGAATTCTGTGAGCCTGTTAAGAAGAGCCAAAGTAAACTAGATAAAGAATTTAAGATACACTCCGCCCTATTCCAAGATTGTGAAATACACCCTGATGACATATCTTGCATTTCTGCAAAATCTAGGACCTTTGATGGGGAAAATAAACTTGTACACTGGGGAAAAATGGACCTAATAAAATGCCACAACATACAAACTAAAAAGATGGGATGAACATATCAAATATAAATTTAATTCCTTAAACAATACTATAACAGAATAACTTATAACTATCATAAAATTTCAAGATATCATTTTGGCAAAAAACTACTCTTCACCATTTACGGTAGTTATTTCCAGAACGTCTTCCACCACTTTTGACTTTTGGAGAACCGATCATTCTTGCTATCAGAGAACCCGCCTCCTCCCCCACAAAACGGACCACCACCCCCTCCTCCCCTATCAGAAAAGCCACCACAACTACCACTTCCAAATCTTGCAGTTCTTATTTGGTCTCTCTCTTGCAACCGCGGCAGTAATTTCACACCATCCAAGCTAATCCCACCAGCACTTTCCTGACCTGCAACCCAACCAAATAGAAGAAGAACAAACTAGGTACAAAACCTTAATCAAGAAAAACTCTTTCGTTCTTTAAGAAGGCATTAATTAAATGCCCATTGCATTTCCGGTTATCTTTGGTTATTCTATAAAAGGCATCAGAAATTTCATCTTATTACTGGAAAGGTAAACTTCGTGATGAAGAATATTCAGAAAGAGCTACAATATTCGCCAAGACAAGGTATTATATTAAAAGGTAAACAATAATTTACCCTTAAGGATATATGGCCGGATCTTCGACAGCCACATCGAACACTGCCCCTTTTCCATCAGTTGTTAAAGCAAGACCTTATTTGACTCGACCTTCCTTCAGGTAAGAACCTTCGTAGGATGCTGTAAGCAAAGCTACCACAAACAGAAATCAAAGGAACTGATAAGGCAAAGAATGGTTCATCAAGGAAAAAAGGATCTACGAGTTCTCAGCCAACTTCACAAGCTGAAATGCCTACATGCAACAAATATATATGCAGTTTCAAAGTGCTTGAACCATAAGCACATTACATTTTTCTTCAGTTTCCAAGTCAAAAAGCAAAAAGTTGCATCTTACAATAGCTCAAATTTAAGACCAATGTAATCACTATAAAGTTTTTTATTAACCACTCGAACATGTGACAAGATTCAACCCACATTTATTGTATCAAACAAATCCACATTATGATAGTCAACAAAAAAATAAGTTCACAATTACAAAAAACCAATCAGCCTAATTTATCAAGTCCAGAGTCATGTCACTGAACATAATGTGAGAGATGCAGATGCAGTTTTTCAGTTTCCACAAGTAATGAAAATTCAACAAAGTCAAGCACTAGCAGCCGCAATACAGATAAAGTTAAAGGTTTCAAGTGCTTACGTACGAGGGCGTGTAGATGGGTCATCCATCCACGCTCAAGTAATAGTGTGACATGGTTTGACATGTAAGTGAGAATTGAACGGAACTTCATCTCAGAGTAACCAGGGCCAACATGTAAAACTAGATTGATCAGCTGCTGTACCATATGAAATCCATGATTGATACACATGCGCGTGCGCACAAAGACATACAGAGAGAGAACAACTTACGGTAGTCTTTTCTACCAGTGATAAATAACAGTTACTCAAAAATAGCTCCATTTTTAATTCCACTTGAGTCCTAATTTGTCCATACCCCATATGCTTAGATCAGCCGGTTCGACACGGTCTTGCTCTGGCTTCTTACGAACTTTAGTCTATCGGCATTAGAAACAGGGCTTGTTTATTTGAAACTTCGGTCATCGACCGCTATTGAAGAAACATTGGTCTTTTCACCAATTCATGGATCATTTTTAGCCTTTTCTCCCCTCCAGCAAGGCTACATTGGACATGAAGAAAGTCGCCAAATGATAAAATACAGAATAAGGAGAAGGGGGAAAATTACTTTCCCATTCTTTTTCTATCTTAAATTTTTTAATTTCTCATCTAAATTTTGTAACTCTCTACAATGGGCATATCCAAAATATAGAAGTCAGACTCTGATAAAATATATAAGTTAGACTATGACAGAATAATTGTAAAATTTTCCTATTTTATATATTAAATAGAAACAAAAGAAAAAAGCATTGCGACTCCAAGAAAAGGAAAGGTTAGCGATTTTCTATTTTGGTTAAAATGATAAATAAAAAAAACTTTATGTTATATTAAATAAGTACTTTACTCTTATTAAATATATATATTGCCCTACTGCAAAAGTGACGAAATCAGTCAAATCTAACCGAGTTTAACGTACACATGCGTCTACCCCTTGTGTGAATTTTTTTTAAAAAAAAGACCACATTAAAATAACATAACAATTTACCATTTTACCCCAGAACCCTAAATTTATCTCTTCCCACACTACTCCTCTCTTCCCTCCCACACCGGCTTGCACCTTTCTCTCCTTCCCTACCCTAACCTGGCCACCCTTCCCAAACCGCCACCCTCCTTCCCTCCCATCTGCTACCCCCATTTCCCACATTAATAAACCTATCCCCACCCCCAGATCCACCACCTTCCTCCCTCCTTCATCCCAGCCCTACCACCCCTCCCCTTCCCAACCTCTGCTCTCTTCTTCTTATCCGCCATCTTTACCCCAACACCCATCAATCTCACACATCGCACCCCTGGATATGAATGTTTTTCTTCCTTAGATCTCAACAACCATTACTAACCCACCAAACACCATCCCAGATCCGGCAGCCACCACCACGCTCTCTCCAACTCGTCACTTTAATCCCAAGGTGGCGGTGGCCGCATAAGATTCGAGAATCTACCACGACTGCCATCTGCGGTCCATTTTCGTTCCTTGGAGAAGAAAAGGAAAATGAGTTAAAAGTTTTTCAATTCTCAATTTGACCTCATAACGCACTTAAATATATAAGATATTTTACAAGTCATGTTATTTTTTATAGTTTCTATCCGTATTATAAAAAAGTTTTAAAGTACAAGACGATAAAACACATATTTAATAACTACATTGGATTAAAGTATTTATTTACTTTGCATTTTACCCTTCTATTTAAGGTGATTCCCTTTTGGACTTTCTCTTTGACCGGGCCAAATAGCGGTCGAAACTCAAGAAGATAAAAGTCGGGTTCTAGCTTATCGACCCGACACTTATACAAGCAAATAAATGCACTGTGAACCATATGCAATATGCTTTGTGAGTCGATCTTCGACAAACTCAACCTCAGCCCATTTAACATTTTTAGATATTCCAACCCAAATTCAGCTTATCAAAACTTAGAAATATTGTGTCCAATCTAAACTGAACTTGATTAAATGAAATTTCGGCCGAGTTTGGATCAGTCCAAGCTCGTTTATGTTTTGTACATTTTATGCTTTACTCCATTTCATATAATTTTTACTTACTAAGCAAATTCTAAAAAATCTGAATTATTTGTAGAATATCTTCACAGATCACGATCATTAATCTCGTTTTAAATATTGCACATGTCATCAATCGACTTGAAAATGGCAAGCTGTTGATGTTCTCTTGAAATCTGAATTCAGACTTTCTGATTATTTTACAGGAAATTATGTCTATCTATGGGAAACATCTAATTCTCTCTCGATGGAAGCCGGAAATGAAATTATTAATACGGATAAACCTTAGATTTGTTTGCCTGTGCCTTTCGAAACCAAGATCAACAAGGAAATTTTACGAAGTTATCAAAGTCAATATTCTCTTGAAATCTGAAATAAGACCATTATTTTAAAGGAAATTATGTCTAAGGAAGTAAGATAACTTTTAAATTTATCCATTTTATTTCAATCTTTAAAACTATTAACGAATGTTTTAACCGTGCACACGATACACTTAAAGTAAAGTATTCCTCAATTTTTAATATTTATAAAAATTGTATCAAATTGGGACGAATTTATAAGTTAGGGGTGTAATGTATCAAAAATTTGAAATTAAAGATGCAAAGTTAAAATTGATCATAAGTTAGGGGGTATAAAGTGGAATTAATCATGATTGTAAATAGTGCAATATGTCCCTAAAGAAGTGCATAGTATGCACTTATTTATCATCTATTAATTTTAGTAATAGTGTTAATAATTGGATTGAAATAAGATAAATTTAAGAGTTCATGATGTAATATTATCTAAAAAATATGTACAGCATATAACGTGAGAGTCGACAAATTAAGGGGTGCAAAATGAAGTAAGGTCAAAAAAATTATATAACCTACAACGTGAATTGTGATGGAATACTCTAGTAGATTTTTTAGAAAAAACTCTATTTATTCTGATATGGATGACAGACAAATTTATATTTCTTAATTACACATGAAAAATATTCTATAAAGTTAAGGGAATAATAGGATAATTGGTTTATATAGATCCTTTTGGAAAGTATCCAAAGAATCTCGTATGGGCTCTGGACTACGGATTACAGAATAAGACAAGAAAAACGGAGCAAACTTTTTGTAAAAAAATTATTACTTCCAAACACTTGCTTCATTTCGTATACAAATGAAATAGAGGAAATAGACATTCATCAGGGCAAATTGATTGATTCGCCTGAAAATGTTTTTCAAAATTTTTGGTTTAAACTTTTTCTTCCATACGATGTAAAACAACTTTGGTACTAAAGTTGTTTTCTATAAAAGGTGCGTCTCTTATTTATTTATTTATTTAAAACAAAAACATGCGGGGTCTTTTCCTAAATAAATTCTGTACGGAAGCATTGCAAATCACAAACTCTGTTGGGGAAAAATTTTTCCCTGGGAGATATCTCAAGTATTTAGTTGATTGAGTTATATATAACGTGGTTATTATTATTATTATTATTTCTTGTGAGCACGGTCTTAATTTGTGGTATGCGTAGTTGAAGATTCGCAAAGTTTTGTTACAACCATAAATTCCAAGTTTTGTTAACATGATTTATAAATGATCAAGTTCATCATAAAACTTCAATTTCAGACCGTGATTTGCTTGATTATATGTATATTCTTAAGCTTCCAAGGACTCCTGCAGATTGCAGAAGATACTCTTGACATTTGACGTATATAAACCGAGGGTTCAATTCGTGGCATAACATCATGTCTCGAGCCAATTATAGATAAGGATTAATCTTATATACATTATTAATATAAAAATATTTTTACACTATCAGATTTAAATGTATATTACATATACATAACTCATTTTTAAAATAATATTAAATAATGTACAAGTGACATGTATCTAAATTTGATGGTATAAAAAATTTTATACACTAACGATATATGAAAGATTTATTCGATAGATAACTAGTCCTATGGGCACATTTTGTGTGTGCGCATAATTGTAAGAAAAAATAAAAAAAAAAAATTTTGAATTAAATAGAGGATTCTGAGAAATTATTGAATTGGATAGAAGTTGTGAAAATTATTAAGTTATGGACATGAGTTAGTTTTTTTTTATTATTATTATTAAGAAAATTACACCAAAAAAGCTCTTTAATTATATAAAATTCCAGTATATAAAATAGTAGTAATTAGTAATTACTCAAATTAACAAAACCCAAAAACTATAACAACGAGTAATGAATGTCTTAAGCTTCAGAAAAATCTCTCCCCCTCAATCTCCAAATGAAAATGGCAAGACTGCAACATAACCGTCCATAAAATAATTTACTCGGTGTAGATCAATACTTGGGGCCAGGACATATACAGTCTATGATTGGAAGTAAGGTAACCCGTGAAACAATAATCGCATTTTGTTGCTCAAAAACAACAAGAAGGTCTCCAATGCACGGAAAAAAATCCAATCACAACAATTCTTTACATTAACTTTCTTCGTCTTTTTTGTCTTCTGCACCAAAATGAGTCCCTTCTTCCTCTACCCAACAACTACTAATTAAGTAATGCCAGTATGGGTTGATGATTCAAATAGAAAGTAAAGTGATCGGATTATTAAAAGATTATAAATTTGACACTTGTTATCTAATATTTTTAAATTAACACGGTCTACGACATTATGTCGTGAATATTTTAATTTAAAATTAACTACATCATTCATTCATAATATCGTGGATTACATCACTCATTTTAGTAATTTGTTTAATTTTAAATCAATAAATCTAGGATATAGTGATATAGATCATCAATCCATTTTAAATTTTTTTATATTTACTAAGTACTTCTCTCTTCTCTTTTTCATTTTCCTCTTGTTCTGCTCTCTTGTTTGTATTTTGTGATCCGTACTAGAGGTCACAATTCTCTAGTCCCCACCACTACATAAAGATAAAGCGAACCAAGAGATCAAACTCACCCGCGAAAGAAAATTAAGTATATTATTATGGCTAACCCTTTTTACTACTCGTATTCAGATAATCTTACAGTTGATTCACTGCACGCGGCTACTGTTGCATGCCAAGATGGAGGGACTTTCAATTCAAACTAAATACAATCAAAAAGAATGCGTAAAGTTTGTCAAAGTCATTTTTCTTCTATTTCTTTTCCGTTAAATATTAATGGAGTTTATTTCTTTTGACAAACGTAAGTCTAAATAATTAAGGTAATTGAAATTTGCACACTCTTTTTAACTTTTTACACATTCTTACTCTTTTTTAATAAGTAAAATGACTAAAACCCTTTATCCATATCTATTCATTAAACACTGCCAAACTATTTTATTTACTTGTGAATTGTGATTTGGCAGTGTTTATCAATATATATATATATAGTTGAATAATTAAATTTATATTATTTTAGTGATATACTATTTATATATCAAAATATTTTAATAAAACTTTATTTTTAATTATTGAATTTGGTAATTGATTGATCAAATTCAAAAAATTTCTCTACCATTTTCGAATTCATTAATTAAATTCATAAATTCGATTAATCAATTTTTAATTAAATTCAAAATTAATCGAATTAAATTTAAAATCAATTATAAATTTGATTAACCGAATACTTACACATCCCTACTATTTATAATCCACTTGTAAAGCATAGAACCATTTCCTTAACTTCTTGCTCCAAAATCCTATCCAAAAAAAAAAAAAAAAAGTAAAAAAAGCTAGTATTATAGAATTCAGTTAACAGCCCATCTTAGTTAAATAGTGTATCTGCATATTATAGTTCCCATTAACAACCTATTATTGTAAAACAAATGTCAACTAAGGAATTAATGCATTTAATTCTCCAGTAATTTTATGACAATAGAAAATTCCAACGTCAGGAGCATAATTAAAGATTAGAATCATGACTAAAATCACAAATTGGTATGTTAATGTGCAATTTACATCCCCAAACTGGCTGGATTACGAAAACTAATAATAAATTTTACGAGATTTTTCACGTTCATACCTCCACCACCGTTACAAACTCCTCTCCTCAACAATAAAATAATATCACAAAGCAAAAAACAATAATCTGAATTATTTGTTGAGTATCTTCGCAGTCACAATCTCATTAATCTCGTCTTAAATGTTGCACATGTCACCAATCTACTTGAAAATGGCAATCTGTTAATATCCTCTAAAAATCTGAATTAAGACTTTCTACTTACTATTTTACAGGAAGAAATTATTGAAATGGATAAATCTTACACGTGTTTGTCTTAATTTGTTTATGTCTTTATTAGTGTTAATAGATTTTTTTACTTGATGCAGCTTAGGTGTAAAACGCTTTTCTTATGACATATTGGTCATAGATTCGAGTCATTAGAGAGTAAGTAGAAGAGGTGGGTTTTTTTTTAAAAGAAAAAATTCTTCTACACTTTATACTTACCTTTACCTTTTTATTATCAACATTTTCCTCCAAGTTAAAAATTACAAAATTAATAATCGCAAAAATAAAAATTTAGTATTTATAAAAGTGAAAAAAATAGTAGAGTATATAACACTATTTTCTTATCTCATTTAAATTTTTATTACGTTTAATTTAGATTTGTTTTTCCCTTGGGAAGAAAAAAAAAATTAATCAACCAATGAAATTAAAACTCGGTACAAAATAGAAAACTCATAATTTTTAATTAAAATAAAAGTATTTGTTAACTTTATATATCTTTAATAGTAATATTTGATTACAAAATTCTTATCTTTAAGAATATCATTTTGTAAAAAAAATTAATCTTATACGTACCATCAGTGTAGAAAATTTTCTACACAATCAGATGTGAATGCATGCTACATGTACAAAAATGATATTTGAAATTTAAACAATCCACATGTGTCAAGCATCCACACCTAATGGTGTACAAAATGTTCTACACCGATGGTGTGTACATGTAAAATTAACTCTTTGTAAAATATTGGTCAAAGTTACTATTGATGACATAGATAACAAATTCAACCCATGATACGATATAATACTTAAAATATCTCAAAATAATTATTGAAACACATACATAAATTTTACGCATAATTTATGATGCTAATATAGAAACTTAAATAAGTAATTAATATAGAAACAATACATATTATGCAAATAAATCATAGTATTAAATACTCTAAATATTTATTGGTATATATTGAAATGTTAATTTTGGAATCTACAATGTTAACTGTTATAATATTTGATAAACAATATTGTTTAGATTAACTATTGATGAGGTAAAACAAAAAACAAAAAAAGTTCAACCAATGGTACGTGCATTACCAAAATAGTTTAAAAAAATAATTATTGCAAGACCTATAATAGTACTACGCGTAAATTGTTGGAATGACATATAGAAAAATAAGTAGGTAAGTAGTGTAAAAGACATCATAAATTATACAAATAAAATCAGCGAATATTAAATATTCTAAAATAATTACATATATAAATTATGTTACATGTCAACTTTGGAAACTACTATGCATTTTTTATACTATTTAATAAAACAATAAAAATATAAATTAAATATCTTGGTAAACAATACAAAAAATTAATCGGAAAAGTACTCAAAAAATAAAAATAAAATTCACACAGTATATTAGCTTCATTTTTTTTTTATATATAATGTTTAATATATACCAATTTTAATTTCATAGTAAAATACTATATCAAATATAATTTCGAAGCGAACTATGTTCAATACCATTTAAGATGAAAGAAAGAGTTTAGAATATCGTTGAAGTTATGAAGTAATTGTTATCATAAGGTTAAGAAATATGGAACAACCTCAATATATTTTTTATTTTGATACATAACTTACACAATGTGTTAAAAAAATTAATTGCGATAGAAATTATATAAAAACTACGTATTATTTTGGATATATTTAGAATTACAAGTTTTTCAATACAATTTTATGTATTTATTTAGAGTAAGATAAAGGAATTTTTCATTAATATTTTCTGTATTTAAAGCAAGATAAAAGAACAACCTTTTATTTTTGTGTTTTGATAATAATCTTAATATATTTTGTGGTACCTAAAAGAATAATAATAAAAAGTGAAAATAATTACAAAGAAAAGAGCAAATAATATTAAATATATATTTTAAAATACATACCTTTTGTATAAAAAAATAATATATAATAAAATATGTATACTTTATACTCTATGTTATCATTAATTGAATATTTTTTAAAAAATATATATATATCTAATAAATAAAGAATATTACATGTGCAAAGTACGTATAATTTTCTAGTATATATATAAATTAAAGGCTTCAATTAGGATGTAAGGCATGATATATTCCAGCAAGATATATATAAGCTTCAACTACTAATGTATGCCGCGTAATTTGAAAAAAGACAGCCGTGCACCTTTACTTTAATCTTAACATGGTTTATAATTAATTATTAAGTTCTTAATGATTCAGATTACATGTATTCTTAATCTTCCAACTTCCTGGGCCCCATGAGGATTGCAGAAGATACATTGGCAATATATAATCCGAAGGTTCAACTCGTGGCAAAACACCAAGCCTGGAACCCATTATTGGATGACTAATAATTGGACTAATAAGCAAACCCTTAAACCACCGCACAATTGAGTGATTATTGTCGATCTTAAGATTTAAGAAAAATCCCATCCCTCCTTTCCCCCCCTCTCTCTCTCTAAAGAAAATGCAACAGTACGACACAACCGTCCATTACACATAACTTACTCGAGTAGATGTATAGTAAGGGCCAGGACATACAGTCTATGATTGAAAGGTAACCCGTGAAACAACAATTGCAATTTGCAGCTCAAAAACAACAACAAGGCCTCCAAAATGCACAGAAACAATCCAATCACAGCACATCTCCACGTTACCTTTCTTCGTGTTTTTTTCTTTTCTTTTACGCCAAAATAAGTTCCTTCTTTCTCTGCTCTGCCCAAATGTACAATTACTAATTAAGCAATGTCAGTTAGGGTGGATTTAAAGGATAAGTAGAGTTATCAGACTATCAAAAGATTATATGTTGGACACTCATTATCATCAATAATTAATGAGATATTTTTAAATGAATACGATCCACAATATTGTGTGGTGAACATTTTGGTTCAGTGTTAACCAAATATCTCATATAAGTAACATGAGTAATGTGTTTCACTTTAAGAACAAGTTAGTATTCTAGATCAATAATCTATTATTTATGATTTTGTACTGAATCCGGTAAACGAACAAATAAATAGTCTTTTCAAAAATGTTAAACAAAAGTTTTCCCCTTACATCTGAATTATTTTTACTTTTTCGTGAGATAGATTCCTAGACCACTAATCCATTTTGGAATTCTCAATAATTACTTCCTCGTCTCTTTTTCATTTTCCTCTTTGTTTTGTTCTTTTGTTAGTTTTTTGGCGGTCACAACTCCTCTAGTCCCCACCACTACATAAAGATGAGGCTAGAACCAAGAGATAAAGCTCACACGAAAGAAAATTAAGCATATTATTATGGCTAACCCTTTTTACTACTCTTATTCATACACAATCTTCTTGCTGATTTCACTACATGTGGCTGCAATTGCATGGCAAGAGCAAGGGACTTTCGTAACAACACCTCCTCTTCCAATTCTTCCTTTGCCTTCGTATTCTCAACTGAAATGGCAACAGAGAGAAATCATCATGTTTTTCCACTTCGGCGTCAACACATTCACGGACTCCGAGTGGGGAACCGGACAAGAAAACCCTGCCATCTTCGACCCAAAAGGCCTCAACGCCGCCCAATGGGTTGACACGGCTGTCCAAGCTGGTGTTTCTCTAGTTGTACTGACTGCTAAACATCACGATGGCTTTTGCTTGTGGCCCTCTAAATATACGGATCATTCCGTCATTGGAAGTCCTTGGAAAAATGGCGACGGTGATGTCATTCAAGAGCTCGTCAATGCAGCAAACGCTCGTGGCGTCGACATACATGTCGGTTTGTACCTTTCTCCGTGGGATCGTCATGATCCAAGATATGGCCAAAACAAGGCGTACAATGAATATTACATGGCTCAGTTGCAAGAATTAGTAAATAAGTAGGATGCTACTTTTTTATGACTTGACTTGCCTTAGTATGAGTGGAATTTTTAAAATCTCGCGAATGATCCGCTAGTTTTAAAAATTTATACAGTATAAATTTTTAAATTATATATCTTATATTATACGCGTTTTTAAAATATAACGGATACTCCTCTAAAGAGACTATTAATTTTCAGCTACTATTTACTCATTTTAAATTATATTATGGTTTAATTTATAGTGATTTTTTTTTTTTTTAATGATATATAGATATGGAAGTATAAAGGAGATATGGTTTGATGGAGCAAAGGGTTCGAATGCACCAAACATGACATATGATTTCAGTGATTGGTTTTCATTAGTGAAGGAATTGCAGAGCTCGATTAACATATTCTCTGATGCTGGTCCGGACGTAAGGATAATGGGTTGGAAATGAGAAAGGGTTCGCGGGGAGCACCTGCTGGTCCACCATCAATCGGACTGCCTTATCAATTGGCAATGGTAGCATTGTTAAGTAAGTAATTAACTTGTATTACTACTCCTTGCAATTACATTTTGTTAAGTAATTATTATCTAAAATCATGTATAATTGCATATTAAAATTGGAATCAATTTTCACTTAATTACACGGGGAAATTTCTTTTCTCTAATTCTATTGTTTGATTGATTTGAAGAAGACAAAAATTGAATCTTCCTATCTCAAACCAATGACGTCATAAGAAAAAATCTAATTGCGCTCAAGAGTAATAATTGAATTATTAAGATTTTAATGTGGTAGAATTTGTGAGAAGATCTTTAGTGTTGGTTGAGTCTCGTGACTTCTATATTATATCGAAAAAAGAATTCTATAATTTTATTTATATTAAGAAATCTTTATTGTCCAATGAAAACGTTTTTCTTGTTCATCTGTTTCTTGGTACAATCGAATTAGATATCATCACCAGTGATGTTTCTTGTTTACAATTAAACTATCATCATTTTAATCGTGACTTGCACACTTCTAAAGTCTTCACTGAACTTCCCTTCTCATCATATCCGTATCCTCCTGATAAACTTTTCAATCGATGAGAGTAGTTAATTTAGTGTGGAAGTCTATATTTTTTAAAAATATAAAAGTTATATTCTTTAAAAAATAGATCTTTCATTTTAAATAAAAATTTTTCATTAATTAAAGAACAATTATTGAGCATATCTAATTGTTACTCCTAACTAAAATAAAAATTTCCTATCATTCACAATATCGATGATATCCAAATCAATCCAAGTTTGAGCCACTCAATCCATATTAATCTTATACGATAATTTTTTTGAGGTAAAATCTTCTACACATTTAGTCATTGCACATAGCGGAATAGCTAATCAAAATGTTCACATCATACAAAAAATAACAAATTCTATCCTTTTTTTTTAGAATCCAACAATTAAGCTACCCATAATATACGGAGTTGTAGACCAAACCTACTTACAAATATGATACTAAGGAGTCGGAATTCATAGATGCACTCCGTTTAAGAAAAGTCTGAGTGATCATTCAAAATTTTTTCTTCGTTTTCATAATCCAAATAAAATACTTTCCTTAGTTAGGTCCAATCTATGAAGTAACATCAATAAGAGTACACTTCCACTAATGAGTAACGTATTAATCACTAAAGAAGCAATACTTTTTTCTTTTTTTTTCAATAGAATAATGCTTTTTAATAATTGTGCAGTTATCTCAACAAGGGCGATCCAAAAGGCACCGACTGGCTACCTCCCGAATGCGACGTCTCAATTAGAACCGGCTGGTTTTGGCATAAATCGCAATCACCCAAACAACTCGATCAATTACTCGAAATTTACTACAATTCCGTCGGAAGAAATTGCGTTTTACTCCTTAATGTGCCCCCAAATACAACAGGGCTAATTTCGGAAAGTGATGTCCAAAGAGTCATAGAATTTCGAATACACATAAGCAATCGACACTATATTTTCCTCCAATTGGGCTGAAAAGTGTGCAATAACGGCAAGTAGCCAACGAGGAGGTAAAGGTGGCGGTTTTGGCCCAGAAAATGTTGTGGACGGGGACCACTTGTGGACATACTGGGCCCCCAGTGATGAATATAAAGAAGATCACTGGGTTGAGTTCAAATCTTTAAATGGACCACTGAGATTTAATGTGGTTAAAATTCAGGAAGCTATTGGGCTGGGCCAGAGGATACGACGGCATGAAATCTACGCTGATGGGGTCAGGATTGCGAGCGGAACAACGGTGGGCCACAAGAAGCTTTACAGGCTTGAAAAGGGAGTGGTGCAGGCTTTTTGTATAAGGATAGAAATCATAGGATCACGGGCAACACCTTTAATATCTTCTGTGGGTCTGCATTTTGATCCCTTTTGGCATCCAAATGGGCTGGTCCCATCGCAAGTTGTCCATTAGAAGATGGGCAAAAAGTCATGTTTAGGCTCTTTCACGCGTGATCCTGCCCAAGGTACAAAAGCCTAGGCTACTCGAAATATAGGTTTCAAAATAAAAGCTACAAATTTGGAAATTTAAATCATACATTTTTACATTATGTGCTTAAAGTTGTAACAAGTTAATCTTTGTACTTTTGATCTTTAGAGTTTAAATTAAATTCGAATGATGACGTACCTCATTTGTATCGAACAAGTATATTTTTTCTTTTTTTTTTTTTAAAAAAATTACTTCTCCCTCCTTAAATAAAATTCATAAAACGTTTTACCAATTAAGATACGTTTAGCTTAACTGTCATATCAAATAAGTTATTTCTTTTTACTTACACAGACCCAAGTGAAGTTAATTTTCTTTAAAATAAAAAAACAAATCCTGGATCAAATATGAAGTTTAACATATTTATATCTAAATAGATTATAAATAAATAAATAAATAAAAACTGACCTGTTGTCTCACTATGAAGTCGGGCTGTAAAATTGTGAATGACTTGGTATACGGAAAGAACAAATTGGACCTTAGTGAGAGATGTACGTAGCTTTAAGTACTGTGGAATATGTAATTTCTGTACTAAATTAAATTATGAGATTACGAGAATGATTGATATGGCCAACATTTCCGGTGGTTTCTCCCATAAATAAATCATACCATATCCTAATCTTTTGACTGGCAACCTAGGCCGTCAATTTCTTGCAAAATGTAGTGGTACCATGCGAATATTTACAGCATCTACGTGCATGAACATTTTCGATACTTCTAAAAAGCAGAAAACAAAAAAAACAAGAGTTTCTGAAAAAACACATTATTGATAATGGCCATTTGACTAATATTGTGGATCTGTCTGTTGAACGACCATAACACACTTGTGATGATATGGAGCATGCATGTGTCCTTCTCCTTCAGATGTCATTACTTGAGAGATATCTCTGCTTACACGGTAATCTGATGCTGATTGATACGTTAACTTCTTTTTTTAATATTTATCTGTTTCGGTATTATGTTCTATACAGAATAGTTTATTAAATTTCATCTCCTTAATAAGAATAAAATAGTTTGATCATAATTGGAAACGTACAACTTTAAAGTTCAAGTCATGTATAGAAGCAAATAAGTTTTTTTTAGTTCCAAGTCTCATTACTGTTTTCTTCATTGATAAAGGGATTAAGTATCCAACCAAATTTCAATATTTACTTGTCATTACTGTAACCAAATACACAGGAATTTGTAATGTATACATCTGAAGCCATAAATTAACTTTCTGGATGGAGTAATGGACAATCTGAAAAGTAAGAAACGAAGAACTGTAAATTTTCGTGTATGTAGTCCGATTGTATAAGGTTGAATCTGCCATTGCTGAAATACTACTCAAGAAATAAGCTAATGTGCTAATTTTCCAACCATGTATATACCGGTATATTATAGGTCGATAAACTGTTTGTTTTGAAATTTAACAGGCACAGAATGAATGCTATTCGGGACAATCATGATAGCATCACTTTCTTTATATGGTTTTCTTGATTTATTTACATTTTACGGTGTTAGAAGAGAATGTAATACTATAATAGGCTGCTTAGCAGTCGGCACCTCGAGGATTTGTCTGACCCCATCTGTGGGAAGCTTGAAGATGGAGGCCTCCATCAATGTGCAAAGTAAGCATGGTCTTGTACTTTACGGCTTTCTGTTTATCACTTAACTTGAATATGAAATTTCCCAACAAGACAGCTGAAAAGATTTTCATCTGCCTGTAAGCAAACTCCTTTCCTAAGCAAATCCTTGGTCCTGCCTGCATCAACATCAAACCTCGAGTTTTTAAAATGTCCATTTATTCAAGCAAATTTGGTGGAAAATTTTATGGAATATGCTATATTTGTTCAAGAAAAGAATTAAAGAAAGAAGGAACACACAAAGAGCATTTGATTGGAAAATGCGTCCAAGAGCTTGCAATCAATTTTGGATACTAAAAGATTACTGAACATGATGCTTTGAGATTGAAAACTCGAATGTGCTTTATGCTCATTTCAACCTAAGAATGTTCCTAAGTTTAGGTTAAAGGCCGAATTTAATTTCTTACCTGGAAGGCTGGGAACTTGAAAGGACTTTCTTGTTGGAAAACACCTTTTCCATCAAGCCACCTCTCTGGACGGAAATCTTCTGCATCATCACCCCAGATAAATTTCATCCTGCCCATAGCCCAAGGTTGGTATGAGATAGTGTCCCCTTTTCTGATACTGAGTCCATCTGGGAATGTATCATCAGAAAAGCAAAGCTTCCCATCCTGGAAAAATTGGAAGGAATACAAATATCAGCTGATCTGTGAAGGTTCTGTTGTAATCAGCTGAAAAGCAAGCACGAGACAAGTGTATATTCATGTGTACTAGCTAATATGGATATGTCTATTAGATTACCAGAGGAACTGCAGGATACAGTCTAAGAGTTTCAGCCAAAGCTGCATGAAGATACTGCATTTTGTCAAGTGATTCTTCAGTGATGTTGTTTGCTAATTCATCTATGCAAGAATTTTCCTTCAAGTTCCAGTTTGTTGCTTTTACCACTTCATCTGCAATTCTGTCTTGTAGGTGAGGGTGCTTGCACATCATGTAAAAGAACCAGGAAAGAGTGTCTTAGCTGTTGTGTCCTTCCCAGCAATTATGAAGCTAAGGATGATGTCTTTAAGGTACTTTGGATCAGTTTCATTCTTTTCCAGAAATCTCGACAAAATATCTTCTTTCTTCATCTGTCACCATGAAATTAATAGTTACAATTGTAATGCATTATATGTAAAGTCGGAAATTTATGAAGTTAATAAACTCACTGGCCAATCTTCCCGTGACTTGTGCAATTGTTCTGTCTTCCTTCTGATAATCTTGTATACAAATTCATCGATAACTTTGATATTGTTCTTCAGTTTTGCTTCTGATCCAATGTTCAGTAGCCTTTTCAATGTCCAGAATAAATCAACATAGCGATACAAGGTTATTGCACTTGCTTCATCAAAACAACGGGAAAATCGTGTGCCTTCTTCATTTGTTCCACACAACTATTTTGGCAGGAGTTTATGAAGTCAGCCCTCGATGCTGTCGAGTTCCACTCCAAGTACAACCTTGAAAACTGAGTCGAGGGCTGACTTCATAAACAAATCCTGCCAAAATAGTTAAATTTAGCTTATTGTCTCATGAAATGAGTACTTTATACATAATCTTCCTTCCTTCTAATTGGAAGGATCTTTCTCATATTTCTACTTTATAAAAGCAAGAAGGTTCCTACTTGGATATCCATTGTCTGATTTGAGGACACTGCTTCTGACACTATCCTAGCAAGTTTTGATGCATTGGTTTTAAAGATTCCACTGCTGAAGTCCCTCAAGACTTTGGTAGAGAATTCGTAACTTGACGCCTTCCTCTGATTTTTCCACTTTTCTCCGTCCACAGTGAAAATCCCATCTCCAAGAAGGTCTTCCAAAATGCTATGGTGGTACGTTCCCTACAAAATTCCAGTATAAGAAAGTCAGAATTGGAAAGACTATCAGTCCATTGTCCACTACATGATAAATTTGTATCCCTATATTTGGTAATTTTCTTAACTTTTACAGGCATCCAAATATTAACATCATGATGCAACCTTCAAAACATTCTTGCTTTCAACGCTTTGGAATCCAATTAACTTTCTAGACTTCTTAATTTTGCTGCCACAGCTTATGATTTATGAACCATTTATGGATATTAATACAGATTTTAATCTATTACTGCATCTCTCTGATATCCAATCTTGAAATCCTGATTTCTGTTATGCAGAAATAAGCTGTAAGTTTCAAAAGATCGGGACATCTTAATTTTGCCGCCATAGCTTGTAGTTTAGGCACCATTTTTGGATATTAATGCAGATTATAATCTATTACTGTATTTCTCTGATATCCAGTTTTGAAGTCCTGATTTCTGTGATGCAGACATATGCTTCAAGTTTTTATCTAAAAAGGCCATTTCACTATAGTACTCGACTGTAAAATTCTGCGCATGCAGTTCTGCAGAATGGAGATGTAATCTCTAACTTTCATCCTTAAAATCCCTCTCATAATAGCTTAAGATGCCATGAAACACAAAATTCCTGACTAAAGAATAGTAGTATCAATTTTACGTTCTTGAAATGAAAAAGTCAACTCACCCTGCCGTAGTTTGGAAAGTTTGTTTTGAGAATGTATTCAACATTTGCAGGGTCTGAAGTGTAAACCTCACTCCTGGTCAAGTTGAGCATTCTGAAAGTCCTGTATGTCCTTGCCAGATCAGTGAGATAGTGGTGCAGCCTGTTGAAGTTGATCAGCATGTGAAAGACTGTGCCACCAATTGGAGTGTACCTCTTCTTCTTGTCCCTCGATCCTCTTCTCATAATCTTGAATATACATGCTGTCAGAATCACAGCAAAAGCTGTTGTAACAATCGGAATCCAATTCAACCGAACTTCCATGGAAATCTTTTGCAGGGATTTTCAGAATATCAACTTGGAATGTAGACTTTATATTTTAGGATATTATATAGTGAGAAGCGCAAGGCATTTGCCATCCGTTTTAGAAGCCCAATGAAAAGTATAGATGTCATATACACACAAAACTTCAGCCTTTTCCAGAGACACTTGGGATCTTCTGGGTATTTTATATTGTTAGAAGATATTTTAATGCAAGTTATTTTTTTTTTTAATTGTAGATTCCAGTAAAAAGTAAACGAGTTCACATTTGTAGCCTTGAAAAATAAAAAAATGTAACATTCGGATTATCCTTTCCTTAACAGCCTGTATCCGACAAAGATGAATATCAAAATGGGGTTTATAGTGGGGCTCAAGAATCATGATAGCCGCCATTCATTACCTTACCTATGAAAAGGGATAACTAAAAACCAGCCCAAAGATTTGTCCACTAATAGAAGGAAAATTAAATAGAGAATCATTCAGGTCAGAAATTGCTCAAAAAGGAAAGATCCATGAATAACTTTCTTCCATCCTACTACTCCTCTGGTCTTTCTTGACGGCCGCTATAATATGAACGAAAACCGATGCAAGTCCATCTGATAATGGGATATATCACTTGCCTTTTCTAGCCATGACATGTTTTCACATTTTCCACAGAAAATGAAACCGTGCATACTGATTAGACTAACCATTTTTAAACACGGCGCACGAAACCAGTTTCCCTTTCTTTCAAGTGTTATTTTTCCACTTTTTTTTTTTTTCAAGAATTTGTCAGCCGCAAGAGCGGATATTTCCTTACTGACATGATATCTTTGGGCTGCAAAATTGACATGTTCAAACTGAAGTAGCAAAGTCTAAGAGCAAATCTGCATCCAGCTTATATAGGGAATAAAGACGATGCACATCATTCTTTCCATTTTGATAAATCATAGCTGATAAAACATCAAAGATGTACTAATAAAACAGACTTCCAATTTATAAACATCTAATTCCAAATATAAATTGAACTAAGTGCAAAAGACCTCAGGTGTTTCAATTGATTCAAAACCATGTTACTTTCTTGGTAGAAACTAAAGGCAATGAGAACTTTAACCACAAACGGCAAAAAGGAAATACTCGCAAAGTTTGAACGAGAAGTGTGGAGACGTCCAGCCAACAGGGGCTGCCCACAGCTGACAACTGAAACTGATTTCCATATATACATGCACCGCTAAAGAAAACCCTCGATTCCTCGACCTGCTTGCACTTCTCTATAGATTAGTAGGGCTTCTTCCATAACTTTAGCCTCAGCCAACAACTTAGCTCTCTTTTTCCCTGAAGGGTGAGTAGAAAGATAATCTCTGAGTGCTGAATCGCCAGTGACTTTACCCAGCTTCTCGAAAACCCTGGGAGCCACTCGAGGATCATACCCTGCAGAAGCCATTAACAGTAGCCCAATGTAATCTGCCTCCATCTCCATCCTACAATTATGAAAGGCATGAAATTAGAACATAAACACGGTAAGTCAAGCAGCAACTCATAGTCAACTAGCACAATATTTAATAAAAAGCTTGAATAGATCAGGTCTCTCGTCCAGGTAGCTGCAATATATACTGAAAGCAATTATTAAGCAATTCCCTCCAGATTTCCAGTTTCTATAAGATTTTTCTCAAATGAAGGCACAAGTGTTGTTCATTCCTGGTGTTTACAGACAGTTTGAGCCGCAAAACTTCAGAACTTCTTGTTACCCGTCTTCTGATAGCTATTTAGAGGATTTAACTACTAAAATAGGTGCCTAACCAAAGGAAGCCACTAATACTCCATGCTACTTGTAAGTCAACATGAATGCATCCGCAAAGCACAAATGTAAATCAAATACATAGATTAAACCTCTGTTTGTAAGGTTGTTTTTGGAGGTGTTTTAAGGAAAAGTTAACTGTAGCATCGTTTTGATAGATGTTAATGTGAGATAATCATAAAAAAAAAAGGTTGTTAGAAAGCGTTCTTTGAACTGATAACTGACACGATAAAGCTTCCTTGTATGATAGAGCCCCAAGCATCTGTATGCACCGATGAACCAACCAAATGAGTCAGGACTACACTGAATCAGGTAGATCTCTCTCATGCATACTCTCATAGTGAGAGAGGGAACAGGGGTGGGGGTAAGTGGGAGACTATCCCATTTTATACTTTCTAGAGATTAAGCGTTCAATATAACTAAGAAAAAAGTAAGAAACCATTTCAGAATTTTACATTGACCACCATGTTTCAAATAATTTGATTTAAATGGAAATCTAAGATTAATTAGTCTATAGAAATGGTTCTATAAGCTAGAACCTAAAAAAGCAGCATTGCCAGCAGGAAGTGGAAAAACACATGAAAAAAGTAAAACAATCCCAAGGTTCAAAGCAAGAAATACTAAAATAAGCTATTATACTTAAACCGTTCGTTTGACATTTCAAGCGTGAGGAAGGGAAAAAGCAGAGAGCGGGGCAATTAGAATAGCAAACAAAGCATCACATTATCCAAACCCAAAATTCTCAGCTATTATGCTAATGTACATACATTCAAGAATATAAAAATGCTCCATTTCCCAATAAATTAAGCACTGAATCATTTGCAGAAAACTTGTAGCCAATGGGGATAACTATAAAGATTTTAAGAACCAGAACTGATTTAAAATTCTACAATTCAAGATTTATCAAGAGAAGACAATCTTGCATATAAGCATAATTGTTGACTTGCTATGTTGGAAAGCGTTATCTCTACTTAACACACAAACAGATTGGTGAAATATGGAAAGTCATTCCATCTTTGAATATGGCCACTGGAATAAGTCTGATGACACATAACCAAGTGAAGAAATGAGAATTTCTGTGTGTACTAGTTGGTTGCTTTAAAATCACCGAGTAGTAATTATGCATTTGTGTTAAACATTTCTCATTATCAGTTACTGTCACACTTAATGCCCTTACTGTTAGTTCATTCCTTCAAAAGCCAATATCCAAAAGTTTTGAGTCCAAGAAACTCATACTTCGTCTCATCTCCAACAAGGCTTCAACCAGGGAATTATAGGATATTTACACATCAAAGGAATGAATGACACCTCTGAGAATCTAGGATGGCCACACATTCTTCAAGAACTAGCTTGTCTCAGTACTGCTAGTGCACAGAAAGTATAAAAATATCTAGTATGTAAACAAGCAGTCAAATTTAGATAAAATGTAACTATCTCCAAGATCAAATTGTTATGTTGCATATATAAGCACCAAGAATAGGAACACTTGAATCATGGGGCAATGGAGAAATTAGCAGAGATATGACACTAATGTGAGCACCTAATGTCCTTAGCAAAATATTACAGTTTCATTAGGTCAAGATCTCAGCTTAAATAACAGTTTCCGGAGTGAATACTGAGAAGCCACATAAAACTCACCTCCTTGAGAAAGGAAGCCTTAGGAAAAGAGAAGACATAGTGTTGACAACATCAGGCACAACAAACTGATATAAAATCAGCTGCACAATCGCAAACCACAGGTTCTTCGTAATCCCTTCAGCTGCATGCCGAGCCACAGCATGAGCCACCTGTCAAGCAAAAAACACAGTTAGGCAGTAGTTTTCAATCACAAATTAAACTAAAATCAGTAACACACAGAACAATTTGAGATAATTCAACAATATGCGAAGAATACATAGATATACCTCATGCCCAAGAATGGTTGCAATCTCAGAATCAGTTCTAAAATGCTCAAGCAACCCAGTGAACACAACAATCTTCCCACCAGGCAAACAAAAGGCATTGACAACAGGTTGATTAACCACCAAAACCTCCCAATTCAACCCCTCCAAATGTCCTGTTGCTGATTGTTTTCCCTTCTCTTGACCATGTTTCCTGCTTTGTTGAACCCACTTATCATCAAGAATCTCGTCCTCCTTGCTCCATTTTCCCTCAGCAGTAGAAGTGCTATCACTCAATGCCAACAAAGTCTCATGCCCACTTGCCTCATCTGACCCAACAAACTCAGATGCATACTCAGGATCACTCCAAATCTGCTCCTTCTTCAGCCCTCTTTGCAAAGCCTCAATGAGGTCCTTCGCAATCAGCCTCACCCTCACACTTTCCGGGTGGATGGGTGGCAATATTTTTCCCTTAAAAGCCTTTTTCATCTCCTCAAATTGGGTCTCCCCAAGACTGTCTCTCAAGACTTCTAGACAAAAGCACAAAATGGTTCCTTTTTGTATAAGGAACAGATTCCAGATTACCAAAATAAACAGTAATCACCAGCCCTGAACCTACCAAAACCACAATTAACACATTTCTTGGATTCTGAAACCATTTTTTATATCCTCGTGGCCTAAAGTGATAAACTTGGTGCCTATCAACATAGTAGTATCTCCTTGCCCCACTTAAAAAAGGGCTACACTGATTTTGCCAGAGCCCTAACTGAAAACCTGAGTTTCTGAAAATTGGTGCAGAAAGACCACCAAACCTGTAAGGAGCACACTGCTGGTGGGTTTTGGAAATGGAGCTGTTCTTGATTGGGTTTTTGGGTAAAACCTTGGAAGTGAAGCTGCGGAAAGCATCAAAAGCTAATCTTGATCTTCTGTACCATGCCATGGTGGTAAAGGCTGCAACTTTCTCAAAAATTGTTCATCAAATCAGAGGTCAAAGAATCTTCTTGGGATTATCTTCTCCAGAACTAAATTAGTGCCATATGAAAGACTAGGAATCGAGAGGGAAAAACAGAAAGAATTGAAAGCTCAGAGATGGTAACAGGCAAAAGACTTTTTTCCCTTCCTGGTGATGTTTTTAGTGTTGAGGATGGCTTAAAATAAAGGGAGGAGGGGAAACTGGAGGAAACCATGGGACGTGTCTGGAAGTTGTATTGACAACACGAGCGGCCCAGCAAATTTTGTGGATGGGTCCATATAGGCGCCTTGAAGCAATTGTTAGTATCCATCGGTTTAATTTTTTTATGCTTCGGTACCATGGCTGAATTTACATCGAAGTGTATATATATATATATATATATATATATATCTATATATAGTAAGACTAACCTTTATTTTGGTTATTAAATAATTATTAGATATTTTAATAATTAATTAAACATAATTTTTTATTTATAGTAAAGTGGGTTATTTAATTTAAATAATTTTTTTATTAATTAATTATTAAAATATTATTTATTGTTTAATAATGAACTTATCATAATAAACCTTTTGTATAGTACTTAAAATGAACTCAGGCTACAAATTTTTTTGGCTTATTAACCAATTAAATACACAATATACAAAATTTATAAAATGTACTTGATCTATAACATTATATTATAAACATAGCAATTGATATTTAATCACATTGATGAGTAATATAACTAAACGTGAACTGCGACCTCTAAGTTATAATATCATGGATTTGACACGCCCAAAAATATCTCGTAATATACTATGATTTATTATGTATTCTTTGAATGATTAATTAATTATCTATACTATGTTGTACTGACTCGTACTTGCATGGAGTATGATTTATGTGTATTAATACAAAAAATATAAGCTTCATGGGGGATTGGATTCACATTCAACCATTTATACAGTAAAATCTCAAAAAGAAACGATATCGTTTCATGTGTCGCTTTATTTATTTTTATTCAAATATTTAATATTTGTTTTAAGTTATTACCATTGAGAAAGTCAATAACATTGCACCAATGTTTTTTTTTTAACTTCATGTTATAAAAAATAAAAAGAAAAAAATACCATTTTGGTCCCTTATTTTTAAGGTAAGCTTAAATTAGTCTTTTATGTATTACAAAAAATCAATTTAGTTTATTATCTTTTAAAATGTTGACTAATGTAGGGTTTTTGATAATTTTTTTTTGACAAATTAACGATAGAAGCTATATAAATATCATGTGGTTGACCAATACAAATGACCAGAGATTAAAAATCTGAAATAAAAAAAAAATCTATTAATTTCCGTCATTGAAAATTGTAATTAAAAAATATGAGACAATATTAAGGACAAAAAAAATGAGAGAAAATGAAAAAGCATTATAGATAATAAGCAATAAGATTTTTTAACCTCAAGTTGTTTGTGTTTTTTTGTCCCTTAATAATTTGTTTAACTTTTTCAACCGTTAGTTAGCAATAAGATTTTTCAACCATGAATGCGTCTAATTTTTTCCGTCAAAAGTCCTACTAATATTTTAAAATATGAGTGACACGTAAATTAACCTGTGTGATATACAAAGGACCAAATTATGATATGCTCTAAACATAAAGGACCAAATGGTCTTTTTGGCCAAGATAGAAACAAAAGAAAAAGAAAGTTTCGGGTTTCTATTTAAGGCGAGTCCCTTCTGGAACTTTCTCTTTGACCGGGCCAAATAGTACTGCTGTAATCGAAACCCAAGAGGAGAATCCGGGTCGCAGCTTATCGACCCGAGGTTAAGTGGGAAAATTCCAAAAGACCTGACTTGCATAAGTGGAAATTTCTATTGGGTTTCAGAGAAATCAATCAGAGACTGAGAGAGAGAATTATGGAAAAGCTCCGGTGCCAGAGGATTGGATGCGATGCCGTCTTCACGGAGGACGATAACCCTGAAGATTCCTGCACTTATCACGACGCCGTCAGTCTCTGTCTCTTCCTTCTTCATATCAGATCGCTTTTTTTTCTACTATCTGCTAGTATAATATACTAACGTTGTTAGTTGGAGGTAGAAATTCTTAGGAGGGGAAAAATTTGAAGTCTTGGTGATTGAAATTGTATAAAAACCCAATGAATTGATTAAGGGTATTGAATGGCAAAGGGGGGGGGGGGGCGGGGGGCTGTGGAAGTAGTATGTTCTTGTGGAAAATATACAATTTTTTTTAGATTAGTGAATTTTAGGGGCAGTATTTGTAGGGATGCTTTTTGGGTTGTGTAAAGTAGCTATATCTGCAATATAGATTGTTAACTTGATTCTTTTTTCTTTTTTTTCCATTTTTTAAGAGTTGAATAATCAAGTTTCTTCTTCTTGTGTATTGTGTTGTCTTTCACTGATTGGCGGTTTGTTCGTTTTTTTTTATCAGAAGGTAAGTAGAATATTTGATTTTTGTAACTGTTTTCAGAGAATATTATTTCTTCCATACTTTTCTAACTAGGGATGCCAATGCCAATGCATTTTCGAACTTTGAATTTCCAGCCTATTTTTCATGATGGGATAAAAGAGTGGAGTTGTTGCAAGAAAAGAAGTCATGATTTCGGTTTATTTCTTGAAATTCCTGGGTATGTTGCATTCTCTATTAAATTCTTTCTTTGCTTTTTGCCCTGAAAGTTTCTTTTAGATTATGAAGTTTTCATGCAAAATTCAAATTGTTGTTAGATGAGAGCTTTTTCATAATTCAGTCATTATTTTTCACATTGTTCACAATGGCATCTACCATTATTGATAGTGTTAGTGTTGCATTATGAAGTTGTAAAACAGGGAAACACACGACAGAAAGGCCAGTGCTAGAAAAGCCTGCTTCTCAAACTAGACCAATTTCTGCACAAATTCAG
This sequence comes from Cinchona pubescens, assembly GCA_025175665.1. Taxonomy (NCBI): domain Eukaryota; kingdom Viridiplantae; phylum Streptophyta; class Magnoliopsida; order Gentianales; family Rubiaceae; genus Cinchona; species Cinchona pubescens. The sequence goes on from JANKKI010000014.1 coordinate 2,273,698, forward strand.
GAGAACAATGCATTGACAAAGGAAACTTGTCCCAGGTGTCGACAGGGTTTCTTTTGCTCTGACCACGGTATTAATGATTATTCTGCAATTGTTTGTGGTTACTTCCAAATTTGGTTTAAGTATTGAATTGCTTTTATTAACCTTGCCGTCATAGTGTGACCTTGTTATACAAATGAGTGAAACGTTGTTATAGCCCCGGGTATATGAATTGTAACTATTATATACTAGTAGTTTGATTTTCAAAATTTTCAGAATAAGATAGTAGGGAAAAGGATATTCAGTTACTTTTCAAGAAAAGAAGTTTCGTTTAATATGATTATTCTAACGTTTAGGTTCTCAAGCCAGAGATATGAATCCAAAAGCATCAGATACGGTAGCTGTTCCATCTTCCGATAGTGATATACTTTCAGAGGAAGTTTATCCACCTCCAGTTAAGAAGGTAGTTGATATTAACCAGTCTCAGACTTGTAAGAATAAGGGATGTGGTAAGACCTTCAAAGAAAAGGATAATCACGATACAGCATGCAATTATCATCCTGGCCCTGCTGTCTTCCATGACCGGATGAGAGGGGTGAGACATGATAATAACTAGCCATATATTATTCTTTCCCTCAAAATATGTTCTGCTACTGGAGGGTTACATAACTCAATATTTTCCTCATAACTGTTTTTGCAGTGGAAATGCTGTGATGTTCATGTAAAGGAATTTGACGAGTTCATGTAGGCCATACCACCTTGCACACAGGGATGGCACAATGCTGATGCTGTGTAATATGCACAAAATCATCATATGGACAAGGTGTTCCTTTTTCTCTTTTATATGATTTTGAGTGGGATATTCTGCTGCTATGTATTATGATTTTGCTTTACAGTTTCTATAGCATTGATCAGGGGAATATTCACAAATGTGGTTCTTCCTTTGTTGCTTCTTTTCTACTTCGAATTTACTTTTTCATTTAATCTTGGCCAAGTTTCTTGATAATTGTCGTATCTTTTAAAGTTACAGTGGCGAGATATGACAAATCATGAGTTTATCTACTTTATCAGTTTTTGAACTTAGTATGGTTAGCTTTTAGACCTCCACTTTTGCAACTCCATGTTGTTGAACTGAGTGGTAGCATTTGCTCAAAACCCACAATTAGGGTTATGACCAGCCATGGGTTGCTTCAAATGAGTATGGTGAGTTGAAACCTTTTTGGTTGACATGAGGACTAGTGGTTTTGCAATTATGGCATTTGAGAATCAGTAGTAGCACTTACGATCCATTTGCCACTGGCTCGATGTTAGTTTGGATTTTGGATATAGGGCAGGAGGTATTTTCCATTTGTTTTACCTTGGCAATTGGCGAAGAGGTTGAATTTATAATGGAAATCAAATTCTTATAATCTCCCTGTTGTTTCTTTAGTGCCTTTTTTAACTACTTTATCATCCACTTCACAAAAATGTTGGATTAATTTTAGTTAACTGTTAGCAACCACATTTCCAGAGAAATGCTTGGTTATAGGATTAATCATGTCTTACATCCTAAAGCGTGTAGTTACCCTATCTCTTGAATGAAAATCTCAGGCGCATTATAGCATGCACATTTTCTTCATGTTGATATGCAAGAATTGTTCAAATAGCAAGATAAGATTTAAAGCATAAAAGAAAAGAACAAGATTTAAGCATTGCATGATGCACAGGTGTAAGGAAGTAATTTATCAAAATTTGTGTGATAAATGTGCCCGAGTTAATCATAACAATTTAAGCACACTGTCATCAACTCCCCATTTCTATCGAAAAGATTGCATACGTTTAATTAAGGAAAATAGTAACATATTATACAATATGCTGCAACCAAACCAAATAGAAGTGGTCAACAGAATCTTATAAGACACTATATCTTGACATGACATGGAGAACTAAACCAAACAAGAGAGAGTACCAAGTCAAAATACTTGGGAGTACTTGAAATTTGTAACTATTTCAATCAAGAAGAAAAATAGATGGTAATAGATAATGCAACTAATTAACAATCGAATTAAAAAAGTGATGCAGCCGACAATAAAATTCAAAATTCAAAAATACAGATTTTTATGAGTTTAATCAAGTTTCTGTTAGGAATGCATTGAAGACCAGAGACGTTTTAGAAGCTAAATGTTGTTAGTTTTAGTTTAGATGTGTATTAGTGGTTGTCTTTTGGTAATTTTAGGTTTTAAGGGTACTTTAGTCTTTTTTGTTACTGCCGGAAATGAGATTTTGTAGAGTTAGTTTTTGAGTCCTAGATGGTTACTTAATTGTATTAGGTTCATAATTAGAGTTTAGGTGATTTAGGAAGTATTTAGTTATGTTTAGAATAGGAATTAGGAATCCTCATCACAATAGGATTCTAATTTTAGGTAGTTTTACAGCTTTGTTATCTCACTATTTTAGTCAAAGCTTAATTAATAAAGAATTTCAGTTACTGTGTATTAGTTTGTTTTGTTTTCTCTCCTAAAAATCCCCCAAATTCTCTCTTCTTTCTCTGTTTTCTTTCCCAAAATACTGTTCACAGGTACTGTTCACACACCAGAACAGACTCGATATCCTCTTTTTCCTTCCGTTCACATCTCCACTGTTGTGCTACATCAAAAAGTGTCCTGCATAGTACTAAAGAATTTGAATTTGTCAATAATACCACTAGTCCATTCCATGCATTACTCGAAGCTAATGACCTCCTTACTACATGCTTAAGAATTTCCAACTGTTTAGTCAATTTACACTAGCCCCTCTCATCAGATTTTCGATTCTTCAATTCGACTTCACCAGGATCAGTCCCAAAGGCCACCAGTTTTAATTCTAATATATGAATCTTGCGTTATCCCCATATTAATACAACGCGCCATTTCATGGATGGCACTCACACTTTAGCTACTGAAAAACCTTGGAACTGTTGTTTATTAATCATTACATTCCTGATCAGCTAAATTCTTGCGTGGGTAAAATGTGAACAACAAAAGAAGAAAAAGTGAGAAAGTAACAAACTTCTTAAAGGCTGAAATGCAATATACCACTGCTTCTTTACAACAGAAACGAGGAATTGCAACCATTCTAAGTCAGTGCTGAAAATTTCATTGATTACAGGTGTGTTTTGCTTAGATATGGTAAACAACTTAGCCTCAAGGGCTGAGGTCCTGGGGAGGATTACACATAATTTTTGCTTTCATTCTAACTTGGAATTACCTTGTGCTCTTCCTTGGAACCTTGGATCTGTCTAATAGCAAAATCCCTCATTTCCAGCCCAACACAAAAATTGTCCTATATTTTAAAGGAAAAATTTTAATCTGCCTCCAAAGACGGCCATGAATAACATATTACCCGCTCCATTTGTTATCTCAACGGATACCCAGGCTCCTGAAATAATTTAATTTAAATTAGATGTGTAATGTCAAAACTGCACAAGTCACGCATTGTAGAATGCAAGTTTTTCTTTTACTTGCTGTTGAGTGTTAAAGTTCAGAAGCCATTATTCAATTTTTTTAGGTTACAAGCCACTAATCATACTAAAGAAGAAAATGAAGTTGAAATGTGAAAGTGAGAAAACAGAGTGCTGTCTGTGATAAATCACAAAATAGTTAAAAGCTGGTCTTCTAAATCAATGGCATTCCAAGTTTTATGTTTCTGCTTTTTTCGTCCACTTGACCTTTATGTATTAGGAAGACTTTGGAACTTCACACTGGCCTCATTCTTCGTTCCTCTCTTCATCCCTTCTTTCTAAAGAATTAAAACACAAAAATTTTCAGTTATAAGATGTTTAAAGTATGAGATACAATTGTCCTTTACTATTTATTCTCTCGATCTCAAGAGACCCCTCTCCCCCCTTCCTTCCCCCAAACACTGTTCTCCCTCCTGCCACATAGGAGATTGGCAGGCTTCCAGTATGATCTTAAGATATCAGCAAAAGAAGTCTAATGGAATGTTCCTCAGGAAATGTAGTTAGCAAGAAAGACGATTTAGAAACCTTTTACCCTACATGGTAGTCAACCAAAGAAAATGCGTATTAAAAGTTATTTCAACATCACATGAATTACTCAAATATGTACATGAGATCATAATATATGAAAAAACACGTATCAGTCACTGAAGTTACAATAATTAATCAGACAGATTTAGAGTTACCTGTTCATGTTGGACTCGTATACAGTTCCTGCAATTGCCTTACTGCTCCTACTTGGATTTAGCTTGCCACCGTACCTCTGTAGATACTAAGAATAGAGTTTAGAATGAACTTCGGTATAGTAAAAGTAATATGGAGGAATAAAATAGTCTATACTTGGACCATGCTTACCCAAAATTCAGGTTGGAAACAATCAGGGGCATTCTCCTTTGATCCCTACACGAAGGATAGAAATAATTCACAAAATAGTCATGAAAACGACATGCTATAGTGTTTATGAACCTGACCGTATTGGATACACGAGGATTAGGCTGACGTACTGTTATCACCCCCCAGTTCAGATTTTAGGGAAAGCTGGCAAATGGAATGAGTTTTATAGTTAAAAAATAAAGATATGAGTTGCTTATTTTTCTAAAATAAAAAATTTCGTCTTCCAATCATTAATTTGGAAAAGCTCATAGCCCAAAACAGTTCAATATGGAAGGATAATTGGTCTAATTAATTATTAAATATTACCTTGTTAAATAATTCTGAAGGTGGATTGTATGAAAGTCTTTGATCTTTCCTGAGTTTAGATTCCTGTGGAGAGGTAATTCACAAGTTCTAAATAATGAATGCGGATAACCAAGAAGATGCCAAATAGAAACCATGCAATTCAAACAGCAAAAATAAGATCTCGTTTTACACCATTGTGATTTTGGCAGCTTCTTTTACACTTTTAATTCCGCCAGTATCTTCTTTGGTTGGAAAAATCTGTAAAATATAACTTGGTTATTAACATTATTCGATGCATTACAGCATCATGAATGTAGGTCACATAAGTCAAGCCTGTGGCACCTTATTACTAATAGACTGAGCTTTTATTTTGAGTGGTGTTTCATGTTTTTCCTTCTTCACAGCATCATCCGGGCTTGATCTGCAAAATACAGCTGACCCTAAGAAAAGATGCTATTGATACCAATATTAAACATGGTTGGTAAAGATATTTAAGTGATTTGTCGTGCAATCACAAATGTAATTATTAATCAAGAAGAAACCACAGTCTACAAGTTGTCAGGGTTGGTGGTTAGAAAAGCAAGACAAATGTTCATCAGAATTGGTAATTAAGAGTTACTTCTTGCAGATCTTCTTGACTTCTGTAGGGTGTACCAGAATGCAGCTTCTGAGAAGGAAAAAGTTTTATCAAAATGATGTTAGTCAACAGTGAGTAAAGAGGATAACTTCGCCTCCCTTAATTCAAGATCAAGATCCAAAAGAGTTGAAAATTCCAAGTTTTCTAACCTCTTCAAGTCTGCAGGATTACTTTGTGAAATTCTATCAAAATTGTATGTTTTCATTTCCTGCATTGGACAAACTTACAATGCTGAATGCATCTCACATTGCTAATGAGGTGAGAATGAAAGTATAAAAACATGTCAAATTTCTGTCAACATATTGGGGTTTAACCAGTAAACAAGGCTTCCACAAAGAAGCAAGCTCACTGTCACGTGCAATTTTCCCTCACGATGATTCTTATATTGAGACTAAGCATTTTAAACTTCTTTATACATTAAATATGCATGGCAAACTAACAGCTATATCATGGTTAAGGTTACCACTAGCCACTCTTCTGAATTATGGTTCGATAGACCTTCAGTTATAAAATGATTTTCAGTGTGGTAACAGAGTAGTTGTATTATAATGTCAAAAAGCTATAAGCTGACTTGAATTAGCTGATTCCTCCAAAAGCGGTGCAGGAAAGGAAGACTTACATTAGTAGATGAACGCTGCAAGGCTCTCTCTGTCGTCTTGAAGTTGAAGACCTAAAAAATCAGTTTAGATACACAGATAATTATATAGAATTGTCCATTAAACACTTCTTCTTGGGGGGGAAAAATTGGATTAATGAAGATTGAAAGCGGTATTAAAGAAAAGTTTAGAGCATTACTTGAAACACTGGTAGCTGCGGTTTGCTCTTTTTAGGTGGGATTACCATAGGGGCCTTGAAAATCTATGACAAGCAATGCAAGACAGATCTTGAGTGATATATTGGCCGCAGAAACTCAGAAAGCATCTTCAGAAAATTCAGGTTCAATAGGGGAAGAATCTTATAGCATCTCAAGTACCAACTTTTCTGTTCAATGATCGTGAGACAGCTACAAGTTTGTATTTCCAGTTCTGAAAGATCACTCGACTCAGAATTAGTCCTGGACCTGAATTGTGTAATAGAGAAAGAAGCCCTTAGTCTAGAATCTATACTCCTATAACAAAATGTAATGACAGAATCCTACATCTGCTACTAGAACTGAGAATACCTTCGGCTTACTGCCCTCTGCAGTGTTTCCAATTCAGGCTCTTTAGGAATAGTTAGCTTCATCTTGGAATGCGCTGTTTTAGGAGTTACAGTTCCCTTCTGCGAGATTAAACCTCAAACTATTGTAGTTTCATAAATACAGGTTCAACGCACATTATAATTATATACTTCCAATACCATTAAATGCACCTTTTGGGATTTCTTGTGTAGCAACAAAGCCTGATGCTTCAACTGAGAAACCTGGTTCACAACACAAAACTGACAAGTTAGGTACTAGACCAAAGTTGGAAATTGATGACATTGGATGGGATCACTTTTTTCAATTCCAGACAGGACTGCTCTCCATGTTGAAAAGAGTGAATAACCCAATGTTTCCTGCAGGTTTAATAGCACTGAACGTGTTGTTCTTACTATTGTCTTATACAGATATGTAGCATTCCTTGACGCAATTCAAGAATCAGGTGATGCAAAGAATAAATTGATATGGTTAGACATGTAAAAGCAATGGTGGCACAGATCTTAGAATCTAATATAATAGCACCTTCCGCAGGTACCCAATCTCAAGCTTTTGTCGTTTGGTAGCCAGGTTATCCAAAACATGAGACTTCTGCAAACTTCTCTGTTCTATGTGGATGGGTGATTTCTGAAACCTAGAATCGAGGTACAGAAAAGAAGTAAGTGCGAATGATTTATTATACGAAGGACAAACAACTAGTCGAGATATCTTTAAATGAGAAAAGCAAACCTTCCACACGTCTGGTTGGAAACTGAATCTCTTGCTTTGTTTAGTTTGGCCAAATGACTAGCTGTAGGATTCATCAGAGTGGAAGTCCTTGGTTTAGGAACTGCCTAGATGTTGCTTTAGTTTTCATGGCACCTTCTTTTCCTGAAGAAATTGAAAAGCAACACAGAAAGTTCGCAAGACTTACCAAATGCCATAGGAATGAATGGACAAATCATGACATTCTAGATATAACTTCAAAGAAAACTAATTCTCTTTACTCGGATAAGACAGAGTTTGTAGGACTCATTGTTCAGTTCGTGTAAGACCATAGATTTCGTATCTTATGGGTGCATGAATCTTGGTCTACATAAGAATTTTTCGAAATTCAATGGTTTAGTAAAGTGAATACCTGATAGAGAATCCTCAGAGCCAATATCTACATCTTCATTAATATCGTTTTTGCCGTCATTTAAGCTTGAGCAGCTGGTAATTGTATTTTCTTCCCTTTGAATGCCTCCTCCCCGTTTTAACTTCATAACTATTGCTAAAAATTCAAAAAGCAGATCCACATAAAACATAGTAATTACTATAAATTAAAAAAATAAAAATAAAACACTTCTTTCATCAACTATGCCAATGATCAAATCCATAAAAATTTAAATTACACAAAAAAAAAAAAAAAAAAAAAATCAGAAGGACAGGATTATCATATGTAATAATGTAAGGAGGCTTACGAGAAACCGGATAATTTCCGGCAACGGAAAACCATCGCTCAGCGTCTTCGGCTTCCTTGTCTGATTCTGGAAAACTAAAATCAAAGAACCGAGCCGCATCAAACTCGTATTCCCAATCAATTTCCGACGGCTCCAAATAATAATCTTCAACGAATTCCTCCACTTCTTCATCCATTTTCTTTTATCTTCAAATTTATACACTCATAAACAGACAAATTCAATCCTATTATCTTTTTTCACATTTTTTTGTGCGGGGGAGACGGATGCCCGAGGGTGGGGAGTTCAGACGAAAAATGCAAAGGAAATCATCGAAATTCTGTGAAGGAGAGAATGCTGTTAATTAATTTGTTGTAGTGAACGGCGAAATTTTCCCTGTACATGCAGAAGAAAGAGATGGAAGGGCGTCAATCTCACTTTTGAAATTGTGGGTCCCTTTCCGTTGGCTGTATTAGGAATTTAGTTTAGTAAAGATTCGGTGTGTATTTTGGTATTCCACAATTTTTTATTTCTTTAAAATTTGTAATATCTTTGAAAAAGATGTTATAAGAGACTATATAGAAAAAAGTTGAACATTTCAATAACGGTATGGGAAGATTTTTTTTTTACTGGCAAGAATATAATATATATTATATATATGTAAATGTAATTTGTAACATAAAATAGTATGAGTATGTTTAGGTTATTTTTTGGTGAAATATTTAGAGGGGAGTACTTGAAACAAATATATGAAGTGTCAAAATAATTGACCTTGTAAAATTATAAAAGCGCTCAAATTTGGCTTGGTTATGTTTCCAATTTGTCAATTTGGCTGCTGGTCATACTAAAACTAAAAAGAAAAGTAAAAATTAAATATTTTGAGTAAATAATGCTTCTGTCTTAGAATTTTTTCGAATAATGTTTTAAAACATTTTTTTTTTAAAATTTCGTAACCACTATCCAAAAAATAATGACAATACAAACATATTTAATATTTTTCAAAATAATAGCTCTGTTAGAGTTACTATTAAAAAACGTGTATAAAATAAAATTAATTACCAAATTTAAAAATAATGAATAATGTGCAATTTGGAGGTTTGGGTCTGTGAAAATTTTTTTACTATCTATTTTGTATTGCAGAGTGAATATAACAGGTAGTCGAATGATTGAAAAACAAAAAAATCTTACTAATTTTTCAATAATCTCAACGACTAGGGGTTTTGTTACTTTTTCGATAATATCAACTACTGTCATACTCACTTCTCACTTTGCATTGTAAATTGAATAGGCAATACTTACTTTGTGCCCTATATTAACTCTTGTACCATTGTAAGACCCACGTGAGGCCAACATAATCCCTCCAAATAAAAAGGCACAGACAAGGCCCGTTACTTGTGTGTTGCAGTCCACACAAGTTTGGTCGTAAATAGTATTACCATCAACACCCTGGAAATTGGAATAAGATTCCCACCAACAACAGCATCCAATCTTTGCTTCACCAACCAAGCAACGGCATTGGATCTCCTGTTACACTTTTTGGTGTTACACTCATATTACACCATGTGATGGGGTGACATTTGTCCCTCATTTATTATTTTATTATTTTAAAGATACACATGTCATCCCATCACATGGTGTCTATGAGTGTAACACTAAAAAGTGTAACAGATGATCCAAAGCACCAAGCAACCCACACCTCATCAAATCCCCTAAAAAAACCGAGGACCGTAGACCATCCCCCCAGAAACCCGGAGCGGCGGAGGACAGCTAACTAGCTATGAGACTGGTGGTGCCGCTGCAAGGGTTAGTACAGGGTAGGGGTGGCCTATTACTAGGCTCCTTAATCCCCTGTGCACTCTTCTATTTCCTTCAGTTTTACCTCAAACGACACCGTTCTTCTTCTAACCCTGCGTCACCGTCCTCCGAGTTGCCTCGTTCCTCTTCCCGCTTATATTTAACCACGCCTGGGTTTAATTTACTCCATTGGCCGGGTACACGTGTCAGTTAGGGCCAGCTCCATTGCCAAGCCTAATAATTCGCCTTACTACATTGGATTGGATAGGGTCCGACAGGATAAATATGACCCGGTGCATAACCCGGATGGGATTATTCAGCTCGGATTATCTGAAAATATGGTGCGATTTATTATGACGTCATATGTTCCCCTTTTTAAATGTGTAGTATTATTATTATTATTATTATTATTATTATTATTTGTGTGTATATGTGATTGAAGTTAACGTTGGATTTGATCGAAGAATGGCTGTCAAAGAATATGAATGAAAGGGTATTATTGGGTGGAGTGGATGGTGGTTTAAGTATTACTGGGATTGCTCCATACCAGCCGTCTGATGGATTGATGGAGTTAAAAGTGGTAATCTATTTCCTCAAATAATGTAGTCAATAGTTTTACTTTTTAGCCTTTATTTATTAATCCACCTTGTTTTTAGTGTTTGTCTCATTAGAAGAGGGCTGTAAATGATCAGAAGAGTTGCTTATCCCTGCTAAATATGGAATCTTGTTTTTTTATATATAGGCTATGGCAGGTTTGATGACTCAGGTTATGGGAAGAGGAACTGTTTCATTTGATCCATCACAAGTGATATTAACCTCTGGTGCAACTCCAGCAATCGAGATACTCTCCTTTTGTCTGGCTGATCAAGGGAATGCGTTCCTTGTTCCAACACCCTACTACCCTGGGTAATAATATGCATTTCCTTCCATTTTTTTTTTTTAAGAATTAAGTTACAATTTTTGTGATGCTATTAGTCAGTATGAATAGAAAATTGAATTTCTGGGAATTGTGACCTGCAATTTTGAATTCGGCGCTGACACTTATCTTTGCCAAGGGATAGGATTCGGCCACTTTTGAGATGGCTGATTACCAGCTAGTAGAGAGGCAAGTCATCTGAGTAGGAAAGCATAGATGCAAAGTAGAGAGTTGTTAACTGTCTTCAGTTATAGTTAAGCAAATTTATCAAAAAGATAATGTCTATAACTTCCAGAAATTCCCTCCTGTTAAAAACAAAATTTCAACTCTTGAAGGAAATATTCTAACTCATTTTGAGTTCTGTAGTTGAGATCACATCAAGAAAAGAGCTTATAGTCTATAGCATTTCTCTCTTCCTCGGTTCGATATAATTTTATGATTCTATCTTGCAAGATAATCATTTTATTATTTCAGAAATTTTCTTCAAACATTTTCCTATGAGTAAAAGGTCGTCTTTTAATTTCCAAGTGCTGGTATTTATTTCTTTTATCTTTTTTCTCTCTAAAAGGGTGCACGATCTCCCTAACCAAATTACTAATGCAGTTTTGATAGGGATGTAAAGTTCCGAACAGGCGTGGATCTCATACCTGTTCATTGTCGTAGTTCAGAAAATTTCATGCTCAGCATTACTGCACTTGATCAGGCATTCAATCAGGCAAGAAAACGGGGTCAAAAAGTTCGTGGAATACTCATTTCAAACCCTTCAAACCCTGTTGGAAACCTTCTTCTTGTCACGGGAAATGCTATATAATCTCTTAGATTTTGCCCGAGAAAGGAACATTCACATTATATCAGATGAAATATATGCAGGGTCAGTGTATGGTGATGCGGAATTTGTAAGCATGGCAGAGATTCTCGACTCAGAAGATTTTGACAAGGATAGGGTTCATATAATATATGGGCTCTCAAAAGACCTTTCTATCCCCGGTTTCAGAGTTGGTGTAATATATTCCTTCAACGAAAATGTTTTGGCTGCTTCGAAAAAGCTGACAAGATTTTCTTCAGTTTCAGCTCCAACTCAGAGGATTTTAGTTTCTTTGCTATCAGATTCTAGGTTCATGCAGAAATACCTCCAGACAAATAAACAGAGAATTCGTAGAATGCATGAATTGTTTGTGCATGGTCTTGAACGACTGGGAATTGAAAGCACAAAGAGCAGCGCTGGTTTTTATTGTTGGGTAAATATGAGCAGATTAATCAGCCCGTACAACGAGAAAGGGGAGCTTGAACTGTGTTATGGGAGAAGCTTTTGGATATTGCCAGGATCAATGTTACCCCTGGATCAGCTTGCCATTGTATCGAACCTGGATGGTTTAGATGCTGTTTTACAACAATAGATTGTAAGGATGTTGCAATTGTTATAGATCGGATTCAAAAGATTATTGAAACTTGTAAACCTCCAGCTTAAGAAACTTCTGGTAGTGGACTTAATTGAACACATTGTTGGAATAACTACACAAGAATGATGACATACATAGTTCAGGATTTGAGGTGGCCAAACACTGGTGATCAACCTTGAGTGATAGCACCTTTAAAGTTGTAGTTACACAGCAAATTTCATGAATTTTTAGTGTGCTCAAATTACAGAACGGGAAACAGAGGAATTGTGTTTTATGTTGCTGGTTATCCAAAGTCTTTTCTGCTTTAAATCAAATGGACTCTTCCTTTACGCCAGTTTTAGTTGTAGCTGCCTTGTCCATCTTCTATGGAATCTGCCAATAAAGTTGCTTGATCCAATAGATGCAGCATCCAAGCGCATTCCTCTTCATGAAGTCCTGCCAACAATTTATGGTTAAGCAAGAAGGTTTTCCTCGACATCATGGTCATAGTTGCAATTATCACATCAATATCATTATATCATAGAAAGGAAATGTATCATGTATGCAATCTATGTAATCCACCTTCGTTGTTTGGGAAACATGTACTAGATATTTAATCGAGCTATTTGTGTTTCTGCACCAGGAAAAATATCTGTGATACAGGTATTAAACGGTTGTATGTAGAATGGAGGAGAGTTACCGTTGAGAGATTCTGTGTCCGCATGTGCAGGGCTTTCCTTTGGTAACTTCTTCCTCGGCTCATCATTATCAGCTCTCCAAGTGTATATGGTTTTCTTATTGCAGCACTATAGTTCCTTTCACATTCAATATCGTCCTTTTGCATTTTTGTTTGGGTATAAGAAACTCCCTTTTCTGAACAACCCAGGAAATTTGATTGAGGGGTTAGTAAGGGGAAGAGCACATTCTAGAAAAGAAGCTCCTGCTAAGCTTGTATGTCCAGTTTCATAGCTGCTGGTACTACTCCCTGTTTCAGAAACTGGTGAAGCAGGGCTTTGGAGCGGCCCGCTGTTAGGACCTTTAAGGGAATTTTGTTGAACAGGAAAAGCATTTGAAATAGCAATTCTTGGTACCAGACCATTGGCAAAGAGAGAAGGCGCTGAACTGAACGAATCATCTGTTTCAAATTCACACGATTCTGGATATGACTCGAGCATTTCAATCTCATCGCCATCTTGATCATTCATGCCAGTCCAACTATTCTCACCGCCTAGAGAATGTCTGGGTGATAGAGGGAAGCTGTTAATATTTGGCGAAATTGGTGAAGCTGATGATGGTTGCTGTGAGAAGCTGGGACGTGGTTTTCCTGGCTTTTCTTCCCATTCAAATGGTACTGAAGCAATGAATTTGACTGGTAGTGGTGGTGGCGCGACTACGACCAGCTTCTTGACAGGAGCAGTAGGCTAAGATTTCCAATCCTTCTTAGGTGTGCCTGGAAGATCTTCCCAAATAAATGGAACAGAAATTGCTTGCTTTATTCTCTTCCTGGTGGTAGCATCAGAGGGTTCTTTTTTTTCCATCCGGGTCTCTAGTCTATCTTCAGTATCCATGCTTTGTTAAGTTTTATCCCTCTCTATGTTAGTACTATATATGAATGCTGCCATTGAATATGTATTCATATACTGGAAGGTTAGTGGGTTAGAACGGTTTGCAACTAGCTCCACCTGCCAACCGCACCATTTTGTGGTACGAAAATTAGGCTTACCTATCATCTGATTTAGGCAAATGTAATAGGTATAAAAAAGTGGGTTTGCGGACCGCGTTTGGCAAACTAAACACTTTTAAGGGAGATAAACTGGCCACTAATTATCTAATTTGACTGAAGTCCTCGTGTCAAAGCATATGAAAATTGAAATTACCATTATTCTTCGGTAGTTAATTTAGCATATACGTCAGTGTTTTTGCAACTAATCCCATTCACAATTAACATGGAATTATATTATATTAACCCCGAACTTAATTGGCCAGTGTGCAACAAAACCATGCAAAGTGCAAATTGGAAGTCAAGAAACTGAGCTCATATTAGTCTTGCTAGCAAGTCGTCTAGGAATATTACGTTTTGTTAGATACTAAATACTTATGGTCTTTGCCTCAATGTGGTGTGTATTAAATTTTATAAAATAAATAATATTTGTTGATATAAATAATATTTTATAAAATTAAATCATGATCATGAGGTTTATAAGTACGATTATTAATCAAGTCATGTGAAACGAGTTTTAATATGTTCAAACTCATCCTATTTTAAAATAACAAAGCAAGGTCTATTTACAAAATTAAGCGAATTTCGGGTTAAAATCGAGCTAGCCTAAACTTACAATATCTTTCCCCAAATAAACAAAACAAAATCTTTATGTTTCAAACATGTATATCTTTATTTGATCAATATCACTTAATGTGTACAAAAATTATCACAGACAATGAAATTATTATTTGAAAAATATTCAATACACAATATTATTAACACTGTATGTAACATATTCTTAAAAAAATACTATATATATACCTATAATAGAAGAAAACAAAGTTAAAACTGTAGCTGTTCCTGGTGTTAACACGTGGCACTCCCAATTGAGAGATTTGACAATTCTTATCGAATGTATTGGGCTGAAGGTTTAAGGATTTTATGGGCCAGATTCTTCTTCATTATTGCTTATAGAACCACGTAAATAGCCTAAAGTTAGCCCACTATAGTCTCAACCATAGTTATTAAATCCGGTCCGGGGAGGAACCCGGTGAGGGAGGTGGTCCAACCGGTGGGTTACTGGTTTAACCGTTGGGTTACTTCAATATATTTTTTATTAATATATAATATCTGTAAATTATTAAATACAAGATATATAGTGAAAATATTGATAAAAACATATTTTATAAAAAAAATTTAACTATAAATGTAACTTTTCAATATTTACATATCCTTTTTACATGAATTGAGTAAAAAAGGATTTAATGCATAAAATGAAGTTTGGAGAGTATATAAATAAAAAAGAGGCATATAATAACCAAAAACCTATACGGTTAGATGGTAAGACCTTTTATTACTATTTAAGATGTCTTTAGTTCAAACTTGACAATTACAATTTGATTTTTTTTCCAAAAAATCAAACCAGCCGGGTTTGTACCAGTTGAACCGACGGGTTCCTTGCTTATCTGGTCACCAGAGGAATCCAGTCCGGTCACAGGCCGGTTCACTGAGTTTACCAGTTGAACCGCTGGGTCGAGTCGGGTCGGGTCCGATAACTATGGTCTCAACTATTCTTTAGTTGTATTTATTTGGGTTCTAACTTCTAAATTTAGCAATTATCCCTCAGATTTAGAACACTGCTAAGCATTATTTCTAAAAAAAAAAAAAAAAAAAAACAAATACTCAGCTAAGCAGTAAGTAAAATATATCTAAATAATTTAGCTACCATATCTCCTCCTACTATTTCTTGGCAAAATTAAAATAAATCAAACCTTAAAATTTTTATTATTGTTATTTTTTTTTTAGATCCATAACCTTTTTTCCTCTTATTCAAATTGTGTAAAAATGAGTGTATTAGTCCTTAAAAAAGAAAAGTAAAAAAAAAAAAATTACTTTTAAGTTGCAACAATAGTTAACAACATAACCTAATAGAAAAGAAACCTTCTCCATTAAATAATACAAGGTCAAATTAAAGATTCTTATTATAAAAAATTTATGTGAAATGTTACAGTGTTATTACAAATAATTTCATATATTTTAAAAATTTGTATAATATAAAATTTAAAATACATTATGTTTTAGTGTATAAATTTTTAAGTAAAACGTTATAGTCATATCGAAAGATTTTAGGAGGTGTTTAATTCGCATTCGGTGAATCAAAATTGAAATAGAAATCATAAATTTTATTATTGGTATGAGTAATTACTGTAGTATCCTCAATGGTTGCCATGTGGCACAGTGGTTGAGAAAAAAGGTTACTCCTCCTTTTGCCGTAGGTTTTGTGTCTTTATTGGTATTTTGTACTAAAATGGTGTTTGTCGAGCTAACTTTAATTTTTCTTCACAACTATTACTTAATGCCATATTGTTTGATGGGCTATGTTTATTATTATTATTTTTTATATACAAGAGTATTATTTGTTGGATCAAGTTTATTCATAATTATAAATTATTATGCCATACAGTTCTTGATGCTAATAATACTTCTTAGTTGTGCTAAGTTTAATTATTTCTTAATATACTTTTTCCTGAATTTTATTTTATTTTTTTTTAAGAAGTTGGAATTTTTCTTAAACTTTTTATGAGATATCTTTCCAACAAAAATTAAATTATTTAAAACTATTTTTTACCTCATAACTAAACTAATTCTTTTGACGGGCATAAGCTGTGTGTAACACTGCAAGTCACTTCTAGTGTGTGTATATATATATATATATATATATATATATATATATATATATATATATATAGTCACACATTATTTGGATCAAGATTTAAGTGAGCTGAATTTAGAGTATAGCTCATAATGAAGTCAGACCAATTTTTAGACCAAAACTCATCCCGATTCATTTTACTTGAGGTTCAACCCACTATTTTCGCGCCAAATGGACTGAGCTCAAACCGGCCCGGCCCGTCCCAATTCACGGGGCTGTACAGCCTATACTTCAATCTACAAGTAAGCCCAATATGGGATGTACTCAAGTATTTTGCTTATAACGAAGCACCGCAAATTAGTTTAAAGAAAGGCAAGAATTCATGCGCATCTGTCTAGAAAAGGAAACTCTTTGATTGTGCATAGCTAAATTCTAGGACAAAGCTTATCAAAAAACACGGTTCCTAACTTCCTATTTCCATTTTTGTTAATACGCTATCTACTATATACTAATTCTTTTCTGCTTTGGAATCCAGCCCATTTTTCCTTTTCCCCCATATATATATGTATATATATATACCTCAGATCATATTGTAGGTTTCGCATTTCAAGCTCTCTCAAAAAAACAAACAATTATCAGGAGATCTGGATAAGATCGAAGAGGACAGCCAGCCGACGAAGAGAATTGAAGAGAAAAGCAACAAACAAGTAATATGGAATCAAGAAACAACGAGCAGCAGAAGCAGTCAGAAGAAAGTGATCATGATCATGATCATCCGCGTCTATGTGCAAAACTCTGCGGATTCTACGGGAACCCGACAACTCACAATCTCTGTTCGAGTTGCTACAAAGATTATTTGTATTTAAAAGACGAATTGAAGTTGTTGAAGAGGATAAAAATCTCAGCCGCAGATAGATGTGGCGCCAACATCAGCAACGCAACTGCTACTGAATCTGAATCTGATGATATTCCGAAGAAAAACCGATGCGGTTGCTGTAACAAGAAGGTTGGTTTGTTAGGGTTTAGTTGCAGATGCCGAGGAATTTTCTGCAGCGTCCATCGGTACCCGGAAGAGCATGCATGCATCTTCGACTTCAAGGCCCAAGCTCGCATTGCTTCGGCTAAGCAATATCCTTTGTGTGTGGCTGACATATCAAAGTTGGATATCAGAATCTAAATCAATTCTTTAACACTACTAATTAATACGTAGGAAATCAAAAGTATTAAGTTGTAAATATATATTCTTAGTATTCATATGGATGGTGGCATTGGACATGTTTGCCTTTAATTTTGTATAGATTTCACGTTACTTTCATGCAAGCAATGGATATTATCATTAGCATTCATTTTCAAAACAATATTCTATAAACTTTTTTATCTCACACGGATGATATACCAGTAATTATTTCAATAATATTCTGATAATATGGTGAATAATACGGAACAAATATTCTTCTCGTGAAGAAATAGAAATTTTTAACAATCATCTGTAAGAATTTGTATCTTCAAGATTATGGTTGGAATTCAAGATTTTGGCCGGAAGTATAAACAATAGACCTGTTTATACTTGGCTAATTTCTGAACTGTTTTCAGTTACTACTCATATGTAGCCTAGAACTCTAACATACCAACCATATTCACGTTGGTGAATTATCATATCATCATTGTTGGAGAAAATATGGCGAGTTCTTTATTCAGTAAGATCTTTTTATACTGTATTTTGATTCATTATTCAAAGAGTTTATGCTAATATAGTAGTAGTATAATATGTTTTTATCTATTTCTTGAGGAACTAAAGATATAATAATTTGCAAAAATTAAACTTTATCTTTAGGGAACCAATTAATCCTATTATTTTTTAAAGTTTGTACAGATAATCTGTATTTTAAAATTTATACCATAGGAACTCTAAACTTCAGCGAAATAATTTTCTTATAGTACTGTGAAATTTTTCATTAATTTGTAATATTTCTTGATGAACAAGTACATTCATTCTTGGTGGAAATGTTGAAAATCAAATTGTTGATGTTCGGCACGACAACTGACCTAGTTTGCTGGGCTTCCAGAAAAAGCAAGTCAGACACAACTAATTCCTTTTATCAATGTTCACAAGTACGAAAGTACAGGCCGAACATATCAATTAGGTCAGAATTTTTTAGATTGTTGTGTTGACAAATTTCATAATTGGTCTGGTACGGTCCTTTTCATGATTAATAGCACATGAATTGTGCACCGAATTGTGGTACGTTCGAGTCCTAATTTAATTGGGCCGGCCAGTGCCACTGATGATTCATTGGTTATACGATTGAGCCTTATTTATTAGATAAATTGTTTTAATTTGAGAAAAATTCTTTACTATGTAATTCTTATTGCAGATTGTTGGATACTTAAATGATTAAAAAATAATAATTTTTTTTTAATTATCTCAACGACTATTAATAATACTCATTCTATGTTGCTGGATGAATAGGTAATAAGATTTACTCTCAATTTGAGTGGCACTAATTTACGGCTAATTTATAGTGGCATTGTTGAAATATTTTAGTGTTCTTATTTCTTATACACTCGTTACACAGTCGGTAAAAAATAATCTTCCAAAAATAATTTCCTTTCATGACAAACTAATTAGTAAATACCGATACTGATAATAAAATTTATTTTCCATTCTGCTATTGATAATAAGCAAACTGTTAAAAGGTCAGTTAAGGACAAATGTTACCCAATTCATAATTTTCAAACCCATATACGGTCCTAGGATTCTTTACTTTTTTTTTATGTTTGGTTAAAATTATGAAATGCATAGACTATATAATATACCAATCTTCTAAAGCTTCTTATTCTCTTCCATAATTAATCTATTTATTTCTCACTTTTCGTAATTCCGCTTGTATTGAGTTTTTCTTCACATAACCAGTGCCAAATCCGGGTAAAGGAGAAGTGTTGTATTAGATCGACAGTCAATGTAAAATTTTGTTAATCTTATGAAATGAATTCACTACAACATAAGAGGAGTAAAGAAAAATTGAAAAAGACTTGTTGGGTAACTTGTAAGAAATATATAACCTATCTAAGAATTGAGGAGAATATGATCCATGATAGAGTGCAATGTCTTAGCAAGATTCATGCGGCCGACTCTACTTAGTAAAATTAATGCTTGATTGTTTGTTTGTATCTTATTATTTCTCACTTTCCGTCATCCAAATTGTCTAATTTGACTAATGTCCTCGTGTCAAAGCATATGAAAATTGAAATTACCATTATTCTTTGGCAGTTAATTTAGCATGTACGTGGCAGTGTTTTTGCAACTAACCCTTCACAATTAACATGGAATTATAGGGGAATTTTACAATTCCTTTTAGGGAACTATTTTCTTAACTTTAAAAGCTTGTACAGTACAAGTTATTTAAGCACATGGTGTTGTACTATACAAATATTTAAAACCTAAGGGAATAATCTTCTCGGAATTATATTATATTAACCCCGAACTTAATTTGGCCAGTGTGCAACAAAACCATGCAAAGTGCAAATTGGAAGTCAAGAAACTGAGCTCCTATTAGTCTTGCTAGCAAGTCGTCTAGGAATATTACGTTTTGGTAAATGCTAAATACCAAATACTTATAGTCTTTGTCCTAATGTAGTGTTTATTAAATTTTATAAAATAAATGATATTGTTGATCATAAATAATATTTTATAAAATTAAATCATGATCATGAGGTTTATAAGTATGATTATTAATCAAGTCATGTGAAACGAGTTTTAATATGTTCAAACTCATCCTATTTTAAAATAACAAAGCGAGGTCAATTCACAAAATTAAGCAAATTTTGGATTAAAATCGAGCTAACCTAAAATTACAATATCTTTCCCCAAATAAACAAAACAAAATCTTTATGTTTCAAACATGTATATCTTTATTTGTATAATATCACTTAATGTGTACAAAAATTATACAATGAAATTATTATTTAAAAAATATTCAATACACAATATTATTAATACTGTATGTAACATATTCTTAAAAAAATACTATATATACAAATTTTAATATAAATATATATATATATATATATATATATATCTATGTATAATAGAAGAAAACAAAGTTAAAACAGTAGTTGTTCCTAGTGTTGACACGTGGCACTCCCAATTGAGAGATTTGACAATTCTTATCGAATGTATTGGGGCTGAAGGTTTAAGGATTTTATGGCCCATATTCTTCTTCATTATTGCTTATAGAACCACATAAATAGCCTAAAGTTAGCCCACTATAGTCTCAACCATAGTTATTAAACCCGACCCGGGGAGGAACCCGACAAAGGAGGTGGCTCAATTGTGGGTACTGTTTCAACCGGTGGGTTACTGCTTCAACCGTTGGATCACTTAAATATATTTTTTATTAATATATAATATCTATAAATTATTAAATACAAGATATATAGTGAAAATATTGATAAAAACATATTTTAAAAAAATTTAACTATAAATGTAACTTTTCAATATTTACATATCCTTTTTACATGAAGAGTAAAAAAGGATTTAATGTATAAATTGAAGTTTGGAGAGTATATGCCTAAAAAAGAGGCATATAATAACCAAAAATTTATACGGTTAGATAGTAAGACCTTTTATTACTATTTAAGATGTCTTTGGTTCAAAACTTGACAATTACAATTTGGTTTTTTTCCCAAAAAACAAATCAAACCAGCCGGGTTTCTCCAAACTCGACCGGGTTCCCGGATTTACCGGTTGAACTGCCGGGTTGCACGAAACCTGGCGGGTTCCTTGCTTATCTGGTCACCAGAGAAACCCAGCCAGGTCACCAGGCCGGTTCACTGAGTTTACCAGTTGAACCGCTGGGCCGGATCGGGTCCAATAACTATGGTCTCAACTATTCTTTAGTTGTATTTATTTGGGTTCTAACTTCTCAATTGTGCAATTTCCCTCTAGATTTAAAACACTGCTAAGCATTATTTCAAAAAAAAATAAAAATAAAAACAAATACACAGCTAAGCAGTAAGTAAAATATATCTAAATAATTTAGCTACCATATCTCCTCCTACTATTTCTTGGCAAAATTAAAATAAATCAAACCTAAAAGTTTTATTATTGTTATTTTTTTTTTTTAGATCAATAACCTTTTTTCCTCTTATTCAAATTGGGTAAAAATGAGTGTTTTAGTCCTTAAAAAAGAAAAGTAAAAAAAAATTACTTTTAAGTCAAATGCAACAATAGTTAACAACATAACCCAACAGAAAAGAAACCTTCTCTATTAAATAATACAAGGTCTAATTAAAGATTCTTATTATAAAAAATTTATGTGAAATGTTATAGTGTTATTACAAATCATTTCGTTATATTTTAAAAATTTGTATAATATAAAATTTAAAATATATTATGTTTTAGTGTATAAATTTTTAAAGTAAAACATTATAGTCGTATAGAAAGATTTTAAGAGGTGTTTGATTCGCATTCGAGGAATTAAAATTGAAATGGAAATCACAAATTTTATTATTGGTATGAGTAATTACTGTAGTATCCTCAATGGTTGCCAAGTGGCACAATGGTTGAGAAAAAAGGTAACTCCTCCTTTTTGCCATAGGTTTTGTGTTTATTGGTATTTTGTACCAAAATGGTGTTTGTTGGGCTAACTTTAATTTTTCTTCACAACTATTGCTTAATGCCATATTGTTTGATGGGCTATGTTTATTATTATTATTTTTTATAAGAAATACAAGAGTATTATTTGTTGGATCAAGTTTCTTCATAATTATAAGTTATTATGCCGTACAATTCTTGATGCTAATAATACTTTTTAGTTGTGCTAAGTTTAATTCTTTTTTAATATACTTTTTTTTGAATTTTTTTTTTGAAGAAGTTGGAAGTATAGTTTTTCTTGAACTTTTATGAGACCTTTTCCAACAAAAATTAGATTATGTAAAACTATTTTTTACCTCATAACTAAACTAATTCTTTTGATGGGCATAAGCTGTGTGTAACACAGCAAGTCACTTCTAGTGTGTGTATATATATATATAGTCACACATTATTCGGATTAGAGGTGGCGGTGGTCCGGGACGGGCCGGGCCCCTGACATTCAGAATGTCGGTCGGCGGGCTGGAACAAGATAGGGTCTGCCCGTAACCTGTCCCCGGGCTAGGCCCACGGTGGGTCGGGGCGGTCTGGCCAGCGGGCTTGCCCACGGACTGGTACACAATTAGATTTTTAACTTAAATTTTAAAAAAATTTTTTTAAAATCGATAAATTTACATGTTTACTTATTAATTATTATAAAAAATTAATAACTTATTAATTTAAAATTATTTACTTACTATTCATTAGTAATTTATTAAATTATAACTTATTAATTTTTCGAATTACTACTTACTAGTTAATAGTATTTTAGTAATCAAAATTGGTACTTATATATTAGACCAAATTATTAGTAATTAAAGTTCACAATCGAAACTAATACTTATTATTCGAAACTAATACATTTCTAGAAATTTAAATTTTTACTTATTAATTATTATTTTAAAATTAACAACTTATTAATTTAAAATCATTTACTTACTATTCATTAGTAATTTATTAAATTATAACTTATTACTTGTTCGAATTACTACTTACTAGTTAATAATAGTATTTTATTAATCAAAATTGGAACTTATATATTAGACCAAGTTATTAATAATTAAAGTTCAAAGTTAACTTATTATTCGAAACTAAAGTTCTTAGTTGATATTCAAAAACCAAAGCTTTAAAAATTAGTTATTAGTATTTTACTATTACAAATTAGTACTTATTTGACCAAGTTATTTCTTAGTTGTATAAGTCAATACTTATTATTATAACTTATTAATTATTATTTGTTAATCATAGAATAAAAAATATTTAATTAGGAAAAAAATCACCTTGAGATGGTGGGGAGTTTGGCATAGACTCCTATCATGTATATTAATATTATAAAAAAAGGTACAAGGAGGGGGGCATTGAACCTTACATCCAAATCATTACAAGTTATAAAACTAATATAAGAATTTAAATAAAATTAATAAGCTATTTACTATATACATAAGGAGGGGGATATAGAACATTACCTTCAAACAAAAAATTATTAAACATTAAAATCTTATGTATACTACATATCAATTTGGTGAACTACTACTACCTTCATTTTCGTCGATATCTTATATCATTAATCATTGTTTTCTTTGTTCAGCGTCTAACCAATCCTTTAAGCACACCAACATTTTCAAAGTTGCGAGGTGTCATTCGAACCCTTCTATCATCTAAAACTCTTCCACCTGCACTAAAAGCACTTTCCGATGCAATTGTGGAAACCGGAATTGTTAACAAATCCTTAGCAATTTGAGATACAATAGGATATTGACATTTATGCTTTCGCCACCAAGAAAGAACATCAAAATTGGGATTGAATTCGTCGTCTCCTGTATGTAGTGGATTACTTAAATATTGAGTTATTTCATTAGTATTTTCAATTCTCGATCTTTTCGAAACAAAGAGTAGTTGGTGAGGATCAAAATATGTTCTAACATTTATATGAGGCACAGCATATTGTAAATCTGATGTAGATGAACTAGAAGATGCACCTTGTTGCGTGAGGAAGTTTTTTTTTGTAAATTTCATACAATTCATCAAAAGTTGTTTTAGTAGTTTCTATGAGTAACTGTTTGTTTATAATATTTGTGGTACTATGATTATTAAAATAATCAATGAAAGCATTTAACTTATACAATTTATTACGTGAATATCAATAACACATGGCAAATAATACAACAATGGAATATTTTCATAATATTTGTCAAAATTTTCTTCCATTGCACTAATCATATCATCAAAAAACTCATTCCTTTCATGATTAAAAAAAATAACTTTAATAACACTTAGTTCAGATAAAGCAGCATGAGAGGAAGGTCTATAAGTAGCGGAGAACAAGTTTGTAGCATATTCAAATTGCTTTAAAATTTTTACTATTGTTTTAATTCGATTAAATTCCTCCTCGCCCAAATAAGTTGAATTAACTGAGCCAATGTGCTCGTTGAAAATGCGGAAAGGAATTTTTTATAATCAAAAGTATTTGTCTCTTAACATATGACAAGTAGAATTCCACCTAGTGGGTACATCTATTGGAAAATGTTTAAGTTTCACACCATTTTCTAAACAAAGTAGTTTGAAATCTTGTTGACGAGCAGTAGATAAACGGATAAAACAAATAGCACCTCTAATTGGACTAATAACATCTTCAACCATTTTTAACTACCATCTTGAACACAAATATTAAGTATATGACATGCACATTTACTATGAAATAATTCACCACCTAAAATAGGTTTGAAAACATCTTTTAACATAGGCACGCTTGCAGTATTATTTGAGGCATTATCAAAAGAAATGGATATAACTTTTTCAAGAAAACCATATTCACGAGCACAATTAGAAATCAACCTTGTAATTTGGAAAGCATTGTGAGGGTGTTCAAAAATTTAAAAACTAATAATTCGCTTTTGTAAATTCCAATCTACATCTATCCAAAATGCAATGATACAAAAATAATTTTCATTTGTGATTGCTTTCCAAGAATCGGCAGTAAAGGCAACTTTACAATTAGTCGATGCAATAGTAGCTATCAATTCATTTTTGTTTTCCTTATACATTCTTTTAATATCACTTTTCAAAATACTTCTAGGAACCTTTTTAAATTGTGGGTTCACGGTTTCGTGCATGTAGTGTTCTAAATTGGAACTTTGACTCAAAATAAAGAAGGCATTTCATCTCTAACTATCCATTTAGCCATTTCCTCTCTATTTCTTTCATGTGAATATTTAAAATTCCCTATTATCATACCTTGTGTGGTGTGAATTTGTGTTTGAACCATTTTTTATTTTTCTTGAGATTCACTATATTTTTTTACTAATGTGCCTATTAAGTGTTCCGGTTCTCCCCCCCCCCTTTTGTGCTTAAATGATATAGGTGGAACACATAATTTACAAGTATAAGTTTCATTTTCTTCATCTCTTTCAAAAAATTCCCAAACTAGACTTTTCGTTTTAGTAATAGTGGGTTGTTTACTAGGTACTTGTTCATTTTGGTTATCTATATCATCTAAATTAACAAATATTGTAGGACCATCTAGTAAAGTGTGGGGTGCTTGTGATCCTTGTTCCATTTTCTTGTAATAGAATTTTTTTTTAAATAGAGAAACAAATAAAGTGGTAATATGAAAACTAAATATGCAACCTACTAAATTTTCAAATAAAAGAATATAACAAAGTCACAATAATAAAGAAAAAAAAATAAGAGAGTTGATAAAGAAAATTAATAAATTAAAAAGTATGAAAAAAACCAACTTGAAAATTGAAATGTTGAATTTCAATTTATACACTTGAGTTCTTGAACTCCACTTGAGCACTTCACTATTTGGATTTTGGATAAATATCCAAATCTTCAATTGATCTCTCAACTTAAGATAATTTTAATTTTTAAAATACTATATATTATAATTTAAGTAGTATGAAAGAAATTATAATAGCACTTGGAGATAGAATTAGAGAGTAGATAGAAAAAATAAGAGAAAATAGAGAGAAATTGTTGTGTGGTTTGTTGGAAAACTTGTGTGGTATTTATAGAAAAAAATTTCCAACATTACCCCCAAAAACTAGCCGTTTTATAGCTGTTGGGGGGTAAAACTATCATTAATTGCATTTCAAAAAAAAAAAAGAAGTAACGGTCGGCCCGTTGATCTCGGGGCGGACACGAGCCAATGACCGGGCCGAGGCCGCGGCTGCCATTCCGTGCCCAGTCCCGGCCCAGATCAGCTCCCGGTAATCGAGCCTAGCCCGGGTTGCTCATTAACATCCTGGGATGGCCCAATGCCACCTCTAATTCGGATCGAGACTTAAATGAGCTGAGTTTAGTATGGTTCAAGAGCAGCTCATAATGAAGTCAGACTAATATTTAGACTCAAATTCACCCCGATTCATTTTACTTGAGGTTCAACCCACTATTTTCGTACCAAATGGACTGAGCTCAAACCGGCCTGGCCCATCCAAATTCACGGTGCCATACTGCCAATATGGGATGTACTCAAGTATTTTGCTTATAACGAAGCACCGCAAATTAGTTTAAAGAAAGGCAAGAATTCATGCGCATCTGTCTAGAAAAGGAAACTCTTTGATTGTGCATAGCTAAATTCTAGGACAAAGCTTATCAAAAAACACGGTTCCTAACTTCCTATTTCCATTTTTGTTAATACGCTATCTACTATATACTAATTCTTTTCTGCTTTGGAATCCAGCCCAATTTTTCCTTTTCCCCCATATATATATGTATATATATATACCTCAGATCATATTGTAGGTTTCGCATTTCAAGCTCTCTCAAAAAAACAAACAATTATCAGGAGAAGATCGAAGAGGACAGCCAGCCGACGAAGAGAATTGAAGAGAAAAGCAACAAACAAGTAATATGGAATCAAGAAACAACGAGCAGCAGAAGCAGTCAGAAGAAAGTGATCATGATCATGATCATCCGCGTCTATGTGCAAAACTCTGCGGATTCTACGGGAACCCGACAACTCACAATCTCTGTTCGAGTTGCTACAAAGATTA
Organism: Cinchona pubescens; assembly: GCA_025175665.1. Taxonomy (NCBI): domain Eukaryota; kingdom Viridiplantae; phylum Streptophyta; class Magnoliopsida; order Gentianales; family Rubiaceae; genus Cinchona; species Cinchona pubescens. Next base: position 2,300,633 of record JANKKI010000014.1, read on the forward strand.
TTTGTATTTAAAAGACGAATTGAAGTTGTTGAAGAGGATAAAAATCTCAGCCGCAGATAGATGTGGCGCCAACATCAGCAACGCAACTGCTACTGAATCTGAATCTGATGATATTCCGAAGAAAAACCGATGCGGTTGCTGTAACAAGAAGGTTGGTTTGTTAGGGTTTAGTTGCAGATGCCGAGGAATTTTTGAACTGCAGCGTCCATCGGTACCCGGAAGAGCATGCATGCATCTTCGACTTCAAGGCCCAAGCTCGCATTGCTTCGGCTAAGCAATATCCTTTGTGTGTGGCTGACAAGTTGGATATCAGAATCTAAATCAATTCTTTAACACTACTAATTAATACGTAGGAAATCAAAAGTATTAAGTTGTAAATATATATTCTTAGTATTCATATGGATGGTGGCATTGGACATGTTTGCCTTTAATTTTGTATAGATTTCACGTTACTTTCATGCAAGCAATGGATATTATCATTAGCATTCATTATTTTCAAAACAATATTCTATAAACTTTTTTATCTCACACGGATGATATACCAGTAATTATTTCAATAATATTCTGATAATATGGTGAATAATACGGAACAAATATTCTTCTCGTGAAGAAATAGAAATTTTTAACAATCATCTGTAAGAATTTGTATCTTCAAGATTATGGTTGGAATTCAAGATTTTGGCCCGAAGTATAAACTAATAGACCTGTTTATACTTGGCTAATTTCTGAACTGTTTCAGTTACTACTCATATGTAGCCTAGAACTCTAACATACCAACCATATTCACGTTGGTGAATTATCAATCATCATTGTTGGAGAAAATATGGCGAGTTCTTTATTCAGTAAGATCTTTTTATATTATTCAAAAAGTTTATGCTAATATAGTAGTAGTATAATATGTTTTTATCTATTTCTTGAGGAACTAAAGATATAATAATTTGGAAAAATTAAACTTTATCTTTAAGGAACCAATTAATCCTATTATTTTTTAAAATTTGTACAGATAATTGTATTTTAAAAATTGCCACGAAACCCAATAATTCAAGATGGCACCAAAACCCCAAGGATCGACTCTAAAATTGGTCACAAGAATTTGGACAGCAAACACACAAACAAGAACAATAAAGAACACACAAGAATCAAGCAAGAATTCAATCCGTTGTCTATAAATAGACAAGAACCAAACTCTTAACAAGAGTTGATTTAAAGCGAGAATTGATCCGTTGCCTATATGAATCAGGCAAGACTATAATCTATAAGTCGGTTAGAACAATCACCGTTGCTCAAGCGATGATCCCAACAAAGTCAAAAGAAAGAACTTTTTCTCACAAAAAAGATGAATATTATTGATAAAAATCTGCTGTAAATTCGTCCATATGATGAGGCCTATTTATAGGCTTATAAAAATCCTAAAAACTAGCTTAAAAACTCAGTAAAAAAATAGTGCTAGGGTTCAGCCATAAGTGGCCTCAAGATTTGGGCTAAATGGACCTTATTAAGGCTAATTAATGAGCCTAAAACTAAGAATTAAATCAACAACTAAACCCAACTTAAATCCAACTTAAAACTAGCCCAATTTACACAAATTTAAACTACTATTGGGTTTTACATAATAAAGACCAAACTAAAATAAATTTGAAAGGAAATTCGGCCTTCTTGCACTTAAAGGATCTCCACTTGTGTTTCACTTTGACGAATTGGACTCTCATGTATTATTAAATTGAGAATAATCCAATCCAACTTGATCGAAATACCACGATCCAATCTTGGCAAGAGTGAATCCATGCTTGCTCCATCTTTCATCTCCTCGTCTTGACACATTTTCAGGCTATTCAGATCCATATCTATAGGAACTCTAAACTTCAGCTAAATAATTGTTTTATAGTACTATAAATTTTTTCATTAATTTGTAATATTTCTTGATGAACAAGTACATTCATTCTTGGTGGAAATGTTGAAAATCAAATTGTTGATGTTCGGCACGACAACTGACCTAGTTTGCTGGGCTTCCAGAAAAAGCCAGTCAGACACAACTAATTCCTTTTATCAATGTTCACAAGTACGAAAGTACAGGCCGAACATATCAATTGGGCCAGAATTTTTTAATGTTGTGCTGACAAATTTCATGATTGGTCTGGTACGGTCCTTTTCATGATTAATAGCACATTATGCATCGAATTGTTGTACGTTCGAGTCCTAATTTAATTGGGCCGATGCTATTGCCACTTATGATTTATTGGTTCTACGAGATCGAGCCTTATTTATTGGATAAATTGTTTTAATCTCAGAAAAATTATTTGTTATTCAATTTTTATTAGGGACTGCTGGAAACTTAAATGATTAAAAAATAATAGTATTTTTTATATTTACAATCATTTCAACTACTGTCAATAATACTCATTTTTAGGGGTATTCATGGGTTGGGTTGGCAAGTTTTCGGATTCGAGTTTTCGGATTTTTTGGTCCAAAAAATAAAATCAAACTCAAATCAACTAATATATCAATCCAATTAAACCCAACTCAAGTATTAATCGGGCAAATTTTCGGGTTATTTGGGTTAAAAATCCATATTAATAAAAAAAAATTAAAAATCTAAAATTGCAAGATTATCCACACAAAAATATTTGTTTAGGTAAAAATAAAATAATTAGACCATGAATTAAAAGGAAAAATATACAATATGATAAATTAGATGTTATTTCAAGAATGACAAAGAAAAAAATATTGCTAAATTAAATGAACTAATTAGGATAAAAATTAAAATTAAAAATATATATAATTAAATTTATTGGGTATTCGGATTATCGAGTTTGGTTAGATTTTAAAAAATAAAACCTAACCCAATCCAACCAGATTCGAGTAATCCAATTCAAATAATTCGATAGCTCAACTCATTTAGCCCCAAATTCATTTGGGTGGGTTGGGTTTGAACACCCCTATTCATTTTATATTGTGGGATGAATAGGTAATAAGATTTACTCTCAATTTGAATGGCACTAATTTACGGCTAATTTATAGTGGCATTCTTGAAATATTTTAGTGTTCTTATTTCTTATTCACTCGTTACACAATCGGTAAAAAATAATCTTTCAAAAATAATTTCCTTCATGACAAACTAATTAGTAAATAACGACACAGATAATAAAATTTATTTTCCTTCTGCTTTGGCCAATAAGCAAACTGTTAAAAGGTCAGTTAAGAACAAATGTTACCCAATTCATAATTTTCAAACCCATATACGGTCCTCGGATTCTTTACTTTTTTTTATGTTGGGTTAAAATTATGAAATGCATAGACTATATAATATACCAACCTTTTAACGCTTCTTCTCCTCCATAATTAATCTATTTATTTCTCACTTTCCGTAATTCTAATTGTGTCGAGTTTTTCTTAATATAGTTGATTCCAAATCCGAATAAAGAAGGAAGGTTACGTTACATCGATAGTCAGTGTAAATTTTATCAATCTTATGAGATGAATCCATCACAACAACATAAGAGTAGGGAAAAATCGAGAAAAACTTGGTCAGTAACTTGTAAGAAACATATAGCCCATTTAAAAATTGAGGAGAATAAAGTCTACGACAGAATATAATAACATAATAAGATTAAAGCAGTCAACCCTATTTAGTGGAATTAATGCTTGATTTGTTTGTTTATTGTCACTTTCCGTCGTCCAGAAAATATCCATTATTAGACTTATCACCCACGGATCGATTACAGAGCAGCATCGGGCGGCTGAGCCTAGTCCTTTTAGATGATCGAGTTTGCTACGGCACAAATCGAATCAAGAGCCGGCGAAGTGGAAGAAAATTGGGGAAAGGAATGGGGACTATGTGGTCAAGAATGGTGATGGCTTCATTGCACTTTGGCCTAATGAAACTCATTTCTGCCACAAAAAGAGACAGTTTGACCAACTCAATGACCCATAAAGTGAAAGCATTGAGGAGAAAAAAAGTACTAGTTGGGAAAATTTTTACATGGACCATTGATCCCTTGGTCCATGCTGCGCCACATCATCCATTTAAGTGATGTGAGGTGATGTGAAACAATATAGACCAAGGGATTCATGGTACTATGCCATGGACTTGGTCCATATAAGAATCTCCTAATCTAGTAGTAGATATTCTTGACCAGTAGTGAAGCCAAAAAATTGAATTAGGGAACAATAATGTAAGTTTATACAGATTTTAGGGGTAAAATTTTCTATAATAGAATTTGTAATTTTTTAAAAATATAGGGGTAGTTGCCTCGTCCGCAGCCCTGTTAGCTGAGCTGAGTTAGATTTCTCTGAAGCACATTTTTTTTTTCAATTCCTTCCAATTAATGATCTATTTTATTTAAACAACTAAAATTCATTATAATCATCAAATTACATCAATAACTTTGTTTTGATGAATAGATCAACATATCTTAAAATTAAATTTATTCGTAAATATTTTATCATTCAATTTACACGAAATATTTGAATAATATAAAATAAGTCAAAATCAGAACAAAAATTGAAACGTTTAATTAAACAGACTAAATTTATTTATTTATTTTCAAATTGTATGTATAGTAAATATATGTAATAAATTACATCATGAACGGATATAATTTTTAAAAAATACTATTTTTTTAATTATTTATAAGAAGAAAAATTTTCTATAATTACTCGAAAGGAACCTAACCTTAGCCAGCTGCACTACTTCTCTCGACATTCTTGCTTCGAACGAATTCACAGCGCAATATTGTAAACCCGTACATCTTAAAACTTACCCCTTGAAGAAAAACCTTGGAAATTAACACACGCACAAACATCACCATTCCACGGCTTCATTCAGCCATAGAGATCAGAAATCTGTTTCTATACCCATAGATGCTGTATCTCAAACACTCAAACTAGTTATAAATTGCTGAGGTCCCATTGCTTGCATGTGCATTATGAATCATGGAAATGGACAACGAAGTGGCAGGGAAACATGGGCTAGCTACATCATTTGCTTAATACCCAACTTAAATTATTGTCTTTGGCTTTAATTTCATGCACATATTTGGTTCACCAGCTAATATATGTATCAAGTACGTAATAAAATCTTAACCACAGAAATATAACCATTATTGGAAATAATTAAGCAAATTCAATTCTTGCAGGTTTGGAATAGTATATTGGTCCTTTTCCTTTGTGGACAACCGTGCGTGCAGCTTCCTAATTATTACTTATGATCAATACCATTATTAATTTTCCATTACTATCGTATGAATTTATATACATTTATATGATAGCTTTTGGTCAAACCTGAAGAGGGATATATATATATATGCATGGCCCACTACCAAGTTACCATTCAAGTAACTACTCTTGTAATGTTTAGTTCTTGTGGAGAGTTTAATAAACACGTCTCCAACGAATCAATCTGGATCCAACGATTTAATGTGTAATAATTATACGAGAGAGGAATATATTAACATGATTATAGATTTTAAATATAATCACCCCAATAATTACCTAATAAAATTATTTTGCAATTTGACTCAATCAATCTCATCTTTTACAACAAGATTTTTTTTACACATACAAAGATCCGGGTTAGAAGCAAAACAAACCATCTGGATCTCTAGGAGAAAGATAGACCAAAAAAAAAAAAAAAGGAAAACCTTGATATAATATCAATTATCGAACGCCCCCCCCAAAAAAAAAAAAAGGAAAAGTGGAATAACTAATTATTAGCCTAGTTAGATGAATTCTTGTTGGAATTCAAGAACCCGTTCAAGTTGGTGCTGCACTCAAACAAGGCCTTAGCATGAATCTTTCATTTCCCGTTCAAACCTCCAAATGTAATTCAACCCAACGAGCAACTCCGTTATGGCAGCCTCAGTCTTTTCTTGATTTGCGAAATACAACGTTTGTAGTTGAAGAACATTGGTCTTATTATGCAACAAATTTTGCTGTTCAAAGCTCCTTTCACTTTGCCACTTGATCATGTTATGTGCCAATGGCGACAACCAACCCAAGATCTTATGCAAAGCATCCCTCCATTCTCCAGCAAGAAATGGATCGCTAGCCGAAAACCCAACACCTTTTAGTCTTTCCCTCAATGATGAACGAATACTATTTGGCAACATGTTGTACAAATCATCTCTAGCATCAACACCCACCAATTGAGGTGATCTGATCATTTTTTCTATGACTATTATCAAATTCGCGTAGTGTAAGGAAAGAGCAGCCGCACCTAATGTACCCGAAGGCGGTTTCATTAGCTTGGAGTTTATTTCAAAGAAACCATCATCATCTTCTTCGAACTTCTGGTTTTTTCATTAACGGCCCGGATACAAAATTGTACGAGTTGGGATGTTCTGAAGATGGGAAGACTGTACTAGCTGAAGCTGAGAGACTACGGGGTAGAGAATAAATTGGATATCTTTCATGAGTATTAATGCCAAAAACAAGCTTTATTCTTGATAATATGGTGAATATTGATTTGGCTAGCAACGATGTGACTGTGTCGAAACTTCGACACCATAAAGATTTCTCTTTTAAGTACTTAACTTGATGCCTTTGCCAAAGAAGCTTCTGTTGCAACTCAACGATCTTTTGCTCTTTGATTGTTGAATGATCCTTTCTATTTGATTGTAATAATAATAAGGATGATTTTCTCAAACCATTTTCGACAACCAAAAGCTCGTCCATTTCTCTATGAAGCGTGGCCGTGATGGTAACATAGCCATCCATTTTCTTGTTTTTGGCTCCCATATCTTTCCAGCTTAAGACCCAGTGATTTGGATCACGACCCGTCTTGGAGAACTCCTCAAGCCAATTGATCAAAGGACCGTAGATTTGAGTCCTCGCATTTTTTACTCAATCTTGAAACCGAATTTGCAACTAGCCTGAGATTTTCCACCATCTCAGCATATGCTAAGCCTAGTAGAAAATCTTCATCGTCTGAGACAATCTTGCGAACCCCTTCTAAAGATATTGATTCGTTGCGAAGACGAGTGATGTTCTTGTCCGAGAGAGATTGCCATAGATGGAGTAGCTTTGTCATAAGACCAGCGATCTCAAATGATAAAACTCCAACGTTTGATTTCTTGATCATTAATCCTGGATTTGCTGCCGCTTTTGGTGCTGTGGCGGCGCCACGAACAGTGTCGAAACTGCTTGATATTGTCTTCTTTACCTTAAACAACCATGTTTCAAGAGCCATGATTGACTTCTTTGAGAAAAAGAATTGAATAATGATAAGTAATTGGAGTTAAACTGATTTTTGGTGGGATATGGACTATAGGTTTGATTGCAATAAATGAGTTGGGAGAGAAACTGAAAGAGATGCTATAGCTATCTGATGAGTACTACTGATGGAGTAACGAGAGGAGAGAAAGAAATAATTGAAGAATGGAGAGGCAGCAGAGATAAGGATAAACGGAAAGAGTTCCAAGAAGCAGTTTGAGGTCTGTGGGATGTTGACGAGAGCATCAGATTTTTCAATTGATCACAAATGACAAGTTGGCAGTTGGAGTATTAGTCTTCTTATTAATTATGATTAAAAAATGAAATATTATTATTACAATTATAATTATTACAGAAGATAAATTCTTATATATATCAAAATAAACACATAAATGTATATAAAGTTTTAGAATTCACATTTCACTAGATACAAAGGTATATAAAATTTTAAATTCTACGAGTGAATGTGTAAATATTTATATTTTGATCTGTACAAGAATTTGCGTGGAAGGAAGTGATTTGTATAATGGAAATCATTCGTGCCCACATGCAGGAGAGGGCGTTGACACATCATCGGAGCAGTAGATAATTTGTCTTCTCTTATTTTGGATGCCACTTTGTACACTGTGGAGAGTGTGCTCAGATTCAGAACACTTATGATTAGCATAATGAAAGTAACAGTTTTAATTTGTATAATTCGTGTGGTCATATTCAGAACACTTCGGATCAATTTCATGAGGTAGGAGCTTTCATGACACGGCCTTTTTTTATGTATAAAGGTGACACGGCTTTCTCACTTGTTGCATGTGTAATTTCCCTCTTCAGGTTTGACCAAAAGCTGGCATTTGCAATTAAATCAAAAAAAACAAAAAAAAAACTGGTGATATATAAATAGAATGAAAGATGATGGAAATTAATCTTGATACACATATTTTTATCACATACTCTACTTGCGATTAAAAATTATACCGATACCATTCTTTAGACTAGAAGATGAGTAAGTTTATCAATTATGGACAATGCATGCATTTTGTATGTATATATTCGTAATCCACCACACAACTTCACATGGTATTCTATCCAAGTGGTCAATTGGTATAAGTTTACTCCCATTATGAAATCTTAATTTCTTGATGCAAATGCATTTACTTCTTTAAAGAAGATTTACATCACCTTAGACACCATACGTAGTGTTTCTATTAATTAATTGGTGCTACTACATTTTTCATGTGTAAATTTTTATTTTTTTTCTCTATACTATTTTCGGATAGGAGTTTGTATGATTAATTTTCTTGTTTTTGGATTATCAAAACATTTTGTTTTTATGAGGTATCCTTATTGAAAGAAGATTTAATTGAAGGAATGCGTGATGAACAGTCAAGACTTTCACGCAAGCGATAGCTTCTCAAAATTGAAATGTAGCATTCCCCGGGCCCCTTCTCTTTCTCATACACACACTTGTTAATGCTAAATAATAATAATAATAATAAATAAAAGAGAGAGAAAAAGAGCAAAACTGGAAAAATACACGTAGACACTTTAAATGCTTTGCCCTTCTGTTTTAAGGATATTTATTATAAGTAACAATTTACTAATGTAATAAAAAAAAAATTGATAAAAAGAGTAAAAGGAATGTAAGATGAAGTAGGCTTAACTATGGTTAATGAATTAGAAACCCAAACGCTTAATTGTGTGCTTGTTAATCCGACGGGATTTGTAGTTAATGGTATGAGTATCGAGAGTACCGATGTTGTCCGTATCCGTATCAAGCTTCAAGGAGGAGTTCTTTATAGTTCTTACAAAGAATAATTGGGAAACGAAGCCTCCTTTGCTGTAATCATAATTATTTTTTTCTGTTGTTTAATTGCTTACATTCAACGTATTAACAAGTACTAAACCAAGGGATTTTGTCTTCTTGTTTTCTCTTATTCTTTTTTTGTTAATCTTTTGATTCTCGAAATTAATTTGTCAAATCGCCATAAATGGTTGATAATGTTCGTAAATTTTTTTGATTGCGCTACAATTTTGGTCAAACAGCAAAATTTCTCGTTATTCTAAAAGCTTGATATTGTTCTCGATCGGTGGTTTGCTTAAACATATTAAAGCAAGTTGAGATGCAAATTAGACAAAGGTTACTAGTATTTAGAAGAGGTTCCACAATTATCTATTCATAATCAAATGATGCATGTGTATGCATGCAGACAAATGAATGCAATCAACGACAAGCATATCGTTTGATGAGCTTAATTTTTATGAATTTTTTGGATTCTACTTACTAAATGGATTGAATGATGGTAATAATATCTTACCCACCACTGCTCCGTTCTTGGATCCATAAAATCCATTGCAATAAATCAAGTGGCTTCTTTGACCATTTACTATATGATGGAAAAATTTTATTTTAGTCAGAGTAATTACTAAATATGTTTAATAGTTGTTTCTTAATAAATAAAATTTTTCTATTTATAGTGATTAGTGAAGGGTCATTTTTGTAAATAGGATGACCCTTCAATTTTTCAGAAATACGTATCCCCCACTTCAAATGAGGAATTTCTATTGGTTAGAAAATAATTATTGAACATGTTCAGTAACTGCTCCTGATTGAGATAAAATTTCTCACTATAAGATTGAATAAATTGTGGTGGCCATAGAGCATAAGCATTAGTTTGACTAAGTATAACCACTATGTAATGTGTCAATCGATGGTATCAGGTTCCTATCGTGTCGGATTATTATCGGATTCGTATGAAAAACATGAATTTGAACACGACCCATTAAACATTCGTGTCGTGTCGTGTCGTGTCATATTTATTGACCCGAGACGACCCATTAATCCGTTAAATTTTTTACATTAATAGACAAAATTACTTAATTTATTCGGATAACACGATATGCCACAATTAACTTGTTGACCTGAATATGCTATTAAAAGGATATTATTGTGTCAAATTTTCACAAATTTTTTAATTAATTAACAGGTCATTAGGGTTTCCTGATATTTTAACGGGTTTAACAATTCGTATTGGGTTATTCGATAAGATAACGAATTAACCTATGGATTGACATGATATGACTTGTTTAACTTGGACTCATTAACGGGTTGATCCGACACTAACTCAATTAAATTCAAATCGTATTTAAATTTATTAATTTTATATCGTATTCGTATTATACCTCGTACGAAATTTCCACGCCTACCACTGTGAACAGCTTTACAAGAAAATTGACAGTTTAAATTAATTACAACTTGGTAAGAAAATTATGGATGATAAGAAAGTTAACGTGATATCTCGGTTTAAACGTTTGGCAAAAGAAAATATTCAAGGATGACACAAAGACCACTAGCAATTGACTAATGGGATCCCTCTCCAATTTGGCCATTGCCAAATTGGAATGACTAATAATAATAATAATAATCCAAGCTATATAAGGACAAAAGTAAAAATTGGATTATGACTTGAAATTGGTATGACTAGACCAAACACTAAACCAAATTGGAATCGGCCAACTGACTGAGAACAAGAAATTAACTGGCATGGCCCTGCAGTCATTCACAATGGACACAAACGATTGATCATCCAATATGACTTTGGAAATATGTAACTGTAGCAAGACTTTGAAAGAAAAATATAAGGCTCTGTTTTCATGTCAAATTCACACTCATTGCGCCTCTTGAGCTCTCTTCCACAATCCACACCAGTTTTTCTTCACTAATCCCCCTATCGATGGGGACCTTTGGACTTTAGGCTTTTATAGTGTGCATTACTGGGGGACCCCTCTTTTTCATTTAGTGCGTTTACAATTTAAAAAATTCGATTTTGAATGAGTCGAATGAAGGGAAATATTTACACTAGTTCAATTTTTAGCTGTACTTGTATATCATGTGTTATGAATTAAAATTTATGAAAAATTAGATTTTATAAAATGTAATATACATTATAAGATTTACATGTAAAATCTAAATCGAGTTTATTTAAATTTTTTTATTGGCATAAATACCAAAAATAAAATATTATAAATTACTAGTACAATATCAGAATTCGAAGGTACCGAATAATATCGATTTTTGAGAAGGGGTCAAGGCCGTAAACAGGTTAGATCTAGTAGATCTAGATCCATATATGAATCTCATTAGTATTACTAGATTCAAATTCAAGTCCTGATATCCATCTGATTTATAAAAGTATATTCATATATGAATTCGTTAAATCTTGTCAGATCCAGATCCAAATCTGAATCTTGTTATTACTTTTGTTACTTTTGAAATTTTTATATAGAATTTTAAATTCTTGTAGAAATTTCTTTTTGTAATTATTAAAAAGAAATTTAGTTCCTAACTAATACTATTTAGGGTTAAATACAATAAACCCTCTATAAGGTTGAGACGGTTTTGCACTAAACCCCCTAAAGTTATTTTTTTTTTCAATTTGTCCCTTCTATGAGTACACATTAACAATTTGACTATTAAAAAGTCAAGAAAGATATTTTTACCCTTAGATATTACAAGAAAATATAAAATTAACCCTTAAAGTTTATTATGTTTGTTATTTTAGTTCCTAATTCTAGTTCTGTGTTAATTAACTTACTTTAGTCATTAATCAATATAAAAATAGCCAAAACAATTAAAAATATAATGATGCCGCCAACACTAGTAGTTCTTTAAAAATATTTATGAAAAAATTTAAATAAAAAAATTTCCTAACACTATCAGTATTTTTCGGTCTTTTCAGTATATTATATTTTTATGTAAAAATAAATTTTTAAATATACGAGACCCATAATCATCTATTAAAGTTACATCATTCTATTTTCTTTTTGCTTTTCTTTATGTCTATTTAAAATAATTTTCTTCTTACTTTTTTTCCTTTGTTAATATAATTCAATCTGTCACCTAAATTATACGAAATAACTTTATACATATAAACAAAAACTCAAATAAAAATAATTTAGATGAAATACCTTTAATAAGTGATCAAAAATTTTAAAATTAATTATTTCATAGTATTTTTAAATTTTAAATATTAAAAAAATCATAATTCAAGAATTAGAATATTAATTAAGTTAGAGCTTATTTAAAATTTTAACAATATTGACAATATTGTTGAATTTTAATTTTATTCCAATGTATTAAATCATACATAACTTAAGCGGGAGAGTAAAATGAGTATCATCTAAAAACCTTAAGGGAGTTTATTGCAATTAGCCTTTAGGGATAACTTTGTCATTTTGAAGAAACTAACAGAAGAGTTATATTTGACCGTTAGTCAAAAGGGTAAAGTGATAAAAAAATAATGTTAAGGAGTTTAGTGCAAAACAACCCAAACTTTAAGGAGGTCTACTGTATTTAACCCTACTATTTATGTATGTGTTCTATAATAAAATATGAATTGGCTTATTTGTAATATATAGATAAATTAATTTTATTATATATTAAATATTTAATATGACCCATCTAATCCAAGTTCTAATTAAGTCAAAAAAATAAGATTCATATTTGATTATTTTTTATAATAACTAAATAGATATCTAGATAATTAAAATTATATATAAATTCAGATCTAAATAAACAGATCCGGAACTAATCGAATTCGTATCTGCGCGATCCATTGATAGCCCTAGAAGACGGAGCTAGTAACGATTTGATAATGGGCCTTTTATTCATGAAAGTGGTCCAATTCACTCTTGCTAGACATTGCCCCAAATGTCAAGCCCTAATTCCTAAGGGTGGGGAAGGGTCAACTGCTAAGGTATGATATGACGGTCCCAACTGCCATCAAAAGTACAGCTCAGCTAGGAAGCATCTCTCTTACAATTATACTAACAACCAACAATTGATGATTTGATTTAATGCACTAACCAAAACACTTATGAGTAATCAAACCACCCAGTCGAGTAGTTTAGGAAAAATTAAAGGTCATAAGAACAGCAGGCCCTCTTTGCCCCGTTGATTAACGGCATGCACGTGGGTAATCGGGCGGCGGATCATAGGAGTAGGGAGGGGTGGTCGTCCTGTGTTTTTCAAAATTATATTATTTTTAAAAAATAATTAATTATTATTATATTATTATAAATTTTAAATTTTATTGCTTCAAAAATTTTAAAAGGTATAAAAAAATATTCCGTATGTATATATTTATATAATTTTATTCTTTGAAAATATATTATTTTTTTAATATTTTTTAAAAATTTCAATACTTAGATTTTATCTCATAAAATTTTACCAAAATTATAAAATTACCTCTCTAAGTATATGTATATATAAATTTTACTCCCTAAAATTTAATTCCTGAATCCACCCGTGTATTCATAATATTAAGGAAGGAATGAGAATGATGCGGTAGCACGCACGTGCAACCGTGGCAGCCAAGTATATAGTAATTTGATTTATTATTCTATAATAAATTTGCAAAACATATGGACATAAAATTAATCATATCATCAGTCCATGCACTTAATCTGTACTATCAACAGTACATATCCTAATATGTCTTGCTTTTGTTTTCATCTCCGACAAATTTTCCTGGGTCTCCTTGTGGATAGAATATCGAAGAAAATAGAACTAGCATCTTCCAAAAGAAAAATAATAACAATAACAATAATGAAACCCTGTCTACCCGAATCCCCGGACCCTGAAATTAAGCGGGATAATGGCTAAATATTCTTGTACAACACCATCAGGCCATTGCTAAAGAGAAACTTCCCACACAAAGTCGGAAGTTTTTCTTTTCTCAGAAGTTGATTATAACCACAGGAACAAGCGAAGTGGGCAGGCAGTTTCTGAACCTTCTTATGATCCATCTATTTGAAGCTCAAAATTATATCCTTGTCCATCTGCAAAATACAAATTGGAGGTGTCATATGGAGAAAATCAACTGAACAACTAGTCTAGCACGCAACCTACATTTTTTATTCCCAGCTCTTTAGCTTTTTCATCATCAAATCCATTTGCAGCCAATATTCGATGTCCTGCCGACTCCTTCTGTGACCATATACCAAGAAGTAAATGTGTTGTTGTTACTTCCCCACTTTCACCTGCATTTCAGTTGAATTACAAAATTAGCATCCCATCCCAGCAAGCAAAATCTTAAGAGAACAGGAGCTACAAGATTCTAGGTTTTCAAAACAATAAGCCTCATTAAACTCGCAATCTTTTACTATTTGGATGGAGAAATAGCAGTTCTTGGTTTTACCAATGTATTGTATTTGTAACTAAACAGCCTTCAAAATGAAGAGGGTACAATAGACTGACATAATTAAGACGAGAGAAAGTTAGAAGTTCAGTAAGGGCTAAAGGGTGCAGCACACCACCATCAAGAAATTTGGCCGACATATAACTAAGATGATAGTAACTTTTGAATTCATTACTTTAATATCTCGAACACTACGCATTGTTTTTCAACATTTTCCTGAGTGAGCTACACTGATGATGGTGTCTCTCCCCAGCACAAGTACATTTGCCAAAAGGCATAATATACTTGATTGCATAGAAACTGGAGTTAGTTTTTATCAGAAAGGCACTCCCAACGTTTAATCATCTGCAGGCAGGGTAGTTCACAATCAAGAATTGACTGCTTCAGCTAATCCCAAAAATAGCCACACGTCTTCACATAAGTTCTTCTAATTCAAATAAACAATTAATTCTAAACCCTTCTATCCTTCTCCAAGTTCCATGATTTGGGAGAAAGTGAAAAAATTCTGCAGAATGTACATTACAAAGTTGCAGCAGCTTTCAGATATCCAAGGTGCTAATAGTGCTGTACCTGTTACACTCTTTGTAGCAGTAGGAAAAAGAAAATTTATTTCCAAACAAGGAGAATAACATGTTAGTCTACCTAATTTCTTAAACATAAAATAAAGCTAAACCCCCGTATGCTATCTAATCCAATGTGATGCTCAAAGAAAAACTATGGTGCCTAACATGAGTGATTAGGCTAGAATCTCTCGAAAGCAATAAAAAAGAAAAGTAAAAAACTATTTATATCACTTTGGAAACGTCCTTTATCTCCTTTTTTCTACCCTGTCATTTGTTTTGCCAACAGTACCTGATCATGGCTTACTTCTGAACAGAGGATATACTAGCTTTGATAAGAAAAAGAATATTGGCTAATATATGCATAACTTAGGACCAGAAGCAAGCATGATATCTAAGGAGTTCTAGTTTCTACCGCAGCAGATTGCTGAGTATCATTGTGAAATTCCCCCAAATTTCTCATCTTTTGTTTCAAAGAAAGGTCTCCGTCACATGAATAACAGAATTGTTTTAATAGCCATTTCCAGAAAGCCAAGAGACCTTACATTGAAAACTATAAATGACTTCCACTTAGAATCAATTGCAAAATTTCACGAGAAAATCTGATGGCAATATTTGAAATGAAGTAGAAAATTATTTAGTAGAATCCGAAATACATGAGCAAAGTTCATAGCACGTTAAGCGAATGCGTTATAATTTAAACGTGCTGATTTCCAAGAGAAGAGAGAGATATACCAGACTTCAGTTTCTCCTCAATAGCCCAATCAAAAGCCCTTTGAGCAGGTTCAGTCAAGGGAGGATGCTCTGGACTGAAAAAGTACATATCAGATTTACCAAGCAACTTTACTGTTTCTTCTCGCACCTTAAAAAGTGTGATACCATTTTCCCTCAAGAACTTGGCGGCCAAACTAGTTCCTGCGACAACCAACACACCGAAAGCACTATAAGAAGGCTCATCAAAATCCATTATCACGTAACACTTCCTAGAAGCTTCATAGAAGAACTAACAAGTTAGAATCTTTTTCTGGTTTAACCAGAAGTTCATAACAGCCAATAATGCTCAAAGTCGAAATTGAATGAATACTTACTACAACTCCTCAGAATTCAGAAAAAGCTTTATCGGACACAGATCAACACCACATTCAAAGGCATATTTTGCATAAATTTGACAATTTTAGATGCAGTACATTCATTTTAGCTAAACAAAACCATGCAAAGAAAATTAGAGCTCGAATTAACCCCCCCACGTTTCCTTCTTCCAGTAGGAGGTATGTTCTTCTTTTTTTCCTTTTTTTTTTTTCCTAGCAATTTATCCTAATTAACCTTCAATAAGTGTAGAGAGATGCCAATTTTTTTCCACATAAATATCCTAATTTTTTCCCACATAATTTATCCTAATTATGCTTATTGTATATAGAGATGCTAATACACAGGAAGAATGAAAATTAAGAGAAGAATTTGGTAATTAACCTTCAACCAATATTGAATAATAAGCAGAGCTTCCGTCCCAGTATTCGGATACTTGAGCTTCCTAGCTTCCAACTCCGCCATAACAAATGACTTTATTGTCCTCGCAGACCATCTATGCCATTTTTATTCAGCAACTTAAGCACATCATCATAAGTTCATAAACCCAGAAAAAAATTAAAATAAAAAAATAAAAACATCAACAAAATACATACTTGGGTAATTTTTCAGAGATTCCAAGAAGCCCTCTTTTCTTCCCTACCAATTTAACCCAAAAAAAAAATATCAATATCCAAAATTTCCAAATGAAAATCTGTAACAAGTGTAGTGGAATTTGAGGATTACGATGTAGGGAGAAACTTGGACTTCTTTAGACCGTTGCCACAGTTGAACTCCGTCGTTATGAGGTGAAAAGACTTGAATTTGACAAGCGAATGGAAAGTTTTTCGCCGAGAAAAGAAGTAACTTGACAATCCGGTTTGAAAGACAAAGAAACCTCGGTGGGTTTCGGAAAAGACGATGAAGTTGGAAGTATCATTGATAGTGTGTTGGCCGCCATTGATTTTCAGTCAGCAATACCTCTCTTCCTGGCCAGTCACGATAACTTTTCTAGTACGATAATTACAAGGCCATTTACTTTCTTTCTGGGTCGCACTAAGTTATTGTTGTTGTTGTTGTTTTTTTTTTTTTTTTTTTTTTTTTAAGTACAGTTTTGGTACCATCGGATGTGGGTGTTCAAATGGTCGAATTAATCGAGGTTATCCAATCAATCCAAACAAAATTGGTTGAAATAGGGCAATTGAAGGATTAATTGGATATTTTCTAGATTAATGTTGTACTTGGTTCGGTTTGAAAGATCCGCAAACCAATTAAGCCAAATACCCGGTAAGCAAATACAATATGAAATAGGAAAAATACTATGCAAACCAAACTTGCTATGGAAATAATACATCCAAGAGTGTTATGTGTCAATTTACAATAGGGTTAAATATACTTTATCCCTTTAAATTAATACTTTAGTTATACTTTATTTCCTGAATTACAATAATATGCATTTTATCCCTTACAAAGATTCTATCTGAATTTTTAAATAATTAATGCTGACTTGTAAAATTATTTGGACACTTAATATCCCTCCATGTTTTCGTTAGAAGTTATGGACAAGATTGCCCTTTTCTTGTGACATTAATGATTAAAATTCAAGTGTTACTTTGTTCTTCCATTTAACTAAAACATGGTTTCTATTCTAGACAGCACTGAGGAGAAATGAATAAAACATAACTAAATCCTTGCAATTCAAGCTCATTCTGATAACATAACAGGTTGTCGTGTCAATTTATGGGTTGACACGACACAATCTGTTTTATTTTGAGTCATTAACGGGTTGACGTGATAGCAATCTAATTAAATTCGAATCATATCTAAACCTGTTAATTTTATATTTGTGTTCGTGTCGTCTTTTTATATTTGAAATTGTCACCCCTTTACGTATATCATGTCTCCCATGATGAAATGATTTATTGTTTATATGAATAGACCTATGTTTCATATCATAGTATAAAACTAAAACTTGTGTTTCACATCATAAAAAAATATTTTTCAGCCGCTAAGATGAGTAATAATATGTAAATGTCAAACATATGGAATTATTATATTATGGTATATAAATATTTGATTGATGTAATTACCCTAATTGCTCACCTAAATTAGGTGATTAGCTTATTAGTCTGATTATCATGATTAGTAAGACTTATCATATATTCTGATTGTTTTAATTATTAAGACTTACCATATTTACATAATCTAAAATATTCTCTTGTAAGCCTATATAAAAACACCTTACATACCAATTATATTAAGGTATGATTTATAGATATCGTAATATAATCTTTCGTTTCTAACATGGTATCAGGCCTCTGCCTGTAAATATATTTTGAGATTTTGCATATTTGAGCGCTTATAAATATATTTTGCTCCGATTTTTAATTTTCAACCTTCAAGTTCTCCTGATTTCAACCTTCGGGTCTCTTTATTTTCAATATTCAGTTCTCCTGATTTCAACTTTCGGATCTCCTAGTTTCAGGTTTTTCTTGGTTTTTGATTTTCGGGTTTATTTGATTTTGAACCTTCAGGTTCTCTCTCTTAGTTTTCAACCTTCGGGTTATCTCGGTTTTGAACTTTCGGATTCTCCACAGTTTTGAGCCTTCGGGTTCTCTTGGTTTTGAGCCTTCAATTTCTATCAGTTCTCAACCTTCAAGTTCTCTCAGTTCGAATCAACCTTCAAGTTCTCTCAATTTTTAACTTTCGAGTTCTCTCGATTTTTAATCTTCAAATTCTCTTGGTTTCAATTTTTGGGTTTTCAGTCCGTTTTGATTTCATTTTGGTTTTGGTTTTCGGTTTTCTTGTTTTCAATTTTCTATTCTCATGTTTTGTTTCAAACTCAATTTGATTTTCCATAACCATATTGAGTTTAAGAGGGGATATCAAAAATATGGAATTATTATATTATGGTATATAAATATTTGATTGATGTGATTAGCTTAATTGCTTCCCTAAATTAGGTGATTACCTTATTAGTCTGATTATCTTGACATACCATCTATCCGATTGTCATGATTAGCAAGAGTTATCATATTTATATGATTTAGAATATTCTCTTATAAGTCTATATAGTGGCACTCCGTATATCAATTGTATTGAAATCTGATTTATACATATTGTATGTATTCTCTTTCGTTTGTAACAATAAATAATAGTACATTGTCCATCACCACTCTAATCTTAATAGCATCCAAATGAGGATGTAATCAAGCAATTTATATCAGTAACATCCAACTAAACCTATAAACGGGTCGGATCCAGTCGAGTCTAGCATATTCAGATCAAGATCCAATTAATATAACCGGATCCAGATTCGAATCCAGATCTCTGATGGGTCTACGAAAGTAGATCCATACCCGGATCCGTCGGGTCTTGTTGGACCCGGATCGGATCCGGATTCGGGTCTTAATAATTTTTTTATAATTTTTAAAATTATATATAAAACTATTATAACTTATCGAATTTTTTCTTTTGTTTAATTATACAAAAGTATTGAGTTCATAATTATATTTATGCATGTATTCTACATTAAATATAAATTACATGGGCATTTTACACAAAATATATGTATATATACATATAAAATAACACTAATATACAATAATTTTATTATATATTAAATATTTTAGACTCGGATCCAAGTCTTAATCGGGTTGGAACACCAAGATTCAGATCCGACCAGTTTATTATAAATAGTTAAACGGGTCCGAATCGGATCTGACTAATCAAAATTTACTATAGATCCAAACCCATGATAAACGGGTCCGAGTCTAGACCCGACCCATTGACAGCCTACATCCAACCATCCAAAAAGCCATTTTCATAAAATGCCAATGTTTGTCATGAAATTAAACCAAAAGCCGTGAACAAAAAGTAGCAATTCAAGATGAATACCAACTGGTGAAAAGAAAATGACATTTAAATAGAACTAGCGATTATCATTCATTTAGCAGTTCTATTCGGTGCATGACTACTGTTTGTCGTCGATTCGTTGGAAAAGAAAACAGGACCAAATCTCTCATCCTGTCTTTGAATCTATGTTAAGCGTAAAGAATTTTTTTAATGATTTGAATCTGGCAGTTAAAAGCATAAATGAGTTTAATTGTTGGAGTTAACTAACCTGAACATTTTGCATTTGTAATAACTGTGGACCCTTGATAAATTCCTGACCATCAAGAATCTCATTATCACTTAAATGTTCTGATACTCAACAACTTTTCCCTGACTCTTGGCATTCATGTATGATGTATAGTTTTCAAAAACCATCATAGCATATGCACTAAAATTCCCCAAATCTACATTCAGACCAAAGCCAGCATCAACTTCACCCTCTTCTAAAGGACTACAAGCATCGCTTAAGCTATCACCATCCAGAAAAATATTGAAGATCAGATACTTGGAATCTTCACTTTCGACATCATAAGTTTTATCTGATTCATCAATACTGCCTTCATTTTCTACACCACTGCCTTCATTTGGAAGACTATCACCATTGCCTTCATTTTCTACATCAGCATTCTTCATCTCTTGATTCTCAACCGTACATTCAAAATTACCTTCATTTGCTCCTACTTTGGAGCAATTGTTGGGATGATTTTGGGGTCAAATTTTGGGGTCAATTTTTTTCGGATAGCTTGAGAAACTAATACTTTTTCTATTTTATTCTCTATTTTGTTTCACAGACTCGCGCTATTTTTCCTTTCTCCACTAAAGGGGCAAAATTGAAAACATGGTTATTCACTTGGGTGCCTAAGGGTAAAATGGTTACCACACATTTTGTTTGGGGTTCTTTTTGTCTTTTCATATTTAAATTTTGCAATGTCAAGAATTATTCTCTTTACCAAATATCAATGGAAGCAAAATACACATTATTATGATTTAAGGGGTAAAAGTATAACATGATTATATTTAACTCATTACAATATGTTCTGTATATTATATCTCATGCATGACTGTTACGTTTATTATCATGTAGTCGTATCGATGTAAAGTTGATGAAATAGAAGTTAAATATTTAAATATTAGATTTCCGGAAAAAGAAAATGTATGTGTTAATTGCAAGACCTCTAAATCAAAAACCAAATCATCAACCCGACAAAAAGATGGTTGGTTGTGTAGGTTAGAACCAATTAGCATATTTATTAGAGTGGTAAATTTAGCAAACTGAATGGACTAAACAGCCCATTAACAAATTAATAGTAGTACTCTATGTTTTCTTTAGGCGTAGAGGTCAGAGGTCAACTGTCACTCTGGTTTTCTAGTATTAAAAAAAGGGAAGTTCTTTTCTTGAAATCTCAAGGTGATTAAAAAAATTATTTAAGAATGCGGTTAGCGTGGACAACCTAAACCAGATCTGATAAGCACGATAATCTTATTGCATATTCTATTGAAGTACGTTGTGGTATAATAATCAAGTTACTATTTTAAATTGCAACTTGCAATTATAGGCATAGCTAGAACACGAAATTTTATTATCATATATTTTAGAGAGGAAAGTTTGGCAAAACTCAAGAAAAATTTTATTATATAAAGATTCTATTAAGTGATATTCCTAAATTAATTAAATTTTAATATTTTAAATAGTGACTTACCAATTCATTTTATTTTTAAATTCACTATTTTAAATAATAGAATCTCATTACCACTTGACATGTCCCTGATATGACTTTCCCATAATAAAATTTATCGGACAAAAATTAAAACCCAAAACGCTCTAATTAAATTGACGACTACTAATAAAGTAACTTTACCTATAAAAAGAACAACTTAACAATTTGAAAAGGAAAATAGTAAGTACCAGAAAATAAAGAGTCCATTAGGGAAATTATTGACAACAATTTTTATAGGGGCCTAATGAAATTTAAAAGCAACGGCTATGGAGAAATTTCTGTCTCTTGTGCTTGTTTTGAAAATTATTCTTTTTTTATGTCGATTGGAAATGGGATATCCGACAAGGGGAACTCGCATTCAGGAAATGCGAGTTCAGTGAGCTCACATTCCTGGAAATAACTAACCTACTGTTGGGTTAAATTAAGAAAACTTATTATCATATTTTTGCACATTAACCCGCAAACGGTTTAATGTATAATCAAAAACTTATTATCATATCTTTGCATATTAACCCGCAAGCGGTTTAATGTATAGTAAAAAATACAATGTATAACTTCATGTCAATTTGCCCATCAAATTTCAAATTTAGGCACTTTACTATTAAAAGAATGTATCGGATGACATGAATTCCTCAAAAGTTGATAACTTTTGAGGGTAAGCTAAACAATCTTTTCTCACTTATTCGTTGCATCTCTTGGAAGTTATCAACTAACGATTTCATACGCAAATAAATAATTAACCTACTGCTGGGTTAAATTAAGAAAACTTAATATCATTTTGCATGTTCATATTATCCATCTTTTAACTTTTCTTTTCTCATTTTGCATGTTCATTTTATCATTGTTGGAATTGGTTTGAACGTTGAAGCCATTGTATGATAGTGACTTTTATGTTAGTTTTTTGGATGTAGAGTTTAAACTTTTTTGATGATGTGTTTCTTGCTTCCTGATGCTTAATGCTCTTTGTGCACGGTTTTACCATAAGTATGAATGGTCTAAATTTGAAATTTGAGGGGATAAATTGATATTAAGTTATACATTAGATTTTTTACTATACATTAAACTACTTGCGGGTTAATGTGCAAAATTGTAAGAAAATTTTACTCAAAATGAGAATTAAAGACTTCTCATCTATTTTATTGACCACAAGAAAGTGGTTCAGGGGTAAAATGTTACATTACTTTGGTCAAAAGTTCAATAATAGTTAATTTGGATACATTCTTTTAATAGTAAAGTGCCTAAATTTAAAATTTGAAGGGGCAAATTGACATGAGGTTATATATTGTATTTTTTACTATACATTAAACCGCTTGCGGGTTAATGTGCAAAGATATGATAATAAGTTTTTGATTATACATTAAATCGCTTGCGGGTTAATGTGCAAAAATATGATATTAAGTTTTCTTAATTTAACCCAGCAGTAGGTTAATTATTTCTTTGCGTATGAAATAGTTAGTTGATAACTTCCCTATCCAAGAGATGCAACGAATAAGTGAGAAAAGATTGTTTAGCTTAACTTTTGAGGGATTTCTGCTTATACATTAACCACTTGCGGGCTAATGTGCAAAATTGTAAGAAAATTTTCACTCAAAATGAGAATTAAAGACTTCTTATCTATTTTATTGACCACAAGAAAGTGGTTCAGGGGTAAAATGTTATATTACTTTGGTCAAAAATTCAATAATAGTTAATTTGGATACATTCTTTTAATGGTAAAGTGCCTAAATTTGAAATTTGAGGGGGCAAATTGACATGAAGTTATACATTGTATTTTTTACTATACATTAAACCGCTTGCGGGTTAATGTGCAAAGATATGATAATAAGTTTTTGATTATACATTAAACCATCTTGAAGGTTAAGATATGATAATAAGTTTTTTTAATTTAACCCAACAGTAGGTTAATTATTTCCATGATGAGCTCGCATTCAGTAAATGCGAGCTCACTGAACTTTGAATGCATTCGCATTCAAAGGCATTCGCTGAATGTGAGTTCCCATCGGATATCTCATTTTCAATCGACGTAAAAAAAGAATAATTTTTAAAATAAACACAGTTTCAAAAATTTCTATGAGCTGCCCCGTTAAGCAGTGGTAATACTAATTGTTTTCCTTTTCTAATTCCAGTATGAATCTTGATAAACAAGCCTAAATTATTATTATTATTTTTAAAAAAATATAACTACAACTATGTTGCATGAGTTTTTATATATTAAATTAGGAGCGGAAATAATCTAGTTTTAATTTCCCGAATTTTGTTCCGAGTGAATAGGATTTCTCAATCATTAATGATTACACATCTTTCGACTATGAGTTTAATATTAAATTATCTATTCTTCGATCCCATCACATATTTAATTTTTCCTCACAAATGGCAGGCATAATAGCTGTCTGGAAACAGAGAAATTCAGGTCAAATCTTCAAGTCCCGAAAAGCCTTTTACCTTGATTAGAGCTTAATTAGTTTCTTCACAGGTAGTTACACTAATAATATTCTTAAGCTTCTCTGTTATTGCAGTATTAGAGTGATATATGTCTTATGCAGCTTCTGTATTTAAAAAGATTGAAGAGAGTGTAGAAGCAGCAAATTATGATGACAAAGTAGTAGTGGAAGTAATAGACCATCTCTGAAATTGACAGCCAATTTTTTTGGAAATTGATGAGCCCAATTCTTGATGAAATTTGATGCTTGAATAGTGAAGGGAAGCCCAGATTTTGTGGGGATTCCACACAAGTTGGTTGAAGCTTAAAGTTTGGGAAGCCATGACTTCAGCTTCATGTAAAAAGTACCCAAAGATTCTTTTATCCATCATAGCTTCATAATTGGATGCCTAGCCATTTTCTTGATTCTTTCATCATCATCTTTAATATCATCACAGACATTCGGTTCTGCAATTCGTGGTTATATCTATGTTGTTGGTCGTTAACAAGAAGCCGACTTAATTGGGACTGCTTCTGATGGAACTGTTGTTAATTTTAGCCATCATAGTCAATATCCTTGGCAGCAAGGGAGCTGGAGATGATTTTCAAGAATCAGATGGTGGATTTGGATGTGATTTGTACAAAGGAAAATGGGTTTATGATTCAGGTGGTGAACCTTTGTACAAACATGATTCTTGTCCTGTCTTGACACAGACACAAAATTGCCAGGGAAATGGAAGACCTGACAAGGAATATGAGAATTGGCGCTGGAAACCTCTAGAATGTGGCCTCCCTCGATTTGATGCCAGGAAATTCCTTGATCTAATGAAGGGAAAAACTATAGCTTTTATTGGCGATTCAGTTGCTCGAAATCAAATGGAGTCACTGCTCTGTATTCTTTGGCAGGTAATTCAATCAATAGCTTTCTGTTGCTGAGTCTTGTGACTCCAAATTTTAAAGGGCTATAACAACCATCCTTTTGCTGTTCAGTGTTTTGTTTTGTTGCATTCAGTAATCTGCGTTTTCTTGTTTCAGGTTGAGGTTCCAAACAATCGAGGCAACAAAAGAATCGCCAGCGTTTCGTTTTTGCATCAACATCTACAACAATAATTCGGATATGGTCCGCTTGGCTTGTCAATAAAACATCCGATCAATTTGATTTTGCTCCAGCTGGAGTGCCCGAGCTGCACATTGATGCACCTGACGAAACCATCATAAACTTGATCACGAATTTCGATATAATCGTCCTCTCATCGGGTCACTGGTTTGCAAAGCAGTCAGTCTACATCTTGCAGAATGAGATAGTTGGAGGACAACTGTGGTGGCCAGACAAGTCTAAAAAAATGAAAATTGACAACATTAAAGCTTTTGGTATATCAGTTGAAACTATCCTCGCTGCCATGGTAACACATCCAAATTACACCGGCCTAACAGTTGTGAGTACATTTTCGCCCGACCATTACGAAGGAGGAAAGTGGAATACAGGAGGATCGTGCACATGAAAAGTAAGGCCTCTAAAGGTTGGTCAATTGTGTGATAACGAATTCACCAAAATAATGCATCAGAAACAGGTATTCTGATGCAGAGGATTTAGTCGTTCAATCGATAAGAAGACCAATAAATCGAAGATGAAACTAATGGATATTACGGAAGCTTTTGCATATCGACATGATGGGCATCCAGGTCCCTGTAGGAGCACCGATCCCAACAAAATCACGAAAAGAGGACCAGATGGCAGGCCCCCGCCGCAGGATTGCTTGCACTGGTGCATGCCAGGTCCAGTGGATACCTGGAATGAAATCTTGTTTGAAATCATAAAAAGAGAACTTTGAACAAGCAAATTGCATTATCGTCTTTAACCTAGAGGAAATTCTTGAATTGCTTTGTATTATTCAGGCAGTAGTTCTCAGGAGATTGGATACAAATTATACAAATTTTTTTTTTTTTTTTTGGTTTTCGTGAATCAACATGTAGTGGCCATAAGCTTTAATGTCGCATTCTTTTTTCTTTTTTTTTAGGGAGAAAAGTATATTATTTGCTATTTGTGCTTGGTAAACATGACATAATCTCTTTTGTTTCTCACTTAAACAATTTCTAAGTTAATCTATATGCATTAATTTTTTAAAGATTAAATAACCATATTGTAGTGAAAATAAATTCCCAAGAAAAAAAAAATACTACTTGTACTAAAGAGTACCAATTACTAGCTACCTAAATATAGTAGAGTGGAGGAGGTCTCGTAAAGCTAAGGGTAAATCACCTAAATAATTTTTTAATTTTTTTATGAAAGTAAGAATGATCATTTAACTTAAACTTTAGTCAGATTAACTTTATAGCAGAGACTAAGGGTGGTGAGCGGTGTGATTTTACAATTCTACCCCTAATAACTATTGAAAAAATAACAAAACTACTTCTATTTTGGAGGATTAATTTAACTGCAAATATTTAGTTGAGAGATTAAACTGATTAAAATTTAAATTAGTAGACATTAGTGAAAAAGTTATAGAACTATTTAAGTGATTTATCTAGTATATTTGGATGGAAAGAGATGGGAAGAAAAGAAAAAAAGGTTTGGACAGAAAGAGAAACACCTCCTTCTTGTTTGGGAGTTGAATGAAGAAAGAAAATAAAAGAAACAGAAAATTTGGGGTGATAGGTATATTTGATTTGAAGAATGATTTGAAATGCATGAATTTAAATGGGATGGATTTGAAATGATATAAAATTTGAGTGAATTTTAAATTTACTTATTTAACTATTAAAATCATACTTTCATTTATGAGTGAATTTCAAATTTACAACTAAATTACTTACCTTATTTGGATAACTTATTATAGATTATGATTTCAAGTAAAATTCATTCAAATCCCTCAATCCAAACACAATAACAAGTGGAAGAAACTGAGAGAAAACCAATCTAAAACTTTAAAACTTCATGAAAATGCCTGGATTACCCATGAAGTGTTGAACAAAATAAAAATACCCAACAAGTTCAAAATCATTCCATTTATCTCCTAGCATTTTAAAATTATTATCCGTATGAACGGTTATTTTTTAAATAATAGTTTGCAATAATTTCATACAGTCTTCTTAATTGTATTTTTTATCTAACATACATCACATTATAAAAATGACTATAGTACTTTTTAAAATAATATTTCAAAATAATATCTTTGCAAACAAATCTTCCAAAACTCCCAAACTAAGCCAAAGCTAAAGTTAAACAACGTCGTATTCATAATCTAATTAAAATAATATAAAAATAGGAGTGTCTTTCCCACGTTTGAAATTTAAATCTTTCGAACAGTCGCATGAAGCCAAGCCAGTCCCCCATCAATTGGCTCACTCATAAAACCCTCATCCGCCCATTTTCAACGGTCGATTTGTTAACAGCTATTCTCTCTCTCGATCCTCCTCGTCTCATCTCGTTTCAAAAAACCCTGTTTATTACTCTTCATCAGTTTTCAGGTCACATTTCAGTTGTCAAGGTGCGTTCTCTACTTATATTCATCATCTTTTCCAATTTATACTTTTTTTTGGGGTTTGCTGACTATAGATGAATTCTTTTTCCAATTATATTCAAGTATTTTTTTTTTTCTGGATTGTCTGCGGAGTAAATTTGGCTTGTTTGAGTTTGATTTGATAGGTGAAGTTTCCTCTTTCAGTTTTCTTGTAGGAAGCAGTGTTTCTTTTGTATTACTTGAAACATCTCGTATTCATTTTGAATTTGGATGGTAAAAACAAGAACCCTAATTTGATTAATTGCTTATTTGGCAGTTGTATGATATAAAAAGGTTTAAAGATCTCCTGATGAATTTCTTTAACAGCAATTTGGTTGACAGGTTAAACCAGTTTTAATGTTATATTTGTGACCCTGAATGTTTGCATATGTAATTCTTATGCCTACCTAATTACGTTAAAACAATTTATCAGATTTTCTTGTTCAAGGTACAACCCCTTTTTTTTGGGGGGGGGTGTGTTTGGATTTCTATGTTTTTTACCGTTTACATTGCTAGATTTGATTGCTCTTGAAATTTTTGTGAAATCAATCCTTTATATTTTTGTTGTTACTAGGTACAATTGATCCGAAATGTCGATAGTACCCACTGATCATCACTTATGCAGCTGGAAACTACATGTGAAACTCTACTATATGAACTGCAGGTTTTCTCCTTTTGTTTTAAACAATGTTTTTAAATCTTCTATCCCTTTAAATTTTCTTACTTCTTTGTCGATTTCCCTTTTCCAAGTAATCATTGAGATTGTTATTCTCGCTCTCTCTCTCTTTTTTTAATGGCACGATCAGATAATATGGGATGAAGTTGGAGAGTCTGATACCGAAAGGGACAGAATGCTGCTGGAGGTTGAACGAGAATGTCTAGAGGTGTACAGGAGAAAAGTGGATCAGGCAAATAAATATAGAGCTCAGCTAAGGCAGGCAATTGCTGATTCCGAAGCTGAGCTAGCTGCTATCTGCTCTTCTATGGGAGAGCGACCTGTGCATATTAGACAGGTCAGAGTTCTGTAATGCATTACAAGTAATGCCAAACCCCCTGCTTATAGGCCGTTCGTAGGCCTCAGCTTTGGTGGATACATTTTGAAATAGTAAAACACTATTTCTTTGTTCCTGATGACCAATAGAATAGATTAATAGATAGGAAAAAGCAATCAGTTAATCTTTTTCTAAGACTGTAAGAGAAATAGTGGAAAGGTTTTCAGACTGCCACAAATGTCGGACAAGCATCATCAATCATGACAATCTAGTTACACTAATGAATTATTGTATAAGATGATGACATTCAAATTAAACTATTTGTACATGTGAAATGTTATTTATTTTAGTTTGACCAGTTCAGTATGAAAACCTTGACGAGAGCCTGTCTTTATTATTCAGTCTGATCAGAACCCTGGAAGCTTGAAGGCACAACATAGAGCCATTCTCCCACAAGTAGAGGAAATGCGGAAAAGGAAATGTGAGAGGAAGAATCAGTTCCTTGAAGTTTTAGAGCTGATACAGAAGATTAAGTGTGAGATTTACAGGTCAACTGTGAATTCTTCTGCAAACACTCGGTTGGATGAAACTGATTTGTCTTTGAGAAAGCTCGAAGAATTGCACATGAGAGAGCTGCAGGCACTTCAAGTCGAAAAGGTTAACCTTTTCCTGAAGCAGAACAATTTTTTAGCACTTCATAATTCGTATGCATGTTTTTTAAGGATTGCCCTCTGAATTACTTGCTTCACTGTCTTTGTGGCTGCAGAGTGACCGTTTGAAGAAAGTCCTGGACCATCTCAACACTTTAAACTCATTGTGCTCGGTGCTTGGTATGGATTTCAAACAGACTGTTGGTGAGGTTCATCCTAGTTTAGGAGAGTCTGAAGGGACAAAAAATATTAGTAATGATACCATTGAACAGCTAGCTGCCGCTATACAAAGTTTTCGAGAGATTAAGATGCAGAGGATGCAGAGGGTACATTGAATTTCACATAACTTCCAAGTTGTTCTTTTGATAAATCGAATTTTCGAAATTTGTTGACTTTCCTGTCGTGGCAGTTACAAGACCTTGCCACGTCACTGCTGGAGCTTTGGAATTTGATGGATACGCCTTTAGAAGAGCAACAAACATTTTCAGAGTGTAACTGCTAACATAGCTGCTTCAGAAGATGAGATAACTGAACCTAATATGCTGTCTATTGACTTCGTCAAATATGTGAGTTAGCGTAGTTGAATTGCTTAGTTAGGCACTTAGTTCAGAGAGTAATTCCAGTTCTTTTAATCATTCAGGTTGAGGCAGAAGTTTCTAGGCTGGAAGAACTCAAATCAAGCAAAATGAAGGAGCTTGTTCTGAAAAAGAGGTTTGAGCTACAGGACATCTGCAGGAAAACACATATCATTCCAGAATCAGATAGCGCACTAGACATTGCAATTGAAGCTATTGAATCTGGTACTGAAATTTTAGCATTGAGAAGATACAAATGATACTTTTATGGTAGGATGAATTGATCTGAATGGTTATTCTTTTATAATCTAGGTGCTGTTGATGCTGCTAGTGTACTAGAACAAATTGAGCTTCAGATATCTAAAGTAAAAGAGGAAGCTTTCTGCAGGAAAGAAATACTTGAAAAGGAGTGGAGAAATGGATGGCCGCATGTGAGGAAGAGTGCTGGCTTGAGGAATATAACAGGGTTGGTTTTGATTTAGCTGATCCACTGTTTTAATTACCTGTTCATTTATTCATTTAAGTTGCATATTTCCCCTCGCTAATCTCTCAAATTCCTGCTCAGGATGATAATCGCTACAATGCTGGAAGAGGTGCTCATCTTACTCTCAAGCGTGCCGAGAAAGCTCGTGCCTTGGTTACTAAACTTCCTGGTATTGAAAAGCATCATGGCATATTTTTCTAACTGTAGATTCCAGGAATCTGCTTCATCTTGCATATTAAAGTACATGTGTTATCTCTAACAAAAGGTGTACATATCATGCGGCTATTTTTTCAGTCATTTATCAGTTCAATTAGCTGAGAAAAATTTATCTTGTGGCTAGTTTTGATAGAATCAGTATGCAATTATCTTGCAAAATGTCTTAGTTGTTGAAGTAAATGTCTGATTTCAACACTAAAATGTTTCATTTGGACCATGCTGAGACAGCAATGGCGCAGGCATTGGCTTCAAAAACCACAACATGGGAAAATGAGAGAGGAATTGAATTCACTTATGATGGTGTATGTGCTTTCCTGTGAATTGTGAATTATGAGTTTCTTTTTTTCTACCTCTTGGATAATTGTTGTCGAGCATAAATAATTTTGTTAGACTTTTGTTTGAAATTTAACTTGTTTTGTCTGTAGATTCCTCTTCTTTCTATGCTTGAAGAGTATACTATTCTACACCAAGAGAAAGAGCTAGACCGCAAAAGGCAGAGGGTATGAACTTTAACTGCTTTTTTATTACAGTCAACTCTTTAGTGAAACTAATACCATCTGTACTAAATATCAGGACCAGAAGAAACTTGAGGGCCAGTTAATTACAGAGCAGGAGGCACTTTATGGTTCGAAACCTAGCCCTATTAAATGCCAGAGTGGGAAGAAAGGTCCTAGACTGTCATGTGGTGGTGGTGCAAGCAATCGAAGACTTTCCCTTGGAGGAACCATGCTGCAAACTCCCAAGGACGATTTTCTTCACCCACCAAAAGCTACTCCTAATACACGTCAGGCTAAGAAAAATGAACGGTTGCATAAGAATGATCATTCGAATGTGCTTAGGGATGACGGAATTGCTTCTTTATCAGCTGGTAAATTTCTTCTGAGTTATTTAAGTTATATATATGTACTGCTCTCAATTTTTCTCTTGAATGATTTAGTAATTCTTTCTCTGTTATATGGTTAAAGGGGGGGGGGGGGGTCGCAAATTTGTTTGTGCTAATTCCCGCCTGTAATGTGCTAATTCCCGCCTGTAATTTACAATTCCATAGATACATGAGAGTTTTTCTTAGTCCTTGTTCACTTTTATCATTCTAGGAAGGAGAGGCCTGGACGTTGCCGGTCTTCCTCTGAAAAAGCACTCTTTTGGAGCAGTCAGTTCGCGTGAATTGGAGTCCCCCATGGTGCGAAAGCCCTTCTCACCCATTTCTTCAACAGATTCATCGAATTGTCCAATGCAACAAATATTTTGGAAGATCTCAACAAGAAACACAATGACATGTTGCAGAAAACTCTAACAAGTAACAGCAACACATCATTTACTACTCCTACCAAAATCATTCCTGCCGTGGAGGAAGAGAACAGGACTCCAAAAGCTATGACAATTCCTGTACCCTCTACACCTGCAACTGTATCAGTTCCTATGCAAACGGCTGTAACTCCAGCACCTTTTGTGGACGTCCTTCCTTTGAATTCGAAGCAAGTTGACAGTATTCCTGAAGAGATCGAATACTCGTTTGAAGAACGGAGAGCTGGATTTGTGCTACCAAAAACACCTCTAAAGACTGTTACACAAGTTTGAGAAGAGCCAGTACAGGAAGATGAAGATAAATTCGTAATCAATTGTTGCTATTTTTTTTTTTTAATTTCTTTTTCCTTGGCATTCATTTCATATCTTGATACTAAATCACTCAGAAGTCAATTTCTATTGGCTTTACTGAAAATGTACATATAGTCTACGAATACTGAGCCGTGGACTATAGGATCTGGAAAATGTTCTTCCCTGATATTCTGTGACACTCTTCAAGTACTTTTCAAGTAGACAGATTTTCAAGGGAAAATCAGTTGCAACTTGAAAACTTGTAACTGCTGGAACATATCTAGTGTAACAATGCTAACAACTTCGTCAGTTTATGCTCTCTGGCCTTTCCGAACTTTAACCACTTTTCGTGCTCCCTTAAATCATTCTGCCAGGAAAAGGGCTACCTTGGATTTGGCAGTTTTTAACAAAGAAAGTTTTTTGTTGCTTTAGGAAGTTACTACAAAAAAACAAACCAACACTTGCAAAAGCTGCACCCTTTACAAAGTTTACTTATCAAAACTAGTTCACTGCCAAAATATATTAAATTTTTAATTTAGATATTTAATCAAAATTTATTTATTTTTTTTATAAATTTAGTGACACCTCAACTTTTAATTGGGGTGCATTTTAGTCCCTTTTAGTTTTAATTTCTTTTTTGTTTTTTTATGTTTGAAAGTTAGTTTAAATTTCTTTGTGGCTGGAAAAGAAAGCTGAATAAAAAACTTCCGATTTTGCTTTGCAGCATTACCCTCTTTTCCATTTTCTTTCTTTCTCCCTCAAATGGATTAATAATTAACAGCATTAGTCATCATTATTCATTCTCTAATCCAATGAAAATTCTGTACCGCTTACAGTGGCATTAAAGGTAATTATTTTGAAAAACAAAGGGCATTTTTTTCCTTTGTTTTTTAAGTCAACTTTAATTCACCTAAAAAGACAAAGAACAGGTCAGAGGTTGGAAAAATTGACATGGCTTCAACGTTAACTTTACAGCCTTTTAATAATTAAATTGCCATTTAAAATAAAAGAATTTTCTTTTTCCCAAAATTTCCTATTTTATATTCAAATTCATTTAACTTTGCCAAATTTTTAAACCGAATTTATTAAATTTCCAAGACGGACTTGAAACCTTTTACTTAACCAAAATTTATTCTTTGAATTTTCATTGCAGTTTAAATATTACTTACTTATAATAATCCAAAATTTTTAATTAAAATTTCAACTATTTTTTAATTTCATATTTTCCAACTTTATTTTTTTCCTTCTTTAACTTTTTCCTACAAAGTTAAATTTCACAACCCTCAGAAAATACTGCAACCAAGCAAACTTTTTTTTTTTTTTTTTTTTCCATGTACTAAAATTTTTTTTTTAAAAAAAAAGTTTCAATCTTTGGAGCTCTGTACTTGGTCTGCAATGGCAGAAAAGAAGCATTAAGTTCAGAATATTACAGTGGTGATAGATTTCAACTGCTAAAAACTGTTGCAGTCAGATGATCTTTGAATATTCAAAGCTGGTACTAGAATTTCAAATTTTACTGAGTTTCTGAAGTGGGTTTTGTTTAATCTTTTCTGGGTTCTTGATTTTGTCTACTGTGTGTCAGAAAAGTTGAGATTTTCCTTGAGATTTTGTGTTGAATGGTGATCATTTCAGTTGTTCTTAGTGTGTGAGATTAGAAAGGTTTGATCTTGAAGGTTTAAGGTTTTACAGTTTAGTACCTAAAGATTCTGACGGTTTAAGGGGTTCTGAAGTTTCCATTTTTTTGTGTCTATGAATGGAGGAAAAAGAAGGAATGAATAGTTCTGGGGGGTTGGCAGTGAAGGGTGATGAAGCTTCAGAGGGCTTCAGAGTAGAGCCAAGTGTAGAAAACCCAAGTCAGTTTGGTGGATCAGCTGTGTCAACTGCAGAAGCTACACCAATAAGTGTTGCAGCACCATCCGCAGAAGTGAAAAAGAAGAGAGGGAGACCGAAGAAGTATGGACCAGATGGTTCAGTAGCCATGGCATTGTCACCCATGCCGATATCAGCTTCTATTCCACTTGCAGGAGATTTTTCAGCTTGGAAACAGAGTCGAGGCCGGTCGATTGACTCTTACAAAAAGAAACACAAGTCGGAGCTTGAAAGTCCCGGTAATGATTATTTTTCTGCAGTGTTTTGAATTTTTGAGACTCTTGGTCCATCTGTGGAAAGCTCTTTTATGTATTTACTATTGCGTAGGTCATAATCTCTAGCTGTAATTAGATTTGAGTGGTCTGAGATTTGTTATGGTTGTTTATGCTCAGTTATGTGTCTGGAAATTGTAAAATGGATCTACTGGCTTGTTTTTGCTCTAGTCAATTACTCTTTATGCTTTGCCTTTTGTTTGTGGTCAACTTTCAATGGTATGTGTGAGTATTCAATGTGGAACTGGGACCCTTATCTGCAACTATCTTCTAGATCTGCAGTTAGTAAATATCTACATACAACAAATGCAACTTCTTTTTATGTAGGGGAATCTTCTGCGTCCAAACTTGGTTTTATCAGTTTTAATGAGAAGATGAGATAGATGCCGTAAACACAAAGAGTTGTCCAGTTAATCTGTTAGTAATTCATTTAGTATCCATGTAACCAGACACAAGGTCCGTCTTTACCCAATTATTGCAAGAAGTATATAAAAGGCAAAATAAGAATAAACAACTTGGGAAACTAATCGTCAAATGAGGGAATGATGTAACATGTGTGGATCTGATGCGAAGGCTTACCTAGTAGAATATTATTATCTTGGATGAGATAGATTTGACATGGACTTTAGGGAACTTCTCTCAGAGAGATAGATATGACCTCACTTGACATAACTTAAATTTGGAGGATCTGGAATGGTGCATTTCACAGTAGTCAGACAATTAGATGTATGAGAATCTCGTATTATACCCAGCATACAATTTGCACAGCATTCAGCTCTAAAATATTTGAATATTTTAAGTATCAAAGGCTGCTTGATATTTTTGGTTTGAATTATATTAATTGAAAGAAGCATCTTCTTGTGTTATTATCAGCAAAAAGGATGAACTCTAAATCTTAATTTCATTCTTCGAAAGATGTGTAGCCTTGTGGATGAATTAATTTCATTGATGGACATTCTATTTTACGATTTCTGGAAGAGTTAGAATTTTCATTAAACTAATGCCTTTGTACGAAGAGAGTCATGATTGTACATATCACTTTAACTACGCAAAGTTACGACTTCTAAATGCGTTTACAAAAAGACAAGACGGTACACTATATGCAACCTAACAAGAAGAGCAATTCATAATTATGCTTGGTGTAGAGATTCAGTGTATTCACTGATCACGTTCTCATTTGGCATAGTCTGCTGGATCCACTATTACCGTTATTTAGTCCTATGTTATGCTTCAAAGTTTCTGTTTTGGATGTTCACTTCATTCTTTTGTGATTTCCCTGAAATTTGTATTAGTTTAACTAACTTATTTGACATCTATTGTTCGTAGTTCCAGCAGGCGATCGGTTGGCTTATTCTGTTGGTACTAATTTCACTCCCCATGTTATCACAGTTAATGCTGGCGAGGTACTTATTTTATGATTACAAGTAGATTTAATTTCTTTTGGTATTTGATCTTCAAACTTGCTTTCTGTTAATTAGTACTATTGTAGGCAGATCTATTGTTTTTCTGTGAATTTTATCTTTGTATGTTCACCTGGTAGCATTAGTTTTACCGTGTAGGATGCTTCAAAAAGAAAGAAATTGATTATTTTGTCAAGTTTTGCAGTTCACAAATTTGTATTTTTGTTGTATATTAAGCCAGCCAAGATGCTGGCAGTCGAGGGAATGATAAAGGTTCCTGAATAAGTAATAGAATCACTTTATTTTATAATTTTTGGATTTTTTTTTAAGGAATACTGTAGCAACTGAGTAAATTGGCCAGCTGTCACATACTCGTCCATTTTGGCTGGTGGTTTGGTCTTTAAATGTTGTTTCAATGAATTGGTAATTGCCATATATATTTTTACCTGAGATAGCTTTCCATTCATGTTTTTGTCAGGATGTTACGATGAAGATCATATCATTTTCTCAACAAGGATCTAGAGCTATTTGTGTTCTAGCAGCAAATGGTTCAATTTCTAATGTCACGCTTCGTCAGCCAAATTCTTCTGGAGGAACTTTAACCTATGAGGTGAGACCATTTTAATCACGTTTTACTCGAAATGTGTATAAGGTTGAATTTCATCTCATGCATTCATGCTGTCATGCATGGCTGTGGAACATCATATATAGTTCAGTCTGTGCACCATGATATCGCTCTACATATCAATTGTTTAGTTTGGTAAATGGGCAAAATTTTTTTCTTGTTTCTTTGACCAAAGTTTCTAATTGCTTTCTCTTATTCCATGGTTGATTCAGTCTGTTTTCTTGTCATAAATTGGATTTGATTCTTTGAACTGAAAGGTGGCACAAGGGCTTAGATCTCAAATTTTGCTTAAATCAATCCCCTTTCATTTGGAGATGTCAACACAGATAATTTTCCACTGTATAATTGCATAGAAGGGTTTTTCTCATGTCTATTTTTTCATGTTCTTTCTGATGTCTTTAAGAAATACAATATCATAGCAAATGGAAAAGAAGAACAAGTAGAGGAAAAAAAAAGATGAAAGAGTAAAAAAAAGGATGAGAAAAGGCTTTTGGATCTGTTTGAATTGCCTTAACAAATTATTCTGTTTCATATTGAAATATATTTATGAACTTTCTACAGGGTCGCTTTGAAATACTTTCTCTAACAGGTTCATTTATGCCTAGCGATAATGGAGTAACGAAAAGCAGATCTGGTGGAATGAGTGTCTCTCTGGCAGGCCCTGATGGTCGTGTTCTGGGGGGAGGACTTGCTGGCATGCTGTTAGCAGCTGGTCCGGTTCAGGTTAGTGAGTTCTCTTTAGAAATTGAGTGTGGAGAAGATGCCTGCATTATCCCTATTGAAAAAGATGAAGCATTATGAGTTTAGTAGTGATAATCATCCAAAGCTTCTGACAGAAACATTATAAATAAAATACTAGCAAGTAATATTTTTTCAAGCATTTTGCTCTTTAATAATGTAGTTTGCCTGAAATTTTGTGCATAATTGCAACTCTAATCAATGTGGATAGCAGCTAAGGCACTGTTAGGGCATTAAAAGATTGGAATAGCATTTATTGGTTGGTCAATGTGAAAATAGGGTGGAACAGTTGCTGGTGGTGTTATGAAAAGCTAAAATCAGCCTTCGACCTAACCTTTCTCTGCTTAATCTGATGAAAAAACTTGCTGAACCCCTTAATTTTGTCAGGTTGTTATAGGAAGTTTTCTTCCCGGCCACCAGCTGGAGCAAAAGTCCAAGAAGCAGAAATTTGAGCAGACAGCAATTTATGCAGCAATTCCTGCTCATCATCAACCCGAGGAAAGAACAGAGGGATTCTACCGCGCACCGAAGCCAAGTCTGACTTCTTCAGCTTCCTTTCATGGAAATGATGTGGTTTCCACTAACACAATGCATACAAAGATTTCAGCCCCTGAAAGTATTGTTAGTGCACCTGCAGCTGAATATAAGGACCAGAGCCAATCTAAGTGTGAGGTTACTTGTTGATTATATAGAATATGCTTCCCTGAATTGTATCTTAGATGTTTCTCTAGCCCTGTGGAACTTTAGGATCAGGTCCCTTTGACTGCTGGTTAAAAGTCACCGAATGATTATTCTTACAAGAGTTAACTATGTAGGGTATATTTGTCTTAGTTCTAGATTAGGTTATCTTCGGGTAGGATTGTGTGCTTTTGTGATCGTATTTTATCTCGTGTTGATGTAGAATCAGATGTAGGAAACTGAGTTATGACTTGATCATTCTTAAATGCATCGTCTGAAATCGGGGTCTCATCTGTTAGGTACAAAAGTAATATCCATGAGAAAACATATGACCAGAGTATGAAGTACAAAGAAACAGATATTGACATTATACTTTTCCACAATCGAAAATGTGGTGAAACAACTTCTTTTTCTACATTTCGAAAAGGTTGTTCGATTTTCACGGCTCCATCAGTATCCGAGCTTACTCTTCTGACCTTTTTCCTCCCAAGAAAGTTACAAAGGGGATTTCAATAATTTTTTTTCCTGTACAGTCTTAGCAGAGATATCCCACATTAGCCCGAGCTGCTGCTATTCTTGAATGATTTACACTTCTCAGCTCTGTGAGAATTTATTATCAATGGCATGATGAATCCATGATCTGCATTCTCAGTTTCTCTGCCTTCCAACCTCTGTTAACTTTATCGATAAATTCTTCAACTCTTCTCCTCAGTTCATCATCTCCCTCATTTCCGTTTTCATCATCTCCATATGGGCTCTCTTCACCATTGTTGATCATAGTTTCATCATCAACAAATGATGATTCTTCAAGGAATCTGTCGTCTGTTGATGCTCTTCCATTCGTGTTAAATGAATGACCAGGATTGAAGCTATTGTCCATGATGACACTCTTCTCTGTGTCTGAAATTTCTTGATGAATGTCTGAACTGGGCTTGGAGCTGCCAAGCAGCAGAATGACAATGATCAAATTGCAAAAACAAAAGGCAACAAGAGAATTGGAGGCAGCAGTAGCCAGAGTGATCAAATCAAATGTGGAATTCAACATTTTTCTTTTAGTTTTCCTTGAAACTGAAAATTTCCAGTTGTTAAGAAAAGGGATCAGAAGCTTAGATAAAGATCTCTGTGAATTCATTTCAAGAATTTTGGGCCTTTTTATAGGTGTCTACGAGATGAGAAAAAGTGTGCCAAGGAAGCTCAGTCTTCTCACTTCTGGCGCTGCACAAATGTCGGATTATTCAATTGTTTAATTACCCAAGAAATATTAATTAATGTGTTAAGCTTGCAGTAGAATGTAACTGTAGGTCTTTGGCCCATTAGTTAATTGCAGTCTTCGTAACCTCCGCGCAAAACCAGATGGCAGCTAACTTCTTAATTCTTGGGCAGTTGATCCCTTTGTAATTGTTGTTATGCCATAATCAAAATTTCCAGAGAAAAAAAAAGAAAAAAAAAAAAAAAACCTTAAATCATGTCTTTGCTTCTAAATATTTAAATCACATGTATAAATATTAGTTTCAGTGCACTTATACACAGTGAACAAAGTGACAAAAGTATTAATGCGTTATTAAATTTTAAAAATAATAAATGAATCAATCCAAACATTTAAAATAAAAAACTTGTAATTCAGTACTATAATTTTTTGCAGTGATTCCTTGTAGTTTCGCAAGTCATTTTCCTAAACGTTCGGAAGTTATTTTCTCAAAAGGAATGATAAGTAGTGGGCTTTGTTCTTATGTAATAATTCTAGGACTTTTGAGCTAATCTGGGCTATGTGTTCTTGTACAACAAACGTGTGCCATTTTATGATCCACCGAAAGGGAATCGGTTGGGTCATAGAGGAAAAATGAGAATCAATGACAAACGAAAACTGGGCCGTTTTGGATGGGAAAGGGGTCGGGTCACAGAATAAAAATGAGAACCCGTTTTGTTACTCGAAGTGTTCAGAGGTGAGACTGAGAAGATGTTCTTTTAGGGGTTTTGAGGACGAGGGGAGCCAGGAGGAAGACAACCGCGACCAGCCTATAACTTTTTTTTTTTTTGGTTTTTTTGTAAGGTAAAATTTTCTCATTCTGCTCTAATAAGCTGTTTTCTTTGAGTTTACATAGGTTGCATACTTGTCTATCGGGGGATGTGTGGGTGGGTTAGGGGTGTTGGGTTTGGTATCCGTGGCGCATATCTTGTTCTAGCTGTTTTTTGATCCTTTGGTTATGGCTGCTGAGAGTTATTTATTTATTTATTTGGAATTCAGTCTTTGGGATAAAAAAACTAGTTTTTTTTTTTTTGGCTTTTTCGAATTTTTTACCATTGTATTTTGTCTTGAGCTTGTTGCACTTTCATGGTTATTGTATCGTGTATTTTCCCTGGCATATCATGCTTCTTCTATGCTTGTTCGGCTATTGTAAGTTTAATTTTATCTTTCTGTATTGTTCTTGTCCCCGGTATCATAATTGATTTTTATTTTACTATTTGGGACACACTTAGATTGCAGAGATAATTTAAGGAACCTAGTATTTATGAAAAATAGAGATCAGTGCTAATTAAAACATGTACAATTAGCTTTGTCGAACCTAGGATTTAGAACGAGGCAGGTCCTACTATAAGTAGGCATTGAAAATCCATCCGAGTCCTTTTAGGCTCACATGCCCCATCAAATACTTCATCTTCCTTTGTTGCTATGACTGCATCATTAGAAACGTTGTTATTTTCAAAGGTTTAGTTTTGGTGGCAGCTAGTCAAATGTGGATTTGCCAACTGATTCCCCCCATCATTCTTTTACCGTTGTTTTTAACAAAAGGTTATGCTTAACGAGGAAAATATACATGATTTTGGAGTGGAGGATCCCTGATAATGAAGCTGTTGATTTGGAACCAGAATCAGAAGGAGGTGAAGATGTGAAGTTGGCTGAACCTTCAATGATTGCCGAAAACAACAGGGATGGCTTGCTTGATAAACTTAGATATATCAGTTGGCCTGAGAATCTGGACTGTATACACAGGCTTTCAGTAGACATTAATAGGGAGCAAGAGGTGGATGTGAATGATGACTTGACGCGGGAGCTTGCTTAAATACACAAGCATTGGAGGGTACAAGGCAGGCCTTTGTGGAGTTTCAGTCAATGGGGATCCCTTTCTTGAGGCCATCCAACTAATGGTCAAATCGGATACCCACATTAAAGACATAAGGGCTGGCTCTTGGCAGAGAAAAGAAAGATTAAGGAGAGTGAGAAGAGAAGGAAAACTGGGGAGAACAAGAAAATAGCCAAAAGAGGTACAGG
Organism: Cinchona pubescens; assembly: GCA_025175665.1. Taxonomy (NCBI): domain Eukaryota; kingdom Viridiplantae; phylum Streptophyta; class Magnoliopsida; order Gentianales; family Rubiaceae; genus Cinchona; species Cinchona pubescens. The sequence continues at coordinate 2,341,554 of JANKKI010000014.1, forward strand.
CACAGAAGCTCAAGGATATGGCTAAACAAAAGAAGGAAGAGATTGAATCTGTTAAGAAGTGGAGGAAAATTAGGCAGCGCAGTGGCTTTGCAGGTGGTGATAAAGATGGTGACTTGGATTTTGCTTTGAAGATGGAAAAGCATTTGAGCAGTCAAATAAGAAACATCCAGGGCTGGCTCCTGGAGATCGTTCTGGAGGGAAGGCAGTAAAAGTTGGTGGTGGTGGAAGGGGGAAGAGAGGACCCGATAAAAATGGAAAGAGCACTCCAAGTTTGGGTATGTAGAAAGGAGGCTTTAAGAAGCAGAACATTTCTGAGACTACGAGTGATATAAGAGGCTTCAATGGTAATTTTTCTGGTAAGACAAGGAAGAGGTGATACACTTGAATAAGGTTTGCTCTCTGAACTTTAAGTACGACAGAGGAACAGAAATGGCTTTTGGAGCTATAGAAGACAAAGTAGATTTTCTCTTGAATGGCGTCTTACTCACAATGAGCTTTTAGAAAATTTTGGTGATTTTTTCAATTATATAAGCTTAAAATTAATGGTTTCTGATTCTGATGCTCTTGATTAAACTATCTCTGTGTCCATTTATATCTGTTAAATTTCCAGTCAACTTATGATTCCTCTCATAGTTTCTTTAAGTTGAGCTCTTTGGTCAGCAATTCTTTTCTTTCTCCATTGATGATTTTATACGGGAATTTCTATCTTCTTATGTTAAATCTTTGGTTCAATTCTATGGATGTCCAGGTATTGATCTTAATGTTATACTTCTTCCTTTCTTTTAGTCTTGAAATGAGGGATGAATTACTATGTTATAACTTTTCTTCCTATACAACCTAAGACAGTATCTGCTTATTGTTGGTTGTGCTCCACAGTTCATTTACAAAGTGGATGGCAAAACCCTGTGTAACTCAGAACTCTTCTGAGTTTTATTTCATTGTTGCTGATTAAACGTTATGTTCATTTTTGCTTCCTCGTTAATTCAGCTTATGTTAATTATTCATCTTGCTTTGTAAGGGTATCATTTTATTTTTTCCCAGTTAGATAATTACATCCTGCAAATGAGTAGTTGGGCTGACATTATTCTTTCCTACAATTCTGGAACTCATATTGGAATTTGATTATTAATGATATTAGTATGAGTAGAGTACTCTTGGTTGCGTCATGCTTATAATTAATTAAACCACTTCACCAAATGCTTAAACATGATTTAGCCATCACCTAATCAACATCAAATCGATTAACCACAACATCCACTAACTAATGCATGTTTGTCGTTCATAGAAAATACTGCAATAAAAATAATATCTATTCCACATGGTTTTAAAATATCAGTATTATAACAACCTTTTTAATACTACTTGAATCCTATGAATATTCACTGTGAGTGCTCGACAATTGTGAGTAGTTACAATTGCTCACAGTGAGTAATAAAACCTGTTTTTCCATAGTATATCACGACGTAATTAGATAGCTTTAGACTTTAGTTATATTTGCAATATTTCAACTATTTTTTTTTTTTTCTTCCCTTTCAGTTATACAAGCACTCAACCATTCTGATGCTGTGCCTTAGTTATGATCCGAGTATATTGCAAATTGGCCCTATGAGTTTTTTAATCATAACTTTGCACCACATGATGAACAGCCAAATTTCATCTTTATTTATTCACTATGATAATATTAAGCACTATCATCCTTGCCCTTTACAATATTAAAGTTCTAGAGAACTCTTCCGCCAAATTAAGGAGCTTATGCCTTCCATTCGAGAGAGAAAGCCGTTTTCAAACAAATTTGCGAAAGAACATAGATTTGCTAAAGAATATTTGCAGCATTTTGAATATTTTATGAATCAAAACAACATAATTTATGATAAATTTTATCGCAGTTAGAACAATTACTAAACATATTTAATAATCGTTTCTCAATTAATAAATAAAAATTCTTATTTGAAATGAGAGTTCGCATTTTTTGAAAAAATTAGGGCATCATTTATTTAGAAAAATAAGTCTTCTATTAAAAATGAAGAATTTTTATTAATTAAAAATTAACTATCAGACATATCTAATAATTACAGGGATCAAAATAAAAATCTCCATAAATAAATGTTTGAGAGACTAAAAGTTCACCATTTGCTAATTTTTTTGTGTAAATTTTCTTTCTCCGATGTTATTACGTGCTGCTCCTCGTTCACAACGTGGCATGCACCAATCATACGGCAGTTCCAGGTGGTGCATGGTTTCATTTTCGTTCTCGTGCCAAAATTAGGCGGTGGGGTTGCAGGAGTCTACCGGTGTTTGAAATTTTTTTACATAAATTAAGTTATAACGTATATTTTGTAATTCATATTATTTTATATTTATTAATTTTTTTAAAAAAATTGATGAACATGAAATTGTATGAATCTATACAGTAATATATTTGGTCAATTTTTTGCAATATCTATGATATCGAGTCAATTCCATTGGCTAGTCCATGGGTCCCTCACCCCCCCCACACATTATCTTAAACTCCATTTGCATTTAGTAGATTCTCCACACGCGCTCCTACCAGCACGTGGTACCAGGTGAGTTCTTCTTGTACTACTACTACTTCCTCTTCTCTTCTCACCTGTCCTGTCCTGTGCCCATTATCCACCTCCCCCAAGGCCCCAAGGCCCCTCTTCTTCTTCCAATAACGCTCTATCCCTGTCTTTTTTCTCTACATTTACATCGCATTCAGCTACGCAATTCGTCGAACATTTGATATACATACTCAACTAATTGCAAAAGAATAACCATTCTCTTTTCTCTTTGCCGGCATGTAGCATCTATCTCCGGCGACCTCTGGAAAACCCATCTCCGGCGACTTCTGGCCGCTTTTTACTGGATGAAATTGAGTTAAAAGACTTGGGTTTTTCTCCAACTCATTCCAAAATGATTTTTATCAAACCCAAACCAAACACACACCGTACAAAATCCAGCTCGTCAACTTCCTCAGACCAACAAAATTCTATAATTCTTGTATTGATTTTTGAAAAAAGTTACCTCAGAATTCGCACTCCCGATTGCTAAAGCTGTCATTTTTTTGGGACCGGCAATGTCTAACTCAAATTTGAATCCAATTGAAGTGGCGGCTTTAGGTGAAGACGTGGCGGTGAAGGCCGTCAACAAGCGATATGAAGGACTAGCAACCGTCCGCACGAAGGCTGTAAAAGGGAAAGGAGCTTGGTACTGGGCTCATCTGGAGCCCATTCTCATCACAAACCCAGAAACCAATCTCCCTAAGGCTGTAAAACTCAAGTGCATCCTCTGTGATGCTGCGTTTTCGGCCTCAAACCCCTCAAGAACTGCCTCTGAGCATCTTAAGAGGGGGAATTGCCCCAATTTTAGCTCTGTTTTGAAGCCCATTTCCCAGTTACCCCCATTAGCTTCCCCTTCTTCGCAGCAGCATCATCATCATCATCGAAAGCGGAGCTCCCATTACAAACAGCCACCGCCACAGTCACAGCCACAGGTACTTCTTCCAGCTCATACCAAGTTGGCAATATGGTTGATTCTTCGCGAATGTTTGGTGAAATGGGGGGCTATTCACCTGTCCAGGTTGCGCAAACTCCGTTAGCTAATAGTGTTAGTACAGGGTTGAGTCCACAGCATTTGGTTTTGTCTGGTGGGAAAGAGGATTTGGGTGCATTGGCAATGTTGGAAGATAGTGTAAAGAAGCTTAAGAGTTTGAAAGCATCTCCTGGTCCAGCCTTAACCAAGGACCGAGTGGATTCGGCTTTTGATTTATTGGCTGATTGGTTCTATGAATCATGTGGTGCGGTGTCATTTTCGAGTCTTGAACATCCCAAGTTCAAAGCTTTCCTTAACCAAGTGGGCTTGCCTTCCATTTCCAGAAGGGAAATTTCGGGTTCAAGGCTTGATTCTAAGTTTGAACAAGTTAGGCTGCAGGCAGAAGCCAGAGTTAGGGATGCAGTGTTCTTTCAAGTTGCTTCGGATGGATGGAAGGGTAAAAGCTGTAGTTGTGGAGAAGAAAGTGTGATTAAGTTTTTTGCGAATCTTCCTAATGGGACGAATATGTTCCAAAAGGTGGTTTGTATAGGGGGTTCGGTGCCATCACAGTATGCAGAGGAGGTTTTGTGGGAGACAACGAGAGGAATTTGCGGTAATGTTGTGCAAAGATGTGTAGGGATAGTTGCAGACAAGTATAAAGCGAAAGCATTGAGGAATTTAGAAATTCAGCATCATTGGATGGTCAATTTATCTTGCCAGCTTCAAGGTATTATTAGCTTAATTAAGGATTTTAGTAGAGAGCTTCCCCTTTTCCAAACTGTAACGGATAATTGCTTGAAAATTGCAAATGTTTTTAATAGCAAATCTCAAATTAGAAATAGCTTCCACAAATTTAGGTTGCAAGATATTGAGTTATCTGGCTTGATAAGAGTTCCTCATCCTAAATGTGATTTGTCCAAGAACTTTGCGGCCATATAGTTATGTTGATGATAGAGGACATATTGAGCTATGCACAGCTTCTCCACTTAGTTGTGTTGGATGATTCATATAAGGTTGTTTGTATGGAGGACTCTATTGCTAAAGAAGTTGCAGACACGATTCAGGATGTCGGGTTCTGGAACGATTTGGAGGCTGTTCATTCATTGGTGAAACTGATCAGGGGAATGGCTGAAGATATCGAGGCCGAGAGGCCTTTGGTTGGGCAGTGTCTCCCTCTGTGGGAAGATTTAAGAACTAAAGTAAAGGACTGGTGTGCAAAATTCAGCTTCGCTGAGGGACCTGTTGATAAGATAGTTGAAAGGCGATTTAAGAAAAATTATCATCCTGCCTGGTCAGCTGCATTTGTGCTTGATCCTTTATACTTGATGAGGGATGCAAGTGGGAAGTACCTTCCACCATTTAAGTGCTTGACACATGAACAAGAGAAGGATGTGGATAAGCTCATAACACGATTAGTTTCAAGGGAGGAAGCTCATATCAGGATGCACTGATGGAGCTTATGAAGTGGCGATCAGAAGGGCTAGACCCACTATATGCTCAGGCAGTTCAGGTAAAACAGCGAGACCCTGTGACAGGGAAGATGAGGATTGCCAATCCTCAAAGCAGTAGGCTTGTTTGGGAAACTTGTCTCAAAGAGTTCAAGTCATTGGGTAAAGTTGCTGTCAGGCTTCTCTTCCTTCATGCTACTTCATTTGGGTTTAAGAGCAATTGGTCAATCATGAGATGGATTTGTATGCAAGGACATCCCAGGGTTTGCCTGGACCGGGCTCAGAAGATGACCTATGTTGCTGCTCATGCAAAGCTTGAAAGACGAGATTTCTCCAGTGCAGAGGAGAAGGATGTGGAATTGTTTGCTACTTCAAACAGTGCGGATGACATGCTAAATGAGGTCTTTGTAGATGCAAATGCAGTGTGATGCATTTTCTTTTGACTCCTGTAAAACTTTAATTTAGGATTTGTTAGATTCTTTCTACTTCTATATTCCATGGTTAACTCATAGTGTCAGATTTTGGAGATAGTGCTGCTAGGGGGAGGGAGAATCAACCAATTGTATTGTTAGTAACTGCATAGTAACATGATTTCTTGACCCATTAGAGGGAACCAGAGGTTCATGTGTGTGGAGCAAAACTGTTATTGGTTTACATTAAAATAGTTCATTGGGAAGAACAAGAAGTTACAAATATTCTAGCTTAACTTGCTAAAATAACATTCATGACCTTTGTACCTTGTACTATGCAGTTATACTAGCCATCGGTTTGAGGCTGTATAGTGTTAGAATTGAGGAACCATTCTTCCTGGTGAATAGTGAATATTGAGATACACTAAAAAATTGCAGAATGCTGTTATTAGATACTAATTGAACTGCCTTAGTGATATGTATTTATACATTTCTCGTCTTTGTATGTATTCAGCTATCTAGAAATAGATAACATCATTCCACACTATCAATTTCATTTTCCTGTAAATATTTGTCTGTGCTTTCTTCTTTCTATTGACAGGCCACATTTACTCTGGGAGCCATGGATTTTTTGTCTACTGTCAAACATGAGTGTTTCCGGTTGGAGAATGACAAGAGGATGAGATGAGTGTTTCTGGCCGGAGAAGGATTACAGGACAAGATGACCTTTGGACATTGTACTACAAAGTTTTCATTTTTTTGATTGTCTTTAGCTTCCACAAAGATTTCTGGATTCCTGATCCATTTTTCTTATTTTAGTTTTCTGATCACATTGTTTTGCGGCACTGTTAGCTGATCTTCCTTACTATGGTATCAAAATTCAATATTGCAAAGAAAATGTCAAACTTTTTTTATTTCTACTCGACATGTATCATAATCATGTTATCTGCAATAGCATGGGCCGTCAACTTTCAATGAAGGTTTTTGCTTCTATCACTCTCTTGTGGATTATTATCTTGTCATTGATTCTGGGCATGGACTTTTAAGCTTTTTGCATAAGTTAGAGATAAAATACAAATCATCTTGCTGGGCTACTCCATATAGAATGTTGATTATGATGAGCTGCTATAGATTCGTGTTTCTGTAAAAATAAGAATTAAAAACAAAAAAACCATTTGTGCGTAAAACTAAGAATAAAAAAATTCCTATGTATTCGATTATGAATTTTATGTTTTTGTTCTGTTTTGCAAGCTGGTTTCCCTTTCCATGGCTGGTTATTTTTTGCATATTTAAATTGTCAAGAGATAAAAGGTCATTCCATTTTGCCTTAAACTTCCATCAGAAATGATATTAGGGGGTTCCTATTACTGTGTAAATTCAAACACCGACGAACTTTCTGGAAATATCCATGTCAAAATTGGTTATTTGGTGTGGTTCTTAGTTCGTTTGGGATCACAACAAGAATCAAATAGAACTGATGCTGTGATTGATTCCCTGAACTATATAATTTAGAAGTTCTTCTCATCTCAGGTGCTTAGCACCTCAAAAATTGATGGTATGCTGGTCTTTCTGTTTCTCTTTCAACAAAAATATGCTTGCTTACTAACTCAGAGTTTCCTAATCGTATTGTCTAAACGGGAAATTGGCATAGGTGATATGCTCTGTTTTTAGTTATTTAACTCATGGTAATATTTTGAATTTGAAAGACACTTTTGGATGTTATTTGATATGTTTATTGGTTAGCTCACATAATGACTGGATCGGATGAATCATGATTGACAGGTAGACTAGTTCAATTTTGATTGAAATGAAGTTGCAAATGTAATTGCAATATGCGTCTGTTGGAATTCATAATACCATCTGCAGTAGTTGGGTTTTCCTGAATCTGTTAGGTGGAACGCTAACTGGACTTCTTCATTGCATCGGTCAACCTGGGAAAGACAAGAAGCAGATGGAAGTGAAGCGTCTGTTTATTCCCATTGAAATGTCTAAAGAGTCCTTTTTCAGATTATGCCAAAGCCCCACATGAAGACTGGCCTGTATATTTATGGTCAGAGAAAGGTAAGGATTAAAAGGAATTCTTTCTTGCCAAACGAAACAGTCTCTCTCTCTTTTTTGTGTTTCTGTGTACTGAGGTCTGAATGCTGCGATCCTTAGGGTAACTTATCTTCTAATCATCCTAATTCCTCAACTCTTAATATCAGGCAGGGCCCTTTGCACACTTTTCACTTCAATGTTGAAAAAATGAAATTTGGATGGCAATGACTTAGTAATGTGCCAATGCCGTGATTGATTAGAGATCTTTTGAGGAAGCCATAAGCAAGGGAAGCTGTCGGCCTTACTAGCCGCATATCATACTTGACAGGGATTTATTAAAGAACTTTAATTGATTTACGGGTTCTACTTTACATCTATGGTTGACTGTAATTCAGCAAGTTAGTAATGATGGTGGTACTGGTGTTATTTTCCTACTCGACACGGGTATTTTAAGCTCAAACAGGCATGCGAATCGGTGAGTTAAGCCTACTAAATTCCTGTTCTTATTCATTAAAGATTGATGTCTGACTTTGTTATTAATTTTCTACTCAAGATCATTCCAGTAGAACTCACATTGGCCAAAGATCTAAGGTCAGCTACAGTAATTTGAGAATTTCTTATGTTTGGTGAAACTGAAGATGACAGAAAACTGATTTTTTAAACCACTTAATTTAATCAATGCAATAACTGTTGGAAACTGGATTCAGAAATACAGTCATTTCTGTAGCTGGGAGGTAAAGTTTTCAATCTACTGGACTTATGCTCATCATAGCCTTTTTTGAACACTTTAATATGTGAATGGTACAAGGAATGGAAGAAAAAGTAGGCTGATAAATACTTAATGTAGGGCAACATCGCATATGGACTCTGAGAATTAGTCATTATCCCGTACCTCATTATGGTCGTAAAAGTAGTGCTCTTCTTTAGGTATTCAATCATTCCCTTACTACACCTTTCGTTGCAATTCCAGTAGATTTTCCGGAAACCATACCCCTTTGTGCTTTTTGTCATGGAGCCCCCCATAAAGCACTTTGACATTTGAATTCGTAATCCTCTACTGTATGTTAAAGAGGTCAGGGGGGCTATACTAATTATTTACCTGAGAAGAGCATCTAAAGAATGCAAATAAAATGAATTCGTTCTTATATGTTCACTAAGGTGATGATGAGTATTGCATTCATTTTCCTTCTCTTTTTTTTTTTTTTGCTTGGTTTGGTTACTTAATTTATGGAGTGATGGACGATTATGTTGGTTAGGCGAACTAATGCTGACTGCTCACCAACTGGTAAAAGCTCTTTCACTTGTATGGTATATAACAGTTGGAGAAGATGAACATGACTTGTAGTAGAGAACAATAATATCATATAGTAATAGTGGAATTTCCATACTTTGCATGTTCTGCTCATAATTATCCTCCTTTGCTGCTGTCCCTTCATTGATTACTTTTGTGTTGTTGATTTGAATTTAATCCCCAACTAATTCGAGAAAACCAGACACAGTTTGTTTTGGTTGTCATGTACCGAATGTTTATTTACAGGTATGAGGAAGTGATATGATCTATATTTAGCCAAGTTTGTGAATCTCACTAAGAATTGTGGAATTACATCTAAGTTGTATTTCCATTTGTTGTGACAAAGGAGAAAATTGGATACTAAGAAAGTTCCTCTTGTGCATTTAGGCAGACAAACTTCCTTGGCTTAGTTTCCTTGCGTCTAATATGAAAGTGCCTATATTAATTTTCTTTTTAAATGCATTCATGAATTGTCCTTTTAAATACATTTATGTTGGTTTTATATTGTAACTTGTTTACAAGAAGCATAAAAGTAGTATTTCAGTTCTTTGATTTTTTTTTTTTTTTTTAAATTATAGATAGCATTATTAGATCAATAGGATCGGGACCAATCCGTGTGGCACAATTAAGAATTATAGCCTCTTTGCATAATTTACAAATTAACTTGCCGTCAACAAAGGAATAACATCATAAATGATTGCTCCCATTCTGTATGCTATAATACACCATAATTGCGTGAGAGCATATATGATGATTATTTTGATATTTTCTGATATTGTTATCATTCCATTATTACGTTCAGTACTGGCGGAACTTATGACGACTAACCTAAAGCCTTTTCTTTTGTTTTAGTCTAAAAGTTTCTAAACAAGCAAATACTGGTCAAAATCTCACAAGGACATAGTAGTATTAAAGAGAAAGTTCTTGTATGAAACGGATAGTATCGTAAATTTCTTAGTTTACAAGTTTTCACATCACTCTACTACAGTGAAGTGGAGTAATATGGAATAATTTGAAAATTTATGGATCAAAAAGTCTATAACGATATATTATAGATCGAATTCATAAAAAATTTTGTCATATTAAAGTGGTTATGTTATAATAGCAATATTTACCCCCTCATAGTCAGAACAAAAGTTAACCGACTCTATAAAGCAATTCAGATTATAAATAATCCAATATGAAGAGAAGATGTGCACAACCTTTTTAGTATCGGGTGGAATTCTGAATTGGGAAAATCGCTGAAATAGTTCTTCAACTTTTTTACTTTAACCAAAATAGTCTCTCAACTTTTTTTGTAGCCAGAATAGTTCTTATCAATTTTTATTTTTTAGCCAAGATAGTCATTTTATGTAAAATTTATCAACAAAAAAAAAAAAATTTATGGTGGCTCCACCATAAAAGAACTTTCTTAGTTAAAAAATAAAAGTTGAAAGACTATTCTGGCTAAAAAAAAGTTGAGGAACTATTTTGACTAAAGTGAAAAAGTTGAGGGACTTTCTTGGCAATTTTCCCTTCTGAATTTTCTTCAGTCCTGGAAGGCCCAGCATTTAATGGACCTAAACCAGTTTGATTGAATATCAGAAACTCATCATTTTGTGATCTCTGCCGGTTCCTGTCCTTGATCTTGTAGTTTTGAGCATCCCTGGCCCATATAATTCTTGAGGAAGGCATTATACTCAGAAATGCTAATGTGGGTGATAATAGTGTAGAAGCATTAAAATCTAAGAAATAGGTACCACGCAAGAACAAAGAACATCATACAAGCAAGTGAAATTGTAGCAAAATGCTTTCTCAAGTTCAGGGAATAGCTTGACTGCTACTATATGTTGCCCCATGGACTGGATCCTGATGAAACAGTTGGATGGTAAACTGTATACTTCACCAAGAAAAGACCATTTACAGTATCACAACAAAGACATATAACCATGTGATAATAAACCACGTTAACCAAGGTCTAGAACCCACAACCACCATATTTGTTTCTAATATTAGTCTTTGCTAATGCCATTATAAAACCAAAAACTCTGAAATATAGTATGCCTCACAAGTCATCCAAAGAACAGTAAAACAACCTATTCCTCACAAATACGTGCACTGGATGCCTCCATCAGCCCATTGCGTATCTGCTCACCAATATCCCGAACATGACCAGGTCCATGAGGTATGAAAACTGTAGTGTTCTTAGAAGAATTCCCAAGGTCTTTGATTGTGTCAAAATACTGGGTAACCATGATCAGATCCATCACTTCCTTAGCTGAGGTACCTTCAATCTTGTGAGAGAAATTCAGGATGTTCTCTCGCAAGCCATCTGTAATTGCCTGTCTCTGCCTTGCGCTGTAGACTTGGGTAACCCCAACTCCACCTAGATACTTCGCTTCAGCATCAGCTTCTGCCCTTTTAACCTGTAGGATCTTCTCTGCTTCACCCTTGTACACACTAGCCAGCTGTTGCCTTTGAGCTATTATACAGTATAAGAAAAGAACATTTTAGTCCCCCAAAAGCTGCAGTTAAATGTGTGTGTGGATTCAGAAATTCTACAGATGTTATTTAACTCCAATTGAAAGATTTCAAAGACATACTATCAAAATATGCACTTACAGAATAGTGTTCAATAGAAAATTCACATCAAAACTAACGGTAGAAAAACTAACTGCTGATACAAACAACAGGTGCTTCATTCTATATACTGGTGATCCAAAAACAGAACCATTACTTGTAATGAATACGGAATGCTTTTTATGGAAATCCCCATGAATCTGACCCCCACCCCCAAAACGAAAAATAAACGGTGACAATCTTCAGAGAAGTACTGTGGAACCACATCAAAGAACAATGGTGATTCATTAAAAAAATGGATCACCATCTCCAAGAACTAAAGTATCTATATATTTGCAGAAAAGCACCTCAAATGGTTAAGGGTCCTATATCCTCACCTGCATTTATCTCATTCATAGCTTTGCGCACAGAGGGATCAGGAATAATGTCAACCATCAATATCTGTTCAATGTTGTATCCGTATGCTCCCATGACCTGAGGAAATATGTCAACATAAGATAGACATTTAGAACAACGTAATCTTCAAATGCAAAATTCCTAGTTTAGCACTCGAAAACATTAAATCACACTTTCAGCATAACAAGAATTACCGACTTACAAGAAGTCCAAATGAAAAAGAGACATCTAATTGGTAAACTTGATCATGAATTTCATATTTCAATGTTACATCACAGAATAAAATTTCCTCGAACTAATTAAAGAACAATCAATTACAACTCTATACTTCCAATACCATAATTCTTGCCATAGCAAATGATTCACCACCAACAACAAAGGACTAATGCTACACCTACTACCACTACCAGAAAAGTATACAAGTACACAGACTAACAAAAAACCCATTCACTCTGGGTGAGTTAGAAGATTCATCTGTGTTTAATAAATAAACTAATAAGCAAAGCCTGTGCATTATTAAGGAATCAATTCTCTCATTGAAACAGGCAATAAAGATACTGACAACATATGAACGAAAGAGTAGGCGGCTGAGGACAATCATTGCCACCACTTTTCTTCAAAGACATGGAAATGTACCAAACCAAAAATGGGCAAAGCTGCCAAAGTTACATTAAACTGATTTGGAAAATATACTTTGAGAGTTCAACTAGTCATCAGTTATAATACTTGCCATTCCGACAAAGGAAACAAGAATGCTCAGGATATTGAAATAAAGAGAAAAAGTTCAGAACTACTCAGTACAATTCACATATTGAACACTGTAGCATAGGCAAATCATGTTAGAATATCCACAAGTAAGAAGTAGGAATAATTTGGGGGGAAAAGAAATAGCACATGAATTTACCTTCTCCAGTTGCCTTCCAAAACAGCCTGAGCAACATCACCCTTCTGCTCAAAGAGCTCATCCAATGCCATTTTGGGAACATGAGCTCGGACCACTATGAAAGCAAGATATTAAAAAAAAAAACAAGAGTAACATCATATAACATTGCTGCCATGGAAACTAAAACGATGAAGAAAATCAAGAAAATTACCATCGAACACGTAAGCTTGAATCTGTTCCTGGGGATTTTGCAACTCATAGAAAGCATCATCAGCATTTGCCCTGATCACTCGATATTGAATGGAACAATGCATTTGGACAAAGACATTGTCCTGTAAAACGGTAGATATTTCAATATTCTCTCTTATAATAAGACTACAAATTATTACTTTTGAACTGATAACGAAACTCACTTTATCCAGTCTCTATTAAATCAATAGTTCAACAATTAAACCCTAATATAAATGAACAAAAAAAAAAAAAGAGTAAACCAAGAGACTGATTATGATAATATAGTCAAAAGAAAAAGATGATAATTGTCTCAATTCTAAGAAACTAGCAACAATGACCACCGCACAAAAACCAGAATCTTTCGAGACAAAGGAAATCAATCTAGAATCAAGCGAACAACAAGAGAACGACATCGTCTTACGACATCCAGCAGAGAATATTCACGATTCACCGATAATTTTCGTAATTAAAGAAATAATCAAGTAAAAGGAAGGGGGGGAGGGTAGAGGATCTTAGTTTTGGTCTCGATTTTGACGTCGAGAGAACTGATCCTGGTGGAGAGCATTCCGACGAGGCATTCACCGGCGAAAGGATTGAAGAAGTGGAGACCTGGTTGCGCCAGTTTCTGAAACCGGCCCCACTTTTCCACAACGCCAACGTTGGCCTGGCCCACGCACCCGCAACACATACAGTACGCGTTCCCCATCAAAATACCAACAACTGAGAGAGAGAAAGAAACAGACCAGTAGAGGATTTCTCAATTCTGAGATATTGAATACTTCTATAATCACTAAACTGCCTTCTTATACCCAGGTTTTTTTTTTTTCTTTTTTTTTTCTTTTGAAATAAGGAATGGGGATATTTTTATTTCTTTCTTGTGAAGTCAGCTCTTTTATTTCTTATTTTGATAAATTTTTTTTTTTTTTGAAGTTTTGTTTGGATAATGTTAAAAGAAATTTACTTGGCTTTTTCTTGGAACACCAATTTTTTAGTGGATGACAGTAAGGAAATTTTTTTGTTTTTGATTAGAAATAGATATGTACGGTTAGTCTCCTGCCTGTTGTCATCCTTGTTTTTCCTTCGGAAAAAAAAAACATTAATTGATTAACTTAATAAATGAAAGTAAAAAAAAAAAAAGAGAGAGAAAAAATAGATAAAAAAATATAGAACTAGCCAATAGAATTTTCTTATATAGAGAATTTTATGTTTCGAGTACTACAATTGTATTTTGAATTTTGTATTATATAATTAAATCATTTAAAGCACAATTAAATTATAAAATTTTAAATCATGTACACTATTTAATACCAATACCACATTTTTTATTATTTTGAGGAGGTCATACTTTCTACCGAATTAAGTCAACATTAGAAGTTTGAACTGGTAGCTATTATTCTTGGAAGTTTCACTATGATTCTAAACTCAAGTCAATTGTTAAATGATAAGCTTGAACTTAATAATTTGTTTTATTTCGTTATTTAGTTCATACTTTTGCAATAGATTTGTAGCCTCAATACTCAAGAAAAAGGAAATCTCTTAGACAAGGAACTAGGAAGTTGGAAGGTGCTATCATTTTTTCCTTGATCCCTAAGAAATTTTATGTCGGGCGATGAGCAATAATTGAGTATGTTTAATAGTTATTTCTTAATTAATGAGAGTTTTTCATTTAGAATGGGAGAGTCCATATTTCTAAAAAATAAAAGAACCATCCTATTTTAAAAAATGAATCATGTATTTCAAATTACAAATTCGTATTAATTAAAGAGTAACTATTAAACATGTTCTCTAACCAAAATAAAAATTTCCCTTGATCCCTTCAATAGATAGAACTAAAATTTTGGAATATGTGGTATAACGAATTGCTTCCACAGGAGGAAAAGAAAATAATAACCGACTTTGGGCTTCAGTTCAATTGACTGGCCCATAATATATGTGGATTGAACCACAAGGAACGCAATGGCATTCCGATAGCCTACAAAGTCCAAATTAATCGGTCCTTAATCCAATCCAAGAGCAGGGAAGACTTTGATACTGATCTACCAATTTGAGATTTCCAACAAGAATTTGTGATCTGCTGTCATGGTACTCACAAGGTGGCAGTACCACCAACCAACCAAAATCTTAGACCACAAGACTCTTTATTAATGCTGAATTATGAATCTGAAATCTGAATTGTAAATTTTGAAAGTATTAATTTTTAAATTGATAAATTTATTTCTGTTTGATAATCAACTAAATTTAATTTTTGAATTAAATATGTCACTTGTATTAATTTATTATAAATAATTATCATATATGCATGGAAAAGAAAATGAATAATTAAGAGATCATATAAATGTATATAAGAGAGAATGTGTGACCTCTTATGATAGAGTGTGTGTCGTGAGAGAGAATGTGTGTGTGCGTGTGTGAATATGTGTATGAAAAAGTATGAGAGAATATGTGTGAAAAATTAAGTGTGTATGTATGTGATAAAAATAATGCATATATACGAGGGAGTGTATATTTTTGTGTGTGAGAGAGTACGTGTTTGAGTGAAAAAGTGTGTGTGCAAGTAAGAGAAAGTGTGTGTGAATAAGTGAGAGAGTATGTGTACGTTACAGACATTTATTTAAAATTCAATAGATTAAGAGTGTGTTCGTTTGGATTGGACTTTTTCAGAAATTTTTCGGTATAAAATATTTTCCAATTTTTCTTCCTGTGGCTGAAAATAACTTACAGAATTTTTGAGCTTAAGTTATTTTTTGGATAATTCAAGAGTGACATTAAATTTCAAATACTTACTTTTATAATTTCATTTGTTAAATTTATTTTCGTTTTCAATTCTTTTCTATTCGTTTTTCTCTTAATCATGGGTCCCATCACTAATATAACTATCATTATGCATATTTTTCTACTACATTGTATTATCATTTAATTTTAAATAAAATCAATCTTTTACTAACCACAATTGCTTGTAAGGTATTTATTACCATTATTATAAGTTTTTTTTTAACTTGCATTCATAAAATTAAAGATGAAGCCATTAAAATTTTTTATTTCAAAATATTTTCATTTTGTCAACCGAACACCAGAAAATTGTATGAAAAATAGATTTTTTCATGTAAAATATTTTCAATCCAAACGAACACACCCTAAGTGAAAATTTTTTTACTTAAAATTTTGAATACAAATTAAGTAGTGTTTAATATATTAAATGATAAGAGAATTCTGTTATCAAATGTTAAATTTAAAAATCTCTTAAAACATTAAGTTGAATTATCAAATATACCCATATCAATTTTTCTTATCTTTTATGCTTATCTAACATAAATAAATCTCTTCACTATTCAGATTGCAAGAATCTCCCCCACGCTCAATTATGTAACTGGTATCAATGATTTTAATTGAATCACAAGGAAAAAGAAACAATTATCTTGCAAGAGGCTTTAGAAAAACAGTCCGTGTCTGCTGGGTCTAGGCAGCGCAATTGCTAGAGGCCCACAAGCTCCATATATATGTTTATCCGCATTGAAATCTAAGAGAGACGAGGAGACCGCAATTTCGCATGTAAGATCGACTTGTTATCAATTTTATCCATCCAATATATGATCAAATTCAATCCTCCACTTAACCAAAAATTCTAGTGAGTATTACTGGATAATTAAAAAATGATAAAATTTTTTACTTTTCAATCATCTCAACGTCTGTCGTACTCACTCCGCATTACGAAATGAGTAATTAAAACTTACTCCACTTGACTTGCTAGTACCATATTAATGCCAATGAGCGTTGACTTAGACTGTAAGTAGGTTGATTAGCCTACATGAAAGGTGCAAAGTTTGACTTCTCTGAGTAATTTGAGCAACGACATGCTAAATTGGTCGTAGAAAGAGCCACATTATCAATCAAGTTACACTTCGTTGTTGTCTAAAATTCAACTATTTCTGCTCTCAAACCTTTGTTATTGAGTGATCGATAAGAATCACTGTTGGCCGAATATGTGCCATGCCGAGGAGGAGAATAACCTACACTACTCATAAATGTTTTAGTATATATATGTAATTCATTAATTTTCCCCTTAGTGCTCACTAATTTTTTATCCGAATTGATTCTTTTGTCGATCGATATCAGTTCTCGGGACCAACATGATTGTCATTCTTTAATCTCTGGTGATAGATGATTTACCACAAAATTGCCCAAAAATCCCTTGTTGCAGTATATAATTCAGATTGTCTCATTGAAGCAGAGCATTATAATGAACATACGAATATTTTGTGAAACGGCATAATTTATTATTATGACTATGGTCTGATCAGAATTAATCTCAATGCAAAAGAACACTTCGGAGTCTAGAGCTGGAGTTTAGGTAGGCTTCACAAAGTGATTACAGCAAACAGAGATGATTAATTTCTCTAACTAATTACGATTAATCAGATTGAACTCAGTTCTTATTGTCCCTTTGGCAGCCTTACCTATAATTGACCTTGACTTGAATGCAACACAGAATCTTCTGTTCCATATCTTTGTCCGACTACTTAATGAACTATTAAGATTTTATAGAATAATTTTAGTAGAGTAATCTTAACAATTCATTTGATAGTATGACAGAAGATAGAATGTGTAACAAAGATCCTTAGCACTTGAATGCTCCCTATGTATGGATGCAGCCAAGTTAGAATATTTCTCCCTTTATAAAGCAAAGATTGATTGCCTTGTACTTCGCTCAAAGTGGATTCAAACGGACAGCGAGAGAGCAAAAAAGCCTGGAGTGGAAGATGGCGAGCTGGTCTGCTGAAAATGCAACAGCATATCTCCGAGCAATGAAAATGGTGAGATGACATGCACATACAATAGCTATTTCTTGGTAGACTGCTATCTTCGTTTAACATTTATTAACACTTACTGTAACACTCCGTCTTGGGCCCTAATAGTAAACTACCTAGAAAAAAAAATTTTAAGCCAAGTTACTAGTAGTATTTCCTCTCAATGTGGGACGAAGTGTTACACTTCATTATTAATTGTGAACTTGTTTTGCAGATAAAGAGTGCCAAAGAGCCAGATGTAGTAGAGTTCATTTCAGCACTTGCTGCCGGCAACAATGCACAACTTATGGTTATTACATGTTCAAGTGCAGCATACTCAACCACATTGGCCTTGGTGGCTGCAGCACTACAAACTGGTGGTCAGGTCATGTGCATTCTTCGAGGACTTGATAAACTACACCTCTCAGAAATAGCCCTCGGCGATTACGCGATGCATGTTAAGTTTGTCATTGGCGATGCCGAAAATTTACTCAAAAATGACTACACAGATGCTGATGGCATTCTTATTGATTGTCATCTCAAGAATTGCCAGGACATTCTTGAAACACTGTAATGGTAACTTATTGGTAGGAATAATGCGATTGTTATGGCATACAATGCTTGTTCCGTGGGCTCGTGGATGTGCCTGCGGGGGTTGAAAGCTCATTTTTTGCCCATGGGAGATGGCTTGCTTGTAACTAAGATAGTTAAAAATTTTAACAGGAGTAGTAATAGATTCCCTCTTTCAGGCAAGAAGAGCCACTGGCTTGTCAGAATTGACAAATATACAGGTGAAGAGCATGTGTTCCGGGTTTGAAAATAACTACTCATTTTACCCAAAAATAAAAAATAATACTTCTATTCAAGATGCCATTGAAATGCTTAGTTTAGTTGATAACTGAATGCATAGTATGAATCTGAAATTGTAAATAAAGATTGCTGCGCCTAATTAGTAATTTATATATTGTCTTTAATATTCGATAATTAATGGACTACTTATCCAGTTCTTTTGAAACTATTTATTACAGGAAAATACTTCCTCCAAATTCTGCAACAAACAAAAGAGTTACATTGAATTTATGTGCTCAAACTGTTTTTTCTTGACAAATCTGAGAATGTATCCATCCTTGGCATCAACACACTATTGACTGGCATTGTATATGCACGTATCTGTTGACAACTAGACGTAAGATAGAAGTTTATATTACTTCCAATAATTATCTCTAATGTCTAAACCACATATCTTGATTAAGATCTCGAAGCATATTGGTTTTTTTGCAAGAAAGATATCTCAATTATCTGTTGCATTTATTTGTTCTCTTGAAACTTAAAAATATTTTAACAAATTTATGACGAGTTGAAGACCCTAATAATGCAAATTAACTACCTCAGATTGAGTGGATTAAAGAGTACAATCATTGATCGATGACAGTCAAGTACAGGCTTATAAGTAGCTATGCCACATGAATTACAGACTTTGCACTGTTGCATGCACGTGTGCCTTAGTGGCTACACAACTTTGCTCAGGCTTGCCCTTCAAAATAATGAAAATGAACTTCAGTTTTTTGTATACATACGTGCGCACATTCTGTAAAAGATCTTCCAACTACTACAGCAATATAATGATGTTTCAGCTTTGTTTGACACCTATTAAGCTTAGGTTAATCTTTGTTTGTTTTCAGCATTTTTTGTTTAATTTAATCAATATTGATGGTTGTTGATTAGGTATAAAGGGCAAGAATGGTTCGCACTCTGCTAATAGCCTAACATGTGTGCACCCTCGACTACAAGGAAAAGTCTGGCATTTCGGAGTCCGTATCCATTGAATCATTGACAAACCAAGAATTCTATTTTTTGGATGAACCTTTATTTTGTAAATAATCGGACTGTTATAGTCACTTCACAATTGCTTTGCAAAATATACACACTAATTGTGGACACAGAACTATTCCATTTGCAAAATTTACATACCGAACAAGTCTTTGCTAAAATTTATAATGTAGTGGGTAAGTCTTTGCTACTCAGTTTATAACGTAAAGTGGACATCTTAAATTGTTGGATGATTAAAAAATAATAAAACTTTTATTTTTTATCCACTCTCATCATTGCAATGGAGGTGAAACGCATTTCACAATAGTAAGTAGTATGTAGCACAATCTTACTCGTAGATACCATATACTTTTGATATACAATCAATCTCAATCAATGAAATATTAAAGGGAATATTTCAGCCATCAAATCCAACAATTGCTTTGCAATAATAATTGTTATATAAAAAATGAATTAGATCCATTAAATTTAAGGGGAAGAAATTTCCAAGAAGTGTGTGCTGTAAACTTGTAATCATATTGAAGATGCACGTATACTACTACATATTTTATCATGACCAGCTTCATTTCTAATTGCCTGATCTCTCCAGCAGAATCAGAGAAATGGGACCTCCCATTGTGCAAGAAACACCAAAAGACAAGAGAATTTAAGCACGTTATTTCTCTGTCAATCAATATGGTTTCATGGGAGACAACTTGACCCGATCTAGATCTCTGTAAGGATATCCAGAGGCAATACTTACACTCTGCCACTCTTCTTCAGAAGTTCTAGATATGCATTACAACATTAATGTTTTTGTTCCTTGAAGGGTACAGGTTCTCTGGACGAAACTAGAGTTTTCAGTGAGTTTTCCACATGTATACATATGAAGTCCATTCTGTCGTTCCTTGCTTTGGATTTGATGACACTGATCACTGGAGAACTGTGGAGTATGGGGAATTGAGTCATCAGTTGATGCTCTGTCTTTCGCTTTGATGTTACTAAATTCTTGATATAGGCCAAGGAGAAGTCAGATGCTTTGACTGTGATCTCTCAATTTCAAGCTTTCTATTTGTGTATTTATGGTAGTAAAGAGATGTCATTGAACTTAGGATTAATTTGTTTAAGATAAAGGAAAAGGTTTAAAGCATGATTCAAAGTTGTGGCATCAGTCGCGTTGTAGTAATGATTATTTTACATCACTTGTAATAGTATCAGATATGTGATAATAAATTTGTCTAAACTCATATAAAATATGTATATAATATTATATATAATATATATAAATTACAAATAGTTGTTTGTTAGATTAATTTTAAAAAATTAACTAGTCAAAAATAAAACTTATAATACAAATTTAGTTCATATTTTAAAATGTATATAGCTATAGACCGAATCTTTAAAAATGGTTAAAAGAGAGGCAAAAGTGTCAATCTTGTAGGGCAAAAAATGCTACCTCTACCATATCCAAAGAAGCCAGTGTGAATTGTGATGCTCACCCACAAGATTGTTTGCCAATTTGAAAAGGTACTACTACTACTTTTTTTTTTTTAAATGTTTGGGGTTCTAATGTCCTTGTTCGTACAATGCAATTTGCTGAATTTGATCGTATCATACGGAAGGATACATGCAAGAAAGCTGATTTGTTTCCAGGTTTTTGGTTTGCCTTGGCACATATATACTTAATACAAAGATAGTTGGATCATATTACAGTTTCATCTTGGATTGATATTGTCCGGAAGGAATCTTGTTACGGCAAGGTTTTTGGTGCCTTGTCTCTACAGATTAAGTAGGGTTAATAGTCTACAAGTATTAGAAGTTGTGGGTTGTTGCTAGTATTAAAAATCTACTGGAATTTCAACTGTCTCTCCAGTTGAGGACATAATAGCTAATGCAAGATTCTTTAAGGAAAGGTGTATTAAACAGATATAATGACGCACCTTGATATTATCAGATTGGAATATTATTAAGTTCATTAAATTAATTACAAAATTATTCTTAAAGAAGCCTGCAGGAAGTTACAATTTGCCTTCATTAACGACAATTTATAGATTAATAGTGTAATGATGACAGTAAAACCATTGGATTTTCAGTACAATTGATTCTGATTAACAATATTTATACTATTCTTGATTTGGTTGCTTGTTAGCCATTCATAATTTAACATTGCCAGCGAAGCACAATAACTTCATTGCCACATATCGTTCACGGACAAATTCTATATAAATGCAACACGAATGGCTGGAACAGGTAGGTCTAACATCCAAGTTTTAAAATTCTCAACTTCTCTAAAAAGGCTTAACAAGAAAATATAGGGGGTTGCTGGTCTGCTGAAAACACCACAAAAGCATACCTCAAAACCATGAAAATGGTGAGTGTGATCAACAACATATGTTCCTATGTATGAAAAATGATGTATTATTAGCTTTCTTTGTTATTGACTGCAATGTGTTTTTCTGCAGGGAGAGAATGCCAAAGAGCCAAATGGAGTTGAATTCATTTCAGCTCTTGCTGCTGGAAACAATGTGCAATTAATCATTGTTGCCTGTGCCAGCATTGTGGACTACACTACACTAGCCCTGGTAGCTGCGGCTCAACAAACCGGTGGACGTGTAATTTGCATCCTCCGTGGGCACGAAGAACTACATTTATCCGAAAAGATCTTAGGTGCAACTCAGGTTCAGTTTGTTATTGGGGACGCTAAGGTGATGCTTTTTAAGTACTACGAGGAGGCAGATTTCATAGCCATTGACTGTATAATCTTCAAAATCATGAAGGAATTCTCGGAACAATACAAGAAAGCCCTAGGCAAAACAGCTGCAATACGATAGTCCTAGGTTATAATGCATTTTGTAAAGGGTCCTGGAGGAAAGGAGGTTTGCACACTCAACTGTTACCAATAGGGGAAGGATTGCAGCTGACAAGAATAGCTGCCAATGCCAAGGTTGCTAATCCTATCAAATCTGGGAAAAGAAGCCACTGGGTTGTTAAAGTAGACAAATGTACCGGTGAAGAACACGTTTTCAGGGTCAGATCTACTCAAGGAAGAGTTATTAAATCTCAACTTCATTTTTATGAAAGTAGTTAAGGCCCTATATGGTTAAATGAGTAATGTTACAGTCTTGCAGCAGATGAGAAATGTGAATAGTAATTAATGCAATATACTCCTAAATCCTAATAACGTCTATTCGAACTTGTTGGACTGTTTAATTCACCGATATTTTTGTTTACCAGATGACACAGTAGTACACCTCACTTTTTGCTTCTGGTTCCAGACGAGATATACTCTCTCTGGTCGATCTTGATATTGTAAAAGGCGGCGCCTAACGTTAAGAAACATAAAACGAGAGAAGCCAGGGACCTTAAAGGACCGAGTGATACATATTAGCCTTCTCACACCTGAGCAAAGCGAAAGGCATGGGCTTTTATCAAGCAATATATCATGCAGCAAGAAATGATTTTTCTGAATGAAGCAAAAGAAGAATCATACACAGATAAACTGCAAAGTGAGATCAGGAGAAAGATGCATTGGTCAGATTGCAAAGTAGAAGTAAAAACCAACATTCACTAATTTCACATAAAGATTAGTACACAGTGAGAGGACTCGGCATTACAATCATTTCTAGAGGCTGTCAGTAAGTGGTTACCAGTAATCTAATCCAATTCATAATTTGCATTCCCACATTACACAATCAATTCCTGAGAAAATGAAGTCTTGAATTCTAGGATAAGTTATTGCAGTTAGTAAGCTCTTGTAGAACTGTTTCAATGTCAGGTCTTTCCTCTGGAGATTCATGGGTACACCACAAAGCAACCTTTCCAATCCCTACAAGCTTCTGATTCAGAATACCTCCCATGGAGATTTCTATCAATGAAGTCCTGAAGTCTACCTAAATCAGCACCTGCTCGCATTGTGCTGGTTACTTTTCGAACCCCAGACAGGATTTGAAACAAAAGTATCCCAAAGGCATAAATATCACTTTTCTCTGTAAACCTGCCAGTAGTGCTGTACTCTGGAGCCAAATATCCCATGGCAGCGCTAGCCTTGAGTGCTGAGAAAACAGTATCATTGGTAAGTAGTTTGTGGAGACCCGAATCAGAAAGCAAAGGTTTGTTCCTTTGATCAATCAGCACGTTCGCAGCAGAAATGTTTTGGTGAACTAGGGCTGGTTTATTCACCTTGTATCCATGTAAATACTAGATGACACCTGATCAGGAAAATGAAAAAAAAAAATATATGTAGTTAGCTCAACCAATAAAGAAGCACATGAACCTATTGTGTAAAATCTCACATGATCAAGTAAAGCATTAAAATCAATTCAAAGATAATCAGAAATAAGTTCTAAAAGAAAAAATAACATACGATAAAGAGAAGTTTTTTGAGATACAAGTCTAATGTTACTTAATCAGTGCAGTATCAATGCACTTGAAGGAATTGTATTTGTTGAGTACTTTATGATCAATTGAGCTGATTTTTTTCTCTTGAAAATTTGCTTCACATTTAAAAAATGAAGTTGCTCATCAAATTTAAGTCTCCAAATATCCTGCAGCATTAATTAACTAAATTCTCTGGGAAATAGCAGAAGATAAAGCTTACCTCTTGCAATTCCATTGACAATAGAAACTCTTGTAGGCCAGTCAAGGACATGATCACTGCCATCCACCACGTCAAGATACCGGAACAAATTTCCATTTGGAACAAAATCATAAATAAGAAAACACTCTTTCCGGCCTTTAGAACAGCAGAAGCCTCTCAAACGAACTAAATTTTCATGCCTCAATGAAGTTAGTATGTTCAGCCCCTTCAAGAACTCTAATTCCTCCGACTTGCAGCTGGCTTTGAAGAAATGCTCTTAATAGAAATAACTGATCCATCTCTTAGGGTTCCTCTATAAATAGCAGAGAAGTTGCTCTTACTCAACAAATTTTTATCGGCGAAGTACCGAGTAGCTGATTCCACCTCTTCCAGATTAAACCTGAAGTTCTGCATAAACTCTTGGGAGACATCACCAAAACATCTACCCTCGGCAAGTGGATCCCATCCACTTGGGTACTCAAGGCTGATAAGGGGAGAACCATTTTTCCTCTGAGCTTCCTTGGCACGGTCAATAGTACTGAGGCAGCTATCTTGTGTTTCATCTGCATTCCCAAGTTTCTGCTTGCGTCGATAGTGTGAGAAGCTGAGAACTCCAATAACTGACACCATAACAGAAACAACAATTACCCCAACAATGACGGAGGCCTGTGAGGCTTTAGACGATTTCGAGCAACGAGTTTCACTGCAGTTCAACCTCAGATCAGCTGTCTCCGGAATGTCTTTTGTTGACAAACCAGTTGAGCCGCCTCTCACCATAAGGTTCTGGTCTATTTGGGTTCAGGTGATCTAAAGCCTTGCAAGCCCTTAGAGATGAAAAACCAGCTCCACACAAATCTGGGTTGTTTTCATATTGAAATCCTCCAGTTAATCGCTTCAAAGCTGCATCGACCATGAAAAGATCAAAGTGAACTCCCACACCCAAAAGTTAAAAATCTGATTGAAATATTTCATTCAAAGATTATACTAACAAAAGATTTTCAACCAGCATTTACCCTTCCCCGAGAGTATGAACCAAACAAAATTTTCTTGGGTATTAGAAGAGTGTATCTCTAGTATAAATATACCATTGGAGGAAGATAAATATTACCAAAAGGAACATTGCCAGAGAGTGAATTGTTTTGGACATCCAAAATTTCAAGAATAGGAGCATCAGCTAACTTTGTTGGGATTGAGCCAAATAAGTGATTAAAACTCAAGTCCAGCCTCATCAACAACCCCAAGTCACCTAAGCTTGCAGGGATTGCACCAGTTCATTGAACTGATTAGATTGCAAAGCAAGAACATTTAGCTTCTTTAGAGACCCCAGTTGCATTGGTATACTTCCAGTGAGTTGGTTATAACAGAGCTGCAAAACTACACAGCAACAGCAGAACAAAAAGGAAACACTCAACACACTATAATGCTAGACAGTAAACACAAAACAAGATAACTAGAACTTGCACAGACTATGCAAAGATTGAAACTTTTCTTTAAATTCCCATATTATGTCTACAATACACTCCCCAAAGAACATATTAATGTATATAAAACACAGAATATAAAGAAAAGATTGAAACTTTATGAAGAGAACCAAACAAATGATAGGATAAAAACATTATTAACATATTCACTCGCATACCAAGTTCAGTAAACACCATAAACTCTACTTTCATAGACAAAATATAGTTCAAATCTTTCTCTTACCCAAAAATCAAATAAAGACTGAAACTTTTCACTATTAAAAAAGAAAAGAAAAACAAGAAATTCAAAAAACACATGCATTATATATTTCTTAATTACTAAGTTAGAGCAGTAAAGCTACATAAACATGCAACATATTTTAGCAACTAGGAAAAAAAAATCTGATTTGGACTTTTTTCCTGTTCGCATTTTACGAATAAAGTCTACCAATATCACTTTTTGCTAACAGCAATTTGCACTAAAAAAAAAAAACATAGAACTCAAGAACACAAGCATAGAGGGACACAGGCAGGAGGAGTAAAATCTTTACCTTGTAAGTTAGCCATATTTCCAAGTTCACGGGGAATCTCTCCAGAAAGATTATTAACATTCAAATACAAGTCACTGAGCTCACTCAAGCCTGAAATTTCTCTGGGTATCTCCCCAGACAAAGCATTATAATGCAAGTACAGCCCAGTCAAGTATCTGAGCTCAGCAACCGCCGGCGACAGCTTCCCTGAAAGCCCTTTACCTTGCAAAGAAATATTAGCAACTTGACCTTTTTCATTACAAGCAACTCCTTGAAAAGAACCATCACACGGGTCACCCGATTGACCCATCCATGAAGAAAGCAACTTGCTTTCCGGGTCAAGACTCGATTTTAAGCTCATCAAGGCTCCCAGCTCTGCATTCTCGGAAAATGCCACTCCACAGCCGAATGTTAACAGAAGAAGCATGAAAAAGAGAAACGGAGAAGAACCCATTTTTTGTTTTAGCTCAAAGTAGTAGTCTTTGAGGTTTTCTTGGCTTGTTTCTTTATCTCTTCTGATTCTTCTTCTTTTTTTTTTTGGTTTCTTTCTTCAGCTTCTTCCTCTTCCGTTGTGTTTGATTTGTTGTCTCTGTCTTTGGTTTTCTTGAGACTTGGAAAATAGTGATAACAGACAACTGGGAGTCGGGGGGAGGTGTTGTGGTGGGGGTTCAAAAATCGGCGTTGGGCGTGCCTGATATAGAGCGAAAATAACGCGACAGAGTTCTTTGATTCTTGCTTCTATTGACAAGGAGAAGAGACAAGAATTTGCAGGGCTTTCCATACTGCTAAAAAAAGGTGAGGAGATTGTGGAGAACGCTTAGGATTTTACCACGTCATTGATGTACAATGAACCGGGTAATTTGGAAAGATCTGAGGTGGAGACTGGACATTGTCAGAATGTGGTGGGGTGGTGGGATGAGAAGGAAAGTTCCTCAAATGGGAATTGATTGGTCAATGGACGTCTTGGATTGTCTCATTTTAGTAAGGTGTATGAGGATTCAAAAATATTGTGATGTATATTAGCAGTTCACCAGGTTTGTCCTTTTCGAATTAATTATAAGATTAGACATTTAAAAAATAAAACTACTCTACATTTGGCATTTCTAGTTATAGTTATTACAGGCCATCCAATGTTAGAAATTAAATAGGGTATCAAAGTCATTTCATCAAGAGTTTAAATTTTCGAAACTAGATTAGAGAGAGTTCTTAAAGATATTAGTACAAATAAACAAACCTATAACTAATTAAGGCTAGTTCAACAAGGAGTGTCTAAAATTTGTGGTAGGTTTAGTTTAATTTTGGTTTAATTTAGAATAGAGTAATATAGTAATTTTTTGAATGTTAAATAAGTGAGATAAAAAAAATTAAAAAAATGTGTTTATATAATAATAGTAAATAATAAAATAGAAATATAACCACTTCTATTTTTGTTTTTTTAACCAAATTTTGAACAAACAGCCCAAAAATAACATTATAAAGCTATTGTATATGGAAAAAACACATGATAACATCTCACAACAGCATATACTATTAAGTCTGTTATTATACATATTAAGGATCAAGTTCGAATATATTGAAAACAATTTTCATTTCAACTAATGAAGAAGAATAGAAAAAAAGATTAATTACAAGCTCGTGATTTAAAGTTCAATATCATTAATATATTAGTCTAAAAATGTGAGATTAAGAAAGCTAAATTTTGTTTATATATAGAACTGTTAGATACATAACTAATTTAATTAAAATTTTTATATTTGGGTCCAAATTATTCAATCAAAATTAACTCGTGTGATTACGCCTTTAGCTTCATTTTGTGTAATACTAATTCTATCTAATTTAATTTTCAGGTTGGTTGAGAAGATAATTGCAAGTCAAACATCAAGTCTGACAATCTTACGGTGCACCAAGGACTGCCTGATTGGACTGGATCTACCTCTTCCAGACGCGCCCTTACAGAGCGTAGTTACAGGCTATTTCGCCGAGGGGATTTCCATTTCCATTTCCATTTACTTGGGGGCCATGGCATTGGAAATCCCGAATTCCAAACGGGCCTCCTCTGATTATGTTATCGATAACTGAAAAATAATCACGGCTTTATAATTAGCTAATTGAAGCTAGGCACTCACTTGACTTGAGATCCACACCTTGTTTGTTTGTTTGAAATTTGATTTTCCTTTTGATGAACACAGTTGTCAAGAATTCTCGCATTTGTTGCAGGCAGCAGCATAGCATGCCAGTATCGCATCTCTCTCTCTCTCTTCATTGGTGGCTGTATGTCAGAACTCTGACAAAATTGTGCCACCCTATAAAGTCCTGCCCGACGTTAGAGTCTTTTTAAACTCATTAACAGCCTCTCCTAATTGGTTGGTGTGGAACTTATTAGGATCTAGAAACACTTTAATTTTGAGGGGATTCAATATCCAACAATTTGATTTCTTGGAAACAAATTCCATTTTTTGGTTAAGAGGAAATATATTTCATGTAATGATTGGAACTTGACTCAAAACACTTAAAAGGAGGTGTTTAGTTTATAGTATACGGAAAATAAATGAGAATAAAAGTTAATAATACTTATAAATTTTGCTCCATTAATTGTTACGAGAATTATTGTATAAAAATAAAAGTATTAGAAAATAATTACTTTTATTTTTCAATTGTGACTTAAGTTTTAAATTAATTAACTTAATAATATAATAAAATTTATTCATAATTCAAATCAAACAAATAACGAGAATGATATAAATTCATACCACTAATTTCTAGTTCAAATTCAAACAAGTAAGGATAATGATATAAACTCATGTCACTCATTCCAAGTTCAAATCAAATAAAATAAATGATATACTAATTTATATCAATAATAAATTTTATGATTTTCAATCCGTTTCAAATTCTTGAATAAGACCAAACATCTCCTATGTACTATATTACTCGCTAGTAACATATAACAGGGATGTAAAATAAAATGATTAATCATGATAAGTAACTTCTTTAAAAGGTCTTCTTTTCTTTTAAGCTACTACCTTAAACAAGTTAGCAGCATTAAAATTGTGACATCGAATCATACCCAAAAAAGTTCTATGATAAAGTTTTTTTTTGGTAATATGATAAAGTTATAATACGTGGTGATCAATCATCTCGAAAAAATCAGGATGCCTACTGCATGCCCTTTTATAATGAAAACCCAATGGGGGAGGGGAAAAAAGGAAACGTGCTGAAGTTATTCAATTTCTTACTAAAAAAAATAATAATAAAGGATGAAGGTTATACAATTTCTAGTATTTTGGATTGATAAGACTCCTCTACACATCTAGAAATTGGTTGATTAATATCAAGAATAACCAATCACCAGTTGGACTGCAGATATTCCCTGCTGTTAGAATATGTTCTCATCGCATAGACAAAAAGTAAGAAGACTACTTCCTTTTCTCTACTAAATGGGATGGTCTGGACCGATATATACAAGAACATAAAATTAGTAAAGGGTAGATTTTTTTTGAAACAAAAAAAAAAAAATTGATTAAGAAAAGCACAACTAACCATCCCAAGTATCTTTTGCAAGATTAGCCTTTTCTTCTTTTTTAGATTAGTCAATAGCAATCGTAAACTTCTCAAATACTAAAAGTTTTTTAGTTTAACGAAAAGAGGAGAGATAATACAATGTCGGCCGGGGGAATACCAATGGCTTTGACATAGATCTAATTCATGGCATCCCATAGCTGCAATTCTCTAAAGACGAACAAGGAAGCAAACACAAGGAGGTTGATTCTTCCAACGAATAAGATATAAAACATAAAAAGCATAATCCGGATTAGAAGATAAAGGGTTGCACTGTCTGTATATATTGTGATCAATGTTTGACGACACAGGGGTAAGCCAACATAAATC
Source organism: Cinchona pubescens (assembly GCA_025175665.1). NCBI lineage: Eukaryota > Viridiplantae > Streptophyta > Magnoliopsida > Gentianales > Rubiaceae > Cinchona > Cinchona pubescens. Next base: position 2,371,387 of record JANKKI010000014.1, read on the forward strand.
TTCTTTTTCTGGCTCTAGTCTATGTAGCATGCTGTGGTCACATTACCCAAAAAAGAGCTTTTTTGCATTAGTATTTGTCGGCAATTTATTTGTTGTGTGCATTAAAATATATGATAAATGAAAAAAAATAAAGATCATAAATATTATACAAATAATGAAATTTACTGTCATTATTTTTTGATACACCATGCATTTTAATATACAGAAAAATTTGCTAGTATTTACCTCATTATATTATATTGGTCCACCGTGTTTACAATCTGTAGCTTTCAAGGCCTGTATGTATAGGTCCAAGTGAAATGGTCATTTCGAGAGGAGAAATTATTGGTCCCTTTTGCTTGGATCTTTGATTAGGGAAATGTTTCATGGCTAGAAAAAGTAAAGGAGTTGCCTGCACATGTAGGTATGGGAATCAAAACAAAAGATATATTGTTCCATCTTTGTTAAATGGCTTGTCATTTGTGTTGTGAAACCAATTTTTTTGCTCTTTTATTTTAGCTAGAAGTCTGGAAGTGTACATTTTATAAATGTAGTCCCATCTATTGGAATGTGGAATAAATTCTTGGGTACCTGTACTTCACTATTATCGAATGACTCTCTGCAAAGTGACAAGGCATCTCTTACTTTTTACTCCCTCTTTTTTGAACTAAGACATTCTTGTCTTTATAGTTTGCTTTTAAGCCTTTTGAAGTTCAACCCACAAGCCACGTTCTAAGATTCCTTACATTAGCCCAGCGAAAATTGGAGATGGTTTGTGTTCTGAAGGGGAAGGACTAGGAGAAATGATTGCGTATCTTAATTAATAAAGTTCTACTTCTACCATGATCATCATTAAGTGATTCAATAGCTGTTAAAATCATTAATTGCTCCCATCCTAATATCTAAACTTGTTTAACACTTATCCTGTGATCAATATAAAATCTAGTAGTAAAAAGGAAGGACAAAAACATCACGAAACAACTATACAAGTCGTGTACATAAATAAGAGGAACTTTACACCTATATACACTCCGTAATATGAAGTGACTTACATTCTCATAAAAAAATTATTCCGTAATTAATATTAATTTTACAAAAGAAGGAGGAACAAACAATTAATTTAACTTTTCGGAGATGTCCCCATGTAATAATAATACACATAGCTGGCTGCTGAACAAGGTGGATAGCGGCATAATAATGCTGATGGTCACGTCTTCGCACAATCTTTTTTCTGCGCTAAATTTGGATTGCATTTTCAGTGTAACTAAACTAGTGGTCCAATAATTGAATTCGCCCATATTATAGCCCCGTCCCATTTTGTCAGGGCCATCAATTCTGTCGCTCTTCAAGTATCCACCACTAGATCTTTTTAACATCTAGATAGATAGCCTTATAAAAACTCTGTGGGCTTTCTCTTGTTTTCGGAAGGCCCATGAAAAAAGCCTAATTTTGAAAAACCCATTAGATATAATCATTGGTACAACCATGCTGGACTCAACCTAGGCCCAGCCCAGGCCAGTATCACAATCGACACAAAATTACGTAACGGTCCTTAAACTTTTTATATTTATGATTTCGCCCCCATCGTTCAAAAACAAAATCTAGCAACAGAAAGGGCAAAAAAGTAGAGAGCAAAAATAAAAATAAAAAAATGGGAAAAGATCTGAGTGACGACCAAGTTTCTTCGATGAGAGAAGCCTTCACGCTCTTCGACACCGACGGCGACGGCAAGATCGCCCCGTCGGAGTTAGGGATTCTAATGCGTTCATTGGGTGGGAACCCGACCCAAGCCCAGCTCAAGTCCATAGTCGCCGAGGAAAAGCTCAGCGCTCCCTTCGATTTCACCCAGTTTTTGGACCTAATGTCCAAGCATCTCAAGCCGGAGCCATTTGACCGCCCGCTTCGCGACGCATTCAAGGTCCTTGATAAGGATGGGACCGGGTACGTCGTAGTTTCGGATCTCAGGCACATTTTGACTAGTATTGGAGAGAAGCTTGAGCCTGCGGAGTTTGACGAGTGGATCCGTGAGGTGGATGTCCTGATGCATGGATCCGATGGCAAGATCCGTTACGGGGACTTCATTGCTAGGATGGTCGCCAAGTGATTTCTCCTCTTCTCCTGTGAGTATTCATGTTTTTATTGTGCCTAGGGTTTCATATACCTGTTGTTAATGTGAATATTTATTGAATTATGATCCTCAAATATGCAAATGCATCAATTTATTGAACCCTTGAAAATGCATTGAGGCCTATGAAGATGTTTCGTGCTGATATGAATACAGTAGCTATCTTCTTGGGTGTGTGTATTGTTTATTATTTGTGCTTTTTTTTTTTTTTTAATGCTTTTGCAACGTATATCTGGAAATAGCTGTTGATGGAGCGCTTTAATAACTTCGGGAAATACCTATCCCCTCATTGATGCTGCTTTATTTAATCACTAAATTCATGGCACACAAATATAAATTTGTTATGTGTTTCTGAGTAATTATATGGGTGGCATGTTCATTACTCGGGATGATGTTGGAATCCAATCAACATAAAGAAGTTTTACTGTATCATATACTCCTTTGACATGGCTTCATATGTTAATGGGTTGCATGATTTGTTTAGATTCATGTAACTATGTTATCTGAGGCCAAGAGTAATGTTCTCCTTTAAACCAATGCAAATGATATGTTGCATTTGGACGTTAAGGGAATAACATGTAAATAACTTTAATATCCAAGAAGGTTGATATTATTCTCCCATGTTTTACCTTCTAAGAAGATGAAATGTTCATTGTTTTATCATTTACACTTTGAAGCCTCTGTTCTGTCTAACTTGCGATTGATAAATCATATTTGTAATTAGAGAAATACTTGTTACAAATGGAGTATAACAGAACAATACTGGAAGAATGGAAAAGATGAGGTGAGAATGAGCAAAATCCAAGAAATTATGTTTTAGACTTCGACATAAGAAAGATTTGGAATATCTACCATTATGGTTTTAAGTTTTAAGAGAAAACAGGATTTCAAAGAAGCAGAGATAGTTTCTGATCAGTGTGCTCATTTTGCACATTTGCATGCATGAAAGAAGTGATTTCTTTGTTTCTTGCTTGTTGACACCACCATTCTCTCTAAATTCCTTCAAGGTGTTATGAACAAAGATTGCAGATTGATTGATAATCTTCAGATTCTTGTGTATATTTGGTATTACAATGAAATGATCTGTTTTATTTTGTCAATCAAGGGAAATGTTGTATATGTAATTGTGTCAAACTAGGTTAGTTTGTACCTAAACTTAGACAAGATTGATTTGGAAACATTGAACCCTAATCAGTATTAACCATGTTGCTGTTATGAGCCTGATGTGCTTTGGTTAGCTTCCTTTTCTCTTCTCTCCCAATTTTCAGTCTAGTAATAGGAATAGTGGAGCTTGGATATGTTTCAAGTGCTTATAGAATTTTGGAGAAGGAGAAAAACCTTGTATTATAAACACATCAAGAGTTTTATTAAGAAGAGAAGATGCGCATTGGTTGATGATAAGGTTTCACTTGTTATAGTGATATTGAAAATTGGTCCTTTAGATAGAAAGTTTGTTCAGCATACAAGACCTGCAATCAAGTTCTTTTACTTACATACTATGGAACTCTTTTTCTCTTGAAAATGGTGTATAGTTGGTGACAAAAAATCTTGTTATTTCATTTGTTTCAAGTAGACAATTGATTATATGATATATCCAGTGTAGCTCTAGTTTAGGGCTAGAGATATCATAAAGATAAACTCATATTCCTATGACAGATGATTCACAAGGTTTAGCTGTTTGATATAATTCTTTCTCCCTATTCTTTTGTTCTTATTCTATCGTGATATATCCCGATAGTAATCCTTTAATGATATTATTCAAGTGAAAGGTAAAGATGAATCTTAATTCGAGTGACATCAATATGCACAAGCCTTCAGGCTATGATGATATCTTTATATAAAAACACATTTTTTCTGATTCCTGTTATTTTGAACAGGTGGCTTACATCAGTGGTTGTGTTGTTGATTAACAGAAAGCAGGAGCATGAATTTACTGGCGTAGTGTCTGATTCTTCATTCTGGAGTAGGTTTTGGTCCCTGGGCCTGCCTATTTTCAGTCTCTTTTTTTTTATTTATTTCATCTCAAAAACAATTTGTTCTTAAGTTGTTCTTAAGATGTTTGAGGGATATTGTATTTTGTTCTTAGAATCCTGAAGCGACCAAGTATTTAGGATCTAGAAGTACTTCTATATACAGGCTTAAATTGGTGTTCCTGTCTGTACAGTTGAATTTGGATTAGGGCTTAAATTGGTGTTCTTGCTTGTTTGACTTGTATGTTTATCAGACTTGAGTGACCTTTATTGTCACAGAAGGGTTATCTAATGTGGTGGTTTTTTTGTAATGGGCTGACAATTTCTTTTCTTTGCGGCTTAATCCGCTGGAGTTACGTCCATTGCTTTTGGGCCAAGTTTTACAAGTTAAAAATGGGCCGCACAATCAGTGTAGATAATAATGTTCCGAATCGTGATTACTACTCGTTTTCAGAGACTCAACAGTTTGATTTGGGAAGACATCTACCTCCCAAAAATATCCTGTTTATGTTGATTCTTGCAATCACAACAAAATTGGGTTCGACCACAAAAGTTAAGCATGTGAAACTTTAGACAGGATGTGGAGTGGGAAAACTTGTTTACCATTTGTGTTGGCCAATGCAGCATAGTTAGGTGGAGGGTAGTTACCCATTCAATTTTACCTTTTTCCTGCCATATACGCAAACACACTACTATGGTTTTGGGCCCAAAAAAAAAAGTGTAGCCAAACACACTTCTACTTGGATTAATTGCTTAACTTCTCTCAAGGCAATTGGTTGGTGTATCCTCAATAACTCCATTGGGCCAGTTCATCTAGGCCTAATTTGGCCCATTCCCAGAAAGGCAAGAGGCCGGCCCAATGTCAGATATTACAAGGACAGTTCCGACTTTCTGTTCCAAATTAGCCGTCGCCTATGTATTTTTAAAACCCTAGCAACATATACGAGTGCTAGGGTTTGCTGTCCATTCGAAGCTTAAAGCCGCCCGTACACGCAACCACTGAGCGCCTCCGCCGCCACCACCACTGCCACTACCGCCGTCACCATGGGTCGTATGCACAGTCGCGGGTATGTTCTCTCTCCCAACTCTCACTCTCAAATGCGTTCATTTTAATTCTTTCTCAAGCAAGAAGCTACATTTTTTTTTGCTTTAATTTTATTTTTGGGTGGTGATTAATTAATTAAATTAATATTAATAATAATAGTAAGGGTATTTCTGCATCGGCTCTCCCTTACAAGAGAACTCCCCCAAGCTGGCTCAAGATCTCCTCCCAGGATGTATGTTTAATTTCATTTTTTACCTTTTTTTTTGGTAATTTTTTTTTTTTTTACTAGTATGATGTTTTTATGTAAAAATTTACTGTTAAAATTATTCTATTTTTTTTTTTGGGCTTATTTTGATAATAAAAGGTGGACGATAATATCTGCAAGTTTGCAAAGAGGGGAATGACACCGTCTCAGATCGGTGTGATTCTTCGTGACTCTCATGGTATAGCTCAGGTTAAGAGTAGGGTTACTGGCAGCAAGATCTTGCGTATCCTCAAGGCTCATGGTATATATTTATATTTATATTTAACGAAAAATTAAAATAATTCAATGTCATTTCGTTTTTACTTGTTGCATTTCTACTGTTTTTAGTTTGTTATGATAATGTTGGGATTTATTTTGGTTGGTTTGGGTGATCAGGGCTTGCACCTGAGATTCCTGAGGATTTGTATCATTTGATCAAGAAGGCCGTCGCAATTAGGAAGCATTTGGAGAGGAACAGGAAGGACAAGGATTCCAAGTTTAGGTTGATTCTGGTGGAGAGCAGGATTCACCGCCTTGCCCGTTATTACAAGAAGACCAAGAAGCTCCCTCCCAACTGGAAATAGTAAGCTCCTTTTCCCCTTTTTTTGGGTAGTTCTAGAGTTTGTCAAATGTGTTGTGTTGAGTTGATTAGTGTCTGTTGTCTGATCATTATATGGTAGTACTCATTTTGTGTTCTGTTCTATCCATTATGTGTTGAAATGACTAACACAATACAGTTTGCTTGTTGGACTTGTTTCTAGTTTTTGGGGTTTTCCTTTGCTTCTCTAATTCCTCTTGTGCGCTCTGTTTGAGAAAATGAAAAATAGTTTATGAGTTGATAAGTTGATTATATTTAACAACCTCAGCATATTAATAGGGCTATCGCTAATCCTTTTATCATACTTCAATCCTGCACCTGGAACACACTAATTCCAACCTACTGCCTAGTAACCTGTCAGAACCAGTTTAGACGTGAATATCTGTCACTCCGAATTGTTTATCTTAAAGAGTTGTATAACAGCACCTAATGTTTTGTTAAACCATAATGAGCTCATGATGCTACCCCCAAGAGTGTCATTTATATACTTATTAAATCTGCATTAATTCCCCCTTCCTCTTCTCAGCCTCTATGATGCTCGCTTTAGGGATCTTTTCTGTCTATTTACCATAGACTAATAAAGATTGGCAACCACCACCATATTGAAATACTTAATGAAGTTTTGTTGCTCATGTTTGATTAAATGGATCCTTAATTTTGCCTGTCAAGGCAACTTTGTGTAGTAGCATTGGAACTGTCCTCAACTAATGACCATAGGAATTCTTGATATCTTTTGTTGTTTGAGAATAATTGGTTTATGGCCATTGTTGGAGGTTACGTTTAAATATTCTCCAAAATTGCATGTTGCTTTTTACTCTTCTGCCTTGTTACTTCATAGTTCTTCGTAGTACATTTTGGAAATATTGCCAAAACCATTTTTTCCTTTCTGAATTGAGAATGGGAGAAGGTATGATGCTTGAAGTTTAGTGGAGCATGGTCGTATGTGACAACATTCTGAATGGTGATGCATATTGTTTGAGCAGTGCGTCTGCGTTATGACTTTTCCTATGTCCAGTTAGCGTTCTTGTTGTTTTGACCTTTCATAGTCTAAGACCCGCTTGGTTGCTATGACAACTATGCTTGTTCAATATGTTGTTGCTACTGCTTTCAGTGTATTTTGAAAAATTGAGCAGATGCTGATCCAAAATCAAAAATTCTCACTTGCAGTGAATCTACAACCGCTAGCACCCTTGTTGCCTAGGCTAGAGGAGATGACCTGGATCTGTTGGGATAGCGGAGATCCAGAAGCTGTCTTGGGTGTTTCAAGTTTATCCTCATTAGTTTGGGAAATATTTTATGTTAAACCAAATTTTGTGATGTGATTCTATTGTGATACTTGACAGTGGGTCACAACTTGGATAATGCCTTTATGTTCTAGATTTGACTCAATTCCTGCAACCCGAGCTTTATTTCACTGCATAATTTGATTTTCCTCGTGATGTTTATTGCATATAATTCTGCCTTTTGAATGATGCTACAAGGTTGAAGTTTTAAGTATTACTAGTTGGCATGCCAAGTCAGAAAAGATTTGCTACAGAGTTGATAGTGAAAGGAGAAATATCGAATTCTAGACTTCACAAACTAATACCCGGATTAGAACATCCTTTTCGTTCTCCGAACGGAGATTTTTACTTGCACATTTCGGACTGGACCGACATCATATCTGGGCTGTACAAGAGAAGAAGGGGTTTGTCCAACAAGCAATGGGCTTCTTTTTTTTCGGTACACTTTGTTTGCAGAATTCAAACTTGAGAGTGTGATGTGTGCCTGTGCAGGTAAATTTCCCGTGGATTTTAATGTCTGCAAACACCATAATAAAAAATAAAAAAAATTAGTGCAATGAAGGTTATGTGAAAAAATGATAAAGGTAGAAAAAAAAAAAGAAAGCCTCATTCGTAATCATGAGTTGATTTTAAATTCAGGAAGTATTATACATCGAGTCAGTTTCATTTCCGAGACGAAAATTCTAACGAAATTATATTTATGACTAACGGTCAGCTAAATAGACAATAATCATACCTTTTTTCATTCTTAATAATTTCTATCCCATTCATAAAAAAATAAAAAATAAATAAAAATAAAAGAAAAACATTCCAAACTGCAACATTCTGATTCTTCATCAACTTAGATTTGTTGTTTACTCGAAGAAGATGAAAAAAAAAAAAAACTGAAAACGATCTCAAAGCTAAAATATTTTTTGAAATCCAACTTTTTACGAAAATCTTTCTGGTTAGAAAGTCAATAAATTACTTTTAACAAATAAATAAATTTGGCGCTACAACGTTTTCACTAAACCCTGCGAATACAACCGCTAAAAAGCATCCCAACTACAAACAACAAGCGCGGTATCCATCTTTAGGGTTTTTGCAATTACTAACGGAAAGATGGCGACGGGGTTAAGACTTGTGACGGAGAGAGCCGGAGACGGCGCCGGACAACCAGTCCTCGACGCCGACAACGCGGAGGAACTCATGCACGTCCAATCTGGGGTCTCCATCGTCCTGGGAAACCGGCCTCCTGAGTCCCCTGGAACTCTCTACATCTCCACCAAGTACTGTAATAACTAATTTCTCCCTTTCTTTCTTTTTTAATATTTCTTCTGCTCAAATATTTAATAAATTGGTTAAAATTGATGTAGGCAAGTGGTGTGGTTGAGTGATGCGGACAGAGCAAAAGGGTATGACGGTGGATTTCATAGCGGTATCGCTTCACGCCGTTTCTCGAGACCCAGAAGCTTATCCATCTCCTTGTATATACACTCAGGTATATACATCCTTTTTTGTTAAAAAAAAATTGAAGCTACTGTTAATTGCTTAATTTCTTTTTTGATTATTTGTGAAATTCAGGGTTTAAGGTTTTAGCTTATTAGGGTTCAATTGAAGTGTCTTAACAAAAGCTCTGTAAAATGATATGGCTGCTTGTTAGATTTATGTATATTCATGTTCTTGAAAAGGCCCTGTAAAGAAGAAGTTTGTAGTTGGAGGCGAGATTTGGGGATGTGGCTACTGAGATTGATTTCGGGGTAGTGCTGAGGCCGACTTTTTGGAAGTTTCAGTTGCTTGGCTAGAATATATTTGAGTATTTGATTGAGTGCTGATCCATTTGATGTTTGAGTTAATCGTATCCTTTTTGAAGTTTATGTGTGCATCTGTCGGAGGTGTTTAAAATCATACCTATCGTATCCTTTTTGTATCTAAGTTTATGTGTGTGTCTGTCGGAGGTGTTTAAAATCATACCTCAAAGTAAAAGATTGTGGTACTACATGGTTCTTTGTGTTTTTTAATTTTCTTTGTATTATGGTTGCTTTTGTTTAAAGTATTGGATTTGCAGGTCTATTTGCCCTACTTTTAATGTCTATTAATTGTCTAGACATGTAATAATTCCTCTACTCGGATGCTTATAGGATATGATTTTTATACTTTTGTGCTTTGATTACAGATTGAGAATGGTATTGAGGAGGATGAATCAGATGATTCTGATTCAGAGAGTAACGAGGCATTAAATTTGTCAAAGATCACTGAGATGAGACTAGTGCCATCTGATCCTGATCAGTGTATGTCATCTATTGTTTATTTCTATGGTTGTTTTCTTACTCTTTGTTCTTTATCTTTTTTCCTGTGTAACTTATGCTATTACATTGATTTTCTTCATATTTTAAACAGTGGATACTCTGTTCGAGATTTTCTGTGAACATGTGCTGAGCTAAATCCTGAGCCAATCGACGGTGGTTACCTTTTTGAGCTGATTTAGATATAACTTTTCTTTCCATTGATGCCGTTTTAACTATTTATTACTTTTGAAACAACTGATGGTCTTTAATGATGCATTTCATAGAGGAGGAAGGAGAGCATAATTGGGTGTTCAGTGCAGATCAACTGGAAGGTGGTGGTGCAGGTAGGACTCTAGTCCTAGTGTTTCTGGATATCTGGTTTTCTTATTGTTGTCTTATAACTTTGTTTATTTTCTTTTTCCTTCATTGCTACAATCTATTTTTGTAGATGTTGACGAGCCTGAATATCCCATGCATTCAATTGGTTTTTCTAATGGGGATCATGACTTGGCGCATACCGTGCTTCAGGTACGTCTGATGATTTTGTTCCTTTAAATTGAGTATCAACCTTTAACTTATGTGTTAATGAATAATAATTCTCTTCTACAATTCTAAGCTGATCACTGGTATTACTGCTGCCAGATCTCTGATGATGTGCATGTACTCTTACTAAAAGTTTTGCATATGAGCTTGTCATTGGAATTTTCTTCTGTGGCATGTTATAGTTTGATCATTTCCCGGAAATGTGTCAATTTTTAAGTTGCAAATTTTCTAATTCTGTTACACTTGGATGTTCATTTGTGGACTCAAGTTAGTACAAACCAATTTTCCATAGGCTGGAAGTTGGGTTGGAAACTCATGAAAACACTGCTAGGACTCGAACAAAAATATTCATAAGATGTAAGATGGATTCCATGCCCTTAAAGCTTTTGTGCATGCTCTGATGTTCCATATAAAGTTTGACGTTAGAAACTGATTTGCCATTTTCCTTACAGCTTCAAATAAATGATCAGCGGTTTGAGGATGCAGAAGAAATGGACAGTGATGACAGCGGTGGCCGCAACCACAACTGACCTCTTTTTCTCTTTGTTCAGTGTTGAGATCTGTTCTTTACATCTGCTACCTAGTTTCTTTTGAGACATGCATGATTCTTAATAGTGTTGTACACTGCTTTAGTTGGGACATCAGTAGTTGCAAGATGACTTTGAGATGATGATTTGGACTTTGAGATGATGATTTAGTGTAGTATTTTGTTCTGTGATACTAAATTTGTACTGTACCAACATATGATATAACTTCATCTGGACTCTAATTTTACCTGATCCTCAATTTACTTTATTCCCCACAAGTAGAGAATTCAATGTAAGACGGACTAAATAAAGGAAATCTTGTTGTCCAAAACAATACAACTTTGTTAGGTTACAAAGAACAAGTACACACACTAGTGGGTAAATCGATTAATCGAGTAGGGAGATTATAATAAATTTCGGATTGTCCTATTTAACTTCAGAATCTACCGAACCATATTACGCTTATCCAATGTAAGAACGCCCAGAATATAATGGTACGAAATATATTTAAATCTCAAAAGTTTAAAATTTTTTATATTTCGATTTTTCTAAAACACCATTAGGCACAGCTATACCTATAGGTGCTTGAGAAGCATATATAAACAAATTTTTAAAGTTACAGTATATAATTCCATTGATAGAACTGTAAAATTATCTTAAAAAATAAAAAATCTCCTCTAACAAGCATATTGGAATATGCTGGGAAAAAAATATATATATATATTGAAGTATAACTATTTTGGAGGAAAAATTCATGGTTAATGTAAAATACCTTAATATGAGCCCAGAGTTGCCCAATTAGCGGCCCATTCTAGTGGCTAGGAATGTGACTCCGAATTAAAGACAAAGGTCCATCGGGGAGAAAAAGGCCCAAGTTCAGCCAAACCCTAGCCCAACAGACTCACCCCCTTAAAAACCCTAGAATCGATTTCAGCAAGAGAAGAAAGTGCCAGAACTCCGCCCCGCTGCAACTCCCACTTCTGTCTCAGCTTCCGGTACTCTCTCCCTCTATCTTCTTGTTAAGATTTTATAAGATGGTTTTATTAAATAAATCCGAGTTCAATTTTATAGAAAAATGCTTGAATTTTATTCACAAGTTTCAAAGTATACATATATATATTTTAATAGTAATATTGTTTTGTCCACGAAAAACATTGTACGCAGCAGCAAAAAGGGTTGTTTGAGAAAATGGCGACATACGCAGCAGTGAAGCCTGCAAAGGTCGGTTTGGAGGAGACTCAGGAGCAGATTCACAAGATTAGGATCACTCTTTCCTCCAAGAACGTTAAGAATCTCGAGAAAGGTATTTCCTGCTTTTTATTTTTCTTTTTAATTAAGCAACATCTTCTGGGATACTCTTATAATTTGTGCTGATTTTTATGGAGTAGCTGAATTTTATTTTGGGTATAATTTGTTTGGATAGTTTGTGCTGATTTGGTACGTGGGGCCAAGGACAAGAGGCTGAGGGTGAAGGGACCTGTGAGAATGCCCACCAAGGTTCTTAACATCACTACTAGGAAGTCTCCTTGTGGTGAAGGTATTCCAATTTCTTCCACTAATTTTTCTTGGTGCTATGTTTTCTTGAACTTGTCGGAATTTACATAACTTGTGCTGTTGAACGAATATTGGTGTTCTTGCATTGTGTCGAAGCTTAATTTGTACTTATTGCCTGATAATGTTAAGAGTAATTCTGTGTGTGTGTCTGTCTGTGGACAGTGGAGTGTCGATTTATGAAAGGTTATTGATAAGTGTTCTCTGATGACTTTTTTAACAATATGGGTAAAATGTGTTCTACTTTTCTTTTAGCAATCAGCACTGATGTTTGGATTAATCACTTGATGATACCTAATTTCAATTGTTATTGTTGTCATTTTCTTGTAACTTTTGTGGACTGTCGACAATGGATAAATGTGTTTTAGTTTTGCAAGTGCATTAATATATGTTCTCAATTTTTAAGACATGCTTTTGATTAGGGATAAAAAATCTTTTCTGTTAATCCTTGGTTACAATAAAGTTGCAGGACCATTTTGCCTTAGCCAGTCACTAAAGTGATTTGCTTTTTAACCCAACATATCTGATTTAGAAACAGAGAAAGGGACGAGTCTTCTCCTTTGGACTTGTTAATTCATTCTGTTATTTATGCTCCATTGGATTCCTGTAGCTTTTCTAAACTGAAGCAGTCCTAAATTATATGAAGTTTTGATTGATGGTACTGTCTTTGTTTCATGTCAATTGGTGCATCCAGGCCACATCAATGTAACATTTGCATTAGAATCTGTTTTTTTTTGCCTTGGATCATGTTTTACCCTGTAATGTGGTGCCATGTACCACTGATTCTATTTTTTCTAGTATTCTTTTGGTGATCTGAGAAGAATGAAAAAATCAATTAATATTTTTTTGATATCTTCGCATGGAAGATTAGATTTTGCATGCCTTTTCCTTTATCTCTTGGTTGTATGTAAATTTTAAGAGTACGAGGGGGGGCGGTGTTGGAGTGCAAGCAATAACCTGCATTCTAAATTGTTTGAGAATATTTAATTGTTTATCATGTCAAGTGGTTGTGTTATTCTCTCGCCTACACTTGTGTGAAATTTGATTAAGTTCCTTGTGCCTATGATGAATCATTAGTTGAAGGATAAAATGTAACTTCCCTTACCCATCTATTTCTATTATATGTACTTTGAACCTCTGGTTTTCTGATTTTTGTGTACAGGAACAAACACCTGGGATAGATTTGAGCTCCGTGTCCACAAGAGGGTGATTGACCTTTTCAGCTCACCAGATGTGGTGAAGCAAATCACTTCAATCACTATTGAGCCTGGTGTAGAAGTTGAAGTTACCATTGCTGATTCTTAAAACTCATCATAGTTAAGTAGGAGGTGATGGCAGAAAATGTTTATTTTTGAAACCACCTTGTACGTCAACATTTATAGCACATAGCAAGTGCTTTTTGGTTAGCAGTTTTGAAGTCTAGACTTCGTGGTGAGATGAGATGAATATTCAGTTTATGAATTTTAATTTTGAGCTTTAAGTGCATTTCTTTTATACTCTCACTGTATGGAACTTTCGGTTGCAGACGTTAAATGGATTGTATGACTTCCTTTATTCAAATCATCTAAGTTTACAGATCGTACACAAAATTGCTGTGTGGCAAACTTTGGAACAATGAAACTACCTTGTGCCTCTTTGCGTCTGCAGCTATTTTCTTCCCTCGAGTTTATTACTAGTAATGCTGGATTTTAGATTTTGCTCTCCTGGTAATAACAAATCAACAATACATCTGGATCTGAATGATATTTTGCTTTCCTGGTAATAACAAGTCATCAGTGCATCTGGCTCTGAAATATCTGGATAGGAATGAAAATAACTCTCTAAATGCAGGAGTCATTCATCATAACATGATATCCTCTGAATACAAATCAAATAATTCTGCCCTCTCGAATGCGGGAAGCAGCCATTAGAATGGTAGCTTTCACTAGATTTGAATGGAAAATACTTACATAGATTCGTTTTTTGTTTCACTTGTAGATTTTGTGTTCAAAATTAAATCTTGTAAAAAAAAATTTACATTGTTATAGATTGTATAACATTTAATTTACACCACAAGATCTATAAGTGGAATAAAAGATCAGATTTAATAAGCAATCTAATAAAACGTCCTCCATCCTAAGACGGACTTTTTCCTGTTATCACTTTGTGGAGTCATACTTTGCTAGAACTTCCCATAGTTCTGACCACTAGATTTATAATAAATAATAAAATAGGTGTTCTCCATTTCGTAAATCAAATGGTCAATGTTAGAGATTTCGAGACAGCAAAGAATTTTATCGCTTCGTGTATTATTATTATGGTAGAATAAACACACTTTACGAATATGTAGTTTAATTTTTAAAAAAAATTGAATAAAAAAGATATAGATAATGAAAATAAGTGAAGAATGAACTTTGTGAAGGAAATTATAATTTATGAAAAGTTACAAGTAATTAATTAAGAGTTAACAAAATAAATGAGGAAGATATAATTAACATATCAAAAAATAACAAATATCATAATTCTTATAAAATCTTTTTATATATAGTATAGATACTAAAATACATATAAGTTTAAGAATAAAAGTTTGGCTCTCACATAGACTCATTTTCGTTTGACTTTCGTGTATCATTACTATGTTAGAGTATACATAAATTTGAGAATAAAAATTTAGCTTGTTTGCCTTTAGTAATTAGTAAAGATAAAATAAACACGATAATATGAAGAACCACTTCCTGGCTGGCTGCATTCCTGTTGTACACCGGAACTCGAATCCTTTGAAGTTTCCCTGATTGACCAAAACTCTTTTTGCCAACAAACAGCAAGAAATTGGCAAGCACTTTTTCAGTCCTCAAAGTAAAAAATAGCATTCATCCGTGTATGATATGATTTAGGCGTCAAATCAAATGAAATGATCCGAAGAAAGAAGACCTACCGGGCAGACCTCAACATCTCAATTTCGCGCGAGCTCTTGCTCTCCTATACGAAATGAATAAAATAATTATTTAAATAATTAAAAAATTAGTTATAATTTTTAATTATTCAAGAGACATTAATAATATTTATTTCACATTATAGAATAAGTAACAAATTTTTTAGTTAATTCCGTCTATTATTGTTCTAAAATTCAGCTTAATTTGCTTTTGTTTTTTTTCTCACTAGTATTTGCAAATTTTGCATAAAATATGAAAACAACACAATAAACTGTTTTGATAATTCCGATGCATGATTGAGAATTCTTTGGACTGTGTAACCAATCAAACAAACGATGCTAGGCACCCTTTCATCATTAAACTTGTGCATTATTTGCGGGAAGCATCAGTCATTTCATGAAAAAACTTTTTGTCAACTCGTTACTTTTGTGATGTTCGGTCTCATTTTTCACACAGTCAGTTCATGGGAAAACAGACGAATTCCCATGAATAGTCACTTAATTATTGTACCGCACAACCAATATAATAAAATGGAAATAATTGATGTTGGAAAATGGGGAGTGGTAGTATAATTGTAAATCAGATGGTTTATTTATACGGTAAATATTATTTATTATTTTTAAAATAATATTTTATAATATATTTTTTTAATTAATTTTTTATTTTACATATATCACATTCTACTAAATAATTGTTACAATAATCATACTATGTGGAATTATAATTGATCAAAGTTCAAATGGAGCCATTAATGTTTTGTTTACCTTACCTTGCCAAAGTCCTGAAAGGAGGAAATGCCAGCTATCTGAAGATACTTATAAAGTAGTATTTTTTAAACAAATTTTCGTTTGGATCATATGGAAATTTTTATAGTCTTTATAAGAAATTATCCCGTTATATTTTAAATATTAATAAAATTTAAACTAACAGAAGGATTCTCACAATATTGTAAAATTCTCTTAAATCATATTATTTAAGGTTTGTCACGATTTTTACAATTAGATTTTTGAGAGCATTTTAATTTCATATTTTTAAAAATTATTCTAAATAATGTATCTCCATAAGAAACTAGTTTCTCATTGGACATGTAGTGTGACATATGTACCTCCGAATTTGATTAAGCAAGTGATGGTGGCCCAAAAGATGGCCCACGTGAACCTGCTGCCATTGTTGTCAATACGATCACACTTAGTCATCAGCGGTGAAAACAGTTAACCTCCGGCGGAGGAGCGTGATGATAGACGCCGACGAGGAATTTGATATGCCATTTTCAATCAGAGGATGTAACCCTCTAAGGTGAATAAGGCCCGAGGTTATCAGCGCGTGAGAAATGTGACCAGAAGACAGTCGTCAGCGCACGCTTGTATTGGCTCGATTCCTTGTATTGAGAAGAATACAAAAGTGACCCTGAATGCCTGAGCTGTGCCACAGTGACTGACTGTGAGTGGCCACAAAAAAAGGCCTAAAATATTATGTCCATACAAAATCCCAAATTTTATTTTGATATTTATTGATTAACTATTTCAAAATTTTAATTTGCATTGTTTATAAAAGAAATTATCTATAGATTATGTTTAGAACCAAAATTAATAGATAGTTTTTGCATTGTTGTACAAATTATAACTTTTAAATAAATAAAACTAAAGAATACAAAAGGTGATGAGTATTGG
Source organism: Cinchona pubescens (assembly GCA_025175665.1). Classification (NCBI taxonomy): domain Eukaryota; kingdom Viridiplantae; phylum Streptophyta; class Magnoliopsida; order Gentianales; family Rubiaceae; genus Cinchona; species Cinchona pubescens. The sequence goes on from JANKKI010000014.1 coordinate 2,388,101, forward strand.
TACTTTTTCAAATTTTAAAAAAGAGATCAGCAAGAGAGACCGTCGTGCTAAATGGAACTCTCCCTTTATATATACTCTCCTTTTATATTTATATATATATATATATATATTGTTAAAGGACTTCTCACTCTAAACGAGAGCTTCTCATTCATCCAAAATTAATTACTATCAAAATAAAATTTCTTAGATGAAATACGACCTCGATGTAACCAATAATGGGTAATCAATTAAATTACAATTATCATAGCCCTTATATTTTTATATTTTCTCTATTTTAAAATAACTATCACATTTTAGTTTTAGCATATGGATTAAAGAAATTACTAAATTGCATCAATTTTACAAAAAAAATGTTCAAAATAACTAAATTATCTTTTTGTATTAATATTTCAATTACATAATTCTCTATTCATTAATATGCACTAAGGGTAAAAGTTGAAAAAATATCATTTAATACTTTCTTGATTTTTAAAGTGACAGATTATATGGAATAAGAGAAATGGGTAAAACACACTTTTAGTCCCAAATCGCAGTTTGGCCCAGTGACATTTTTGGTTCTCAAAGTTTTACAAAAAATAAATCACGTCCCTCATCTTCTAAGTTTCTACTCTATTAGGACAATTAACATAAAAATAACATAATTTTCGGTTTCTATGCATCTATCCTGACAAACATTTAATTCCTTATCTGATAAATATTAAAAAATTACCCTCTATCTTTACTTTCTCCTTGCTAAACCAACAAAAATTGCTCTTTCTCATAAATTTTAACAAAAAGTTATGCGTATACCCTGACAAACATTTAATTCCTTATCTGATAAATATTAAAAAATTACCCTCTATCTTTACTTTCTCCTTGCTAAACCAACAAAAATTGTTCTTTCTCATAAATTTTAACAAAAAATTATATTATTTTTCTATGATTATCCTAATCTAATAGAAATTTAGAAGATAAGTGACTTGATTTATTTTTTGTGAAATTGTAGGGATAAAAAACGTCACTTGGCCAAACTTTCAGGATTAAAAATATTTTTTATCCTCAAAGATAAATTATCTAAAAGGATAATTATTTTGAATTAGATGAAATATCTTTTAGTGGTGTACTTAATTGTTAAAATTATCTGTATCATTAGTATTATCATAATTGATACTGAGGATCCTATTTTATTTTTTTTCAACGACAATAATTTAACTTATTTTTATCTAACTAAATTTATTATTTAGGAGTATTGGAAGACATAATAATATTGTTCCTTTATTCTCTTTTTTATTTATTTTTGTTTTTTAATTTTAAATCATGGTTACCTATGGGTCCTACAAAGGCCCACACATCGTTCTCCGACAAAACTGTACAGTGGATGATGATGGCTCAGCTCAACTCTTCTCTTTCAATCCCACTGGACTCTTACTGATAGTAATTAAGGGGCCGCGCCATTCACTCCGTGATTAACACTATCCTCCTCCACTGCATGACTTCCCATTTGTCCTCTTTCTTTTGAGTGCTCAAATATCCTACACAATCGTTTTCAAATACATATATATATGTATATATACTACATAAATAGTACGAAAATTTTTATTTTGGCAAAGAGTAATTATCGGATATATTCAGTAGTTGTTCTTTAATTAATAAGAACTTGTCATTTAGAATATAAGATATATTTTTTTTTTAATAAGATGATATTTTTATTTTTAAAAAATTAAAAAATAACTACTAAATATACCTAATAATTATTCTTAAATCTTAACCGACTTAAAATTTCTCAAAATAATAGTAATGTATGCCAATAGCCTACCATGTCAGTTGGACGATCATAATGAGTACAACCACAATTGGAACCCCACATTTACTGAATATTTTGGAGTCTATTGCATTTAATCATGGAGAAGCATGCATTATAGAGTCCAGATTTTAGGACTATTAGTGTTATCCTATCATGCCCGGTTATCTTTTGTATAATTGGTTTCAACTATTTGCATATTGGCGGTTCATATAGAGCATCCTTAATTTAGAGTATTATTTAGAATAATTATTATAAGTAAATTTTTAATTTTAATCGGGAGTAGTTACAGTGCATATCTAATAATTGTTTCTTAATTGTTGGAAGTTCTTCATTTAGAGTGAAGATTCATTTTTTTAAATAGGATGACTCTTTTATTTTTTAAAAATACAAGTCCCCTATCCCAAGCAAAGATATATATATATATATACTAGAAGAAAAAATTGACTGAAATACTTATTTAATTACTTCATTAGAATGAGAAATATGTATGATTATGTTTCATACACTATGAGCGTTCAATTATAGTTACACGAGGAAATTTAAGTTTGTAACATGTGCAAGAACATAGTAAAAGTAACCCGTTTTCACAAGTGTAATGAATGTAGTACCTATAATTATCAAACATCAATTGCAGAACACATTGTGAGAAGTAATTACATGTTTAATTTCAGTCATATGAAATTAGTTGCACTAACTATATAGTATAAATATAAGGAAACTTTACGGATTTTTTTTTTAATTATTCTTTTATACTTTAAATATTTATATCATTATAATATTATATATTTAAAAAAATTATATTATAACAATTTTAAATCCAAAAAAATTATTCCCTAAAAAAGATGTAAAATTTCTCATAAGTATAAGACATTTTTATAAGTTGAGTTGTGACAAGTTATGTTTACGAGTTTGACTTTGCTTGCTCTGTTAGTGCATAAATTCAACATCTATGTTGTGCATGCCTTGGGAGTTGGGACTAGAGTTGGTGCATGCTATAGAAAAAAGTAAGTTAATGACACTTTATCTCCTTAAATTATATATTCTCCTCTTAAATTATAAAAATATATATTTTACTCTTATTGATATTATTTATTTATTATTAATATTAAATTTATTAAAATAATCTAATTAAATAATTAAAATATCGTTGATGCTATATTTTGATATTTTATATATTTAAAATTTGAGAGTAATGTGATAATTTTTTAAAAATAAACAAAAATAAATTATATAGTATTTCATTATACTCTATATCAATATATTTTTAGGTCAAATGAATTTTTAAAATTTTTGAATTTCATTTTATATTATTTTGAACTTGAATGTTTAACTATAATGATAGGACAATTTTCAAATGGCTTATATGCTATTGAAAATTTTCTTTAAAGGTATTGTATACAAATATATTTTCTAATAAAATTTTGTGATTTTTTTTATATCTCTTAATATTTTATACTTTTAATATTTGGCTTAATATGTGCAAATTGCGATGTCGAGTATAATTCAATATTTTCTCATATTTATACTCTCTAAAGTCAAAATATCAATGTGTTATTATATTTTTTTTTTCTTAATTCTTTTATAACTATCGAAAATTAATTAAATATACAAAAAATCAAAATATAATACTAATGGGTATTTTAGTCATTTAACTATATTTTGTTGATATTTTAAAACTTTTAAAGGATGAATAATATGAGTGGGGGACAAAGTGTATATTTTTATAGTTTAAAAAGATAAAGTATAATTACCCTCTAATTCTGGGGGCAAAGTGTTAAACTAATAAAATGCTGCAAGGTTAGTAATGCTTCTGTTCGGGAATCAAATTTCATGGAAGAAAAGTTTAAGAATACGTATCAAAATTGCATGTCAGTTGACGTTTTCTTCCTAACACAGAACCAAAAATAATGCGTAATAAAACAAGGAAATGAGAAAATTTTCTTTTAATCAATACAAAGCTTGAATCATTTTAAACAAAATACTTAATATGCCAACAGAGGGGTTGATCCAAATGGTTACCTATAAAATATATTGATGGTCTGTTCTAGCCTTGAAATGACGTTTAATTTACCATCTTTTTAAATATTTTTTTTCCTTTAAAAAAAAAACGCGAATATGAACTTCTAATATTGCACACTCAAATGAAAAATGATTCTCGCCATCTCTTCTATAATTAGTAACTAGTGGGAAAATATACATTATGAATGTGTGATTTTAAGAAAATAATTATCGTAAAAATAAGGTGAAGTTTTAAGAGTAATTATGTGTGGAAATTTTAAAACTATTAAGGGCGAGTGAATAGAATAACATATAAAATACTGAAAAATTTTATAGTTTTTTTAGAAAATCATTCTCTTGTATTTTAAATAATTGTATAATACAATATCATGTAATTTAAAAACTTGTACTATAGAAGATTTTAAAATCAAAAAAGTAATTTCTTAAAAGAAATTGTAAAATTCTCCGATAATGACATCATATAAAAGAAATACTCTTATTTTCTATATAGTATAGATAATTTTTTTATAGAAATAAATTGGAGCCAATATATTTCAAAGCCATAAAATCTTATATGGAATGATAGGATTTTATTTTTTTTTCCACATGGACTCTATGGAGTATGGAAAGTTGGAAACATGCATTTATAGGGCCGTTTGTTTAAATCCTCAAAGTTCAAACTCCACTAGTATTAGTAGGTAAATATTTTTGAATATATTAAGGTGCATATACTTTGTAATTAAAAATTAGCCAGATAACTCAGATAAAAAAAAAAATTGTGTAAATAAATAAAAATTACAAGTTATGTAACAGGGTTCTTACGCAAAACTTTTCCTTAGTACCATACATTATTTCTTTTTTTTCCCAAAGCAAAAGTACACCGGGGTCCCAGAAAAAAGAAGAAACAAAAGACGTGCTAGCTTCCACACCGAAGTTCCCAAACTACCCCTCCCATTCCATTTCCCGCGCTTGAAATTACAAAGAAAAAGGAAATCGCACAAAATTATCAAAGTCCAACAGATGGAACTGAGGAGAATCATGACCACCATCCTGCCCCCTCCGTAGGCCCCACCTCTCTACCCCCACTTTTAAGAATCCATCTGTCCTCCATGCACTGTCTCTTGGTGTTGCTACTGGCCGCTGCACCACCGGCTCATGGGTGGCGTCCGTGGCCCAATCAGAAGTTTAACGCTACTGATTTTCTCTTTGGTGGATCCAAAAAATATGAGGGCTCCTCCGAATTTGTTCACCTAAAGTACCACATGGGTCCGGTGCTCACTGCTAATATCACCGTCTATCCCATATGGTACGGTGTATGGCAGAATTCCCAGAAGCGTATCATCCGGGAGTTCATCAACTCATTCTCCGCCGTTGATCCTAAACCGCCTTCCGTTTCCGGTTGGTGGAAGACGGTTCAGCTTTACACTGATCAGACCGGTGCTAATATTTCTCGTCACGTTCAGCTCGGGGAGGAGAAGAACGACCGCTTTTACTCCCACGGTAAATCTTTAACCCGGCTATCTGTACAGTCTGTGATAAAAAGCTCCGTCACGGCCAGAACCAATGCATTGCCTATTAACCCAAAGAGTGGGGTCTACCTGTTGCTTACATCTGATGACGAATGAGTATGTGTACGTCCAGGATTTTTGCAACAACGTTTGTGGGTTCCACTATTTCACGTTCCCTTCGATTGTGGGGTACACGCTACCCTACGCGTGGGTGGGTAACTCCGTTAAGCTGTGCCCCGGGATATGTGCATACCCATTTGCAGTTCCGGCTTATATGCCGGGGTTAAAAGCGGCACAGCCACCAAACGGCGACGTTGGGGTGGATGGAATGATAAGCGTAATCGGCCACGAGATTGCTGAGCTGTCAACTAACCCGCTGATCAACGCCTGGTTTGCGGGTCAGGACCCGGTGTTTCCGGTGGAGATTGCGGATCTTTGTGAGGGTATTTATGGGACGGGAGGAGGTGGATCGTACACGGGGCAAATGTTGAGCGGTGAAGATGGTGCCACGTATAACATACATGGAATCAGACGGAGGTTTTTGTTGCAATGGGTTTGGAACCATTTGTTGAATTACTGTACTGGCCCTAATGCTCTTGATCAGTAGTAAATTGTTGGTTTAGACCACTCTTTTTGGCTGTGTATGGGGATGATGATGTGGTTTTTTCTTTTTTTTTTTCTTTTCCTTCCATCTGATTTTTGAGTTTATGTAATTCATAAATAGTTAGTTGATTTTTACCTAATTTCGAATTACTGTAATAAATATAAGTATACTATCTTTGTATACTAGTATGGGATTAGATATTTTACCCAAAAAAAAAAAAACAAAAAAATGTATGGGATAAGATAGATTGTGTACGCTTCTCTTGTCTTTTTTGAGTCTTGAGCCTTTTAGGAAAGGGAAATACTTGGGTAAATTAAGTGGTTTAGATTATATGTTATTTATAACATTAGTTGATGTAAGAAAAATTTTATAAGATTTAATTTTAAGGGTAAGGTTTATAAGTGGGGGTCAAATATAGAATTTATTAAAATATTTTTCTATAGGAAATAGTATTAGTAAGACAACAATATAGTAATTGTAGGTTAAAATATAAATATATAAAGTCAATAAAATGATTTTTAAAATTATAATTAATTTAGAATTATATGTTATACTTTACATAATTAGGTTATATCGAAACATTAATTATGAATTTTAGATACTTATTTGAATTTCTTTTATTATTTTTTAGATTTAATAAGACATGTAATTTTACATGCAATGTAAAATAATAGTAGTACTTCAAAATATTATGAAATTATGTACTTCTTAATTTTAATTATCTGAAGGTACATGTATGATTGTGTCACAAAAATTATTGGGATACATATCTTCTTTCGAAGATATACGTAGAATTGCTTTAGGTACAAGTATTATGGTACTAATAAACTCGAAAAGAAAATAGAAAGTAATTTCAGATCTTGGGATAAAATTTGAATTATTTTGTGACGAGTAAATTTTAATTACTCATCTTACAATAAAATATTATTATATTTTAATTATTTAACAACATGTAATATTTATTTTATAATATAAAGTGAATTTGCAAAAAAAAATTTCCACTACGACCCATTCATCATAATGCTTCGCCATTAATTCATCTTCAGGAAAGGATTCTCTGATTTATGAGTGCAGTTGCTAACCCTTGTCTAATGTATGCCCTAAGCATAAAAATTTCCAAAAAAAAAGAGGGTCAAATTCGACCAATGACTAGTGTGGGACAGAATAATGATGTTATAGATAATTTTGTCTTCGTTTTATGTGCTCTTGTGAAAGCTGTAAAAGGAGACGAGTCTCCCCCAATTTGCTTTCTGTATGGGATGTTTTGAATTCCATCATCCGTGGTCCATGGCAATTTTATTGTCCGTTTTCTTTAACTTTTTTTTGTTGTCAAACTCTTATTGGTTGAATGAAATTTCTCTGTTGGACTTTGGCCGGGCCAAAAATTTTTTGGACAAAAATCAGTTACTACAATATTACAGTTCAAACCATTCTTCAAAATCAGTTCCGAAATTTTATTTAAATCATCAAAACTTGATTTTTAAGTATTTAGTCAAAAAAAAAATTCTTTTTTTCACAAATTATGGTAATTTTGAATTTATAATATTACCGATATAGATGTATTGTTTTTGGAAATATGTGAGATTTGATTTATGCTAATGGCAATTATCATCATTGTAGGCAAAACAAAGCTAGCACCGCAACAAATGAAGTAGTAATGAAAAGGTAGAAAATTCTTTATTATTCATTCGTATTCTAGACTGTTGAATGATTAAAAAGTAACAGTATTTTTTATTTTTCAGGCATTTTAACGATTATTATACTTATTCGACATTACAAAATGAATAGGTAAGACTCGTTCAAAAAAAGTTATCTAGTGACCACATTTCATAAACTTTACCAATTTAGTTCATCTCTTATACTCCTGTTATAGGTAAGCTTTTCATAATTTTGCTGATTACACGCTCAGAATAATTTAATTTTTGGTGCTTTTTTGGAAAAAAAAAATCCAAATATTTCTTTTACGTAATTCTATAATCAGTAGGAGCGTCCAAAGCTTCGAAGATAAACATGCATGGGATGGGACACAAAATTATACGGGCGTAATTACTCTTATAAATGTGAGAAGTCAGTTGACAAATCAAGATTAGTGGTTTTAAAGCATACTTGAGAGTTGGGTCTCACATTAATATTAATATGCTTTTTCGTGAAACTTGATGGGCAAGAGTTGGTTTGGTTCGTGACAATAAATTGGCTGGATAGATTTTGTGGTGGTGTGATAATTAATGGTTGCATTCACAAAAATTTGACAAGCCTATATTAATGTACTAATAGATCCAAAAATATTTAATTATTGATGCGTCGTACACAAATTTAGTGGTTTAGAAAATTAAAGGAAAATAATTGATATTCAGTATTTGTTTCTAAATTATTTTACTTGCTACAATTATAAAATTATTTGCAGAATATAATACACCAATCCTCTATGTGACTTGTTAAAAAATATAAATTTTTATTTTAAAATTAATTAATAATTTATAAATTTTATTAAGTAATTTAAAAATTACTATATTAATCAACAACCACGTAACATATTTTATACTTCATAATTACTTTCACTTTCTTATCTTCTTCTCTATCAAGTTTTGAAATAGCTCTTGTGGTAAATAATTGCGTTAGTATTTTTCGTATTGGTTGGTACATCGTAAATGCTTCATTGGGAACTGGGAATAGATAGGTCTCTTTTTAACCTGGACCAATGTTCGCATTATTATCTCGAATAGTACATGCATAATTTGTCCTTCACTCTATGGTAAATTTTTCTGTGGGTCTTTGTGTTCATATATCATGCCATATAAATTTCGAATTTTATGTGAGTTAGAATTATGCATAAATTCACGTAAAATCTATAATTTATATATTTTAATACATATATTTTCGTGATCCGCATAAGGATTTACTTAACAAGTTGATAAACTAGAAAGCTACTAAGGAATTGGTGTATTTTGAAATTCCTATATTCGGTTTTAAAGGAGTAGTAGTACTTAATAAGCTCAGAGATGAATTAGTCTGAGTTAAAATTAAAAATGAATAAGATTGAATTGTGAAAAAGCAAACCCAATAAGTCAAAAAAAATGTAAAAATCAATTAATGTGAGGGTTACACAAATTTATCAAATGCAATGAATTATACCTAACTATTAACAAGAAAAATTATGTGTGAAGCTTCCTTTTCACGAATCAAGAGTACAGAACTACTGTTCTAATCAGTTTATCGCGATTCGCACCAAGAAGCTTGTGAGGCAATGCTCTTTAATCCTTTATTTACTAATTATTAGATTCCCAAAAAAAAAAAAAAGTAAAGTTGCAGATCTAAAAGGAAATTCAGTAGCACCGTTTGAATTGTTAATTTTTTCATTATTCTATAAATATTAAAAAATTTTAATTATTACTCAAATATTTTTCAATCATCTTTTACATCACATATATTATATTTCAAAGAATTATTATAACTTATCGTATTATATTTAATTTAAATAATATTTTAAATAATAATTGTCCAGGCAATAATTTCGCAGCGTGGCTTTTATAAAGTGGCTCTCTGAAATACGCACTCCGGTGATGGCCGTGTTTCGGTTTCACGTGTACAGAAATTGTTATCAAGCGTTCACACTTCACGCATCCTATCATTTCTCTTGTTTTTCTGTAGTGAATACAACAGGTCAATAATTTGTTGAACACCACAACCACTTGGGCGTGGCAAAAGATGAAAGTTTTAACTTTTTTAAAAAGAATGCTCTATTACTAATTCCAATCAAGAATGTTGTGTAAATGAAGCATCAAAAGTTGAACAATTAAGCCTCTAATTAATTATGTAGCAGTAGTTAAACCCTGTCTAATCTATTAGATAAAAATATCCACATATTTGAATGGACATTCATCAATTCAGTTGAAAAATTATTCCGTTAATTTTAAAAATAATGTACGAAACAAGTTTTGAAAATATACTAACATTATATTATATAAATTTTTAAAAAGTAAATAACGTTACAATAAGAGTCTAAGACCTTTGGCAGCACACTTAGATGTGGAGATTCAATTCTTAACAAGTATTTGGTTTGTGGGTATGAAAAGAAAAAATGTGAATCAATATTAATGATACTTATAGATGTTATTTGGTTAATCTCTATAGAAATGAACGTGTTAGAAAATATTTATTTTTATTCTACATTTGTTGCATGAATTTTAAATTTATTAACTTATCAATATAATAAAACTCATCTATTATTTAAACCAAATAAATAAAAAATAATATAAATTTATACTACTATTAGAATTTATAATTTTTATTTTAATTTCGATTTTTAAATATAATCAAAACACTTCCTTAATGTGGGTTTTTTTTGGGGGGGTTGGTTTAGGGGTGTGGAAAGAGGACACCGCATTTTTGGGCCGAAAGGTGCTGGAAATTAATTGAAGTAGCAACTAGCAAGAAGAAAACAAGGAGAAAACCAAGACGAGTACTATATTACATAATGCACAGTGTCATTTTGGCACCAAACCAAATGAGAGCACAGAAAGGAAGAATGATTGTTTTGTCCCCCCATAAATACATATAACAGAATCCATGCCCTATAACAAGAGTCTAAATAGACCAAGCTAATACAAAACTCTCACAAGGATAGAACAAAGAAAGAATGATTAATAGTACAGTAATGGATTTTATAAAGCAATATATATGCCCTCAATATTCTTCTTTTACAATTTAATAATCAAAATGCTATCATACGCAATGATAAGTAATCAAACAATCAACAGCAGCGGGAAAAAGAAGAAGAAAAAAGGCATTAGCGGCGCCTAAAGTAGATGTTCTTTGACCTTGAAGCAACACGTCTGTGTGTATGTGCCTGAGATTAACAATTTTTTAAGATTTCTGAATTCTCGTATAGTTGTTAGTAATAAGGTTAGTTTATTCTCTTTTTTTTACGATATTAGATTATCGATATATATTTCAGTAATTTATAAAATATAATATTAAAAATTATGAGAATTAAATATTAAATTTTTTTTTAACAATTTAATTGTTGTATATACGATCCCTCGTTAACACTCAAATGCATTACATTACACCGTTGGTTATGTGCTTTAATATTTGTTGGGCTACTCCCACCCAACCCCGTGGGGAATCCACTTTTTCTTTTGTGAAGGGTTGACAGCTAAACAGTCTTAAAGGGGTTTATTTAGCAAGTAGGAAGCAATATAGGTAACGAACTTTAATTCAAAGCCAGATTCAACTAACTCATTAAAATTTCCTTACAAAAGTAGCCTAATTAAAAGGTGCAAAATAACCATAATGGTTTACTCGTACGACTAATGATCATAGTCCTCTGGTGCAAATGTCTGTTTTGTGTCATGAAAATTCCGCTGAAGTTGGTGAAAGTCGATTTTCCCTCAAGAAAAGGCTAAAATTTGACGCAAACTGCAAGTAGTATTACTCGAAACCAGCATATATTGAAATGGATAAAATAGAACCAATTGGCTTAACACCACAATTAATTGATTCATGTGGTCCTCTATTGATAATGATGGTTATTGAATACCCTCCCCCGCCGTGCCGCCCAGGATGATGGATATTCTTTCTGGAAGGGAATGAGCTAGTGAATGGTTAACGTATGTAAATATGAAAATATATATTTAGTTCTTGTATATATATTAAGTGTACAATTAATTCGTTAATTTTAGAATCTTGATTAATAAGATATATTAGTGTATAATTCGATTATTAATTTTAAAATCTTGATTAATAAGAAATTTACAAATTTTTTTATTTGTGTAATTATCATGTTTATATAATAGCTTGAATTGTACCTTTATAAATTAGAGAAATTATATACAAGTTTTTTTAATATTTCTGTTGGTGAAAATGGAAGCCACTTGTTAGTATATGCGAGTGTATTAGAGTGATTGATTTTGAGAATCACATGTCAATTCTGAAATTAGAACTTAATAAATCCTTGTATTATCAACATGGACGGCCATACACTGGGCTTTTCAGCTATATATTGATGTATTTAGTCACTGATTACACTATCCATAAATGGCTTTTAGGATGATGAGGACAAATCCAGATAATTGTGAGCCAAATGATGTGATACTTGAGCATCGTCCTGCCGACAAGATAAATTTATTGTATTGAGTACTTACATCACAACTCCTGAATCTAGCATGTGTCTCTATAAAATAAAATTGTTGAAATATTAGAAAATTTTATGTCGATCAAGTGTAGTTATTAGATATGTTTAATAGTTACTTTTTAATTAATAGAGTTCATATTTTTAAAAAATAAGAGAGTCATTTTATTCAAAAATAATAATCCTTTCACTTCAAATGGAATATTTTTATTAATTAAAAAATAATTATTAAATTACGTAATTTTTTTTTTTTTTGACTAAAATAAAATTTTTCTTAAGATGCCTGCTATAAGAAGATTGGAATGACCAAATAAAACATATAGTAATTGGTGGTCATAGGTTCTTGTGGCCCCAAATCAAATGCTCTTCAAAAACAAAAGTATCTGACAGTTAATGGTTAATGTTAACATCTGTACAATTACAGCCGTATATTCCAAAACTTTAAACGCCTCTTAAAAAAAAAGAAAAAAAGGAGTTAAATGAGCTGCATTTTAGCAGCAACTGTAGCTTTATTGGGTTGTAAGCCATGATATTTATGAGGAGTTAAATAAGTTCAATACTAAGTCGAGCATAAGTAGCTGAACTGAAAGATGTTTCTGTCCTAAATCAGTTTGAGATCCTGTAAACAAGTACAAAAAAGTGCAGGCAGTTTATATAGAGCTGAAATCTATGTCTCTAATCCACTGAAATAAGCCGCATAATCGGAATAAAGAAATATAAGCAGGAGAAATATGAGTTTGAGAAAATTCAGATATAAAGCTGGCTGTGCATAAATCATGATTTACAATCATGGCCTAGTAGTTTGTATGATTTTGAAGAATGTTTTGCTGCCAGCAATATAAAGTTTTCCAACAACTGTACAACCGAACCAGCAGACATTACTTGAGAAAGGTTATAACTTGTAATGGTACTAAAGAGTTTGCACCAGTCTTGCCACCTTTTCATGAACTTCCCCCTTGAATGCATATATATGTGTGTGAGTGTATGACACCCCTACTTCAATGACTGAACTAACAATCTGGACTAGTAATTAAACAAAAAAGGCAACCTTCATGACAAGAGTACCAATTTTTGTTTAGTTTGGTGAAGCTACTATAAATACATGACATAAAAGGAAACACTCTCTAAAAATCACCTCTGCAGATGGTACGGTTTTCTCAACGAATCTGCATTTTCATCCCAAGGGAATTGAAATGACCAGACATTTTAAGGGAGAGATAAATGGCACTTAGATGCACGGCACTAGAACTCATCCAAACAAAAGATTTTGAATGAAAACTAGATTTATGAGAAATCAAAATAATAGACCAGGAAACCATGCAAGATAAGTTTATACTTACAGCTGTTTTTCCTTTTAATTAGACCTCGACAATAGGGTATTCAATAACCATCTACCTAAATAAATTGCAGAAAAATGAAGGATGCAGTTATGATACAGCATGTGAATTGATGAATCTAAACTGACAATAACACTAGTCCCTCAGAATCAGTAAAATCATAAACAGAAAGTTTCTTTTTATGAGTATCTTCACCATCTCATTGAAGCAATAAATTAGTCTGTCTCTTGGTGGAGTTATGTCTACCCGCCTTCAATAGTTTGAGCCCATAAATGCCAAAAAGATTTTTTGAGAGATAAGCTGACTCATCAAGGAGTTGCAGAAGAAACTTGAGCTTGAAAAAGCACCCTGTCAGCACCTAATTTATTAACATATTCATCCAGCAAATCTTGAAGGTGGTTTCCAAGTGGCTAAACAGCAGACTAACAAGGGAGAAGGAATTTAGTCATATGTTACCAAAATGAACAGTCATCAAGCAATACTCGGCTGCCAACACCAATTTCACTTGAAGAGTTTATCCCTGGGATGGGGGTAGCAGCAGCAAGAGAATCCAACTTACTTTTGGATTTTGAAATTTCCAGTGATTGTAACAAACAAATTTACCTTTGGCTTGTAAGCTTTGGCCTTACCATTGAACAGATTTTGATTCATGTATTTATATATGCAGGGATGTTCATCTTCATAATGGAGCTCATTAGGTGCATTGGAATGCTATGTTACACTACCAAAGAAGAATCCAGATTGTAAAAGCAGAACAATTGTACCAGGAGGTCTGAAAGAACCACGTTTGTTTCATAATGTATAAATGAACTGGAAAAATTAGCAGAACTCTTAATAGCAAATAGTAGTACCAGAACCCAAAAGACATCAAATACATCAGATTCTATTATAACAGTAAATTGAGGAAAGAGTTCATGCCAAAAGAGAATGTTCAAACATGTCTTGTCAATAAAGGACGATCTATACTCATAAGCATTGCGGAAAATATGGCAAACCATACAGCTGTAGCAAGAGTAGAGGTATATGGGTAAAAAGAAATAGAGTAGATATAGTAGATTGTGCACCAAATAGCTATGATCATTCGAATTTGAAAAGAAAGGAAACAGTGTGGCAGGAGTGTGGACCGATGAAAATAAGGAGAAAGACCATCTTCCGTCTAATTAAATTAATGGAATCTCCATGTGAATGCTGTTGTAGAGAATAGGTCGAGGCAAAATAGCTATGTTTAAATGAAGCACTACAAAATATAGTCACCTCCTCTAATCAGCCAAACCATACTATACATGTAAAAAAAAAAAAAAAAAATATGTGAAACTAGTTGTTCCTATTAAATTTCTCATTTTGCAGGTATTTCAGTACTCCATAGACCACAGTTCCAGCCATGAATAAGAACACTGAGAGTAAAAGACGGGCATAGATACTCAACAAAGAAGTTAACCCATTCTTCAGGTAGGAAACCTGAAAGAGCAAAGCAGATTGCGAGTAACAATATCTGCACGAATGTATCCACAGCAGCTTATATCATAAATGCACCTTTAAAAAAAAAACAAAAATCCAAAGTTCTGTGATTTTCAAGTTATGGAATCAGCTTTATAAATGTCGAAATAAATCTTGCCACATATAAATTATTGAACTTGGTCATATGGTATTTCCAGGCATCACTTGCTAGAAGATCCATAGTAAGCATTTAAACCGTTAAATCAATTGAAGTAAGTTTTCGTCACAGGTTGCCCCAAAATTGAAAGTGCAGTAATAATTAAAGATCGCTAATTCACAGAAATAATCAATAGCAATATCAATCAAACATAATCATCAGCAAAAAAAATTGTCCCAACAGATTCTAATTTCTAATCATATTGCAAAAATAATATACTGTTAAATGAAAAAGGATCGTATATGAAAGGGGCCAGCGGTGGAATTTTTACCTGAGGCTGCAAGAATAATGCTCTCGACAATAATAACAGCGCCGGTTTGGTTTCCGAAGTTGTTGAGGTTCCGAAGTTGTTTCTTGAGAAGGGGAGGTGGGGCTACTGTGGATGAGATGCGGTGGACTCGCTGGTTTTTCGGGGCTCCGAGGAATTTGGACTCGAAGAAGATCCTGGGATTTGGTTTGATTTGATGATTAGATTTTTGGGATTTCGATTTGAATGGAGATGATGGTGCAGAGGAAAATCTAAAGAAAGATTTTCTCGTAGCAAATGATGATGCTGATGAATTCAGTATTAGCGCCATTGTCAGTTTAGTTTTTTTTTTGGCCTAATAGCACTTTGCACCCTTAAACTATCCAACTTTTGCACTTTACACCTAAAATACCAATTTTGGCAATCAACCACCTTCAACTTCTAAATTTTTACACATTGCACCAATTATTCAATGGTAAATAGAAAATGACCCATATAATTCCTACCACCTTATTCAACTGTGATTCTTTCTTGTGATATTAAAGAGATGAAGGAAAAATAGAAATAAGAAGTTGAAATCTAACCATATTGATTTCGACGATTATTTATCAAATAATAATTTCTTGACATTATTTTGGTCAAAAAACGTGCATTGGTTCTTCTACGATTTAGTTGTCCTTAAATCCATGAGTTTTATTAACCTGAATTTGGATCCAAATTCGTTTTTGAAAAATCCAATAATATTGTAGTGGTGCATGGTGTGTGGTTGAAAAGTGAAATGATTTTCAAAAGTTGAGTAAATTAGTGAGAATACTAAATCATTTTATGACTATCTTTGAGTAATTCGTACAATATGCAAAAATTTAAAAGTTAGCAATGATTGATTATCAAAATTAATAGTTTAAAGTACAAAATACAAGGGAAATGATAGTTTAAGAGTGCAAAGTACAATTAACTTTCTTTCTTTTTTCGCCAGTTTAGTTAGTTTTTTAAGCCTTTATTTCTTTTGCTTCTTAGGGAGGTTCTTAATTCATTAAATCTTCCCCGCTCACTCATTAAACTTTAAATGGTATCTTGATATAAATTTTAGAAAATTTTACAATTTTGTTAACAAATTTATTCTATTAATTTTAAAACCTGGTATGAAATAATTTTATACAGAATTTTAAAGTATAACAAAATAATCATTTAAATAAAAATTTTAATCGATTTACTTATTTATATATATGGGGAAAATATAATTTTAACTCTCAAAATTTGAATCATGGTTCATTTTGGTTCCCAAAGTTTGATACCAAATACATGTAGTATACACATCTATTTTTCAATAAGAACCAATTTATGACAAATTTAAAAATTCCGTCAATTACAAACGGAAAATATCACGTGCAAAGCATGTGATTGTTAAATCTCAAATTCCAAATGTGACAAAATGCAATTTTGGCCCTCAAAGTTTGGGTCATGGTCTATTTTGGTTTCTAAAGTTCAAAATAAAACACATTTAATCATTAAACTTTTTAATTCCTACAAATTTAGGACAAATTTGAAAATTGTGTCAATTACAGACGAAAAAGTTTATGCATTGCATGTGATTATTAAATTTATCTTGAGATATTACACTTTTTAACCGATTTCAAGTCAATTAACCATATTTTCACTTTTTCGTCTAATTATCAACGCCTAACCATTCACTGTTTTTGTCTATATTATAACACTTCCCAACCGATTTCAAACTATTGAATGACAGATTTAGCAATGGAGTTTTGCCAAAAAAAACCACCGCTAAACAATTGTTTAACAACAATTTGCAGACGGAATCCATTCATCAAAAAATGCCTATTTGATAAAATATAGTAACGATTGTACTGTTGAAATTTCAGCAACGAATGTTTCCGTCAACAAATCGGTTACTGAATTTGATTTTGAGATATTGTGAAAACTTTAAATTAGTGACAAGTTTTTTTTTACTAAATTTAGCGATAAAAAATTCCGTCATCAAGAATAGCAGCTATGACGAAACAATCTGTTAGTAATTAATATTTTAAAATATTTAAAAAATATTAATGATGAAAAATTCCGTTGTTAATCTAAAAATATTGTAAAAGAGGCTTCTTAGTACAACTTTGAACTAATATATTTATTATTTAATTTTGTTCAACATTTGTAACTAAATATTGATCTTTCATTTACTACACCAAATTCACCAAACATTTCAAATATTAACTTCAATAAATGAGCTTCATTATTCTACAAAAGTGAATATTAGTCTCTAATTAAATTATTATTTTAATTTATTAATCGAATTGTTGTCGTGTTATTATTATCATTTATTTGGATATAACTTTTGTTAACACTAAATTAAATGGGTTGAAATTAGTTGAAGGTGTTATAATCCAATTAGATTCAACAATCACGTGCATGGGAAGTGTTATACTATAGACAAGAACGGTGAATAGTTATGCATTCATAGTTAGAGGAAAAATTGGATATATGATTAAATGGATTGAAATCGATTAGGAAGTGTTACATCTCAAGATAGATTTAGCAGTTATGTGCAACGCACATAACCCTTTCCATTTATAATTGATAAAATTTTTAAATTTGTCCTATATTAGTAAAAATTAAAAAATTTAATGACTAAATGCGTTTTGTTTGAAATTTTGGGTATCAAAATAGACTATGACCCAAACTTTGAGGGTTAAAATTAAATTTTTTCCAAAGTTTGAAACTCGAGACTTAACAAGCACGTGATTTTTTTCTGTTTATAATTAATGAAAATTTTGAATTTGTCTGAAATTTGTTAAAAACATTAAAAAGTTTGATAACTAAATTTGTTTGATCTAAAATTTTGTGAATCAAAATGAACTACTATCCAAATTTTGAAGGATAAAATTGTATTTTGTCCTTTATGTATGCGACGGATAAAGAATTGACGCAACCAAAATTGATTTTATGAACTTAATTGGGGCAATTGAATTGAGTGGAAAGCACGTTTTTTTCCTAATGCTAATAGTAGTAGTAACTTAATAACAAACCGTCAGTCCAATTTTGAACACATCCTCCGAGTCATCCTCAAATGCCCCGGTTCCCGCGAAAACTTCTCTCCCTCTTTCCTCCGTTGCCTGCCTTGTTCTTCTATCTCTTCCTCTCTGCAATTTTCCTCAAATTTCCCCAATTTTCCGATTCCAAGATTTTGTTCTCTCCAGTCTTTTGAACACTCGCACACTAAATCTTAAAATCATCTCCAATCTTCGATTGATCAATTCCTTCGACTCACGTTTACAAATTAAAAATGCGAAGATGTCAATTAGCAGATAATCCTAACCCAAACAAACCCTCCAACACCAAAACCACCGCCCAGAATGACTCGCCCCGCTCGCCGTCCATCTTGAAGCTTAGGAAGATTCCTCAGATTTCCGTTCGCCATAGACTCGAAACTGCGCATCATCACGATGACGACGACGACGACGACGACGACGATCCCCGTGAAAATAATCACCACGAGTCTACAAGTGAAGAAGATGATTCGCCCATCATCGAGGCTTCTACTTTGGGCCTCAATCACATACGGACTCGCTCCGCTCCTTTGCCTCTTAAGTCCGTCAATTCGATCGGAACGCCTTCCACTTTAGGCGGTCTTTGTAACCGAGAAAACAATGACGCAGACGGAGTTAATCCGAGACCTAAAATTTCGTCAATTCCTCAACATTCTGCATCAACATCTACAGAGACAGAGCAGGGTAATTGTTCGTTGCATTTATTTATTTATTTTTTCTTAAATTGTAGTAGTGATTTCTTTAGTATTCTCGCATGATTGCTTTTCAGTTCCTATCACTTTTATTTTGTTTAGTTATTAATATCAAGCTTAAATTCTTCAATTTAGTAGTTATTTAAGTAACCATTTGCCGATTATCCTGTCATTTCATGTTGGACTGTGATTCAATTACTAAATATAGTACTAATCATTATTAATATATTTGTGTAGAATTTGTAGGTAAAAGAGTTCACTGGAGCCAATCGAAATCTTTAAAGGTTTCATCACCTCGGAGTTCAGGGGTAGAGGTAATGATCTTTTCTTTTTGGCATGTTTTTTATTGGCTTTTGTTATTTTCATTCTTAGAGTAGTTTAGGTAGTTCCAACTCATGAGATTATTTATACTATTATACAGAGTCATCATGCAGCTTTTGCTAAAGAAATGCAATCGCCACGATTCCAAGCTATATTGCGTCTTACTAGTGGTCGTAGGAAAAGAGTGCCGGACATTAAGAGCTTTTCACATGAACTCAACTCAAAAGGAGTCCGAGCATTGCCATTCTGGAGCAATCTCGGGCATTTGGGCGCATTGAAGTATGTTCACCAGTCTTAATGCTTCGTGGTTGTGTTTTCTGATTTAATGTTCTACTTCTTTGGATATGTTTATTCTTTTCTATTCACTTTTTATTCTCCAATTTTCATAATCTACATGTATACAAATATTCTTTTTTCAGGAGATTATGGTAATGGTCCGGGTAAAATTTGATAAACTAAAAGGAAAGGTTAACTCTGATTTGGGGATCTTTGCGGGGGATTTGGTTGGCATATTAGAAAAAACTTCAGAATGTCAACCTGAATGCAGAAAAAGTTTGGAGGATTTATGGTAGTTGCCAGGCAATGCGCAACTATGTCACCTAATGAATTTTGGTTGAAGTGTGAAGGCATTGTTCAGAATTTGGATGACCGCCGGCAAGAACTTCCTATGGGAACATTGAAACAAGTCCATACCCGTCTTTTGTTCATACTGACGCGTTGTACTCGGCTTGTTCAGTTCCAAAAGGAGAGTGGCTACAAAAGATGAAGAAGACCACATTCTTGCCGCTCACCAGCTTAGTGACCTTGGGGTCTATCCAGAACGAATTTTTGGGAGTGCCAACCAAGAGTTAAGCAGCATAAAGAAGCAACCTCACAAAACCCCTGTACATGACCAGGAAGAACTTAATGTTAGGAAAGATCAGTTAGATGAAAATTGTGTTGAAATAGAAAATCTCGAGGTTAGTACCGCGAAAAGTGTTGCTTCTTCTACTGGAAGCTATAGAATGTCTTCATGGAAGAAGCTTCCATCTGCAGCAGAAAAAAACTGTAAAGTCCAGGGCTCGGCTGAATCCTCACCCAAGGATAAATCTCATCACTTACAACATAGAGAAGAAACAGATAATGTAGAAAATCTGGATACTCCAGTCTTCCGTCCCGAACAATCAGAGGAGTCGCTGAAAGTACGAAAAGTGACATGGGGAGTCTGGGATCAACAAAATCTAACCTGTGAAGATTCATTTATCTGCCGCATATGTGAGGTTGCTAAAATACCAACTGTTCATGTAGAACAGCATTCAAGAATCTGCACCATTGTTGATAGATGTGATTTGAAAGGTCTAACGGTGAATGAAAGACTTGGAAGAGTTTCTGAAACTCTTGAAAGAATACTAGAATCATGGACACCAAAAAGCACAGACACTGGGGTGGGAAGCCCTGATGTTCTAGGAGTTGCTACGTCAAGTATACCAGAAGAGTTGGATCCCTTGTCACCAAAGCAGAACCGCTTAACTTGCAGATGTTCAGTATACATCCCAGATAGTGCTTCTGAGTCTGATATTGGGGACACCTATAATAGTTTGCCAGACATTGCATGCGAAATGAATTCCATGGCACTTGATCTGGGTAAGAAAACCTCATCAATTGGGAGTTTAACGCCTCGATCGCCTTTGGTAACCCCACGAAGAAGCCAAATTGAGATAGTGCTCAGTGGACATAAAACCATATCTGAACATGAGAGTTATCAACAGGTATCTCATAAGCTTCTATGCATACACATCTGTATCATGCTATCATATTCTGGACATTCTTCTAATATACCTCTTGTAGTTCCTGGGTGACCTGCTTTGCATTTCAACATATTACCTATATCATTGATTGATGAATATTGGTTACTTTGTGTGCTTATAGAGGTTTACTTCATGTGTCAATGTTTGTTTGTGACATATAGAAATTTGTAGTTTGTACTTAATTTCTTTTCCATGGAACTCTGCTACTTTGCCTATGTCGAATGACTCAAATCTTGTGATTTGAAGTTCATGTCAAATCACCACTTTATCCACCAACAGCTTCAACAAGAAGGAACTGCATGACAGTAATGTTCTTATCGATCTTGGAAACTTCAGGTTTATTCTTTTCGTTTCAGTTGAGTTGTCGGTTTAGTTATTGCGTATTGGGATGTTATACTCAATGTGTGCAGAAGTCTAATTTAGGTAGCAGAGATCCTTCTAGGATGTATATGTATTAACGTGCGCGTACAAATAGACATGCAAAATCTATAAGTATTTTATCTCTTTCTGAAATCAGTTACAGGGACAGAGTTAGACATGATAGGATACACTTGTCACATGGATTTTTTGCCAAGTGGCACTGTATTTTGATAGTTTAATTGCTGTATATATGAAGGAAAGGATTGTCCTCTGCTGATTTTCGCTAATACTATGCATGGGATGACATGCAGATCAACAAGCTATTGGCTATTGCTCGATGTGTAGCCAAGGTGAATAACACTGATTATAGCACCTTGGAGTATATGCTTGATCGTCTAGAAGACCTAAAATACGTCATTCAAGACAGGAAGGTCGATGCTCTTATTGTTGAGACCTTTGGGAGGCGCATTGAAAAATTGCTGCAGTGAGTTCAATTTTCATTACTGGCTTTGTTGAGTAATGTTTGTATTGAGATGCATAGAGAAATTTTTGCAACATTGCATTTTATTTTTGTCCTTGAATTTGAAGAAGAAAATAAGTCTGGATAATGTTTGCTATTTGGTCATAATTGACATTGTCTTTTGGAACATGGATTTTTCTCCAAATATGCAGGATATTATTTCCTTATGTAGTCAACCCCTAATCACTGGGAAGTACTTTATCAAGTTAAATATCTTATATATGAATGCTTTCAACCTTTACAGGGAGAAATATATATCTCTATGTGGGCAGATTGAGGATGAAAAAACAGATTCATCAAATGTCATTGCTGATGACGATAGTTCAGTAGATGAGGATACAATACAGAGTTTGCGTTCAAGCCCTATCAACCAATGCTCCAAGGATCGGACCTCAATTGAAGATTTTGAAATAATTAAACCTATTAAGAGGGACTTTTGGACGAGTCTTCCTGGCAAGGAAAAGGGCGACTGGTGACTTATTTGCCATAAAGGTAAAACCTTTGAGCCTCATTGGGAGAACCAAGTATTTTATGAAAAAATTTACCAAACCTTTCTGCACTTGTGAAAATATTTGTATGTTGGAAGAATGGAAACTAAGAGGTTAAGTGTAACTTCAGCATTTTGTGACTAAAAGGTTAACATTTTCCACATTCTTCCTTATTAGAATATCCAATAGAGCATACACTGATACTAGATCCAGATGCATAGCCGCCATAGATCAGTGAATAAGTTCTCTGTTAGCGTATCATGTACTCCCGCCAATGTGAGGTCAATTGAATACGAGTTCTAAGAAAAGAGTTGGAAATATGAGGCCTTTATATGGCTTTACAAATTACCTTTTAGTTATTTTCCCCTTATACTTCTGGATCTGATCTTACTAATTAGTCTGCTTACACCTGTCATGTCTCTGTATTCCTCGGGGAGAGTTATATATAGTGCATATCAAAAATAAAGGAAATTTATCTCTGTAATACAGACCAAATGTGGTTTTCATGAAGGATAAATTTTGTAAATAAAACTTAGGAAAGATTCTTCTTGAATGAAAGTGGACATCATTATCAAAAAAGAAAGTACAACATTCAATCTGGAATGTGGAGTAATATTCTGAGACACTGTCATATGTCATCTTAAGGACCCCATTTTCTGGTCATGAAGTGATATCTTTTCTTGTAGTGGGTCATGCCGAAGATGTCAGTCTATGCAATCTGGTTATCTGCTCAGCCAAAAAAAAAAAAAACAGTCCAGGCATTTACTCTGACTCCTAATGTTATTGTGATCTTATTTGTCGTTCTTATAAAAACTGAAAAATTACAAGATACAAAATATGCTGGTCTGCTTGTGACAAATGTCCCAAAGGGTCCGCTAACCCTGCATTCAGTAGTTTTAAGCAAGCATGGTATTCACTTTTTTACCAGAAATTCTTTTGAAGAATAAGTTTTGCAATGCCACAAATGGTTAAGCTTCTTGCAATTTTATACTTCTCCTTTTTTAGGAGTTATTGACTCGGACCCTACTGTTCCTTAAAATACTAGAGATCATGTTAGTGGTTCTTGTTTACTTGTGAACCTGATTTAATATCTAATTGCTTCGCCTATGCATACCATACCCTTTTCAGAATCCTGGTTGCATCAATATTATGAATGTATCATTTATCAACTGGTAACCATTACTATAAGTGATTGGTAGGTATAACTTTGTTTTTCTTAATTATGTCAAAATTAACATGTTTAATAAGCTTTAAATTCAGGTTACTGTTGATAGGTTCGATTGAAAAAAAGAAAAAACTGAGGTTTTACTTGGCTCTGCATTTTGATGAAGGATTTTGCCTGATGCAATATCAATCAGAGAACAGTTGATGCATTTGAAATTCTTTTACAGGTTTTAAAGAAAGCTGACACGATTCGTAAGAATGCTGTTGAAAGTATCTTAGCTGAACGTGATATCTTAATCTCTGTTCGCAATCCCTTTGTGGTGAGTAGATGTTATGTTCACTGCTTGTTGATATCTATACTGTTGACTGGGAAAAAGAAAGCTTGTGAAAATGCTCTACTAATGTACAATCTATGAACAGGTCCGGTTTTTCTACTCTTTCACCTGTAGGGAAAATCTTTATCTGGTTATGGAGAATACTTAAATGGTGGGGATCTCTTTTCATTGCTTAAGGGTCTAGGATGCTTGGAGGAAGACATGGCACGAACATATATTGCAGAGCTTGTAAGGACAGTTGATACCTTTATGTCTAGACATGCCTACAACTGTTTCGAGCTCTTCCGCAGAGTAGTAATATGTGTTGATATGTTCTTCTCAGGTACTTGCTTTGGAGTATATGCATTCCTTAAATGTCATTCATAGAGACTTGAAGCCAGACAACTTATTGATAGGTCCAGATGGTCACATCAAGGTCTATACACTATAGTCTAGTTCTACAGTTTTTACATTTTGCAGTCACGTGTATGATATCTGATGATGCATTCCTGATGTCATTCACAAGCATTATTTAGAAAGTTCAAGAACTTTATTTCTTGTTTTTGCTTATCTGTTCTAGGCTACCGAATAAGGGAGATAATTGATACATGGATTCACAAGCAGCCTCAATTTAATCAGGATCTGATGTAAAGTATAGGACCTGAAGTTAAACAAGCAATTTAGTTAGCCTTCACTCTTGCTTCCAAGAGGGCCACACAGTTGGTTGTGAACTTTTATTCATTTTGAATAGTCTATTTCTTTGTCATGGTCTAAGTAGATTTTTCTTTATTTCAAAGACTTGGCAACTGGTATTTAAGTCTGAGAATTGAGGAGAGCTTAGTAATTGGACCATTGGTTATAAATTATAAGGAAAATTGAAGACATCCTTTTCTAAGAATCAAAGTGTAGATGTAGCAGTTGTTTGTTTCTTGCACTAGTTCTTGCACTAGCTTTTGTATCACTTACCTGTGTAGTTTCTTGATTAGTCATACAAACTGCAGCTTGGGAATGGATTCTATTGTTTTTGAAAAAATCGGTCTTATGGATTTTTTTTTTTTAATACAGCTTGTCTGGGCTTTGGGAAGTATAGTAAATTTTGAATTATGTGTGTCAATTTTTCTGTTTGATGAGCCTCTATTGATGCCTTGGGCTTTTAGTGGAGGTTCCGCTTTAGCGAGTAATTTGGTGGAATACTAAGCACGTGCTGGAAATGATCTGAATTTTCATAGGTGGTACTTGAAAGCTAATACTATAACAAGAGAGGCTCTAGCCACCTCATTGTAGCACGTCCAAAATTTAGTTTAAGCTAATCCCAATGAAGTCTGTGGTTGGCCCATCATAGTTTTCTTAGACAGATAGTTGTTAGGGGACGCTCAAATCTGCAATGGCTTTGTGAAATTTGCTAAAGATAAATTTATATTACAGTAGCATAAGAATTTTTATTGCTTTGCCTGTTAATGTCATTGCCATAATTATTTTCATCCTTATGAAATCTCACAAGCTCATATTTTTCTTCCCAGTTGACAGATTTTGGGCTTTCGAAAGTTGGTCTTATCAACAGCACAGATGACTTTTCAGGTCCGTCAGCAAGCAGTACAGCTTTTATTGCCGATGATAAGCCAAAAGCCACAGAAATATCATCCACCAAAAGAGAAGTACGGCAAAAGCATTCAGTTGCCTCACTTGGCACCCCTGACTATTTGGCACCTGAGATACTCCTTGGGATGGGACATGGTTTGAATTTAATTGACTTGCAAGATCAATTAGCTACTTTTAATAATACTGTTATCCTGGTTCGGCCACTGAATTTAATGTTTCTCATTCCTCTTCTTCTAGGAGCAACAGCCGATTGGTGGTCTGTGGGTGTTATTCTTTTTGAGCTTCTTGTAGGTATTCCGCCTTTTAATGCGGAACATCCACAGGTGTGCTTTCTGTACTTAACTTTCAGGACTATAAGAAAGAAAATGACTTTTCCTTACCATGTATGAATATTTTGAATCTAAATTGAGTTACTCTTTGAATTAAATTTTCCAACCTTCTAACATACTTGTTGGTTTTGCCTATGAGTTGAATGTTAACTTCATTTTTTGTTAATTTTTCAAGGATGAAGGATGAAATTTGAAGTTTTGAGCTGTAATAGATATGATTATGTAAAATTTAACATTAATTTCTGAGTAGTTAGTCCCTTTTTTGTTGTTAAGTCATTTGATCATACACAAAAGATTGATTAAACTAGCTGGTGACAAGCAGTAGCAGTCACCTTTACACAAATTATTTCATGACGTTTCTTATCAGATGTTTTATTAATATGTGTCTCCAAAGTTCTTAAAGTCAGTTTTCACATAAAATAGCTATAGCAAAAAGATTCTAGATGGATTTTCATTTTGCTTAGCCAATGAGGGAAAAAAAAAAGGGCTTGTTCATTTGATTGTAAAACTTCTGAAATTTCACCAATTATATATTTTGACAACTAATTTTAGGTGTTGGTATTACGTCTTTTACCTTGTTCCAGCAAATTTTCAACAATATCTTGAACAGAGACATCCCCTGGCCCAAGGTACCTGAGGAAATGAATTATGAAGCACATGACTTGATTGACAAGTAAGTATTACACTGCATTTTATTTTTTGTTGCTAAATATCAGGAATCTTCCATTGCTCGTGTAATGAAAGGATTATTACTATTACTTAGAAAGATCCTCAGGACATGAACTCACGACTTGCAGTTTGATAATGCACACTATGTATAGAACTTATGAAACTTGTGATCGGCCAAAATCTTCCTTCAGGGAATGTGGGTTGTAAATTTTGCTTGATTGTAATTCAGAAACCGATTATAGCGCAACTGTTTATTTCTCCTAGTACTATAGAAACTCATTTTATGAGAAACAGATGCTCATTAGCATGTTTTATCCATTGTTAGAGGCAGAGCAGTGCAATGTACAAGATTGGGCATCCCTGCTTAGTTGCTTGGACATGGAAAACTAGCTTGTAACTATACTATGTTTTTGCTGTAAATAACCAAAGACATGCTTCTTAGGCCTATGTTCCAAATGCTTGACCAATGAATGGCTTGTTCTTTTGCATATGAATCATTCAAAGTCACTTGTTATTTCCATCTTATGTACACCAAAAAACTTCTTAAACTAAAATTTGATGATTTTTGTAGTGTTCATATTCTCTCTTAGTCCTGTTGTTCCTGCTAATATTATCATTAGGATCTGTGGTTCTACAACACTACTCAACTGAGCTTGCTCTCTCTCTCTCTCTCTCTATCCCTCTCTCTATTATATGTAGAACAATTAATCAGAAATTTTTTGATGATTTCCGCTTATGGAAGTCTTGTGAACCTTGGGTTCTTTAACTCATCCAAGCGAAGTATTGGCTTGCATGTGTATTTACAACATTAATTTCCTTTCAGATTGCTCATTGAAAATCCAGTTCAAAGATTAGGTGCAACAGGTTCTAAAGAGGTAGCTGCTCTCCTAAACTTTTCTTGTCATATTTCAAGGTTTGATAACCATGAACTCTGAGAAGGAATTTGAGGTTATCCTTTTCTGATTACTAGGTAAAAAGACATCCTTTTTTCAAGGATATCAACTGGGACACACTGGCTAGGCAGAAGGTATAGCTCGCTCTCTCTCTCTCTCTCTCTCTCTCTCTCTCATGCTTTGTCCAGCAGGAAAAACTTATGGTTCTACAAACTTATGTTCATGAGTGAACACTCACAGAAACTTCCTCACTGTCTATAGGCTGCATTCATACCATCAGCTGAACCCCATGACACTAGTTATTTTATGAGCCGTTACATTTGGAATATCCATAATGAAAATGTGCATGGTGGTAGTGATTTTGATGACATGTTCGATACAGGCAGTGCTTCCTGCAGCAGCAGTTCATACAGCTACTTACAAGATGAAGCTGTATGATTTTGTATTCCAATTTGTCTACACTATTTCTCAGCAAGTTAGGAAATCCTAATTGCAGTTTTTCGTCAAATACATGGAGTTTTTTTAGTAATAAAAAGTGAAGACTAAAGTTGCATGACACAAGATGAAAATATTTGTTCACTCTCAACTTGTGTTTGAAACAACTATATTAGTGTTATTTTTTCCATCCTCTTATATTCTGTTTCTTGGAAGCAGGGTGATGAATGTTGCAACCTGGCAGATTTTGCTGCTCCATCCCTTGAAGTGAAGTATTCATTCAGTAATTTTTCTTTTATAAGGTGGGTCGAACTAGCCTAGATGCTCATAGACGGGACTATAGTTATTAGTAAATGATGAATATATAATGATTCAATTTCCATGTGGTGCTTTAATACTCCTTACTGAAGCAACTAACCCTATTTTCTTTTTCTTGTTTTGACTCCAGAACTTGTCTCAATTGGCTTCCATCAATTATGATCTGCTGATAAAGAGTGCTAAAGAATCCATTGAATCTGACAAAACATCCATTCCATGACACAAAAAGATGATTGGGAGATTGAATTTTGGCAGTGAATACCATTTTTAGCTGCCAGTATCAGATTGTGATGGAAACAAGCATGATTGGCTCGAATACCTGTGAATATTTTCCATCATAAGGGCCTCCTGGTGACCCAAAAAAATCAATTGACCTCTTGGACAAAGCCACTGGGGCAATGAAGCAGGAAAGCTCTTGGCAATTTTGATCTTTATCTCATGCTACCGAATGTTCATCAAGGACGTCAAATGCACTAACAATAGTGAGAGTTCAGACTGACCTAATAACATTCCCTCGCCCCCTCTCTCTGTCTCTCTCTGTACTGTATGTGTGTGCATTCCCTGGTCTTTGTTACCGAAGAAGTTTTGTTTAGTCTACCCTTTTTGTTTAATAAGTAAACAATCTGTGGTAGCTCATATATACTTCTTGTTTAATGTTTCCTCGTAAAATGAGGGGAGAAAAATTGCCTTCTCCATGATAAATGGTCCATAATTTTTAGATTTAACTGAATTTGAGTTATCGTGCCTTCTTTCACTTATTTTCATGTTTATTCGGAGGAAATTTTATTTGCTTCAAACTACTTACTGAGAAATGGAGGGAATTTTTTGCGCTTCAAAGTACTTTATGCAATATTACCATCTTGAAAAGAATTCTTAACCCAAGATGCTAAGTACATGTTTGAATTTGTTTTCCTATCCTTATAATCTCTCTTATAATCTCCTTGTAGGAGTATTTCCTAGATGTGAATGTATAAAGTAGAAAAGCTTAATGACAGTTGATTTCAATTTGTATCCCATGCAAACCAACTAAAAAATAGTAGTGAATTCAATTTAAGGAAATTAGATTAAAAAAAATGCTACCATGATGCCATGATCTGATGTTCCTCCGTTAAATAGGAGCACCTTCGGCATAACGCCGGAGTAACAAACTGCACTGATTCCTCATTCTTCCTTCCCCCGGGGGGCGCAAATTGCTCTCTTAGCTTCTGTCCATCCAAAAACCATAACCTCTACCCCAACTCCAACTGCACTGGAAGTGTTGGACACAAGTTCTCTTCAACGCCAAAAAGAACTAGTTAACTTATCTGCAAATAATTGAATTCATGCGGCAGAGATGCGGAGGCGTACGACTTCGTTATCACCTCTATTTTCTTCATCCAAACTCTCGCTTTTTAACCAGGTACTACTCTCCCACTGATCTGATCTTTTGTTTTCCGCTTTCCAATTCTAGTTGAATCTCCAAAAATTTAATTTGAATAATCAATCCATCTATATTATGTAATTAGTTTTTGTTACTAGTAGATGCAGCAGGCAGCTTATGGAGTGAGGATTTGGAGAATGTTTAATCCTGAGAGTCCGAAACCGGTATCACTTCCAATTCCCTTTATTATTATTATTATTATTTATTTTTGCATTCTGAGATTTTTAAGATCACGTGTGCTGCTTTGTTAGAAATAGGTTGGGTATCGACTGTAAAATGTTTATTTTTACTCACTTTAGAATTTTTTTTTTTAATGACTAGTGTAAACGTTATATTGCTATGAGAATGACTAATTGGCTTGCGATATCTGTCATTTTTTGTGACTAGTATTTTTGAATGAGGAAAGTTTTAGTGGGAACGAGAGGTGATCATTTCTTAACTTCTGAATAAATAGATCACTACGAACAAATGCAGTCACAAAAATTGAATATTGAATAAGACTTGTGGTCAGTGATGTGTTATTTGTCTGTTTTAACTCCAATGCTGGGAGTATTTTTTGGCTTATGTACTAAAATTAGTGAAATGTGCTCTCCGCAAGAGTTACATGAATCTTTGAAGTCTTGCTGATGTTCAAGGGAATCAACGAATGCTCTTGGCTCTTCTTTCTGTAATTGATTAATTTAGATTTCCACTACCTGTATTTTCTTCTTCATTCATGATGACAACACTAACGAGATTATGCCGTTGTTGGCGACTAGTAAGGTCAAGATGTAGAACTTTTTATATTTTAGCAAGATTTAGGGAGATTGTTCACACTGTCGTGTTTTTTCCTTGGATGGTTGGTTGTAGGACGAAGGTGGATCCTCTCCAAGAGGAACAACGCCATTCATAACTTTTGTCCTGGGTAATTATCTTTGCATTTTTTTCTATGACTAAATTATTCTTCTTCGGTCTTCTGAGCGACTCATTGTAACATCTCCCAAATTTATGTTTGTTCCCGAAGCATAAAAATAGTATGATGTCTGCTTTTAGATGTAAATGTGTCATTAGTCATAACTACTTATCAGGTTCTGATAAAGTCACTTATATTAAGAACATGTTGGGTCTAAGATTGCCTAATTAGCATTTAATATCTGATGGACATCAATATCGGTTTGAATTCCATGTTTACAGGAGGCCCTGGCAGTGGAAAAGGAACTCAATGTGCAAGGATTGTTGAAAACTTTGGCTTCACCCACCTAAGTGCCGGAGATCTGTTGAGGCATGAAATTTCTTCTAATAGCAAAAATGGGTAAGTGCACCGTGTCCTATCAACATTTATTTGCTAATAATCAAATCATACAATTGTGTAATTACTTCTAATGATGGTGTCTTGTTTCAGTGCTATGATTTTGAACACCATCAAGGATGGGAAGATCGTTCCTTCTGAAGTAATTGTCAAGCTAATACAAAAGGCAATTCAATCAAGTGAGAATGATAAATTTCTCATTGATGGTTTCCCAAGAAGTAAAGAGAACCGCTTGGCATATGAAAGAATAGCGAGTGCATCTACTTCACGTGACAGTGATTTATCAAGTCATATTTTACCATTATTCAGGTTCCGATTACTGGGACCAATACAATGATGCTCTAGCTGGGTATTTCGTGCTAGCAGAGATGATTATGTAATCTTAGTGTTGGTTTATTTGAACGTACATCCATGGGAAAGAATTTGTTGCGACAAGGAATAGTTGAAGCGATTTTTGTCATTTATTCAACTAAACAGTGAACTATGAATGCAGATTGGTGCCGAGCCAAACATTGTGCTTTTCTTTGATTGCCCCCAGGAGGAGATGATTAAACGAGTGCTCAACCGTAGACAGGTATTTTTTTTGGTGTTTTTCCTCAAAGGTTCAGGTGAATGCTATCGCTCACGGATTCTTTCCATCTTTTAAGAGAAGTAATGCCGCTTGGTCTTTTGATTTTAGGGGCGAGTTGATGATAACAAAAACACTGTGAAGGAACGTTTAAAGGTTTTTACAGCTTTATGTCTTCCAGTGGTCAACTACTATGCCAAGAAAGGAAAACTTTACAAGGTACTCATGTTGTACGAATTATGTTGCCTAGCAATGCAACGCTTGTTTGATCTGGCTTGCCTATCCAACTTGAACTGTGATGTGGTTTTTGCCAGTTACCCGTTATTGGTTAATACTCTGTTTTAATTGGATGGTCCATAATTGATACTTTCTTTTCTGTGGTAGTTCCTGGATAATATGTTGTTTTACTGGCACAAATTGGTCCTGTTCCACAACCTTTAGATCCAGCTGATCTTTTGTTGGTCTGAGTCCTGTTTTTTGTTTATGCATTTGATAGGTCATATATGGTATTAACTTGAAGTTTTTCTTCTAATCTAGTGGTATTCAAACCATGCCATGTGCCCACATCAGCTGAGTTGAAAAAGGAAATGTTGGTATATAACATTTAGAGTCACGAGTTATAAAAAATTTGGTTTAAACATTTTGGCCCAATGGTTAAGGCCAAAAGTTATTGGGCTAGCCTATAGGTGTTACACCATGCATCTCAAGAAGCCGAGAAGAAAGAAAAGTTTAGTTTAACATTTCCTTTTCGATTGTTTAGACCGACGTACTTGATGCTGCTTCTGTTTCAATCTTTTTTTTTTTTTTTTGATGGGGAGGGGGGGCGGCTTCTGGACACTAAAAAATAATTATTGTGAACATCAATATAGATCCTCTTAATTGAAAACCTTATCAACTTCAAAGATAAGAATTTGATAGATACGTTAGAGAAATGAGATGTGCAGAAGCACTTTAGTAGTGTTCTTAATTAGCACGAGGAAATGAGTCTAGTGCTTGGTTTGATCTTAGCCAGAACTTCTCTGTACTGCTTCACACTGACTGGGTTGGCTTCCGATCTTGCAAAAGGACCCTGTCCGCTCTGACTTTGCCTGTTCAATCCTCCCTGGTTGATCCCCTAGTTGCTAGATGCTGCTTTTATGGTTCTTGAACTGTAGGCATTCCGCAATTGTTGCGGTGAAGTAAACTGCTAATTTTGTTAGGAAAGCAAAACAGAAGCCTTGTTCTGATTATGTCTCTTTCAGTAGATTCATTTTTACATACTACAGGAATCAAAGCAAAAGATGAGATATTTGAAAGAGTCTGCTCAGCTTTTGCTGCCTAAAAGTATGGTTTAAATGTTTTAACCTGTGATTTGGGCATTTATGTTCCTACATGACTTTTTTTTTTGTTTGGTTCCTTTATTGTTTTTTTTCCATGGTTTTATCAAGTTATGGTATTGAAACATGATTGTTGATTCTGGTTCATTAGTTACTTTTCTTTCTCTTTCCTAATTCTTGTTAACTCCTAACAGTGACATTATCACAGGTTTGTTGTCTCTTCTCATAAAACATCTGAACATCTTTTTCTGAAATTTAGGAACAAACGCTCATTTTGGATCACAGGTTTGTTAACTCCTATGCATGCTATGCTTTATAATGGATATTATCCAGTCTTCAGCAACGAGGAAGCTCTACTAACAAGTAGTCTTTCATCACAGTTCTAGTAGCCAACAGAAAAGCTGTTCATGAAGATTAATAAAGTAACCCTTTCAGAATGCGGTTGCAATCTTCTCCATAAAAACTAAAAGAAAAGAAAAATGAAATGGGGTCGTCCTCTGTTATACTTCAGAAA
The DNA here is from genome assembly GCA_025175665.1 of Cinchona pubescens. Classification (NCBI taxonomy): domain Eukaryota; kingdom Viridiplantae; phylum Streptophyta; class Magnoliopsida; order Gentianales; family Rubiaceae; genus Cinchona; species Cinchona pubescens. The sequence continues at coordinate 2,421,413 of JANKKI010000014.1, forward strand.
TTAAAATGGTCTTTAATTGGTAAATGAAGGTGCCATGTATCATTGTGAAGTGCAAAATTTTTATGCACTTCCTAGCCGACATATATGGTAGTAAAAGAGTCTCCTAGTAAAAGAATAAACAAAAAGTATTATTTCCTAGTTCTAGAGAAGTTCTATGTGGGGAAGTTCTATGTGAAGCTGAATTCTTGGTCGTTCATGGCGTCAAGACAATTGCGTATATAAAGAATCTGCCACTGAATTGTTAGTATCATTCGTGAAAGAAGTATCAACTGTCTGACCCTATAAGCTACAAGTATGTTGATTGAAGACGAAGCATAATTTTCTATAAATCAGGATCATCTTCCTTTTAAATCACATGTCCAACAACTACTCTATTATCCTTTGATGTGATATTTCTCAATAATTGATCATATTACATTTGAGTGAACTAGAGCTAAAATCTAGTTAAATGACTGGTAAGAAAATACCTTTAGTATTATATTTGGATTTTTCATGTATTTAATTTTGATGTTCAGTAATTATAAAAAAATTAAGAAAAAATAAAATACAATAATAAATTGATATCTTTGACTTTAGAGAATGAAAATGTGAGAAATGTTAAATTATATTATATCCGACATTGCAATTTGTAGATGTTAAACTAAATATTAAAAGTATAAAATGCTAAAAGACATCAAAACAATCACAAAATTTTCGAGAAAATATATTGTCAAACAGTACCTTTAAAGAAAAATTTGCAATAGGAAATAAATTCATTTGAGAATTGTTTTACCACTATAGTTAAACATTCAAATTCAAATTAATATAAAATAAATTTTAAAAATTTTAAAAAATTTGACCAAGAAATTATTTATATGAATTATATTGAAATATAATATATTTTATTTTTTCTTATTTTTAAATAAGTATCACATAATTTTTCAAATTTAAATATATAAAAAATTAAATGTAGTACCAATGGTATTCACATTAATCTTTTAACTAGATTATCTTGGTGATATTAAAATTGTTAATACATGAATAGTGTTAATGGAGGCAAACTGTAATTTTTATAGTTTAAGGGAGTAAATTATAATTATCCACCTAATTCAAGGGGCAACATGTTTTTAATCCCTTGTTATTATTACTAGTACAGAATTGGCACCAAGACCTGATTTCAAATTAGGGATTCTCCGCTTTAATTGCTCCACTCAACATTAAATTAAGGGTTAATAATACATTGTCCCCTGAACTAAAAAAATTATTCTTTATCCCATATTTATCCTTTAAAATTTTTAAAATATCAATAAAATTTAGTTAAATGACTAAAATATCCTTAGTATTATATTTTTATTTTTTATGTTTTTAAATTTTGATAATTATTTCAATATATTTCTTGGTCAATTTTTTTTTTTAAAAATTTTTGCATTTTATTTGATATTATTTCGAAGAATGTTTAAGTATATTGGTAGAACAATTCTCAAATGAACTTTTCGAGAGATATTGATTTTTTCTTCAAGGGTATTGTGTGACAATATATTTTCTATAAACTTTTGTGATTCTTTTGACGTGTTTTAGTATTTTACACTTTTAATATTTGGTTTAACTTATGCAAGTTGCAATATTAGATATAATTTAATTTAATATATTTTTACATTTTCACAAAGATATTAATTTGTTATTTTAGTTTATTTTTTTCTAATTATTTTATAACAATCGAACATCAAAATTAATACATGAAAGATCAAAATAGTCATTTAATTAGATTTTCATGATGTTTTAAAATTTTTAAAGTATGAATAATGCGAATAGGGATAAAATATAATTTTTTAGTTTAGAGGATAAAGTGTAATTATTCATCTAATTTAGGGGGAAAGTGTTAGTAACCCTTAAATTAATACAGTTAGAAACTGACGAACGGATATATACCGTGGAAGCTACACGTATTTCCTATGTTTGGGGTCGAAGAAAAAGACAGTTTTGGAACCATTAGGTTTTGTATTCATAATTGGGATATTTAGAACGAATGGAAGGCTAAATACTAGTCATATACCAAAAATTATTAGTACTACTCCAGAAAGAAATTTTCGAAAATGACATTCTTCTCTTGCCAGCTTCCATCGAGCAGATGATGCAAAATCTACCAAGAAATGTATATCTGATTTGAAAAGAACCAAAAATGCAAATTTAATTTCAATACGAATTACAAATATAGGACGAATCAAGATAGATAGTGGCTATGCAATTGAGATTAAACAAGATAAACAAATTAATGAAAAGGTGCACCAAAATCCCAATCTGGGTGCTTTTGAATTTCATGATTTCATCGTAGAGATTTGAGGGTACACGATTTCCCACTGCTTTAGAAAAGTAAGCCACTTTGTCCCACCAAAAATAGTAGTTTTTATTATAGATTATTGTGAAGTTTGTAGTACTATTATAGTAGTAATAAAATGGTTTCACATTATCTGGAACAAGACCACAAACTTTACATCCACAACTTTTTAGAATCATATGTCCGACAAAGCATCCTGCATTCCCATGCATTATAATATGCACCGAGCATAGATAAATATGTTCACTTGTCGTAAACTGAATTTGTATAATAATTTTTTGAATTTAGACCATATAATGATGGTATACGAGAAAGGTTAACCCCAATATTTTTCATGTCCGAATACAGAGCTAAATAGGTTGTTGCTGTCTCAGGCTGGAATTTTGCATTAAATCCCTAAGTCGGTTGGGAAACCTGATAAAAATAAAGAAATAAAAAGGAATTTTTGTAATCAGGGCACTCTTCAGTGTTAACACACAATTTCATTTCCAGAATTGCATAAAGAAATTTTTGTATGAATTCAGTGTAAACCACAAGATCATTCCTCGTTCTTTATACTATCTCCTAAAGATATCCCATAGAAACAATGGAAAGATATTAAAACTATAAACTATATTCTCTCTTTTTTTTAAAATAATTATCTCCTTTAATTAGTATACACGAATTTTAAAAAATTATTTTTGTTGTAAATTTGTACTATAAAGTATTCTCTTTTCTTTTCAAAATAATTATGACCTTTAATTGATATACATAGATTAAAGAAATTACGTCAATTTTATAAAAGATAATTCAAAATAATTAAATTATTTTTTTTATTAATATCACAATTACATAATATTTTTTTTATTAATGTGATACTAACTATAAAAATATAAAAAATATTAATTAATATTTTTTAATTTTTTAAAATAATAAATAATATAAAACAAGATAAGTTATTTAAAATAATAATTATATTAAAATGGAAGGAGTAACTAATACTACTAACATCTTCGAGGTTGAGGTGGAGGCGTTGAGCCCGACAATTTATTTCATCAGACAAGCCTTGAACAGGATATATGTAAATTAATTTTTCCAGGGAAGGTCTGCTTGGTTGCAAAAAGAAATAAGTGGACGCAGTGAATATATTTATGTAGATTCGATTTTTAATTTTATTTATAAATTTTATAGTTATAATTAAATTTTAAAAATTCTGTTATTTACATTAATTGATGTTATTAATTTTTTAAAATTTAATTTATATCATAAAATTTATAAATAAAATTAAAAATTAAATCTACTTAAATATTTAATGTGAATACAGGAATGGGCTACCATTAATGAGAATGACCTGGTAAGTACGAGTCAACGTCGGTAGCAAAACGTCAAGCTCAAATACAATAAAAATCTTACAAACGACTATAGCATTTATCTTTAATATAATGCTTGATTGGTAAAGCTTTTTTCACCATTATGCTACTACTATTCTTGGTTGCTAATTCCGAATGTTCCAAACCCAATATGAAATCAAACATTCGACGTACATTAAACAAAAAAAAAAATTGAAAGAAGACCCAAAGGCCCAGTCTACACGGGACATGTATAAGAAAAATTTTAATATGGATTTCATCAACGATTCCATTAGTAAATTTAAAAGTTAAAATAAGAATTGTATTAATTAAGTGATAATTGTATGCATTATTTTATAAAATGAGATACAGTATGTAAATATAACTGAATCAGATCACTTGTCAAAATTATCTTATATGACAAAATCATAATATCACCCATAAATTATTTTATTTTAAATATTTAATTAAATTTTACTTATTATTTAAATTTAATAACACGTTAGTCAAATTTTGCGTATATACGTTATTTGCGTGCATACAACTTCAATCTCGCGTGCTTATTCTCCCGCTGTATATATATATGGACATGGATAGTCTTCAATAACGCCCATTAGATATACTCTTCCCCTCCTTTTATTATCATATCTGTCTCTTTCAAAGGAAAAATAATGGCTTATTATTACACCCTTCCTTTACTACTTTTAAGTCTGTCCCTCTGGTGCATTCCCGGCAACTCAAACACCACCACCCCGGTGGCAGCCACCAGTTTCATCCGGGCCAAGTGTCTAACGACGACGTATCCATCCGTGTGTATCCAATCACTTTCTGCTTATGGCAAGACCATTCAAAAGAGCCCAAAACAGCTGGCCCAAACGGCTCTATCCGTCAGCCTAAACAGGACTCAGTCCACTAGAGTATTTGTGACTAAGCTCAATAAATTCAGAGGACTAAAGAGCAGAGAGTATGCAGCACTTAGGGACTGCTTAGAAGTGATGAGCGATAGCGTGGACCGGCTCAGCAATTCAATCCAAGAACTCAAGAACCTGGGCCGTGCCAGCGGGCCTGAGTGGTTATGGCACATTAGCAACGTGCAAACTTGGGTGAGTGCTGCACTTACCGATGCCTCCACCTGTGCGGATGGGTTTGCCGGCCGGGCCCTCAATGGAAGGATTAAATGGTCAATTAAAACACGGATGACTAATGTTGCACAGGTCACTAGCAATGCTTTGGCATTGATCAACCAATTTGCTGGAAAGTATTAGTAATAATCAGCAATTTAATCTCAGATTAGTGTTCCCTGATCTGAGCTTAATTTTGAGCTTTTTAGATTTTCTCTTGGCTTGGCTTGGCTTTCAACTTTGATGTATAGTAAGGATCATTACTCAAGTTTTGTTTAATACATGTATACAATTGGCTTTAACTTTTTGCTCCTTTTTCTGACCGGTGGCTTAATGCTTTTACTTTTCATGATTTTTTTTTTCTGGCGAGACTGGTCCACATCTTTTTTTTTTTTTAAGAAAAAATTATGAAAGAGGATAAATTACCCCTCTTGCTCCAAAATTAGTGTAATTATGCATGTTTGATATATACACATCTAGATAGTTTTTACGGATAGTTCACTGGCAAAGAAAAAAGAAACTAAGAACGGTAAAAATTTAAGTTAAAACTTTCATCATATGGTTTTATTGCCTTGCAACTTGCTTTGATTTTTTATGATATTTTTTGCGTGTGATATTTATATGATATTATTTAGATAAACGATATGTATTTTTAAAATAATATGTATTACTTATCTAAATAATATCACAAATATTATACTAAAAATATTACAAAAAAAACCCAATCGGTGCAACCCTTTTAATAATCTACCCATTGACGAAGGAAGAATGGACTAAAAACAGCAAAAGTTTCGGATTAAAACTTTCATATGGTCTTATTGCCCTTATTACACTTTAGGCAACTACTTTGACGGGCTACCTCCCCTTATTACACATTAGGCAACCCCTTTGACGGCTACATACCAATCTAATTAGAAAAAGCCCGTGACATGACAAATGAGTTGACACCACAAATTACGGCAATTCTGTTCAACATCTAGTACTATTATTGTGCATTTGACTAGCAAATTGGTGGTGACAATTAACTTATTAAGAGGATAAAATATCAGAAAAGAACTTCTGCATTTGAAACCACCAAAAATAGAAGTCATTTCCTCCGCAAAATTTGTGATTTTGGTGTAATTTTAATCCCATGAGAATTCCAATGGTTTACTTGAATTAACATTCGAGGAATGAGCTCCATCTTTCATTGAAAGCTAAGGCCTAAATTCGTTATCTTCATAGATATTTATTGTTTCAAAGAAGGGATTTATTTCCTAACCATCCTCTTCTGCAAATTTTCAACGAAAAATATTAAAAACGGATTCAGAAAAAGACATGGCCAGAGGTGTCTTTTAACTAGCCCTGTTCCTTTCTGCAACTTACGTTGCTGTGGCAATTGCTCCGGCAGCAAGCCCAGAAGGGAATCTGGAGGCCTTATGCAAGAAAACCCACGATCCTAATTCCTGTATTCGATTGCTAAATCCCACCATAAGCCCATCTACTCAATTCAATTCGCTAGAATGGTACCGAAAGGTCCTATCAAAGTCCTTGTCCAAAGCCATTACAGCCAAGAATTTCATGACAAAGCAGGTCAAGGGTTTGGATGCCAAACAACAAATTGCATTGTTGGACTGCGTCGATAAAATAGACGACAGTGTGGAACTTTTGCAACAAGTTTCTCACGAGTACTTAGAAATGTTCAAACTGAAAGCTAACGAGGGCTTCAATTACGGCTGGCACAAGAAAAATGTACAGACTTTGATGGATGCTGCCACAAACGAGCAAGAACTGGCTTGCTATAAATCGTTGGAAGCTTGTCAAGACCCAATGATGCTACAAGTCAGAGATTTTGTAAACAATGCTTACACGGCTAATAAGGTTGTAGCAGAGATAGTCTTGGACATTTAAAGGCAGCTTCTAATGCTTACCTTGCCACAGGATCTGATCACATAGAATGTTTTGTTTTATGTACTATTTTTTTTGTTACACTTTTTAATAAAATGTTAATATTATTTTATTAAAATTAATTTATTAAATTTTAACATAAATAGTGTGATATAAATTAATATATATGTAATAAAATAAAATATTCTGTGTCACTGTTTGTATTAAGGATTTAAAAGAAATTGTACAAAAATCCATTATTTCTTTTTAGGCTATGGGTTCAATAAGTTGCTGGCTAGTAGTATATTGGTAATGGGCCGAGGATCAAAGAAACATTGCAAGATTAATGCCCTTATTTGTTGTTCTGGACTCCCTATTGAATATATCCTAGTCCATTTTGTATGACCTAAAGGTCATTGGAAATTCATCCTCTTTACCCCAGCGGCGAATTTTGGCAGAAAAAATTGTGCAATGACTAAAATACCCGTGCCTTTGTACTTTCTCTTCACAATAGAGAAGGGTGTTTCGGTTATTTTCACAACATTTTTCCCTTTTTAATATTTTTGTTGTGACAATAATATTGGCCTATAACAGAGAGAGATTTTTTTGGTCATTCACAATAGTTTTGTTGTAATATTAAGATTGTTATTGTTGTGATACTAACATTGGCTTCACCCAACAAATACAAACAAAAAATAAATAAAAAAAAAGAAAAAGAAAAAGAAAAAAAAGTATATGATTACTTGCCTTGTTCTAGTTATTGAAATCAAATATTCTGTAATGTAGATTGAGTATAGAATAATTAAAAAGTAATATGTACTCATACTTTTTAATCATTTCAATAACTATTATACTCATTTTATAATACAAAATAAATATTACAAACTTCCTTCATAGACTCAGAAGTTCAAATTGCTCTCTTTTGACACACTCGATCAGCTGTATTGCAATTTGAACACAGCAATGTATAATTACCAATACAGAAGGTTTTCCATAGAAAATAAAACAGCAAAAAGAAAAGAATTGGAAAAAAAAAAAAAAGAGTACGAAATGACATGAGCATCCTCTGTTATTATTTAAATTGCCATTATACCTCTGAAATATCATTATTTACCGCGGGACACCTAATATTTCATAAATTACACGTATCATATGGCAGCTAGAAAAACTACAATACCAATTTCCAGGTGAATCGCAAAAATAAAAAGCAATTTACGACTAGTAAAGATGATTGATAAGTGCCAAAGCATTGCTAACGAGTTTTTCTTCATCTGAAAGGCAACTTCTGATCTTTGTCCTCACAGCAAATTCACTTTTGTCTTACTAAATCCATCCATGCAAGACTCCGCATCCGTTATCGCAGCGCTAGCCCAAGTCTTCGCATTAGCCCATTCGATTTTTCTGTCGGCATCTCGAAGATGTTCCATTGTATGCATTTAGAGTTCGCTTGAGTTCGGAAATCTCATCTTTCACGTCGTATATGCAATCTTTGAAGGCCGCAGCTTCGATGTGCGGAATCCCTTTTTGGTGTGCGAGTTTCGAAATTGTTCTCGCCGCATTGTCGGTGCCTTGGATGGCTGTATTGAGGGCTGCCTTGCATAGCCTTATGGAGTTGGTTTTGACGTAAGAGGCGTAGGGATAAAGGGTTTTGATGCAAACTGTTGGATATGTTGTGTTGTTGCATTTGTTCTTGATGAAGTTGGTGTAGGACGGTGGGGTTTTGGCAGATGAAATTGGTTGTACCTGCAAGGAGATGAAGGAAAGAATAGCAAGGACAAATGTGAGAAAGTTAAACAATTTTGTGAAGTTGTAATACTTCTCCATTTCTCTCTTCCTGATGACTCTTGGTGTGTGAGTCCTTTGCTTCTTGCAAATTGGTCTGAGACTCTGTGTGTGTTTGTGTGCGTGTTTGTTGACATTTGATCATGGATGCCCAGAAATATTATATATAGGGGCAAACTGTCAGGTTGGTCTAATGTTAAAGAATGGGAAATTCGGATGTGATTCTGTAGATAATTTTCAGACTAGCTAGCTAAGGCCTAAGAGTAAAATGCTTCAATATTTTTTTTAGGGAGGAGAAGTTTCAGAAGAAAGGTAGTTACACGTATTTATATGGAGTCATGTCGAGTTAATGATGCATATTTAAAAAAATAAAAATAATGAGAGTCGAAATTGATTAGTATTATTTAACGTACTAATCCATTTTACTAGCATTCTTCCATATGATGTGAGCTGTGTAAATATATGATAGTAACACTAATTTCGTTGACAAAATAATGCAGATGCAGACTAGAATCACATGCAATTAAGCAAATTTCGGTATTTTCCATTTCAGTGTTCTAAATTCGATTGATTGACATATTAAATTAAGGATACGGAATATTTAAGACCAATTGCAACTAGGGAACCAGATACGCATAATATGACACGCTTTTTTCAGTAAACTGCCCTCGATGTCACCGACATAAGACGTAATAGGTTGTTGATTAAAATAAAAATTTCTAGGCTCTTGTATGTGATTGGTGCAAAATATATAAATAGTTATTAAATTATTAAGTTATTTTATATAAAATTATTGAATTATTTATGGGAAAACTATTCTATTAGTCATTTACATTACCCATTTATATTTATTTAGTCCCTCACTTTTAAAATGATGATTTTTAGTTCATTACATTACCCATTTTTATTTATTTAGTCATTCACTTTTAAAATAATGATTTTTAATCCCTCACAAATGTAAAATGTCGAATTTCGGTACCTAGACTAAATTTCGAGCACTTTTTGATTTGAATTAATCGTGTGTTATTCACATGACATATTTTTTGAGTAAAATTTAGAAATTCGTTTTTCCTTTCAAACACAAAACTCGAGCATCGGATTGGATTATAAATTTTGGAAAAAAAATACCACAAGTCAGATATTAAATAATCTTAAATACAAACAAATTACTAATCAATCAATTACTTCATATCCTTCGCACTCATAAAAAATTCTACTCAGATGAATTTATAAATTTGTTCTCGAAAAATATGTCATGTGATCAATACATGACAAATTTAGGCAAAAAATATACTGAAATTTGATTCAGGGACCAAATTTCAACATTTTTATAAATGTGAGGGACATGATAAATTTAGGCCAAAATGCTTGGGATTTGATTCAAGGACCAAAATTCAACATTTTACATTTGTCAGGAACTAAAAATCATCATTTTAAAAGTAAAGGACTAAAAAAATACAACTGTGTAATGTAAGGGACTAAAAATTATCATTTTAAAAGTGAGGGACTAAATAAATACAAATGTGTAATGTGAGGGACTAATATAGTGGTTTTCCCATTATTTATTTTGTAAATTTGATCATTGAATTATTTTAAATGTGTATTTAGAGTTACTTTATTGTAAATTTAGTCACTAAATAACTTTAAATGTGTGTGTATGTAGTCATATACTATAGAAATAGAAAAAATACATACTTAAAGTAGTTTAGTGACCAACTTTGTAAAATAAATAGTTCAGTGATTATAGATACACACTTAAAGGCAGTTTAGCAACCAAATTTTCAAAACAAATAATTCATTAACTTTATATTTAACAATCTAATACTTTAGTAATCATATGTACATTTTGTTCTAATTTTTTTTTATAGCAACTTCTTGAGGTAAAGAGATCCAAATCGAATTGCGATTATTATTTTATTTTATTTTTTATTTTTTATGTTTTTTGCTAAGAGGACCAGGTTGGGAAATTCTTATATGAATTCATTCTAAGGTGGGTGGAATAGATTCCTTAATCTATATTCATCCACGTCATTCTAAATCATTAAAGTGATATAAATAAATATGGCACAAAAAAATTATTTGACTTACCATAAATCGAATTTATATAAAAATTTTGCCCACCAGATTTTATGGGCTTGTGACTGTGTGCATTCGTGGATCTGATTCCTGGTCTCTTGTTTAAGTGCTTTGTCAAGCAAAGAAATTTTAGTCCTTTGGTACCAAGCATGTGGTTTACTTCTCCCCATATTTCTTCCTTAAATCATGATAAGCTATGTTAATTATATCACATTAAGCAAAGTCACGACGATGAAATATAGTTTAAATAGTAATTTTTTTTTTTTTTATAATTTGTTGATCATGGATTCGAGTCATTAAAGAAATAAAAAGAATAGTAGTATTTAAAAAAAAAAAAAAAAGAAACGAAAATATAATTTTGTAAAACTTGTTTGTAGAAGACTTTGATTTAGAAAAATAGGCGATGGAAGCCTTGCCATGGAGTTAGGGCTGTAAACGGGTCGGATCCGGCATATCCAGACCCGGATACGTTTAATATTACTAGTTCAGGATCCGGATCCGGATCCGGACGAGTCTACAAAAAGTATATCCACATCCGTCGGGTCTTGTCGGATCCGGATCCGGGTCCGGGTCTTAATAATTTTTTTAAAAATTATATGTAAAACTATTACAATTTATCAAATGATTTCTCTTTTTTTTAATTATACAAAAGTATTGAGTTCACAATTAATATTTATGCATGTATTTTATATTAAATATAAATTACATGAGCAATTTACACAACATATATGTATATATACATATAAAATAATACTAATATACAATAATTTTATTATATATTAAATATTTTAATCGAATCCGGGTCTTAATCGGATCGGAACACCAAGATCTATATCCGACCCGTTTATTATAATAGCTAAACGGGTCCGGATCGAATCCGGGTAATCGAAATTTATCATAGATCCAGACCCGGATAAACGGATCCGAGTCTAGACCCGACCCATTGACAGCCTACATGGAGTGCAGAAGTGGATTTCCAATTTTCTATCTACATTAGCTTCCACCGTTGTATACTAACAAATCCATGGTCAAAGAGATCACGAAAGTTTTTTAATCCATATATTTTGTGTATAATTACAATTCACATACCATGTCATTTTTATCTTGACTCTCACAAGGCGAGACTAAAACTGAATCAATATCTAACTATAATTCACACAATTACGTGATTAGTGTATTTATACAAAATAATAAAATGACAAAATTATTAATGTATCATTAAATTTTAAAAAAAAATAAAATTCGATCAATTACATAAAATTAGAAACAATTTATTATAATTTTATCATATAAAATAAATTTAACAAATAATATTTAATTTGTATCTTTATAAATAATTTTCCGTGCGTGAGTTGAGTTTCTTAAATCCAAGAAACCGTGACATTGAACGTACAAAATAATTTATATACTAACAAAAGGGCATTGAAATTGTATAAACAAATAGAATAAGAAAAGATCGAAGAGTGGGGCATTTCATGGTGGCTTAAAAAAGGAAAAGTCCACATATCGAAGATCGTGCAAAGGCCCAAGGCCTCGCATGATTCGACGTGCTTTCCCGTTGCACTGTGGGCTGCGCTAAACGCTGCTCGACGCAAGCCGATGTTTTTTGGAGTTCATATCTGATCCGCCGAGCACCTTCCCGGAAATCTTAACTTTTTTTTTTTTTTCTCCTTTCCTTTTATAATTATTTATTTCCAGAATCTAAGTATCCAAACTAGCAAGAGCAATAACTAATTTGCAAGTACAAACTACCAATGGTGATAGATTTGAGGCGCAATTAATTATTTGTTGGCAAATTGGGGAAGATGAATGTGAAGATTTCTTCTTAACTTCTCAATTTGTATAAGAAATTCAGGAAAACAACTATACAATCCCTTGGAAATTATTCCGTTATATTTTAAATACTTACACAATCACCCTTCATTTTATATAATTGATCACATTTTATTACTTTTTTGACAGATTTAATATCATAATAATTATTTTATTACTTTGTATAAATACACTAATATAATATGCCGTTGAGTAAGTGCAATTAATTTGATTTGTCCTAAAGTTGAGGTATACATGCTGAAAATTTTGATTTTGGAGGTTAAAAAGAAAAAGAAAAAAAAAAAGAAGAAGAGAAAATTATTACATATTTCTTCCAAAATGATTAAGTACTGGAAAAATTAGCTCAAATTTTAGCTCTTATCTAGAAAATCAACTTGCTTCTCTCTTATCAAGATTATGAGAACTCAAATGACATGAGAATAAGACAATTACATGCTATAAAAAGCAAAATTCCAAAATATCTTGTTCTTTTTTTTTTTTGGTAGAAAAAATATCTTGTTCTGCAACATGTTAGAAGCACGCCCTTTCGCTAATGGATGGGGTTCTTAATATGATAATTCTGCTGAAATACTAAAACAAGCTTATCATCAATGACACAATTACGATGACAAAGAGCAGTTATAAGCCAATAATGCAGCCAATTAAGTGAAATAATTTAGGGTTAAATTCTTTTTGGCCCCCTAAACTGTCCCTATTTATCATATTGCATTTTGAACTAATTGTTTGATCAATTTGCACTCTAAAATTTTTGTTTCTTGATAATTTACTACAAATTATGACAAAAGCTATAAAAGTTACGGAATGTTCGTGAACTTTATGACGCACCCGTGGTTAGTGTAATTACCAAGGTTGCAATAAAATAAAATGTTTTGTTAAACACACACTTGCACACATTATAGTTCTTTTCTCAAATACATAAACACACATTTACACAATATATATTCTTCTCCTACACAAAAACACACACTTGCATATAATATCTTTCTCACACATACATTCTCTATATTAATTACTAACTATTCATTTGTATTAAAATATAGTATTTAAAAAATTATCCGTGATTTTGGGACAATTTGGGAGAGTTTTACTATAGCACATACAATTTTGTCTCTGATTGAGTTACGTGGGAGGCACGTGGTACGCATTAACGGAAGAATTAACGTAGGCAAAAACCGACATTTTTAAAAGTTTAGTGATCTTTTTTGCCAAAATATTAATTTAATTACTAAAATTTGTTTAAAGTATAATGACTTTTTTGCCCATTTGCTCTATTTCTAATTTCATCCCTACCTTTGAAGAATTAAACTAATGCTGTAGTCCATTAACCGGAATGGCCCAATCCTGGAACATTGGATTGAGAGTCCAAGACAGAGCCTATGTAGCATCTAGGAATGTCCATTGGTCGAAGATCTCCTAGGACATTAGGCTCCGAAATAATCCATATTCTATATTTGTCCGGACACCTCAACTTAACACATTTGAATCAAAATTTTTAAACCTGTTCCTATCAATTATCAAATGAAGACTAAGCTAATAAAATATTGCATAACACTCTCAAATGAGGAGGATCATGAGGTTATGATGTCAACTGGTGAAATATGAGGGGAAAGAATGCGGTTGTCTGACTAACTCTAGTAAATTAAATATCGGATAATTTTGTATCCACTTTCCAACTTCCCCACGGACGAACTTGATTCACTGGGTTACTCGCTACTTACGGATCGGTACTCAAAATTACATAGAAAAGAGATTGACATTAAACAATAGCATTAATTCACTATGAGCTCAAAACAACCTCATAAAGAAACTCGCAACCCCAACACCTACAGATGACCCCCAAAAAAGAAAAAAAAAAAGAAGCTCCCCGACATACGATAATTACAATGACAAACACAACTCTGCAAATGTAGTAACGTACTTGCGAATAATATCAATAAATTAACGTGAATTCATGGTCATGAATATTGATGAATCAAGTTTTAGTTCGATAGAGAAAGTGACGTCTTACATTGAGTTTGTGTCAAATGAATTAGACGCCCTTACAGTTGAGGAGTATACTTCTATTTTATAGGTATTTGGTTAGGGAGTCCAAGGGTTAAAATTTTATGTCTGAACAGAAAATTTTTATATGGACCCGATTTACGGTAGGTAAAAAGGATCCTTTGGCCTGTATTTATCTACATCACCCTGAAAAAGTTTATTTTTAATAAGTTAGAGTAATGTGGATGAATATAAATCAAGGGATCCATCCCACTTACTGTGAATCGGATTCATGTAAGAATTTTCAATGCCCGAACCGATCTCAGTCGAGTCAAACTCATGTGAAGTCCGATCTACTTGTACGACTAATTATCTTATTGAGTCATATTAAACTAAACACATGTCAATACGTTATTCGTATGTTAATTTCTCTATCATCAAATATATTGAAAAATAAACCATTTTCTGTTTCCATTTGAAGGCGTCTTAGGGCAATTTTTCGCTTGGATTATGGATAAAGGCACATCACATGGGGTGATCCCCGGCTGACAAATGGCTATTTGTATCACGAAAGATGGAATATAGGTATTTTGCTTAATTCCTACATTCCATTTATACTACTTGTGCCTCAAGGTTTAAACAAAATCAAAATGCAAAAAGACCAACTAAAGTCATTAAAACATGACATCACATGTACAGAAAACACTCAAACAAATTGCTTAATTTGTTGTAAGTTCCCCCACGTACGTGGCTTAATTGAGACAATAAGCCTGCATGCATTCATCGCAATCCTTCAAGTTATTCCGCGAAGGAACATGTTAATTAGAATCTTGACTTATCTATTTAAATCCTAGTTCCCATAATTAAAACTAATTCCTGCCGCAGAAAATGTTAGGCAATTGCACAAGTCAAGCAAATATCATGCGAAAAATAATTTTTGATTAGCTTTTTTACACTAATCATGTTAAAATTTAACAAAAATTCTTTGTTACCCAATTTTTATTATGAAGTAAGTATTTAAATGATTGAATAATAATAATAAAATTTATTTTTTAATCATATCAACACCTATTCAAAATTTTAGATGTTTATTCAATTCATTCTAATTGAACAACCGACGTGTTGTTTCATTCATGGTACACACACTCTTCCGCAATAATGTACTATTACAGCATAAAACTATAATTGACTAATTAAGGAGTCGCATCTCTTCAAATTCTCTCTCTCTATCCACGTTTGAGTGTGTTAGCAGCGATCCACAAAACAAGGATCTGACCATTTAAACAAGTCAAGAAAGAGGTTCAATATCACCTTTTCACACTTTTCGTATGCCATTGTTTTCATGTCCATTTTATCATTCTAATCTCCTCTCTCTTGTATATATGAAAAAAAAAAAACCCTGGCAAAACCTCAATGCCCATCTCAAATCAAACACTAAAAACCCACAAGAATTGAAGATGAAGACAAAGTTTCTTACAATTTTTCTCCTATGCTTTTTATCTTTGTTTCCCCTGTTCTCTAACTCATTACCAATTAGTGATGAAAAAGAAATTAATGGGGACATCAAGTGGTGGTGCAGCAGCACTCCTCATCCGGATACTTGCAAGTACTTCATGAACCGTCATCCATATTCAAATCTTAAACCGAAATGCAGAGACGATTTCAGAACGATGACGGTCCAAGTAGCCATGGAACAAGTCCACAGCGCGAGAAAATATGCAAAAAATCTTAAGCATCAGTGCCGTACCAAAAAAAAGAAGGCCGTTTGGAGGGATTGCAACGAACTTCTTTCTAACGCAGTTCTTCAATTAAACAGCACAATTGAAGGCTTCCGAGCCAACAATACTTCTGATTTCGACGCACAAACTTGGCTCAGCACGGCACTCCCTCACAAATTTGGAAATTTGTCAATCAGGGTCCCAAGATTTAAATGTTACACAACTTCTTTCCCCTATTCTTACGAGTAACGTCTCGCAATTGATTAGCAATTGTCTAGCCGTAAATGGGGTGTTGTTGGAGCATCAAGAATATCAAGATGGATTTCCAAGTTGGGTAACCCCAGGTCAAAGAAAGCTATTACAATCGTCACTAAACTTGTCTAGGACTGCGAATGCGGTGGTTGCGCTTGATGGGTCGGGTCAATTCCGGTCAATTCAAGCGGCTATAAACTATGCAACGTCAAGGAGGGTGGGAAATGCGAGGGTCGTTATATATGTGAAAAGAGGGGTTTACACAGAGAATATTTTTATAAGTAGCACCATGAATAAAATTATGCTCATTGGTGATGGATTGAGTTACACAATTATCACCGGCAGCCGCAGTGTCGCCGGGGGATACACGACTTACAGCTGCGCGACTCTTGGTAAGTACATCTACAGTCACAGGAGTGCCCTACTATTTCTCTCACACGCACATGCACACATTCATGCCCATGCACGCATACACAAATTAACACACACGTAATAAGCAATAAATTCCTTCATTTTACGTAAAATTAATACAGTACAAAGAAATTCAATTTGCCTATATTCTGAATTTCACAAAACAACAAATTTTCTCCCCTTGTTATTATTTTTTTTCTCAAGAACCACTTTGTACCTATTGATTTTTTGAAAAATATTTAGGCATAATCGATTTTTAGCCCTGAATATATATCTTGTGGTCTGGAATAAATATTATGAAATTGATTGATGTCATTTATTCTAAGAGTTTTAATTTAAACTATAAAATTTACAAGTGAGACCAAAAACCAAATCTACACAAGTATTTTTTTTAAAAATTTTTTTGTTCATTTTAATACTTTAATTTAGCTTCTCTAGTTATTTTATCATCTAGGAGTTGAACTAGGAAGGCATTAGATTAAAACTGGTTGTGGGTTTCGTGTGATATTTTTTTTTTGGTGTGATACTTGTGTAATATTATCTTACTATAAATAAATATTAAATGAGAGACACGTATCATTTATCTAAATAGTGTCACAAAAAAACTCAAACCACTAAAACTTAGGAGTAGATTATAATTGATAACAATTCATATGTCTAGTTTATATGCTCCTTGACTTCTGGCTTATTAAGTTAAATTTGCTCAAGGCAAGTACGTATAAAATTGTTCCTAAACTTTAATTACGTACTAACTAGATGCAGTATTATCTTAGTTCTTAACTTTATGCGATCAGATCCTTCATTAATCTAATAAGTAGTACTTAATGACGAGCATCTACAGAAGTAGGCAGACCTGAGTGATGGTTTATTTACGCGAAGATCTATGGACGAGATCATAAAATGCTTAAGTCAATGCTAAATGGCAGTCAATGCTACTCTTTCACGTGGCGATACTTAAGCTAATTGCTCGCAACTAGATAGATTTTAAAAGAATCTTCCTTTAAAAAACATGTTTGATCACTCGAAGCACGAAGCTTGCTGGTTGGTACAGACATTAAGGAATGGAGTTGACATTTCGTAGCCACTAATAATTGATAACACAGCTACATTCATCGAAAGTTGGGATATCAATAAAAATAATAATTTAATTATTTTAAATTATCTTTTTTTTTTTTTTTTTTTGTAAAATTGATATAATTTAATAATTTTATTAATTTATGTGCACTAATCAAATGTAACAGTTATGTTAAAATGAAGGAAGTAATTGTCATTTTAAACAATTTGTCTTGTGTCTTATTATCTGTCACTTTAAAAAATCAAGTATTAAATAATATTTTTTTAACTTTCACTTTTAGACCAGATTAATGAAGGAAAGATCATGTAGTTGAGATATTAATGTAAAAGGTTAATTTAATCATTTTAAATTATCTTTTTGCAAAGTTTGATACAATTGGATAATTTTCTTAATCCGTATGCACTAACTAAATATGATAATTATTTTGAAATGAAAGTAATAAGTATTTAAAGTACTGACATGGTATCCTACATCATAATTATGTTCTACAATATCGTTGTAGTCCGTTAGTTTTAAAAATTATTACCAGTATAAATTTTAAAATGAATAAGATTGTACAATATAATAAAATTTTAAAATATAATGAAATGGTTGTCAAATTTTCCGTTAGTTTATGCATAATGAATATTAACCGTGAATCTTTCAGGGGTTGATGGAATTGGATTCATGGCTCGTGGAATTACATTTCGCAATACTGCCGGGCCACAGAACGGACAAGCAGTGGCTCTCCGATCAGCATCAGATCTATCAGTGTTCTACGCATGCGGATTCGAAGGATACCAAGACACTCTATTCGTACAGGCTCAACGTCAATTCTACAAAAACTGCTACATTTCCGGCACAATAGATTTCATATTTGGAAATGCAGCCGTGGTATTCCAAAATTGCAACATCTACGTCCGTAAGCCCTTATGGGGCCAAGTAAACGTAATAACAGCCCAAGGCCGAGGCGACCCATTGATGTGTCCAGAACACCGCAATATCAATCCAAAACTCGCGAATTGTGGCTGCTCCAGAACTCAGGCCTGTGGTTGGATCATTCCAAACATATTTGGGCCGGCCATGGCAACAATATTCACGTACGGTTTTTCTGAAGAATTATTTTGATAGTTTTATAAACCGAGCCGGTTGGTTACCTTGGCTAAATACCGATTTCGGTATCGATACGGTTTATTATGGAGAATATGGTAATTTTGGACCGGGTGCTTCGACGAGATTTAGAGTTAAGTGGAAAGGGTTCCATGTTATAACGAGCGCAAATGTTGCATCACGTTTCACGGTCGCAAACCTCATAGCTGGCCGGGCATGGTTGCCTTCCACCGGTGTGCCATTTATTGCTGGGCTTTAATTAATTCATTGATTAAGCTTAATTATGTTTCTATACATTATTATTAAATGATTTTTGGAATATGTTAATTGATTGATTTTTGTAACTGTCATGTCATTATGACAGAATACATATAGAAGTAATGTTTAATCTTGGTTTTTAACTCCTCTATTTAATTCATGTAGTTCAGACCTCAAAAGGCAAAGAAAAGTAGTAAGACAAGTTCTCTAGCTTTACTCTTGCCCATTTTTTGAACTAAGATCTTGAAATCGTGATGATAGATGATTAATATATTGAGACGGTAATATTCCGGGTCTAAGCTAGTCTAATAATTTTTGAATAAAAATACTGGATTTAAAATATTTAAATAAATTTATTAGTAATCTATAATTTTAGGTATTATACGTCGATCACATTCTTATACTTTAACCAATATGAGATCTTACAGAGACAAGGTAACAGTAATTTCTTTCCTACTTTTTTCAAGTTCGTTCTACATTTACATTGAAGGAATCATTCCGTAAATTTCAAATACTTGTACAATATAAAATTTTAAATCATATGATATTAAAGTGTACGAGACATCAAAAAACAAATAAAAATATGCATGTGGTGTGTACAAATTCAATCCATGCAAAATAAACTCTTGACGTGAATAGTCTCCACTGTCCAGTCGAGTAGATATGAGGTCCGAAGTTTTTGTTGCAAACCCAAGAAGAAATTATTGAGTTTTGTCGAAAGACATTCATGGCCCATTTCTGAAGCAGAGAAACACAAAAGGGTCCAAAATAAAATGGATCAGAATGTGGACCATAGTTATGGAGATTTATTCTCGACACTCGAAGCTTGTCGCTGGAGAAACTAACTGATCGTCTATATTGTCCCAAAAAGAAAAACAGTTTTGGGCCTAATTTAGGTTGTACATTTCCACTCTCTTTCAAATAGTCGACAAGTCTAGCCCAGCCTCGGCCTAGCCTGGAGAATCTTCCAGTATTATAAAATCAAGTAATGAAAGGCAAGTGGACGAGACGGTCTAAATAAGCAACCCACCTGCCTAATTATGTGCAGGCCGCAAGCACGTTGCTGTTTACTTGACAAAATTGAAAAGTTCTTGCACATTACAGTTACAAATGCATGAAAACTTTTGCCATCAGTCGGCCACCGTCATATGTTATTCAGTCGAAGATCTTATTAGTTTAATTGGAATGTTTAATTACAATGGATAAATTTTGAAAAAGAATAAATAATTCATGTAAATTTCATTATTGCAGCTGGCAAGTCATTTTTTGGAGTATAAAGTTTTAATGAAGCAATTAAAGTATTTACTAGTATTAAAAATTTGATGAAAAAGGTATTAGGATGAAGCCCTTGAGAAATATCATGGGGTATAATATTTCAAGTTTTACCCATTTAGGAGTCAGTGGTCTAGTTCTACATTGCTTCATATTCTATAGTATGTGGGAATAATGTTTACTCCCATTACAGGAAATAGAGATTAACTTGTTTAATTGTCGTCACAAAAAGTTTCTATTTCATATTTTGTCTCACTCGTCTCACTATCTTGTGAATTATCAAGATTTTATAGAATAATTTTAATAGAATAATTTTGACAGTTTATTTAATAGTGTGACAGAAAATGAAATAACGTGTGAGACAAAATATATCCTTAGCGTTGATTGTCAGGGTATAATTATTAGAGTACGAAGTAAGTCGGGATTGTGCCAAAAAGAAAAGAAAAGAAAAGATCCTTCTTAAGTCTTCACTCAAAACTTAGTGATTTAATTCTTTTACCACTATAATTAAGGTCAACGTAATCTTCACTTAATACTACTATCGGTATGGAATGCTCTTGGTTTTCATTAAATTATGCAAGTCAAAGACATATTAATTTTCCTATAATCCTCCAATTACTTCGCTAAAGATCTTTTGTCCTATACATAATTCCCATTCTTTGTCATACTAATTAAATAAATTGTCAAAATTACTCTACTAAAATTATTTCATAAAATCTTGTCAATTTATTAAACAACAAAACAAAGAATTATGAAATACAATATCTTGTTGCAAATTGCCTCACATGCATGCATATACAACTGGGGATGGAATAACATACAAATATATCATATTTTTAAAAGGAAAAATAAGAAGATTAGATCCAACAAGTTTACATATTTCTTTAAAAGTTAATATTTTATTCTTAAATTTTATGTTGAACGACCTTTTGGATATCAAACGATCATATGTTAAAATAAAAATCGCTAAGGTTTTTTCGTTCTATATCATGTGTTATTTTCTGTAACACCATCTAATGAACAGTCAAAATTATTTTATTAAAATCACACCATCTATCTTGACCGTTATTTACGTGGTGTGACAGGGAGTGGCACAGGGTGTAACACAGAAAATTCTGTGCCAATAAAACTCTCCAGTAAGGATCTTCTGTCCATACCCTATGCCATTACCTATCACACCACCAAATAAACTATCAAGATTATTCCACTACAATCATATTACCTAATCTTGACAGTTAATTAAGTAGTGTGACAGGGAATGATACAGGGTGTGGAACAGAATATTTTGTGCCAAAACTCTCCCATCAGAGTTATAAATAATGTACGTAATCTTGAAAATTACAGCGTCTATGATGCTACTACTACTTTTGTAAAAATTACTTTAAAGTATGTAATCAAAATAAGTCTGATAAAAAATTTGTTTAGATGACCAATCAAAACTTGTCAATAATTATTTTAACTCCAACCTATGTAGTCAGAAGACCCCAGTCTATCTATAAATCTCCTGTAAAAATTTATAACTGTCACGAAACAATTATAATTCTATTTGTTTCTCTATTATAAAATAAAGAGATTCAAAAAAATTAAATCCTAATTAAATTAGTGATACATAGAACATATGTAATGGTATCCGAATAAAGATTTTGTTAGAGTTAACCTGACAAACATTTTTCTGTTTAAAAATGAATCACCGTAAAACAAAATCTGGGGTATGAGAATTCATACTCGTTTAGTGCGTTTGATAATTGGCCAACTTTTATTCCTTTGTCAACTGTCAATTTTGCAATACTAAAGATACATTTCTCCATTCAAACCTGGTCAACCAGTCAACCCCCAACTTTATCCAACCATATAAAGAGACAGTACTACTCCTACAGAAGTCACAACTCACAAGTACAACATCTAAAGCTAATTAACGTACTATAGCGAAAAAACCAAAACAATGGAAACCAAGCTCGGATTATTGTTATTCTTTACGTGCATTTCCTTCTCTTCGGCCCTAGCCGAAATTCATTCCTCTGGTGACATCAACTGGTGGTGCAACCAAACTCCTTATCCTGATCAATGCAAATATTTCTCAAACCAATATGGTCGTCCAAACCATTTTATACCAAAACAAAAAGCTGATTTCCAGAAAATGTCTGTGCAAATAGCCTTTGAGCGAGCAATCCATGCAAAGACTCACACCAAAACCATCGAGTCCAAATGTAGAAATGAGCGCGAAAGGGCTGCATGGGTTGATTGTTTAAAGCTCTACGAAAGCTCCATTCTTCAACTTAACCGAACCTTAGATCCCACCACAAGGCGTACCGATTTCGATGCGCAAACGTGGCTTAGCACTGCTCTAACGAACCTTGAAACTTGTCGATCAGGGTTCGTTGAGCTTGGTGTTTCTGATTATATTAATACTTGCCTTTCATGAACAACAATGTTTCCAAGTTGATATGCAACACATTGGCTCTTCATAATAATTATAATGTTTCTATTGAGAAGCTAACTTATTATAGAGACGGATTTCCTACTTGGGTGACGCCTGGTGATCGAAAGCTGCTTCATTCATCTTCGGTAATTAGGGCAAATGTGGTTGTGGCTCAAGATGGTTCGGGGAATTATCGGACCATTAAGGCTGCTCTTGATGCTGCTGCCAAAAGAAGTGGCAATGGGAGGTTTGTTATACATGTAAAACGAGGTACTTATAAGGAGAACCTTGAGATTGGTTATGGTATGAATAATATTATGTTGGTCGGCGATGGCTTGCGTAACACGATTATCACCGGCAGCCGGAGTGTTGGCGGAGGATTCACCACCTTCAGCTCTGCTACTGTTGGTAAGCCTCTATCTTAGTTTGCCTGTATTATGTATTGTTTGCTTGACTTTTTCATGGTACGTACATTCCAATTTTTTGTTAAAAAAACAAAAAAAAAAAAAATTGTTTTTTTGATGTTTGGTAGAATTAGAACCATCGATATTATTCTGGGAAAAAAAAAAAATTCATCTATTGACACTAGAAATATGATGTTTTTTAGTACAATTAGTTGAATATGGACCTGTTTCGACAACAGTTATTTAAGATATTATTTGAAATAATTATTATAATATTTTTGAAATAAAATGTAATTAAATAATTATTATTGTATATTATTTGAATAATAAAGAAAACAAATAACAATCCAACATAGCCATGACTTTCCAAAAATTAGTTTGAATGTCATGAGATCATCAATTCCTTCCGTTCGAATATTATTCCATATTGATAGACGGGAGTTTTAAGTTTTTCATGAGATTTAGTCATTTCTTGACCACGAAAGTTCAAGTCTGAGTGTGATGTTATCCAACTCTACCCAATCTTTGAAAGCCTATCCGTAATATAATTTATTTAAGAAAGCACATGGCTAAGCTTTTAGTATTAATTTAGACTCTTCTAGTGTAGCACTGTCTAACTTCGCCCGACATTGAAAAATAAGTCTTGACATTTTAGTTACAAATGCATAATATAACTCTCGAAAATTCTATAATCTCATTTGAATATTATAATTTAAAAAATTATTTTCTCGTTCTTTAAATATTTATACACTATAATATCATATACTTTAAAAATTTATACTGTATAAATTTTTAAAATAAAAAAATCCATAAAAAAAATTATAAAATTCTCCTGTAACCTTATACTTGCGAGCTATCGTTTAAAAAGGAGAAGTTGCTAATAAATCTTTCACTTGACGTATGAATATCAGCTGTAACTGGTGATGGATTCATTGCTCAAGGCATTACCTTCCGCAACACCGCGGGCCCACAAAACCACCAAGCAGTTGCACTTCGCTCGGAATCTGATCATTCAGTTTTTTATCGTTGTGGGTTCGAAGGATATCAAGACACCCTCTTCGTACATACCCAGCGACAATTCTACAAAGAATGCTATATATACGGTTAATGATACTCCTTCTCTTACAACTAATCACTGTGGACTTCATCTTCGGAAACGCTGCAGTTGTTTTTCAGAACTGCATGATGTACGTAAGAAGGCCCATGAAGAATCAGCAAAACGCCATCACGGCCCAAGGCCGCACTGACCCAAACCAAAACACCGGGATTTCGATCCATAACTCTCGTGTTATGGCCGCATCAGATCTTAGCCCAGTAGTGGGCTCGTTCAAAACGTATCTGGGCCGACCCTGGAAGCAATTTTCCCGGACTGTTTTTGTCCAGACGTATCTGGACTCTTTGGTGGACCCGGCTGGATGGTTGGAGTGGGATGGAAATTTGGGTCTAAACACTTTGTATTTTGGGGAGTATAAGAACTCCGGGCCGGGCTCTTCCACAAGTAGAAGAGTGAAATGGAAGGGTTACCGGGTTCTTACTAACCCAATTGAAGCAGCTCGATTTAGTGTTGCCAATTTCATTGCGGGCCGGTCATGGCTGCCTGCGACAAATGTGCCTTTTGCTGCTGGGCTCTAGTACGATTCATTAAGCCGCCAGTTGTTGCTATAGGAGTTAAATACTTTTGTTTTGTGTTTTTCACAATTTATTGATTTGTTATTTAAAATCATTCTTCTTGGACTCTATAGAAGATAGAAAAGAGTCTGAATTGTAAGATGTAACGAAAGTCTGGGGATTTAAAATGTAAAATGAATGATTTTAAATAATTTTTTAATTTGTGTAGATTAAAATTTATTAATCTTGATTTTATAAATCTCTTTAATAAATAGATATATTTCAATTTTTTTTTAAAAAAAATTCACCGATTCAAATACAATCTATGAGATTTTGATTTTGACAGATTGAATTTATTAAGTTAAGCAAACTATGGTTGCAAGAGTTAGGTGTTCTAATTTTTGCTTGCGTTGGCATTTGGCAATATGGCGTTATGTGATTTCACACACGAAAAAGTAACTCTTCACATAATAGCTAATGAATATCATCTCAATCATTTAAATTTCCACTATTTAGCCTTTATTTGTTCTCATTTCTCATTCATATTATATAAATATGTTAGCTATAATTGTGACTATAATTTTGAAGAGGACTTGCAAACCAAAATGCCATCATCATATCTCCTATTACATAGATATAATAAAGCTATTAGGTGAGAGCTTTCTTTATTAGAAAAGTGACAATTGCAATTGTTGTTATAGAAACATGTTAATTTCATCCTTTGCAAATTGATTTTTGTGCTTCTATTTTTTTGAAGAGAATATTATATTGCTTGTAATACTTTAAATTCTGAACTATTAATAATTTAGTTTAAATATTTTAAATTTATTATTTCTATTCAAAAGTTATTAGATCAGTCCAAACCCGAAGTGTTATAACATCCATTAATCTAATGACTCCAAGTAAGTTTTATTATACATTCTTCAGGCTTACGTATGTTTCTTTCTCAATATTCGTGAATTAAAGTAGATAAAATATTTAATTTTTACGAATTTATCTTGTTCTTGATTATAATACCTAATATTCGAATTTTTTATACTGTATTAATACCAATGTAATTATAAAACAGATCGACAGTAAACTTGACACTAAACCTTGTTAAAGAGATTAAAACAAAATTTTCATTTTTAAAGCCGTCCGTGGAATAAAATGAGATTAGGAAAAAATAAAAAAGGTATAACTAAAACGCTATGAGTTGATGGGACCAGCAAATCTCTAGGCCTCCTTTTCAACCCGTATTTTCTTCTCTACAATGATGTATATCATCGCGATGGTAAACAATCTTCTCATTCAGGTTACTCTATAAATGATGAGTGATCTAAATATCTCTATACCTTTGGCCTACATGTATTTATACCCTTGATAGCTTGAGCAGTACGTGTATTCATTGTTGGTAAAATGTACAATTTTTTTTTAATTGTTTTTTTTTTTGATGCACAAGTGTAATACAAAGCAATTCGAATTTGAAGTAATTAGAGATTGAAGAGTATTGAATCTTGAGCAAGTGAGTTAGCATTTAGAAAATTACATCATAATTACATCTTCTCGATCCCTTCGTTTATTAGTTTGACAAATATATAAGTACCGCATATTCAAAATATTAATCGTATCATATAACACATTGTCAGTATTTCTTTGGAAAAAATTTCGATTTCCATTTTCTTTTGCTTTTCTTATCAGTTTATTGTCATTTTATTTTATACTTTAAGCTTTGTACTGAAAGAATAAAAGTCAAAAACTTATAACTGTTCTCATTTTATCTTCCTAATTATAATGTTGAAATGGTGTATTTCACAAGAGAAACTAAAAAGTATAGAAACTGTGTATTCAACGAGTATACCTACATAAAGTGACAAATAAAAAGTCAATAATATGTTATTAGATTTGAAAAAATAGGAATGAAATTCGATAAAATATCTAAAATTAGAAGATTAGATACTCAATAGAATTTTAACACTTGATTTGATTTTAAAGGGTGACATTAAAATATATTTTGATAAAATATTTTCCATATTCAACATGGAAACCCTTTTCTCAAACTTATAAGACCAGTTAGGATAGAGTACTTATAGTATTATTAGGACTGTCAATTGAAATTTGTGAACCGATTTTTATAAAATCCAAACACAGCTTAAAAAATTATTCGAGTTTGTGAGCCATATGGCTCATCAAGTTGAGTAAAGGTAACAAATTTGTAAATCGTACTCGATTCACAATATTATTTGAATTTTGGGTCTTAATACCAAACCCACAGTATATACATTACTAAAAGTTAAGAAATTAAGAGACAAAATATAAAAAGAATATCTCAAGTCTCAACACTAATAACTAAAACATGAAAAATAAGACTTTCTCAAGAATTAGTAATATTTGTACATACAAAAGTTGAAAAAAAAAGTATTTCAAATAAATTATTATGACTGTTATAGTAAGAGTTTGCTTAATTAATAGATTAATTAGTATAGAGTATATATATATATATATACTTATTAGGGCCAAGCTTTATTCGAGCTAAGTTTTATGAATCCCAAATTCAACGCACATTTAAATCGAATCTAAGCTGAATATTCTTATTTAAACCCAAATTTAATTCGACTTACTTTAATATAAAGATCGACCTTTTATTTGTTGGATTGGGCAGGTCAAGTTCGAATCGACCCAACCCATTGACAATGCTACGTATTATATATTACATATATACCTACCCAAATTTTACTTGTACTCAGATGCCTTTTACTTATTTATTATTTTTTTATTAGAGATAGAATGATCTTAATAATCTATCATATTTAATATTTGTATTTTTTTTTTATCTCTCACATTCAATAATACAATTTCATTCTTTATAAATTTAAATGTATTATTTTGGTCTCTTATTGCAATTACAGGTACATTTGGCTTGAAATAGTCACATGTAATCACATATTTCATTTTTTAATAATAAAATTGACAACTTACAAATTCTGAACACAATACTATTTAAAACTTATTTAAAGTTATGTATTATTAATTGTGTGTCAAAAAGATGTGATCTGTGATGCATGTGCATTTATTTTAGGTCAAAAGACATTCATAATGGAGTGTATCAAGGGATTGAAATGATACGTTTTAAATTTATAAAATAACGAAAATATGTCATTTTATGTAGTATAAAAGACTAAAAAAAAAATACAAGTATAAAATGGTTTCCTATACTTTTTTTTTTTTTTTTTAATTTGCCCACAATGAGGCAACGTCCATGGGCCTAAGAAAGTATTTTAGATGCCGCAATCCCATTGGTTGCTGAAAAATTCAGCCATCAAGCTCCCGCCACGTGTCAATACCGGAGTTCTTCGCTCGCCAACCAACACAATTCGGTCCGAAGCAATGAGTGTAAGATCTCGTCATGATAGCAAAATCTGGGCCCACCATAATTTAATCACCACCCCACATCAAAAGTTTGTTTTGCATTTCTGACCTTTTGGAGGGTATGTCTCCAGAAGACCATCGCTTATATGATACGCCGAGTCTACGTAACTGCAGGACCAAACTTCTGTACAAGGGCAAGGTCAAGGAATCAAATTTAGGAATTTTTTGTGTATATTTCTTTACGAGAAATTTTTTATATAAATCGAATTTAAAGTATACTGTCATAGATTTTTTAACTTAAAATCAAACACATTAGCCAATATCAAGTCACATCAATTATATAATATATTTTTTTTAGATTAAAGAATCAATGACAATATGTTATGGATCCGATTTATATAAAAATTTTCTTATTTGTGTTCATTCATCAAAATTTACGCTCAATTACTTTTATTTGTTTGTAAACTATAGATTATCTAAAATCCTAAACACAAAACAACTATATATTGTCTGTTAACATCTTTTGCTTAAGTACTTAAATCCAATCTAGTAATCCTTAAAACCACAAATCATAAGTTTTAACGAAAATTCCAAAAAGCACACAGAGTTGGTCTTAATTTAGATTAACTTCCCGTTTCGATCTCTACATTTTTTACACAATAAGCACAAACATTAGAATTATGATCGTTCAAGGTTGTGCTGTCTATTTTGCATGTACCTAGTTAATTTTTAGTTCAGTCTAAGATAATCTAAAAGACTATTTTCTTGTTTCCCTTAAAATTCATGAAATCAATGTATTTAAAATTATAAAACTTTCAAATCTAATGAAATGAAGAAAGAGTAAAAGTAACGTTTAATATAGTATATGTACATACGAGAGTTTTTAGATCCTAATAATAGATGTCCTAAATTCCTAGATCAAAATTAACTTATTTCAATTTGAATTCATGCATATAAATATTTTTCAACATTAAATTCTCGCGATCCAAAAAAGAAAATAAAGAAAAGCACACGTAATTAGCACGTGAAATTTGGACCTGATTATTACACATACGGGGTCGGACCCACAGCGCAAATGGTAACCACAGTATAGTACACCAAATTGCTGAGCTTTAATTATGGTGGCTAGACCACGCCGGACCGCAGAGCCGCCAAGTAGACTGTAGAACACTCCGGATCCCACTGCTGGACCCCACGTCTGGCCTTCTCCCCGCCTGAATGGCTTAATTAACCCACACCTTTTTATTTATTAAATGAATTATATATGTTGATTTATACTTTTAACCCAAGCTATCTTTCTATCGGCTCAGCCAACCAGCCGCGCGGTCCCTCTCCACTCTATGATGATGTGTATAGGCCGGCCTGTGGGCCACACAAGGAAAAGGGTCAGAAAATTTTGCGGGCCAACCAACAATCAGCCACCCGTGCGGATTCGGTTTGTTGATTTTAATTTTACCGCGGGAAAACAGAGGTGGAAACTGGGGCCGTTTGAACGGGGCTTAAGCTCCGTTTAGTCAGCTTAATAACTCGTGAATCTATTAGATATGTAGCTTCAAGCTTTTGACATTATAATTTATTTCTACCCAAAAAAAAAAAAAAAAAGACATATTATTATTATAAAATAATAATGATGACAGTCGGTGGTGGGAAGGAAGTGTAATGCTCACGAGCAATAGCTGCCTCGACCATTTACAGAAATTTTGTAGTAGTATATAATCTACACACTAAGATTTTAAGGAAGAGCATTAATAGACATCTTAAAAATATTTGCATGCACATTACACCATTATCATTTTATTTTAAATGAACTTTTAAAAAAAAAAACTCACTCTCACTTTTTTTTTAATGACTTAAACTCATGACTAACAAATTAAATCATAAGAAAAACGTTTTATCACCTAAACGTCTTATTATTATAACTTGTATTCCTTCCAAAAAAATCAATAAATAAACAAAACTTGTTTAAAACGTGGAATGATGAAGCATTTAATTTGTTCACTCTTTCACTATTCTTCAAAAAAAAAAAAAAAAAAAAGGATTATACTCCAAATATGCTGTATTGTTTCGAATTCGAAGTGTATTTATCTTCCAAGTTTCAAAAGAAGAGAAAACATAAATTATTGGTAGCTGACGATTGAATGACTTAATTAATTAATTATCATATTAAGCTCAAACTTACAAAAGAAACCATACTTGTAATTATGTGTTTCACGCTACAAAATACACACATCGCACTTACTGATTGCCATATTTACGTCGATTATTTTTGAATTGTTTTAAAAATTGAATTGTTT
Source organism: Cinchona pubescens (assembly GCA_025175665.1). NCBI lineage: Eukaryota > Viridiplantae > Streptophyta > Magnoliopsida > Gentianales > Rubiaceae > Cinchona > Cinchona pubescens. The sequence goes on from JANKKI010000014.1 coordinate 2,451,861, forward strand.
AATAGTACAATATATCTTTCCTTCGTTTGGTAATTAATTAAGTATTGAAGAAAATACAAGACTTTGTTGAAAATCAATTATACGTGTAACAACTCTAGACTCAAGAGGGATCATTATGGTTGCAATTATTAAGACAGTTAACAAACTACCACTTGAATTAATTTAGATGAGACAAAAATTAATTACCATCATTAACTACCCACTTATTTTAAACTAATTAATGGTGTTAGAAAACCGAGAGAACTGGAATCACTGTTTTCTGGTCCCGAGCTCATGAAATGATCAGCAGTGAACAGCCAAAAATGGTAGGGTCAAGTAACATTGGTGGGACCGTTCAGGGCCCACACTTACGGATGAAGAATTTTTACTTACATTTATTAAGTTACCAGATTATTTTTCCCATTTTATAATCGGATTGGCCATTTATTGCCAGCTAGCTCGATTGATACTGATTTAGAAAATGTGCTTATATTTTGACGTTTCTAAGTTACAGTCTTGCTACTTAGTAATGAAGTTTCTAATTACAGTCTTGCTATTTAGTAATGTAGTACTTAATAGTCTGAAGCTTCTGATTAGAATGTGTTACTATTTTGGAAAATGGTTATGATTTGACTCTTGGGGAAAATTAAATTAAAGCAAGACAACTTATAGTATTAAGTTGGGATATATCGGTTTCACTTTATTTAGACATTTTTACAATATCGTATTGACTTTTGGAAATTGAATTCAATCAATTTAAGAAAAAAAAATTCATTTGATATGAAAATAAAATGACTCAAAATAATGGTACAAGGTTAGCTAGATTGAGTTATTACTCGCATTTATTAAGAAAAGATCATAACAGGAAAAATGCATTGAACGCACACCAAATTGGGGAACGCAACACTCTTCTTTGCCGACGCTTGACATAAAGGAAAAAATCTTTATAATTGTAAAGTAAATATTTAAATCGTTAAATAATTAAATTCTTATTTTTTAATTATTATACTCAGTTTTATATTATGGGGTTATTATCGTTTTGTATTATCGGTCATTATCGGTTGAAGTTGGCGGAGATGGTAGTTCCCCACACGCTGACGCTGCTCTCCCTCTGCCATTTTTGCGCCATCTCTTTTCGCGCCTAAAACCTTTTCCTACAATTCAGCAACTGTGAGGGTGGGAGAAGAAAATGAAAGCATAAACAAATAATTAATAAATCAAAGAGCTCCTACTAATCACATTAAGTGTCTTTCATCATTAGGGTTTCTCTCTCTTTTTATTTTTTGCGCTTTCTCTCACTCCTCTTGTTGTCCTTATATAATCCCTATTCGTTCTTCATTCTTCCAGTTCTCGATCAGTTTGTTGACAATTCTTCTCGGGATTTGATCCGACAACCGACAACTCAACAATATTTGGGTTCCCTTCTTTGTGGGAGTATACACTGAAAGGCACACAAGTTCCGAGGAGAAGTACCAAACTTGTTCTTTCCATATCTGTTTTGTGTTGTCTTTAACTTTATTATTGTCGTCTAGCTGTCTGATATGGGAAGGTTACTCCAGTAGTATTGGAGGAATCTTGGAAAAACCCACGACTTCAATCTCAAGCCATCAAATTCTCTTTGATCAAGAAAGGGTCTGGAGATCTAGATTGCTTCGATCCAGATCTATTGATACAGAAAAGTTAAGGTTCGATTCGACCCTTGTTTATTGATCTGCTAACAAAGTTGTTATTCATAAATTCTATCTAATGCATGCAGCTTTGCAGCTTTTGCTTTGATCATAGATGCTTGTTCAAATCTTGACTTGGTAAAATGTTGTTTATGTAATATAAGAAGCTTGTATTGCAAGATGATCAATTTCTTCGATTTGCAAGAGTTAGTGTCGACAAAAATAATTCATAAATTAACATGATTCAATCGATCCTTGTAATAATAAGGTTAATATCTCTATTACATTTTCCGCAAACTTTTGATTTCTTTTCTTCATTTTTCTAGTTAGGTGGAAAGTGTGTGTTTGTGTATAGGTATGTTTGCATATTGGCATGCTAGGGCTGTACCTGTTCTACTTTGTTAATTTTAAGGTATGGCTTTATTCGTTTATCTAATGAAATAGCAGTAATTATCTTTTCTGAAATCAAAATAAGGGGCTTCATCTGATCATCATCTGCATTTTAATCCAATTTTTACGAAATCATTACATCTATAATGACCAACTATATTGCATTAATCCTTATGAATTATGATCAGAATAAAAACAGATCATGCAGTAATTCATCATGATTGCTGAGGAGAGCAAATCAAGAATACACTGTCATAAGATATTTTTGGCCCTCTAGTTTGGTTTGTATTATTATAGGGGATCCAATTGAATTGCTGACATGCATGCTCGAACCTTCTCATTATTATTTACAACTTACAAGTAAGCATTCATTTTCTCTCAAAATTGTGAACAAAGGTTTCAACAAAAATGAGTGGATTAAGCTGATGTTTTGGTCAGGCTGACCAGATGTCAAGTTAAATTAAACACTAAAGTCATTTTACGTGTATGTTAAAATTTCTTCGTACTAATAAACGACTAACTTTTCTCCTTTTTTTTGCCTTTGTCATTTATTTCCCTTTTCTTTTAATCATTCAGTTTTCTTTCTTCAGTGTACATTATTAAGTCTTATAATAGTTGAATTGCCATCCAAATCTTATAGAGTTAATAAGATTTCCTTGTGAACTTAATTACACATGCCACATGTTAATAGAAGTACTGTTATAAAATTCCATAATTTCTATTAAGGAAACAAACTAAAAAAGATTCTTCATGCATAGTTATCCCAATATTTGCAATAATTACTTGAGTGTGTGGAACTTGCTCATGCTATTTGCTTAGACTTTTCATTTTTCCTTTTCGTTTTTGCTGGGTCAATATTTGAAGGTTTTCTTTGGATCATTTATCTTTATTAATTGCAATATCTATGTACAAGATTCAACTTCTAATAGCATGTATCTGTTTTTATTGGATTCAATTTTAAATCAGGTTCTGTATAATTCGCACCAACACATTTATTAGTTACATATTAAATGATACTACAAGATATTCATAAGGATCCTGGCATTTCGGAATTAAATTTATGTAATATATGGAACGCCAAAAAATTTATGCTTTTAAAATAGAGAATATCATCATAAAATGGCTCTGACCGAATAGTAACCACTATCTATCTATTAGTATTATCTAAATAAAAATTTGTTTTTCATAACACCTTTTTCAACTATATTTTTCATCTCATATACATAATATTAAAAAAGTTGTTATAGTATTTATTCCAAAATATTTCCAAATAATATCACGGATAATAACGGAGCCAATAAGTTCCTTTTTTTCAACGAAGATTCAATTACATATGTTTTACTTCAATATTGTTGAATGATTAAAAATAATTATCATTAAGTGAGGAAGCCTGTGTTCCATTGTCTACGCTTAATATATATGTTCGTTTACAAAAAATTAAAATTCTGAACATGTAGTAGATCAGAATTGCAGGCGTCACTTTCTTAAATTGGTGTTAATTAGTGGAAGACGATGAATAGTTTTTCACATGTTCCCCCTGGCTTTCGCTTCCACCCCACTGATGAAGAACTGGTTGATTATTACCTAAGGAAGAAAATAAACTCTCGACGAATTGATTTAGATGTCATTAAAGATGTCGATCTTTACAAAATTGAGCCATGGGATCTTCAAGGTACGTACATATCAATAAAGATGTAATTATGTGCTTAACTAATTAATTTACTAGTACTCCTAGTTGTTTCTTCGAAAATCTAACTTGTTTATAATTATCCCAATAAATTTTGTAATTAGAGCTCTGCAGAATAGGAACAGAAGAGCAAAATGAATGGTATTTTTTCAGCCATAAAGACAAGAAATACCCAACTGGAACACGCACAAACAGAGCTACAGCAGCTGGATTTTGGAAAGCCACAGGACGAGATAAAGCTATTTATTCTAAGCAAGAATTAATTGGCATGAGGAAGACCTTAGTCTATTACAAAGTAGAAGGGCTCCAAATGGTCAAAAGTCTGACTGGATTATGCACGAGTACCGCCTTGAATCTGACGAGAATGCAACTCCTCAGGCAAGTCATCTCATCATTTGCCATAATAAAGTCTTTATATCGAGTACGTACTCAAATATTTGATGAAACACTCTCATATACAGTATTGATTAAGTATAGTTAAGATTAATTAGCTACTTATACAATATGGGGAACTTCTAGTGTCTTGTATCCGATAAAGAACCATCATATTGTGTTTAAAATATTATACATCACAAAATTTTAAAACATATAATCCTAAGAGATTGTAGAATTTCCTGTATTCCAAATATTAGAAGCACTTTAATTAAGGTATGCACTACTAATATAACGGTCTTGAACTAAAATTTAAGCAGGAAGAAGGGTGGGTTGTGTGTAGAGTATTCAAGAAAAGGATAGCCACCATGAGGAAAGTTGGTGAGCATGAATCCCCAATGTGGTATGATGACCAAGTCTCGTTCATATTGGCCGATATGGACTCACCAAAGCAGCAACACTCTCAATCAAATTTGACATACCAATATCCTGATTATTCTTTCAAGAAGGAGATAAATTTGCAGTACGATCAAATCCCACCAGATCACCATCATCATTTTCTGCAACTCCCTCTTCTTGAGAGCCCAAAGTTGCTGCTGCCAGCACCACCGCTACAAGCCAGCATAAGCTGCAATTCTCTGCCTGCTGCATACGCTCTCAACATGGCAAATACCGCAAGCGCTTTGCAGTCTTCAGCACTCACACAGGAACATCTGCATCAATCTCGAGAGCAGTCGACCCTCCACTCAGTTTATAGTAATGATTTGAATAATGAACAAGGAGTGGATAATCAAGTGACAGATTGGAGAGTACTTGACAAATTCGTTGCTTCCCAACTCAGCCAGGAAGAAGTAGTTTCCAAGGAAAATGACTACTCAAATGCTACAAATAATGCCTTTCCTACTTCTGATGGTTAAACTATTGGAGAATTGCCAAGAAATGGCACCAGAAATTGCCTCAACATCATCCTCTAGTTGTCAGATTCAGAGAAGACAAATGATACTTCTAAAGTAAACAAGCCGCAGTAAATAGTAAGTATATATTGGTTATAGGAAGCACGTATTATTATAGTCTTGGGAAAGCAGGGTGGTCAGTTTTCAGTTTTGTTGTAAATAATAAATCTAATGCTGTTTAACCTTAACTATTCTCAGCCTGTGTGAATACTTAAAGATTATACTTATCTAATTAGTCAAATTAAGATTCTGTCTTTAGCAAGAAAAGAGAGTTATGGATGAACGACTGTGGAGCAGGCTGTTGTTACATGGATTGGAATTTGCAGCATCACCAAGATGTATTACGTTTCAGGCTTCTAGCATTTCTAATATCCACAGGCGCAGTTTATGTAGTCGACCTGTGATTTATTGTGTTTATTAAGTCTCTAACTATTGTAATTCTCTTACCCAAAGAAAAAAAAAAAAAAAAAAAAAAACCTATTATAATTCCTTAATATTATATGTATTTAGTTTTAGAATTATGTCCTCACATTTTGTTACGCCCTAAAATTTTGTTTATACGTGGAAATATTATTGGATTTTGACGTATACTTGTACATGATGCATTTTGGGTGGATAAGGGCGTTGTAACACATGGGTGATGTGAGAGCAATGGGTCAAGCACTAGCCCATTTTAGAATTTCTCCCTACATGGTCCAACAGGAGCAAGGCTACAATTGCATCAATACCATCAACTCAAGACTCTCTCCAAATTGTAAAATTTTTTTTAGTTAAAATTAAAACATTTTAACTTAATCTATTTTACAAAGAGATACAAAAACAGACTTAATTGGATACTATTAAAGGATTAGAGGGAAAGAAAACCCTCTAAACTAGACAAGAGTGCTTTAACACATGCATAGATTTCTATAAAATTTAAAAATTTCAAATCTCACAATAGAGAATGTCTTATGAGATATCTATGGGTCATTCCAAATTGTCAATTAGTCGGCAACACTAGAAATCATAGTAATTAGAAGTAAAAGATTAAAGAAAGATTAACCTTGGTTTTGGAAGATGAAGAAAAGAAAGTAAAGCTTGTCAATGAACTTGTAAATTCGTAACTCAAAAGATTGCTTAGAGATCGAGTATATCCCCATAAAGAATCTCTTTCAGAATTTATTATGGTCCATCCACAAAACACATTGCTTTGAAGGCTGGGTTCGTGCCATTATTCACTTTCACTGTTGTTACACAGTGGAGACAAATAGCTTTACCCAAAAGACTTCCTTCTTCATCTTTACTCAGAAGCTAAAATCCAATAATAACTACTACGTACTACTAGTGTATGTGGAAAGATAGAGATTAACTATGCATGACAATGTTCTAGTTAGACAAAGAAGGATAAACGCGCTTGCATCAAATATGCTGCGTCCCCAAGAAGTCTAGAAGACTTGATCATGAGTACTAATCCAATTAAGCTAGCTATATCATTAACTGATTAACATCATCTTGTCTCAGAATAGGCCTACTGTCCCACCTTCATGCTTTTAAAGACAATGACACTAAAATTTTTAAGTTTATTTTGCAGGCACAATGTGAATAAAAGATGCATGGCTAGCAAGCTATATATATAGTCTTCTAACTTAAAAGAGTCATATATAAAAGATCGATGCATGGCCAGCGAATTACTCGCAATTCATGAACATAATTAATATAGAATATAAGATGAAAAGTTGAAAACTCTTACCAATATATGTAACTAGCTAGTTAGCCTTATCAACAAAAACTTGCAGCAGTGAGCAAGAAATACTGGCAATTTAAAATCACACAATTACTTCAGTGATTGAAAATTTGTCTATTGACAGCTGAACATGAAAGCTAGCTAGCTAGCTAGCTAGCTGTCTTTCTGTTGCTGTGGAGGTGGGCTTGAAGGAGACCAAGAACATTCAATAATCGAGAGAGATGCATATAATTTCGAAATTTAGTACGAGAAGAATTGAGTTTGCTATATAGATCAAAGAATGCATGGAATTGTGAAGTCCTATTTATATTGGATATATATAGCTGTACATGTAATGGCCTAGTAGTTATACTATGTTGTCTTGTAATTCTTGGATATTGCTTGAAGCAGTGAAAAGTTTTACAAGAAACACACTCATTAATTGGATATGGATGTGCCCAACTACTGATCATTGACTGAATCCTCCAAAGGATGAGGAGGAATTCAGGACAGATAGATATGCGGCGTTGATTACTACACTGGAATCCTAAGAAGAAAAGTTATCCATACGTATCCAAGTCAATGCATATGTTGTGGGGACTGCAAGCCAGTACGCATGACCTGAAGCATGAAGTCCAACAATAGAAACGTATGCGTTAGAATTTCAAATAATTATTACTCTCTACATTTTATATATATATAAATGATAATAATATATATTTTCAATATAGGAGTCTGTATGAATTTATTTACAGGAGTAGAGTGAGTGGTTAAACTATTAAATGAATTGAAAATAAAAAGATTCACTTATTTTTCAACATCACATCAATTCGTGACTGTATATAAAATTCCTAACAAAGAATTTTTTTTATGTGGGTGGATAGATGGATAATTAAGGTTTCGTAAGAATGTGGTGTGGAGATGAAGTAAAGTAAACATCATTAACCAGCTGCTGCAGAAAAACAGCAAGCATGTGACTGCTATCATGTTATGCTAATTATGTCTCGTCCTTGTCCCTCATATTTGCTTCCCTTCTCAAATTAAGAATTTGTTTTCAACTTCCTTTTAGGGTCAAAAGCAAATCCTCAGTCAAACAACCTTACATACATTCAAGAAAAAGAGAACAAAAAAATGAAGATAATTCACGCTACAGACAGAACGCAGAACATTCTGTACGTGTTACTTTTTGTGTTGTTCCTCAACATAGCCAATTCTGCGATTTTTTTTTTAATTTTCTTAAAAAAACAAAAACAAAAATAGTTTTTATTGAAATATGCATAACCATTTATTAACTCAGATTTTTGCAATTTTATTCTGATTTTACCCGTCGATTCCAGAAGAAATTCCGAACAAGTTTATTCGGATTTTGGGTTAGCAAAGATACTGTAAGGAAAAAAATATCACATAGGCCTTACGAATGGATTAAAATTCTTTTATCTGACCCAAGTTTGTGGGAAATGTGATATATTCACTCTTGGGCTTTTATGGGCCTGAACGGAAACATTTCTCCTGTCCAGGCCTTGCCCATACATATTTAACGAGCAAGTCGTCAAACGAGAAAAAGTAAATGGGTTCCAAGAAAGCGACTTTTTCGACGAGAAACGTTGATTATCCTTTTCACTTGAGAAATTATAAAAGCCCACATCGGTTTTTTGGAGCAAGAAATTTCAAAGATTTTTGTACAGTTGCTGAGAAAGTCAAAATGTAAATTAAATCACAAATAGTCACAGTTAACATTACTATAAAGATTCTGCACAACTCTTAACACTTCCCACAAAAATGCTATGCAGAAAATGTGAAATAAAAGCAAAAGGAATCAAGATATCTAGTCCCTCCAGGAAAATTCCACCAGGTACATGCCCTTGCAAGTTACAAACCAATCAATTAATCAAATCCTCTAGCAGTATAATTACACAACTAACATAAAATGGAAATCAAAGTAGATAACACCACCACCAGCATCAGATACACCTTTGAGCCTCCTCGGATACTTGTTGTGGAAGATATTTTCTGAGGCCTATATAACATTTGAACAGAAAAAAGTAATTAGAGAGAAAGGTAAAGTGACAGAAAAACTGAAGGAGAAAAAGAGTTTTTTATGGAGTTAATACTTCTGCAAATGGGCGAGGGCGCCACAATAAAGAACATTGTCAGGCACGGGCAATTCTGTCTTGTTACCGGTGGTATCTTCAGGATTGACAATTCTCATGTAGGTTTCTTGGCCAAGATACCATCTGTCTAAATTTTCTGATCTAAGGTTCCATACTCCAACATTATCGAGAGAAACTAGGACTGCTGTCCATCCTCCAGCAAAAACCTGGCCAGTGACAAGTTTGAAAAATAGAGATTTTAGAAAAAAAAAAGGCCGCATTCGTTCCTCTTTAAAAGGGAACTTGAGAAAAGAACAAACGTCCAACAGACCTGTACTGTGGAACGTGATATTGCATCCCACCGATTATATGATCCCCTGCTGTTCTCTGTCCAATTTCCAATGCCCATCCTGCAGTGCAATAATTATCAGATTAACATGAGATGTTTGTAATGAATGACATTTAAGTCACAAGATCAAAACCATACCCGACTACAAAGAAGGAATAGCCATCCATGTGAAAACTCTGCACAATAGTGTCATTGTTCTGCAATATTATTTCAATGAATCCCTTGTAGGTTGCGTTAATAATTGATCTGTCCATCTTGGGTGGTCTGTCAAGCGGCTGGCTTGGGAAATCAAGCTTGTAGGCACCCTTCACGCTGAATGCATCAGCAAGCCTAATTGGAGTATCAGGTTTGACAAATGAAATTTCATTATAGGTAGCTCGAAGTTTTCCATCGATTGTCACTGGTCAAGTTGGCAAACTTCTCAATATATACACAGCAGTTACATTAATTTGGCCATAATGAAACGAACCCTGTGGATTAGGACGAGCTCCACTTGCAGTTACATTTTGCCTGGATAAATAGAACAAAATAAGAAGATTATCTTCTGTGAAACAGAATGGATAGTTCCATTATGAATTCATGAAATTTGTCACAAGAAAGAGTGGCAGGGGAACCAGGTTCAATCAGTCAAGGTCAATTGAATTAAGTACCTGATGGACATGGCCTGATTCAATGCAAATGAACTGTCAAACAGATCATTTGGTGGGTCTGGAAGAGGACCAGATGCCTTTCCTTTGGAATTGGAATAATGCAAAACAGCAACTCCAGTTACTCTTTGCCAAACTGTTTGATTTACAAACCTTGCACTTGCAACTATATAATAATCACTGCTTGCATTCTGATCCATTGTAACCAAAAAAGAGTAAGACTGCCCGACATGGATGTCTACACTAGTATAATTTTGCTGCGATGCTCCTCTCTATAATATCCCTCTGTCTCAGCTAGAAGCAAATTGTGACTCTGAATGCGAAAGTTCAAACAAGTAGATACTCCAACATTGTGCACCCGAACTCGATATGTTTTGCCTGGAGTTTATCATTACCAGCCACCAAAATTAGTAAAACTAAAACTTCCTCAAAGAATATCAATGAGACATGTTACACATCATTATTACATCCATTAGGCCCCAAGAGAGTAACTGGAGGCAGTTCAATCCTTTGCTTTAGATTATAATTTAGAGCATATTTATTCACCACAAAATCAAATATCAAAAGCTATAAATGTTCTGTAAAGTAGGATAGAAAACAGTAGTCATTTGAAATATTGTGTTTTTTGGGAAGTGCAACTCAAATCCAATTTCATCAGGTACCAGATTTTGTACGAGTTCAAAAATCAATGGTAAAAAGTAAAGGACTCGTCATAAACAGGAATAATAAGATTCAGGTCCAATATGACATTTGATAAGTATGCATATTTTCTTGCATTATCTTGGGAAATCACCATGAAATTAATAAAACTTTTCGTTTTATGGGCATTTCTTTTTGTATCATGTTTGCCTGTTGTGGGCGGGGGAGCTGAGTATCAGTAAAGTAGTTAAAAGAATGAATTTCATCCAAAATGCCATAGCAGGGGAAATTTTGTAGACATATATTTGCATAGTCTAAAAAATTCACCTGGATCAACATGAATGGTCTCATAGTCAATGCCATCTGGAACAAGTGTGTCATTGTATCTATAGGGTCCCTTGCCGTTAATAAGAACTCCATCCGGCATTCCCAGATCTGTCCCATTATCAAGGGCATCTCGTAAAGCCTAATTAACATCAAAGCAAGGTCAAAGATGGATGTTAAGCAAGCAACATAGCATTCTCAGTTTGCAAAAGAAAATTAAAAAACCAACAGACACTAACCGTATGATTACGGGTATACCAATCACCAATCATGATGACAATATCTCCATCAGGCATTGCAAAAGGAATTGGAATTATATCTGTCGGTTAGTCACAACAAAAGGACCAAAACCACCAGCTGCTCTCTGCATGTTGAGAGATGGGTAGTAAAAGAAGCTCCCAATCTGGTCCTTCACCTGAAACTGGTATGTCCAGTTCCATTTTGGATGAATTGGGCAATTGGTGCCTAAAACACCATCTTGCCAAGAGGAACGGCGCATCTGGATCCCAGACCTATTAAAACACAAACTCAAATTCTAATAAATACAATAAAAGGCAAAACCTTCAGAAATATGAAGATCAAAATCACACTTCTTAACTGAAATCATACCATGTAATAAGAAGATCTTCATCTAAGTTGTTCCGAACATTCACCACAACATTGTAATTCGTTGTAACATTAATAACAGGACCTGGGAATTTTTTGTTGACAGCTATAACCTGACATGAGATATAGATGAACCCATTTTTAATAAAGTGACCAAAGCCCATAAATTGGCCTAACACATTTGTCCAATCTATCAGAACTACTTGAAGAGACAGTAACAATACAAAAAGTTAAGTACTAAAGTAACAACCTTTACTAAACCATATCACAGTACCAATTCATAATGACATAATGCAGGTAAAATTGCATAGAAAAGCATCAAAGGAGAAAAAGGAATAGCAATTTGAAATGTGGTCCCTAACAAATCTTTTGGCATCAATCCAACTTTATGACAAATTAGTTGATATAATGTCAAAAAAAGGAAAACTAGATATTCATATGCAATAAGATGCAATTTTGCTTAGATAAGTATACAGTTTTCTACTACTGCTCTACACAAAATCTTCCAGAACCAACATCTGATGAAAATGCCCTTAAATCCCTGAATACAAATGTAAGACTACTACAGTACAAAGAACATTAAAGCACAAACCAATAGTCCACTAACGCTAATTAGTAAAAAAAAAAAAAAAAAACATCCCATTTTTAGGAGTAAAAGGAAAACTCAATTCACAAGAAACAGAAAGGAAAGAAGAGAAGGGAAAATCAGACACAAAACCACAAAAGTTTTGAAGCTAACTGATTAATTTTTAAAAAAAAAAAAAACTTGAGAAAGAACATTATAAGAAAAATGGTTGAAGAGACCTGTTGAGGAACTCCTAGTGGAGAAGCAGTGATGTAAGAGAGCTCCAAGTCAAAGAAAGCAAAAGGGTCAGCAGCAAATGAGGGACTAAAGAGAACAGCAATGTGAATCAGTAACAACATTGCCACTGTCCTCTCCAGAGCACCCATTATTATTAGTATAAATCTTGAAATTAATTTTCTCAAAGAAAAATTATGCCTTTCTACAATCTACTCAAATTCCCCGTAAAACAAAAGCTTCTATCTTTCTTCCCCTTTACCTGACAAAACGTGAATAAAGAAGAGAAAAATGGAAGGAGAGGTGTGAAAGAGGCGGTTGGGTTGGGTTGGGTTGGGTTGGATTGGATTTGGCTCTACTTTTTCTTCTTGAGACTTGTGGGCGGGGTGGGTTTTAGACAACTTCTTGTTTCTTTCTTTTGGCAGAGAGGAAGAAGGAAAAAAGAAAAGCAGAAAAGGAAAGTTAAAAAGGGGCTAAGCAACGGCCACTTTCTTGGTCATTAATGTTGCCCTAAATAGGCTTTGTTTACTTATACAAATGTAGGCGTGATGTGCGGTTTTTCTCACCGGTTTAACCAAGGATTTCTTTTTTTCCCCCTTGGGAGTAGATAATTGTGGTCTGCATCAGTTTATTTGCAATAGTATCTGCTAACCAGGCACCAATTCTTTGCAAATTAGAGTTAGTAAATGTTAGTTGTTATTAATTCACGGCCACCAACACAATTAGTACAAGTTTTCTGGACCTCTAATTTAATAAATTGAACCTCTGATTTAATTTCTGAATATATCCAGAATCATAAACTAATTTAGATTTTAGTTTCAAATCATTAGTTAGGCACACTTCCTTAACCTCCTTCACTCTCACCCAAGAAGGGGGAAAAACATTTATTGTTTTGAGTGATAATTTCTTTATTAGTGAATTGAGTTCTTTCACATGTCAAGTGTGTATATGCTTTTTGTTCTTTTTTTTTTTGTCTTTTAAGTTTCACTATAAACTCAAAACCGAAGAATGCCAAAATTAGCAGCACAAAGAATGAGCTTTGACAAATCCTGCCGTGATCAATTACTACTAGGACGCGTCTAGCTTGAAAAGGTAACGGTATATTAGACAAATATGATACCAAAATTGATGAGTCTTACTTTCCTTTTCCGTAATATTTTAATATTATTTGTTTCCATTTGTTCACAATATTCAATTTGACTGAGCAACTGGCTAATGTCGGTAAGTCTTGCCGAAGACGAGCGAGAATGGGTGGATGGTGGGGCTAACAGTGACAACTGAGAAGACAACCAATTGGATTATAGAATGTCGAGACGGTGGAGAAAATTTCGCAACGGCGTAGACGCCTTTTCTCTCTTCCCTCCCTAACGTTCAGATTTTCCGCAAGGCCATCACATGCACCAAGAAATTTTTTTTATGGATTAAAGAGTATGATCTATATTATTTTATATACATCACTTCTATTTAAAAAAAAAAAATATTAACAAATTAATGAATGTGAAATAATATAAACTACAAGACATAAGTAGATCTATATAAGAATTTTCTTATACATCACCAATGCGTGGATCCTAATCAGATATAATCCCCACCTCTCTATATCGCCACATATCGAGTTATCCACGACTAATTTCCTCTAATTTACCATCTTGCGCTTCTATGTTGTCTTTATTATTTATTTTTTCTCTATGTTCTGTATGTGACTAACACAACACGAATACTTAATAAGTCGTATTCAGTTCAATTTTTTAAACACAAACTCTATAAGAACCCAAAATAATAAGAACCTGACACAATTCATTGACATCCGTATATTTGATATTCAAACCTATTGAACTGAAAATTCACTGTCTTGATTCATTTGAATCTGTTAAAATAAGATATTCGAACCGATTCATATTAGTGTGTTGGGTATTAAGATTAACGGGTCGATAGCGGGACGAAAATCTTCTACTCAACGGCTGTGCAATCCGTTGATTTCAAAGATATACAAAACTAATTTTGTAATTTTACTAATTGTGGCATGACATTAATGGATATTTTCTCATCCCCTTCCCATTTCTAGGGTATTTATGTAATTAACATCAATTTTGTTACTTTTTTTAATTTTTTAAACTTAAAAATATCATAGTTAGACCGGATCAGTTACTCGAATATTCAACTCACTTTTAGCGAGTACCTCATCATATACATGGATCGATATCAGGTCAAATTTTTCATAACTCAGTGTACCAATCAGGTCAAATAATTACTTAATAGATCTATAAACGCCCGTACAAACCACATAGTTTCCATTAAAAAAAATGAGTAACTATATGTATAACCAATTTATGTACTATCAAACCATCACCATATAGGTAGACAATGCCTAGACAATGCCACATTATCTTGTCTATGCTTATTTAAAAATTATCGTATCATAATGATATTATGAAAATTGAATATTAGATTGTTTGTTTTTGAAAACAGTTTTTTCAATAATTCCACATATTTGAATGGTTATATGTAAGAAAGCCAACAATCTAACATCTTTTTTTCCAATTGAGAACATATCAATCCCATAAAAAGAAACAAATTTAAAAATAAATAAAACCTTACACGAATTTCATTTTATATTACAACATAAAAAACATCCACTATAAAATACATAATTTTTTTTTGTTCTTTATATTTTTATACTCCATTAGTTACTTCAACTATTGGAGTTTCAACTTCTTCATCAGACATACTTTCACCATGTATATAAATTACATATGAGTTGGTTTTTTTCATTGCCGATTGTATTTTATTATTTTTTTAAAAAAACAAAGCTTACTCAACTAAACCTTTAATGAAAAATTATACAGTAATCGAAAAGTAGATGGCAACGTAAATTAGGAATAAAAAAAGATGTTAGATTGGAGTAGTAGTCCTCCTACATAAAACCTTCCAAAAATAAAAAAAATAAAAAATCTTAATATTCAATTTCTATAAAATCATTAAGATATGAGAATTTTACAAATAAGTATAGACAAGATGACGTGGCATTGTTCACTTATGTGGTGATAATTTGGTGATACATAAATTGGTGATACATATAATTACTAAAAAAAATTGGCATACTTTTATTCTTAATTTATTTGTTAAAAATGTACTTGTTATCCAATTACATTTCCTTTTTGGCAATAACATGCAATATTAATTAACATGAACCCTGTACATAGATAATTGTAAAGGCAATTTGTATATTGATTAATCCTTGAATTCGTGCTTGTCTACTTTATAATAACATATAGGCAATGTAACTATGGAAGTGAAATAAAAAAGTGGCCCCACATGAAAAGTTTTAACTCCGTCTCGTACAAATGAAAAATATTTAGGTGAATTTAATTTTTATTTCTTTTTATAAATTTTGTAGTTAAAATTTAATTTTATAAAATTTTATTTATATTAATTAATCTTATATTTAAAAAAAAATAATTTACATTATAATATTTATAAATAAAATAAAAAATTAAATCTGAAAGTTTAAATATTTGTCGTATACAAATACTGCGTCTATGTTATTTCAACGGGGGTGGTATATGTAAGTGTGGCCCTAAAATCAAATATACTCGAACGAATAGAAAAGGCTAAGATTGTATCGGTGAAGTGGGATTTTCTCCGTTGTATAGAGGGGAATTGTGGCCTTTTTTTAAATATATATATATATATATATATATATATATATTCATTATTATTATTTGTTGGTGCACATGAAGTTGAAGTTCATTTATTCTCAATCCCAAAAACTTGGTTATCAATTTCCATACTTGAATCCGTTGCTTTATTTTTGCCCTTTTCACATTATAATCATTACTTGAGATTCGAAACAATGATGTAGTAATTCCTAGGATCATTTTTACCTTGATTCAAGGCCTGGATTATCGTAATTCTTATTAAAATAAACGTATTAGCTGAGATTAAGATTAAAAAAAGAAATCGCTGGATGCTATAATGATTCGTTAACCGACAGGTATTCATTTGTCATCGACTTTGACTCGATGTCTGTATAGACCTCTGTCTGTAAGTTTGACCTTTGTTCACTTAGAATTCTCATGTTCTTGGGAATAAACTGAATAGGTAGAATATTCGCCCATGTGGATGAAATTCTAAACTAAGAATTATCCCAGAATTCAATAACGTAATCAAGAAATTCAAAAGAAGAAAATGACGCGCAAGTGAAACTTTGATATGTCAAAATTTTATGAAAATTCTAGTTTCTTTTGGAGAATTATTTTCTTATGCATTATATATTTGTATAGTATAATATAAAATATTTTAAAAATTTATATTGTATAAATTTTTAAAATTAAGAGAATCATTCACTAAAAGAGACGATAGAATTTCTCTAAATTTTATATCAAGATTTTTCTAGTTAATGTTTTGTCAAAGTTCAGAAAATTAAGAAAGGGAAGCCCAAGAAATGTGCTTGCCCACTTCATTTTTCAATTAAGTAATGAATTTATCAATAACCATTTGTATTTAGAATCTTATGTGGAAATTGATTACCCAACTCTAGAGCAGATCACTCAAAGCAATTCTATTTGAGAAAGAATTTACAAATTCACAAATTAAGATCACTTATCAAAATTAATTTACGTATCAAATCTTATTGAATCATCACATTTTAATTTTTTTATTTTTTTCCAGATTTAGCGATATTATTTGTCATTTTGTCATTTCGTACAAGAGCATTAATTTTGTTTTGTGTAACATGTTGAAGGGTTTTAGAAACTCAAGTACAAAGATCAAGGCACATCACATCTATAACCAGTAACTAGTAACCAGTTTTTATTGAATAACTGTAATCCGAAATTTTCAATAAGATGCTTGAGGAGTAGAATAAAAATTGCCGCTGGACGTGTTGGCATACACAGCACAAAAAATTGGAACTCACTTATCTCTCTTTTTTTGTTGTATCAAGAAGACAAGAACTTCTTGAATTCAATATAGTACAAATTTCATTCTCGCATCTCGACTGCCACAAGATTCTGAATTTGCCTCGTTTACTTACTTCCAATCATCGGAGAACTATTCCGGAGAGATTTGGTTGTACGATTTTACAACTGTGAAAAGGGTCGAATATCTGCAGGTTGCATGTGCCATATCTTTGCTGATGCAGTGACACTCACCCCAGTGGCATTGTTGAAAAAGAATAGTCTTGCTGCTCCATAAATTGCCTTCGTCGGATACACTCTTGAAGTAATGACTGCTCTCCCCCCTTGACCAAAGCTTTCTATTATCGAGTGATCAACCTGAATTATATATACATCATTTATTCAGAAACTCTCTAGATTATTTCAAATTGAGCCGAGAAATAGAACATTGAATGGTAAAAAATAACATGGTATGTCCGATTAAAACAGTAAAATGTATGGAAAATTTCCAGAGATTGATCTTTAATTCTTGACGTACCAATAACCTGGCGTTGAATTTTTCACCGTCAAGAACAGGAATTGTGCTCCCGTAAACTAATTTGCCAACATCAGGTGCCTCTGAAGACCTGCATGAACTCACATAAATACAAATGTAACGCCTCATCTCACGTTTTAAGTATTTTAACCCAATAATTTGGGTCAATAGTTATTGATCCAACTCAAACTCGAGATGTTACAACAAATATATGACACCAAATTTAGAAGAAGCAAAACCTGGATTCATCAGCGCAGAAATGAGTCTCAGCAGTGCCATCAGTGCCTTTGGAGATATAGTAGTAAACAGGGGTTAGCTCAGAAAGCGAATCATCAGCAAAAACTAAAAGGCCAAAGGGTCCCAATTTTCCCCTGCCAGCAGCTCCGCCACTTGTAGTGCAGTTATAACCCACATCAGCTTCTACTGTTGCTTCTAATGTCTCGCTGTCTACTTCAAATGAAGCTATTATGTCTAACTGCAATATTATTCCGATAAATTTCCCATGTCAAAGACTAGTCTAAAATATAATTGACGAAGGAAGGAAAAAAAAAAGAAAAAAGAGAATGAATAAAGAACAGACCTGTGTGGCTGAGCCAATGTTCAAGGGCACAATTGATCCTGGTTCAAGCTTGATGTTATCAAATTCAGTAGCATTAAACCTTAATTTCTCCACTTCCTCAACTGGCCATTGAAGTATATTTGTCCCTGTTTTCTTATCAAATACCACATTTCTTGGAATTGTCTGTGCAAAAAAATTAACAAAGCTAAGTTAATAGACCGAAAACTATATCTTTCCCTTTGTTAACCAAAAACAAGTTACCAATAATAATAATTATGTTTATCTTACTACAAGGGGTCATAATCGGTTAATCGATTGGTCATTTGATTAAATAATTCGGTCGAAATTAAGAAATAAGCCTTAAAATTATTAACCAATTTCAATTTCAGAATAAAATCCTATCAACCAAATTTGAATTCAGTAATCGTTCCTGAATTCGATTAACACATTTGCCAATTGGATGTATTGATATTGGATGAAATTCTTAATAAAAAAATTGAAAAAAAATATCTAAAACAAAACCCAACAAATAATAAAATAGTTCACATATATTTTATATTATTAAAACTATATCATACTTATATAGATGCAATATTTTCTTAAAACTTTATATATATAAATTGCATAAATATATATGGTTGTGTTCGCGTCTGCACATATGATATCATTTGTGTGAATATATATGCTAATAAGTAAAATTATAGTAGAAAAATTATATGATTTTTTTTAGAAAATCATTCTCTTATACCTTAAAGAGATTATAAAATTCCCCTAGTTTATAAAACCATATTATATAAAAAGTATATTTCGTTACAAAGATGAAATAACAATTTCAACTTGCTCTAAAAGTAAGTATGAGTGATTTTTCTTAAAAGGTTTTGAATTCGAAACTCTGTACATATATTTTCTCAAGAAATATGTATATGAAGGAATCAATTATTAAATTAAATTCAAAAATCGATTAATTTCAAATTTAAAATTCAATTATAATTTCATAAGCGATTTTTTATTTCAAAATTTGATCAGATTAATTAATCGATTGAATTTCAATGACACACCAAGTTTGAATTTTCAATTTAAAAGTAAAAATAATTGCAAATGAATATACATGTAACTAAGGAAATGCATTTATATACGAAAATGATACCTGAACAGACGCCCATCCTTTCAACAGGTCAGTAGCTTCGCTATCAGTTTCTCCAGTCCAACCCCATAAAATTCTTCTCTTGGTACTCTGGTCATAAAACGTCTTTGACGCGTAATATTTCCCATAATCCACACGCAACCCGATACCCACATCCAGTTCCCGATTGTCGGGTGTCCAACTACTGTTATACGGGTCATAGGCTCCGAGTGCATAGTAGTCATGTTTGTCGTCGTCTAAACTTGCTTTCAGGACGTGCTTAGTACCAGGCCCATTAGCCGATGTATCCAGCCCATTATCCTCCACAGTGGAAACCGGGTAAAAGTCCACACACTCCCACATACCCGTGTGAGGAACCGAATGTAAAAGCCCATCCCAGAGTTTGTAGCTTTTAAAGTCACTGGTGGTTTCATAAATAAACCAGGGCAATACCCGTTTTATTAATCTTTGACCCGACTGTAACTAACCATTTCTTACCATCCGGGGCAAGCCAGGCAGTGGTGGGGTCCCTAAAGTCCTTTTTACCAATCCCGGGTGGGGGGACCATGACCGGGTTACCCGGGTACTTGATCCAGTCAAGGAGGAGAGGATCAGATAGGTTGGCGGGGAATGCAAGATTTTGCACCTGCACAAGATCAGCATTGTCCCCCGTGTATAGAATTACGATTTTGCCATCAGGGAGTGTTGTTGCTGAGCCAGTCCAAACACCATTGATGTCGAAAGGTCTATCGGGAACCATGGCCAACGGTAGATATAGCCAGTGGATTAGGTCCCTTGAAACAGCGTGTCCCCATGTGATGTTTCCCCATATTGCTGAATCTGGGTTGTATTGGTAGAAAAGATGATACCAATCCATGTGAAATAATGGACCTGACACATGCGATTATAATAAAATTTTACAATTTCTTTGAGTTAAAATATAAAATTCAATAACATAACGATCTAATTAAATTGCAAAATTATCCATCTTATAATCACCGTTTTAAAAACCAAATGCACTTTGTACGAATAAATACGCGACTAAATACAATGAGGAAAATTGTCTTAATTTCGTAACAATAATAGTCAGAGCAGGTGATTAGAGTGTTGAGGTGGCAACTAAGTGTTTTTTTTTTTTTTTAAGGGGAGGAGGAGGGCGGCGGTTAGCCTGGTAGGTGGACGAATTCATACTTTGCCGCTGATTTGTGACATTTGTCCACCAAGAAATTAGTATTTGCAAATTATTCAAGAAAGTATCAATTCATTCCTTGAAATTTTATCAATTCATCCCTTGAAAATTCAGCCTTAATTTATACTCTCTCCGTCTCACTTTATATGTTATTCTTTATATTTTTATTTATTCTAAATTATTTATCAGTTCCTAATATGACAAATACATTAAGATTATTTTACCTTTCATGCAAGTTCTAAAAAACAGCACTAACACATTTATATTTTAACATTAATTATTCTCATAAATCATTTTAAAATTTGAAATTTCACAATCAACAAACAAACTTTGAATTTGAATTGAGGAACAATTATGAAAAATATATTTTTCAAATTAGTCAAATATTAACTTTTCTTACACTATTGATAAGTTTAATCATATTAAATAAAATGGAACGAAATGAGTGTAATGCAAGAGTTGAAAACAAAAGTTGTATTCAGGTTGCATGCTTGTAAATATTTCAAAATTTTTGGAGTCCATCGAATGTCACCTCGGGCAAATTTAAATATTTCAAACCAAAATTAACAAAAACGACCTAGTATTATTTATTAAGATTCATCACTATCAATTTTGCAAAATAAACACGACTCTTGTCTAGTTTGCTAGTTCTTATCCAAGTCTCTTGGCTGCAATAATTGTAGTGTCCACTTCCACCTTAATGCACATTATTGTTAGCTGCTAATTCCAATTTCAACATTGAAAAAAAAATACAAAACCAGGTAATCTCAGTCACTATGTATGGAGTCGAGGGACAACGCCGCTTCCCCCCTTCCCGCCCCTATGTATAAACCAGATATCTCTATTTACTTATTTAAATTAATTTTACATATATTATTAAGTATAAATGTATGTCATATATGTGTATATGTGATATGTATCCAAATTCAATAATATATATAATATATGTAACATTAAACTATTTCTATTACTAGTATTTGTGAGTGATCTCTTAACATTTTCCTATCGACTTTATTTATTTCATCAACTCTATAAATTACAACTAAAAGAAATGTGGATATCCATGTTCCGCAATCTACAAACAACCAACCAGATGGACAATTGCATGCGTGGCATGGGCCCTATTTACAGTACCAAATAATGGTTGAGAGAAATAATCCCCATCATTGGTCCACAACTCTACTTTAAAGGATTAAAGAATTGAGTACTAATCCATTACAACTCAAATTTAAAAATTATACTAATATATTATTGAATAATAGCAATCTATTCACAACAAAATTTCCACGCAATAGAAGCTACCGAACCCCTTTACCACCACATATTCATTTGAATTTTCTGAGTTAGAAAGTGGTAATAATACAACACCCATCAAGAAATTCATCAATTATCTCAACCGTCCAACATAGACGAAATCTAAACCGAGAAATTTAATACTTGCACGGCTTGAATCTCATGATCAGCCACGAGCCTACAATGCCAACATGCCTAACACTAGATGTTCTCATTCTTGAACAATAATTAACTAATAAAATTACTACTCTTACTTCTAAAAAAAAAAAAAAATGTATGGCTCCAAAATTAAGTTATCAGTTATCATCATTCATTAGCTACAACATTAATCTTGATGGTGACAAAAATGAAAGTATAATGCTAGCATATTGCAACATTAGAGAAGGAAAGGAAAAGTTAGTATTGTGCAACATACCATTAGGATCTGTAGCAGAAGAAACCACCAAATTCCCCCAAAAAAGTTGTCATCACAAGAGAAAAAGAAAAATGCTGGGAAAAAAAAGACTTATATTAGTATGCATATAAATTCCATATAAATTTTGGATTAATCTTTCTTATACTAACGCGTAAAAATTTCTTTATACTATTAAATTTAGATACACGACCCGTGTATAAAAATAACATTTAAAATTTAAACAATATATATTTATCATGCTCTTAGATCTTGATATAAAAATATTTTTACACTTATAAAGTTGAAATAGTACTAGAATGTGATCTTTAAGGAATGGTCAGAAAACAGAGAAAAAGGTTGACATTTGGATCTTGCAAAATTATGAACATTACATACCGTTCATCCAATTCTTTTCCGGCTGGAAATGGTACGAAGTTCTTTGCCAAGAAAGCATAGCATTAGTCCAAGGAAACACGTCGTTTGCATCAAAGACATCCCGGAAAGTCTTTTCGGAGACTCCCTGAGATACCCCTCTTGAAGGGAAAGAAGAAGACTTGTCTAGATTGGCATTCATCACTTGTGCTTGATGATCATGAGGCCTTGTTGGAAAACGGTCAAAATTACTAAGGTAAGCAGAAATAATGAGGATAGGAAAATGCCGGCCAGAACCTTGATGGGCCGTCTACGTTGATCGGAGGACGACGATGAAGTCTCGGACTGAGATTGGTCTAGTAAAGGAGCATAGGAGACAGCAAGTTCAGGATCATTTGGCAGAGTACGAGAATGATTGGCTGCCATGTTGTTGGGTCGATGGAGGGGGAAGAGCTATGCCTCCCCAAGCCTTATAATGTGCTACAATAAAGAAGCTGCATATGGTCGTTGCCTATACAGTGGCATTCGGGCTCCCCAGGAGGTGGGGTCTGGTGGGCTGGCCCCACTGCTGTTTAATTATGGAAAATTTTTGTAGGTATATAATTGACTATCCGGATTTTGTAGTTTAAATAAAAGTGACATAATAAAAAATTTATACTAGCACGGGAAAGGAATGTAAAAAAATTCATGTAACTCTTGATTAAAGTTTACGATAGAATATGAGATTTTTGATCTTTAAAATTTTGACGTTTTGTATTCTTTTCAACTATTAAAAATAAATTTTGTCGTTCGAATGCAAGAATAATTTTATTGAATATAAAAATTTATATAATACTATTATCTTTTAAAGTATCTAATATGATACAGTATAATTTTTTTAAAATTTAATTCACACAATAATTTTAGTAACTTAGCTAGTGGTACTAATATTTAGGAGCTGGCAATGTGGCTAAATTTGAGTTTTCTCACTCACATGACATGTGGTCCAACATGGACTTTGTCCAGAACTTTTTTATGGTTGGACGGGTTACGGGTAGATGTTGTGGGGTTTAATGAGCTTGTATTTAGCAGTTAGCAATGTGGCTGAATTCGAGTTCTCTTTCTCACATGATATGTGGTCCAAAGATGGATTTGTCTACAACCTTTTTCTGTTTTGACGGGTTACCGGGTTGGACTTCTGGAGCAATTTCAAGGGGGGAAATTCGGGTAATTGTATTTGCGAATTAGGTGTTGAAGACACCTAGCATTGCTTAATGGTTCCGATTGTATTCTTTTGATTAATAAATACATAAACAGTTCTTTGCATTTACTTCCTGTTTGATAAATATATTCAAATACTATCTAGGTAAATTATTTTGAGCTAACAACCTTTTCTCTCTGACTTTTTTTTCTCTAAAATTCTTTCAATATTATTTATTATAACAGTGGATGGTTTCATTGATTTTTTAATACAGACCACCACCACCAATACTTTTTTTTATGAGATTTGTTGTTTAGGAATTTTGTTTCCCCTAAATAAGTGGAGTTTCAGTCTCTTCTTGAATAAGTGAGAGTTTTTTTCTCTCTTATTGAATAAGTGAGAGTTTTTTCTTTTTATTTTTTGTGGTAGATGAAAAAGTGATAGATTAAAATGGAAGATTCAGTTAAGACATATCTGATTGACCAAATTTGTTTGTTTTTGTACTTTACATCAGAAGTTTAGTAGCATGTAATCAAATCTGGTACGAAACTTGTTCAATCCTTTTGAAATTAGATCTAAATATTTAGATCTGTTTAGGTTTAGATTTATTGGGGTATATATATATATTAAGAATTGTGGAAATATGAATGACCCATTTGTATTTTTCTCTTCAAATTTTGTGTCGACTTCTTGAACCAATCAGTATAAATCACGTGTTCCACGTGATGGCCTGCTTAATTTTACTAGCGTAATTAGATTAGTTGACGACTGTAATAACCAAACTTTTCATGCTAAGCATGTGATTAGACTTGTAGTTTTGGACAATTAAACCTTATATTGATTGTTGCCGTGTGGCACACAACGACCTGCATATTCTTTAAATGATGAAAAAGTAGAAAACGTAATTGGAAACTCCATTACTTGTGATTAGTCATGATTAATCCAACGCATATACTACTTCTGTTTCATTTTATCTCAATTAAAAAAGACAGATAAAATGAAATTTCAGAGATATTACTAGTGAATTTTGAGGAAATTAATTCAAGATTGCAAGAAAGATGGAAACAGCATTTATGCACCTCTCCAAAGAAAGTTCTAACTTCTTCAATTGTACTAGCCCACAAGAGAAGACTAGAGGTGCACAAAAATTGGGCAATTCCAGTAAAATAGTATATCAAGTAAGAAATAATAATTGAACTCCATCTTAGGAAGCAGAAGGAGAACCAAAGAACCAAAGAAGGAAAGCATTCGATGGTAGCAAAAGAATATAAATCATGCCTATTAATTCACTTGGGTATGAGGGCACCGCAGGTACCGTAAGTATGATATATTACTTCGAAGGAGAGAATTTACAGGGAAATCCAGCCATAAGCGGGGCGAAACAATTAATTAACCCCTGTTCCGCCTGCTCAAGAAGCTTAATCAGGCACCTCTGCTCCTAATCCCGTTACTTATTCCTAATGGTATATACGAATTTATCAATATTTTTGTTTATTGTAGACTGGTACTTTATGCAGTTAAAGTGCACTCGACTTCTTCCACCTTACCAAGCACTTGAGGAACTCCATGACCTACAAATGATACATTACAATAAACCAGAGCTCTCATTGTCAGGTAGCTAGCTATAACTCATTGAAAGAGCAAAGAATTTTAGTTTTCATGGGCCACTTATTTCAGTTCAGCGTAGATGCCTCCTTGAGAAATGTAAAAGAAGTAATTCATCTTATGTCAAACATATAAGAAGCTAGAAACTAATTTTTACCTCTGATGGATCCCTGAGGGAGTAGGAAGCATTGCTTTCCTTCGGGACAGAGGATACCAAGATGCCATAACCGCGATTGCCCTCTTTCAAAACCTGATGATATTTCAATTACATGATTCTGTCATATATCTTACTACCCCGGAAACAGGTACTTATCACATGCAAACACATTTATTAAATTGCCAGGCTTTACCTTGAAGGCATCTTCATCTGTACGGTCATCTCCAATGTATATGGGCAACACATTATCGCAGTTGCTCAACCCTACAATTATTTCACCTTCATGTTTACAACTTTTTCCGATTCTAACAGATAGTAGAGTTATTAATAAATATGCTTAGAACTCCATTGTGTTCATTAAAGGAGCAAACCTTCACACTCACCAAGTGATTCAAGTAAGAATTCAACTGCTTTCCCCTTGTCCCAGTCGAGCACTGGACGGATTTCTAAAACCTAGAAAAGTAGCAATATAACACCAAATTAGAAGAGGGATAAAACCTTATTGAGAAAATGCAGTTGCATGACCATACCTTCCGACCATGTGTCAATCGCAAACGAGGATAGTCCTTCAAAATTTCTTCGACAGATTGTCCAATTGTTGTCCAACTCTAATATTTTCAGCCAGTTATAACATTTTACGTCAGCCAAAGACCATTAAGCTAATTTGCTTTGAGTTTCAATATGAGAAAGTATACAGCTATACCTTCTCTTCAACATTGCGATAGTGTACAGATACACAGAACTTATTGTTCTCAACTTTTGCACCAATAATGTCCTTTGTTATCTCAACCAAAGATTTAAGGACCTGCTCAAGTATAAAATGAATACTGCTTTTTTCATACTCAAGAAAAGATTTGAATTATGCATCAATGAATCATATTAGTTTATGAAAAGTACAAACCTCATTAATCATGGGTAAGAATTCACTAGCAGGCTGGAACAAATTAACCTCCTTGCCCTACAGTTGCCAGAAAATAGACTTGCATATCATATCAAATGTTTCAATACTAGAAAGTGTGTGCAGTTAATACAATTACAGCAAGAAAGATCGTCTTCTAGGACCTTTACCTGCTTGTCAATGGACCTGATACTTTTTGTCTGGTCATTGGAAATTGGTTGAACAGGGCCCATAATGTCCATCCCATGACTACCGGCATAGTAAAGTTCAGTTAGTCCTACAAACTGAAATACCTGAAGGAATTGTAGAATGAGACAATCAGTGAGAAGGCGAATATTTGGAATTTGAACATATGTGATTTCAATAACATGAAAACATGGATAATCAAATTGTGCATGTCAGATACCTTATCACGACTTCTCCCACTGATTATTGCTGTCGGAAAATATTTTGCTGCATTTCTTACAGCACCACGCATCTGGAAACCAAGCATCCAGTCAAGTGACAAATTCAAGAGAAAGTGAAAAAATAACTTTAATAGAAACTTTTTCTATGTATCAACAAAAAAAAAATTAAACTCTCACTTAATTTGACATGAAGGCAAGATCCGGGTTGTCAACAATCGGGGATAAAGTTCCATCATAATCCAAAAAAGAGAAAGTCTCTTGCGCTTTGCACAATTAGTTATTTGCTCAAATGAAGCAAGTGCTGATGGATACTTGAGCTGCAAAAGCAGCACAATTAGCATACTCTATACCAGTAGGACAAACGTTATTATTGAATGGAACTTTGATTGGATTACTGTATCAAAAGAGGGTAAAAAAATACCATCCAGTTACAATAAGCATCATCGTTATCATTTGATGGTTGATCAGTGCTGGAGTTTTTAGTTATTTTGTTATGAGTTGGAGATGATGATTTCATAGCATCCAACCAAGCACTTGATCGAACATCGTCCAATATCCCAGGCTTCCTTCGTGGAATTGTGAGGAAGAGTGCTGGAGAGAAAGCTGCGCCAGTGGGAGAATACGGCAAGAGGCCGGGATGGATGCCCAACATGGACTCATTCATAATAGCAGGATCAGCAAATACAGGAGATGTATGGCTTGATTTCAGGTCCATTGTTCCCAGGTATATATCAGCTAAAAGGAAAAAGGTTAAAAAAAAAATAGCACTTCTGGATCTACAGGAAGAATCCCAGCAGTTTCTATCCGCTACAGAAATCTTCAGTTTATTTCACCCAACCCTTTTATCAATGAAAAACCACCTCTTCAGTGTTTCTTGGTCATTGCTGGTGGGATTATAGTCCATCAAGCACAATAATCCCGAAGACTGAAAGTTATGGGAATGCGGTTAAGTAAATAAACAAAAGGCGAAAGGCTAAAACATTCATTGCTGCAATCTAAAAGCTTACTTGCACATTATCTCTTCCACACCAACCCAGAGTACTTGAAGCATCAAACACTAACAGCTGCAAAAAAGTGTGAGTGAGAGATGGTAAGCTCTATTGCAGTTTCAGTTCACAGTTCGAGGTAAGCAAGTGTTAATTGATGCAATATAAGCAAAGTTTAAGATGTTGAACAAAAAGAGTGCTCCAGTGTGATGGTTGTTGCAATAGGCCAATAAACAGATAGTTAATGCCCAAAGCAATTAACACAATTGCTGCCACAGTAGTAAACAAACATAACACAAAAGCATGCTACTTTGTTTTGACCAAGATGGTAACTTCAAAAGTTTTCTCCCGAGTCAAGCCAAAACTTATGCAATTATAAGCTCTTGAAGTTACTGTCTTGGTCAAAAGATGAACCATGTTTAATTGTGTATTTAAATGAAGTTATTCAGACCGTTTTGGATTGGGGTAACATAAAATGTATTCACTTTTGAAAACCAACAAATCTACATTTTGAATTTTGTTCTACAAAGATCACAGAAAGAGGAATTAGATTTGTTGGTTTTCATTACCAGATATAGAATTTGTTGATTCAAATGACACAGAAGTTTAAAACCTCAGAAAGAACACATAAATGCATGGGTCACCAAAGAAGGAATGATATCACCCAATGTTAGTGCCAGTTAATCATGGGCCAGAGATGATGAACTAGGTAGGGACCTAAGATTAGCGACTGATAACCAATTTAAGATGTGCCGAAGATTAGGGATGGATAACCAATTTAAGATGTGAAGAAAGAAGATACGATATACTTAACGATACAAGGTCATAATATACAATATTGACAAAGTTTGACAGCTTAAGATACTCTGGAAACCAAGTTGATGGCCCCATACATTTGCTTCCGCATACTGACCAAGAAAATCATATTCGAAAGGAGAATAAGAAAATTAATTGTAGAAGACTGTGGCAGTGAAAGCAAAAAAGAATTTAAGAGCAAAATGCATGGAAAAGGCAATTACTTGGGTGACGGTTAAATTGAAGGGTGACAAACATCAACATCCTTTGTCTATTCATTTGAATATGAGTATCAAATATAAGAGCCGGGGTCCTAAAAGTGATACAGCATACTGATGTTATTATCATGGGCAAATCTATAGCTACTAAGCTTTTCACTAAGACCAGAAAGTGGGGAGGAAACAGGAGCATATGCGACCACATATTATGGTCCTACACAGAAGCATGGGATGCATTAAACAATGGACCCAGAACATTAAATTTCAGAAACACAACAAAACTTTGATAAGAAAAGAATTAATTAAATTCAGATATCCCATACAGTTGTTGCTATCACACAATCTAATGTGACAAGCATTGGAAATGTTTGAATAACGGGTTAGAATTCAGCTTTCAGTTATTCTTGTAATTATTTTCTCCCTTAAACCAGTAAGAACAAGGCAATTTACACAGTAATGGGATATTTCATCAGCCTTACAAATAAAAGTTTTCTTTCCACTTGATTTTTTTTTTTTTAGTAATTCAGGTGCATGAAAGCGAATATTTTGACAAATTCTTGTTGCTACACTTCGTATCATTGTAGAGTAAATCAGCTGACAATGAATATACACTTATAAAAACGATTAAAATTGAAATAAAAGCGTAGTTGCCACCTATCACATCAGTTTTTTTATACACACGGCTCTAAGGAAGAGCTCAGAATAAGATGTTCATCACATCTTTTTCTTTAATTTGTTTAAAGATGTTCATCATATATGTCTTGCCGTTGGGAGAAAAAACCGAAATAACAGAAACCTATCAACTATTGAACCAACACCATAAATCTAAAATTCAACAAATATCAATATTCAAATATGCGCAAAGAATAAATTGCCAAGACGACTCCTTTTCCTCTAAAAGAATTCGTTACTTTTCTTCCCCACTAAAAATCAATATATATATATATATATATATAAAACAAAATTCTTGATTTTCCTCCGCAACAAAAGAAAAAACCTCCAAATTCCTTCCCTTTCTAGCATTAAAACAAGAAACCCCAAATTATTTTCAAGAAAATGTCAGTAATTTTAAAATAGGCTAAAAAAACATAGTATTATCTTTATAATGTATTACACAAGCACGAAAATATGAATTCTGACCCGATTAAATTTCAAGTGATTAGCCACAATGCCAATAAAATGGATGCCGGAAACTGCAAAATCTCAAACCTTCAATAAATTCAATGTAAAAGCTATTGTCAACGGACTGCAATTCGACACATAATACTAATACTAATAATAATAATCCAAATCAAAATCAGAATTCAAGAAAAATGACATTGATGACGTCACATTTTGTTTACCTTTGGAGCAGAAAAAAGAAAGAAATGCTGAAACAGAGCCCTAGAAAAATATTGCAGGCGGCGGCGGCGACGAATATTAAATTCCTATTCCTGATGTATATAGAAATGTGTATGATATCTACGGATTCTGTCAATGTATTTATATACGTAGGAAATAAACGTTCTGTATTTTGTACTAATTCTTGAGGTATATGATGGACAATATTAATGGGAGGAGGAGAAAGGAGAGTATCAAAGGGAGGATTCGGGAAATTAATGGCTATTTATAAGCTGCTTGAGTATGGAGACGTGCCAGAGAAGGCAAAAAATAATAAAATTTGAAAAATACTCCTATTTTTTTAATAATTTTAAGATTAAGGGTGTGTTTGGTTACCTTGAAAATATTTTCAAGAAAATATGTTGTAAAATATTTTCAAGTGGTGCTAAATGCAAGAAAGTATTTTTCGGTCGATTAAAAATAATTTACAAATTTTTTTTAAAGTAAGTTATTTTTAAAATAATTCAAGAGTGACATTAAGGGTGTATTCAATTAGATTAAAATATTTTCAAGAAAATATTTTCCAAAATTTTTTTGTAGTGTCAAATACTAAAAAATATTTTTTAATATTTCTTTTTGTAGCTAAAAATAATTTATGAAATTTTTTAGCATAACTTATTTTTTGAATAATTCAAAAATGATATTGAATCTCAAATACTTTTATAATTTTATTTTCAATTCTTATCTATTCATTTTTTTCTTAATCATAAGATGGGTTCCACAAATAACTATTATTATACATATTTTACTACTATATTATACTATCATTTAATTTTGAACAAAATTAATCTTTTATTGACTACAATTACTTGTAAGGTATATATTACCATTGTTATACGTTTTTTTTTAACTTGTATTTATAAAATTAAAAATGAAATCATTAAAAAATTTTATTTCAAAATATTTTCATTTTGTCAACCAAATATCTAAAAATTTTACGAAAATGAATTTTTTCATACAAAAACATTTTCAGTATTTCATACATGTCAGTGTAAAAAAAAATTTATACTATCGGATATAAATATATGACGTGTGTATCGTATTTAAATTACAAATGTCACTTTATATACTAGACATGGATTCTCACTTTGCACGTGATATGCATTTAATGTAAAAAATTTTTTTTACATCAACTATAAATAAAAGATTAATCGTAATTTGAATGAAAATTAATTGAAACACGCGATTTGTGGAAGTTCTGTCTCTTATTAAATCTAGGAATTTTTTAACGTACACCGAATATTTTAACGGGATCATACGCTATTTGACGCATAGATTGGAATTACAGCTAAAGGTGACGGCGGGGCGTTGAAATTTTTGGCCACTGGGGAAGTAGTTAATTTCCCCAAGTTTAGAATGTTTAAGTGGTGATGTATATATTTTAGGTTAGAATTAAAAATAACACATGTGGTTTGAAGATTTTCATTTCAAAGATAGATTTTGTAGGTGTACGAAATACTAACCATTTAAAAATTCATCCAACAAATTTACTTAGAATTTAAAATTTACTAAATTTTTATTTTGATTAGGAAATTCAAAAAATTTAGTTGTTGATTTTACTCTTAAAAATATTGTGTCAAGGGACAAATATGATGAGTTTTTAATTTATAAGAGACTAAACTAGAATTATTAGGCTTGCTTTCCTTTTTTTTTAAGTAGGATACTTTAACAATAAAAAACAGTCCTACCAAACTAGAAACTAAAGGGTCCCCAAAGCAAAGGAAAATCTTTTGTAAACGTAGACAAAACGAAAAGGACACGTGGAACAAAGACTTTAAAATCCTCGTGCGCGTAAGGACACCTGTGGCCGTGTCAATCTGACGTGGCCACGTTGTACTGCGGGTCCCGCACTGCGTCACCTACTCCGTTTCCCGTTACAGCTGGCCGGTCGTCGTCGTCGGTAACGGTAGGACTCAACTTTACATAACTCGTGAGACAGACCGACGGAGAGAATTGATCGACAAGAAGCTCTTATTAAGTCAAGTGTTATATGGTATTTTAAATAGTGGTTTATTAATTTATTATATTTTTAAATTTATTATTTTAAATAAAAAAATTATTAATTTAAAATATTATTTGACATATCACTGAGTCGAATTTTCTCAAAATAAAATTTTTTGAATGAGTCGAATTTTCTCAAAATAAAATTTTTTGAATGGCGGATAGATAACAGGCAGCCACCCACCCAACCAACATACCTTCTCATTTGTCATTCTTATTTTTTTTAGATGAATCTGATTCACAACTTACCTTGTCATGTCATGATGTGTTGAGGATCTTAGTTAACTGAGTCAATTACTCGTAAGAGTAATGTAAATTATTGTGGATCAAAATATTCAAAATATAATATTAAAAAAATTCTTGTATTAAGTAAAGTGTACGATCTTATTGTACACTTTATAATTTATATTTATTTATATTTATTATAAAAAATTAAAAATTAAAATACTTTATCTACAAATATAAATAAATATTAACCACCATAAATTTTAGTTTATATAAAAATTTTCGTGGGACAAATGTTAAAAACTTGGTCTAAACAACAATTTACCGCTAGGACAACATTATGTAATCCCACAGGACAGGACTACTGGTGAGAAAACATCATCTTTTACGACTCATGAAACTATACGAGAGTGAAGAGTCCCTCTGAGATTTGCCTGTTAAATTTGGAATTTGGTGGGCTATTGGAGTTTGGAACTCAGTTTTTTTCTTCCCCCACACAAAATTGACGAATGTTCCCGATGTTCCTCCAAGCATGTCTAAACAGCATATGCATTTCTCCATCCACATGAATTTCTTGTTTATTAATCAGTAGAAATTTGTGTTTTTAGTTTGAACCACATCGATTTTATCAAGGACGGTGCCATATTACTTGTCTAAAGAGCTCACCAACAAAATTGGTGGCTGTATGTAGGTAAGGGATTTTTTTATCGCACTCCACATCTAAATTTTTATTTTACTATTTAACGGATAATCATGATTTTTTTATTAAAATTTATAATTATATTTAAGAAGAATTGTGATAGTTTATTAAGTAATAAAATAAAAAGTAGATATAACACTTTTAATTAAATATGAGTATCACAATGAGGCTTAATTTAGACTAGTGGGTCATATCTGTAGAACAACACATGCACACCTAGAAAATGACACATTCTAGATGGAGTGAGTTCACGATGGATTCAAAGAATCAAAGTAAATTTAGTGAAATACTGAGAGAAAATGGATAAAACATCTGACTTTGAAGATATTGTGGACAAAATTTTCCCGACTTAGGACTTGGCAATTAGGGTGTGTTAGTTTGGATTGAAAATATTTTCAGAAAAATATTTTTTAGAAATTTTTTTGGTGTCAAACAATGAAAAATATTTTTCAATTTTTATTCCTCTGGCTGAAAATAACTTACAGAATTTTTGAACGTAAGTTATTTTTCGGATAATTCAAGAGTGACATTAAATCTCAAATACTTACTTTTAAAATTTCGTTCGCTAAACTTATTTTCATTTTTAATTATTTTTCCTTCGTTTTTCTCTCAATCATGGGTCCCACACTAATATAACTATCATTATGCATATTTTACTACTATATTGTACTATCATTTAATTTTGAACAAAATTAATCTTTTATTAATCACAATTATGTGTAAAGTATTTATTACCATTGTTATAAGTTTTTTTAATTTGTATTCATAAAATTAAAGATAAAACCTTTAAAATTTTTTATTTTAAAATATTTTCATTTTGTCAACCGAACACTGTGTTTTAAAATTGTATGAAAAATAGATTTTTTTACAAAAAAATATTTTCAATCCAAACGAGTAGAGTTGTATTGTACAATAACCATTTATAGCAAAGCATTCGGAGAACGAAGAAGACTTTCAGCAGAGAGAGAGAGATTACAAAATAGATAGGAATCCTAGTCACTTCGCCGTGGTGATCACTGTCTCTTAAGGAATTAGAATTCAGAAATAGAACCCCCACTCATCCTCCGAATATTGGATCACATGATATAATTAAAAAATATATATATAACAAAAGACCCAATATTTCTATAAAATCCTTTAAGTCCCCAACTTCTTATAAAATCTTTTATTGAATTTTAAATTAAATAATATTAAATTTTTTATTTTATTTTTTGTGTCAATCTATAATTCTTGTCTCACATTCAGCATACTGGTTACGTGTGTTTTAGTACAATTGAACACTGAATTTAGAGTACACGTAAGAACTTTCATGAGACAAATATTAGTACGTGGGATGGCAAATTACAAGTCAACAGACATTAGCCGATCTAAGAGACGTGAAAAGTCGAACATAGCTAACTCTACGACTAGGTAGGTCATTGGCAAAGTCGGGCAAAATTTACAAGCCAGCAACCTTCCTCCCACTTCTCCCCTGGACCATTTCTCTCTGCCTTTCACTTTCTCCTTCATTTGTCTTTGCATTTGGTCATAGGAATTAGGAATGCAGTGAAATGGCACGAACAGGAAAATAAATTGGAGCTACTTGGACTGTGAATAACATGTTTTCTTTTTGTATTCATTGCCATAGAATTACACCTAACCAATTAGGTAAATATTTAGGTAAACCCGATCTTTAACCCTACTTGTAGATCCTGTGGTGTGGATTAAATTTTAAATAATTTATGACATCAGTTAATGTAAGCAAGATTCTTTAAGATTTAATCTTGACCACAAAATCTACAGGTAGAGTAAAAAATCGAGTCTATCTAAGTATTTTTCAACCAATTATTGTACTCATGCTATTATAATGATTATTGTGCTATCATGGTATCATAATGTCTGTTCAGAAAGGAGTCTAAATGCATGAATGGGCTGCAAATTTAGGTATTAGACATTTCGGATGCCTTGTTATACAAATGCATGTACTAATCCAATAACTAACTAAAGCGTGACAAACACTACTGCCGGATATTTCTTAAACCTGATTTTGATTTTAAAAAAATTACATAATTGATTCAATAATAGTATTACTTATAGTTATTAAACTCGGTTCAGGAAGAAATTCAGTGAAGGAGGTTGATCAACGGATTATTAATTCAACCAGTGAATTAATAATTCAACCAGTGAGTCGCTCAAATTTATTGTTTTATTAATATATAATACTTACAAATTATTAAATATAATTTATAATACCTACAAATTATTCCTTCTTTGTCTGATCATCAGAACAACCCAACCTACAATCAATGTCGGTTTATCGCATGAACTGTCGGGGATAATCGGATTTAATAATTATGATACTACTTAGTATACATGTAACAAAAATACTTATTTCTCGAAATACGGGTGTAAATAAATATAAACAAACCAGACGTTATAGCGTTCAATTTTGTTTAATTATTTTAACGAATTTAAAATTTTGTCTAAATTCAGCTTATTTATATTTCAAGTTGAATTTAACCGAATTTTTATCAACCCAAACTCGAATCGAGTTCGAGTAGTTTGAAATTTTTACACATAAATTTAAAATTCTTAACTTACGAGCCATTTTCAACCCGAACACAAAAAATTGATGAACGCTAAATTTTATTCAAACTTAATTTAATAATTGATAAACTAAATTTGAACGAATTCATCCCAAATCAAATTCAATTCGAGCATCAAATCACTTAAATCCATCCACAGGACATCTCGAAAGGACTTCTGGGGTGATTTGCCAGCTACCAAAATTTGTAATGACTAATTAACACGCGAGGTTTTGACGATGAAAGAAACCGTTTTTAATTGGCTATTGGAAATTGGAATAAGACCACATGGTATGAGCTTGCATTTCTTCCAGGCAACTACGTACCAACTTAATTAAGTACTGGAGTATTTAATCAGTAACTCAGTGTCAATCATTAATCTAATCAGGTAGTTGTAGTTTACGCAAGAGTAGCAATCTCCAACGTGGAAATATATCATCTGTTCAAAGTGTATGATTATATTAATTCGGATGTCATTTTTTTATTGCAATAGGGATCAAACGAATCACAAAAACTACTTGAAAAAGAAATCAAACCTCCGGAAAAATCATCAGTTTCGTCATGTCGTTGGCGTAATTGGTGGCGTCAAAGACAGATAATAATTGTCTAGTCTCGACTCTTAGACACGATTTGGTCAACAGTATAAATGCTTAGGAAAGTACTCTAAAGAGTGATTTTCTTACGTTAAACAAATACTCAACTCTAACTTTTAATTTGTGTACACGAATTATTAAATTACTTCAATTTTATAAAAAAAAAATAATTTAAAGTGATCATCAACTTATCTTTTCACATTAATATATCGCATTAAAAGTCTTTAAAAATTGAAAAAATATTATAAAACATGACAAATAATATAAAACATGGCAAATTATTTAAAGTGAAGAGAGTAACAATCAGAGCTCCCTCAAGCCAGACTAAGGAGTATTTTACAAAGCTTTCAATTTTCTTGAGGCGCTTGAAAACATTCGAGAAGAAAATAAGAGCTTGAACCAGCTGTGATAAATCTTCTCCCACCATCAATGTCATAACTCTTACAATATTACTTTAACACCGGAAAATTCAATCGTCGTATAACGAGATGCTTTAAAAACTTACAATAAACTACTATTATAACACCATTTTGTGAAAAGTAAAGAAAACAAAAGTAAACTTCGAAGAAAAGTCTTTGTGGTTCGAACCGCAGCCAAATATGTTTAAAATGGACTTCAGCCTCATCACGAATAATAAATCCTTTATAAGCAGTTTTATATTACTAAAACATAGCCCAGTCGGATACATAGTTCAATGTGCATTTGGTAGATATTTCTCCGATAACAGTTAAAAGAAAAGGTCAAAACTAACAGTAAGTTCATTTGCTCAGCGTTGTTGTTGTTACTGTTTTTTTTTTAATTTTCGGCAAATTACAACTACTTAATAAAGTTATAAGGAAAATATTTAGAGACTCGAGACTCCATCTGTGGTCAGGATTAAATTTTAAAGAATTTTGCTTACATCAACTGATATTATAGATTCTTTAAATTTTAATCTACACTATAAAATTTACAAGTGAGAGTCAAATATCGGGTCTACCTAAATATTTGTCAAACTCCGAACTTTGTTGATCAAAGATCCTAAAAAATCAAGAACCATCAAATTGGATATTTGTTCTTTAATTTTTGTTTATCACTTGTGGGCTGCTAGTCTGGTCCAAGATGACAATTTTGGAAAAGCAGAATCTTGGGCCAAGTGATTAGTTTATTATTCAAACTTCATTAATGGCAAGTGGGACTCCTTTAATAGGTAAAGAACCAAGGCCCAAAAACCAGGATTAGTGATTTGATAGTACTGCCGTTTGAGAACACGCATGTTGCAAGAACAAAAAAAATATTCGGATTTGGTGAACTAAGCTTCCGCAAAGATTAGGATACTTTCATGATGTGTGAATTTCTAGAAAGGCCCAATTATTTCTACTTTCCTTTCCTCCAGCATTTCTATATCCTTTGGTATTAAATTAGTTATTTTTATGAAATTAACTGTTGACACAATTTATATTTTCATAAAATAAGAAAATTTATAGTAAAGTAAAAATATATGAATGTATATATAACTAGTACAATAACTTGGGTAATGATCCTATACATATACCAATGACCAAAAGAAAAAAAAAATGCAAATGCCTCTTAAACAAAATTACTAGTAATTCACTACTAAATAAACTATGCAATAAATATTATAGGAAAATTATATAATTTCATTAGAGTACTATTCTAATCTAGAGAGTTATACAATACAATATCATGTATTTTTAAAAACTTGTATTATACATAAAAGTATTTAATTACAACAAAATAATTCCTTAAACCTGAATTTAACTATAAAATTTTCTACTATTATAACTAGATTGATTTATTTCTTTGGGTCCTCAAATGGTTCATTGATTAATTTAATTATGCTCGTTAAATATGACATGTTATATTAGTTAGTTTGATAACTGTGTTTATTATGATATTATATATTTATTTCATAATTTTTATATATTTTTCATAGCAAATTTTTTGTATAATTCGATATACGACGATATACCGAAAGTGATGTGAAATGATACGTTCGGCTACAACAGCGACTCTGAACCATGGATATAAATTATGCATTTGCAACATTTTGGCTTTTGCAAAGAGGTATAGCCCGATGATGCAAGAGCTAAGCATTCAGCTGCTCAAATGACTCTATAAAGGAAGAAGCATTCTGAATCAATGGCTATGCTCTCGTGGCATTGTTGAGCAAAATTCCAAGAGCTAAAGATAACCCATCGGAAGCCAAGGATCAGCTTGCTAAACTTGGTGCTGATCAACTGGATCCTTTTGTCCGTGTAACGAATGTCCTATTAGTTTGAGGAACCTTTGGTCGGAAGATTTAACAGTGATTTGTTTCCAGACTTGTGTGCTGATATTTTAACTAGGTTATTTATCTACTAATCTTCGTTTTCCTACCAAAAAAGAGGCAAAGAAATGGAAAACAAATCAGGAAATAATCTTATTCAGATGCTAGACACAGAAGTACTACACATTCTCTCACGTAAGATAGAGATGGAAGAAGATAGATATACCCAAATCTAATGTCCTAAGGTGCGAAGAAGAGATAACAAAAGCATTTACAGAAAACTAGCATTCCATTCTTTGAAGATAACAAGAATTTTAAGGGAAGAGAATAAAAACAAAGGCCAACTAGCTAGCAACAAGTTGGCTTGCGATACTAGAATTGAAAAAACAAAAAAAACAGATTCCATTAAAAGTACTTGGACATCACAAAAGAAAACAGAAGACCCATCGAGAAATAGAAGTGATAGAAGAAGACACTTCCGCTAATCAAAATATTCAGTAAAATTTTCAAGTAAATGCTGGTTTATTTATTTATTTTTTTTAACAATAATGCACCAATAGAAAAGAAAATGACAAGATTTCTAGTTTCC
This sequence comes from Cinchona pubescens, assembly GCA_025175665.1. Taxonomy (NCBI): domain Eukaryota; kingdom Viridiplantae; phylum Streptophyta; class Magnoliopsida; order Gentianales; family Rubiaceae; genus Cinchona; species Cinchona pubescens. Next base: position 2,490,995 of record JANKKI010000014.1, read on the forward strand.
ACCAGTATTACATGAGCTTTTTGCAATGCAGATCTGTTAAAATGGCAGGTGGATGGTAGATGTTTTAAATCAAAAGATAAGAGGAAATCAAGATGAACACCCACTGCTTCAGTTCAGAGAATATTAGAATCGAGCTAAGAAGCAAGTTAGTGGAAAGAAAAGGATTACATAATTCAAGCATTACACGTCCAACCCAGAGAACACAAATGATGACAGTAATTCATTGCGTCGGGGCACCGGAAAAGCTCTTTCAACAGAAAGCAAATGGCCTAAGAGGCCCATAAAAATAGTATCGCTACTAGCAAGAAAGTGGCCGATAGCGATTCGACTACATAGTGATACGACTACAGATGTGACTTCCAAATCTTGCCTACAAAGATACAACACGAACATAAAAGGAAGTAGCAATTTGTGACACATGTCAACAGACTCACAAGCTGGCTTCAAGGGTTTCAGAACCATTTGCTTCTTCATCCAGCATCTGAACTACCTTTGCAACACCAGCAGCAAGCTCTTTCTGGATGACAGCATCAGGCATGTCAAATGTCCTCCTCTTTACAGAAAGAGATCTTCCCGCAGGCTGGGGATCCACAGCATCAAGCATTGCCTCCAACTCATCCAACACAGACTTTTTTGCAGCTCGAACTAGCATATCAGAACCCTAGCAGAAACCAGGACAATTAAAGGCACATTAAAACAATTCAACGCCACAATGCCATTGTTCTTATTGACATTATAGGGCATTCATAATCAGAGAATTTGCATCAGCTAAATTTAAATCATGTATCTGAATTTCATACATAATAAGTTAATAACTGCCCGACATTAAATGAAAAGAACTTGGCAACGAGAGGAAAGGTCAAAGAACAGTAAACGCAAACTGGTAAAATGTAGCAGATGTGACGAGGCAAAACTCTTATAATAATATTGATTTCCTTGCCGAAAGAAAAGGCAAATTACAAGAGAAACGAGTTCTCTTTCCAGTCCTGTAACCATTTTAGAAGTAGCTTCTTTCAGTTACATTATAAAGTACTACTATTACACGTACTCCCTATGTTAATTGTTAGGTTTAGTTGGTGCAAGTAAATTAAGAAAATTATTAAATTCTATTAATTTTATAAAAAATATAATATAAAATAATTAAGATATTCTTTATATTAATATCTTAATTATATAATCATTCTTTTATTACTTATTACCGTGGTGTTAAAGTGGCACTTAGAAAACTATGATTTAGTATTTTCTTGATCTTTGACGGGACAATTATTTTAAAATGGAAAGAAAGGGGTAATATATAGAGTACTTCGAAAGGCTAAATCTTTTTATAAAATAATTGCATCTTTCCTATTTATCCTTGGGGTTTAACTAGTCTTAATACAATCTAAAAACCAAAAGGTTAACTGACAAAAAGAGAAAAACTAATTGGCGTTAAGCAAAAGTAACAATCTTTTTTCCCCTACCAAAAGAAAAAAGTAGCAATCTTTTTACCTCAATGGCATCAACAGTGAGAATCAGGACAATGATCTTCTCGGAGAACCTCTGACGCTCCTCGGCATCACGAGACAGGCGACGGCGGTAAGAGAAATTGTTGAACAGAGCTCTGATCTCCTTAAGCTTATTCTTTGCAACGGCCAACTCCCGCAGGGCCCGCAATGCCTTCGACCTCCTTATCAGATAAGCCTTAAAGCTCAGTTGTATCTTTATGGCCGCATCTAGTGGCGACAACTCCTTCCTCTTCCCCCTCAACTTCTCCATTCTCCTCGCATATACCTGTCTCAATACGAGGGCCCCATGATCGGACGGCTCTCCTTCTTGAATCTCAACAAGACGAGCGGAGCCCACTGATTTCTCGGGCTTGTTCTTCTTCTTTTTATCTTCTTCTGCATCGTCAGTTGATGAAGTGAAGGTGTACTTCCGCGAGATGGGAGAATCCTATTGCTCGCCCTTGCCTTTGATCTCGGCCGTGTATTTGTAGTTCTTCTTCTTTCCGTCCTTAATCTCGGTCGTCCATTTATACTTCCTATCAATGCCGTACTCGTCCTCCTCAGGAGCCTTGATCTCGGCAGTCCACGTGTACTTCCTCTCCCCGATCTTCTTCTTCTCCGACTTTGACTTGGTCTTGTCTTTTAGTAATCGGTCAAAGCTCCACTCGAGTTCAGAAACGCGATCGCCGAGGCTCTGTAAGAAGAGCTCGCTCGTCGTGGGCCCGACTCGGCCAAAGTGGTGGTGATGGACTACTCGGCGAGCGGAGGTAGTGTAGAAAGGGGTTCTCCTCTCGACCCGGATCAGATCGGTGACGGCGTCGAAGGGAGACGGGAAATCGAGGAGTGCCGGAGGTTTAGGGAAGGGGTTTAGGAGATCAAGAGTGGAATCGAGCTCGTCTTCAATGGGAAAACAAGGATGGTGGTTTAAGGAAAGGGATTTGGCGGAGAAAAGGGCTATATAGTCGTTTTCCAAGAAAGATGGGAAAAATGGTGAGTAGTCAATGAGCTCATATCTCCTGAATCCGCTCATCTTTTTTCTTGATGTAGTGGAAAGCACGATTGACTGCAGGGATTAGAGTTGAAGATAAGTTTAATAGTAGCAGTAATGAAAGAAGTTTTGAGTTTGAAGCATGTGAGAGAAAGTGATAGCTGGAATGTGGAAAGGGGTGAGGTTGAGTCAAAAAGGGTTGGATTATATGGTGTGTGTGAGATTTTGGGCAAAAAAATTAATAATAATAATAAAATTATATGGTGTGTGTGAGATTTTGGCAAAAAAAATAATAATAATAGTAATAATAAAATTATACGGTGTGTGTGAGATTTTGACGAAAAAAGAAAAAAAAAAAAATACATGCTTTGATAAGGGCATGCTTGGAATTTCAATAGTCAGCTGAGGCCAGCTGTACACGTGATGTGATTTTAAAAAAAAAAATACGAGTCACCCGTTCGTTATATTGCATGATTAAAATATGATAAAATTTTATTTTTAATAATATTAACTATGGTTATATTTATTATTTTTTAATAGTTTTAATAATAAAAATATTTATTTTGTGTTATATAATAAATAACACAATTATTTATAATTTAAACAAAATTTTTAAAAAAAGTTAAAAGTCTCCTCGTCACTTTATCATTTTGAAATCGACACAATTCAAAGGCTAATACTTTATATATTTTATTAAAAGTTTCATATTTTTTATTTTTTGTTTTACCTTCAAATATTTGTTGTGTTTAAAAAAATCAAAACATAATCAAGAGCTTCTCTATTTTCATAACTTTGTCTTTTTGTATGAAAAAATGTTATATTATTTAAATTTTGAATTTTGAATAACAAAATTAGAAAGATTTAACAACTAGTACATTATCTAACAAAGTTGAATTTCTAAAAGAAAATGAAAAAAATATATTTATAAAAGGTAACATTTTAAAACTAAAATATAAAACAATACAGTTGGAGTTCTACTCCGATAAAATATTAGCTTTTACTAATAAGACTCACATGAGACTTATAAATTTATTCTCTTGGTACGCACCGTAAATACCTTGTTCATGTAAAAAATTTCCTTCCACACGATATTGTGATGATTGTAGTAGATACCAAATAGTGTCAAATTAACACTTGGAGCTGCAAATAGGTAAGCTTATAATTATAGCTCGTATAGATTTTTACTGGTGAATTAATTAATCAATTATACTTTGTGCAGAAAAATTTATAACCGAGTTGGTGCACGCATTTATAGGAAATTTTTATTTTGATTCAGAGTAATTATCGGATATATTTAATAATTATTTTTTAATTAATAAAAATTTGTTATATTATTTAAAATATAAAATTAATTTTTTAAAATAAAATAACTCTTTTATTTTTTAAAAATATAAATTCTCTATTCTAAATAAAAAAATTTCATTAATTAAAAATCAATCATTAAATATTTTTAATAATTATTCCGCATTCATTTGAAGGATTACCATGAATTGTTCAACCCATTTGAACAATGGCCTGATTTGTAGTGGGTGAGATTCGGTGGAATAATAATTGTAGATGTTAAGATGAGAATCGCCGCGTAGAACGAGGAGGAATGGTTGGTGAGACAACAATGGGTTTATTGTCGGATGGAAATTACGGACTTAGATGGAGAAAGAGACAAGATTTGGCGCATAGGTGAGAGAATCTTTGATGGGTACAGTCTGATTGGGAGTAGAGTTGATTGGATTGATTAATTATAATAAAGGGCAAGGGAACACGTGGGCTTTCTGACTTCAACAGTGGATCGAAGTTTGTAATCCTCATTCTATGAGCTATGACTAACTTAATCAGATGCGAATGCGACACTGCCACTGATATTTATGGGATTAATTAAGTGGATGTTTACCATTAATGATGTATAGAGAGGAGCCAAGAGCGCTTACATTACATTTGCTGGATAAAATTTACTAATTCCGTTTCATTTTCAATGCAGAAATTAAGAATGCTATTAAATAATTTAAATTTAAATTTTTTTCAAAAAAATTAATTTTATATAATTAAATTATCCTTTAACTGATAATAAATGAAATGAATCTTAATATTATTAATTAATAGAGTTAAAAGGAGATAAAAATATAATTAATACTTCATTAAATTTTTAAAGTGACAGTTAAAATAGGTTTCTTCGTTGTTCTGAATCAAATACCGTGATACATAATTGATTAGTCAACTTTCAAAAAAATTAAATAAAATTATTTTGGATGAGTGAATTTGAATTGAAAAAATTATTTGAATTGAATAAATCTGAAATAATATAAAATTTAGATAAATTTCAAATTTACTCAGTTAATCATTAATATCACATTTCCACTTGTTAAGGGATTTCAAATTGACAACTGAAATCAATTAATTCATTTGGATAATTTATTACATTTTTGAGTTTCAAATCAAATCTACCCAAATTATTTTATCCAAACACAATGTTAAAGATTTCTCAAGTATGCAACATTTGGCAAGTTTTTTTGTTAATTCTTTTTTTTTTTTTAAAACCACCTGAATTCATGGAACTAATTATCAGCAAGGAAAATTGTCAAAATAGTCTCCTAATTATTTTTACTTTAATCGAAATAGTTCCTTAACCTTTTCTATAGTCAAAATAGTCTTTCAAATATATTTTTTTTAACCAAGATAGTCATTTTAAATTTTTTTTTTTGGGATAAATTCCAAATATAGCTCTTGTGGATTAGTTGTTTTCCATATTCAGCTAATTTAAAATTTTACAAAATGTTGGGGCTTTTAAAAAAGAAGAAATAGTAATTGACTAGAGGAATCTGGCAGTGCGGCTGGTGGGTTGCAGTTGGTGTCTAGTGGATAAGAAGAGGCGTTTGGGTGGCTGTTGGTGGCAATGGGTGGTTCTGAAGTTGGGTGGTGACCGTTTCAGTTGGGAGAAAGGAAAGAGCGAGGGGTTAGGATTTTCAATTTTTTTTTTTTAAATAAATGTTTCATTTTTTAAAAAAAAATTGTTAATGAAGTTCTTTTTTCTTTTTCTTTTTTCAACTTTCAAATCAATTTTTTTCTTATTTTTCTCATTTTAAACTATATAAGGGTTATGTAAAAAATAACTAAATTTTAGAGGGTATATGTGAAATTTATCAAAAAAAAATTTTATAATGACATTATTACAAAAAAGACTATTTTTGACTAAAAATAAAAATTAAAGAACTATCTTAACTAAAAAAAATTTAAATAATTATTTTAATTAAAATAAAAAAGTTAAAAGACTATTTCAGCATTTCTCCTTCTTAGAATTTGGACATCTAAGCCAATATCTAAGAAAACTCCTATGCGAAACGGGTAAATGAAAAAAATGTTGGCAATGATGAAAAATATATA